>OY728156.1:1027930648-1030330648 GCA_963277665.1 Viscum album
ACTATGACATTTAATGATTTATATTTTATTAATCATTTTTCCTCAATGTTTTGAGTGGTATACAATATCAAAGAAAATTTTATACTATTATATCAAGACATTACATGCTCCAAACACCATTAGTATATTCTATTATCATAATTAGACCTTATCCGGATAATCAAGGGTATTAAATTTTACAACAAAATTAATTAAAACTAAACCATGTGAACTTTTGATACAACTTCCTTTTTAATGGGGGAACATTAATTAAGTTGTTACCAACAATAACAAATACTAGGATTTGGAATATGAGAATTATAAGGCCCCGACCTTAAAAATTACTTAATATTGAATTAAATGAATAATTCACATTGAGGATCTTTTCATGTTTAGAGTATTAGAGAATTAGAACATAACTATTACATCTCAAAAGATCACAAAGTAGACACTTCTACTAAGTTTCCATAGAATAAAAAACTCTTAAAAAGAAACATTTCTAGTTCTATGTTTTATATATCATGACTTTCCCTTGATCCCATCATTGACCCTATTCCACATTAAGTCCTGTGAAAAACATTTCAATAAAACTCGAGGTGAGCATAAAAAATCTCAGTAAGGGATACACAAAGAATGAAAACTATTAGTTTATCAAAACAACAGTTAAATAATGTATACTTTATCAAAGTAATAATTTTCACCTTTATGAAGTATTAAAAACTCTTCACTGAATAAAAGATCATTACTTACCCTTTTGTAACCAAAAGATTACCATAAAACCCATATAAAGATCACATAACATATAAAGGTAACTTGGGACATAAACATACATAAATGGAATAACCATACAGTCGACTTCTATACATATCACTTAATGTAATAGCCATACGGCCGACGTCCATACCCAATGCATTGGAGGTTATAACATAACCACCCGTCCTGGTATTCACGGCACCACCCGTCATATGGTTTATCACGTAACCACTCATCAAATGTCCAAGTACCATTATAAAATCATAAGACATAAAACAAATATAATGGAAATAAAACATTTCCACACTTTGAACACAATATATCACATAAATATATTGACATAACAAATCCATTATAAAAACAATTTTCAATACCAAAATACATAAAAGAGTATATGGTATTTATTTCATTTAAAAAACCTTACGACTTGTTGAGGAAGCCAAAACCAAATAATACTCACGACGGCAGAAAAGGTTGTTGGAATCGAGTACGTTAAAAGAAACATTCCTTTTTTTCATTTAGTAAAACATTTCATAGAAAAATATTCCTTTTTTATAAAAGTAAATGTCAAAGGAGTTTATACACCACATAAAAGATAGTTCTGTATAAAATGAAATATGCCTCAATGAAAAGAGATTGAGATGAAGTCCCTTACAAAGATCATTTTTTAAATAAAATATATCTATTATGTGAATTCACTATAAGTACACATAAAGAAATTATAAATACAAGATAGGACATAATAATATCATGAAATAATTTGAAAGTAGGATATTAACACAAAGAACGGAAATTGGGTTAAGAAGTTCCCTTACCTCGGGTCCGACTTGACTCGATCGTTCTTTAACGTCCTGAATAATAAACTTGAGTTAATTTCAAATTTCTTAAGAAACTTTTTCAAGTTCATTATTACTTTTATATCACTTATAACAATGTTTTAAACATTATTCAATCATTTAAGTTGATAACGGTCATTTGACGATATTTGGTATTTGAGTCAAAAGTGAACTTATTACAATTACATGTTGTTCGTGTGGTCAAGGGTTCATTATTTTCAGAATGATATTCATGATTTGGATATCATATATATCATATATATCCAGAATATACATTTATTTATAATATTACATAATCATTTAGAGGTAAGAAATGAAATGCACCGTTCATGGAGACGGTAAGCCGTACGTACGCATGAATGCTACTTTCATTTCTATGTCATATTAATGAAATTAAAACTAAATGAGAGGTATGCATATTTTAATTCCAGAATTATATTCATCATTTAGATGTAACATACATCCTATATAATAACTTTAAATCCGTCCTTTATACATCCCACATATGGCATTAATGAATCAAATCACTTTGAGGGGGCGGTAGTCCGCATTTCCTAAAATGAAGATATTGCATATACCCATAATGGAACCCATGAAGGTGTGCCATAAATGAAAAATACATAATCGTAAGGAAGAAATAAACATATTATATATCATATATAAATATAGTGAAATCTTAATGTCCACCTGTAAGGTGTTGGAAGAATATTGAACAATCATCGTTTCGTGAGGCAGAAATTCGCCATCCACGAAAATAGAATGTTCTTTAACCATTAGATGTAGGTGTGTGTAAGTGTAGCTCGAAATATTCTTATAACAACATCCTAGTATATTGAATATACTTTAGTTGTTACAAAATAAATGAATAAAAAGATTTTAGGGTGTTGGAGAAGAAAAATAAAACAAAAGCACCCAAGTGAAGACATTACCTTAAAATTGGGTAACTCTCTTAGATTTGAGCTCAAAGGCTTCCTTGGGAAGACTTATGCCCAAAGTGAGGCTTTTAAGAGTTCGAGAGGGATGTGGAGAGACAAAATGAGAAGGGGTTGTTCGAGCCAAAAGCTTTGTATGTGTGGGTAAGGTGGTAGAGTTGGGGCCCTTTTATAAGAGGAGAGGAGGGGCACTCTTGGAAATTAAAGAAATGATACTTTATTTTAAAATGAGTTTCGGGTTTAAAAGGTCCAAAATTGATATAATTCTAAGATAAGGTGATAAGGGTTAGAAATATACCAAACCAATAGATTTTTGACAAGTGTAGGTTTTAGATTTTACATTATCGTTTCATTTTATTTAAATCGTTAAATAATGAGGTAATCACTGCATCATCATGGTGTCATAAATAATTTAATTTTTTTAATGTCTAAAAATTATAAAAAAAATATCATGATGTATGAAATCTTTTTATATTTCTAATTAATATTTATACTAAAAAATATGACTTGTATAACCCCATTTAATAATTGTTTTAGTAAAACATTTCATGTTTGTGACATTTTAATTTTAACTTTAAATAAAAGTCATTAATGTCATTTTCTTACCCAAGTGGCTCCATGGGGTCCCCAAAATCGACCCATGGGTTTTATTGGTCGGAAATAACACATAAAATAAGGGTAGGACATGTGTCTGGGTCATTTAATATTATTAAAACATTATTTTTACCTTAAACTACACTAATTGCCTCTAATCGCGATTAACAAACATAAAAGTAACTATTCACCACAAAATTATTTTAATCCCATTCAACCAAATTTTACTTCCTAAAGACAACCATGTATGTCAGATTTTTGAAATTCAAAACACAAAGGTGGTAAAATTTCATTTTAACGTAAAATCGGTTTTTTAAGTACCACTTAGTGGATTCACTGTTTATCAAAAATTAATGTTTTTCAGAAAAATACCAAAAATTTACCCTAAGCTATATTTGATATTTCGAATTCAAAAATGATGTCTATTTTACAAAATTAAAAACATATAAGTTACATTAATTATTTTAATAATTAATTTCCACTATCAGAGAAAATAGCATATTTTTATGAAACAATAAGTATCAAAAGATTGATAGTAGTTTAAGTCTGATTTCAAAGTGAAATTAATTTCAACGACCACTATTGGATTAAATGGTAAATATATATCCTAATTTCACTTTATAACCAATTCAAACGATAATCTAATCATAAAATAAATTAGATTAAAAAGTGGTTTTGAATTAAAATACAATATTTTACACTATTCATTATAAAAATGATCTTTATCGGAAAAATACCAAAAATTTACACAAAGTAAATTTTGATGTCCCGATTCTAATGAAGAGTTTTATTTTGTCCAATAGAATGTATAAGAGTGAAAAAAATTATATTTAATGATGGTTCGCCATCAAAAGGCGATAAGTGAACCTTTAGTGAAAATTAGTGTATATATGCCTAAAATTAAATTCATTCCATATTTTAAGCCTTTATCTTTTATTAGATAAATGTAAAAACATTTAAAAAACATATATAATCATATTTTAGTTATTTCTATCCATTCCCGCCAATACAATAACTACGTGTTAACTATCATTTAAAATAATATTATTATATTACTAGTGTGCAACGTAAGTTTTCAAAGAAACTCATCGTTGCGTATCGAGTACGCTATCGAACATAGCAACCCCGTTAATGTAAAATTAATATTTAATTCGAAAATATTAATAAATATGAAAATTTATTATTCTTTATTTACCTGGGATGTTACATCCTTCCCCCTTTTGGGAATTGTGTCCTCACAATTTTATTCACTTATCAAAATAAGTGGGGGTATTTATCCCTCATAGCATTTTCAGATTCCCACGTTTCCTCTTCAACCATATGGTTTTTCCAAAAAACCGTTACCTGGTGAATTACCTTATTTCGCAACACCTGCTCTCATTGGTCAAGAATCTGGACTGGTTGTTCTTCATAAGAGAGATTCTCTTCCATCTGAACTACCTCTGGACTCAAAAATATCAGATGGATCTGGCATATACTTTCTCAACATCGAAACATGAAAAACATTGTGTACCTGAGATAAACTCGGAGGTAATTCCACTCTGTATGCAACTGATCCAACTCTCACCAGAATTTCATATGGTCCAATGAACCTTAGACTCAGCTTTCCTTTCTTACCAAATCACATCACACTTTTCCATGGAGAAACCTTGTGAAAAACATGATCACCTACCTCGAAAGATAGATCCTTCCTCCGGTTATCCGCATAAAATTTCTGTCTGCTATGAGCTGTTCTCATGTGTTTCTGAATCAACTAAACTATTTCTGCCATATCTTTTACCAATTCTAGTCCCATCAGCTTCCTTTCACCCACTTCATCCCAAAAAGATGGAGTTCGACACCGCTTCCCATATAATGCCTCAAATGGTGCCATCTGTATACTGGAATGAAAACTGTTATTATAAGAAAACTAAACCAAGGAAAGATGTTGGTCCCAACTTTCCTGATAATCTATAGAGCAAGCTCATAGAATATCCTCTAAGGTCTGAATTTTTCGTTCTGACTACCCATCTGATTGCGGATGAAAATCTTTACTAAAATTTAATTCAGTACCCAATGACTTCTGAAGGCCTTTCTAAAAGTTAGAAGTAAACCTGAGATCACGATCGGACACAATGGAGAGGGGAACTCCATGTAACCTGACTATCTCATTAAGATACAATCAAGAAATTTGATCTAGAGAGAATGTATCTCGAATAGGAAGGAAATTAGAAGATTTAGTCAATCGATCTATAATAACCCAGATTGCATTATTACCTCGATATTTCCTTGGTAATCCCACAATAAACTCCATGGATATATTTTCCCATTTCCACACTGGCACTGGTAAAGGCTGAAACATCCCTTTCGGTAACTGCCGCTCTTCTTTAACCTACTGACAAGTCAAACACTTCACAGTAAAATCAGCAATATCTCTTTTCATTCCATCCCACCAGTAATACTCCCACAGATCCCTGTACATCTTAGTACTTCCAGGATGTACAGAAAACATGGAACTTTGAGCCCCACATAACAACTCATTCATCAACTGTGAATCACCAGGGACACATAATCTCTTCCCAAACCTCAAAACTCAATCATTACCAATGTTGAATTCAGGAAACTTACCCTTCTGAACAAGCTCTACCTTTTTCTGAAACTCACTTTCTTCCCTCTGTGCTTGCATAATTCTGTTTAATAGGGATGATCTCACTGATACCTAAAACAAAACAGAAGAAATTCCAACACCAACAAATTCTATGCCAAATTTCATTAAATAAAATACCAAAGGATCTCATTCCAAACGTAGCATGGTTAATGAAGCATTACTTTTTGGACTCAATGCATCGGCCACTTCATTTGCTTCTCCCGGATGGTAATGAATTGTAAAATCATAATCCTTGATTAATTCCATCCATCTCCTCTATCTCATGTTAAATTCTTTCTGAGTGAATATATACTTTAATCTTTTGTGATCAGTATATATTTCACACTTTACTCCATACAAATGTTGCCTCAAAATTTTTAGAGAAAAAACAACAGCAGCTAATTCCAAGTCATGTGTAGGGTAATTTACCTCATGAGTTTTCAACTGACATGAAGCATATGCAATTACCTGATCATTCTGCATAAGAACATAACAAAGTCCCTTCAACGAAGCATCACTGTAGATAACAAACTCACCATTCCTGGAAGGAAGTTCCAAAACTGGAGCATTCACCAATATTTTTTTCAACTCCTGAAAACAATCATCACATTCTTTTCTCCAGATAAACATAACACCCTTCTGAGTTAGCTTAGTCATTGGACTAGATAATTGAGAAAAAATTTCAACAAACCTTCGATAGTAACCTGCCAAACCAAGAAAACTACGGATATCAGTTACATTTGTGGGTCTTGGCCATTCTTCAACAACTTTTGTTTTAGCAAGATCAACAGTTATGCCATATTTTGAAACAATGTGACCAAGGAAATAAATTTGTTGTAACCAAAACTCACACTTTCTGAATTTTCCATACAGTTTCTTTTCTTTTAAGGTTTGCAAGATAACCCTTAAATGACTTTCATGCTCCTCTTTAGTTTTACAAAACACCAAAATATCATCAATGAAAACAACCACAAACTTATCCATGAACTCATGGAAAATTCTATTCATAAGGTCAATGAATACAACAGGTGCATTGGTTAACCCAAAGGGAATAACTAAAAATTCATAATGGCCATATCTAGTATGGAACGCAGTCTTCGGAACGTCTGATTCTTTTACTTTCAACTGATGGTACCCCAACCTCAAGTCAATCTTTGAAAAATACTGAGCTCCCTGGAGCTGATCAAACAAATAATCGATATGAGGGAAAGGATAACTGTTCTTAATAGTAATGTTATTTAAGGCTCTATAATCAATGAAAAGTCTCATTGATCCATATTTCTTTCTAACAAACAAGACAGGAGCACCCCATGGTGATGTGCTAGGTCGAATGAAACCTTTATCTAATAAATCCTGCAATTTCTTCTTTAACTCTAAAAGTTCAACTTGAGACATTCGATAAGGGGGTTTTGAAATTGGCTTAGAATCAGGAACTAAGTCAATAGTAAATTCAACTTCCCGATCATGAATAATGTCAGGAATCTCATCAAGAAAAAAATCATGATACTCATTTACCACTAGAACATTATTAATCTGAACAGTTCCTTTATTTTCAAAAATATGTGCAAGGTAACATTCATTTCCATCTTTTACTAGTTTCTCAACTTCCTGATATGTTATCAAAATCAAGGGTTCATTCTTTTACACAAACTGAAAATCCTTCTGAAAAGAAACCATTTAATCTCTGTAGTCAATCTTAGCATGATAAACAGAAAGCCAATCCATGCCCAAAATAACATAAAACACTACTAGAGGAAAAACAATAAGGTTTGCTGGTAGATTCTTTTCACACACAAGGATAGGAAGGTTCTTATAATTTGTTTCGGTCTCAACGTTCCCTCCAGGTGTTTTTACCATATGTTCAGGATTAATATCTTGAGATGTAATTTTCAATTTACTAGAAAACTTCTAATAAATGAATGAATGTGTAGACCCTGAATCAAACAACACATTGGCATAATCTGAACAAACAAATAGTCTACTTGATACTACTTCATTCGATGGACCAACATCTACTGAAGTAGTTGCAAAGGATTTCACCACCCCTTTCTTCTTGTATTCTGGCTGCTTTCCCGTAGTTGAGTTCTTCATTAGACACTCATTTTCATAATGACCCATTTCATTACACATAAAACATCTTACCGATGACTTCTCTTTGCCTTCTTGATCATCTTTCTTACAGTTACGAGCAATATGACCTGAATTACCACACCGAAAGCACTTTCCAGACTTGGATAAACATTCCCCAGGATGTATTTTACCACACTTCTAACAGGATGGATATATGGTTTTCTTACCTCCTTGCTTCTTTGATGAATTATTCCCCTTTGCCTGCCAACTAGACCTCTTATTCTGTCGTTTGTCAAAGAACACCTGATCGTCAGAAAATTCCATTTCCACCTTCTTCGCACATCGAACAAGTTTTTCATAACTTTTTAACTCACGAGAAGCTAAAGTCCTTCGAAACTTTGTCTTTAACCCTGAGTGAAAACGGTTTATTTTACTATCAAGATCTCGTATGATGTTTGGAGTATACCTTTCCAATCGAGCGAACTTTTCTTCATAAGCAGCCACTGAGTCATCCTCCAGCCTCAATTCTAGGAACTGTTTTTCCATCCTAAGATGAACCACCTTATAAAAATATTTCTCAAGAAACATACCTTTGAATTCGTCCCAAGGAAGATCATCAATATCATCACTATCCTTGATATTTTTCACCATCGACCACCACTGATCAGCTTCACCTTCAAAACGGTAAACAGCAAGACTAACCATTAGATGTTATGAACACCCAATGACATCAAAAATATTCTCTAGTGCTTTAATCCACCCTTCAGCTTGCACAGGGTCAAATGATCCTCTGAATGATGGGGGATGTTGCCTCATGAAATGTTCCACCACTGACAAGTTCCTCTGTGGTTGATCTGACTGATCTCGTGCATGGTTACCACCACCATTTATATCCTGAGTCAATTGTGCCAATACTACAACAAACTGTTCAGTTCTGATCCCGACCATCTCAGGTTGCTGATTTGGAAGGTTGTCTTCCTCCTGATGTCTCCCCGACATAGCTGCTTTTTTTCCTTTACAGAAAACCATTCTAAACACAGAAATATCTTAGGAGAAGCAACATGGTAATCTTTAAATGCTATATCATTTCAGTCATACCATAAATTAACTTATAATTTAACAATTTTCTAACTCCTAAAGTTGTCTAAACTGACCTCTGATACCCCGTCCTTAAAACTTACTTAATATTGAATTAAATTAATAATTCACAATAAGGATGTTTTCATGTTCAGAGTTTTAGAGAATTAGAACATAACTATTACATCTCAAAAGATTACAATGTAGACACTTCTAATAAGTTTCCATAGAATAAAAAAATCTTAAAAATACAGGTCTAGTTCCATGTTTTATATAACATGACTTTCCCTTGATCCCATCCTTGACACTATTCCACATTAAGTCATATGAAAAACATTTCAAAAAAACTTGGGGTGATCATAAAAAATCTCAGTAAGGGATACACAAAGAATGAAAATTATTAGTTTATCAAAACAAAAAGTAAACCATGTATACTTTATCAAAGTAATACATTTCACCTTTATAAAGTAGTAAAAACTCTTCACTGAATAATAGATCATTACATACCCTTTTGTAACCAAAATATTACCATAAAACCCATATAAAGATCACATAACATATAACGGTAACTTGGGACATAAACAAAATTAAATGGAATAACAATACGGTCGACTTCCACACATATCACTTAATGGAATAACCATACGACCGACTTCCATAGCCAATGAATTGGAGGTTATAACGTAACCACCCGTCCTGGTATTCATGGCACCACATGTCATATGGTTTATCACGTAACCACCCGTCAAATGTCCACGTACCATTATAAAATAATAAGACATAAAACAAATATAATGGAAAGAAAACATTTCCACACTTTTATCAAAATATATCACATAAATATATTGACATAACAAATACATTATAAAAACCATTTTCAATACCAAAATACATAAAAGAGTATATGGTATTTATTTCATTTTTAAAATATTACGGCTTGTTGAGGAAGCCAGAGACCAAATAATACTCGCAGTGACGGAAAAGTCGTTATCACCGTGTACATTAAAAGAAACATTACTTTTTGTCGGTTAGTAAAACTCTTCATAGAAAAATATTCCTTTTCTTAAAATTAAATGTTAAAGGATTTTATACACCGCATAAAAGATAGTTGTGTTTAAAATGAAATATGCCTCAATGAAAGGAGATTGAGACGAAGTCCCTTAAAAAGATCATTTTTTAAATAAAATAGATCTATTATGTTCATTCACTATAAGTACACATAAATAAAGTATAATTACAAGATAGGACATAATAATATCAGGAAATAATTTTAAAGTATGAGATTAACGCAAAGAACGGAAATTGGGTTAAGAAATTCCATTACCTCGGGTCCGACTTGTCTCGATTGTTCTTTAACGTCCTGAATAATAAACTTGAGTTAATTTAGACTTTATTAGGATCATTTTTCAAGTTCATTATTACTTTTATATCACTTATTACCATGTTCTAAACATTATTTAATCATTTAAGTTGATAACGGTCGTTTGTCGATATTTGGTACTTGAGTCAAAAGTGAACGTCTTACAATTACATATTGTTCGTGTGGTCGAAGGTTCATTATATCCAGAATGATATTCATGATTTGAATATCGTATATATCATATATATACTTCATATACATGTATTTATAAGATTACATAATCATTTATAGGTAAGAAATGAAATGCACCGTTCATGGAGACGGTAAGCCGTACGTACACAAGAATGCTACTTTCATTTCTATGTCATATTAATGGAATTAAAACTAAATGAGAGGTATGTATATTTTAATTCCAGAATTTTATTAATCATTTATATGTAACATACATAATATATAATAACTTTAAATCCATCCTTTATACGTCCCACATATGGCATTAACGAATGAAATCACTTTAAGGGGGAGATAGTCCGCACTTCCTAAAATGATAATATCACGTATACCCATAATGGAAGCCATGAATATGTGCCATAAATGATAAATACAGAATATTAAGGAAGACATAAACATATTATATATCATATATAAATATAGTGACCTCTTAATGGCCACCTTTGAAGGTGTTGGAAGAATACTGAACAATCATCGTTTCATGAGGCAGAAATTCGCCATCAACGGAAACAGTATGTTCTTTAACCATTAGATGTAGGTGTGTGTAAGTGTAGCTCTAAATATTATTATAACAACATCCTAGTATATTGAAGATACTGGAGTTTTTACAATAGAAATGAATTAAAAGAGTTTAGGGGGTTGGAGAAGCAAAATAAAACAAAAGGACACAAGTGAAGACATTACCTTAAAATTGGGTAACTCTCTTAGATTTGAGCTCAAAGGCTTCCATGGGAGGACTTCTGCCCAATGTGAGGATTCTAATAGTTATAGAGGGATGTGGAGAGACAAAATGGTCAGGTTTTGGCCGATCCAAAGTATTTGGAAGTTTGGGTAAGGTGGTAGAGGTGGGGGCCTTTTATAAGAGGAGATGGGGAGCACTCTTGGAAAGTAAAAAAATGTAACTTTATTTTAAAATTATTTTCAGATTTAAAAGGTCTCAAATTAATATAATTCTAGGATAAGGTGATAAGGGTTCTAAATATACCCAACCAATAAGTTTTTGACAAGTTTGGGTCTTAGATTTTACATTATCTTTTCATTTTATTTAAATCGTTAAATAATGAGGTAATCACTGCATCATCATGGTGTCATAAATAATTTAATTCATTTAATGTATAAAAATTATAAAAAAAATATCATAATGTAGGAAATCTTTTTATAATTCTTATTAATATTTTTATTCAAAAATATGATTTGTATAACCCAATTTAATAATTGTTTTCGTAAAACATTCCTTGTTTGTGACATTTTAATTTTAACTTTAAATAAAAGTCATTAATGTCATTATCTTACCCAAGTGGCTCAATGGGGTCCCCAAAATCGACCCATGGGTTTTCTTGGTCGGAAATGACACATCCAGTAAGGGTAGGACATTTTTGTAGGTCATTTCATATTATTAAAACATTATTTTTACCTTAAACTACACAAATTACCTGTAATCGAGATTAATAAACATAAAAGTTACTATTCACCAAAAAATTATTTTAATCCCATTGAACCACATTTTACATCCTAATGACAACCATGTATGTCGGATTCTTTAAATTCAAAACACAAAGGTGGTAAAATTTCATTTAAACGAAAAATCAGTTTTTTAATTACCACATAGTGGTTTCACTATTCATCAAAAATTGAAGTTTTTCAGAAAAATACCAAAAATTCACCCTAAGATATATTTAATATTCCAAATTCAAAAATGATGTCTATTTTAAAAAATTCAACACATATAAGTTACATTAATTATTTTAATAATTAATTCCCGCAGTCAGAGCAAATAGCGTGTTTTTATGAAACAATAACTATCAAAAGATTGAGAGTAGTTTAAGTCCGATTTCAAAGTGAAATTAATTCCAACGACCACTATTGGATTAAATGGAAAAAATATATCCTAATTTCACTTTAAAAACAATTGAAAATACAATCTAATCATATAAATAAATTAGATTAAAATGAGGTTTTGAATTAAAATACAACATTTTACACTATTCATTAAAAAAATGAACTTTATCAGAAAAATACCTAAAATTTATACAAAGTAAATTTTGATGTCCCGATTCTATAGAAGAGTTTTATTTGGTCGAATAGAATGTATAAGAGTGAAAAAAACTATATTTAATTATGGTTCTCCATCAAAAGGTGATAATTGAACTTTTAGTGAAAATTAGGGTATATAAGCCTAAAATTGAATTCTTTCGGTATTTTAAGCCTTTATATTTTATTAGATAAATGTAAAAACATTTAAAAAACATATATAATAATATTTTAGTTATTTATATCCATTCCCGCCAATAAAATGGCTACGTGTTAACTACCATTTAAAATAATATTATTATATTACTAGTGTGCAACGTAAGTTTTTAAAGAAACTCATCTTTGCGTATCGAGTACGCTATCTAACATAGCTACCCATTTAAAGTAAAAATAATATTTAATTCGAAAATATTAATAAATATGAAAATGTACTATTCTTTATTTACCTGGGATGTTACAAGAATAATAATGGAAATTGAAACAATTGATAGAGATTAAAAAAATTTAATGTCCATATAATGATGGAGTGTTACATTGAATATTTATCACAAGAAAGTGAATTCTTATATGAAAGATAATGTCCACTAATCCATAAATCAATAAATAAATAAAATAACCATTTATTCATCAGAAAATAATTTAATAGGAAAATGTCATTATAAATAAATTCATCGATTTGAGACATTATTTTATAATATAGATTATAGAGATACTTAAGTATACAAAATTAAAATGGTCAATTACATCTATTACCCAATTTACACTCCAATATCATCTTTTTCATCTCACGATTAGTAATCGAGGAATATTTTTCCTCCTAAAGAACGAAAAAATTATTCTCTTCGAATACCATAATATAAAATGAAATATTAAGATATTCCTCTTATCTTTAGAGGTTATAAAACAAAAAATATTAGTTGAATGTAAGATCATATCCAATCATCTATAAGCCTTCATATTAATAAATAATAAATTAAACTAAGAAACACCCAAAAAAACACCAAATGAAATATATTTAAACACCAAAAAATACTAAAACCCCCTCTTTATGGTTTCTAAAAAACATTATTAATATGTAAATGTATATAAATTATTTTTTAATTTATGAACATGGAATTATGATATATATAAATTATACATAAGTTACTGTTTTAATTCTGTTGTTTTAGGAAACATATTTTGTTCCAAACCATATAACTCCATAATTAGAAAAGTTAAATTCTAGAATTTTCCCTTCATTAATAAGTAGAACCTTATAATTTTTCTATAATTCCTTTAAACATCCAATAATAGATGGTTAATATGTACTTTTAGAATTGTAAAATGTAAAATTGTTAGTTATACCACGATCCATAATTTGAAATTCAAGGAAGATTGAATCCCTTGCAAATCTAATAATTTATACGTTTTCAATATACATTTGATATAGAGTACCTTACAAATTAGTTTCCTTCTCATGATGGTAGTGGATTAAAAAATAAGACTCCATCCTTAACTCTAACCACCTTTTTTCGGGGATTTGGAGATACTTTTGTATGAATATATGAATGAGGATTTTATAATTCATATTCATGCCATACCTCTCCACATATATATGATGTCACTAAATATTCAACAATATTTTGAATTCTAAAAATTTCAGGTCAATTGTTGGTTAATTCATATCACCTGTCTTAAGTTTTTTGTTGGAATAGTCTATAAATTTTTCATTATTAATGAGTACACAACCAAGAAATTTTTAGATGAGTCGCTATAAATCATATCTAAAACCACACATGTGTGTAATGTGAGTAGAGGTTTGTTAGTTAGAATCTTCCTCAATGCTTTAATAAATACATTTAATTTATTATTATATGTAAACATTAATCCATTTAGAGTAATATTGGTCTGTGGGATTGAAATTACAAATTGAATATAGTACCCATCGAATCTAATGAATCATTTTATTACCATCATTAATATTTTTATTGGATGTCCTTCAATTGCCACTATTTTTACTAATCTAATGATGTCCATTTCCTTGTGATAGCATCCCCCATGAATGTTACTTTCAATAATAAAAACTAACAATTAATGAGCATTTAATATAACTTTTCCATCCACATGGTGTTCAGAAATGTATATATAATCTCCTCATATTCATCCATACATTTGGAGTATCTTATTATATCATCAATAAATGATACTATAATTGTTTTGACATAATATATAATGTATCTATTCTCGAACCCCATAACAAATTTTGAGTTTTTTTATTTAAAATGTAATCACTGTGAACTAATAGTCTACATACCATTTAAAAAAAAGTAGTCTTGAGGATATCGTAACTCTCCACATTTACTTAATATTTACATGATTGATGGTCTACCTTAAAAAATTAATAGGTTGTTATCTATTATTGAAAAAATCGTATATCTAGGGAAGATAATACTTTCTTATTGTCATGCTCATGTTGTGTTCACAATAATTATTATTGAGGTGCATTGACCCATCCATCTTCTTGATGAAGATGACCACTTCATCCCATGGGGAAACAGATGGGCATAGAATCCCCTTATAAAATTTATAATGAAAGTTATTCTTTAACCACTCATTGTCAACAACTATCACTCCTTATATATCCTTTGATATTTTCAAATCACTTTGAATTGACATTGTTGAGATATAATCCTCACATATAAGAGGAATACACAAAACTTCTTCTGGAAACACATCATATAATTCACTTATAATAAACATGTCATCAAGGATGTTGATTATTTAGTCCTAGAAATTGTATCTTGGTAAGATATCTCTTTAGTTAATAATTTACATATATGATTTATTCGTACGAATGATGATTCATCCACTTTTTATAATTGGGATTCATAGACCAAATAATCTACATACATTTGTTAATTTTTTTTGACATATATTGATATATACATGTGTTTTATCCTAATATAATATTTTTGATACATATAAATACATTATATTAATTATAATCAACTTCAATTACATGTAATATTAAAATGATATATCATTTCCCATTCTATAATAAGAATCTATATATTTTTTGAATTTACTCTTAAACATAATTCTTATTCTATACACACACCATTCATTTAGGAAACTATTTTTTTTTTGAATACTTAGTAATGGTTCCTCAAAACCACTTGGACATATTTTCCATGGAATTTAATGTGGTTATATCAAGGAAATATGATTATAAGGGAAGAAAAATCAATAGTAACAACACATGTTGAAGGATTTATTTGTTATTATTATCTATGAACAAGTGTAATTTTCTTATGACATGTTATTATTATTTGTGTATTCTATTTAATCATGTAATATGATGAATCTAAAAAAATGTGGAATTGAAGTAATAGAGAGAATGTTTACATAGGTTTTGTTCTTTGTTGCATGAAATTTATTGATTAATAAAGATATTATTTTTCACTTTTGGAAGGAAGAGACATATTATGTATATATTATTAAAATTGTAAAATATTTATAAATCTGTTTACATGGAATAAAATATGAAAACCAATCAGTTATGATAATGAATTTAAAAAATTGATGATGGATCAAGGAGTGATTCCTACTTTATGAGATATTGTGAGACAAAAAAATTATATTACATGGACAGTATTCATGGTAATGGGTTTAAATTTTATGACTTGTCTATATCTCTGTAGTGGAGTTGATGGGTTTCATGAATCAACTCATCCTATATGAATATTATAACTGTAGTAAAGATATCGTTTGAAAGGGTCACACATAATATAATATTTAGTATTCCATCCTACTATAATGAATCAGAAAATAGGACTTTGGTGGCCCCACAATTATGTTTTAGATATGTCCAAGAATAATTTAAGACTATTTAAAAAAATTATTATTATTTTTGTACAATGTAATTAGTGTATAATTTAGTTATTAAATGGTATCACATGTCATTTTGTGAATTTGTGGGAAATTATTATATAAAAAAATATAATTTAATATTCATTGTTGATTTCAAATTTATGATAAATAAGAGTTAATTAAAAACTCAATTTTTTTATGTATGATGTTTATTATAAATTACATATAAGTGATGATAATATAATTAAAATAAATACATAGTTAGTTTGTTGAAACATTTCATGTTTTTATTATTTTTTGGGGTTTATATAAACAATGGACTAGGAAACAATTTCGGTTTATTTTTTTCTATTATATAATAAAATAGGACATAATCTCCATTGAACTATTGATTCACACAATTTTGAGAGCACCAATCTAATTCTACATGCATCTATTAGAGAGAAAGTTCTTATCCCAGAACGTAATGAATTTGTTCCATTAGGGATCAATGGGATGAAAATATGGTGATCATCAGGATGCTGATGAAGTAATAAAATATCTATGGAACATAAAAAATCAACCATAAATGACTGTACGGACACTTTAATCTTGTTTGGAAGATATATAGGGGTGTGAGATAATATCCTTTATAAAAAGCGTATAAATGAAAAGAAATTTTAAAACAAGAAATAAATCCAAAGAGGTTATCCTTTGATTATTTAATTTATGAAGTGATTTATGTGATATAATTTTAAATTTAATAAGAATTCAATTATGGATATGATGAATTTTTGTCACTATATTGATGAAAAAATAAATATCATTGATCTACAATATTATTTTACATTCCATGGTTTGATAAATTGATATCAAAGTGATCACAAGAACATTCTTGATAAAAAGTAATTATATTTTAAATATTTTATAAAGAGACCATCATTTCATTCCTAATGGTTCAAACAAAACACGAATACGATCTAAAACATCCATTTTATGGACATCTGATAAAAAATAATGCAGGGGAAAAATTATTTTTATATGTATTAAAATAGAATGGATATATATATATATATATATATATATTCATCGTAATTATTACCAAATCAATGTGGTCGGTGGTGATTTGGTTGTTCTCCATCTATCTAGCTTGGATGAGGCTGGATTTTAGTCTCCATAATGATATAACCACATTCATTGACAAAATAATATAATATTTTCCAACACGAATAAGGGATTTTTAATATTAAAACTAAAAAATTATCAAAATGGTAATAATGTGGTTGAACATGTATTATTGGTCTATAAAATGATAACAGATTATAAAAAATTTCATGAGGGTGTGGGTATGATAATTATGTAAAAATGAGGCTACAAATGACAAAAAATAAATATTATCTGAACAGAAACATATTTTTTTATTAAAATATAATTTTTATAGATTAAAAAATTATATTACATAATTGAAACAAATATTTTGATGCATTTTATATACCTCGAATTAAATTTTTATGACAATTTAATTTTATCACAAGTTTATTTTATATGTGGGATAGTCTTAATGATTGACTAATCAATGTATTCCATGTTTTTATTATATTTAATTTATTATTAAAACTGCATTCGATTAATGTAATATTTAAATAGTTTTAAAAAAAATTTCTATCAATTTGTTGGTTTATCATATATTAAGGCCTGTGATTCTATATATTAGAAAGGTGTTTATTTTATTATTTCCGAGAACCCATGTCCTATAAGAAAATAAAATATTATTTTGATGAAGACATTATATTATGTGGACAATGATAAGACATTGAACTAGCCCAGATGAAATGAAGAACTACTTAACATGGTTTCGAACTATGATGTGATTCAATATCATCTGAGGTATTATAATCATGGTTCACTATTTATCCTTTGATTTCAAATTGATAAAAAAATATTATATGATCCAGAACAGTCTACTATTTTAATAATTTTATTTATTGTTCATTATTTCCATGTATATTCACCTTTACTGCTAGAAAAAAAATAATGAATAAAAAAATATGAATGTTTTCAATTAAAGAAAGATTAGTTATGACTGTGACAACATTGTGTTATCATATCTATTAAAAGAAGTTTTACATTCATTAAGAAATATAACAAAACTCATTGGTATATTTAATGCATGAATTCCATCTAAGATTTACATTTGAAAACATTATCAAATGGTGTTCTTATATTCCCTTGTTGATGGTCCCTCACACTATTGTGGTGTTATAATTTAAATAATTGTTTGAAATAACAAATAAATTTAGAAAATAATTATAAATATAAATATTTCTACCATATTTCATGAAATGATATGAAGGAAGTATTGTTATAATTTTTAGAAGTTGGAACTTCACTCAATTGTAAAAAAATCCATTATTGAATATGGTTTTCTTGTGTATAACTGATATTGGAATTATCCATGTAGTGACGTGTACATATATTATACTATGTTGTGGTGTTTTAAGGAAATTTCCACTATAATACTCATGTGAATGTGTATTATGAATCGATTAATGAGGGATAATATTGTTCAATATAATTAGGGGAGACATTTAATGAATTAAATTGATAATGAGTAATTTATAAATGTTGATCAAGAAACTATACTAACTACTAAATATAATTTTTGTAGATATAATGGCAATCAATGAGACAAGTAAATTATCATTGAAACCAATCCAGGCTAATAAATGTGTATCGATTGTCCATAACATCCATGAGTGGTAGATATAGTGACCTAGGAATTACATACATGGATATTATAAATTTTTATTTGAATATTTCATACAATACAGATGTAAATTCCCAAGGACTATAAATGTTCAGTAAATTTTGAAAGATGAACAAAAAACATTATATCTTGGTGAATGATCCTATACATATCCCATAATGATCTATGCATTTAGTACTTCTTACTAATCAAATTATTTATAAACTGGGGAATGGAAACAATGGAAATTTTGGGGCTTAGTTTCCTAGTATGGGTAAATAATGGAAATGTTTAATAATATCTTCAATAAAGGGTTTGATGCCTGAGCATAAAACATGATGACCAAACCATGAATATAATAGATCATAAATTTTTTTAGTTTTTCATAACTCATGGATCATAAAAGATTTAAGAGCTTAAGACATGAAATAATAACATAAGTATAAGATATAGAATATGTGGCCTTGATATTGGTTTATAATTTTTTGAGAATTTATATGTATAAACAGGTTCACTAATTTAGGTAAGGGAATAAAATCCGGCCCCTGTATCAAATTATTCTTAGACAACCATGTCCATAAAAAACATACTAAACATGTAATAAGGTCCCATCATATCGTTAGGTACATGAAACTAGGTCTATACATAACATTGCGAAAATGTAATTTGATTCATGAATAACATTTTTAACATGTAATTGGTTTCACACATAAATTTATTGACCAGAAAACAGGTCCTTGATTAACATTTTTAAAACATAATAAGGTTTATTTAAAAAACATTGAACATTTAATCATGTTCAGGAATATAATTATAGGCATGCAATAAGGCCAATTCATATCATTATGAACATTAAATCAGGTTCACACATTAAATTTTGGAAAATAAATCTGGTTCATGAATAAAATGTGTACTAATATTTCCTCCATAGTTATCCAATTCAATGGAGGGGAATAATATTCCACCCATCACAATATAACATCATTCAGAGATGTTCCACATAATAAATTAGTCATCATATCATGAAACATAAAGAACATTGGTTTTATTAACATAAAATTGTAACCCTTGGGATAAAATGGGTATCATTAACATTACACCAAATCATATACTATAAACAAGGAAAGGTTTAAAATAACTTTAAGAAACCATAACCTCTAAAATGTAGTTGGTTTCAAAATAATATAACTTGTGTAAGTGAAAAAATATTCAAAATTGTCATGACAAAATAGTATAAAACATTCATAGAAATAATATCACTGGAATATTTAAATCATTTTTTTAAAAGTCATGAGTAACATCTACAGATGTCATCATACATGGGAAATCATTTTGAAAGATATTTTAAAATAATTTTTTTGGGAAAATATCATTTATTGTACAAAAATTATTTACATTAAAATAAGATAAATTAAAAACCCATTTCCAAGGAAATTATCATAAAAATTTAGAAATAAAGAAATTATTTTGAATATCATTTTCTTTGAAAATTTTTAATCAATTCATTTAAATGTTTTAAAATTTTCATAAACATTAAACATTACAAAAAACATTTTATTTGAATATAGCACTAGAATTTTTTAAATGTTTCTTTGAAAACAATATTATATAATTATTATTTATTTTCCTTGAAAAATTAA
Source organism: Viscum album (assembly GCA_963277665.1). Taxonomy (NCBI): domain Eukaryota; kingdom Viridiplantae; phylum Streptophyta; class Magnoliopsida; order Santalales; family Viscaceae; genus Viscum; species Viscum album. The sequence continues at coordinate 1,027,951,352 of OY728156.1, forward strand.
TTCACGTATTATTTGAAAAAAAATTAAAACATTTATAAAAACATATTTTTTGAGAAAAAATAGATTTACAAATATATTGAGAAATACTGGCATATTTTAATAAAAAAATATTATTTATTTTATTAATTAAAAAATATTGGAAAATTTATAATAATTAATGGATATATCTTGTATTAATAGAGGCGAAATAAACACATGAATTTTCATGAGATATGGATCATAAGATTTTATCAATGAAGAATAATCATTATGAATATCGATAGTGTTGAGATTGTTACAATAAAATATAATCACATTGTAACTTTGAATAATACACTACATGTAAGAAAATAAAATTTAGTAAAGAATAAAATATCATGGAGATATGTATATTAATAATTTAACATTTATAATTTAATAATTTACACCTCGAAAATGAATTTTGGTTCATAACCAAACAAGAGTCTCAAAGAAGGAAAATCGAGACAAAAATATTTTAAAGATTTGGTAAAATTTGAATCATAATTCCCAAGATATAAAGATAACATAATAGTTATGTAAATAAACATAAATTTTATAATAAGAATCATAGAATACATCCATGGGAAGTATAAACTCTATACAAAATTAATGGGTGGTGAATAAATATGGTATCTCATGGAAATAAAATGTGGGATGAAATCCCCTTACCTTGGGTCTTACATCTTGTTGTACTCTACCAAGAATCCTGTTTATTATCTGTATGGTTATTATAATTCCATAGTGGGATTCAGTAAATGGATAATGAACAATAATTGTTTTTTGATGTGGTAGTTTACCATACACATACAAAATATGTTCAATTGAAATGAGATAGATGTGTTTTTAAGTTTAGGTATTACACATAGCATAAGAAACCTAATTTATATTGATTATAATTTCTATTTTATAAAATAATGAAATAAATAGTGTATAGGGGGTGGATAATGGAAATTAAATATAGGATCATGTGAGAGTGTGTTACCTCTTAATCTGGTAAGTCTTTTTGGTTTGTGACAAATAGATTCCTTTGAATAAATTATTCACAATGGGAAAATGTAAGGTGGAGGGGATGTATGTTGGGATCTCTATTGAGAAGCTTATAAATTATCCTAATTTCTATGAGAAATATGAAGGAGAGTGAGAGTTTGTGGCATTTTATGGGGAAGGGAATGGGAACACTTGGTTATTTTGAAAATTCTTTTGGGTTACCCACGTTTTTACTTAAAAAATCTGTTACAAAACCAACCAATATCAATATGTAATGTTAATTTATGATTAGTTTCCATTCAATGAGTTTTGGAAATATGTGTAGTTCATTTTGTGTCTCATATTTATGTTTTATTACGTTATTAACCCAATTTTTCTCTAAACCATTGAAATTTATTTTATTTGTGTTCATTAATATTTTTGGTTAAAAAATATATTGAAAATATTATATTTTATAAATTATTAAGATTACAAATATAGAATAAAAGATTCTAAATTCTTATGAAATATTTTTCAGAAATTAATTTTAAAATTAGTCAAGCATATGGGGCGACACTTCAATCTTTTAAAGTAAAAATGTTCAAAATATTGCTATGTTATTATACCAATATTCATTCTAATATTGATTAAAGTGAAATAAATTTTATTAATTGATAATTACCTGATATAATTAAACTTTTAAAATAAATTAATATATAATTTATCCTTATGAATAAATTATATGAAAAAATAATTTTTAATTAGAATTAATTATTTTTCAATGTTCATCCTAAAATGATGTTTCTGTGAAAAAGATATTAGGCCTATTTTTTTGAAATTATAAATTAAAATGTGATATTTATTTTATAATGTTTATCTTCTAAATGTGTCTAAAATTAATTTTTTTTATTTTTCTTAGAAGCCTATTAAATGTAGTTCATATTTTGATATAGTATTTTAAATATACGAAGACTTTACCAAAAATTAAATCCTTCTTTATCAATAAGATTTATTTATATAAATCTATTATAAATAGTATTTTAATAGTTGCTATTATTATTAATATTATTATGTTTAAGAGATATGTTATAGTTTTGTCGTAAAATAATCATATCAATATAAAAATGTTTTATAGAAACACAGTGTCGCATGTAACATACCCCATGTCGATGTTCTGTGGAATGTAATCCCTATTGGGGTTGTGTTAATATATATATTTTTTTACTATTTTAATAGAAGAAAATTATTTTCAATTTTTCATAAAATATAATATATCATGTGATTAAATTAATTCAAAAAAATTCCAAAATCTGAAGGTGTTAGAGTACCAGGGTAAGAACATAGGAATATGCATAGAGAATAATATTTTTATAATGAGGACCTCACTTACTGTTCAACCAAATTAGTGAGGAAGCATGGAACATAAAGAGAAAAATAAAAATCATGAATAAGTAAACTACATATATAGTGTATCATGTTTTTATTGATGTACAACCAATTATTGAAAATTCATGAGGACTAATTTTCCAAAATGATGTTATCTCATCTCCGATAGACATATCTGGAGGGATATAAGAATGAAAGTTATCAAATATATAGTGAAATTGATAGGTAAATTCTACAATAATGGAATCAAATCAGACATTATTAATTAAATGTGGTCATTTATATTAGGATAAATGGGGCCCTTGGGATCAAAATGAACCATGCACCATCAATTGTTCATTTTATGCCTTTATACCACTATGATTTTCAGCTTTCATTGATAAAACTGACCAAAATAATGTAAACAAAACTCTCTCCTATAATTGTTTTTCTCAATTTCACTATACAGACAAAGATATTAAAAATAAAAATCATCTTTACTCATATTGAATAGGAGGAGGAAGGAAAATAATGAGGGGTTTTTCCAAAATACCCAGATGAAGACACATATAATCTATCCTTAAAAAAAACCAAAATAGACAGTTAGGTAAATTAGAAATAGGTTCTATGCTTTTAATGATAGAATAATTTCCAATGAATGTTGAATCGAATAGTTGTGATGAATAAGAAAGTCGAAACTTCTACATCAGGTGATTTTTTAATTTAAATCATTTAATTTTCATCAATGAAGTGTTTATTGGATATAATATTTTCTTTACCCATTTTTATTTATATTAAGGATCTATATGGATTCTAATTGATTATAAATATAGTGGTGCATCTATGAGGTTTAAATTGTGGGCTAATAGAAGCATTACAATTGAGAGATGATTTCTATCATTATCTAGTAGTCTGGTTCTTGAATTATATAATTTTTATTAGGTACCTTCAGTAACAAGATTCAATTTTTAAGTATTCAATTTTGAGATCATTGAATTTTATTTCTTCTGTGTTAGTAAATATTATCTCTTTTGTAAGGAAACAATATTTTAGAATATGGATCATATTGAAAAGGGATTTTATAATTTTTATCATGAAAATAGTATTATCAAAATTATAAAAAAAATTGAACATGACTCATATAACACCTTATGGAACATAAGGTATGGTAGTGTAAATGGGAAGAGTTAATAGACATTTAATTTTTAATTATTTATAGGATAAACCAATTTAAAAAGCCATGATAAATTTCATGAAATCTTATAAGGGAAAATAACCCAAACATCCTTCAATGTAATGGGAGTAAGATACCCTGAATAAGTGGAATTAATTCATAATTATTTCTGATTTCAGTTTATATTAAATAAAATTCATTATATTTATATATCATTATAATTTTTATGACTATATTAGGAATGGTTATATCTACAAAATGTTGTATATGTCAGATTCCTTTTATATTTTTCAACATACAAAAATAAATAATTATAACATCATGGAAATGTGATGATGTTTTTGGAAAATATATAGTAACAAATTATCTCCAAAAAGCATGAAGTACCTTGATATTGGTATGCCTAATGATACCTAAGTATAATGTGTATATTTTACATCTGATATAATTCTAATAGTGTTAATTCATTCCATATTTATATAAAGGTAATATGTTTCAAATTGAAATGGTTGGATATATAATGGCATAAATGATGTTAATGCTCCAGATTCCCCAATGTTGGTATTTGATCATTATCCACAAGTTATAGTGAGAGGAAAACATGTTTCCAACACAAAGAGATTGTGCAGATATACCTGATAGATTTGATAAATATAGAAATATAAATTTTCATGTCACCGATTCATTGGACACAATACTCTTATAGAATATAAAAAATCAAGAATATAATAATGTAATATAATCTAAGGATACATGTAAATGAAATGAATCTATGTATTCTATGATTGAATCCAAATACCATTTTTTGGAATTTTTATACCCTCTAACTGATATATAACCCATTCGGTGAAATTGTGTGTTTATGAAAAGTTTAGACATATACAATAAAGTCAATACCTATAAGGAATGACAGTCCAAAAAGGGTTTTTGACAACATCAAGCCGTATACTATGATGAAAATTTATCCCTAGTAAATATGATTTTATTCATTATAATATTACATGGAATTACACCGTTAAATAATTTTGGGATTTACAAAAAGGATGTCCAAACACCTCCTTTAAATGAGATGATGTTTGAATATTTATATATGACATATCCTAAATCTTATAATAAGTAAATAATTTCCATTAAATTATGAATGAAGAGAAATACATCTAAGGTTTTATAAAATCATGATTTTCACATAATTTTCACATTTATGGGGCCATATAGAAATTTTTTTCATCAAAAATGAATGTGGGGCGTGTTATTCTATAAAGGACACATGGAATTCATTCATTTTCATAATAGTTTTTGTTGATGTACTATTATTTCTTGGAAATTATTGTATGTCATACAATTTTTAATGAAATGGTGAAATGAATAATTTTTTAACAAGGTATTAGGTGAAGTATCCAACATCTTTGGAATAATTATCTATTGATAAAGATCATAGTGTATTCTTGGACAATATCAATTTATGTATATTGAAAAGTAACACAAAACATACAAAATCCAATAATATACAAGAATGGGTTGTTTCTAATTTTACATGGTACCAATATCTCTACAATAATGTGTCCAAATGAATTTGAGGGAATTATATGAATGAGTATAATCCGTTATTACTTGATAGTAAGATCCATCATGTATTCTAATATGTAGTATGTTTAATGTTTCCTTGAATTTAAAATAGGGGGAAAATATAAATATTATTCAGGAGAGTTATTTTGGAAATCTATAAAGAACTATCCTTATGAACCTAATAAATAAAAATGATATGTTCCTAGAGAATGGTGGAGATGTGGAACTACTTGTTGGAGTATAAATTGATGCATATATCCTTCCAGATCATGATAATCTAAAATCATAGTTTGGATATTTAATTTAAATAAACGGTACAGTGTGTTGGATAACATCAATGAATCCTATGTTCAATGAACCTATATAATAATATGAGTTTATGAAGGATTCCGATTTTTCTACAGAGGCTGCAAGGATACACATAATTATCTTCTACATGGTGATGTTCCTAAAAGTGAAAACCAAATTCCACTTTATTGGGATAATAATATTTTTTTTTACTTCAAAGGATCTGAAGTCATAGTAGAAGCAAATTCATATAAATTATAAGATTCATATCTTAGGATATTATACTCAAAGAGGAGATGTCAGAAATATCATAGTAGTCATGGAGGGTAACATGGAATACCCTACTAAATAATGGGAAATTAATGCTGAATCATAATTCATGTGTGAGAGAAAGAGGGAAGAGAGGTGTTAATAATTGTATCTAGTGAACGAGGAAGTGTTTTATGTGGGTGACCTAGACCTAATACAGTAATGAAAATTTTTTACAATTAAATTGTATAGTTTTATATATAAATGTGTTTAACATACAATAATATTTAATAGACTTATCAAACCACTATGCTTATAGAATGCACATTGGTTGCATGTCATATCAACTAGTTATAGAAGTTCCCAAGATATAATGTGAAGTTGGAGATATCATGATACTAATGTAAGACATATGTAATGTGGTATAGAAACATTATTTGAATATAACATAGATGATTTTGGTAAATCTAGTGTTGGGGGATCAAGTTCAATAAGAGTTAATATTATGAGGTCTTCACATGGTGACATAATCTAAATGAGATCATGAGGATAAATCCTATAATTTGATCACTACTTATTTTTTGTGTCATTAGTTTTTTCTTTCTACTAACATATATAATGGTTTCTAGAGATAATATTATTATAATTGGATACTATTTGATCATCTAATTTTATTAAAATTTAAAATTTTTTTATTGAAGTCGTACAATGGTATCAAAAATTCGGTATATCCTTTCAAATCATACACTGATTGAATAATCATGAATGAATTTTTCTATTAAGAAATTATGTGATATCTCAGGAAAACATGTTCAAGTTAGTAGTACCATTATTAATCCATAGACATCATATCAGAATGGTTTGTATATCCAGTCACAAAAATAATAAACCAGAATAGATGGATGATAACAGAAGGAGTGAATCAAAATTGATGGTATATTGTGAGAAAATATGATTGTATTACATGGTAAGATATCATATGAATGGTTTTTAATGTTATGACTTATAGATGTATCCTAAGGGGAATTGATGTTGTTCTACAATATTCTTCGATTCTTGTAATAGTATTCTCTAATTTTGAGATATGTCTATTGAGGACCATAAAAATTATTATTCTCAAACATTTCTCGTATTCCGATGAAGATGAATAAATGACATTGTGGGCCACAACATGGGATCCGAGAAACATCCAAGAATAAAAGATAATCAAAAACTTAATTAATTAATTAATATCCCCCCTCCAGAATAATTGGAGTTGAATTTTTTTAATAAAATTACTAACATGGAATTATGTGATTACATTGAAAACTGTTATACTGACTAATGAGTTATTATTAATCAAGGACTATATTATATTTTCATTAATTACGAGTGACAAAAATAAATATTTTTATTATGTAATATATTTATTATATTTCACATGTATGTTATAAATATATAAACTGTATTATGAGGATTCTAGTACATCGTATCATATCACATATTTATTATTTAGTTGTATCTATATATACAAGGGTTGGGGAACCCATTCTGAGTGTTTAATTAATAATATATATAAAAAATTGGTACTTATTTTCATGGAACTATTCATTCCCATGATATTTATGGCTCCTATTTGTTTCTTCCTTTATCCAAGAGAGATTAATTTCTCGTAAAATAATTATTCTCTTATTTACATCATTGATGGAGGGTATGTCATTATAGTGATCATAATAGTAACAAAGGATTCATCCAAATGCATTGTTGAAACCCAGAATTTTATCAATGGAATTATTGTGGAATCATGATCCATTTATTGATGATATAGAGGGGTAAAAGATATCCATCTAAAAATGATCATATAAAATGGGTGAATGCAAAAAACATCTTCAAGATAAATGATATAAGAATTAAAATAAAATATATTATTAAATAATATATATAGGTTACTTTGACCTTTATCAGGTCTTAGATCACAATATATGATGGTGTTTTATCAAATTCATGATTAAAAATTTTAAATTTTCATAGCCAATAGAATCTCACCGCACACCCTAATAATAACTCCTTTTAAATGTATTTATATATAATCAGCCAGAGATTTTCGGTATGGAGGGTGATTTTCTTCTCTTAGTAATTTGTGTTTACTCTATTAAAGGAAATCTGGTCCAAGACCAAAATAGAATCTAATTCTTCCATGGGATAAGATATGTGCTTGGGATGAAAAAATTAAACCATTTTAAATCATCACTAATAACTGAATTTATATATTTTGAGGTGGTGTTTAAAAATTACTACAAATCTTCTGTGTTATGAAAGAATATTTTGAACCGTAATCTATTAGTATGTTATTTATTCTTTAATAACTAAGTAGAGTAATTTTTAACACAAGGTTGTTAGAATCTAGCTCAGTAGTTGTGAAGTAATACAAGGACCCTTTTCCTCTAGGATATAGAGGGTGTTGTTATGACTTATAATTAGAAACCCATGGCCTTGGTAATTGATTCATTTAGTTTCCAAATTCCATATAGTTAAAAAATAAAATGTTAATCAAATTGATTTCGTGATAATTTCTTTCTTCCATAAGGATGGTTTATTTCTCATATTTCTCAATACTATATATGATCCATTCATTCCCACTAATAATTAATATCTTTCCACACTTTATGAAATATCTTTCATTCTTTTTTCATCACTTTTGTAAAATTGGTTTGGTGGAATTTATTATCCCCATGAGATTTATTCACCACTCAAAAAAAGTAAAATCCATTACCCACATATTTCCTATATCCCCCAGAGTCTATTTAGATTCATGGGTCATTATTTTTACTTTCATGTCACATCGTACAATTTCCATATATATGACTATGTCTCAATTAACCGTGATATTTATAGATTTATGTTTACCACACCAATGAAGTGGTAAATTTTAATATAGGTTGTAATGTTATTTTCAAAATCATATCATTCGTGTCTAGCTGTGTTTTCATCATTTTATATATTTGATTTATTGTTTATTTTCTTATGGCATGAAATTTACTAAAAAATTTATGTTAGAGATTTAAAAGAGAAAAAGTCAAATTTTTTTCTAAAATTCCTTCCACTCCATCTCATCAATATCCACTTCAATAATTGTATATATTTTTTACTAATTTCTACAATTGATTATCTTATCCCCCAATGAAACCAACATCCATCATGACTATCACATTCTTATATAATGGAATCATGATGAAGATAATCTAAATGTTGATCATCAATTTCACCATGATTGAGGGTTAAGGAGGTACACTACATGTTGAAGTCCACTGTCACATTACGGTATCAATTGCAACAAATTATTTCATATGGGGATTTGGGTGTTCCTATATATTTAAGTATTAGATTAAAACATGAGTTAAATTAGATACTATATTCAAGTGGTTCGGGATTACTTATTCAATCATGTTATGTATCTCATTTAATTAGAAATCTCATTACACTTCAAATTTGATATTGAATCGATTCCAGCTATTTTTTTCCATTAATATAAATAACGATAAAATTATGGACGATTATTTTTAAACTTTTAATCATATATATGGGAAACAATAAAATTTAATGGTAAAACACATAAATAACTTATATGGAATAGACTATGAATTTTAAAGCATTCATATATGATATCCATCATTTTTTTCCTAATATAATGTATTATTGGTATTTTTGTCAAAATAATAATAGTTTGAAAAGAGATTCTAAATTTTAAAAATTATATTCTATTGTAGTGTTGATGTAGGTATACAACAAGGCCCATTTTAAAGTCGAAGGTGACATTCTATTCCATTTTAATGAGACAATTTCGATGTTATTAGAACTATCTAAATATATTCCAGATAAATATCCTAATTTAGTATCATTAAATAGATGTATACTCTAGGAAACCACGTAATCTATACTTTAACATATTTTAAATATAATTTCCTATGTTTATCATTATCAGAATGGTTTTTAATGGAGTATTCGATTCCTACTCCCCAATAATAACAAGACTATTCTATGATTCCAAGTGTGAGAACCCATATTTTATTATAAATTATATCATGATTTATTATATAAATATACACATAATAAATCCAATGATATCACTAGGCTTAGATACATTGTGAAATTATATAGATTGAAAATTAACTATAAACATGGTTATACCATCCCAATTAAAAACTCTTAAAAATGGCCTTATATTCCTTGGATCATTTAAACTGTGTGGGATAACCTATGGATGCACATAAGTTGAGGATGAGATAAAACGTGTAGTAAAACAATAAAAACCAGATAATAATGTAAAAAATTTAATTTGAATTAAGAGGTTTATCCTTGTAATATAATAGTGAATATATTAATAATATTAAAAAATGATGCATGGTTTAACATGATAATATTTAGAAAACATTGAAATTTGGTAGCAATATAATAAATGAAATTTGGTAGTAGGTGTGTTGTTTTTCTTGATGCTTATAGGGTAATGTGGATGGGGATGGGATCCTCTATTATGGCACAATTGTTGGTTGTGAATCTAAATCTATGTGGGGCTATATCTCGAGGCATGGTTTGGTTACAGTACATTGATGGGTCTCATATATCCCTTTGTTGCTGTGATATTACAAGAGAATCAAGTGTGAGTGATTAAATTGTTGATTGGGTGTTTCTCTTTCTTCAGTTTGTGGTTATTCCTGTTAGTTGACCAATAGTGCAGAATCTACTAAAATGGGATCACCTAAACATGAAAACAAGAATGGGCTCAATGTGGAATTTTTTTCTGGGATGAGTGTTGACATGGTTGTGGGTTCGCTGATTCTTGTGAATGGATAGTAACAAGGGTTATTCTTCTAAAGTTGGTTTTGGAACTCCTGTGTTGGGATGAGTGCTTGTTATATATATTTTATGATTTTAGTTCTATGTTTCTTATTCTTACCTCACCTAGGTTGGGAACCTAGTGCCGAACACCCCCGTTTCATGGGGGAGGGTGTTTTTACAAACACTCTTATGAGTGGATGGTTATTATCTCATTTTTTGCTCCCATTATTGAATATCCCAATACTCATCGGGCAGGATATGATGGCCTGAGATCCATTAAACCCCAAGATTCTTCGGGTGGGGTAGTTGTAGTGGTTGCCCAGGTGTGTGCAGGAAGGTTGTTTCCCAAGTGTCTTCGGGTGGCGGCCTAGGTGTCTTCGGGTGTGGAAGTAGTTGTTCTGGCCCAGGTGTTTGCGGGCATATTTACACAAGGTTGTTGTGGTCCATGTGTTTGTGGTAAGGATGGGAGGTTGTGGCCCAGGTGTGTGCGGGTGGGGTGTGGCAGTGGGACTGCGGTGAGAATGGAGGAAGAGGTTCGATGCATATGATGTCTTCAAAAACTAGTGGGGAAGTGGCGCGGGGTACCCAAAGATTGATGTGCTATTACTATACATTACATGAGTTGCGTTATTTGGGGAGTGTCCCTTGGTGAGGCATGGTTGGATCGTTTTTATTTCTGGGTTCTTTGGTTATCTCTTTTCTCACAGGGAATTAGAATACCTCACCACTTGTGCATGAGAGAATTTGGTTTTCCCTACTGAGTATACTTGTATGCTCACCCTACGTATATAAAACTATTTTCAGGTTTCTAGGAGGACTTCAAGGATCGTGCAAATCCGTACTAGTTCAGACATTGGGACAATTGTTGTTGTTGTTTTCCTTCTTTTGGTACTTCATTTCGGGGTTTTCTTTTAATTTTGTATCATTTTCTTTTGGAACATGCATATGAGAATGGTTTGTTTTGGCTTTACCTATATTTCCACTTTTGGTTTTGTTGGTATTTATTATCTTATCTCCCGATCATATTAAATAAAAAGGGTAATTCCCTTATTCTTGTGTGTGATTCTATACCCTTAGTGCTAGTTTCCACTCTGGGACCTATTGAAGGTGGGTCTCGGGGAGTGGGGGGTGGGGGTGGAGGTCATTATCTATCCTTCAACATGAAGAAGGAAGGGTATGGAAACCTGTTGTCCCTTCTCTCATCTTGGTGAAGGCATGTTATGACATAATGGTATCCAAGGCATGATGTTGAGAGATATGATGGAGTTTGGAGTTAGGCATAGTGAGGATTTCATGGGATAGTAGGGAAACAATTTTGGACAATCTTGGTGCACGGAATAGGCCAGAGAAGACCGGCTAGGACACGAGATTTTAGGGCCCCTTGTGATCTAATGCAAGGACTCTGGGCCTACCGAACGACTAACTAAGTCTATAATGATTACAGGGTAGAGACCCTAGGGAATGTACATGCATCATAATGCCTTTTCCTCTTGTGTTTCATTGTTAATTTGGGATTTAAAATGATTAATAAGTCTATGAAAATTTAAGGACAATATTCTACACTACCTGAGCTTAGGCATTCCTTGTTTTCCTTGCAGCTATGGAACTTGGGAGACGACCATGTGTAGTGCAGGTGATCGAGACCCACAAGGTTGACTTGAAAAATCGGTAGAGGACAGACCGAGAAAAGGATGATGATCAGTGGAAGAGGACGCTTCGTGACATTCAGCGACAAAGCTTTGGGATGTATGAGGGAAACACCTCGGGCATGGAGATAGAAAGATGGCTAAAGGAGCTGGTGATAAATTTCATCTTGATCCGGGCTCCGACGGAGTACTGGGTTCGTCTGGATGTATGACTGATGTGGGGAGCAGTGTGTCAGTGGTGGATGCTCTACCTTGGGGAGAAGAGGGAGGCTGAGGATACATGGGCTGACTATGATAGGGAGTTCTGGGCGGAATTCCTCTCTTCCACAATGAAGGCTGAGAATAGGAATGAGCTACTCTCCCATCACCAAGAGAGAATGTTAGTGAGAGAGTTTGGGATCATGTTCAACGATCTCCTATTATTTTCTACGGAACTCTTTCCAGATGAGGAGTCTCAGGAGAGACGTTTGGAGGAGGCACTTAGACCTTCTCTTCAGTATGTTGTTACTACCTTCTCCTTACCTACATACATGGAGGTCCAGAAGAAAGCTGAATTGGTGGAGAGGACACACACACTGGGAGGTGTATCGCGAGAGGGAATCTAGTTTGTCTCATCGACGGGGAAGGCCGTCAGCAGTAGGCCTCCAGCATCAGGGCCCTCTAGGTTTCGACCAGTAGGGAGCAGTCCACAGCAGTTCCAGTTCTGATCTCCCGGTACTTGCCCATTCAGTTTGGGACAAGGACCAAGATGATTCACCTTTGGTATCCATGGGCACCTTCAGAATCAGTTCCCAAACCAAGTACAATACAATGTGCATGGGCCAATGCAGCACACGCCGCATTCGTAGTAGTTTCTAGCCAGGCCCTTTCAGGAGTAGCATCAGGGATAGTGATCTCCCACTCCTCTTAGGGTAGACATCTCAGGAGGTGGCCGACCTCAGGGCGCTCTTCAGGGACCTCGACCAGGGCACGGTCGGGGAGGCGACTGACAACTGAAGGGCTGGTGAGCTATGTGTGGGCATTTACACGCTTTGGAGGTAGTAGCTCCAGCAGGGATGGAAGTTGTTCGATGTACGATCAGCTTGTTTAGTACTCTTTCCTATATCTTGTTCGATACATGAGCTTCACAATCCTTTTTTGTGCCCAGTCTAGATCGTTCTCTGGGTCTAGATGCTGAGAGACATCTAGGTCCCCTGGTGTTGAGTACACCAGTTGGAGGTTAGACCGACTTGTTTTATGTTTTTCAATGGTGTAGACTGTTGATAGGGCCACATCAATCAATCATGGTTATCCTACTATTGCAGATACACCCAAATGATGTCATCCTAGTCATTGAGTAGTTATTCTCTGTATGTGCCATTATTGAATTCTTCCATGGAAGGATCATGTTATCAGACATGGGTGGCCGACGTGTGACTTTCATCGGCGAGCGGGGTTATCAGGAAGGTAACCAGCGATTGGAGCCCATCCCTTCCTTGTGAGCTGAACTGTCAATGGAGTCAGCAGATACCGAAGTGGTGGAAGTCCCAAGGATCATCGGTGAGATTATTGACATATTCCCTGAAGTGGTGAAAACTCTACCACCTCAACATGATGTTGAGTTCGGGATATACATGCAACCTGGTGCCCATCCGATTTTGATGGTTCCCTACCAGATTGCACGTTCTTAGTTGGGAATGATGAGAATTCAGAATGATGATCGGATGAAGAAGGGTTTTGTTCGAACAAGTGTGTCACTATGAGATGCTCTTGTCTTGTTTGAAAAGGATGAACATGGTGGTCTGAGGCTGTGCATAGACTACAGGAGGGTTAATCTTGTGATGGTCAAGAATCACTACCCTCTTCCGAGGATAGGCGATCTCTGTGACCAGTTGAGGGGAGCAGGATGGTTCTCTAAGATCGATATATGGTCTGGATATCACCATTTGAGGGTGGATGAGGGAGACATCTCAAAGACTGCCTTCAGATTTAGGTATGGACACATTGAGTTTGTAGTCATGCCGTTTGTTGTTACGAATGCACCAGTTGTGTTCATCGTACTCATGAACTCCGTATTCCGGGAATACCTGTATTGGCTCATAGTCGTGTTTATTGACAACATCCTGATCTACTCAAGGTCAGAGGAGGATCACGTTGAGCACCTGAGAACGGATTTAGAGGCCCTCCAAAAACACCGACTCTATGGGAAATTGACCAAGTGCATGTTCGGGATGTGAGAAGTACACTTCCTTGGGCATGTGGTGTCTGAGCTGAGAATAGTAGTGGAACCATTGATGGTCGAGACGGTTGTTTCTTGGGTAGCACCCAAAAATGTGACAGTGGTTTGTAGTTTCCTTGGACTTTCATGTTACTACCGGAGGTTCGTACCCAGCTTCTCCCTAGTTGCAACATCTTTGACAGCTTTGACCAACAAGGACTAGGTATTCGTATGGGACGGGTAGTGCGAGGGATCATTTAGCTATATGGAGAAGAAGTTTGTAAGTTCCCCAGTGCTCAGGTTTCTAGAAGAAGGGGCGGCGTATGGGGTGTTATGTGATGCTTCAAGACAATGCCTCAAGAGTGTGCTGATGTAATGACAAGGGTTTAACTTTTATGGGTATAGACAGTTATTTCCCCATGAATGTAATTATACCACCCACGATCTGGAGTTGCGGTGGTCGTGTTTGCACTAACGTTATTGTGGCATTACCACATCGGGGAGCACTTCGTGGTCTCCATGGATCACAAAAGATTGAAGTATATATTCTCCAAGCGGGACCTAAACTTATGGCAGTGAAGGTGGATGGAGTTCCTTCATGAATAAGAATTCTATATTTCCTATACCTCATGAAAAGGGAATGTGGTGGCTGATTCCTTGAGAAGGAAGTCGCAGAAAGATGTGTTTCGATAGTCGGCAGATGCTTGGAAGGTGATGGAGGAGTTGGCTTCCCTACACCTTTATGTAATAGAGGGTGGTGGTAGAGGATATATGTTTTAGATGACAATGAAATCCCCTCACCTATGGCAGCTGGATGAGACTTTAGTGGGGAGACATAGAGAGTGAAGTAATGTGTGACCAGGTTAACCATGGCGATGCTCCAGTGGGGTGGATGAAGGATGGTGATAATCATATTCTTTTCAGAGGGAAGTAGTTTTTTCTGGAGACAGTGCGATAGAGAGAGTTCATGGTGAGTTACATAATTCACCCCTGGCAGTACACCCGAGAGCTTCCAAAATGTATTGGGGCTTGAGAGGTCAGTTTTTGTGGCCCAGGGTGAAGTGAGCGGTTCCAGAGTTCTTAGAAAAGTGCCTCATGTCTCAGCAGGTGAAGGCTGAACACTATATCCAAGGGGGTCTGTTACAACCTTTATATGTCCCTGAGTGGAAGTGGGATGACATCTCGATGGATTTCGTCACGGGACTACCCAGAGATCAAGGGGTTGTGATGCTATCTGGGTAGTGGTGTACCGACTGACGAAATCAGACCACTTCTTGGAAATCAAGGACTCAAGTACAATGGATTCCCTAGAACAGAAGTACGTGGATGAGGTGGTGCAGTTGCACGGTGTCCTGAGATCCACTGTCTCGGATTGGGATGCACGGTTTACCTCAAGAGTCTGGAGAGGATTGCAGCATGCTTTTGCCACCCTGCTTGGTCTTAGCACTGCTTTCCACCCCCAAACAGATAGAAAAATATAGTGCATCATCCAGACATTATAGGATATGCTACGAGCATGTATTCTGGACTTTGGGGGATCTTGGGAAAGACACTTTCCTCTAGTGGAGTTTTCCTACAACAATAGATATCACTCTACCATTGGCATGGCTCTATTCGAAACTTTGCGTGGGAGGCTTTGTCGCTCACCCGTGTGCTGGAAAGAGGTCGGGGAGGTAGGTGTTCTTGGCCCGGAGGTGGTGCAGGGCACGACAGAGAAGGTTCAGCTTATACAAGAGAGGATTAAGGATGCCCATGACAGGAAAAATCATATGCCGATAATAGGAGGAGTTCGTTTGAGTTCAAGGTCGGGGACCACATGTTCTTGAATGTCTCCCCTTATTATACGCAACAATGGTTTGACAATGGGAGTAATCATTCTCCCAGGTTTGTCAGACTGTTCGAAGTGCTGCAGTGGTTTGGTTAACTGGCTTATCATCTAGAGCTTCCACCGCCTCTATTGAGACTGCACAATTTCTTCCATGTGTCTCACCTCTGACAATATCTACACGACGATTCACACGTCCTTCACTGAGGAAAGCTTGATATCAAGGACGATGTGGCTTTTGTGGAAGGAATAGTGATGACTGAGGATCGTGAGGAGAAGGAGCTCAGTGGACGGACCATTCCTTTGATTTGTGTGTTGGGGATGCATGGTGGGATCGAGGCATGTACCACGGAACGGGAGACGCAGATGTACGCCCAGTACCCAGAGCCATTTTCTGTTTTGTTCAGTTTTGTTCGTACTTTTTTGTGATGGAACGCTTTACCGTGTTAACTATGGAACATGTTTTTTTCCATGTTCTATGGATGTGTGTGAAGATTATTGACTATGGGGAGGGGAGTACCTGATACCTAATCAAAACACATTAAGGAGGATGCGATTAAACCCATGCAGGTGAGTCAGTGCCACCCAAAGTAGATAATATCTATACATGAAGGAAGAAACTCCCTATCACTTATGACTGTATAGTTTGACCCTCGAGTGTTGGCTGGTTACTTTAGGTAGAGGTGATAGTAGATGTCGACGAGGTTCACTCCTGATAGGTATCTTTTGAGGTGTTTGTTCGGAACCCCTCAATTCTTCGGGTCTAGTTTTGATTCTCGAGGGCGAGAATAGTTTGAGAGGTATCTGATGTAATGGCCCGGACCCACCTGATCCATTACATTTCCAAAAAACAGCTCCATTATAATGGTGACACCGTGACACTGGCACCGTGAGGGCACCGTGATGGTGTACCCTTGAGGGTGGCACTATGAGGGTGGCACCGTGTCCCCACCAAGCAATATTCATTCTTTCCTAGTTCCCAACATTTCATCTCTGTTTTTATGTAAAAATGATTTAATTCTCCCTTTCAAAGACATTTAAATCCCAAAAATAATATATACGATCCTCGAAGAGTCGGGCTACCATTAACTTACCAAAATGTGTGGTTTTTCCTCAGTGTCATGCCATTCCCTGTACCTTCCAGATCCACCCCTGTTACGTGTTTCCTTATGGATAAAGAAAGTTGTTTAACACATAGCCATTATGACCACCTCTCCGATGAGGATTTTTAAATAACAATTAATTCCATCGTGTGCAACCACCCAACTACGTCGTGAAATCACGATCCAACATTATAGCCATTCAAAATTCCATATCCCGTAACAACGGGATCTCATCATTATATCACGCTAGAAATTCATTCTTCTTCCTCTTGGCTAGTATCTTTTTCTTCTTTATGCGTTTGGAGTTCCCCTTCCCGAGGCGAGTGGTGCGCCTGTGCTGGAGCCTTTCTGCTCACCCTTGGAGTCCACGACATTCCTCCCCTACATGTTACGCATCCCCAGTTCTTCGTACAGGGAGAAGAACATGGAACCTTGATCAACCATGTAGGGATTTTCCCTCATCTCTCCTTACTAGGTATCATGCAGGGTGGGTACGCTACTATTTCTAAGGGAGTGGATGAAACAAAACCATAACAAAGATAATAAACATAACGTTAATGAATGATGGGGAGCGTTTGAAAATTCTGTTGTACTCTTTGTAATTGATATATGTTGTGAACTTCATGGGCATATTCTCACTGAAAATATTTGCCGTTGGTGGTATTTCCTAGCGCACTAATGAACCCTTGTCTTCTGTGATGATTAAATGACTCTAAAAAGGAAATTGGTTAATCAAATAAACTCGGTTAGTTAAATGGATGCATAGTGAACATCAATCCTTTTGTGGTCACCTCGGTTAACCAAAATAAATAAGAACCTAATGAATGATGTACTAGAACCTAGAATTTTCCCTACTCTGTTTTGGTAGTAGGTGTGTTGTTCTTCTTGATGCTTATGGGGTGATGGGGATGGGAATGGGATCCTCTTCTATGGAATGGTTTTTGGTTGTGAATCTAAAGCTGTGTGGGGTTTTATCTCGAGGCTGGGTTTGGTTACATTTCATTGAGGAATCTCACTGATTCCTTTTTTGTTGTGACTTTAAAAGAGAACCGGGAGTGAATGATTAAATTGTTGTTTGGGAGATTCCCCTTCTCTGGCTTGGGGTTATGCCTGTTATTTAGCCAGTAGTCCAAATTTACTTAAATGGGATCACTTGAACATGAAAATAAGAATGGGATAAATGGGGAAATGTTTTCTGGGATGAGTGGTGACATGGTCGTGGGTTCAGTGTTTCTTGTGAATGAATTGTATCAAGGGTGTTTGTGCTTAAGTTGGTATTGGAACTCATGGGGTGGGATAAGTTCCTGTTATATATATTATATGATTACAGTTATTATGTTTCTTATTCGCTCCCCACCCAAGTTGAGCACCTAGTGTCGAACACCCCCATTTCATGGAGGATGGTATTTTTCCAAATACTCTTATGAGTGGCTGGTTATTAGCTCCTTTTCTTCTCTCTTTCTCGAATAGGCCAAGACTCATTGGGCGGGTTGTGATGGCCTGAGGTCCATTATTTCCCATGATTCTTCAGGCAGGGTAGTTGTGGTGGTTGACCAAGTGTGTGCGTGAAGGTTTTTTCCCAAGTGTCTTCGGGATGAGGCTTAGGTGTCTTCAGGCATGGCAGTAGTTGTTCTGTCCTAGGTGTTTGTGGGGCGTGGTTACACATGGTTGTTGTGGCCTAGGTGTGTGCGGGTGGGGTGTGGCAGTGTGACTGCGGTGAGAATGGCGTGAGAGGGTTGATGCATAGAATGACTTCAATAACTAGTGTGGAAGTGGAACGGGGTACCCAATTATCGATATTATATTATTATACATTACTCGAATTGCATTATTTGGGAAGTGTGCCAGGGAGAGCCTTGGGTTGATTTTTTTCTTTGCTAGGTTCTTTGGTTATCTATTTTCTCAAAAGGAATTAGAATACCTCCCCACTTGTGCACTAGAGCTTTTGGTTTTCACTACTGAGTATACTTGAATGCTCACACTAGGTATATAAAACATTTTTTCATGATTCCATGAGGACTTCAGGGATTGTGTCAAGTCATACTAGTTCAGACGTTGGGATAGTTGTTGTTTCTATTTTTATTTCTTTTGGTACATATTTTTTGGTTTTTATTTTACTTTTTTATCATTTTCAATTGGAACATGCATATGAGAGTGGTTTTTTTGGCTTTATATGCACTTACACTCTTTGTGTTGTTGAGATTTACAATCTTATCTCTCGATTCTATTAAATAAAACGGTTAAGGCCTTCAATCTTGTGTCAGATTCTATACCCTTGGTGCTAGTCTCCACATCAGGACCTATTAAAGGCGAGTATCGGGGGGGGGGGGGGGGGTCATTATATCTCCTTCAACCTGAAGAAGGAATGGTCTGGAAACCTATTTTCCCTTCTCTAATCTTGGTGAAGGCAGGTCACGACATCCTCAGTGGAAGATCGAAGAGTTTTTTCCCTTTTTTACTTGTACTTGTTGTTCAGTTGGATTTGTATACTGGCCCCCTAACATTCATCACAATTTTCTTTTCTATTTTAGTAATATTTTCTTCTACATATTGTGTTCAGACAGTGTGTGTTATAGGTTTAATGGAAATGCCTACACTTTTTAAAGGGATTATTCCTTTAGTGCTAGTCGCCATCCCCTTGCCTATGGAAGGCAGTCTTGGGTTAGTCAGAGCACGGGACCCGAGGACGTGTCATGACAAATTGGTATTAGTGGAGTCGGTTCTACCGCAAAACCTTGATGCATATTATTTTAACAAAAATAGTGTTATTTTTATTGGATGTGGTTATCAGTTTAGGAGAATCCAGTGTTGGTGCGGCAGCCGATGTATCTATACACTAGGAATCTGACTTTTGATCTCTAACTCAGTGCACGAAAACACTGATTGCATGTGTGTTTCCATTGAAAAAGTTTTCTTTGTGATTACTTTGTGTCAGATCAAAAGGTATATTGTTTTAACCATGGTGCACCTATTTCTTTTCATGATGGCCGCACAAAAGTATCCAACTAGGGTTCTGAGTTTCATACAAGATAGTATCCCACCTAGCGATGAGGCATCGATGCATGGTCCCATCATATTGGAGGTACCAGCATTAACACTACCTGCTGGGCCACCGATACCACCTTCTCTAGCAACAGAGACTACACGCCACCTGAGTGAGTTGGACGAGTTCCAGCACCAGAGGACGCCCTGGTTCCAGGGAGAGACGGACCCACATACAGCTGAGGATTGGCTGGAGGCTGGCGTGAGAGTTTTCAGATTGGTTGGGACACTAACCGACCTCCTGGCGATCCTTATCGTGAGTCTCCTGTATGTAGTAGCAGAAGATTGTGGAGCCTGATTCTCGAGGTGCATGACGAGTCATCATTACTCTGGAGAGACTTTGATATTATCTTCTGCTCATAGTTTGTTCTAGACACCCTTCATGAGGTGTGGATTCAGGAGTTACTTCATCTGCAGCAAGGTAGCATGACAGTATCTCATTACACAACGAGGATCACCAACTTCTCGCGTTTCTCCACAGATATGGTACAGGACCCATTCCTCAGGTTCCGGACCTTCGAGAAGGGTCTCAGGAATGAGATCAGGGCTTCAATGATTCCCCTCAGTATCCCGACGTATGTGGGGGTGCTGGAGAGAGCCCTTATAGTGGAGAGTTTTCTCACTAAGCAGTCACCATTAGCAAGACCAACCGCAGGGCATCACGTAGAGGAGTATTATACATCTGTAAGTAGACAAATGTCATAGAGGTCCATGAAGAACAAGACATTAGGTGGGAGACCCCAGGATACATGTTTGGTTACGTGGGGCACACAAGACAATGCCAGCTATACGAGGAGCAGGCAGTGCTATGCATGTGGAGGGCATGGCCATATGGCTCGTGACTGCCCAACCCGCCATCCAGATGAGCAGAAGATAGTAGAGGGACCTTTCAGGTAGAGGCAGAGGTTTGACTATGGTGTTTCTCCCGGAGCAGCCGGACGTGGTAGAGGAGCTGGCTGAGTAGTGGGTGGTGGACGATGTTTCGAGTCTCTACCACCACCACCACCCCGATGTCCACCCCGACCATAGTGAGCTGGCGGACATAGGAGGGTTAGCTTCATGTAGTCGAGGCCTATGACCACGACGCACCTAAGATGATTCAAGGTACTATCTGTTTCTACTCTACCATTGCTACAGTACTTATAGACACATGTGCGATTCATTATTTTATTGCCACTTCCCTCATTCAGATCATGGTGATTCCAACGGCACCGTTGGCTCGATACTTACAACTAGAGACCCATATGGGAGCAGACTCAATGATTACGCACTGGTGCCGACAGTGTGAGATTACTCTAGGAGGTGAGAGATTTGGTTGGGATCTCCTTGAAGCAGCGTCGATGCCTTACGACATTATCATGGTTATGGAATTGTTATCCACAGTTCTTGCAAAGATCGACTATATTAGGCCCAAAGTGTGGTGTATCCGCACGGATGATACCAAGTTCACCATCACTGGCTAGGAGGGAGCATTTTCAGCATAGGATGAACATACACAGAGTAGGGGGAAGCCAATAACACATCAGTTGGCCAGTCTCATCCTCAGAGCGGTTGATGTGCGAAGTCTGAGTTTTCCTATAGTGGTGGATTATTAAGCGGATTTTTTCACTAATGATGTTCCAGGACTACCTCCTCTCATATAGTTGGACTTATAAATTGACATTTACCCTAGGAAGACACTGATATCTACTCTAGCATATTAGATGGCATCCGCTGAGCTTCGTGTGTTGCGGGTATAGCGAGAGGACTTGCATGGGAAGATATTTATCCGACCCAGTGTTTCACCTTGGGAATCTCCAATTTTGTTCACCAAGAAGGCAGATGGGTGCTTGTGACTGTGTGTTGAATACCATCACCTCAATCAGGTGACCGTAAAGAACATGTACCCACTCTAGAGGATTTATGACCTCTTTGATCAAATCAAGGGATCATGATGGTTCTCGAAGATAGTCCTTAGGTCAGGTTATCACCAGCTCAGTGTTCGAGACGACAATGTGCAGAAGATGACCATAAGGTGTCGGTATGTCCACTACATGTGCTTGGATATTCCATTTGACGTAACCAATGCTCCAGAAATTCTCAAGAGTCTCATGAATAGAATCTTCCATCCTTACCTCGATCGCTTTGTCATAGTCTTCATCAACGACATACTGATCTACTCGAATACTGAGGAGGAGTGTGCCTAATATATAAGGGTAGTACTGGACAATATTTGAGAGAACCAGCATTATGGTAAGCTCTCGACGTTCCAGTTCTAGATTCGAGAGGTTAACATCATGGACACGTCTTATCAGAGGCTGGAGTTGCAGTGCATCCATCGAAGATCAAGGTAGTGCTTTCTTGGGAGACACCCCGGAGTGTGACAGAGGTTCAGAGTTTTATGAGACTGGCTGGGTACTATCGGAGATTAGTGCCAGATTTATGCAGAGTTGCATCACCACTTTCATCTTTGACAAGGAAGGGGAAACCCTTCGTGTGGTCAGAGAGATTCCCGCAGAGCATTCATGATTTGAGGCAGATTTTGACTAGTGTGCCCATCTTGAGGCTTTCAGTGGAAAGAATTGGGTACTAAGTTTACTACGACGCATCATGTAACTGACTCGGGTGTGTCCTGATGCAGGATCGATCAGTGTTAGTGTTTGGTTCTCGGTAGTTGTGACAACATGAGCATAACTACACTACCCATGACCTGGAGTTAGCAGTAGTGGACGTCTCCTTGATGATGTGGCGATACTATCTGATGGGAAAGAGTTTTATAGTCCACACTGACCACTAGAGTATCAGGTACATCTTCTCATAGAAGGACTGGAACATGAGAAAGCGGTGATGGCTCGAGTTCCTCCAGGACTATGACGCTGAGATAATCTATAATCTTGGGAAGGGGAAAATTGTAGTAGATTCTCTCAACAGGAGATCAGGAATTCAACTACTAGGAGAGGAGACAGAGTAGCTATCCACGTTGCAAATATCCTTTATGGATAGAGATGTAGCAGCCTTTATGAAGTCTCACACAGTCACTCCTCCACTTCATCAGCGATTCTGGGAGCCACAACATGGGGACGTTGACTGTGAGATGTGACGTGTTTAGATATCCACATGGTAGGAACTTGAATGATTTTTTGAAGGTGGGGAGGACATCATTCTCTTCAAAGGACGTACCATGGTACCTGTTTCACTTCAGGAGAAAGTGTTTTGGGAGTTCCACACATCTCCTCTAGTGGTATATCCATGAGTAGCCAAGACGTATCAGCACCTCCGACGAAATCATTGGTGGCCAGGTATGCATAAGGAAGTAGTAGAGTTTATCTCACGAAGCCTCAATTGTTAGCAAGTGAAGGAGGAGCACCAGGTTCCAGCAGGCATGGTTTAGCTCTTAGAGGACCTATAGTGGATGTGGGGCGTGATATCCACGGATTTAGGGATGGGACTTCCATGTACATCCAGAGGACACGACTCTATCTGGGTGATTGTCGACTAACTCACCAAGTCATCCCACTTCCTATCGAACAGAGAGCAGGGCTCCATTGAGATCTTGTGAAGCCTCTACGTACAAGTGATCATATAGCTTCATGGTGTTCCATCGACGGTCGTCTCAGATCAAGATGCTCGTTTCACATACCGGCTACGGAAGGGGTTTCCGGAGGCTTTCGGGACGCAGCTTCACTTGAGCACCGCCTTCCATCCTCAGATTGATGGAAAGACTGAGAGGACCATTCAAGCTCTCGAGGACATGCTCTACGTATTCGTCGTTGACATAGGTCATAGCTGGGATGATCACTCACCCTTGGTAGATTCTGTGTATAAAAATAGATACCACTCCACCATCAGGATGGCACCTTAGGAGGCACTGTACGACTGACCTTGAGGATCACCTCTGTGCTAGAATGTCCCAGGGGAGTCAGCTCCTGTAGGACCAGAGATAGTGCAAGATACAATGGATAAGGTTCATATCATCTAGGAGAAGATGAAGACTACACAGAGCAGGCATAAGTCCAATGATGATAGGAGACGAAGACCACTGGAGTTCAAGGATGGTGACCACATCATTCTACGGGTCTCACCACGACGTGGTCTACGAAGATTTGTCCAAGGTGTCATGTTATCTCCATGATTAATCAGATCGTTCCAGGTCCTTTGCAGAGTAGACAAGGAGGATTACCGCCTGAAACTTCCACATCAGTTGCACCGGGTGCGCGACGTCTTCCACATATCTCATACGAGATGATACGTGCATGACCTATCTCACATCAATGACCACAGAGAGCTAGACATCGATGAAGAGGTGAAATTCACAGAGGTTCGAGTGGAGAACGAGGAATGACATGAGAGGGTCCTCCATGGATGGTCGATTCCTCTGGTGCGTGTTTGCTGGAAGCATGGGAACCTACAGGAGAGAACATGGGAGCGGGAGGCTCAGATGCATGCTCAGTACCAACATTTGTTTCGTTATAGTGATTTGTATCTTTCAGGGATGTAAATCCCTGAGGTGGGGAGATTTTAATGACCTAGAATTCCCATTGACATTTTTTTAAATATGTGGAAATTTTACGAGTCCACAGTTTCAGAAGGCTCTTTATTCCAAGGCCCGGTGTGCCCGAAATAAATTTCTAATGATTTGTTCGAGTATGTTTAGTAAATGTACATGCAGGTGTTTAAATATTTTGAACTAGTGCTCGGAATTGAAATCATAGGGAACCGTTGAACACACAACACCGGTATTCTCTTAAAGAGAATGTTACCGCAGTTGTGTTTTATCGAGGAAGGGAGTTATTTTTTGGGGTTTCTATATAAATCAGATAAAAATATGTCTAGCATATTTTTATTTGAATGGTAGTTAAAAATTATAAATGGAGGCTGGAGGTGGAGCCCACCCATGCATAACCTCCCTTGAGAGGATGTTACGTGGTGGGACCCATATGAGCTGAAACCCCCCTTAACCCCCCTTTAACCCTGGGAACTCCCAATTTATTGAGGAACCTTTCCACCTTTCCTATAAAGGTGCCAGCACACCTAATGATTAATTAATACCATATTTAATTAATTTGTAGTGATATGAATTATTTTGAATTCTTTTGAAATTCATGGAAACATTAAAATAATAAAGAAGCTATTATTTTATTTTGGCTTGCTGAATTTTCTATGGTGGAGCTTTGGGAGAAGTCTTGGATGAATGACATCCTTGCAACGATGAACGCTCCTCATCTCCAAAGATTGGCGAATACCGTCCTCGATCATTGACCAAACTAATAGAGAAGGAGTCTCCTGCAAATAACATCGATGACGCTGCTTCCTCGGACGCTCCCTGACATCAACAAAATGATGTTGTCATCAACGAACAATCATTGAATCAAGGTAGGGGAATTTGATAACTTCAATGTATGAATTTTTACATCATTCATCGACGTTTAATTTGGTTCGACGGTGACTAATTTTTATCACCTAATGATGAGGTGGCAGGCCGAACAAACATGGCCCGACGTCCCTCCGTTGATTCTTATTTGGTTGACGTCGGAGGCGGAACCGGAAGGGCTCGCCAAAGAGGATGAAAGAGTGGAGACGCCATCGCGCCGCACCACACTGGAGGGGCGGAACTGCGGCCAGGGAAGGCCTCCACAAAGGGGTGCGGCGCCGTCGCACCATACTAGAGATTAACCATGTCTGGGAGTTCCGTAGTGGATGGAGAAGCGAGGAACCATCATTCCGTGTGGTGGAGCCGAAGGCTGCGGCCTGGTCGGGCCATGACGGTGGTGGCACGACGTCGTCGCGCTGCATGGAGAAAATGAGGACCGCGACGCCGTCACGCCACGGTGGAGGTGTGGTAGTGGCCAACAAGGCTTGCCACCGTGGATCTAGACCTGTGGCACCACCCGGGTCCCACAACCCCTGAACCGACGCAAGTCACTGGTTCTGTTCGACGGACTAGGGAGGGGTGTGACACCCCTCCCTTGCATGGCCTGCTGGGCAGCAACAGGCCGGGGCGCCTTGAAAGGGCCTCCCCGGCCGGGCCGCGCCTGCGGGCCGGGCCACCCCTCTGGTCCTGGCTGCTCCCTTGGTTCGGGCCAGTCACTCGGGACAAGTCGACCACTAGGGTCAGGCCGCACTCGGTGCGGTCCGAGAGGGTCAGACCATACCCAAACCCGCTATGGCCATTTTCATCTTTTCGCCCCTATCTAGGGTTTCAAGAGTCCAATTGATGAACCGTCAATGGATATGGAATCCTTCTAGGAAGACGATTATTTTTCCATACTCCACATGAGGTTCAAACATAGTTGGGGTACGATCGGGTAGGATTGAGACTAAAAACTAATCGGTCCCCTCGGACGAAAATGCCAATAACTTACATACCATGCGTCCGATTGACGGACCGTCTATCTCTTTGGGTTTTTTATGATGAGACAGAACTATGGGATACATCAACTCTAGACTTTTTGATAATTGATGTATCTTCACTTTACCCTAGGAGTAGACCCTCCTGGAATTGAGCGTGTAGTGTGTGGGAACCCTAGGTCTTGCTGCGATGATACTGTAACAGAATCCTCCATGGGTTAGAATTTGATAACTACTGTACCTAAATCCTTCATGGGTTTGATAGCGATGACTATTGTACTAGAATCCTCCATGGGTTCGAAAGCGATGACTACTGTACTGGGATCCTCCTTGGGTTCAAAAGTTCTGACTTCTGTTCCTGTATCCTGTGTGGGTCCGACAGAATAATTGATCTTGTATCCTGTGTGGGTCCAACAGCTTAGCTAGTCCTATATCTTGTGTAGGTCCGACAGCTTAGTTGAATCAGTGACTACATTCGATCATATATATCACTCCACAAAATATGCATACCTGTGTTACCTGAGTCATGTCTTTCAAACATTCTCATCGTGGTGATTGTATTTACTTCCTTTGTGTAAGGGTTGTTCTTGTTATCGAGAGTTGGAGCCGAACTGTGATTGATAACTTAGGTATATGTATGTGAATATACCTATGTAGGGTTGTTTGATACTTCGTGATTGTATCTTTCTACTTTGGTTTCTCCATTGTGGACTCTGGGAGACTTTCAGGGGTTTAGGGTTCCCCTACTGAGTATTGTTATACTCACCCCTACACGGGCTTCGCCCGCACCTTATTGTGTTCTGTGCAGACGAAGGTCATCAGTGATCGAGGCTGAGGGTGAAGGACGGGTGGCTTCTCAGAGTGGGAATATACGGGACGTACCGCAG
This sequence comes from Viscum album, assembly GCA_963277665.1. Taxonomy (NCBI): domain Eukaryota; kingdom Viridiplantae; phylum Streptophyta; class Magnoliopsida; order Santalales; family Viscaceae; genus Viscum; species Viscum album. Next base: position 1,027,978,802 of record OY728156.1, read on the forward strand.
GGATGAGTTGTTCGAGTTCTATACCTACCCTTCATGTAGGATTCCCTGGTGGATTATCCAAGAGCTGGTTTCCCTTTTTACCTATTCTGTAGTTCAGTTCGGTTTGTATACTGGACCACTTAATTTCAACACAATTTTGATTTCTATTTTAGTACTTGTTTCTTTTACAGATTGTGTTCAGATAGTGTGTGTTATATGATTAAAGGAAATTCCTTCCCTTTTTATCGAGATTACACCTTTGGTGCTAGTCGCCAACCCCTGGCCTATTGAAGGTGGGATTGGGGTAGTCATGGCACGTGCCCCAAGGATGGGCTGTGACAAAAATAAACATTTCATTTTGAGATCCCCCATTATGAATGTTCACACATATGAAATGAAAAAAAAAACTCATTTAAAGTAGGAAAATAATCTTTTATAAGATGCGTAAAAATATTAATGGGACATGAAACCAGAATATTATTCTCATTCCATATATGAAATAAAAAATCTTCCTAAAAATGAATCATAAAATATTAATTTTAAGGGAATGGACTTTGCAATTATCATATCGCTGATGTGATCATTAATCAAATCATTATATTAACTATACTAACTATAAATCATTATAAAACTATGTAAATAAAAATTAGGATATTAACATTTTATTTTACACAAAATATTATCCTGAAATAATATATAATTCGATATTTAACCCAAAAATGGTTATTTGGTTAAAAATTACATAACACATTGTAATTAGTCGAATATAATGCACTATAAAAGTAAAATTTTCCAACTGAATCATTTAATACCATGAATAAAATGATTCTAATAATATGATATATCAATGGGTTTTCTATACACCACATCAATGAAATGTGTGGTGAATAATTCATATATGTCATAGAAGTAAAATGTGAGACGTGAAACCCATAACTCAAACATCTCTTTTATGGTTCATAGTTTGAACAATTGTATAATATTATAAAAAAGTAGATTAATTAATTATATAATTATAATAATATTTATAATACCCTTGTTATGATTTTATACCATATTATTACTCATTCATTAATAATATTTCACTCTTTTCATAGTTTTAGGTGCATTCGTCTCATGGATTCTTGATCAGTTCAATTGTGTACCTTTATACATTCTATTATAAAAGGGGATGATCACTATATATGTTTGATTAAATAGTATTACCTCACATAGATATGTATAAATGGTTAAATATATCATATTTCAACATTTTATGAGTAATATTTATTTGATAAAATGTTACTAATAAATGGCTAGTATATTTTGTATGTTTTTTTCGAACACCATGAACTAGTTTTATTTTAATTAATATTATGAGTATATAACAGTTATAAAATTTGAAATAAGTTATTATATATGTGTAAAAATTTTATTTAACCATAATGATAATTTAATAACCCTACATGTATGTAATAATGGAAAATTAAAAATATTCATTCATGAAGATTTTTAACCACCATTATTTGAAAATGGTTTCATTTCATTGAGTATGAGGGGATAAGAAATTAAATGTAAATTATATATTTAGATTTTAACATAAATACCATGTATATATATATTATTCTGGAGTTATATTTCCTTGATTTATAATGATTGGGAGTATAAAATAGAAGATGATAATAATATAAGATTGGTGCCTTGATAAACATAACTCATACATATCACCTCCTTCAAAGACCTCATAAGTGCCGATGAATTCATATATTTGTAACAAAAAATAAACATAGGAATTGATAAAGTGATTATTTTAGTGTTTCAAAAATATTATAATAATATAAATACTTGTAAGGAGAACGGGGTGGAGTGAATTTTTTTTTGTACTTGTGGAGGGGTGGTTTTAAATGATTAAATACTTATTATTTTACATTTAATGAAATTAACATTGATGTGGACATAATTACATAGAATTAGAATGAAAATAAATATTTTAATGGGTGGTTATGGATGATAAACACATAAAATACCCATTTAATGTTGTTTTTTATGTATTTTAACATTATACATTTTATCTTTAACCTGTTTTATTATTTTAACTACAAAATGTTAAATAAATTTTTTACCATGTAATATTTTTAATGTATTAAAATTAAAATGACCATTATAACTAATTTTTAAAATCATACTCAAAATAAGGATTCCGTTCAACCAAATTTAATTCACATAATTGAAAATGTATAATTAAAATTAATCCTCTGGACTAGATGAGAAAGTGAGTTTTTAATGAGAAAATGTTCATAAGATTTTTGATTTTTTTGAATAAATTAAAAATCTAATTGAATATAGTGAACTAAATTGAAATAATATGTGAGTAATTAATATAATTTGACATTAAAACCAATTAAAAATGTAAATTATCTTGATAAATTATTTATATGAAAATAAAATTTCAACAAAATTTTGTTATATTTCCTTATTAATCTATAAATGAATATTTGTAGAAAAATAAAAAAATTCACCCTACGATAATTTAGATATTAAAACTTCCTAAATAATTTTCATATTGTATTAAAAAATTTATAAATGTTTGAAAATATAGTTTTAAATATATGTGCTATTAAAAGGGGAGGAGTTTTTTTTAAAATATATATATATTATTCTTAAAATGGATTTGATATTATTTTAACAATAAATAATATAGTTTATTTATTAAAATTTATTTATATATAAATAATTAAAATATCATTAGTAAATTTCACTAATAGTTATTAATTTATTTCATTATGCTAAAATTCAATTGTGGGTATAAAAATAATTTATTAAATAAAAAAACATCCTTTATATTCAGTAGGATAATATTTTAATTTTTTTAATAAAAATTACAATATAATACATTTAATAATCAGGTTTAGCGATATTTTCTTAATTTAATACCTTTCATTCTTTCTTACCATTAAAACAGCAAGGTGAAAACTATGATATTTAAATACAAATATTTAGTGATTTTTTATGTTCAATATGGTTTATCATCTATGATATCTAACCTGGTGTTTCATTTTAAAATATTAGGATTTTATGAATTAGGTAATTTAGACTTCCCAATAGTGATAAATTTTAAAAATAAACAAGAATTTCACTCTTCCTTTAATATAAAATAAAATTCACTATCCATGCATCATCACACCTCCATTGAAATTTGTCTCAACCAAGACATATATATATCACTTACAAAGTTCCCTACTGTTATCCAAGAAGTAAGAATTTTTTTAGAAATCAAATTATGGAATCCCTTTTGTGAAATCAAAAAGGAGTTGCTAAATTAATATTTAATGTTCAACAATGTGTAATTTTATTTTGTTTCCTTCTCAACCGAAATAAATTCCTATTATATGATTATTGATTTATATAATTTGTATCCCCATTATAAAAATATTATTTTATATTCTTGTTATGACCTAAAACGACTCAAATATCATCCAATGGGTTACAGAATAATCATTTGTGTGTACGATACACAATTGCCTCATGAAATGAGGTCGTTAATTTTTCTTTTACCACCTCTCATTGTAGGGAATTATGATTAAAATATTATTTTTAAATTATATTTATCTTATTTATATAATATTCATAAGTATATAGTCATAATATACTATAAAAACTTAATACATTTCATATCATTAGGGATATAATAATGTTGCTCGTGTGCACGACAAACTAACCCCTAAAAAATTGATTTGAAGATTATTTCACTAATGTGTTACATAGAATTTAATAATGGTTCAATTAATGAATATATATTATATAAATTACATATTTTTTATATTCGTGACATAATTATACTTCTATTCAAAATCCTTATAATACTCTTCATATCTTTTCCAACACTTAATGATTGATAACGATGTTCGTGGATGTGTGGACTACTCCCTCCTAAAAGATATGAGAGTTGTATATTTTCATCATTAAATAAAAATAATGAAATATAGATTTAAATAATATCATAAATATGATATAATTATTAATATTTAGAGATTAATTTTTTTATCCTTCTTTCCATACCGATCACCGAAAATGGGAATGTTACACATGTGTAAATACAACCTAGCATCCCCCATGATTGTAATGATTGTTAATTTTTCATAACCTGCATTAATGATCTATTTTAAAAGTATTATTAATATGTATATAAGATTATAATTTCATGATGGATGTTTAAATAATGACCATTTTTACTACATTAATCCTAAAAATAATATTGTTTGGGGTATCAATCAGATATGGTGAAAACATCCATCACAAAAATTACTAATTAAGTAATTATATATAACATGGTAATAAGTGAAATATATGTAACATTAAACTAGAAATATTTTAAAAATATAGTAAATAATTGAAATAAATTTATTATTTTGGAATACATTGTAAAATGTGATGAATCATACTCATATTAAGGGACTTCATCTAAATTTTATTTTATTGAGAAATATTTGTTGTTATATTATTATACTATTTTATGTGGGGTATATACAACCCCTTTAAAATTTTATATCATGAATTAATATATTCTCATGATACATAATGATTTTAATGATATAATATAATGGGTTTTAAGAATGAATTCTTTCTAAATTTCCAATGGACTATTCATTTTTAAATTGAATCACTATTCATTTATTTCCTTCCAACTCATTAAATTCAATGTACATGTTTTTAATTGATTTCGATAATGTTTTTAAATGGATATATAATATTCATAAATTATATTTTATTCCAGTTTTAATTTTCTTTAAATAGAATTCAAAGAGAATATTATTATGAATTTTATAAAGATTTTTTTACAAACAATAAAACAAATGCTTTATTTTTTACATACATGTTGACAATGACATTTCGGTCGTAGTTGCCATTATTGTACTTCTATATTCTTTTGAAATCTATCATATTACATTCAATGAAAAAACCTAATATACCCTTTGATATATATTTATGTATTGAAAATTATTATTTAATATATAAGGGTATTTCTATATGACTCTGTTTATCATTTGAGTTTATCAATATTTTTAAAGGGTTTTATAATTAATGTGTTTTATCCCTATTATGATAATATATAATTATATGAATTATGTAATAATAATAAAGCATATATTAATTTTGGAGTCCTATTATATATCACAGTTGATCACAATATAACTTTTTTCGAAGGGTAGATCCCCATTATATCTAAAATAAACTGGGTGATCTTATTATAGATTATACGAATGGTTGAAACCCATTATATATCACGGGTGAGACTGATATAGATTATATGAACGATGATCACCATTATAGATCTATAATTAATTCGGTGAAAAATATATTGGAAGTTAGACATAAGGTTATTCCAATTAATTTTTTTGAAATGGTTGTATGGATATGATGCTTCAAGTCAAAATAATATCTTTTTTATTACTTTTATGGGTTAAAAAGTTTTTATTCATGAAATATGTGCATTTTTTTCATGTGATTTTTTTTCATTTTTTCATATAAAATTGATGGTAAAGGTAAATGTTATAGAAGATGTCATGTGTTTAGTATACTCTAGGGGTATCTCATTATTTTATCCATCATTAATCATTTGTGCTCATCCAGTATTTTTAATAAAATTTCCCAATATATAAGGGCCAGTAAAGGAAATGAACATGTCATTTTGAATTTTATTGATTTTTTAATGAGATAAAATCATTTTTTATTTTAAAATATTTATATTATAATAATAATGGATACTAATGAGATGATTATACTTTTTATTTAATTGTTTTGTTATATAGGATTTATGTCGAAAATCTCTAGTACTCTAAACCTTAAAAGGCCTTTAATGTGAATAAAAGAAATATTATTAATGTGAAATAAATATTTTGTATTGACAATGTTTTTTTGATTATATCTTGTATTAATGGAATTTTTATATGACTTTAGATTTTTGAATAATGATAAAATAATTCACTTAATTTTTTTAATTTTTCTTTAGGTTTAAATTATGTAAAATTTTATGATTACACTGTAAAATCATCTAAACTATGTAACTATATAATGGTTTTCCATGTTGTGAACATGAATGTTATTGAATGAAGGAACTAAATAGAAAATATACTTCAATATAAATATATATAAATGTTTCTCACAAGACTAAATGTTTTTTTACAGCGATGCCTTAGTTTCGCACAAGCAATTTGTGTTGGAGGTATCCATGATAGAGAGTAAACTAATATTATATATAGGAACATTTCTATTTTGGAGCATTCAATTAGGAAACATCCGCAATAATTCATTAGACCGTCTAACAATTTTTAATGAAAATTATAAATCATTTCCATGGACAAGATATGGTATGTGTGATTGGAATGTATAAAAGGTAACTCTTTCATACAATCATTTTGTATTTTAAGGTTAGTGATGGAATCCTTTAGTTAAAAATATTATAGAGAAATATAATATTGATTAGATTAAATGAGTTAACTTTATGAATATTTTTCATTATAAAATTTTCCCATGATTTATTCGATTATGATGGATAAAATATTATTTTAATTGAGGAAAAAAATGAATATTCTATCAAACTATGTCGAAAAACATCACAATACATGTCAATTATATTGAATAAATTATTTAAAGAAATTAAATTTAATTTTATATATTTTACAATGGATTTAAAAAAATTTGATGATTATTTTCCACAAGATAGTTTAAACGTTACGGTAATGTATTCGTTATATTGAGAATGTGAATATGATGTTTTTTGCAAATTATTTTTCTTTATATTGAAGAGTATGAAACAGTCACTGTATAAGAAAATGTAGAACAAACCAAAAAATAATTAATAAGGTAAGAACAAAACATTTCACATGTCTCGTAAAATTTATTTCATGCTATGCATCCTAGGATTTGGAAAGTTTTACCAGTGTGGTATGATTGGTCAAAAGGATATTGAGTACAAATAAATGATTCCTAAAATCCTATAATGAGATAAAAAATACTTATTCAATAGTAAGATGTTTTAGTGTTAATTTTTTGGGATATTTTTCAAATGTACATTAAAAGATAATTAATTTGTGTGGAAATCATCATGATCAAAAGCAAAACAGGGTGGAAATGAATTAAAAAAATTACTATTCATTTCCGTCCAACTAATCATGTGTAGATGGATCTGGGGTGCTCTGAAATTTTGAATGTTTTTAGATATTTTTAAATATTTAGATAGTATTTATGATGTTTTATGATATTAGATCATAAAGTGATAAAGGACTTTTTAGATAGGTTTTTTGGGGTATATATTTATGTTAATAGTTGGAAGATTGTGACGTAAACCATTAAATTTACAAATGTTTTTAGGGTAGTGATATCCATTATGGTTTATATAAACAATTGTTAATATTTTTAGATTTTTTATGTAAATCATATTTTGTTGAATGTAATGTTTAAGATATTTGTTTTATGAAATATAAAAATATCAAGTACTAATGTTTCCTTATATTAATAGGAAGTAAAATAGTGCATTAAAATTATGAAAATTATATTGAAAAAAGGATTTCCTATAACATTAAATTTTTATATACAGTTTCCCTTTTATACTATAGTGGAATTATTGATTTTATTCCATTATATTTCAAATGATCATTCACATACTTGTGATCGATGACCTCAATCACTCTATTTAATTATTTAAACATTCAACCATTAACACTTATGTTATTTTGTTTGGGAATTTTGTTATTTTTTATTCCAGATGACCTTTATTATTCTATTTCTATCTTAGTAATAGAATGTTATTTATCACATATTATGACGTGGGATGAAAACAATATTTTTCAATATAAAACTGATGATTTCTAAGATAAATATTATAGTGTAAGGTTACAATTTTTTATACATGAGTATATAACATTGTTATATTTTATGAAATATTGTTTTCAAAATTAATATAACTTATTTGATATATTTATATTATTTATATGAATAGTTTATATTTATTTATATGAGGTATTGGATTTATCTTGTGATTCAAATTAAATTGAGTTCCTTCTAATATTATGTTATAGGTTAGATCGAGTCTTAGTAGAAAACAACAAACTATTAATATTAATTTTTAAAAGGATAGTTATAAACATGACATTGGAATGGATGGAATAATTTTGATTCACCAACTTGTGAAAATATGGCTTCCGTAATCATAGAATCCATTCATGGATTAGAAATGGAAATAAAAACCAATTACACATGATTGAAATATTTTACAAAAAGAAACGTATTTTTATGCCGACAAAGGAATATAATCATAATTACTAAAAATTAGATATATATATATATATTAATGTAAATTTAATATTATATACTAAAAACAGTTTTTCATATTAATTAAATAGATTTTATATGAACAAAATAATATCAAATCGAATATTATACATGAAATGAATTTTTTTTTCTTAGAGGCAGTTTTCCTCATTTTAATGGATTACATTTTTAAAATAATATTTAAAAACAATAACAAAATATTAAAAAATATATTTCATTTTAAGAGGAATTTCAAAATTACCTTATAGTGAATGTTTTGTTTATATTTTGGGGAGGATTCATATATTTATGAATAGTAAACAGTATTGTACATTAATTGAAAATTTCTATTTCATATAAATATTTCATACTGTCAAATTATATTTAAATTATTGTAAAATAACAATTGTATAATATATATATATATATATATCTGTGTGTGTGTGTCTATAAAATTTAGATAATTTCACTCAATTTCTTATTGATTTATGATGTAACAACATAGTAAACCTTTGAAATTTTTTACTTTGAATGATAGCGTTCTCGTTGCATCAACAATATTGGTTTTAAATTAAATTATTCTATTTTTTTGTATTATTTTTTTTGAAATGGATTCTATATTATCATTCAAAATAATATATAATTTCATGTATTTTTTGGTTTTTTGTTGACCAAAAATGATTCTGAAAGTAATTAAAATTAAATATAGAATGAATGATAAAACCGTGTTTACATAGTGTTTATTTATAAATGATAAGCAATTAAAATCACAAAAAACATGTAAAACCCTATTTTATATCTATATTAATAAAATATCCCTTATTTGATCTGACCTTGTGAATTATTGGAGCCACATGATGTAAGGGAGACCTCCGAATATTGTTTATGTTTTGTTATTTACAAGAATTCAACTCCTCCTCCACTATAAATGTGAATCCACATTCCCACTAATTCACTTATACCATACCATTTTGATCATCCAAAATAGTTAAAATTTGATCCCAATATCCCCCATCACATCCTAGTGACCTAAAATTTGAAATAAATTCACAAGGTATTCCCTTTTGTGAAAATCAAATGGATTTTCCCAAAGAAAATATTATGTTCACTACACCAAAATTAGGTTTTAGCGGTGGTTTTTTGGCGGCAGTTCAAAAAACCACCGCTAAACCTTTCGCTAAAATGGTTTCGTGGTGGTTTATTATAAACCGCCAAAAAACCCTCTAAATATTTTTTACACTACCGACCCTTCCCCCCTTCCCCGACCCCCTTGTTCCCCCGACCCCCCGCGACCTCGCACGACCCCGCCACCTCCGCGACCCCCCGCGACCCCCGACGACCCCGCGCGACCCCGGGACCCCAGTGACCCCTTCCATGACGACACGTGACCCCGCATCGACCCCGTCTTCACATCCAAGGTAATTTTTAGGGTTTTTTTTTCAATTTCCTCCTTTCTCTCTTCCCCTTATATATTTCTTGGTTTTCTTTTAGGTCTTGGATGGACCCTAGATGTTAGGGTTGATTTTTAGTTCGTTTATCTTTGGATCTAAGGTATGTGGTTAGTGTGTGGGGCCTTTTTCTCCCTCCTGTTGATGTTTACTTGCATTCACACTCAAGCAGTGGGCATTTCCCTAGCTTTTCTTTCTAATTCAATCCATATTATCCTTGTGTGTTACTCAATAATTTTTAAAAAAGGATTTACACCTTGTTAATGTACTTGGTTAAATTATTATGGTGTTTTATTGGTGATATTATTTTTTTAAAAATATCATTCAATGTGAATCTTAAATTATTCCCATGTTTGTAGATGCCTAATGTGTGTGGTTAAATGTTAATTGGTCTTTAATAGTGAAATTGGATGATTTGGATGGTTCTTTACCTTATCAAGGTTTTATTTAATTTATTGGAGGATGTTTGGAATTTTTTATGTGGAACATGGAGATTTTATAGTATGGTTATAGTGTTGTTTGGAAATCTCTCTTTGTTTTTAATGATAATTGTTTGTCCTTTGGAAATTATATAAAATGGATGAGTTTGTTTTGAAAGAAAACTGATGATTCTAAAAATATTTTTGGGTGTCTCATGGATGTTAAAGGGTTTTATTGGATGTGGTAACTTCCATGGGTTAGTAGAGGATGGTGGTGAACTTGAGGTCACAAGGGGATTGCGGTAGTGTTTTGGTTTGGTTTCGGTGTGTTCAATGACATCACTTTATGGTGCATGTATTATTGCATATTTTTTCATTCTGTTAAAAACATATGCACCATCATATTCATGGACCATAAGTGTTATCTTACATATTCCTATTTGATGGGCCTATATGGTATATAGTTACTTTTTCTATGGTTGAGTGGTGATTTCTAGTAGGTTTATGTCTTTTTAATTTATCCCTAATATTTCCCTTAGCAGTGAATTGTAAAGGACATTGGGGGAAGAAACATTGATTTTTCATAGTTCCCCCTTTGAAAGTTTTCAACCTGAATTTTTTTCCTTTCAAATTTTCAGATGATCAAAATGATTCCCTATCTATACAAGTTAAATATCTTGTGAGTGGAGACTCAATTTTTCCAATGTCACCTATTATGGGGTTTTGACGTCGAGAGTGCCAATGATCTTTACATTAGTAGATTATGGACTTTTAAGGTGTACCAATTTATTTTATGTCTAAGTTCAAACATTGTAGACCAATGTGTGGTTGAGGCTTAACATTATAAAGATTAAATGAAAGTATGAGTTTTTCTCTAAAGTGGTATGTATAAGGTTATACCAAGTAAGATTAAGATCCTAATACTAATAAAAAAAGACTCAATTATGGGTTCACATAGATTAAATTTATATTTCGTAGACAAAAATTTTTAGGCGGTTATATATTTATAGCTTAGACCACAGAGGCGAGGTCGTATATTCAACATAGAAGAATAATTGTCCCTACCAAAATCGTTTTGCCCCATACCAATTCATATTACCCCTAATAGGGGAGTATTCACTTTTTTTAAAGATTATATACTCATACCATGAATGGTGAATTACTATATTTCATAATAAGGTAATATCAAACATGACACAAATTTGTTAGGGGTATAAATTAGTATAAATTACCACAAAGAGAGGTGAAGACAATTTACGGTCTTTATGCTCAGACCAAGAAGTTGAACACCATGATTCTCACCATGGGATTCTCAAACATGTTAGAATAGTTCCTCATAAGTTATAAACTAGTGCCAATTACTAAATATTTTATATTTATTATGATTGAATTTAGTATAATAGTTTGTGTTCTAGTTGAAAATTCATTTCTAAATAATTACTTCAAATTAACTAAGCATAGGAATTGAAATATACATAAATGTTTGAAGTTAAAATTTGACAAGTCCTTTGTATTATATCAAATCCAAATTTTATGTTTTGCATGATTTTCTTATATGAGTTGTTTGAAATATTGAAGATAAATTTTTATAGTACTAAACACAAAACATATTTAAGTGAAAATAACATACAACATTCATTAGTTTTTAAAAGAGATTTTAATGAGAACCCCACTATGGAAATCCAAGTGTATGAATTAAAATTTCGCAACCTAATGATATAATGAATAAAAAAGGTCTCTCCAAATTGAAGGAAATAAGAAACATAATCAATTTCAAGAAGAGAGGTAAATTCAAATATATAGTGAAAAGATTGAAAAACATAAAGAGAAATGAAACATGACCAATTTTCATGAACTAACCTAGGATACCCATAATCCATGTACCCAATCTAGCCTGCGATAAGTCTCAAAGGTTGTCATATAAGGGATAAATATTTATAGTAATTTCTTTTTACTAATGGTATGAAAATCATGCATCTTTGGTGTGTTCTATGACATCACATTAAATGGGGTGTTGTTTGAGGAAACATAAATGCGTGATCGATAGTGTTATGATAAGTGTGTAACCCGATATTCTTATTTCTCCTCAATGAGGTGTTGACGCTGTCTCATAGGGACCAAACTTTTGTCGGTTTGTCTGGGAATTCTAATCAAGTGGTAAATGTGATCAATGTATCATCTTTATTATATTATGCATACTTGATAATCAATGAGTCATCTTTATTATATTATGTTTCTGTAATCTTACACTATCTTATATATGAATCTCTTTCTCTATTTAGTAGTAACTATGTGTTTTAATTTTTTTTATTATTATGTAGGCACATTGTGATATATATGGATAAAATCTGGATAACATTACTCAGGAACACACCTTAGTATGTTAAGGGTTTAAATGAGTTTTTAGATTTTTCAATTTCTAATCAATCCGTTGAAGGGAGAATAAAATTTCTATATCGTAAATGTAAATTTTGAACATTGTTTGAATAGAGATTAGGTTTATGAACATTTAATACTGAAGCAATTCCCTGGTCAATATTTGTGTTGGATTTGGCATGGAGAATCGAACGTTACCGAAAGATTGAGCACTGATGTTAATCCGCAGAATGAGGTCTCAAGTTCATTGACAATGGAAAATGAAATGCAAAACCTAATAAATGATGCATTTGGCACTGCAAGACACCACTATCAGCATAAAAAAATATCAGAACAACCAGAAGAGGGTACTACAAATTTCAATGTTACAAGTGATGTTTTTGAGACTGTAACACATGCAGAGCAAGATTGTCACATATCATTGGATCCTCCTCATGATTTTGTGGAGCCAAACCTAAGAGAAAAATTAACTGAGGAAAATGTGTTTCATGATTTAGATGATGATGGAAATCAAGATTTGTTTAGTGGGTGTTTGAAATATTCAATGCTTTCATTTTTGATGAAGTTTTACGATATCAAATGTCTATGTGGAATTACAAATAAGGGAATGTCCATGATATTGGAATTGATTCGTGATACACTTCCTGAAGAAAAAATCTCAGAATCTTTTTATGATATGAAAAATGTTGTTAACAAGCTTGCTCTGAATTATACAAAAATACATGTGTGTCCTAATGATTGTATGCTTTATTGGGGAGAGGATTCAAGTAGACAGAATTGCAACAAATGTTATTCTTCTAAATGGTAGGCGAAGGGTGAGGTTGGAAGTCTGAATGAACATAATTTCAGGGAGATGAAGAAAAGGAGAACTCGTGCAATGGTTTTGCATTACTTTCCTTTGAATCCTAGATTGCAATGATTATTCATGTCATCGAAAACCGCCAAACACATGAAGTGGAATTCTATAGATAATAAAAATGATGGGTTAATGAGACATCCACAAGATTCTCAATCATGGAATACATTTTATTCATTACATCTCAATTTCTCATCTGATCCTAGGAATGTTCGATTGGGATTGGCTGCCGATGGATTCAAACAATTTGGGACTTTGAGTACCAATTATAGCATTTGGCCAGTTGTTTTGATCCCTTATAATCTGCATCCATGGATGTGTATGCAACAAACTTCTTTTTTCATTTCGATGATTATTCATGGAAAACAAATGCTTGGAAATGATATTGATGTATACTTGCATCCTTTGATTGAAGAATTGTAAGAGTTATGGAGAAATGGTGTTGAGACATTTGATGCTTCTTCTAAAACAATGTTCAAAATGAATTCTGCTTTAATGAGGATCATTAGTGACTTCCCTGGGCTTGGGAATTTATCTTGTTGGAACATTAACATGGGTTTGTCTTGTCCCGTTTGTAACATTGATTTGGATCCCAAACGACTACCTCAATGTAGAAAATGGTGATTCTTGTGTCATCGAATATTTCTCTATGCATCTCATATATTTCAGCTGAACAGATCAAAATTTAATGGTTCCATTGATCGTAGACCACCTCCAAATTTGTTAAATGGTTTTGAAATATTGGCACATCTTGAAAATGTTGAAACAAAATTTCGGAAGGTTCATCATTTGAATGATAGCGGAAAACGGGTCTGAAGTGCATTGTCAAGCGAAACTGGAAAGTATCAATGGAAGAAGAAAAGTATATTCTTCAAACTTCCGATTTGGGAATTTAATTTGTTGAGGCATAATTTTGATGTGATGAATATTGATAAGAATGTTTGTGACAATTTTATGTTCACATTGCCTAATGATCATGGAAAGTCGAAGGATCATCTCAATGCTCGCAAAGACTTAAAAGCAATGAACATAAAATGCGATCTCTGGTCAGATGAGAATGAAAAGTATCCTCCAACAATTATTTCAATGAAAAATATGGATAAAGATACATTCCTTCAAATGTTAAATAATGTTAAGGTAGTTTATGGGTATTCCTGTAACATCTCGAGGTGTGTTGACTTGACGAATAGCAAGTTACAAGGATTGAAAATCCACAATTCACATATTTTGTTACAATAGTTACAACCATTGGCATTGCGTACATTATTACCTGAAAATATTACTGCTATTATACTCCAGTTCATCACATTTTTCAGAAAACTATGTGAGAAATATCTACATCTATTTCATCTTCACAACCTCCAGGAGAGGTTTTTATTGACCCTTTTCAAAATTGAGATGATAATTCATCCATCCTTTTTTACTGTATTGATGCATTTAACTATGCGTTTAGTTGAGGAAGCCAAATTAGGAGGCCTCGTTCATTATTGATGGATTTATCCAATTGAGAGGTACATTATTTATATGTTTTGCAATTAAGTAAACAATTTTTGAAACTCAATTAAATGCATAATTATGTTTATTTTATTTCACATATATCTTGGGCATTTGAAATCATACGTGAGAAATAAAGCTAAACCAGAAGGGTCAATTTATGAAGGCTATGTGGCTGAGGAGTGTCTTAACTTTTTTTCTCGATACTTGGATGATATTGAGACAAGATTTAATCGATTTGGACGTGTTGAATACACATCGACTCAATCTCAAATACATTAGAAATCCAAAATACTTCCTTCTGTTGGATGATCAGTTGGGAGGAACTCAAATGTGACACTGGATGAATTGGAATTATTACAGGCACATAGATATGTGCTGCTGAATAGTGAAATTGTAGATCCATTTATTGAAGAGTTGAGGATACAAACAAAGAGACGAATGAGAGGCCGAACACGAAATGTGAAAGATATAACGAAAAATATAAAGAAATATCTTTTAGAATGTTTTTCATGATATGTATGTTCATAAATATAGCCATAAATACAAATATTGTTTTGACACATACATTTTTGTAAATATAATAAAGTATATTTCTTTTTACTGATCAGGAATACTGATACATGAGCAGAGGTGTCATAAGATTTGATGTTTCTTTCTAGAGGTCCTCTAAAAGAAGTTATAAAGTTCAATGCTTATAATGTGAATGGCTTTAGATTTCGTACAGTCGATCAAGAAGTGGGTTTGAGAACAAAGAATAGTGGTATATTTTCATTTGCTGAAGTGGAATACTACAGAAAGATGCATGATATTATTGAATTAAACTACGATGGATATTTTACGGTTGTTTTTTTCAAATGAAAATGGGTCGATATTATCAGAGGTGTTAAAAGATATTCATTTCAATTTATTTTTTGGAACTTCTCTCACTTGATGTATGTTGGTGATCATGAATTTCATGATCCATATATCTTAGAATCGCAAGAAAAAATGGTATATTATGTGAATGATGTTTCTGATGAAGGGTGGAGTGTAGTTGCTCACGTAATACAAAGAGATTTGTATGATATGGGTGATGAAGTGGAAAATTTGACTTCTGAAATTGAATCTAATCAGCAATAGGAAGCAGAATTTTTGGTCCATCATGATATATAAAATATTAGTCTAGAAAGGTTTAATGAAGTGAATGAATAAATGGAGAAAGAAACCAACATTATTGAAGGGGAAAATGATTGTATGTACAATTATTTATTTATTCAGCAACCGCTTTTTTCATTTCTGCAGTCATTCATTATCATTGTTGTATATATTTTTCCTGTTAGTACTCCTTCTATTATCATTTTTAATTTTTTTCTGCATAATTATTTTGAAATATATATTCTGAACATAATTTTATTTGATTAAAGGACAGAAATTCCAAGGAAGAAGCGGTACATTATTTCATCCAGTTCTGTGACAGATGACGATCCATCTGGCTCCCTCCCCACGACATCTGAGGCACCAGATGCTGACACCCCTGCACCATCTCCCCATGTACCATCTCTCACTCCTCTGTTGATGTCCTAGTAGAGGCTGATTCATCGACTCCCCTTTCATGAGCCTCAGCAGTGGGGCAGTGACGCACCCCTTCTAGTTCATCCCAGACATATTGGAGTTTCACTGTCATTGGTACAAATTTTAATTAAATAAATTTATTTCATTTTGTTTATACTATTTGTTATCTCATTGAAGATGAAAAAAATGAAACCGTAGAAAAAAAACATAAAAAGTTCAGATGTTTGGAATTTGAATGGCGAGAATATTGTTGTTCCATTTAATTCTTATGGGGTCCCCACAGATGATGTCACAGGGTTAGTTGGCCAGATTCTAGGCCAGCTAGCAGCGGAGCGCATTTCCATTCCCATTTCATATGAATATTGGAGACATGTTCCTCCAAGCTAGAAAAATGAAGTGTTTGATTCTCTAATCAAGGTAAATTTATTACATTATTATTTAATTGAATGTCATGTTACTAATATGTTCAAAATGAATTTTTGTATACAGATGTTCTTCCACTTTACCGTTGCTGATGTGATAGCACAGAAGTGGATGTTGAAAAATCTAGGTAAGTAGTGGAAAGATTTTAAATGGAGATTGTGGTGTGATGTGAATGATGCTTCATTGACCGTGCTGCAAATGTATGAGAAGCTACCCAGTGGGGTACCGAAAGAGCAGTGGAAAGTGTTTGTTGATAGGCATCGTGATCAGAAGCGTATGGTATTGAAATATATATATTATTATATTATCCTAATTTTACATTTATACATTTATATGAAATGGACATAACAGTCAATACATTAGTATTAAATTGCATTTTATTTATTTCAGGATCTCTCAAGACAGAATGCGTCAAACCAAGCGAAGCAAGTCATCCCACACACTGTAGGATCGAAAAGTTTTTCTAGAAGTCGAACGACATTGGCAATCTTTTAATTAGTTTAAATATTTATAAGAAAATATTATCTATTTAATATATTTAATTTTTGATTTATCTTTTCTTAATGAAGTCACAGATTTTAGGCCATGAAGCATCCAAAACTGAACTATGGTTGGATATTCACAAGAAATCAGATAGATGTTAAAGAAGTTGGGGTAAGAAGTCAATTTTTTATCATAATAACTTATTATCTGTTTTTAATGTGTTAATATATATTGATATTTTATTTATAGGTCAAAATTAAAGAACTATGGGATGCCAATCCTACGCATTCCTACTCTGTCGCCTAGGATGATCTGGTTGCTAATGTCCTTCAGAAAGAGCATCCTGGGAGTGTGTGTGGGATGGGTTTGGAACCTGTTCCATCTAGGGTTTTTAGCATGCCACCGGGGATAGTTGGTTCATCTACTCCTGTCATTAGTCAGCCCATACCCAGAGATTCTATGAAATAGATTGTTTCGTTACAAAACATAGTTCACTAGCAGAAGGATCAGATGTCTGCATTGTAGAATGAGTTGACTGAAATACGTCAAGAGATGAGAAGACATGCCCCCAGTGGGAGTGCATTGATTGGTGGTATGCAGGTAAATCACCGGAAATCAAAATTATTTATTTTCCTAACATTCATTGGTTTTATGTTTCAATATAAATATTCAACCATATTAAATATTAAATATATTGTTCTTATAGGTGATAGCACAAAGTGGAAATGAAGTTGGAGAGAGTGACGATGCATCATCAGACCCTGAGTAGTTGTATTGTTGTCCATTGTTGATGTGGCTGAAAAAGTTGCATGCAGTAGAGTTTTATACACCAATAGTTATCACTATACCATTAGAATGGCCATTTTATGACTTTTATAGAAGGTTGTGTTGTTAATCATTATTCTAGATAGGCATTGGGAAGGTAGGTGTTCTTGGCCCAGAGTTAGTGCAGAGAACAATAGAGAATTTTGATATCATGCAAGATATGATGAATGCAGCTCTGGATAGGAAAATGTCAAATGTCGATCATATGAGGAGACCATTAGAGTTCATGGTTATAGAACATTTTTTCTTGAAGGTTTCCTATAGACATGGGTAAAAATGGTTTAGTAAGGTGATAAATCTCTCTTTCATGTTCATTATACCTTTCTATGTGTTTGGGCAAGTTGGTGTGGTGGCATATCACCTGGAATTTACAACTCATTTGTGGAGGATCCATGATGTTTTCCCAGACACCTAGAGCTATCAGTATCTACATGATACATCTCACAACTGATACTTGGGAGAGACGGATGTTGAGAATGATGCAATGTTCATTGAAAAACTGTTAATAATCAAGGATCGTAAGGATAAAGTGCAATACGGATGGATGATTCATTTGGATCACGTGTTGTGGATGAATGTTTTCCATGAGGAGAGTACTAGAGGTGAGATGCGAATATGTGTTCCCAGTACACTAATATGTATTGATATAATCTTCTAAGCATCACTTTGAAGTTTTAATTTTTTAATTTTCATTGAAGTGATATCTGACCTTGTTTTTCAATAAGATATGTTGTATCTTGAAATGGAGGAAGGAGCTCTCTAATCCATATGTCTAGATGATTTGAAAATATGTTATTACATGGTTGTTAGGTTTAGTGTGGGGCCTCAGGGATTACACAATTGTTTTGGAGAAAGATAACTATTGAGGAGGGGTTCTGGGATGTCGAGTTTTTCATTCCAGCTTTAGAACAAATCATGGTGGTTTATACCTGATAGTTATGTTACAGGGTGGTTGTTCAGACCCCTATCTTATTGGGTAGTTTTTCATTCTATAGGGTGAGGCTGTTTTGAGAGCTATATGTTGTAATGGAGTAAACCTCATAGATTAATTACATTATGAAACGTCAGTGATTAGGGTGTTCTAGGCGATGTTTTTCACTCATTCCAGGAGTTTTTCAAAGTACAGTTTTTAACTATCCATGAGTAAGCCTGTCAATGAGTCAGGTTTTCAGTGAATAATCCTTTCAGTGACTCTGGGATTTGGTGTTAGTGAGTCAAGGGTATCAGTATCTATGAGTCATAGGCGTCAGTGTCAGTGCCATGGTGTCTGTTCCAGGGCATCGGTACAAGGGTGTTGCTCACATGGAATCAGTTCTAGGGAATCGATGCTAGGGTGTTGGTGCCAGGGTGACAATGCCATGGCATCAGTGATAGGGTATCAATGAGCCACCCATCAGTGAGTCATTTCATGTTTTCCCCAGATAACCCAGTATCTCCCTTATGATTTTCTTTTAACAAAAAATATGTTACCTATTGAGTTTGACATTGTTTAAATTGATTTCCACTGTATTCAAGGATAATTATTGTTTTTCCAAACTGTAATCAACCTTTTATCTGGAAAAACCAAATTAATGATACGTGGTGTTGACCACAACATGTATTTCAAGTATTTTGAAGTCATCTCTCTAATTTTATTGCTATATGTTTTCAAAAAACTGAGTTTGATGCTAGGTTTTGGTGTTTTTAAGAGTTTTTTGAAGGATATTTATATTTAATTTCCTAATGTCCTCAGAGATTTGAGATATTCAAATATCATGGACAATCGATGATCTATTTTATCCAGCACATTGAAATTATATCCCTTGTTGTTAGAATATCACACATTCTTAAGCCAAGATCCTCTTATTTCCAGTGGATTCTTTTCCTTCTCCCACGGTTTGGAAAGAGTCCTTCATCCTTAGAAGAGACATTCCCCATCAATGTTTTACTTTCATGTAGTTCCTTGGAGTTATTCCTTACTCCTCATGTGATATCATGCTCTTTATTCAAGGAGGAACTTCGATCCTTTGATCATCCAAGTGAGGATTTCCTTCATTTCAGTTCCTATGAGCATCTTGCATGGTAGGTTTAGTAATGTTCTATGTGAATACTATTGAAATATATTATTTAACATAAGGAATAATTTTTTGAGTATGATGATAAAAATTCATTGAAGGGGTTATAATACATTTACTATTTCTTCTTGTTATCTTTTCATATTGTTTTGACTTGTTCTGGATGTGTGCCTTATAAAAATCATGGCAATTGGTGGTCTTTACTTACACACTATGAATATTTTTATTAGTTATAATGCTGGGAAAAAATGTTGTAATATGGAAACTGATTAATCATGTACACATGGTTAATTAAATGGATGATCGATGAATAAGAACCATTATGTGATACCCTAGTAAAAAAAAGTAATTCAAGAATAGTGTTTGCTAAATCTGAATTTACCCCTGTTTGATGGGTGTGGTCATGTAATGTGTATTATGGTTGGGTTTTATGTTATATGTGGAATGTTTTTGAATTGAAGCGATAGTTCTATCTATGTTTGTGAGATTGATTTTTTAATGGAAGAACTTGTAGTCAGTTGAACTATCTTTAGTTGTATTGTGTCCATCTGACATGCTTCTGTATGGGGACTGCAATGTGGAATTGGTGGTGTTGTGCAGTGGAACTAAAAGAATGGTTTTCATTCATTTGTGAGTTTGTTAGGGATATTATTTTTTGGTAGTAATGGAATATATAATGTGAATCCCTTGAATAAATGAATAGAACGTGGTTAAATAAAAAGTGGCTAGATTATTCTTTGGAAGTATCTGTTTTGTGGGTTTGCATATAGTGGTAGCAAAAAAAGTGTTACTATTGGGTTGTTCATTGTTTGGTTGAAACCTATAGGTTGGGATACTGTTTGATTATCTATATGTATATGAACATATTGTTTTTTGTGATTTCTATACACACCCGACCGTCATTTACCACCATGTGTTTAACACCCCCATTCCATTGGATTTGGTGTCTTTTCCCACCATCTCGGCTCTTTAGAATGGATAGTTCTTGGATCATCTCTTCTTCACCTTCCATATAACTAGTGTAATCCGAGCAGTCTATGATGGATTGATGTTTTCTATTTCCCATGGCTCTTTGGGTATGAGGTGTTGTGGATGGGATGCCTAGGTGTCTGGAGGCTGGTTTGTTTCCCAAGTGTATTCTGGTTTAGTTCTATGTGTTTATGGATGGAATGTGTGATTTTGGTGGCGTATATGGTTGTTGTTAATGGTAATGTATGTGTGTGGTTTTCATGGCCCAGATGTTTATTAATGGAGGAGGGTTATGTTTGTGGTTGGGTGGACCATATGGTTGTTTTTGTGGTCGAGGTATTTGTGTGGTTGTGGTGGACCACATGGTTGTTGTTGTGGGAAGGGTATGCCTGTTTTTTTGGTGGACCACATGGTCAATATTTCAGGATTGATAAGAATGTTATTTTTGCAGGAAGTATATGTGTGTGGTTATGGACCTGGTGTGAGCAGGTGGGTTGTGGTAGTAAGATTATAGTGGGATTTGTGGGGGAGGATTGATATGTCTGGATGTCTCAATTAACTATTGTCAAAGTGATGATGGGTACCCAAATAACAATGATCTAATCCTACTACTTTACTTGACTTGTTTTATTCAGTGAGTGTGTCATGGTGAGGCTATGTGGCGAGTATTCCATGATAGGTGATTTTGGATTCTGCTGTCTTTACAAGAATATTAGTATGTTCCCCCACCTATGCATGAGTGACTTGGGTTTCCATACTTAGTATACATGTATGATCACCTTATATATATTCAACTAAAACCATGTTTCCAGGTGGATTTGAGGATTACACTAGATATTAATTGCTTATGCATCGTAATAGTTGATGTTGCAGCATAGTACCTTTTATTTTGTTGCATTGATGTTTTATTGAACCATGTATTGATTTTACTTTGGAACATTAATGTTGGAATGTATTTTCGGTCTATGTTGAAACATTTTTTTTGTGAGGCTGATGACTTTGTCCTCCTACACAGGAGGTGTAGTGACCTGGTTGGTTTATATGATATGTGATTCCTTCTTATTGATCCCCCTGTTGGGTGTTGTTTCTCAAGTCATTCTCAGATGGTTTATATTTCTAGTTTCATTTGTTTTTTCAGGGAAGTGGTGCAGTAGAAGAAAAGAACTATATTTTTTATTCTGGAAAGCTTTTCGCTGCGGTTTTAACCGTCACTACATGCATATTCACGGTGGTTTTGCGGCAGTTTACACCGCCGCTAAATAGTGAAAACCGTCGCTAAATAGGAGCATCATCGCTTCCTCATTCCGTGGCAGTTTTCGTGACTATAGCGGTGATTTTAGGGCCGCTGAAATTTGAGTTTATTCGTGGCAGTTATAACCGCCGCGAATAAAGTGATATCCAGGGCACGTAAAACCACTGCTAAATTCAGAAAAACCGCTGAGAAATGACGAAGCTAAAACTCTTTCTTAAAACCCCCGCTAAACGCAAATGACCACCGCTAAAATATTGGTGACACCCTATTTCACAGAGGTTTCTGTAAACTGCCTCCATACAAAGTAACGATGGTTTAAACCGCCGCTAAACGCAAAAAAAAACCACCACTAAACGGCGATTCTGTTGTAGCGGTTCATCAATTTTCATTTTTTGTGTCCTTCTCCATTCCATTAAATTATAGTTATACTGTTATTTATAATAAAAATAGTATCCAATATGTAAATTTAATTTTTTATGGTAATTTTATGACCTACACCGACACAGAAAACCATCAAATGGGTTACAAAATCATTATTCATTTGAATGTAGGACTACTTCCTCGTGAAACAATGTTGTTTGTTTTTCCATTAATTCCTCTCATGTTTTGGAATGATAATTAAAATAATTCTTATATATTAATTTTATTATTTTAATAACATAATAATACACTATTAGTCATTATATCATATTAAAACTTATTACATTTCATACTATATGGTATATGATAACATCGCTCGCAATTACGGTGGATAGCCGCCTCACAAAGAGATGAAGAGAATTATTCAAAGACATGTTTCATAGAAGAAAATAAACGTAAATATAACTATTATATATGACATAAATTATACATTAATTAAATTTATCAATTAATTATTAATCATTACTTGTAACATAATATTTTCTTTATAACATTTGAAACACTAAAAAATCGACAACGTTCTCCTTGGACATGTGGGCTACTACATACTCGAAGAAATGTGATTATTATTTTTTATTCACAAAATCACAATATAGATATATATGTATATATAATTAAATAAAATTATATTTATGATATAATTAATATTCAATATATATATATATATCACATACTATTTTTCCATAATGTTGACTAAAAATTTGAACATTTTTCATGCAAACGTATGGCCTACCATCTTCATGGATTTAACATTGTATCATTTTTAATTTCCATAATTCATAAATATATTTGAAAATATTTTTTTTTAAAATATTTAAATTTTTTACTTATTATTATTATATAAATTTTTAAATAATTACTTTTTTCTCTATTGTGATCCTACTTATATAGTTTTTGAGAAACAAAATGAATGTGGATAAAAAGGAGAGTTAAATATAATTTATTATGTAATTGAATATAAAAATCTAATAAGGGAAATAAACTTTGAAATAAAATTGAAAAAAATTATAATAAAGGTAATTAATTCACATAATTGTATTATTCTTTAAAAAGATGTCACATGTGGCGAATTATACCCAATGTAATGGATTTCATAAATTTTTTTTTCTTTAAGGAAAATTCTGATAGTATAAATCAATAATATATTATGTGCTGATTATAAAACCCATTTTATATGTTCTATACTGATTTATTATACTTCTAAGATATATTATATTATTTAAATTTTATTATTTAATGGTGGTTATGCTCTATGATTCTCATGTGATAAGTGACTTTTCTTTTAAAAAAATCATCATTATAAGTGTTCTATCCAAATATTTATCTTCCATGTCCATCTGTTTAAATTTTTTTTACTATTAATTTTATTTTGACATGTAATATTTAAAAATTAAATTTTATCCCGATTTTTTTTATTTTCAATGGACTAAAAAAGATTCTCGTTACATGTTTTAAATAGATTTTTTCATAAACAATAAAAGGAATGTTAAATTCATAATGCACAAGCCTATAATAAAATTATATCAACTACTACATTTTATTTACTAACACATTACATGGAAATATTTTATGTTTACATTAAAGAAAAGTACATATTTATCTTTTTTATTATCTCAAAAATTAAAATGAGTTTCTAAAAGAAAAATGTAATTTTAGCTAAATTGGTTTTCATATGTATTTAATGTAGCTATTAATAATTTTTTTGATATATATTTTTGTACTCATGATATGGTACAATATAATTATATGAAACATGTGAGACAAATTCTACTTATATGATGGGCTGAGTCCCATTATAGCTCATGGGTGAGCCCGATGTGGCTTATAGAGAGGGTAATTCCACATTATTTCCCATGAAAAATTGGTGACCCTGATATATATATTATATAAAGGGTGATACCCATTATATATCTTGAATTCATTGGGTAATGATTATATAGAATTATGTTTATATGGTTATTCCAAAAAAATTGATTTATTAATTTGATACTCTATGTCACCAAAAGAGGTTTTAATTTTCATTATAAGGGTCTTGATGATTATCTTTGATAAAATGTGATTTTTTATGGTATAATGTTTTATATCACAATTCAAAGAACACCGATGATAAATTAAGTGTTAAATGAGTTTTCACATGTCCACTACACTAACTTTTACTCTCCATTTTTTATCCCTTACTGATATTTTTTTGCACATCACCTGTTTTTTATTTTTTTCTTAGTATTTAAAGGTGGGTAATGGAAATGAATAATTAATGTTAAAAAATTCGATATTTTTCAGGAAAGGATATGATTCATTATTTTAATAGTTCTTTATTATGTGAAAAATGTATAATAATCAGAATTTTACACATTTTATTTTATGGTCATTTTATTATTGTGTTTTGGCCTAATTCTCAAACACTCTAAACATGAAACGGTCATCAATTTTATGGTATGTAAAATTCATAACATAAACTCATGATTATGCAATTATTATGGTTGGTGCCTTTTAATTTTTAAATATTCAATCCCCTTGATTATTAAATTTATATTTTTTATACATATATTCCCAAAAACGAAATCCATTACAGAACAATATATACCATTTTTTTATAATGTATAATTTTTTATTTATTACCAATTATTCCAAAATCTTGTTATTAAATTGAGAAATGGTTAATTTTTCATTATTGTTATTCTTTAGTGGTCTTGGATTTGGAAACATGGTCATGGATTCATCATTAAAAAATATTAACGAAATATTAATCTTTTTATTTATAAAACATTTATAACCATTCATATAATGTGGCTATGAAAAATGAATTCTATTTCATAATTGATATATTAGACCATCCATATGCATGATTTATGTTTCCACGTTTTTGTTGATTAATTTAAATAAGGTATAAAATATTAAAAATTTATACAATAATTATTATATCATAAATTTAAAATATATTGATTAAATATTTCCTTATTACCAAATATTGAAATTAGAAATGAAAATAAAATTATATAGCTTCATTCAGGTCAAAGTTTACATATAAAGAATATAATAAAATAACATATAATAAATCATATCAATAAAAAAATAATTAAGTTTATGAAAAATGTAATATATTGATTTGAGATGATATAGTATGAACGTATACATGAATGATGTTTTGGCTTCTCATTTGAAGAATAAGAAAATGAATAAAGGATATTTCATAAACATGATAATATCAACTTATATTTGTTATACTAATTATATAAATATTAATTGGATATAATTGGTTTGGAGAACAATGGAGAATAATTAAAATTGTGAGTGTTCGGTTTAAAGATATACATCTTCATTGAGAAATTTAATTTTTCATAAAACATAAACACTAAATGGATGATATTATGATAAAATTAGAATCTATAGGCCATGTGTAAGGATTCTAGAAAGGAATTTATATACTTATTTACTCAACTATATGTCCCGTTATTCTTGAGAAAGAGAGGATATGTGGTTTCTTTTTATACCGGAGAGAGAGGACATGCTAGGATTTATTTCAAAAGAATCAAACATATTAATTTCTAACTCAATATAAATGGATAAAAAATTAATAATATATTATTAATAAATGATCTATTGTTGAAATATCATAATATAAACTGATATAATCATTTTTAGGTCATTTTATCCTTTATCACTTTAGTTCTACTCTTCATGAACCCCTTTGTACCATTACCGTTGTAATGAATTTTCACCTCGTTTATTATTTATAATCACAAAAAAATTACCATATTAAAAAAATTTAATTATCAATGATAAAAAATGTATCCTTTCTAAATTCTTTATTCACTCTATGTTGTTTATATTAGTATTAATATTAACTAAAAAATATGATAAAAATAATTTCTGATAAATTTTTTAAGTATAAAACTATATTATACAAAAATTAAGCATATTATAGATTACAAATAATGTATGTGTTATTATGTTTAATATAAATGATATTATTATATTTAAAAATCTATTGGAAATAAAATGGTACATTTCAATTAATTGAACGAAAGGATAGTTTTATACAAAATAAGTATTTTTAAATTAATCATAGAAAAATTGTTCATATCAATAAGATCCAATAAAATTAATCATATAATGTAATTGATATTATGATATTAAAAATTATTTATTTATTATAAAATAATGTCTTGAAATTATGATAAAATTAATTGAAATGTATTCATTAAAAAATAAAAAATAATTTCTAGTAGAAAATGTATTTTTGAGACTTGATATTAAAACACTAAATAGATAGTTGTCAATAACAATGAATAATTAATGAAACACTTTTGAGTAGTTCAATTTAATATATAATTCATAATGTGGATAATCATAACCATACCATCCAATTCATTGGCTTGATTTTAGATATTATATTCAAAATACTAACATTTAAAAAGTATATTTTCTCCATATTAAACTCAGTAGTGTAAATAAATATAGGCATAAACTATATCATATAAATTTGAAAACAAATATACCATAAAATAACAGGTTGTTACATGTTAAATGAGATCTATACATAGTGCAGGACCATTCCAAGATTTGGAAGGTAATTATTCAGTGGTTATCGTAATAATTTTCAGTAGCTAATAAATAATGGGTCTAACATGTAACACTAGATTAATTATTTGATTTTAATTTATATGAACAAGTGGGTTAAGTTTTCATGGTGACCTAATTATCCCATAAATATTAATCCACCTTATTTTATAATAATAAATTTTTTTCACACACTATGTGATACCATTTGGGATGACCCATTCATAGAATGCTTGTATTTTTCTACACTTCATAATTATTAAAAATATATCTCAAAAGTAAGTGTAGAATACTAGAAATGAATGGTTTTTTTTCATTTGTTATTAGATAAATAATTCTACCATTATTCACTATTTATTCACATCATCTTCAAATAAGCTTATCAAATGTGATCCTTCAAAAATAATCATATTTAGAACACTCCATCATTACATTGGAAAAAGAAGAATCATATATATTGAGATAAAATTATCTATAATTAGAAAAATTATTAATGATTATTACATAGTTAGATTATAAAAAAATTAAGAATCATTAATACATGATAAATATTTGATGAAATTGAGTATAGAATCAAAAGAGTCTTCTATAAGACATGATAAAACGAAGTATAACCTACAACTGTACATCAATAAATCATAACATATACAATTTTATAAGAATAAAAAAACTGGAGACAATAATAATGATGCATTCAGTATAACATAATCATTTTGTATATATTGTAAATGTGAAATAAATATAGGCATAAAAAATTGTAACATTATAAACACATCAAAACTGAAATGATGATCATGCTTATGTTTATGAACAAATAGAACCAAAATCATATACATGAATAATGATGTTGGTATATCTTCATGAAATCACATCCATCAAAGTATTTAACATAGTGAAAAATAAATACATGACCAAAAATGGATTGAACATATTTAAACCACAATTCATGTCCATTCATAATGTTTAGAATGTAGTTAAAACAAGAATTATGTGCAAACACAACACTTTTATATCAAGAGATATAAAACTGAACCAAATGAATTATTAAGATATATAAAACCCTCCAATAATATAATGATACAAAATATATTATTGTTTCACATGAAATGAATAATTAATTACACAGGGAAATACCATGAAAAAAACATTACCTTCACAACATTTCATAATAATATATCCTAAAATGACATTAATAATTATCTTTATTGATACTAGAAAATCAGCAACCAAATATAGGTATGTAGTATGATTATTTATAGGGAAATCATTAAAATTTAACATATAGGTTATGTTTTTTGACTTATTAAAAAATATAGAAGAAAAATATTAAAAGATCCTTCACAAAATGATTATTACATTTTTGTAAAATGTTGATTTTATAATTTACCTTCATAAATCCTTTTTGAGATGGTGGAAAAACAATTAAAATAATAACATTAAATCACATGTAATCAAAAAAATTAATGGAAAAAAATGATTACACAATGTAATGTGTTTTGAAGAATACATAATAATATTGACTGATAAGAAAAGAATATTTTTGGTATTTTGGAAGTTTTATTGAAAACAGAAATAAAAAAATGATATAAAATTTCTTTTGGAAAATATATAAAGATAAATATAATGAATATATAATATTAAACATAAGTTTATTAAAAAAATATAAAATATCAGTGGTTATGATTCGTATGGAAATGGAGGTTAAAAACTGATAGAGATGATAAGAAATATTCTTAAAAATCATATTTTTCTGATGAAATAAATCAATCAAATAAGAATATTTTACATTAAATTGCAATTCCACCAATAGAGATATAAAAAAAATTTAAAACAGTGTAATGGAATAATGAAAAAAACAATACGAAAATGGTCAATGAATTTTTTTTATGATTGCCTGAAAAGTGATTCACTTAAAAAACCATACTTTTTAAAAAATAGTAATCTTATGGTTTTGAAAATAATTGATTAAATAAAGAAAATATATATTACATTTGAAAGGTTGTAATACCTAGTGAGGAATATTTGGATATAAAATGATCATAGATTATAAGGGAATTATACTGTCATTAAAAGTTTTAGTATTTATAATTACCCCATGAATGAAAATTGAGTTGATAAAAACAATAATATATTTGGTATTAAATGAATCAATGTGATCAAAATTATGGATCATAAAAAAATAGTAAATATGATCAAGGAGCCTATAAAAATTTTATTATATTTATAATGTGAATAATGTTCAACATAAAAAATAAAACTTGGAGAAAACTTTTTTTCATTAAAAAATGGGAGAACATAGATATCAAAAACTATGTCATCAAAATCCACCTTGGACTAACATGCTCTTATATCATATATATCCATTTTATGTTTATTATAAATATATATAAAAATTATATTTCCATTTATTTTACATGATTCAATTTATTCACAATTTATCATAAAACCTACAGTAAATTGTTTTGTTAAAATTATTATTTTGGTGTTCATTTCAATGATTGATTTATCTAATCATTGATATGTCAATTAATTCCATTTATCCATTATTTGCTATTCATCACATAAAAAATAGTCTATAAGGTCACATTGTTGTAATTGATATTGTAATAGTCTAGGTATCATTATGATAAAAGACAATCATGTCATATTTTTATTTTTTGTTATATTTTATTGAGTTATTATTAATATAATATTATAGAAATATTTAAATCCAAATAAAAAAATATTTCTATCTAACCATATTTGTTTTTCCTAAATTATATGTTATTATTTAAAAGAATATTTCTCCATTTATCTAATAATATATGGATAAAATGATATTATTTTCTAAATTTATCATGTTAAAATTATCATTGGTTTATTTTGTTCATATTTTTTTTGAAACGGTTCATTTTTCAATATATTGTGAAAAATAATTATTTTTATTGACAAATTTATTTTAATTTATATTATTTATAGATTAATATTATAATTTTCATTAGTTTTAAATTTTCCATTTTTTATTAAAAATAATTATATTATTGCCTTTAAAAATAAATTTATAATTTATTATTTTATCAACATATTGTTTCATGTAAAATGTATTTTAAAAAAAACTATCTTGTATAAATTTTTGTTAATTTTAATCTTAAATTAATTTTTCAAATTATAAATGTTTAATATCAAATATTTTATTCTATATTTCATATTTTTAACCTATATTTGGTAAATATGTCCCCTTTTATTTATGTTCAATATTAAAAGTAAACATTGTACATTATTCATCATGGTTGGGGTGTACCATGTCATTAAGTTAAGAAATATTATTATAAGGACTACCAAATGGATAAAACCTTAATTTATCCTATTGGATGAGTTTAGTTCATCCAGATCCATCAAATATCAATAAATCAAAATGCATGTGGTAATATTACTTTGGTTTTTATATATTTTATAATTAATAAAAATATAATTCAAAAAATGAAACAATCATTCATTTATAAGTATATTATATTTTAATAGGGATTATGACCACATATTTTTTGATATAAATACTTATTTTAAAAAGAAATGTCATTTTATCATTTTAATCTATTACAAATTTTTTGTGATGATATAATTACCCTAATGTTTTCTACAATACTGACATAATTCTCCAGAAAGGAGTAAAAAATCAATATTATTTTTGAAAAAATTGATAATAATTTTATCATTGTGTGTTAATATTTCCCATAAATATAAAATTTAAGTATATAAAATTAGTGCTATGTTAAATTATTATATATTATTTCCTTTTTATACATGGTGTTATAAAGGTAAATGTAAATTAAAAGTTCAAAAATATACATTAAAGATATTTTATAATAAATTATATTATATTAAATGATTTTTAATTCATATAAATCCTATATTCTTATAATTTATTGTTATTTTATCTGAAAATATCATTTATGCTCAAAATTTATTAAAATTTTATTTTTATACTAAATATCATGATCAACAAAATTTGAA
Organism: Viscum album; assembly: GCA_963277665.1. NCBI lineage: Eukaryota > Viridiplantae > Streptophyta > Magnoliopsida > Santalales > Viscaceae > Viscum > Viscum album. Next base: position 1,028,010,193 of record OY728156.1, read on the forward strand.
AATGTTAATTACCAAGATAATTAAAAAAATAATAAACAATGGATAAAACAAAAATCGTAGTTGTGAATAAATAATATAAACTTTTCACAATGTTATTATATTTGTGGATTTAGAATAATATTCATATTATATTTGAGTGAATTCTATTTTTATCTATCTCATCAAGATAATTAATTTATATTCATTTAATTATTTAATAAATACTAAAAATGAGCCTACCATGTCTTACAAAATGCTACCTTCTATCCTCTTTTAGAAACCCATTAAAAGCCTTAGTATTTAAAAATTACCTAAAATTCCAAAAATTACCTGATTTTACATATACTACATTATGTGGTTTGATAAAAAAATCTATCATAATAATGATTTAGTTATAAATATACAGAGGTTTACTAAGGAAGTTGAATGGTACATAACTGAGAATTTTAATATTATTTATTTTCCTTCCAAAATTAAATGTTATACAAATATGATAATATAATAAAATAAATACATTCCATATAATGAAATAATATTACATTATTTTTATAATTTATATCTATTCTCTCTTCCAAAAAATGTGAAACCAAACAATCGATCATGTGTAAGGTGGATTAACACCTAGAAAATCAATGTAATTCATTTTCCATTTCCTCCTCTCACTATTGGTTATAATGATGGATCAATTAAAACTTATTACAATAATTAAATTTATATAAAATTGGGAATATATAATATCATCTTTTTCAAACCATTAGATTCACTGAAAATGATTATTTTATTTTTGTGTACTTGTGGATTATCACATTTAAGAACGATGTGATTTTTTTCCACCCCATATCTCATTATTTTTATTTTTAAGTAAATATTAAATATGCTACATATTATATTATATTAATTTTTTAGAAAAAAATAATCATCTTATTTTAATGACGACCATGTAATAATGGAAATGTTACTCAAACGTATGTAGGACCTACCATCTCCACAACTTTTACATAGTTCATTGTCCATTAAAATATTTCGTGGTTGGATTTTAAATAATAAATGATAAGTAAGGATTATTATTATAAGATAATTATTATTCTAGATATGATGGATTATGGAATATACTTTCCAAAGACATCCTACAGAATTCATTTTGGATATATTATTAAAATATCATCAAAACACCAAACATGAAATTAAATGAATATGTAATTGAATATAAATTTATAAAAATTAAATAAAATGATCAATAAAGAATAATTATTTTTAAATTAATGTAAATAATTAATATAATTTAATCATTTAGGATGATAATTAACATATATAATATTTCTGACTAGAGATAAGGGATGCCTTACCTTAAAACCCTCATTTTAAAATTTATCAAGGATTGTCTTTATAGAACATTATCAACAATCTCCATACACTAAAAAAATATTTATATGTATAATTTAGTACACCAATATTAAACAATATTTTCTTTCCCTTTTTACTCTCATTCAATAATTTTCAATATAAATTATTTTTGATATTTTTTATGAAAAAAAAATTATTTTCATTAGGAAAATAATGAATGATTTATTAAAATAGATTCGTATTAGTAAATTCTTCCACAAAAATCGTTTTTCATGTTATTCTAGGAATAAATGATTCTATGTTCTATTTAAAGAAAACCCTTAAATCAATTTACAATAATAGTTATATTTCTGAAAAGGGTTATTTAATGAAAATTTATATTTTAATATAGAAAATGATTTACTTATGTCATCAAAAGGATATTTTTATGTGTTTAAGTTATTTCCTGAATTTTATGGTAGGTGGAAGTTGTTTTTGATTGGGTAAACTAAAAATGAATCTCCAATGAATTTTTTAACAATTATGTTTTCCATATAATTATATTTCATGTGGATTTTATTGTTATTATCATTGTAATTTTTCTTTTAATGGTTTCTTATGGAATCAATAATGATGATATAAAGCCTTATCATTAATCATTATATAATATTCAGTTATGTAAATAATTTGATTTTTAATTCACATCGAGGATAATTTTAGGTTTATATGTTAGTATAATTAGGTTATAAATTTTATATAACATCATGAATATTACAAGTAGACACTTTTAGTCACTATCCATTTTTTCATAAAATATACACTCTTTAAAATGAAACATGACATCGTTACATGATTTTTCATCATAACATTTCATGGATCCCATCAATGACTATATTATTCATTATGATTTTTGAAAACATTTTATATCTCAGGAAGAGAAGAAAAAGATAATAAAAGGATACATAAAGAAATAAAACTGTTAGTCTTGGGATAACATGGAAACCATGATTACTTTATCAAAAATTAATACATTTCACCTTAAAGAAGTGTAAAAATACATCACTAAATATAATCACTTTACATACCCTTTTTATAACCAAAATATTACTATAAATCCCATATAAAGAAAAATAAAGCATAAAATGTTAACTTTGTACATAAACATTTATAAATGGATTAACCAAATAGTTGAAATCTACACTTATCACAAATAGGAATAGCCATACAACTGCCTTTCATACCCAATGAATTTGAGGTTATAACATATCCACCCATCCATTATTTATCACAGAACCACCCATAATTTGGTTTATCATGTATCTTCATGTCATTGGTTTATCACGTACCCACCCATCAAATCTCGATGTGCCATTATATAATCATTACACATAAAATATTTCAAATATCAATATTTCAATAAAAACATTTCATTTGCAATCAAAAGAAATAATTTCAAGATATTGAAATAGTGAATCCTTTTAAAAAACCATTTTCAATACATAATACAAAAAAGTGTATATGGTGACTATTTCTCTTTAAAATACATTACGACTTATAATGGAATCCATATATCAAATAATACTCTCAAAATCGGAAAGGTCGTTGTCCTCGCTTATGATAAAAACATTCTCTTTTTCATTTAGTAAAACATTTCATAGAAAAAAAATCCATTTTAATGATAATAAAATTCAAAGTGGTTTATTATACAATATATAAAAAATTAGGTGTATATTATCAAAATATTCCTCAATGAAAGGAGATTGAGACGAAATCCCTTACAAAGATCATTTCGTAAATAAAATACATCAATAATGTGTATTAAATATAAGTAAACATAAATTAATTTATAATACAAGATAATACATCAAAATTCATTTCTCACATATTCACAACATGACTTAATCAAGAAGTATAAAATTATCCTAAAGAATGGAAATTTTCTTAAGAAGTTCCCTTACAAAATCCAGAAGCCTAACAATGCCTCATAAAAAATATGAAAAGGAAGTGATTAGAGATTAAAGGTTATCTCATCACATTTAAATAAATTGTATAGAAATATGGATATATAATAACATTTTCCAATATAATAAAAATTGAAATAAATTTACATAACATTAAATAAGTCATTTACTAAATGTGAAGGATGTATAGTTCACTAACCTTGAGTCTCACTTGTCTTGTTTGCTCATTATCTCATTGAATAATAATCTTATGTTAATTTGTACATTATTCAAATTATTTTTCAAATTTATTATTCATTTTGTATTACTTATTACAATTTTATAAAAATTAAATAATTATTTATGTTAATATATATCTATTTTTCCATGTTCGTACTTCAGTCCAAAAGGTACTTATTAAAATTAAAAATTGTCCATGTGGTAAAAATTAAATTATCTTCAGAACAATATTAATGCTTCAAATATCATATATATCCAGTATATATTTATTTATAATAGTCCATAACATTTGGAGATATGAAATTAAATGCACCATTTCTAGAGATGGTAAGCTGTACGTACGCATGAACGCTACATTAATATATTTGTCGTATGAATTAAATGAAAACTAAGTGATGTATTGGTATATTATAATACCAATACAATATCATATTAAATATCAGTAATGTATGTTCATTAATTAAATCCTTAATATGTTCCATTTATGGCATGATTATGTCATATCACATTGAGGGTGCAGAAGTCCGCATTTCCTCAAATAAAATTATAGTATATAAACATCATGAATAAAATAATTGTATTTTTGTAAATAAATATTATAGTAACATAGTGAAAATATAAATATAATATATATCATATATAAATACAATTTCGTAATAATTGACACTATGATATGTGGTAGGGCAAAATAGAAAAATAATCGTTTTGTGAGGCAGCAGTTTGGTGTACAAATAAACAATATGCTTGCAACCATTTTATAAAGGTGACTACAAGTGAAGATTGAATCCTTATCATAAAAACAACATATTATATTTAGGATAATGGTTTTGTTATTTAATAAAAGAGTAATAATATAATAGGTAGTGTAGAAGTAAAATAATGGAAAGGAACATTAGAGAAGACGATTCCTCATAAAATGTGTAAGTCCATTTGATTTGAGCTGAAATGATTTCTTGAATGTTTTTTTGCATATGGTAAGGCTTCAAATAGAGAGGATATTATGTTGGAAGATTATTCAATCATAGTTTGGACTATCTAAGAGGCTTGAGAGGTTTCAATAAGGGATAGAGGTGGTGGCCTTTTATAAGAGGATGAAGAGGTTCTTTAGGAATGTCTATAAATATTATTTTATTATAAAATGAATATCGATTTCAAAAGGTCCAAAATTAATTAATTAGAATATATGATGATGATTTTTTGAAATCCACTAAACCAATAGTTTTTATAAAAGTATTGATTTCAAATATAACCTTAGCATTTAGCATTAACCCTTAGTTAACTAATTTAACTCTTACCATGTAATCTTGTATATTTTTACTGTACGATTAAAATATTTACCATAAAATTCCAATCAAACCTCAAGTGATTAATTAATGAAATTTTAAACATTATCTAAGTCATTTGATAGAATCACAGATTTTTAGGACTATTATATAATTTAATAAAATAAATTTTTAAAAAACTCATTTATGGTTATTTTTATACCATTCATATCATAATATTTTAGAAATATATATCATGATTATTTTGATAAAACATCCTTATTTGAAAGATAAAGAATAATAATAATCCCTAAAATTATTTTATGGAATTAATATATTTAAAATAAATTTATTTTAACATTTATAATTTCATTTATAAAAAAATTCATTAATAAGGTAATCACTACATAATCATTGTCTCATAAATAAATTTATTTATTTGATGTCTAAAATTTAAAAATAAAAAAAACATAATATAATAAATATTTGTAGAGTTCTAATGAATACTAATAGTCAAAAATATCACTCATATAACCAAATATAATTTTTTTCTATAAAAGATACATCTTTATGTTATATTTTCCTTTACATTAAATTAATTTTTTAAAATGTGATTTTCATATCAATGTGGATCCATGGGGTCCCAAAATCAACCCATAGTTGACCATGGTTTGAAATATCTCATACAATAATATTAGGTTACTTGTTAGGGTAATTTAATATTATTATATTACTATGTTTTACCCATCATTACCAGATTTACCTCTTAACCATGGTAAATAAAGTAATTATTGAAGTTACAATTCATAATGTCTAAAAATAAAAGGTAAAAATTTAAACAATTTAGACCTCATAATTCCAAATATAGAATCAATTTTTAAAAATGAAAACAAAAAAGTTTGAGTAATAAATTTAAAATTAATTCTCAGTGACAAAACCAAAAGGTGGTTTTTATGAAGTAATAATAATCAAAATATTTACATGTGTTTTGGTCCAATTTCAATGTAAAATTACATCCAATGACAAAAAAATGAATTAAACTATAAAAAAATAATCCAATTATATTTTAAAAACAATTATTAGGAGAATATACCTATATGATAAATTAGATGAAAATACAGTATTGAATTAAAATGTAGTATTTTTTACTATTCAATAAAAAATGATCACTATCAGAAAAATAAAAAACATTTAACCACAGTAAATTTTGATGTCCAAATTCAACAAAAGATGTCTATTTTGACTAATATATGATATAAAAGTGAAAAAAATATATATAATTTTTTTACATCGAAAGGAAGTAAAACATCATTTTAGAAAACTACGTCTTTTATCCGAAAGATTTAATTTATTCATATATCATATATAGATAACATATAAGATGAATTTAAAAAATTACATTGAGTATATATCATATATTTATTAATAAATATAAATAATTAAATATTGATATTAAAATAAAATTATTCTTATTCAAATAGTTTTTTTATAAAAACACATCTGTTATAATCATTTTTTTTCTTCTTTCCATTCATAATAAATTTGGTAGACAATGAATATTTATTTAAACACAGATAAACAATATTTTAGAATTCATTTGATACTATTCATTACCCTTATTCCAATGGATATGAGTTAACTACCAATTAAAATAATAATAATGTTATTGTATTTCATTTCGTTATAACTCAAAGTTGTGTGCAACATGAGATTTCAGAGATACCTGTTGTTGTGTGTTGTGTAAGCTAAACGAAATAAGAATCCCTATTATTGTCAAATAATATCTTATTCCTAAGTATTTATAGAAATACAAAAGTATTATCCTATAAATACATGGATCATTACACCCGTCCCCCTTTTGGAAATTGTGTCCTGGGAATTTTAAAATTCGGCTCAGAAACATCATTGAAAGTCCCACATCAGAAAAAGATTCACAGAAATGACCAGTTTGAAGGAAATTATGAGAATTAAAATAGTCACCTGAAATAAAACATACTATGATTCCATGGAAACATTATCATTGAAGTTAAAAATAACCGTCATGTTTGGATGGAGAGTGATAGAAAATATTATTGGGAGAATGTTACCCATAAGAAAAAAACAAACATGTGATGGGTTTAATAGTCATTGATTGTCTAGTAGGACAAGAAAAAAACACTATGTTTTTTTATGTTCCACTTCAAAAACATGACTGAATATATTACTACTTAGAATAAGTATATATGGCTATATAATTACCTTTAATGTAGAGTTTCATCCATTAATAATTTTCTATTACAAACTCTTATTCTCTACAAACGATGAGTATTCAAGATTACTTAGTTACATCTGAAGTGCTAGAATCAACTTCTATAGAATCACATAATCCAAAAAAGATAAACTATATATATTTCCCTTTACATTAGACATTACAATAAAAAAATGGTAAGTAAAATATTTTATAATCCCCCAAAAGGATAATCATTTATAAAAATACTACTCTTAATCTCAAAAATTTAACAATCAATACCCACCTTCAACAAAGACCATTTGATACACAAAAATCCTTAAAATTAATCAATATAATCCAAAATAATATTGTAACCAAAAACTCAGAAAAATTTCATCACATATTATTACATGATAAATATAAAAACTTATAATATCCACTACACTTAATATATGAAACTTAAAAGTAATTCTCCGAATCACATATTCTCATAGATAGGATAATCATTTCCATAAATAACCCAAATCATCATATGTAAAAAATGGAAACAATTATTATTAAAAAATAAAATTCAACCATTACCACTATAATGAAATAGCATTGGATTATATATTCTTTAAGAACATGGTGTCCTCTAACAAGAAAAAATTTTCCCAAATAGAATTTTTTACATAATCACCACATTATTTTCTAATACTACATATATCCATTTTATAAAACAGAAGCTCACAAAATAAACTTATAATTTATCCATAAAATCATTAATATAAAAATAATAAGTCATTTTATTAAGGGACATCACATAGTCTAGTGGTAGGTAATAAATCATTATCAAACATTGGTTGTGGGTTCGAAATCTCACATCTTTTTATGACGCAACATTTTGTCATATAGTATTTGTGCTTTTTGATTTAAAAAATATATAATACTAACAATTTTATCAAAATGATATAAAATCCATAAAAATATCCATAACATTTATTATCCTCAAATATTATTTCAGACCTTACATTTTCATAAAAAAACTAATAACCCATAATGGCTTCAAATTTAAGGATCATAAAAACCATAATGGTTATTTATAACTATATCCACAAAAGAAAAGATAATTCAGCCTCAATTAACATTTCTATGTTAAAACCATAAGGGTTAAAAATACTAGATGTCTTCCAATGAAACCCCATCATTAATAAATTTTAACATATCAGCATCCATATATCCAACATAAGAATTCAATTCCTAAAATTTAGACATATTAGTCATCCATAAATATACATGATCAGTTATCAATGTTTTTTCGTCCTATTCATTTATACTTCTTTACTACAAACAAAATCATGCCTAATTTCTTATGATTAAATAATGTAAAAATATGAGCTATGAAATAATCCATACCTTTTATAAGACATTTTTTGTTTTCTCAACATTAATTGGAATGGAATTTGGTATTGGTAAATGTATATTTTTTCAGTCCATATGATCCAATTCTGAAACCATATTCGTAAGAAATATATTTTCCTAGTGATCATGCACACCACATTTAAAACATTCAAATAATCCCTCAGAAGGATATTCTTTCCCCTACGTGGATTCATCTGAACACTTCCTTTATCTATGGAAGGTTATTTATTTATGACCTTCATTACCACATCTATTAAATCTTCTGGTAACTTTGAAGCATTTTCCAAGGTGTTTCCTTCAATATACTTGACAATATATTTTTGAATATAATTAACTTTTTAATAATTTCCTGAACATACATACAGATTAATTTCTCTCATCTATGATGCCTTAGATAAATCCCCATGTTTCAAGTGGTCAATCATGAATCCAGATAGTAGGTTAATAATAACCAAAAGTGTTCTCATTTTAGCTCCCATTTTATAAGGTTTCTCATTCCGAAAATTGTCACAGTTTCATTCACATTCCGTTTTACATTGCTGTGTGATAGATACTTCCATTTACAAAAACCAAAATCATCAGTGTGATTATATAAGTAAAATCATCATATACTATCTATTAGGGAGGGTAAACACTAAGATATACTTATTCATGTTATCTTAAAATCATTAAACATATCTAAAATAACTATGAAACTTTATAATATGCTGACCATTATGGTCATGTCATTATGCTTGAAAAACACCCTATCATCTAAAGATACCAAAATTGACCTTTGATACCAATTATAAGGCCCCAACCTTAAACATTACACAATATTGACTTAAGACAATAATTTTACCTTTAATTAACAATGAGGGTTTTTATGTTTATAGATTTAGAGAATTAAGTCATAAATTTTATATAACAAATTTAAAATTAAAAGTACTGTCTTCTACTCACTATTAATTTTTTATAAAACAAAAAATATTTAAAATGAAAAAGGACATCATTTCATGTTTTAACAATGTAACTTTGACTTGATCCCATACTGGACTCTATTATTCCTTATGTCATGGTAAAAAACATTTCAAAACATGAGATGAGATTAAAATCCTCAGTAAGGGATACATAATGAATGAAAACTATTAGTCTTGGGATAACATAAAAACCAGGAATACATTATCAAAAAATAATAATTTTTCTCTATTAATAAGTAGTAAATATAATTCACTGTATATAATATCGTTATATACCCTTTTTTATCCAAAATATTTTTATAAAGACCATAGAGAGAAGTATAAAGTATATACAGGTACCTAGAAAAATTAACATACCTAAATGTAATAACCATACACTTGACTTCCAAAAAAATCACTAAATTGAATAACCATACAACTGGCTTCCATACCCAATTCATTGGAACATAAAATGTAACCACCCGTCCTTAGATTATCACGAAACAAATCGTCATTTGGATTATCATTTAACAACCCATAATTTGTGTATCATATAACCACCCATAAAATATCCAAGTATCATTATATAATCATAACACATAAAATATTACAAATATCAACATAACAATAATATATTAACTTTTGCAATCAGAATAAATTATTTCAGGATATAGAAATTATAAATCCATTTATAAAAAACATTTTAAAATTCCAAAATACAGAAAACGGTATATGGTGTATATTTTCATTTTAAAAATATATGAATTGTTAAGAAATCAATATATCTTATAATGCTCATGGTTGAGGAATGGTCGATGTTTCTGCAGACATTAAAAACATTATTTTTGTCATTTATTAAAACACTTTGTAGAAAAAAAATTCATTTTTAATGATTTTAATTGTCAAAAGTTTTTATTATACAATGTATAAAATAATGAGTTGTATATTATCAAAATATGACTCAATGAAAGGATATTGAGACTAAGTCCATTAAAAAGATCATTTTGTAAATAAAATAGAACAATAATCTGTATTCAATATAATTATAAATAAATAAGTATATATAAAATATATGACATCAAAATTAATTTATCTCATATTTAGATGAATACATAATGAATAAGTATAAAATTAACCCAAAATATAGAAATTTAGATAAGAATATCGCTTAAAAAGATTCAGTAACCTAACAACCTCACATTAAAATTCAGGAAAAAAAGTTGATGAGAGTGAAAATGATATCTCATTAAAAGAACATAAAATTTAAGGCCTTATATATACAAATGAATATAACCTGATATAAGAAAAATTTTAATTAAAATACATAACATTAAAGAAGTATTTGACTAAAAGTAGAGGATGAAAGGTTCACATACCATGAATTTGACTTGTCATATTCATTCTTTTTCTCCCTGAATAATAATCCCAAGTTAATTTTTAATTTATTAAAAAACTTTTTGTAGTTTATTATTTCTTTTATATAACTTATTACCACATTATAATAATTACATAAAAAATTATGTTAATATCGGTCATTTTTTCGATGTTCGGTACTTGAGTCAAAATTGAACTTGTTATAATTACAAGTTGTTCTTGGGTTCAAAAGTAAATTGTCTACAAAATTGTATTCTTGATATAAATTTCATATAAATACAGTATATATATATATATTTATAATTGTTCAAAACATTTGGAATGAATAAATTAAAAGCACAGTTCATGGAGACGGTAAGTCGTACGTACTCAAGAAAGCTGCATTCATTTATTTGTAATATAAAATAAATGAAAAATAAATGATATTAATGTATATTATAATTAAATTATAATATAATATGTTATATATATATTACATAATTTTATTAACAATATCCTTTATACATTCCATGTATGGTATGAATGATTCATATAACTTTAAGGGGGCGGTAGTCCGCACTACCTCAAATGAAATTATCGTATTTAAAAATCATGAAATGCTTAAAGTTATATTTGTAAATAAAAAATAATGTATAATAGAGATAATATAAATATAATATATATATAATATAAAAATTCAGTGCCATCTTAATGACAACCAGGATAGGTTGTAGGGTAAAATCAAACAATCATCGTTTAATGAGGCATTAGTTCGTCGTACACCGAAACTGTATATTCGTATCCCTTAGATGGAGGTGTGCATATGTTTATTTGGAATACATATCATAAAAACATCCTATTATATTTATGTTACTAGTGTTTTTATGTTATGATTGAATAATAATATAATAGGGAGGTGATAAATAAAATAATGGAAATGAACTATAGAGAAGAAGCTACTGCTTAAATAGTGTAACACCATTCAATTTGAGGCAAAAGGTAATTTTGAATTACCTTATGACAAATTAAAGGATTCTAGGAGGAAGTAAGGGATGTTTTAAACTTATTTTATTAGTTTTTTGATGACCCAAGGGGTTTGTAGGTGTGATTTGTTGTTATAGGTGGTCAAATTCTTTAAGTGGAGGAGGGGTAGTATAAGAATGTCTTGAACTTTTATTTTATTATAATATGAATTTTGATTTCCAAAGGTAAAAAACTATTTGAAATAAATTATATAATGATTATTGTCCGAAATTATCCCATACAGTAGGTTTTAGACTTGTTTTGGTTTCAAATATTACATTACATTTTAGTTTTAACCCATAGTTATCTAATTTAACTCTTACCATGTCTTGTTGTATGTTCAGACTATATGGTTAAAATGATTTCCATATAATGCTAATATAAAATAATGTGGTTAATTAATGGCATGTTAAACATTATCTTAGTCATTTCGCCAAATCATAGTTTTTTAGCACTGTTATATCATTTAATAAAATAATATTTGTCTTAAAAACTCACTTATGCCAATTTTTATATTATTCATATCATGAAATTTTAATACTCCATAAAAACAACATTCTTTATTAAATTGTCATTAATTTTAAAATTACACGTCATAATCATAACTAAAATTCAGATATGGCATACAAATCTTGAAAATAAAGGTAGTTTAATATTTATTATATCATTTAATTAAATAATTCATTAATAAGATAATAACTACATCATCATTATTTCATAAATAAATTTATATAATTGATGTATAAAAATTATAAATAAAATACCATGATTTAGGAAATTTTTTTAGATTTATAATGACTATTTAAAGTTAAAATATCACTTTTATAACACCATATAAATTTTTTTTTACAAAAAGATACTTGTTTATGTTACGTTTTCACATACTTTAAATTAATTCTTATAAAATCTCATTTTCACATCAAAGTTGATTCGTGGGGTCCCAAAATCGACCCATGGATGACCATGGTGGTAAATATTTCATCAACATATATTAGGAAACATTTTAATGTAATTTTATATTATTATAATATTATTTGTCCACCCTTATTTACCATATACTACATTTTAAACATGGTATATAATATAATTAATAAAGTTACTATTCCTAATGTATAAAAATAAAATGTTTCTATTTAGACAATATGGACCTCCTGATTCCAAATATGGAATCAATTTTTCAAAACTCAAAACACAAAAGTTGAAGTAATGAATTTAATATTATTTCCTGTGTAAAAACAAAAAGGCAGGTCTTTAAGAAGTAATAATAATAAACAAAACATTGATATATTTTTATGTCCAATTTTAATGTAAAGATACTTCCAATATAAAAAATTTAATTGAATGATATAAAAATAATCCAATTATTCTTTTAAACCATTTAACGAGATAATATGACTATATAAATATATTATTTGAAAAGACATTTTTGAATTAAAATGCGGTATTTTTCACCATTCATTAAAAAATGAACATTATCAGAAAATACCAAAATTTCATTGAAAAATATTTTTGAGGTCCCACTTCAATAAAATAAGTTAATATTGTCAAATAGAAACTATAAAACTGAAAAAAAAAATTAATAATTTTTATCCAGTAAAATTCGGTAAAACAACATTTTTAGAAGAATAATTCTTTTATCTGAATAATTGAATTTGTTACAATATCATATCTTGATATCATATAAGATGAATTTAAAAAAACAAATTGAATTTATGTAATATATTTTTTATTAAATAAATATCCATAAATAGTCATATGAAAACAAAATTATTTTCATTAAAATAGGTTTTCATAAAAACACATCATTTATATTGAATTGGTTTTTTCCATTTCTAATAAATTTGTTAACTAATGATTCATTATTTAAACATGAATAAACCATATTTCAAAATTTATTTGATCTTATTCATTCCTGCAATTCCAATTTCTAAGCATTAAATACCATTGAAAATAATAATATTTTTATTATATTATATTTCAGTATTACTCAAAGTTGGGTACAATGTAAGATTACAGAGATACAAATTATTGCGTATTGAGTATGATTGTAGAAAAAGAATACCCTTTAATGTAAAAATAATATCTTATTCATAATATTAATAAAAATCCAACTGTATTATTCTACAAATACCAGGATCGTTACAGATGATGTCTAATCTGATGTATACTACTTTTATAAAAATTTATAATGAGTATTAATTGTCATATAGTTAATTCAAAAGGTATTATATTTTTCTTTTTAAAAGAAGTATTATTCCCATTTAGGTTATACCTTCATGTTTTTAAGAAAAGGATATCCATGGGTTCTCATACGTTCAAAAAAAAATTAATAATAATGATATTTTTTATGATTTATAATAATTTTATTAAGTTAACTTTATTGTGTGAATAATTTCATGTGTAGGTAAATGTTTATTTTCATTTAATGATAGTTATGTGAAAGGATAAAAAATTTATGATCTTATAGTTCTAAAATGATTAAAAGATATTATTTATTACATATATCCATTTTATAGATATTATTTATCATCCCAAAAATATACATTCATTACATAAGATTTAAATATGGGTACAGACAATGAGGATTTCTGTTTAAAATATAAAAAAATTTTCATGAAAGTAAACAATGATTCATTTAAAATGTTTTTTATTATGGGAAAAATGGATACATTGATAAATATTATAAAATATATCATATGTGATTTTTATATAATACATATGAACAAATTCCTTAAAAATATAAATAAGAAATATTGTGACAAATTATAGATTATAGAATCATGAAAAAAATGAAAATTATTGGTGGAATAATATTCAAGACATTGTAGTTCGTTGATGTGCTATGTTTATATTATCTTAGAGTTTAGGATATTGAAAGTTAAAACAATTAAGAGATTATTATTTATGGTGAACATAATATTGACTATTGAAATTATCTTGATTATTTTTCAAATGGATGTAGGTTCAAATTTTATTACCAAAGACAAAATAGTGAAGGAGAGGTTATAAGGCCCTAATAAGAAAATTTGCATTCAAGTTATTATCCTATAATGGTTACAAATGAAATTGAGTAATTTTAATTTGTAACAGATTAGTTGGCATGTGATATTAATATTGGTGTATGTAACATGATAGAGTTACCTCATTCACCTCAAATAAAAATTTCTTTGGTGGATTATTTTATGAAACTAAACCCTCAATCATTGAGTGGATCCATAGAACATATTATAATTTTTGGATCTATTAATATCCTATGAAATAAATTAAAATCCATGTGTTATACGTAGATTCAATACATACCACGTTTTATTTTCTATTTTGAGTGTAAAGTGAAAAAAAGTGGTACACAATTAAGAGTAATTGTGAATGATAATTGACTAGTACTAATAACTAGGATGGATATAATAGTGTATTCTATGTGAATAATTTTCAAAATTTAATTTTTACTTGTATACAAAAACAATTAATGAAATTGAGAAAAAAATAGGGTTATTTATTTGATACTTATGAAGAAATCATCAGCCACATTCCATGCGACAAATTAAATATTATTTAGGTTATAAATTTTAAAATTTTCCAGTTTTACATGATTTTGAAACCAATATATCAAATATAATTAGATTCCAAAGAATTAAAATATTTGGAAAAACATGGTTGGTGTGCCTGGATTGTTGAAATGTATTTTATTGATGAAATTGTATCACATGATAATAAGAATATGAAATGGTCACGAATGATGGAAATGTAAAATCATCCATCAATGAAATATGGCGCTAATAAAATCAGGTTTGCCTATTATGATAAGTGTAGCAGAATATCCTATGAATAATGTATTCTAAAATCATGTAACTATTTCTATTATAGAATTGTTGGATATATAGATCATGACTTCATGTAATGAGATCAATGAAATAATGAAATGTCGATGGAACGATTTTTTAATTATGAGTAGATGAGGTTTTTTATTATTTTCATTAAAATATATTCACTGATGGTTGAAATCATCATGGTTAAAAGGAAAAAATTTAGGGAAAATTTATTTTCTATTATTATGGTTGAGGTTGTGAAATCTAATAAACAATTGATATTTATCTTATGTGTTTATTAAAATTATTCACATTCACAATTTTTTATTAAATCTTCTCATTACATCATTTTTTAGAAATTATCATGTAAAATATAGATATCACCTCTTGAAATGATGCTAGAACATTGGTTGAAAAATCAATGTGGAAATATTAATCAAACCTTGAAATATAAAACCGATGCACTAGTTATTAGAAGTATATAATTTAATGAAATTCATGTTGTCTAAGAAAATAATAATTTGATGTTTATAGGGGAATGGAATTGATTTCAAATTATCATTCTATAGTAGATTTTAGAACCAATAATGTTTTATTCAATGTAGTCTAGTATTTGACAACCTACCAAGAAGATGAGAATTTGATTATGTGTGGAAGTGAGTGTCACAATGATTTATTTGAAAAAAAAACAGATTATTAATATATTTGATGTCCAATATGTAAATTAATACGTGGATGTATTTCATGATGATGTTCTTAGTTTTATTCTTTATTAGGATGGTGGATTTAAAAATGAGTTAGTCTATGATACCAAACCTATTTCATACAACCATTATTGAATAACTCAAGTGGAAATTTTGGAATTAAAAATGTTGTTTAATTTTTTATTATATAATTGTTTCTTTCATCATAGAACATAAAATTGGAATTATCAAATTTTATTCTTTATAAATTAAATTTTGTACAATGATACATTTCATTGATTGTAGAGCCTTTAGTGACATCAAAATTCTGAAAAGTATTCTTTTTATCATATTTATGATTTATATGATTAGCTATAGGGTGTGAAGTATTTTTTTAATTAATAATCAAATGGTAGTGTGTCATCAGTTGATTTTAAATGAGTAAGATATTGAAAATATGGAATTTCAGACTGTATATAATAATTATGACTTTATATGTATTCCCTTAGAGATATATAATGATCCATCTATATTAACAGATAATATGAATAAATATTTCTATGAATATTTAATTTATTATGTGGTTGTGATAATTAATTGGGTGTTAATATATTCAAAAGGTACTGGTGATTATAAATTACGGCTTTGTGTTTTAAAAAATCCCATTAAATAAAATAATTTATATTGAAAATTTAGTAATATTGAATTTTGGTTGTAATATATTTCATTCCATGTCGATATTGATTCTAAATTTTGAATAACTATTGACTCTTCGTAAAATAATGCATTTGATAAATGTCCCAGAATAAGAAATGTAACCGAAATACATAGTTTTCAGAGATTCAAATGTTTCAAATTATACTTAGTTAAAAATAATTCTATGTTTTCTAGAACACTAAATTTAATGACATGGAAAAAGGATATGTTAATTATAGGATAGGAGTGTGGTTATTATTTCCATGAACTAAAAATATAATTATGAAAGATCCAGTTTTGGAATCTTCCCCTAGATATAGAGAATTTGTAATATATAGTGATAATTTTTATGGGACATGGTTGTCATCCAATGAAGAAAAATCAGGTAATTTCATATGCTTCACTAAAACTGAATCCTCATGAGTTAAATTTTCCTACATGAGGTCTAAAATTTTATAGTTATTTTTTTATATAAAAAAATTGATGGGAATAATTTAATTCAATAAATTGGAAAATTTATACTAACCATAAATTATTGAAGTATATAGTGACACAAAATAAGTTGAACATGGTCCATACAAGTTTGGTATAATAATTTAATGATTATTTAGGATTATGATCTGTCAATCCATTTTTTATATATTATAGATATATTTTTTGGTTTGATGGGAACCCGACATAAAACTTCATACCACGATATTCAGTTAATCATATCACCGAAAAAAAATATTAAAATTTAATATTTAAAATATAAAATTGAAAATTAATAAATTATAACTAATTATCCGTCACCACATCATCCAAGTACCATCCAATGTCATATACCTTGAAATAATTTTTAGCCATCAACAAAACCACACCATTTCTACAAATTAAACCATCAATGATATTCCATCTCCACAACCATAATAACACCATATACCATTAGAACCGTGAATGTAAATCATCACTAAAACCAATATTATGAAATGCACTATAGGAACCAAATAAAGAGATAAATCCACCATGGGAGAGGCCTCCTAGAATGTCATCTAATACTCAAAAATAAAATCCCATAGACACCATAAAAACCCATTGTTCATGTCCAAATATGAGGTGTGTGGTGAAATTCATGAGTAATATAATAGTATGGAGAAATATTAGTCCTTGATAGTGAGAAATAACTATATCAATGATAAAAAAATTGTGCATGTGAATAAAAAAATATTGAATGTATGATAAGAAATTATTTTATTCATCGTGGAAGAAACACTAATAATATTCATCCACCCAGTCAATTTGAAAAATGAACAGATGGAACTAAAAAACCGTAGAAAAGACATCAATCAAAAATGTCTACAATGGGATTTGGAATCAAGGAAAAAAATACAGGATAAAACAATCATATAAAAATTAAAACAATATTAGTCGAATGAAAATATAAAAAGTATCCCAAGGGATGAAAACAACTCATGATTAAGTTTATATTCTATCTTCTCCGACCACCATAGTCCCATCCCAATTAAAAAACCAACAATCCCCACAAAATGGAGTCATCTGTACCATAACAGGCTGATAGAGTAATGAAGAAAGCAATAGAACTATGAAAAATATAGATATATTGAACCAATCAAACCAAGATATAAGAATCTAGGACCAAGGGGAATATATTATTACACTATGCATTACCACATAAACATCACATTCTTTCATGTTCACAATTGTTCCTAGGAAAGAATGTGGTCAGGATGTGTGAGGGGTCTTAACGTATAGTGGAATATGACCCATAACATCAAGCACTAGATTGAAGAAATACCTATTGAAATATAAATGAAAAATATATAAGAATAAGGATAAGAGGTGGAGACTCATCATCGTTAGGAGGGAATTAAAAAATCATATGGGGGAGAAGAAAAATTGGAGAGATGAATGGAGATTCGAGAGTGTGATGTGCGATTTATGACAGCATGATTCATGTCCATCGTCTAAAATCTAATAAACAATATGATACGTTGATTTGGAAGTATAATTCATCATTTACCCTGTTAAATTTGTACTTTCATTGTTTTTTATTTATTATATGAATTATTGACACGACATTATGCATAAAAGAATGCCCTCTATTTTTTATGTGTCATTCTAACCCTCTCTATCAGGAAGAATTTAAAATTATATAAGTAAGAGTAATAATTAAAAAAATTTATAATCTATTAAAAAGTGTTTGTTTCAAGAGTTTAACGTGAAATTTTTTTTGTTATCATATTTGGAAAGAGATGACATTTTCATAGAACTTTCTAATTGAAATGGTATTTTTGATTGATGTTCATAGTTCGACTTTTTTATCCACTATGGTATATCATGTATGTCTAGAGATTATTGGTTCTATTAATGGTATGATGGAATGAAGAGGGGTATTTTTTAGAGTAACAAGTAAATTTTACCTTTCTATACGTTAAATAAAAATAATAATTACCAAAGGTGGTGCATCGGGCGTTTCCCATTGTTAAATGAGAATGAGAGAATATATACACGGATTTTGCAGTAGGATTCCCAATGAAATCTCAATGTAATATTATAAATTAGGTTATTATTAATAAATTTAATAAATCATCAAATATCTTCTTATTAAAGATATTACAACTTTATATTATCTTTCTAGTATATACAACATAGAAATAGTAAGATTACACTGGGAAATTATATCAACTATTTCTGATAATGGTCCCATATTTACATTAAGATCATATGAAGGTCGTTAGGTGAAATTGTTTGATGGGTTAAAAATCTATGCATATATTCATTATAAAAAGAATGGATAGTCCTAGATAATGATATAGATATTTGAATACAAATTTCTATATTGTTCAATTGATTATTAAGTAATATATAATCAACATATTACATTATTTTTGGTTTCATATATAATTAATTTTCATTCATTAATTAATGTGAAAACTTTGGTAGCATTATTTGTAATGTTGTGTTGGACTACATATTTTTGGGAAGAAGTAGGAAAAAATATGTTATTTAGAGGATATTTGTTAGTGGATTTGTATAATAAGGTGATGTTGTTTCATAAATATATTAGGACAGATCGTATTTAGAAGAAACTTCATTCAGATAACTAGAGGAAAAATATTTCTATTGAGGTTGGTTATCATGCATTGATTAAATTATTTCCACGTTAAATAGATATGAAATTTATTAAAAATGGGGGACTAATCTAGTGGTTCAATATATCATATGAGATCATTACGATAGAAGGATTACTTTTTATATAAATTGGACATTACTCTTATTTTATAACAAGTACAAATTTCATTTAATGATAATGAAATATGTGTATGTTTTGTCACATGTTTTCAGACATTTAATATTTTAGTTGGAAGAGTTTAGTTCTTATGATGAATAGAATATTTATATTTTTGAGAACATAAAGTAGGTGTTACGGAGTTATGTTATCCCTAGTTTAAGGTTTTATGGAAAAATGATATTGGTTAAGAATCAATATTGAAGATGAAAATTATATGAGGGAAATATATCCCCACTTTTTTAACACAAGAATAAAAGTATGTTGAATCAATTTAAAAAATTGGGATAATGGTTACAACCAGTATATGGTCAAGATAAATCATTTCCATGTCACACAATTAATCATTATTTATATTTTATAGATTTATGATTATAATAAGAATATTATGCAATTTAAAAATAAAAAATTAATAATATTTATTTCCAATGAAATTGGAATTTCATGAATTTTATGATTTAATTTGGAATAATAATTGTTAAAAAATAAAATAAAAATTTTAAAAAAATTAATTTCTATTTTTAGTGAATCATTTTAAAAAATAGGAAAAATTTATTAGAATTTGATTAAAATTATTATTTACAATGAAAATTAAAAATACCGAAAATTTATGAAAACTATATATTATATTCAATTGTATAAAAATATATAATTTATTTTAAATTATTTTTAAAGTTCTAGTTTCATTAATAGAATAGATTTAAATTTCATGGATGGAATTTTATAATTTAATTTGTTATAAAAATACTATTACAGGGGAGATGATTTTTTTTACACCATTTTCACAACATTTAATGATATTAATTTTAAATAAATTTTTAGAACATATCATTTTTAAATCATAATAATTCATTCAATATTTTGAATAAGGAGGTCTACACTTAGAAAATAGTTACCTTTTTTTATATGAAGAGTAAATATAGTGAGTTTTATTATTGTGTATAAGGAAAACTGTATAATTATGGTTAGAAATTCTATGATAAGGAAAAAAAATTATAATTAAACTTTCTTTTATCCTATTATATGAGTTGATCAACAAAAATTACATTAATGAAATAAAAATATGGCAACATTAATCCATATTTATTTTTTTGACAAATATAATGTTTCCACAAAGCATTGTGCCAAAAATGAAACATCTATTATATTAATATGTATATTATTCTATTGAATTCTAATTGAATTTTATATCATTTTAATTTATTTAATATTTTTTATTACATGAAATATCCTAAATGACTACACAATGCCGATATCATTCTTGGGCGAAGAGTTGAAAATGTTGAAGCTGATTTTAAAAACTCATAAAGAAATATTGATTTGGTATCATAATATGTAACATGTTTTTATTGTTATATATAACATATACTAATATATATAATTTAATAAAATAAAATTGTAATTTAAATGTAATTTTCGATGACTAATAAAATTAATAGTTTTAAAAGTAACAGAAATGATGTTTTATTATAAATTATATTTCATTAATTAAATAAAAAATCATAAAAATATTATTTTTTTGCAATATATGGATATATTTTTTAAATTTTTAGTCTTGGTGTATTTTTGAGACTATTACCTTTTTATAGTTACTATCATTGAAATTAAATATTAAAACACCTGTTAACACACATATCATCAAAAAGAATTAACATGTGTTAAATGTAAAAGATAATTGTCCAAAAAATATTGAAACATCTAAAATCATTATTGGATAACCTTTTTCATCTAATGTTCATATTTTATTTATTATATCTGAATCGATTAGTCATAACATATTAATTAATTAATATTATTTTATTACTTTATGAAAATTTATGAATTCCCCACCATTTAATTATAAAAGTGAACCTCCTCTGATATTTTTTTAATAGTTTTAAATCCCTTTGGATCATCAAATACCTAACAAAATTACTTCTTTACATACCTCTATATATCTTATATGCCTTTTTGGATGTCAAATTCATCCTATTAATGATTTAGGTATAAAGCTAAAGAGGTTGTTTGAAGAAGAGGTAAAAAACATAAACTTTCATTTATAATTTATTTCCTCTTATATCTACAGAAACTATTCATCAACCATAAAAAATTAAAAAATTATTATATTAAATATAATGATATCTTATTTAATTCATTTAATGACATATATTCGTCTTCTCTTCTACGAAATGGATACTATATTAATTATTTATTAATATGTTATATTATTTCCTCATGCACAAATGCAATTCATTTTGAATCACCAACTCAAAGCACAGTGTATAATTATGGATTTAATGTGAACATATTATATTAATTACATATTTATGAATATAAAAAATTAATATATGTTATTATTCTTTCCATTACATTATTTTAAAAATATACTTTTTTTCATGTATACATGTGTTTTACCACCTTCAAAAAGTGATGCGATTTGTTTTAATCACCACATAACCTGGATGGAATATATAAATGAATTTATTTAAATAATAGTTAATTAATGATAAAATTATGAATTTATATGTATATTACAATATATATCATCTTTCAGTCAGGATTTTTCAAAAATGTTAATGTACTCCTGCCAACATACAACCAATAGTCTTCCTAATAGTAATGTAGTTCATTTTTCAGAACCATATAACATGTACGGTTTTAATTGAATATTTTATAGATTCAGTTTATAATAATTTTATTACTATTATTATGCATATATTGAACTTATTACCCAATTGACAATACTCATCCTATGGAAGTTATTTTGCACATATTATCTGAATATCATCAAAACAGTCGATATGAACTTAAATGATTATTTTGTGGAATATAAAATTATAAGGTATAAAATAAAAATAATATTAAAATTAATAAAAGTATTTTTGTGAAATAAAATAATGAAAATATTTTTATTATTCAGTATCTTAACGAATGTTTGTGTCATTTTAGACTCGTTTAAAGGGTCACCTTTCTTAGAAAACCTAGTTTTAAACTTTTTTAAGATTAATTTTTCTATATATTTTTCATTAATATATATATTCATAAAAATGATTCATATATGTAAAAACATAAATTATTTATAATGTTTAATTTTGGTGTCTATTGACTTTCATTAGAATGTTTTTTAAATGATTAATTTTACATGTTTCATTAGGAAAAACTTTACCTTGTTTATAAAAGATAAAATGAATGTTCTATTTTATGTACACAACATAAATAACTATTCCCTCAACCATATCCTTTATATTATAATTTTATTAATTTAACATATTCTATGTTTTATAAAATGAAAAATATTTTATCCTTTTGTTATGGGTGTTTTTCTATTGAAAATTGTGTTTAATGTGGAGGGAGATACCATTATCGTAAAATATATTAGTTATGGTTATAAAATTTTATTTGTTTTTATTTATTTCATTCATAATATTATGATGAATCCATGAGATATTTTTAACTCCCCAATGAATCAGTTATTGATTATTTTATCTTGTTAAATATATTATAACTTTTAAATATTTTTATTCATATTGTATGGGTTCTTAAAAAGCTTTATTTAAGGGATATATAATGTATATTTCCCAAGGAACATAAATAAATTTATATTCTTGATTATAAGTTTTAATTTCATTATATTTATTTTAAAAGTTAATATTAAGAACTTTTTAAATGAGGTATTATTCTATTTAGAGAATAATTTGTTTTCTATGGAAACGATTTTCATTGGTTCACATGTTTTATATGAAACCTTCATTATTATTAATTTTTATTATGTAAACATATAATGTGTTATATGAATAACATTTGGAAAATAATATGATATAATTTTTTGGTAAATAATTATACTAGATCAATGTATAATATGTTAAAGGAAAACTGTTGTTGTAATATCATGGTTTTAAAATGGAATAATGGGATTATTTTAATTATTCATGTTACTTAGTTTGTTTTACATCTAATAATTTAAAATGGTCTTCATAGGTGTTATTTATGAGTAGGAACAATGTATAAGTCATGTTTAAAATATTTCAAGTATTTCATGATAAGAGTGCATGTTTTTTTTCAAAAGTTATGTATTATTTGAATAATGTATAATATGGTAAAGTGTCAAACATGCATCATATGTGTTTCTTATTTAAGATTTATGTACATAGTCTAAAAATATATATACCTAAAAGGACCATTTTTATATAATAATGTTGTTTAATGAAAAAAAATTGGGGTTTAATTTGGATCTAGTCGATATCAATATAAATATGAAGATCAATGATTATTTTGTTGTTGTTATGTTGATGGTTCATTTATAAATTTTTTAAAACCAATTTTTTCATTATTTTTTTTCAATGATCATGATTTGATATTTATTAATTAATATATATATATATATATATTTCCATTATAAAATTATCAAATTATATTTAATTAATTATCATGACATCATATTAACGATATTTATGTTGTCTAATTCATTTATGATATAAGTATTATAACATCATTTATGTTGATGGTAGAACCATTCCAATAAATTTTTATGATTACTAAAATAAGATAATTTTATTTTATATTAGTAATATAACCTCTATTGAATAATTTTTCATCCAGAATTACGTTATTAATGTGTTAAATCATATTATAAACAATTTGGAGGAAAAATGTTGGTATGAAATAATTAGAGAGTGGATAAAATTTGTATGGAATATTTTTATCATATATTATAGAGCCTCTAATGTATGAAGGAATTTGAAATTTTTTTATAAATATAGTTTACCAAAATAATAGAGGCGTGTAGTGATATATTTTGGATATGGATTAATTATTAAAAAAGGGAAGTGTTTCCCTTAATGTGGGTAGTGGAGGATTACATTAATAGGTGTGAAATTGTGTCATTTTTGTAAATACCCATTAATTGTTTAGTAAGGAATGAAATTTCTCATGGGAAGTGGATACAGAGTGAAAAAATAATGGATATGGGATAATAATTTATATAATAATCTTTTCTAAACTCATTATAAAAAATTTCGTATTAGTTTTTATGACATTAACCCACATTTAATCTTCATAACTCATATTTCCTTAATCGTTGTAAGTCAGTTTTTACATAGGTAATTTATTTATTATTCCTAATAATTAAATTGATATAATCTCCTTATTTTTAAATAAGAAATAAAATTCTGAATTCTATTTTATTATATTCAATTTATATATGTGATATATAAATTTCTTTATATAATAACACATAATGTAGATACTTGATTACAGATTATGTGTTTTTAAGAACAAAATAAATTTATTAATATTTCATACCCATGGATTATAATTAGATGAATTTTAATTTTTTTATTATCTATAAAAATACAATATTTCATTAAATACATTTTCAAAATGTGATATAATAAATGTATTAAGATATTAATATATATTATACAAAAGAAAAACCCTTTTAGAGCAGCAGTTTTTCAATATATGATTTTGAATTAATTTATAAAAATAAAATGCAAAGGTAAAAATGATTAATAAATTTTTAATATGTATAAAAAATAATTTTTATTATATTTAATACAGAAAATGTGATTAAATAACATTTTAAATGAAAAACAGAAAATATATAATAAAAATATATTTTCAAAACCAAACACTATTGTTCGACCATGAATTTTTATCTTTTTTACTTCTTATAGTAATACAATTATTTATTTTATGATATAAAATTATATTTTTAATAATTTCATAAAATATATCAGTAAAATTAAATGATGTAATTTTTTAAATGTAAAAAATATAAAATAGTATGAAAATCATAAAAAAATTACTAATCATTACAATTTTCACAACTTCAATAAAATATTTTAATTATATTAAAAAATAATTTCTTTTCAAATAAACTATATATTTATAATTAATACATATAATGAAAAATTAAAATAAATTCATTTATTATACACATACTAGAAATTATAACATTGTAAAATATGTTATTTATCAAATAATCATGTCATTTTATTTGTGGTTTTAGTCTTACTAATGGTGATTCTCATGGGAATGGATGATCTAGGATATTTTTAAGCTTTAAATATGTTATTTATTTATATTTACTATCCCATTTAATTTATTCACTATTAAGGGTGATAACCATCCATGGAAAGTAATATTTAGTTTCATGTACTTTTTTAATCTTCCTTAAATAATTAATAAATTCTATTTAGTTTTCTTCATATCTCGATGAATTATATTCATATTTATCTAATTTTTAATAAAAATATATTTAATTAATGATGTAAGTATTTTTTTAATGAATGAAAATGAGTCCCAAACATGATAAATATAGATACACCACAATAAAATAAATTTATTCATTTCCAGATCCATTAACCCAATCTATGGAAAACAAATATTTGTTTTTATAATATGCATGTTGTTAAATCTGTAATTTAAAATTGAATATAAACATCATTGTCATCGATAATACATGTAAAATCCTATTTTCTATCAAAATAGGGATGTATTGAAATATTTAGTACACTCAACAATTTTTTCCAATTATTACTCCTGGTTTTTAAATAATAAATAAAAGTTACTTAATACATATAATTCATAGCTTCCTTTTAAAATTTCTATTTTCGTCAAAATATATAAAATATATTAAATATGGTCATTAATATAAAAAATCACACAAATTAAAAACATAAATACAATGATTTAAAATATTATGGAACCATTATTTCATATTAGTAAACTTATGTTTTGATGATTATATAATTTCTTCAACATATAATCTTTTTACTATAACCATGGGTTCTATAGTTTTTCAACTATTACTATCAATAAAATGATATTAAAAACAATTAAACAATACTATGATTCAAAATGAGAAACATTAGATCCACCCTACCATATTTATACCAAAAAAAATATTATTGAAAAACATTATTTTATCGTAATGGAGGAAACCCAATATTAAATTTCATATATTTTAAAATATTCAAAAAATTTATAATTAAATATAAAAAATAATCACACAACTGTAATAAATAAAGATTTTGTTTCATTATGGATTATCTGTAAAGATAACATATTTTTCAATATTTATTCAATATCTCACCTAAATAACCTCCTAAAATATTATGTCCTTCTATAAACATTATACATAATAATCTTTGGCATTTAATTTGGAAGGGAAACAAGAAACAATTATACTCTAATCCTCATTATTGGAGTAAAAAAACAATGATTTATAAATGGTTAGATTGTGTACATGTTAACGAATATGGAAAAGGTATAAATATAATGTAAAACAAAGAGAACTAGATCATTAGAGTCTTCCATAATTCCATATTAGAAGACATATAACCTCAAAAAAGTCATCATGAAAACATAATGTATAGAAATATGTTAGAATGTGAAAAAATTAAAAAAATGATTTCAGAAATACAATAAAGGAATGTGACAAAAAATTCAAATTTAGAACAAATAAATCAATAATAAATTATTACACTATGAATATAACTAATCTATGGTCATGTCCACACACAATGTTATGAACATAGATAACTACAATCATGTCCATGTTAAAGGATGTAAATGTAGATAAACACAATACTATCCCCATATAAATTTGTTAACATATCTAAAAAATAATATTTTTTACATAAATTTATTTTAAAATAGATAAAAAATATCATTCCAATGTAAAAATCTGTAAACAACGATAAATATTAATCATGTTCAAGTATACTATCGTTAAGTCATGATATATAAAATATTTATTGAATTAGAGGGATATAAATGATCCAACCATAATATAATGATATAAAATTAGTATGTGTACTACTTGAAATCAACATTCATTTGAGCATGACAAGAATATGGAAATAATAATGCAAAATAACATTTTCAAATAGAATATCATAAAATAAAACAATGAATTTTTGTTTTTGATACTAATAACTAACTCACTCAATGAATAATCTCAAAAGAACATTTAGAGGGTTATCTTGAGTATTAAAAATACTACATAGAAATATTTTATTTGAGGGGATAATTTTAAAAAATTAATGAAAAAGTCATCAAATAAAATATTTAAAATTTTACTAAAAATATTATGTTTTTAACAAGATTCATAAATCATTTTTTTGATGGTTAGAATAATAAATGTTAAATCATTATCTTAAATTAATCACATATAATTTAGGGATGAAATAAATAAGGGTTGTGAAATTTAAATAGGAATAAATCATAAATTATATATATATGAAAAGGAAATTATTTTTTATAGTTTTGTTGAAATTTTAATGAAATGTCACATCGATGAAAGGGAATTAAAATTTTATTTTGATATGAGATAATGATAAATATAATTGGTAAATAAATTTAAAAAATTATGGAATTCATATAAAATAATAAAACATTAGTGTTATGAAATAATATGGAAAAAAGGAGAAACTCCCAATAAATGGGATGAGAGGTATTCTTACCAATTTCTTGGTTTTTATAAATATGGAAATCTATGAACAAAAGAAAATGTATGATTGAAAGATTCATTTACCTTAGTAAAAAACTATTATATGATATTAAATAGAGGAATTAATAAAAAAAAAATTAGAAAATATTTTTAATGAAGAAACTATATGACTCTATGAAAATAGACTTAGTCAACAAAAAATTATTTTTTAGATAAAATTTATTATAAAAAAGAAAAAATTAGATTAAAAATTAATTTTAAAACTATTATAAATTATTAAAAAATACCGTTATAAAAATATGATGATTATATTAAGAAAATGAAATCATTTGGAATGTGTTAAAAATGCAATGAATCATATTTTTAATGCATTAATTTTTTTGATAATGTCTACATAATTTGTAGACATGGTGTCGAGATGGAATGGTATTCTGAGGCTTTTTGTGCATGAAATAAATTACTGAAATATATTAAATATATTAAATATCATGAATGTTTTGTTTTCCAAGAAAGGTTTTTTTCTTCTAAATGGGATCATTAATCAATAATATTATAGATATATTGAGTTCAGAATGTGTTTTTTACCCTTATAATGAACTTAAAAGTAGTCACCGTTGGTAATTTGTGGAAAACCCGTTACGATCATGAAAATAAATTTAATAATAAAAATATTATTTTCATTATATTTTCTCAATGTTCCGATTAAATAGTGCATAAATAGGATGTTATGATAGAATTTTCAGAATATACACATAACACAAGAATCCTAGGAAACCCATTTGAGGGAAATGATGGTATATTTATCTCATAAAAATAGTGACTAAATCATGAATTGATGATTGACATGAAATGGACTCAACAAATAACTCCATTGATCTATGAACAACGCTATTCTTCTTTAATTATCGATCTTAATTGAGCATGGGAAACAATTGGATTTTTTATCTTTCTCATTCTCTATTTCTATGAGTAACGTGAATAAATTAACTAATGGATTGATACCGAAAACATGCTTTTGTGGTATGGGTTAGATCTTTCCTATTTTGGGGTAATTTGATTGTAGTTTATTGACTTATTCGTGGTTATTCACATGGAGATGAATTTACTTCAACACAAACACTGATCTAGACCTATTCCTACTATTTTTTATTGATCATTTATCCTCTATTTCTTCTTTCTATATAGTAATTTTTCTTTTTAACCAGGTTTTTACATATCTCATTCAATCCATCATGTCACACATATTTCATTATGAAACGAAAGGAAATCATAGAACCCGGATTGACATGACCTGATGTTGGTACGATGACAGAGACATCAACAGATCAAATGACATAGATACTCGGTTTTCTTGATCGTTTGTGAATAAAAAATAACAATGAACAATCCCATTTTTAGTGTTGATACAAGGGATGGATCATGTAGATTCGTTGATTCATGACTCATTGAGGCTAGATCTATGTTTTTCTCATCGAATCAATCACCAGTTTGAAGGCCATATAATTGTCTGGGATCCATATATTGGGATATAGGATTCCTACAAATCCCATTCTACATAGCATGTACATTGTAAATACACGCAATTTGGGAACCTATATGTGGAGACTAGGGATTCATGGAAAACATAAGTAACACACTTGGGTGTGTGGTATCTTACTAGAGACTCAGAGTTTACCTCAGTGGTTATGTGGACATGAGTTAGAGTACAAGAGATGGAGAATATTTCTTACTCCCCCACGCAGACATAACCTAGACCATGTACATTTTTTAAGTTGTTTACTAGTATATGGTATCTTATACACTAGATAAATATATCAACTAACACAAATTTAGACTAATCATGTATCCTATATGCCAATTTCATCTATTAGAAAACTGGAAAGTGACATTTTCTATTTACACAGGTAGTACCTGGGGTCATGGGACAAAGCATGTGACACATACTACTCATCATGTACAATATTATACATGTTTTTAAGCCCTTTTATTCGATATGTTGGAAAATATTTGTTAGGGAACATTCCTTATATGCATTCCCAGAGGGTTAGTATGGAATTATCTCATTCTCTTAGGCATTTGATCTCTAAACAACAACATCGTAGAAAGAGTCGTTAGAATCCCATAGAGAGTCCCAAAGTGATATTCTTTATTTATTTTCCTTACCTATGTATATTTCATTATATAATCTTGAAAAACAATACTTATGTTACGGTACTCTATGTGTATTATTAATATATATTGGGTTGTCAGTATCACCAAAAGGTCATGGAAGTGATCCTCATCTTTTTGTCGCATTTATCATAGCAACGGTGTGTACATATATTGGTGTGACCAGACGAGAAATACCTCTCAGACAGATGGAATCAATGTAATTAAAATCAATAGTCTATTCTAATGGATGAATTCATAGTGAAATATTCAACCTCGTATCCTAGATTGGAACATTATTGATGTATCATACCTTTAGGATGTGGTTATTTGTTGAGCGTATTTGGATATTTCATTCATATGTAATATAGAAAAATACCTATGTTGAGATAACTATATTTCACAATGGTGTATGATTTGTGGTGTTGGGGTATCCTACGTTGTATTATAATAATCACCCCTATACAGTTTTTGAATTCACATGTTGAGTCTTGTAATGAGGATCGACCCATTAACAAAGTCCTTAATGGATCAACAGTATATGGTGCATAGTGAGACCAGAAACACCGGGGTGTGATCCTGTAGGTTATTTACAACATTACATAGTATGTAATTTAATGTTCTTATTTAGCATATGAATCATTGTGGTGTGATTTTATTTGGCCTGATTTACTTTCATTTACAACATCTCGTACTCTGATTGTGGTATTTAGATGTATGGATCCATGTTTTCTTACTTTTTATAAATTTTACCATTGTGTAATATTAAATATGTGTTCATGTGAACAATTAAATAGGATAAGGAATCCCATATACGTAATTTTCTTACTGGATTCTATCCTTCATCCCCTAAAATATTGGAATATGGATTACGGTGTCTTAGTATGGGACCCTCTGGGATGGGTTGTGAATGAGTGGTATCAGAGTGGTTCATTCTACATTGGGACTGGACACCATGAGATAGGTTTGGGGAAACATTTTTATGTGTTTTGAGTGTAGATTTTTGGCTAAGAAATCTTGTGTTAGTGTGGCGGTAGACATTTACAAACACTATGAATTTAATCACCCATTTATTGAATTAGTACATTAGAATACAGTTTGTAGTGAAAATATGGTATATGTATATAATATGAATGGGTGTTAATTTAAATGTCCTTCATGAGTCACCTCTCTATATATAATAATTGAAAATAGTTCATATTTTTTACTTTTAGGATTCCTTCATGATATATGCATGTTAGGATTTAACATGAATATCGTGAATATTATTCACATAGTGATGAGGCATCGATACATCGACTAGTTCATGAGATGTTTCCTCTTGGTTGTTCAATATTTATAGAACCACCTACGGAGTAGCACATTGTCCATGTAGTACTAGTCGATTAGGGGTATAATATGTGTGTTCATCACATGATTCAGAAATAGATACCCTACATTTTATTTAGTCATCCCAACTGATATGCACCTGATTACCATCATAAGGTGGTGACTCGGGTATTCCATATAGTCAAGACACTAGTAGATCAGATGGTGGTCATAATAGTGATTCTTCATCACAAATTGTTAAAGGGGTTGTGGAATATAGTAATCAAATATTTTGATGAGTCAACCATTTTATAGATAGTGGGTGATATCCTTTTCAGAAAGGAGCTCTCACCAACATCATTGAGGGATATTTCTGTCTAGAAGCATCTGTAGCTCCAGTTGTAGAGCATGGAATTACTTTGTATTCATAAATCATTAAAATCCATTCTAGGTACTCAATGGATATATTTCATGATCAATTTTTCAATGATCAGATGTCTGAGAATGGTCTACATAGATCCATGTAGGCCATTTTTATCGTTTATGCATTCCCACAATTTTTCTGGTGCAATTGAGATCAATGGTGGTAAGTGGTTTCATGGCTAATCAGATACACCCAATTATTTCTAGAATTAAAAAATTAGAAGAAAAATCTTTGGTATCATAGATCTAACATCAATTTTTGATACCTAGACTTGGGAGATATTTTATGAAGAAGTCCTTGGATAGAGGTTATACGATTCCAGGATTACAGGGTGGGACTAGAAAACCTATTGGGAGGTGGTTCTAAATATTTTATAGTAGGGTATTTATTTTATGATATTTCCCTACTTGCCATACAACTAACAGAGGGATGGTAGATGGGCTACCAAGGTGGTGGAAATGGAAGGAGTAGATGGGTTCATATGGAAAAGGATAAAAAGATAACCTTGAAGAGAATAAGTATGTGGATGATACTTTGAATTTTCAACTCCATGACCAATAGGTGGTTTATGCTAGGCTCAGGGAGCTTGAGTAAAAGGGAAGGGAAAACTGCAATTTGTTGAAGCTTATGACCCAAAGGATCTGAGAATGTTTTGAGGTATGATATGTCTCTCTTATACATTAGTTATAGTACAAATGGAAACTTGTTAGTATCATTATATTCTTTCCACATACCATGTCTGTGACACAGAAATTCTTGTTGATCCCTTTTCTTGAACCCTATTTTTTGAGACTCATACAATAGAAAACTCAGTGACCAAAACACATTCCAAAGGAGTAGTGTGAATCATTTAGGGGAGAATATTTTTTGGGACCTCTGTATTGGAGGGATGAGGCATTATAATGTAATATTAAGTATTCACTGGTTTTCCGTCATTCATTCCAACATTGACTATTTTATGTGGAGGATCATGTGTGTTCACAAAAACATAACCTAGTTTTTTTTCTGTCAAAATGAAACCCACACATTGATAGAAGGACTAATTCATAATATTTTCAAGTCAATTAATCATAATTTGGATAGCTTAACACATGGTGTATTAGATGTTAGGATATCCTAGGTTCATATGTAGGTGGTGGAGTATGATTACATCTATCCCAAAGATGATCCAATATTACCTCCCTACTGATAGATAACCTTCTAAACTCATCTACACCATGGGACTACACATATATTTGTGACCGCTTCTCAAATGGATCCCATATATCATTGCGAATTGAGGATGTAATTGGGGGACTTATAGATAATGGTATTTCTTAGAACTAGTGCTTCACTACGGGAAGCACAATTTTGTTTTCCATGATGGATGACTGGAGCATGAGGTTGTGTGTTGACTACTGGATCTCGAATTGGGTGATCATGATGAAAAAGAATCCACATCTAAGAATATATGACCTCATTGATCAGTTGATAGGGGAAAAATTTCCCTCAATGATTAAGATCATGTTTTATTATCCCAAGCTACAAGTAATGGAGGATATTGTACCAAATATGGAATTTATATGTCCCAAAAGTCACTATATTTACATGGTGATTTCCTTTGGCATGACGTACAACCCAAAATTGTTCATGAGACTAGTAAACCCGATCATTCAAAATGTCTTAGACTGTTTCATGGTAGTTTCCAGTTTTGGTAACATTGTGTACTTGATGTCCAAGGAGGATCATGATAGACACGACAGGATAGTTCTGGACGTATGTTGAGAGAATCATGACTACAAAAAATTCTCAACGATCTAGTAATGAATTTTGGTGATCCACTTTATTGGACTTGATCTCTCAGTAGATGGTTTGGTAGTGGTCCTATCCAATATTTAAGAAGTGTTATCTTGGGATCCAAATAAGAGTGCGATATAAGTGAGAATTGATCTGGGGTTGGTAGGATATTTCTAGAGATTAATATCTTTTTTCTCCCAAATATCATCACCAATGATGACTTTGACCCAAAAGAGGAGTATCCTTTTATGTGTAATGAAATGTGCAAGTAGGATCTTTATTAGTTGAGGTAGAGATTGATGAGCACACACATACTTATATTTCTATAAGAGGGTGTTTATTTTTTATTTTTCTATAGTTGATCTTAAACATGGCATGGTTGTGTTATGATGTATAAAAATTAAGTGATTACCTATGTGTTGTAAAATATGAGGCCACATGAGAAATATTATGAACCCCATTATATTTTGTTTATAGAGATATTCTTCTCACTAAACATGTTTTGAAACTATATAATGGTATATAGGTTTATCATCTACTCTAATAACTGTATTCTAAAATATATTTTCTCTCAAATGAATCATGACTTGAGATATAGGCATTGGATAGAGTTATTCCACGAAGATGACTTTGAAACTATCTTTACATCTTAAATGGGGAACATTATAGTACATGATACTTATAGTAGGTATTGTTTTTAAAAAATGAAGAATGCAAGATGTTTTCTGTATTTTCATTATTATTTGTCTATGGAGAAAAAGAATCTTACCTCTATTAAATGGTTGGCAACCATATTCTCTTACAACCAGTCAGAAAGGAATTTTTTTTGGAAATGTCAATTGTGATACCCTACATATTTTGATATCCAATGGACATGATTCAAATGTATTTTCAATACATGGGGAGCCCATAATTCATTTCATAAGATGAACAATGGTTCCATTGATTTTGTGAGAGGATTTGTAACATCCCATGTAAGTAATTAGTAATAGATATTTTTATCTATGTCTATTAATGATTTAGATAGTGTTTTGGAGGCTTAAAATGAAAATAAATCCAATCTTAAACATGGAATACAGTAATATTTTTTAAAAGATTGTTTTACTACCTTTTGATAGAAAACAATTTTTAATTCTATATTTTGACAATTTTAGCAGCTATTTTTGTCAAAATAAACTTATTCTTTATGATTGGGACATCAAAATTTACTTTGTGTGAATTTTTGGTGTTTTTCTGACAATGTTCATTTTTTAATGAATAATGAACAATACTGCATTTTACATCAAAACTGCTTTTTAATCTACTTTATTTATATGATTCGATTATCTTTTGTGTAACGCCCCGACCCCAGCTACCCAGAGTCGGTGCATTACTTCATAACATTGGCATGATCACAAGAAAGATCAAATCTCGAAGGACCGATTGGTTTAGTAGCCTTGGAAACACTAGATATATTCATAAGTTTTACATTACATCATAAAATGAAAAACTAATACAACAACATAATGTTTCCACAAAACACACTATTAACCCCTCATAAAATCCCTGCAGGTCATTCATAACTTACTTCTTCACATCCTGGGAAAAATAAAACATAGAAAAGGGGTGAGCTCAAATGCCCAGTAAGGATAACAATATAGCGGAAACTTTCATAAATAAGAATAAACATTTAAGGCAATGCATTACTAAAACAAAAGCCTTTTAAACTTTAACTTCAACATGGTATGGAAAAACTAAAATGAAATAATGCCATTTACTTATTCACATGGATATTCTACTAATCGAATAATCACATGCAAAAATCAATAACCACTTTCATAATGTTGGAATGCATAATGCCAGACTATCATAACCACATAGTCAAGGCCTCGTGACAAGACTACAAATAAGATTTTGTCAAGGCCTTGTGCCAAGACACTAGTTTGTCTCATGAGTCCTACCGATGCATCGAGGAGCTATAGCGGGCTCCACCCGTCACTTATTAAGTCCAATGCATTCCCATATGAAAAGGATTAAACATAACATAAACATTCGTATTAAAACTAGCATACGAAATGTCAATAATTTCACCATAAACTATGAATGGTATAAAAATAGCACATCCACAGTCAAACATATCACAAAACCTTCAATACAATATAGAAGTTTTGTATCATAATAAATCAACTTCAAATAATCTTAAAATCCATCGAAGGATGTTGACATAGATGAAATCAAAATTCTTTTTAAAGAAGTATCTCCTTTTATTTTGAAATAATTTAAGATCCATATAAAATAAAACATTTTCATTGAAAATATTATTATAAGCTTGTATGGAAAGCTTCGACGATTTTATAACGGCGGAAAATAACCGCACCCGCCGTATAAGTTAAAAAAACATTCTTACCTCAATTCTGTCGAAAAGGTTAAAAAGGACCTTGTTTTGAAAACGACGGAATGATTCCATTATAAACTTATTATAAAAAGTCAAACAAGGGTATAAATGACATTAACCCATATTCTTGTAAATAGTAAAAATGTTTTGAAATACATTTAGAAGAAACATGGATGTGGATGATAAAGAGGTCCCAGTAGATTATTACGTATAATACAACCTCAGATAATGAAGAGATTGTGAAATAACCCTTACCTTGTACTTTTCCTTGGTTGGGGTAGGTTAACCTCCTGTATAATAGTGAAATAATTGTTACTGAATTATACAAGAATCATATACATTAATATGATATCATATATGATCTTTTAATATTGATTTGATAATAATATCTTAGTATTATCGCCGTTTCGGATGTTAACTTACTCATTTTCTTTATATGTTTTGTTACATAAGTCATGTTTGTTGTATCTTATTCATATCCAGAATAATATCAAGTCCTTAAACATCATTTCTAAATCATTAAATGATAATTATACTTGAATGGATACGATGGAGAATGAATCTCATCGCGTTCGTGGAGACGGTAGTCCGTACGTACGCACGAACGCTACTTCCATTTAATTTTTATTTTAAAAGAATCGAATCCAAATGATACATAGGTATATTACTATTCTAGTATAATATAATATTTTATATATGTTACTTATGTTCATTAACACCATCCTTTATACGTTCCATGTGTGGTATGAACGAGTCATATCATTTTAAGGGGGCGGTAGTCTGCACTTCCTCAAATGAAATTATCGTATGTATATACAACATGAAACGAATAATGGTATGAAATAAAATGGAATTACAGAAGCTTATATATAAAATATATTTCATTAATATCATATTTAATTACAATTCCATCATAATGGCCACCATGAGAGGCGGTAAGATGTATTTGAACAATCATCGTTTCGTGAGGCGTTAGTTTTCCATCCACAGAAACATTATGTTCATCATCCATTAGATGGAGTTGTGTGTATGTGTAGTTTGAATCCTTCTTATAACAACATCCTGGTATATTGAGGATACTGGTGTTGTTACAGAAGAAAGGAAATAAAAAGAGTTTTGGGGTTGAAGAAGCAAAATAAATGAAAATAATTTAAGAGAAATCGTTACCTTTAATTTAGGTAACTCACTTTGGTTGGAACCAAAGGACTTGTTGAAATGCTTTCTGCCTAAGGGGAAGCTTCAAGGAGGAGGAGAGGGATGTGGGGAGCTTAGTTGGGCAGAGTTTGGACGAGCCAAGTGGCTTGAGAGGTGTGAGGAATGAGTAGAAGTGGTCTCCTTTTATAAGGGAGAGGAGGGGCTCTTTAGGAAAGAGTGAAAGTATTACTTTATAATATAATTATATTCGGTTTATAATGGTCCAAAAATCATTGAGGTCGAAGATAAGATGACTCATATTCTATATAACATAAACCAATAAGAATTGGACAGGTTTTAGATAATATTTTAATCATTATAATATTATTTATTTCAATGATTTATTAATGAGGTAAACATTTCATCATTATTGTGTCATTAATAATTTAACTTATATGATGTCTAAAAATTATAAATAAAATATCATCATGTAGTAAATCTTTTTAGCTTTCTAATGAATATTTATAATCCAAAATCCAACATGTATAACCCTATGTAAAAATTGTTCTTCTAAAATATGTAAGCTTATGCAATTTTTATTTTTATTTTAACTTTATTAATATAATGTGTCCCTACCACATACAAGTGGCTCCAAGGGGTCCCCAAATTGACCCAAGGATGACCATGGTCGGGTATGTGTCCACCAATAAGGTTAGGACACGTTTTAGGGTAATTTTGTATTATTATAATATTATTTGTTAACCCTTATTTACCGGATTTACCCTTTAACCATGGTAAATAAAATATTTACCACAGTAACTATTCAAAATGTCTAAAAATAAAAGTTACCTATTTACACAATTTGAACATCCTGATTCCAAATATGGAATCCATTTTCCTAAATTCAAAACACAGAAGTGGAAGAAATTAATTTAAAATTAATTCCCGCTGTCAAAACAAAAAGCGTGTTTTTAAGAGGTAATAACTATCAAAAGATTGACACTCGTTTATGTTTGGTTTAATTGTAAAATTATGTCCAATGACCAACATTATATTAAATGGTAAAAATATATTCTAAATATACTTTAAAACCACTCAAATTCATAATTTATCATTATTAATTATTTTGATTAAAAAAGTTGTTTTTAATTAAAACTTAGTAATTTTCACTATTCATCAAAATATGAAAGTTATCCGAAATGTACCGAAATTTCACCTTAGGCTAAATTCGATATTCCGAATCCAAAAATGAAGTCCATTTTCAAATATAATATATATATAATTTCAAAAAGTAGGTATTACTATTCATAACGGCTAGTTTGATTAGTTATGGTGTGTTAGAACTCGGTGTTGCGTACAACACACGCTATCACATTATTCAAAGACAAGCGTACCGTAGAAGCTTGAGATGTTTCATTTTAAATTTTTTGATGTCCCTATTTAGTAAAAAAGCTTAAAATATTGTATTTAAAAAGGGTTCACTATTAAAAGTTGATAAAAGTGCAATACTGAAAATGAATTTGTTCTTGCATTATATCTAAGAAACTCATAATATGGATTCTTAAATTATAAGGATTATATAAAGTTTAAAATTTAGATAATACTATTCATAACCTCTTTTGAATGGTTTTTTTTTTGTAAGTCACGGTGTGATTGAACTTGGTGTTGCGTGTAGTGCAAGTTATTGAATTATTTTGAAGAAATAACACATTATGAATTCTTGGGGTGTTACATTCTCCCCTCCTTCAATAAATTGCATCCTCGCAATTTGAAATTGTTCTTCGAAAATAAAAGGTTGAAAATAAAAAATATCTTTGTGGGAAAACCCACATAGGAAATTGGGTTACTAAAATTTAGTCTTAATATGAGGAAATGAGAAATGAAAGGGTCACCACCAAATTATGATCTCGATTAGGAGAACATTGGTGGCAATTAGAGACATATAATTGGAGGAAAAAACATAAATATTTATAGGTAGTGATTGAGGTCATCAATCACAAACAACTATAAAATTGAGGTCCTTAAACTCATCAATCTATGATGATTTTAAATACCATCGGTTCAACAAAACAAAGTGTATTAGGATAACACATTTTGGACGTTTCAAAATATCTTAGTTGAAATCCCACATCGAAAAATGAATTAATGAGGTCTCTATTTAAAACAAAGAGTGGAAAGTATGAAGATTACCGAAAATAACACATACTAGGGTTCCATGTAGTAAAATATGGATATGGAAGAAAAATCTAGCCATCAATTATCTGATGGAGTGTGGTAGAGAACATGGCTATGAAAAGGCCAACAATCCCAAAGCCATAAATTAGTGATGATTTAAGGTACCATCTAGGACAACATTTTTGTTCTAAGTTCCTTTTCTTAATGATGAGGAATTTATTTATGAGATTGGATAAGATAATAAGGAGATATACTTACTTTATAATTAGAGTTTTATCCATTAATAAATTTCTACCATAAACTAATCATTCACTCGTAAAAAAAATTCTATTTCTACTATTCATAGAGGGTTCCAAAATAAACGAATTTATAATTCATCTACCAGATCTTTTAAAAAACTACTTTATTTAATCCAGGACATCTCGTGGGATAGTGGTAGGTGATACACCCTTGTCGCCCTTCGGTTGTGGGTTCAAGTCTTGCGGCCTTGCCGGACGCGACGGGTTGCCGCCCGACCTCCGGGTTGTCCTTTTATGGTAATCCAAAATAATACAAACTAGAACTATCCAAAATAATTCTGTCCAAACTCACAGTCCAACATTTATAAGGAAGGTAAACATAATATAGACCATTTTTACCCCGTAATAGCATATGAATACCTTTATCTTGTATTCTTTTAATACACTAAAACATCCTGAATTACCATATTCCTTATTGATTACATTCATGCTCCCCTATTCCATATAAAATGTTGGATATACATCATCAATCCAAAAATGTTTTAAACCCCCCCAAAAAATGATGGAATATACAAATCATTAATCAGTTTCAAGGTAGTCAAGAATATCCAATATAATTTATCCAAATCAATCATGTATTATTCTAAAATCACTAACTCGGTATCAGAACCATATTATGGTTTATCTTTCTCTCAACCATATTTTTTCCAAAACATTATCCTTCTATTCAGTCACTTTTCTTTGTTCCACACAATCTCAAGTCCTTAATGAAATAGTACTACAGTACAATCCTTATATACTCCATAATTATTATAACAAGTACATTGTTGATACAACATTCAATTGACATAATCAACATTAGAACTCTAATCATTCCTCTTCATCTCTGGTAGTATCATAACATGATTATTATCCTATAGCATCATTTGCGGCATAGTCTGATGACTGGGACATAGGTTTGCGTAGTGTCCAAACTCCTTGCAAATGAAGCATTGTACATTTGAAACCATTTTCTTACCCTTGCAGTCACGTACTTTGTGCCCTTTTCCTCTACACTTATAACAAACTCCCATTCCTTTCAGGCAAGTTCCAGGGTGTTTCTTTCCACAGTTACCACATATGGGAAAATTCTTCTTTTCCCTCTTCCCTTTATCCATATTTCTCTCTTCTATCCTTTTCTTCTCTTGCTTCCCTTCAAATCCATAGGACTCAGTAAACTCTTTACATATCTTATCAACACATGATATTATTTCTTCATATGATGATAATACATGGGAGACTATTTCTCTTATAAATTCTAGCTTAAGACCATGAAAGATGTGATCCTTCCTTCTCCTTGGATCATGTGCATTTCTGGAGTTCTCATTCCTTCTACTGGGCACCATTTCTAAAAAATGGTATACACTAGATCAATTTATGAATCAAAATACATAATCCCATACTTATAAAACACTTAACATAAATTTAACAATTTATGGATATAATCCATAATCATAAAAATGTTTTCTTTGAGGAATTATATACTTATAAACCCTTCATAATGATTTGTAAAGAAAATGAAAGTTATCCTAAGCATATCCCCCAGGAGTGTCGTAACCAAGAGTGCAGCAAGGCCCGTTGTCGTGCACCAGTTCCCGTTCGAGTCTAGCTCAAAGCGGTGTTTTTGGGTTTTACCCCTACGTACATCTGTTCCAGAGCATCCTCTACCTGCTCGTATCCAGACAGGGATGTATTGCTCGGAAAACTCACAAAATCTCTACAATACCAAAATTCTAGGAAGTTCTTCTATACTAATCCTCAAATTTCATCTTAGGTCTACGTGCTCTAATCAGAGTTTATCTAAATCTATCTTCCAAGGTTTGTACTAAACTTCCTCTGATACCAACTATAACGCCCCGACCCCAGCTACCCAGAGTCGGTGCATTACTTCATAACATTGGCATAATCACAAGAAAGATCAAATCTCGAAGGACCGATTGGTTTAGTAGCCTTGGAAACACTAGATATATTCATAAGTTTTACATTACATCATAAAATGAAAAACTAATACAACAACATAATGTTTCCACAGTACACACTATTAACCCCTCATAAAATCCCTAAATGTCATTCATAACTTACTTCTTCACATCCTGGGAAAAATAAAACATAGAAAAGGGGTGAGCTCAAATGCCCAGTAAGGATAACAATATAGCGGAAACTTTCATAAATAAGAATAATCATTTAAGGCAATGCATTACTAAAACAAAAGCCTTTTAAACTTTAACTTCAACATGGTATGGCAAAAGTAAAATGAAATAATGTCATTTACTTATTCACATGGATATTCTACTAATCGAATAATCACATGAAAAAATCAATAACCACTTTCATAATGTTGGAATGCATAATGCCAGACTATCATAACCACATAGTCAAGGCCTCGTGCCAAGACTACAAATAAGATTTTGTCAAGGCCTTGTGCCAAGACACTAGTTTGTCTCATGAGACCTACCTATGCATCGAGGAGCTATATCGGGCTCCACCCGTCACTTATTAAGTCCAATGCATTCCCATATGAAAAGGTTTAAACATAACATAAACATTCGTATTAAAACTAGCATACGAAATGTCAATAATTTCACCATAAACTATGAATGGTATAAAAATAGCACATCCAGAGTCAAACGTATCACAAAACCTTCAATACAATATAGAAGTTTTGTATCATAATAAATCAACTTAAAATAATCTTAAAATCCATCAAAGGATGTCGACATAGATGAAATCAAAATTCTTTTTAAAGAAGTATCTCCTTTTATTTTGAAATCATTTAAGATCCATATAAAATATAAAATTTTCTTTGAAAATATTCTTATAAGATTGTATGGAAAGCTTCGACGATTTTATAATGGCGGAAAATAACCGCACCCGCCGTATAAGTTAAAAAAACATTCTTACCTCAATTCTGTCGAAAAGGTTAAAAAGGACCTTGTTTTGAAAACGATGGAAAGATTCCTTTATAAACCTCTTATAAAAAGTCAAACAAGGGTATAAATGACTTTAACCCATATTCTTGTAAATAGTAAAAATGTTTTGAAATACATTTCAAAGAAACATGGATGTGGATGATAAAGAGGTCCCAGTAGATTATTACGTATAATACAACCTCGGATAATGAAGAGATTGTGAAATAACCCTTACCTTGTACTTTTCCTTGGATGGGGTAGGTTAAACTCCTGTATAATAGTGAAATAATTGTTACTAAATTATACAAGAATCATATACATTAATATGATATCATATATGATCTTTTAATATTGATTTGATAATAATATCTTAGTATTATCGCCGTTTTGGGTGTTAACTTACTCATTTTCTTTATATGTTTTGTTACATAAGTCATGTTTGTTGTATCTTATTCATATCCAGAATGATATCAAGTCCTTAAACATCATTTTTAAATCATTAAATGATAATTATACTTGAATGGATACGATGGAGAATGAATCTCATCGCGTTCGTGGAGACGGTAGTCCGTACGTACGCATGAACGCTACTTCCATTTAATTTTTATTTTAAAAGAATCGAATCCAAATGATACATAGGTATATTACTATTCCAGTATAATATAATATTTTATATATGTTACTTAAGTACATTAACACCATCCTTTATACGTTCCATGTGTGGTATGAACGAGTCATATCATTTTAAGGGGGCGGTAGTCCGCACTTCCTCAAATGAAATTATCGTATGTATATACAACATGAAACGAATAATGGTATGAAATAAAATGGAATTACAGAAGCTTATATATAAAATATATATCATTAATATCATATTTAATTA
This sequence comes from Viscum album, assembly GCA_963277665.1. Classification (NCBI taxonomy): domain Eukaryota; kingdom Viridiplantae; phylum Streptophyta; class Magnoliopsida; order Santalales; family Viscaceae; genus Viscum; species Viscum album. The sequence goes on from OY728156.1 coordinate 1,028,054,178, forward strand.
CAGTGCCATCATAATGGCCACCATGAGAGGCAGTAAGATGTATTTGAACAATCATCGTTTCGTGAGGCCTTAGTTTGCCATCCACAGAAACATTATGTTCATCATCCATTAGATGAAGTTGTGTGTATGTGTAGTTTGAATCCTTCTTATAACAACATCCTAGCATATTTAGGATACTGGTGTTGTTACAAAAGAAAGGAAATAAAAAGAGTTTTGGGGGTTGAAGAAGCAAAATAAATGAAAATAATTTAACAGAAATCGTTACCTTTAATTTAGGTAACTCACTTTGGTTGGAACCAAAGGACTTGTTGAAATACTTTCTGCCTAAGGGGAAGCTTCAAGGAGGAGGAGAGGGATGTGGGGAGCTTAGTTGGGCAGAGTTTGGACGAGCCAAGTGGCTTGAGAGGTGTGAGGAATGAGTAGAAGTGGTCTCCTTTTATAAGGGAGAGGAGGGGCTCTTTAGGAAAGAGTGAAAGTATTACTTTATAATATAATTATATTCGGTTTATAATGGTCCAAAAATCATTGAGGTCGAATATAAGATGACTCATATTCTAAATAACATCAACCAATAAGAATTGGACAGGTTTTAGATAATATTTTAATCATTATAATATTATTTATTTCAATGATTTATTAATGAGGTAAACATTGCATCATTATTGTGTCATTAATAATATAACTTATTTGATGTCTAAAAATTATAAATAAAATATCATCATGTAGGAAATCTCTTTATCTTTCTAATGAATATTTATAATCGAAAATCCAACATGTATTACCCTATGTAAAAATTGTTCTTCTAAAAGATGTAAGCTTATGCCATTTTTATTTTTATTTTAACTTTATTAATATAATGTGTCCCTACCACATACAAGTGGCTCCAAGGGGTCCCCAAATTGACCCAAGGATGCCCATGGTCGGGTATGTGTCCACCAATAAGGTTAGGACACGTTTTAGGGTAATTTTTTATTATTATAATATTATTTTTTATCCCTTATTTACCAGATTTACCCTTTAACCATGGTAAATAAAATATTTACCACAGTAACTATTCAAAATGTCTAAAAATAAAAGTTACCTATTTACACAATTTGAACATCCTGATTCCAAATATGGAATCCATTTTCCTAAATTCATAACACAGAAGTGGAAGAAATTAATTTAAAATTAATTCCCGCTGTCAAAACAAAAAGCGTGTTTTTAAGAGGTAATAACTATCAAAAGATTGACACTCGTTTATGTTCGGTTTAATTGTAAAATTATGTCCAATGACCAACATTATATTAAATGGTAAAAATATATTCTAAATATACTTTAAAACCACTCAAATTCATAATTTATCACTATTAATTATTTTGATTAAAAAAGTTGTTTTTAATTAAAACTTAGTAATTTTCACTATTCATCAAAATATGAAAGTTATCCGAAATGTACCAAAATTTCACCTTAGGCTAAATTCGATATTACGAATCCAAAAATGAAGTCCATTTTCAAATATAAAATATATATAATTTCAAAAAGTAGGTATTACTATTCATAACGGCTAGTTTGATTAGTTATGGTGTGTTAGAACTCGGTGTTGCGTACAACACACGCTATCACATTATTCAAAGAGAAGCGTACCGTAGAAGCTTGAGATGTTTCATTTTAAATTTTTTGATGTCCCCATTTAGTAAAAAAGCTTAAAATATTGAATTTAAAAAGGGTTCACTATTAAAAGTTGATAAAATTGCAATACTGAAAATGAATTTGTTCTTGCATTATATCTAAGAAACTCATAATATGGATTCTAAAATTATAAGGATTATATAAAGGTTAAAATTTAGATAATACTATTCATAACCTCTTTTGAATGGTTTTTTTTGTAAGTCACGGTGTGATTGAACTCAGTGTTGCGTGTAGTGCAAGTTATTGAATTATTTTGAAGAAATAACACATTATGAATTCTTGGGGTGTTACATTTTGAATTGGTTTTAAAGTTAAATTAGAATATATTTTTACCATTTAATCCAATGGTGGTCATTAGGATTAATTTCACTTTGGAATTGGCCATAAACTAATGCCAAACGTTTCATATATATTGTTTCAAAAAAACCCGCTATTTGTTTTGACAATGGGAATTATTTTTAAATCAATTATTTTAATTTCTGTGTTTGGAATTTGGTAAAATGGATTAAATATTTAGAATCAGAAGTTCCAAATTATGTAATCAAGACTCTTTTTTTTTGGACATTATGAATAGTAATGACGGTAATTATCTTTAACTATCTTGATTAATGAGTAATCAGGTAGTTAAGGATAATAAAATGATATCATAACAATACAAAAAAGACCACAACATGTGTCCTAAGGCTACTGGTTGTCTCATGGCCGACCATGGGATGCCTTGTGACAAACTTGGGGGCCCCATGGAATCACTTTTGTGAAAAGTGACTTGTTATCTTTTTATTTTTTTTAATGAAAGTAAATATAACAAGAATGTGTCACCTGATTAAAACATTTTTAATTTTGACTAAATAAATGATATTTAAGACTACAAATATTCATTAGAAATATAAAAAGATTTCTTACATCATGATATTTGTTTCTTAATTTTTAGACGTTAAATAAATTAAATTATTTATGACATCATGATGATGCAGCGATTACCTCATTAATAAAGGATTTAAATAAAATAGAAAGATAATGTAAAATCTATGACCTACACATGTCCAAAACCTATTGGATGGGTGGATTTCTAACCCTTATCACCTTACCCTCGAATTATTTCAATGTTGGACCATTTGAATCTGAAAATCATTTTCAAATAAGGTAACATTTCTTTACTTTCCAAAAGTGCCCCTCCTCTCCTCTTATAAAAGGCCCCCACCTCTACCTTCTTACCCACACTCCCAAAGCCTTTGGCTCGGCCAACCCCTGACCATTTTGTCTATCCACATCTCACTATTACTCCTTGAAGCCTCACTTTGGGCAGAATTTTTCCCAAGGAAGCCATTGAGCTCAAACCAAAAGGAGTTACCCGATTTTATGGTAATATCTTCACTTGAGTCTGTTTGTTTTATTTTGCTACTCCAACCCACTAAACTCTTTTTATTAATTTATTTTGTAACAAATCCAGTATCTTCAATATACTAGGATGTTGTAATAAGAAGGATTTGAGCTACACCTACACACACCTACATCTAATGGTTAAAGAACATACTGTTTCCGTGGATGGCGAATTTATGCCTCCCAAAACGATGATTGTTCAACATTATTTTAACAACTTCAAAGGTGGACATTAAGATGTAACTATCTTTATATATGATATATAATATGTTTATGTTTTCCTTAAGCTTTTGTATTTTTAATTTTGGGCATACCTTTATGGTTTCGATTATGGGTAAACGCGGTATCTTCGTTTAAGAAAGTGAGAACTACCGCCCCCTCAAAGTGATTTGATTCGTTAAATACCATATGTGGGACTTATAAATGATGGAAATATGATATTATATAAGATATTATACTGTAATTATATTATACCTTTATATCATTATGATTCCATTCTATAAAATACGAAATAGAAATGAAATTAGCGTTCATGCGTACGTACGGCTTACCGTCTCCATGAACAGTGCATTTCATTTCTTACATATAAATGATTATGTAATATTATAAATTCATGTATATAATTGATATATATGATATATACATCATGATTATAATTCTGGATATAATGGATACATGAACAACTTGTAATTATAAAGGGTTTATTTTTTACTCAAGTACCAATGATCGTTAAAACGACCGTTATTAACATAAATAATTACATAGTGTTCATGACATGGAAATAAGTGATATAGAAGGAATAATGAACTTGAAAAAGGTTCTTAAGAAAGTAGAGATTAACTCAAGTTTATTATTCAGGACATTAAAGAACGATCGAGTCAAGTCGGACCCAAGGTATGGGACTTCGTCTCAATCTCCTTTCATTGAGGCATATTTTGTTTTATACACAACCTTCTTTTATACGGTGTATAAACATATTTGAATTTTATGTTTATCCAAAAGGAATCTTTTTTATACGACGCATTTTACTAAATGAAAAAAGGGAATGTTTTTGTCGTATTTATGCGGCGACAACGACTTCTCCGCCGCCGTGACCATTATTTGAGTTTCAGCTTCCTCTACAAGCCATACCTTTATTTTGAAAGAGAATCAAATTCCATGTTTTACTTTTCTTTTGTTTTGGCATTGAAAATGGTTTTCATAATGTTTTTATATCAATGTTTTGTATTGATATCTTGTAATTGAAAGGTGGAAATGTTATGTTTCCTTTATGCATGTTTTATGTGATACGATTATGTTGAGGTTCTTGGGAATTAATATGAAGACGGGTTGTTCCGTGATAAACTAAGGGCGGGTGAGCCCGATATAGCTCTCCAATGCATTGGGTAACACGAGGGAGTGAAATGTTAAGGTTTCTCCGAAGAGATTTAGGGAATATACTGTGATGGGTATTCCAAACGTAACCAAGAGGGTTACTCCTTACATAATAATGTTATTAATGCCTCAAGTTACATTTATGTCTTGTGATTTCTATGATTTATTCAAGATTTGATGAGGTATGTTAATGTGCTGATATTTTATGGGTAAATTATGATTTCATTCTTATGTATATATGTACCCGTGTTTCCATTCCTTATTTTTATATCCCTTACTGATTTTTTTATGCTCATCCCAAGTTTTTTGAAATGTTTTTCACAGGTCAAGGGAAAGGTACATGATATGATGATAGTGTCAAGGAAGTGTCAAGAAAGAATCAATGACATATTTTAAATATGTTTCGATTGATGGGAAAGAAGAATACTATCTTTATGTAACCACTTTCTTTATATGTGGAATGTAATGAAAGTTTTATGATCTAATTCTCTAAAAATCTAATCCCGAAAAGATCCTCGATGTGTAATCTTGTAATAACTCAAGATTAAGTAAGGTTTAAAGCTGGGGCCCTGTAGTTGGTATCAGAGGTTGGTTTAGATAACTTTAGGAGTTATAATTATATTAAATGATTATCCAAAAATATTTTTTTATGGTCAAATTGAAGTGATATAGTATTTTAAGATTACCATGTTGCTTCGCCTAAGATATTTCTGTCTTAAGAATGGTTTTTCAAAGAGGAAACATAACAACTTTTCTAAGAAGGCATACATAGGTAAATGACCTTCCAAATCAGCATACTAAGATGGTCATAATTAGAATTGAGCAGTTTACAGCAGTGATGGCTCAGTTGACTCAGGTGATAAATCATGGTTGTTTTTATTGATGATATTTTGGTGTTTTCTAAAATTAAAGAGGAGCATGAAAGACATTTAAGGGTTATCTTGAAAACCTTAAAAGAAAATAAACTGTATGGAAAATTCAGCAAGTTTGAGTTTTGGTTGCAACAAATTTCCTTCTGTGGTCACATTGTTTCTAAAGATGGGATAACTGTTGATCCTGCAAAAACAAAAGTTGTGGAAGATTGGCAATGACCCACAAATGTAACTGAGATTCATAGCTTCCATGGTTTGGCAGGCTATTACCGAAGGATTGCTAGAAATTTTTCATGGTTATCTAGTCCAATGATTAAGCTAACTCGGAAGGGTGTTAAGTTTTTCTGGACAAAAGAATGTGATGATTTTTTTTCAGGAATTGAAAAGAAGATTGGTGAATGCTCTAGTTTTTGCACTACCATCTAGGAATGGTGAGTTTGTTATATACAATGATGCTTCATTGAAAGGACATGGTTGTGTCCTTATGCAGAATGATCAGGTAATTTCTTATGCTTCACGACAGTTGAAAACTCATGTGGTAAATTACCCTACACATGATTTGGAATTAACTGTTGTTGTTTTCACATTAAAATTTTGGAGGCATCATTTGTATGGAGTAAAATGTGAAATATATACTGATCACAAAAGATTAAAGTATATATTCACTCAGAAAGAGTTAAACATGAGAAAGAGGAGATGGCTGGAATTAATCAAGGATTATGATTGTACAATTCATTACCATCCGGGAAAAGCAAATAAAGTGGCTGATGCTTTGAGTCGAAAAATTAATGCTTCATTAGCAATGTTGTGTTTGGAACGTGATCCTTTGGTTAAGGATTTGATGAACTTTGGCATTGAGGTTTTTGGTGTAGGAAGTTCTTCTGTTTTGTTTCAGGTATCAGTGAGATCATCTCAATCAGATAGAATCTAGCAAGCACAAAAGCAAGATAGTGAGTTGCAGAAAAAGGTAGAGCTGGTTCAGAAAGGTAAGTTGCCTGAATTAAACATTGATAATGATTGCGTTTTGAGATTTGGGAAGAGATTGTGTGTGCCTTGTGATTCAGTATTTAAGAGAGAGTTGTTATGTGAAGCTCATAGTTCTCCGTTTTCAGTTCATCCTAGCAGTACTAAGATGTACCGAGATCTACGAGATTATTACTGGTGGGATGGAATGAAAAGAGATATTGCTGAATTTACTGTGAAGTGTTTGACATGTCAACAGGTTAAAGCAGGGAGGCAGTTACTGAAAGGGATGCTTCAGCCTTTACCATTGCCAGATTGGAAATGGGAGAATATATCCATGGACATTGTTGTGGGATTACCGAAAACATCTCGATGTAATAATGCAATCTGGGTTATTATTGATCGCCTGACTAAATCTGATCATGTCCTTACTATATGAGATACTTTTTCCCTAGATCAACTTTACCGTTTGTATCTTAAAGAGATAGTTAGGTTACACGGAGTTCCTCTCTCCATTGTATCTGATCGTGATCATAGGTTCACTTCTAACTTTTGGAAAGGCCTTCAAAAGTCGTTGGGTACTGAATTAAATTTTAGTACAGCATTTCACCCTCAATCAGATGGGCAGCCTGAACAAACAATTCAGACCTTTGAGGATATTCTACGAGCTTGTTCGATGGATTATCAGGGAAGTTGGGACCAACATATTTCTTTTGTTGAATTTTCATATAATACCATTTTTCATTCCAGTATACAGATGGCACCATTTGAGGCGTTATATGGGAAGCGGTGTCGAACTCCAGCTTTCTGGGATGAAGTGGGTGAAATGAAGCTAATGGGACCAGAATTGGTAGAAGTGATGGCAGAAAAAGTTCATCTGATTCAGAAACACATGATAACATCTCAGAGTAGGTATAATATTTATGTAGACAACATGAGGAAGGATCTAACTTTTGAGGTAGGTGATCATGTTTTTCTCATGGTATCTCCATGGAAAAGTGTGATGCAATTTGATAAGAAAGGAAAGCTGATTCCAAGGTTCATTGGACCATATGAAATTCTGGAGTGAGTTGGATCAGTTGCATACCGGGTGGCTTTACCTATGAGTTTATCTCAGGTACACAATGTTTTTCACGTTTCGATGTTAAAAAAGTATATGCCAGATCCATCTCATGTTTTGAGTCCAGAGGTAGTTCAGCTGGAAGAGAACCCATGTTATGAGTAACAACTGGTCTAGATTCTTGACCACAGGGAGAAAGTGTTACGAAATAAGGTGATTAACCAGGTAAAGGTTTTGTGGAAAAACCACATGGTGGAAGAGGCAACATGGGAATCTGAAAATGCAATGAGGGATAAGTACCCCCATTTATTCGATAAGTAAATAAATTGCGGGGACGCAATTTTCTAAAGGGGGGAATGATGTAACATCCCAAGTAATTAATGAATAATATATATTTTTATCTATGTCTATTAATGAATTAGATAGTGTTTTAGAGGCTTAAAATGAAAATAAATCCAATCTTAAGCATGGAGTACACTAATATTTTTTAAAAGATTATTTTACTTCTTTTTGATGGAAAACCATTTTTAAATCTATATTTTGACAATTTTATAAGCTATGTTTGTCAAAATAAACTTATTCTTTGTGATTGGGACATCAAAATTTACTTTGTGTGAATTTTTGGTATTTTTCTGACAATGTTCATTTTTTTAATGAATAGTGAAAAATACAGCATTTTACATCAAAATTGCTTTTTAATCTACTTTATTTATATGATTATATTATCTTTTGAATTGTTTATAAAGTTAAATTAGAATATATTTTTACCATTTAATCAATTGGTGGTCATTAGGATTAATTTCACTTTGGAATTGGCCATAAAATAATGCCAAACTTTTCATAGATATTGTTTCAAAAAAACCCACTATTTGTTTTGACAACGAGAATTATTTTTAAATCAATTATTTCAATTTATATGTTTGGAATTTGGTAAAATGGATTTCACATTTGGAATCATAAGGTACAAATTATGTAATCAATACTCTTTTGTTTTTGGACATTATGAATAGTAACGACGATAATTATCTTTAATTATCATGATTAATGAGTAATCGGGTAGTTAAGGATAATAAAATGATATCATAATAATACAGAAAAGACCACAACATCTTCCCTAAGGCTACTGGTTGTCTCATTGCCGACCATGGGATGCCTTGTGCCAAACTTGGGGGCCTCATGGAATCACTTTTGTGAAAAGTGACTTGTTATCTTTTTATTTTATTTAAAGAATGTAAATATAACAAGAATGTATCACCTGATTAAAACATTTTTAATTTTGTCTACATAAATGATCTTTTAGACTATAAATATTCATTATAAAGATAAAAATATTTCCTACATCATGATATTTGTTTCTTAATTTTTAGGCTTTAAATAAACTAAATTATTTATGACATCATGATGATGCAGTGATTACCTCATTAACAAAGGATTTAAATAAAATGGAAAGATAATGTAACATCTATTACCTAAACATGTCCAAAACCTATTGGATGGGTGGATTTCGAACCCTTATCACCTTACACTCGAATTATATCAATGTGGGACCTTTTGAATCTGAAAAGCATTTTCAAATAAAGTAACATTTCTTTACTTTCCAAGAGTGCCCCTCCTCTCCTCTTATAAAAGGCCCCCACCTCTACCTCCTTACCCATACTCCCAAAGACTTTGGCTTGGCCAACCCCTTCACATTTTGTCTCTCCACATCCCTCTATTACTCCTTGAAGCCTCACTTTGCATGAAGTCTTCCCAATGAAGTTTTTGAGCTCATACCAAAGGGAGTTACCCGATTTTAAGGTAATGTCTTCACTTGAGTCCGTTTGTTTTATTTTTCTTCTCCAACCACCTAAACTCTTTTTATTCATTTCTTTTGTAAAAACTCCAGAATCTTCAATATACTAGGATTTTTTTATAATAATTATTCGAGCTACACCTACCCACAACTATATCTAATGGTTAAAAAACATACTGTTTCCGTGGATGGCGAATTTATGCCTCCTGAAACGATGATTGTTCAACATTCCATTAACACCTTAAAAGGTGGCCATTAAGATGTCACTATATTTATTTATGATATATAATATGTTTATGTTTTCCTTAAGCTTCTGTGTTTTTCATTTTTGGCATACCTTTATGGTTTCCATTATGGGTAAACTCGATATCTTCAATTATGGAAGTGCAGACTACCGCCCCCTCAAAGTGATTTGATTCGTTAAATACCATATGTGGGATGTATAAAGTATGGCACTATGATATTATATATGATATTATACTGGAATTATATTATACCTTTATATCATTATGATTCCATTCTATAAAATACGAAATAGAAATGAAAGTAGCGTTCATGCGTACGTAGGGCTTACCGTCTCCATGAACATTGCATTTCATTTCTTACCTTTAAATGATTATGTAATATTATAAATGAATGTATATACTGGATATATATGATATATACATCATGATTATAATTTTGGATATAATGGATACATGAACAACTTTTAATTATAATGGGTTTATTTTTGACTCAAGTACCAATGATCGTTAAAACGACAGTTATTAACTTAAATAATTACATAGTGTTCATGACATGGAAATAAGTGATATAAAATGAATAATGAACTTGAAAAAGGTTCTTAAGCAAGTAGAGATTATCTGAAGTTTATTATTCAGGACATTAAAGAACAATCGAGTCAAGTCGGACCCGAGGTATGGGACTTCGTCTCAATCTCCTTTCATTGAGGCATATTTTGTTTTATACACAACCTTATTTTATACGGTGTATAAACTCCTTTGACTTTTACGTTTATCCAAAAGAAATCTTTTTTATACGAAGATTTTTACTAAATGACAAAAGGGAATGTGTTTGTCGTAAGTATGCGGCGACAATGACTTCTCCGCCGCCGTGACCATTATTTGAGTTTCGGCTTCCTCTAGAAGCCATACCTTTTTTTGAAAGAAAAACAAATACCATTTTTTACTTTTCTTTTATTTTGGTATTGAAAATGGTTTTCAAAATGTTTTTATATCAATGTTTTGTATTGATATCTTGTGATTGAAAGGTGGAGATTTTATGTTTCCTTTATGCATGTTTTATGTGATAGGATTATGTTGAGGTTCTTGGGAATTATTATGAAGACAGTTGGTTTTGTGATAAACTAATGGCGGGAGAGCCCGATATTGCTCTCCAATGCATTGGGTAACACAAAGGAGTGAAATGTTAAGGTTTATCTGAAGAGATTTAGGGAATATACTGTGATGGGTATTCCAAACGTAACCAAGAGGGTTACTCCCTACGTAAGAATGTTATGAATTCCTCAAGTTACCTTTATGTCTTATGATTTCTATGATTTATTCATGATTTGATGAGCTATGTTATAGTGCTTATGTTTTATGGGTAATTTATGATTTCATTCTTATGTATATATGTACCCATGTTTCCTTTCCATATTTTTATATCCCTTACTGAACTTTTTATGCTCATCCCACGTTTTTTGAAATGTTTTTCACAGGTCAAGGGAAAGGTACATGATATGATGATAGTGTCAAGGAAGTGTCAAGAAATAATCCATGTTTTATTTTAAATATGTTTCCATTGATGGGAAAGAAGAATACTATATTTATGTAACCACATTGTTTATATGTGGAATGTAATTCAAGTTTTATGATCTAATTCTCTAAAACTCTAAACCCGAAAAGATCCTCAATGTGTAATCTTGTAATAACTCAAGATTAAGTAATGTTTAAGGCTGGGGCCTTACAGGATTTATTGAGATAGTTTCATAAATATAAATTTTCATAACATTTAGGTGTGGAAAAGAATTAACAGGACCTCTGGCGATAGTTTTTTGGTTGTTGATGATGTATGGTGATGTATACTTTGTCTTATGACTCCTTACATATTAATAATTGAAGGAAATGTCAATTTTCTATTACTATTATAATCAATCATTTAGATATCAGAATGGAAGTTGGATGGGATAAATTAGTTCATCATGAAGCTTTTACAACATACATCTAGAGGACATGATTCAAACGAGGTGAACGTAGAAATACTCACTAATTCAAACCACTATTTTGAAATATGAAATAAGAGTTTAGTATTAGTACTAGGGTTCCCCTATATGTGGGTGATAATCTAATTCCATGTTTTTCAATTGAGGATATCTTATGAACATGATTCAGGCTTTGCGTCCTGATATTTGGAAGACGTTGTAGGTGGTGTTTGGGAATCAATTATGTTTGAGCACAACATGTCAACCCAAAATTGAAGTCCAGTCTAAGAATACCATTTAGGATCTATAAAAAATTCTATCATATTTATTGTTATAATTGTCTCATAGTTTGGAGGGTCTTGTACCCCTGGTGAATTTTTGAAACAAATGTACACTTAATTACTCCACTAATATAAAACCATTGAAGTATTTTTATGAAGAACCTTGTAGGTCGCCACATTGTTGGAAATACCATATAGATTCAGTAATCATGGGATCATAGTTCATATGAGAAACTACTATGAATTTACAGATCATCTTTTAGAAGATGAATACTATTGATATCCATTACAAGTCATATGCGGACAGACAATGGAGGGAATTGGAGTACGAGGAAGGAGACCATGTGTTTAAATGAGTTTCACCTCTATGTAGATTATGATGATTTGGATAGAGATAAAAGAAATATATAACATTAATTATCCAATTATATATACTGTATAAGGATGGAGTGATGGAATACCACATATATTTAACATTGTAGTTTGACTGCGTATATATCATCTTCCACAAGTTGCAGATGAGGATTTTTATGCATAACACATCACACGTTATCGATTGTGAAAGATAGACCTTTAAAATGTAACAACCTTTGTTGAGTACTTGGTAGAGAAGGTGGGGGGGGGGGGGAATGTAATTACTCATATAATCAACGTATTATTTTTGGATATTGAATGGTTTATTTTTGAGATGAAGCACTAAGAGGATTTGTGATTATTTTTCTCGGTGTGCCCATAATAAATTGTCAAAATATATTAAAGACATTAAAAAAAATATGAGTAGATTTTTATTGATAAAGTGGAATAAAAGCATGAAGGGTTCCTAGATCAAAAATTCCAAGAAACATATTATTTCATAATCTGAGATTCACCCTAGGATTGATGCAAAGTTGTTTAGTTTTGGTTGATTATAGAACTTTCACCATGGGTGTGGTAATGAATAAAATTATTAAATAAAATTTATTTATTTATATTTAATTAAAACATTTATTAAATAGCCATTATATATACAGTTATGATAGAATTCCAATTTTAATGGCATCAACCCAGAACTGTTGGAGATCTCTTGGAGAGAAATTTTAGAGGATTTATCTCAGATAAACAATTACTGGTTCGTGGATTTATGATGGACCTGAAACTGATATAAAGAATCTCACCAATGATCAAAGTGCAACCCCATTTTTTATTAGTGATCAATCCAGTTCAAGGTTTTCCATTGTTTATATTTTTTTCGTTCCCGGTTAATGATTTGTACAATGAATGTGAATCAATTGTATAATTTATTTCTCTATGTATTGTTTATTTTATGGTGTGGGTATGATTAATTGGGTTTTGGAATAATATAATGGTATTTTCAAAATATTTTCATTATTATTCTCATTGAAATGAGTCTAGGATGACACAAACATTGTTCAATGATTGTTCCTCTTTATTATTCATTTGATTTTCTCCCCTGATTCACCCTTCACCGACAAAATTATTCATTTTCCATGGGGTCTAACATATCTTGATCAATAAATCATTTCACTTCACGGTGAAACAATTTGAACTCATATATATATGATCAACATGACTTAATGGTGGTTCAATAATGGGGATAATTGCAGATCAAATGTTATATATACCCAATTTTCATGTTTCTTTGTGCACAATTAACAACAATAAAGAATCATTTTTTTCAAGTGGATTGAACTGTAAAATATTATTGATTCAGTGAAGAAATTAAAATAAATCTTGTTCATTGTTATTTTCATGAATTTGTTAATGGATCATTGGATAAATATGTAGTTCGAATGCACAGATCCATATCTGGGATTCCATAAAAGAATACACTACATGGCATGTACATCAAAAATATTCACTATGTGAGCCACCCTATATGGCCTATATAATTTGGGGGTAACCCAATGTAATACCAGGTGTGTTACCTTATCACCCAGAATGTGCTCATTCCTCAGATAATAAAAATGTACCTCCTAGGGTATATCGAAAAGGGATAGAGTATATGGGTTGGATCCCACTGTATACTCCCCTTATGAAAACATCCACATCAAATTACATTGGCTATGATGTGTACTGATTCATGAGAAAATAAACATTGAAATAATCCATGTACAAACACACGGTTCATACAAACGTGGAGACTACATGCCATATGCTTTTACATGGACAGAGGAAAGAGACACAGTCCATTTACTTGGTCAAGACCAAGGGTCAAGTTACATGGTTGGTTACCCCTTATTCATGTAGTGTACATTATTATACATGGAATGGATTCCATTTCTCATATATCAGGGTAGAGTTTACTTAGGATTCATTTTTCTTATCCTTTATCTGAGGATTATTATGGAATCATCTCGTACTCCTAGGACTACAATACCTTAAGCTAGAATCCACGGATAGGGTTGTTGGAATCTCTCTAAGAGGCCTCCTGTGAGATCCTTTGTTGATTCTTTTTAGGATGGTTTACTTATATTTTCCAAAAAAAACTATGTGGGTTCTGATCCTCTGCTTATTAGGTTAATCTGGATTGAATTGTTTGTAATACCTCATAACCATGTAAGTGATCATCATTTTTTGTATGATATCTCTCAGACCATTTGTGTGTACTTAAAATAATGATTCCATATTAGAACTACCTATCAGATAGACATCATCAGTGTTATAAGACTCTAAATTTTTTTTCTATCGAATGAGTTCTTAGAGGAATATTTGAGATGGAATCCTAGGCTTGAATACTATGCTTGTGACGTTCCATTAGGCTATGTTTCCTTGTTGAAAATATCTGGGTATTATTGTTATATGTGATGTAGACATATACCTATGTATATATGGATTTATTTTCATCTGTAGTACGGTTTTTTGATTCATAGTTTCATACATAGTAATCCTATACACAGCTCAATACATGAATGTCCCTCACATGACATATAATGTGTAGAAGATCGACCATTTATAGGGTGTCCTAGATGGACTAGGACTAGATAGTGACTTGTGAGACTGGATAGACTAAGTTTTATTCCTATGGATTTATTATAGAAGTCCCTTGTAAATAATTTCATGTTGTACATGTATTTAGTGTAACATCCCAAGTAAATAAAGAATAAAAATTATTTCATATTTATTAATATTTTTTAATTAAATATTAATTTTACTTTAATGGGGTTTCTAGGTTCGATAGTGTATCTGATACGCAACAAAGCGTTTCATTAAAATTTTATGTTGCCCACTAATAAAATAATAATATTTTTTAAAAAAGTAGTTAAATATTAGCCATTGTATTGGTGGGAATGAACAATCTAACTAAGCATGTACGTCGGTCTCCCGCTCCCATGTTTCGTCCTACACTCAGCCATGTTTTCATAGCACCCACCTGAGAGGAAGTGACCGGCCTTGGAGAACCTTTTTTCTCCGATCAACGATACAAATTAGATGCTCCTCAAAGGATGTATCGATCTGAAGCTCATCCTCCTCTGACCAAATTATGTGAGTTGAGTCTGAATGATAGCGGCACAACTGAGATACATGGAAGACGTCGTGCATGGCCTGGTACCACGGAGGTAACTACAACCGATAGGCAACCAGACCAACTCTCTCCAGAATCTCAAATGGCCCCACATACATTGGTGAATGTTTACCCTGTCTCTTGATCCGCATGTGTCCCAACCTCGGAGAAATATGCAAGAAGGCCTGATCCCCGACCATGAACTCTAACGATTGTCTGTGGCGATCAGCATAAGACTTTTGATGAGACTGTGTGGTAGCCATCCCCTTCTGAATCAACTGGACTTGCTCAGAAGTCTCCTACACGAGTCGTGGTCCCAGTAAAGCTGCCTCACCTGTCTCGAACCAAGACACATGTGATCGGCATGGACTACCATATAATGCCCTGTATGGTTCTATCTCAATAGTTTCCTGGAAACTGTTATTATAGGAAAACATGACTAGTGGTATATGCTTCTCCCAAGAGCCCCCAAATTCTAGTTTGCATGCACGCAACATGTCCTCATGCACCTGTATCGTATGCTCTGACTGGCCATCGGTTTGAGAGGTAAGCTGTGCTCAGAAGCACCTGTGTACCCAGCGCCCTATGAAATCCCTTCTAGAAACGAGATGTAAAATGGGTGTCCCTATCTAAAACAATTAAACGGGGAACCCCATGAAGACGTACGATCTCTCGTATATACAACTTCCCGAGTTCGTGAACTCCGAAGGTCTATTTGATCAGAAAAAAGTGAGCTACCTTGGTGAGTCTGCCCACAACAACCCACATGGAAACATTGCCTCTAGGTGACCTTGGAAATCCAGTCCCGAAATCCATCGCGACATCATCCCATTTCCACTCCGAGATAGGTAACTATTCTAATAGTCAGGCTGGCCTCTGATGCTCCACCATCACCTACTGACAGGTGGAACATATCGTAACAAAACCAGCTACTTCTCTCATCAAACCCGGCCACCAGTACTGACATCTCAAGTCACTGTACATCTTGGTAACCTCGGGATAAACTACCCAAGCTAAAGCATGAAACTCTTATATCCACTCAATGCATATATCCCCTGGAACCCATACTCTTCCATGGAAATGCAGTAGCTCATCATCACCTATCATCCAAACAGGAGGAGGGTCCTCACTTTCCACCGACTCCTGTATAAAAAGGCCTTCTGGATTAGATATTCATCTCATCCTCACTCTATCCAAGAGGGTAATAGTCACAACTAAAGATTAAAGATAGGTCTTCCCCTGACTGTCATGCACGTCCAAATTCATCTCTGAGAACAACTCCATGAGTTTCCACTAGCCACTAGCCTCTTGTACCTCATGAATATGAGTCCTCCTGCACAGTGCATCATCTATGGCATTACCCTTACCAGGTGTATAGGCAAGCTCAAAGACAAAGGACTAAAGGAATTCAACCCACATTCACTGTCTCAGGAAAAAGTCACGTGATGTAAAAATATAATTGAGACTTTTTGGTTTGTGAAAACCACAAAATGATCTCCCAAGAGATAATGTCTCCAATAGCGTATCACATGAACTACTTTAGCCAACTCAAGGTCATGCGTCATGTATTTCCTCTCATGTGGCCTCAACTACTGAGACCCATACGCAAAAACACGATCGCCCTGCATCAACACTTCTCCCAGCCCAATACCTGATGCATCAAAGTAAACTGTATTTCTCTTCCCTTTCTCTAGAAGTATCGGGACTGGTGCTGATGTCAACCTTCCTTTCAGGTCTTGAAAGGCGGTCTCACAAGATTCTGTCCAAACGAACATCACACCCTTCTTAGTCATACCATTAAACGGTGCTGTTAATTAGGAGAAGTCCTGTATGAAGCGTCTGTAGTGACCAGCCTGCCCCAAGAAACTCCGTATCTCAAACATTTTCTTTGTCTTCTCCCATGAAACTAATGCTCTCACCTTCTCTAGGTCTACTGCAACTCCTGCCTCTGAGATGATATGACACAAGAAGTGAATCTGGTCCATCCATAAGTGGCACTTTGAGAGAATAGAATGTATCTTATGCTCTCTTAGTGTACTCAATATGATATCAAGAAGGGTGGCATGGTCGTGTTGAGTGTGAGAGTACACCCAGTTGTCACCCACGCAGACTACCACAAAAGAATCCAAACAAGGATGGAACAAAAGATTCATTAGAGCCATGAAATCTTCTGGCACATTCGTGATTCTGAACGACATAACCAAGTACTCATACATACCATATCTACTCAGAAAATCTGTAAGTGGTATATCTGATGGTCTCAGGCACAACTGATGATATCCGGATCTCAAGTTAATCATTGAGAACACTCGTGCTCTATGAAGTTGATCAAAAAGATAATCAATCCATGGTAAGGGATATCGGTTCTTAACCGTCAACTGGTTCAACTTCCGATAATCCATGCAGAGTCTGAGGGTACCATTTGACTTCTTCACAAATAGGACCGGTGAACCCAATGGAGAAGTACTGGGTCGGATGAAACCCTTTGCCATTAACTCCTCAAAATGCCTCTTGAGCTCCGGAAACTCTGGTGAAGCCACCCTATAAGGAGGAATGTACACCGGTGCTGCTCTTAGCACAAGTTCAATAGAGAAATCCACCTCTCGCTCCGGATGTAGACCTGAAAAGTCTTCTGGGAAGACATCCCTAAAATGATCAACCACTAGAGGGAAATTCGTATGACAAGTCCCCTGATCATACAGATATAAACTCGCAATCAGGGCCGTGACTCCTCATCACCCATGATGCTGTGGTCTAGCTCGACTCGCCTGAACATCCCATTCGCCTTTGTATAAAACTCTCAGCCCTCTGGTGTTGTGAAAGGAACCATGCGATGATAGTAGTCTACAAAGATTCAAAGGGGAACCAACCAGTCCATCCCAAGAATGATGTCATAGATCATCATCTCCAAGACATATAGGTCCCATAAAAAGTGACCCCCTCCAACCTCAAGTGAAAACTCTTTGCACTGATGCACCTATTTCGTTCTAGTTCCCAACCGAGTGTCTAGCGTCATGATATCAGAAGAAGTAGAATCATAGAGCCCAAGACACTTCACAACGGGCACAGATATGAATCTATGTGTAGCACCCATATCGAAAATTACTTAAGATAAGATAAAAGCTACAAGAATAGTACTTTTGTCTGTAGAAGGTCTGGGATCCTGCTCCTGCTAGGTCTGTTGCACTACATATGCATGTCCAGATCCGCGACGATGCGACACAACATGGCTACCCTGAGTTGTCCCGCCCTGCTGCCTCTGAGATCCTGGTGTCTGGATACCATGGCCACAACCACCATCTCTGCCTACACGCCATGACGTATTCCAGTTTCAAAATTGGTAAGAAGCCACTGGTCCTACTCCCTCACGTGGAGTCTACACAGAACCCCTCTCAATAGCCACTGGTAGAAACACCCTGCAAAAGCACTGCAAATGACCCATCTTGCCACAAGCTCGGCACTCCACTAGATCACATGGACACTACGGTCTCTTGTAACCCTCTTTACCACCATGGTAGAAAAAGAAAAGGCCACCTGAAGAAACTGCATGGCATGTACTGCCACCTTGAGAGAAACTCATATATCGCTTCCTCTTCCCAGTAGAAATAGTACATGAAACCGGTGCTGAACCGCCCTTTCACACACCACTAGCATCCCACAAGTTCCTCTCATTAATCAGTGCTTGATTTAAAATAGCATGTACTGAAGGAAACCTGAAAACATTCACCAGTGCTCGAATGTCATAACGAAGACCATCCTTAATGCTTCTGGCTCTCAACCTCTCATCACCCACCGAAACATGTGCAAAATGATGATTCTTGGTGAAATGAGAAGAATAGTCCTTCAACAACATAGCTCCCTACTGAAGATTCATGAACTCTTGAGCTCTATCTACTCTCAGTGTCTCGGGAAAGAAGAATTCATAGAAGACTGCCTAAAAATTTTCTCACTCCACGTCCATGTGATGCTCTGACTGGGTGGTAACATCCCACCACCTATTTGTGGAATCACGCAGCATATATGTCATGATCTTGACCCACCACCCTAGAAGAGTTTCAAGATGCTAAATAATAGTCTTCATAGACCCCAGCCAAGACTTTGCAGCCTGTGGTCCGCCATCCCCTGAGAACATAGGCGGATTCTGCTGTTAGAAGACACGTGTAATCTTAGCCATATATGTGGTATCATGCATTACTCCCTGAAAGGTCTGGATGTACTGTATAAAGGCTTCACAAAACTACGCATCCATGCCTCTGTCTGGTATAACGGCTGGCGCCGCATCTGGATCTGCTTAAGGATCCACTGGTAGCCCATGGACCACCATCTCTAGAGTATAATCATTGGCGCTCTCCTGGAAAACAATGCATGGTCATCTTGGCGACATGACTCTACAAGGTCAGACGCATATCTTAGATCCACATTATCAAAGACTGGGAATGAATGGACCAAGAAGTGAATGAGAGGAAGAAGGAATTTCAAGATTTGCAAAATAAGACTACACGGCGTGTATACTGCCTACACGACGTCTACATGACTTCTCTTCCCCTGCCCAGTTCCTTCTACATGGAATAGCCATACAAATCCCATTGAACAGAACTAAACGGCGCGTATATAATCTACACAGCGTGTATGGTGAAAATTTCCAACTGCGCATGTCGTTTGTGACATGGCCGACTACTCGGCTTGATACTACACGGCGTGTTACACCTACACACCGCGTGTACACCACCCGATTTCCCTAGCAACATGACTAACCCCACACGGTCTGGCACCGGACGAGACTACACAGCGTGTCCCACAGGTACACAGTGTGTACTAGATGAGCTCAGTCGACTCGTGTTGTTTGTTACACGGCCAAATTCACTGCTCAAACTACACGGTGTGTTCCATAAACACACGGCGTGTACATGAATGGATTACCCCGATCCGTGTTTTTAGTTACACGTCTGGGTACCTAGGTCACACTACACGACGTTTTCTTCATGGGAACAGCGTGTTCACAAAAATATGACATCGGGCCGTGTTTTTTAGTTACACGACCAGGTTTCTAGGTCCACCCTACACAACATGTACGACAAGTACACGACGTGTTTTACCCCAGCCTTTACCTACCCCGTGTCCCCGCCCACACGGTCCCTGACACGGGAAGAGACAATGTGGCGTGTACTTAGGGTACAACCTGTGTACTTAAAAAGTTTTACATTCTTCCCAAACAGAAGAACGTACAATATGTGTTTAAAGAAATACACGGTGTGTATTCTGGGTTTTCCGGACAGTATGCCTCAGAAACATATCCAGAACCCCTAAAACACCAAAAATAATTCCTAAGTGCCAAATTCCGATCCGTGAGGGCCCATACTCCCTGCGAATCAAAGTCTGGCATCATATCTGTGTTATAATAAAATAAATAGTCAATGATATGCTAAATGCTGGTAAATGCGGGCCCATACTCCCCAAAAAACCAATGTTTGGCGTTCATTCTATAAACCGGCTAACACAAAAATACCCTATCACATAACAGGTATTTATCAAAGCATCTATCATAACAACACACTTTTCTACCACAACAACTATCACAACAACATGCAATTTATAATGAACCTATATGGCATGGAAACTATGCATGGAATGTGATTCTTAACATGTGCCTAAATGATGAATGAGATGGAATACCCTCATCTCATCGGTTTCAACTAAATAGAACCCATGGATAACATATAAACATCACAATCACACGTGTGTCATGCAATGGTGAAATCAAATCAACTGTAAAATTTGAAAAATCAGATGAATTGCAAAACATGGGGTAGACTGGCTTTTACCTATACACAGGTTTGCTACGCCCGAGCACAACTCATTACCAAATACTGTTTCCTTCCTATCCTTGAATAAGGATCCATATAGTAATTTAAAGAAAAGAACGCCTCTGATACCACTTTGTAACGTCCCAGATCCGGGTGCCACTCAACGGGTGCCCTGAGCCTGGTCCGCCACATGACCTCAAGCACATTTCCCTAAATGCCATAGGCTGCCAACTAGTAGTGAGGGCCATGGTTTGATAGTGGGGAAACTATGCCCTCATTTGTCAGAGTGTAGTACATCAGAATAAAATAAAAAACACACAACAACAACAATAGAAATAAACAATACACATTTAATATAAAAACTGCAGTAAAAGATAACCAACCAGAGATATAGATATGATGCAACATGTCTCGTGTTCTAAAAAAACAGGCAGAACTTGTTACACAGCAGTACAATACAATATAGAGTACAAGAAAACAAAACAAAACTCCAGAAGCATAGCAAGCCTAAGCCCGGTCCCATGCTCCCCTACTCCTCAGCAGGAATAAAGTACCTATATATGGACCTTTTCCCTTATCCACACCTGCAGAAACATAATCTGTTTGGGCCAAAAAGCATGACCCAAACAGGGGGTGAGAAATAATCTTAGTAGGCACCCACCAAAGGCATGTGCTCAAATGTGTGTAAATATGAAACAACAGTATTGAATAGTAATTGCAATAAACTAAGCAGTACTCAAAAGTAACTAACCTTACCAGTTATATTTCCATTTTAATATTCATTTCATTATTTATTATTAAGAAACCACCATAGTGAATTTGTATGTAACCAGTCAGTGTCCTCAGACACGCATACCCTTACCCTCAGGTAATCAAAATCTAGCCCTTCTGCATTTCCCTAAGGCATAAAAAAATTTCTCTTAGGCCTACGAAGTGTCACCCTTATGCACAGAAGTTACTTCCCTTAGGCATACGAAAGGTTTCCCTCAGGCGAAAAAGAGCGTTTCCCTCAGGCTAATCCAGTCATTCCCTCAGGCTATAGTAAAACACCGCCCTCAGGAACAAGTAATCGGGCCGAGCCCAACATGTAAATAAAAAAATCACATACAATTCCTCTTGAGGCAATTTAACAAACATTATTACAATGGCATACCCTCGGGTATCCTAGAGAAATGGCTAAATAGAGGATCCCACCACCGGGGGTGGTCCTGGATCCAAGCAGCGATCCCAAACAGCAGTTTATTATCACATTTAATTACCTATACAATTCTAGGTATTTAAATAGCCAAGGCTTCAGCCAGACGACACCCCAACATGGGTTTTTAGCACAAAAAAACAAAAACGCACAACAATTGGAAATTAAACACCAATCCACCTACCTTAAACACCCAAGAACTGTATACGTGAATGACTCCTTCTAAAACATCCAAGAACATCGTAGATCTGAGGTAAAATAATTCTCATTCGACCTCAAATAACGTAACTTAGAAAATGAATTGGAAAAAAACACACAAGGAGAAGGAAGCTCTTACCTGTGCGGTTCTAACGTAATTGACGGAAGCAGAAAAGGATACCCGATGCTCAATCATTTGATCCACGAAGGTTCGACCGTCCTCTCCCGAGCTCCCATTCAGTTCTATGCCAATCTTGTGAACATGGTTGGCTACTGCCCATTTTAAGTGAAAAAAACAAAGTACATGGCATGTACTTTTGACTACATGGCATTTACTTCCCTCATTTTACAGTTCCTCTGGCTGCACCGCCAAACTGTTAATCTGTCGACATGAGTACACGACGTCTATTCCCAACTACACGGTGTGTACTTTCACGTAGCTGGCGACTGCTTCCACCACCTTACTATTTTCATACCGACTGACTACACGATGTGTAAATACATACTACACGGTGTGTAGTTGGGTTTACACCTTTCTTCACCAACATGGCTACACACCCTATGTACTCATTCCACACTACCAAAGTACACGGTGTGTGGAATAGTACACGGCATGTAGTCCCAAAATTTAGGCTTTCCCACCATTTTCCTAATTTTCTCAAAAAATTTTAAGGAAAAGAGAAAAGAAGAAACTTGTACCGCAAAAATAAGAAGCAGGTTCTTAGAAATAAGATTAAAATAATTTTTAGTGAATAGTAATTTAGGAGTTTTATTAACCACAGTTGAAGGTAAATAGGATAATTTAAGGTAAAAATAATATTATAATAATTAAAAATTACATTAAAAATTGTACGATCCTTATTGGATCAGTCATTTAACACCATTTTAATATTTGGGTTTATTTTTGGACCCCATTGGGATACTTTGGATTGATAATGAAACTTTAGGATATTTAACTTAAAGTAATGGCAGAAATGACAAAAACAAATATTTTTTAGTAAATTAATTTTTACAAGGGGTTATATAAATTATTGTTTCAACAATAAATATTCATTTTAATGCTAAAAAGATTTTCATAAATCATGGTATTTTATTTATAAATTATAAACATCAAATAAACTAAATTATTTATGACATAATAATGATGCAGTATTTACCACATTAATTAATGATATAAATAAATAAGATTATAAATATTAAAACAACATTCAAAACCTGTCCAATTATTATTGGATTATTTTATTTTGTCCATTATTCATCTTTTATTCTACTTTAATTCGTTTTTCATGTTTATAAACTGAATATCATTATATAATAAAATAATATTATCCAACATTCCTGAACAACCCCTCCTCCCCCTTATAAAAATCCCTCACTTATAACCAATTTCTCACACCACTCAAGCCATTTGGATCATCCAACCTCTGACTAGTAAAGCTACATACATCCCTCTCCACCTTCTAGAAGCCTTACCATAGGCAGAAGGCACTTAAATAAGTCCTTTTAGGTCAACCCAAAGGAAATTACCCAAATTAAATGTAACAGTTTCTCTTAACTTCTTTTCTATTATTTTATATCTCCAACCCCTTAAAATATTTTTATTAATTTATTTTATAACAACACCAATATACACAATATTATAGAATGTTGTTATGATAAGTATTTGAACTACACATACACAAAACTCCATCTAATGGGTGATGAAGATACTGTTTCTGTGGATGGAAAATTGATGCCTCCTGAGACGATGTTTGTTCGATTATCACCTACCGCCTATCATGGTGGCCATTAAAATGAAACTATATTTATATATAATATATATGATATTTATTTTTTCTTTATTCATCTGTAATTTTCTTTTATAGCATACCTTTATGGTTTTCATTATGGATAAGTGTGATAATTTCATTTGAGGAAGTGCGAACTAACTTCCCCTCAAAGTGATATGACTCGTTAATGCCATTTGTGGGACATATAAAGGATGTAGTTAATGATACTATATATTATATTATACTTGAATTATAATATAAATACGTATTGTTTTGTTTTAATACCATTAAAATATGAAATAGAAATGAAAGTAGCGTTCATGGGTACGTATGGCTTACTGTCTCCATGAACGGTGCATTTCATTTATTACCTCCAAATGACATGTACTTTTATATCAATATATATATACTTGATATAATATATATATATTATATCTAAATAATGAATATCATTCTTGATATAATGGACTATTGAGTGGATGGAAAACTTGTAAATATAAGGTGTTCATTTTTGACTCAAGTACCAAATATCGTCAACACGAATGTTATTAACATAAATGATTACATAATGTTTATAAAATGGTAACAAGTGATATAAAAGGAATAATAATCTTTAAAAAGGTCCTTATGAAATTATAAATTAACATTAGACTATTATTCAGGAGATTAAAGAATGAACGAGTCAAGTCAGACACGAGGTAAGGGACATTGTCTCGGTCTCCTTTCATTAAGGCTTATTTTTTTCTAATACACGAATTTCATTTATACTCTGTATAAAAACCTTTGACTTTTTATTTCATTCAAATGAAATATTTTTCTAAGAATCATTTTACTAAAATAAAAAATAATAATGTTTCGTTAACGTAAACGGTGACACTGACCTTTCCACTGTCGCGATTATTATTTGATCTTTGGATTCCATAAAAAGTCCTAATGTTTTTAAAAGGAAAATAAATACCATATACTAATTTACATATTTTTGGTACTGAAAATGGTTTTGATAATGGATTTGATATGTTAATTTATTGAAATGTTATATTGTTATTGTAATGTTGGAATTTTATCATTACTTTATTCTTATATTATATTAATGATCATGTTATGGTTCTTGGACATTATTTACATATACGATTGGTTCCGTGATAAACCTAGGGCGGGTGAGACATGGATAGATCTACAATGCATTGGGTAACGTGACAGAGGTAAACATGAATGTTTCTCCTAATATATTTAGGGAATATACTGAGATGGGTATTCAAACATAACTCTGTATGTAGCTCTGATAGATACAATATATGTATGATATGAATGCCATAATTATTTTTATGATTTGTGATTACAATGTGTAATTCAGAAATCTTATGTTTTCATGAGGTATGTAAAATAGTTTATGTTTTGTATGTATTTATGAACTAATGTTTTCATTCTTTTTTTTATAACCCATAATGATCTTTTTATGCTCATCGCATGTTTTGAAATGTTTTCATAGGACGTAAAGATGAATAGGGTCAAGGATGAGATCAAGGAAAAGTCATGCTATCTAAGACATGGAACTAGACATGACTATTTTTTTCAAGAGTTTTTATTTTATGAAAAAATGGAAACTGAGTAGAACTGTCTACTTTGTAATATTTTTAGTGTAATAGTTATGTCCTAATTCTCTAAAACTCTAATCCTGAATAGATCCTAAATGTGAATTATTCATTTAATTCAATATTATTAAATGGATAAGGCTATCTCCTTATAGTTGGTATCAGATGTTGGTTTAGATAACTTTAGGAATATGGGTATTGTTAAATTAATATCCATAAAGTAATTTATGTCAATATTGAAATCATATAGAATTTACAGATTACCATTTTGCTTCGTCTAAGATATTTCTGTGGTCTGAATGGTTTTCCGTAGAGGAAACATGGAAGCTATGTTGGGACGGCATCTGGAGGATGACAACCTTCCAAATTAGCAACCTGAGATACTCGGAATCTGACGGAACAATTTGTTGCTGTGATGGAACAGTTGAATCAGGCTATAAATAGTGTTGGTATCCATGTATGAGATCATCTAGATCAATCACAGTTGAACATGTAAATAGAGGAGCATTTCAAGAGTCAACATCTCCCATTATTCAGAGGATCATCTAACCCGGTTCTATAAGATGTGTGGATTTAATCATTAGAAATGATTTTCGATGTCATTGGTTGTTCAGGACACCAAAAGGATAGTCTCGTTGTTTACTTTTTTGAAGGTAAAGTTGATCAGTGGTGGTCAATGGTGAAAATTATCAAGGATAGTGAAGAGATTGATGCTCTCGATGGAGATGAATTCAATAGTATGTTTCTTGAGAAATATTTTCCTAATGTGGTTCAACTTATAATTTTAATGAATTCAGGGAATAGGAAGGATGATGACTCAGTGGTTTCTTATAAAGAAAAATTCACTTGATTGGAAATATATTCATCGAATTACATAAGATATGTTGAAAGTAAAATCAACCATTTTCACTGAGGATTAAAGCCAACGTATCGAAAATCATAAGCTTCTCATGAGTTCAATTGTTATGAAAACTTTTTCATTGTGCATAGAAGGTGGAAATTTAGTTTTATGAAGATCATGTGTTCTTTTAAAAACCAACAGAATAAGAGTTCGATGTGGTAAGCGAAATGGCAGAACTCTTCAAAAAAGCCTTATGGTAAGAAACTTATGTTTAGAGTTTGTGAAAAATGTGGAAAAAAGCATGTTGGGGAATGTCTTTTGAATTCTAGTAAGTGCTACTAATGTGGTAAAATGGGACATAAGGCGCATAATTTCATTGAAAATGATCAGGGTAATGGTAAGGAAAAATATGATTTACAGTCAACAAAATTTTCTTTGTGCAATGAAATGGGTCATCATTAAAATGAGTATCCAACAAAGAACTCATCTGAGAGAAAGCAACCATAATAAAAGCAGAAAAGGGTTATGTAATCCTTTGAAACTACTTCAGCAGATGATGGGCCATCAAATAAAGTAGTATCAGGTACACTATTTGATTGTTCAAATTATGCCAATGTGTTGTTTGATTCAGGGTGTACACACTCTTTCATTTTTGAGAAGTTCTCTAGTAAATTGGGAATTCCATATCAACATATGAATACAGTAATTACGGTAAAAACACCTCGAGGAAATGTTGATAAAAAAATAGATGAAGATTCATGTCCATGTGTGCAGTATGATACCTTCAAACATTATTTTTTTTCCTCTAGTAGAGTTTGATTTTAATTTGGATATGGGTTAGATTTTTCTTTATCATGCTATGATTTACTGCAGAGCTTAATAGGTTTGTTTTCATAATTATTTTCATTTTATATACAAGATTGATCACTTTCTTCTGATAACATATCAGGATGCTCGGAAACTAGTAAAATATGGAAATGAATTTTACCTTGCACATATTGTTGAAAATAAAGGAACTATTCAAATTAATGATTTGGTAGTGGTAAATGATTACCTTGATGATTTTTATGATGAGTTTCCTGGTATTATACCTGATCAAGAAGGTGAATTTATTATTGGATTTGTTCCTAATGCTAAGAAAATTTCAAAACCCCCTTATTGAATAGATCAAATTGAAAATTTATAGTTAAAGATGCAATTGGAGGAGTTATTAGATAATGTTTTCATTCGACATAGCATATCACGATGGGGTGCTCCTACCTTTTTTGTTAAAATGAAAGATGGTTCAATGAGACTTTTCATTTGTTATAGAGCATCGAATAACCTCACTATTAAGAACAAGAATCATTTTCCTCATATTGATGATTTGTTTCATCAGGTCTAGGGAGCTAAGTATTTTTTGAAGATTGACTTGGGATAGGGGTACCATCAGTTGAAAGTAAAGGAAGCAGACATTCTAAAGACTGCATTTTGTATTAGATATGGCCATTTCGAATTTTTAGTTGTGCCTTTTGGTTTAATAAATGCACCTACTATATTCATGGATCTTATGAATAGAAGTTTCCGTGAGTTCTTGGATATGTTTGTTGTTGTGTTCCTTGATGATATGTTGATTTATTCCAAAGGTAATTATGAACATGAAATTCATTTAAGGGTATTCATGCAAACCATAAAAGAAAATAAACTGTTTGGGAAATTCAGAAAGAATGAGTTTTGGTTACCAATAATTTATTTCCATGGTTCCATTGTTTCAAAAAAATGGAATACCCATTGATCCTGCAAAAAAAAGTTTGTGATGAATGGAAAAGACCCGCAAATATTTTTGAGATTCATAGTTTTCATGGTTTGGTGGGTTATTACTAGAGGGTTATTGAATATTTTGCGTAGTTATCTAGTCCAATATCTAGGTTAACTCGAAAAATTGTTATATTCATCTGGATAAAATAATGTGATGATTTTTTTCAGGAATTGAAAACAAGATTAGTGAATGCTTCAGTTTTGGCATTTCCATCCAGAAATGGTGAGATAGTTATCTACAATGATGCTTCATTGAAAGGACATGGTTGTGTCCTAATGCATAATGATCAGGTAATTTCTTATGCTTTACGTTAGTTGAAACCACATGAGTTAAATTACCCTTCACATGATTTTTAATTTGATGTAGATGTTTTTGCATTAACAATTTGGAGGCATCATTTGTATGGAGTAAAATTTGAAATATATACAGATATGAAAATTTTAAAATAATATATTCACTAAAAAAAATTGAACATGAGACAGCGTAGATGGATATAATTTATCAAGGATTAGGACTACACGATCCATTACCATCTGGGAAAAGAAAATAAATTGGCCGATGATTTGAGTCGAAAAAGTTATGCTTTATTAACCATGTTACATTTTGAAAAAGATACTTTGGTTTTTGATTTGATAAACTTTCTAATAGATGTTATTGGTGTATAAAATTCTTCTATTTTATATCAGGTTTTAGTGTGATCATCTCTAAAAGAGAGAATTAAGCATGAATAGAGGGAAGACGGTGAGTTATTGAAAAAGGTAGACTTGTTACAGAAGGTTATGTTTCCAAAATTTAACATTGATAATGATTGTGTTTTGAGATTTGGAAATAGATTCTGTGTGCCTTGTGATTCACAGTTGAAGAACGAGTTGTTATGTAAGGCTCATAGTTCCCCATTTTAAGTTTATCCTTGAAGTACTATGATGTACAAAGATCTTCGGGAGTATTACTGTTGGGATGGAATGAAAAGAGATATTTCTAATTTTACTAGGAAGTGTTTGACTTTTCACCAGCATAAATCAGAGTGGCAGTTATCAAAAGGGATGATTCATCCTTTACTGGTGACAGTGTGGAAATGAGAAAATATATCAATGGACTTTATTGTGTGATTACAAAATACATATCGATGTAATATTGTAATCTAGGTTATTGTTGACTGATTGACTAAATTTTCTCATTTCATTCCTATTCGAGATACGTTCCCTCGAGATCATCTTTCTCGGTTTTATGTTAAAGAGATAGTCAGTTTGCATGGTGTTCCGCTGTCCATTCTATCTGATCATGATCCAAGGTTTACTTCTAATGTTTGGAAAGGCCTTCAGAAATCATTGGGAAGGAAATTAAATTTTAGTATACCTTTTCATCCTCAATCATATGGGAAATAAAAATGAAAAATTCATACATTGGAGGATATTTTACGTGCTTGATCGATGGATTATAAGGGAAGTTGGTTCCTACATCTTTCTTTGGTTGAATTTTCATATAATAATAGTTTTCATTCTAGTATACATATGGCTGAATTTGAGACATTATATAGAAAGCATTGTCGAACTCCAGCTTTTTGGGATGATGTTGGTGACAGGAAGCTGATGGGACCAGAATTGGTAGAAGAGATGGCAAAGAATGTTCAGTTGATTCAGAAGAACATGAGAACATCTTAGAGAAGACATAAAAGGTATGTAGATAACTGGAAAAAGGATCTTATTTCGAAGTAGGTCATCACGTCTTTCTTAATGTTTCTTCATGGAAAAGTGTGATGCATTTGGTAAGAAGGGAATGTTGAGTCTGAGGTTCAATAGACCTTATGAAATCCTGGAGAAAGTTGGATCAGTAGCGTACAGAGTGGATTTACCTCCATGTTTATCCAAAGGACATAATGTGTTTTCATGATTTGATGTTGAGAAAGTATATGCTTGATCCATCTCATGTTTTGAGCCGAGAGGTAGATTAGTTGTACGAGAATATCTCTAATGAAGATCAACAAGTCCAGATTCATGGCCGTAGATATAAAGAATTACAGAATAAGGTAATTCACCTGGTAAAGGTTTTGTGGACGAACCATATCGTTGAAGAGGCAATGTGGGAATCAAAAAATGCTATGAGGGATAATTAACCCCACTTATTTTGATAAGTACAATTTCAAGGATGTAATTCCCAAAAGAGGGGATGGATGTAAAATCATAGGTAAATAAAGAATAAGACATATTTCATATTAATTAATGTTTTTTAATTAAATATTAAATTTATGTTAAAGTGGTTTATATGTTTGATGACGTACCCGATACGCAACAACGAGTTTCGTTGAAATCTTATATTGTACACTAATAATATAATATTATTATTTTAATTGATAGTTAACTCCTAGCCGTTGTATTGGTATGAATGAACAAAACTAACTAAAATATTACTATACATGTTTGTTAAATGTATTCACATTTATCCAATAAATGTTAGAGGCTTAAAATGCGAAAAAATCTAATTTTAATCATAATTTACATTGAAAGGTCGATTTACCACCTTTTAAAAAAGACCCCTCTTTAAATATAGATTTTCTCACATTAGAACTGCTTATTTGAACAAATAAAACCCATCTTTAGAATGGGGACAACAAAATTAACATTGTGTAATTTTTTTAAATTTTTCAATATAGTTCATTTTTTAATGAATATTGAAAAATATTGTATTTTAATTCTAAACTGCGTTTTAATATAATTTATTTAATTTGATAGATTATCTTTTTAATGGGTTTTAAAGTGTAATTAGAATACATTTTTACCATTTAATACAATGTTGGTCATTGGAATTAATTTCACATTGAAAGTGGACAAAAACAAGTGTCAATCTTTTTATAGTTATTGTTTCTTAAAGACACACTATTTGTTTTAACAACGGGAATTAATTTCAAAATAATTAATTCAAATTCTATGATTCGAATATGAAAAAATTGACCTCATTTTTTAATTTTGAATATCATGTATATCTTAGGCTATATTTTTTATAGTTTTCTGAAAAACATCAATTATTGATGAATAGTGAAAGCACATAGTAGTAGTTAAAAACCCAAATTTTTCTTTTCAATGAAAATTTACCCCCTCTGGGAATTGACATTTGAAAATCAGAGAGACATGGTTGTTATTAATAATTAAAATTTGGTTCAATAAGTCAAAAATAATTTTTAGTGAATAGTATCTGTTGAATTTTATTTACCGCAATTAAAGGTAAGTAGGGTAATTCAAGGTAAAACAATATTATAATAATTCAAAATTACCATAACTCTTGTCGAAACTTTATTTGATCAGACATTTTTTACCATGGTCATTTTTGGGTAGATTTTGGGACCTCATTGTGCCACTTGGGAGTGATAGTGACATTATCGATTAATTAACATAAAGTAAATGCAAAAATGACAAAAACAAATATCATTTAGTAAATTAACTTTTAGAAGGTGTTATATAAACTATATTTTAGACTATAAATATTCATTGGAAAGATAAATTAGTTTCCTTTATCATGGTATATTTTTATAATTTTTAGACATCAGAAATATTATATTATTTGTGAAACAATAATGATGCAGTATTTAGCTCATTAATAAAAGATTTTAAAAAATAAGATTATAAATATTAACAAAATATCCAAAACCAGTCCAATTCTTAATGGATGATTTTATTTCAACCATGCATCATTTTATCTTATACATCAATTTGATTTGGTCCTTTATAAACCTAATATCATTATATAATAAAATAATATTATCAGATTTTCCTAAAGATCCCCTCCTCCCTTCATAAAAATCCCTCACTTATAACCAATTCCTAAAATCTATCAAGCCTTTTGGATCATCCAAACTCTGCCCAATTAATATCCCTACATACCTATCATAATCTTAGAAGTATTAACATAGATAGAAGGCTCTTCAAGAAGTCATTTTGGTTCAACCCAAAGGATGTTACCCAAATTAAAGGTAATGGTTTATCTTAACTTCTTTTCTTTTATTTTACTTCTCCAACCACTAAATTATTTTTATTACTTTATTATAAGAGAAAATATTTCCACAATATACTAGGAAGTTGTTACGTGAATTATTCGAACTACACTTACACACACCACCATCTAAATAGGTTAAGAACATACTGTTTCTGTGGATGCCAAACTAATGCCTCACGAGACGATGATGGTTCGATTTTCCTCTCCCACCTATCATGGTGGATATTAAGATGACACTATATTTCTATATGAAATATATTATATTTATTTTTTCTTTATTCTTCCGTATTTTTCTGTTATATCATACCTTTATGGTTTCCATTATGGGTAAACGTGATAATTTCATTTGAGTAAGTGCAGACTACCACCCCCTCAAAGTGATATGACTCATTAATGCCATATGTCGGACATATAAAGGATGGAGTTAATGATATTATATATGATATTATACAAGAATTATAATATACCTACGTATAATTATGTTTTCATTATATTAAAATAAGATATAGAAATGAATGTTTCGTTCATGCGTACATACGACTTACCGTCTCCAGGAACGGTGCATTTCATTTCTTACCTCTAACTGACATATACTATTATACATATATATAAATAAATGATATATATGATATATATTATATCTAAATAATGAATATCATTCTTGATATAATTTACTATTGACCGCATGGACAACCGATAAATATAAGCTATTCATTTTTTACTCAAGTTCCAAATACCGATGAAATGAACGCTATTAACTTAAATGATTACATAATGTTTCTAACATGGTAATAAGTTATATAAAAAGAATAATAAACTTGAAAGAGGTTCTTAATAGAGTATAAAGTAGCTTTATTTTATTATTTAGTAGATTAAATAATGAACAGGTGAAATCAGACACGTGGTAAGGGACTTCATCTCAGTCTCCTTTCACTGAGGATTATTTTGTTCTAATACATGTCTTTCTTTTATATTCTATATAAAAACCTTTTAATTTTCAATTCATTCAAAGGAAATCTTATTTTAAGGATTTTTTTTAATAAAGAACAAAAAAAATGTTTCTATAACATAAGCAGTGACAATTACCTTTCCACCGCAGTCAGTAATATTTGATCTTTGGCTTCATTAACAATCAGTAATGTTTTTAAAAGGAAAATAAATATCATATACTCATATACATATTTTTGGTTTTGAAAATGGATTTTATAATGGATTTGATACGTTAATATATTCAAATTTTATATTGTTATTTTAATGTGGAAATTTTATCTTTCATTTATTCTTATGTTATGTGTTATGATCATGTTATGGTTCTTGGGAATTATTTACGTGTATGGGTGGTTCAATGATAAACATGGGGTGGGTGAGCCCGAGATAGCTCTCCAATAAATTGGGTAACATGAACGAGGTAAACATGAATGTTTCTCCTAACATATTAATGGAATAATCTGATATGGATATTCCAATGTAACTCTCTATATAGCTGTGATATCTACAATGTATGTATGATATGAATGCCATAAGTAATTTTATGATTTGTGATTCGTATGTGTTATTCATAAATCCTATGTTTTCATGAGGTATGTAAAAAGTTTATGTTTTGTATGTATTTATTAAATAATGTTTTCTTTTTATTTGTTTTATAACCCTTACTGAGCTTTTTATGCTCATACCAATTTTTGAAATCTTTTCATAGGACTTAAAGATGAATATGGTCAAAGATGGGATCATGGAAAAGCCATGGTGTCTAAATCACATAAGTAGACATGAATATTTTTTTCAAGAGTTTTTATTTTATGTATAAATGGAAACTGAGTAGAATTGTCTTCTTTGTAATCTATTGAGATGTATTATTTATGTCATAATTCTATATAACTCTAAACTTGAATAGATCCTCAATGTGAATTATTCATTTAATTCAATAGTATGAAATGTTTAAGTCCGGGTCTTTATATCGAGGCTCTTTGTGACATGATTTTATTTTGACTTGTTTACATTCTTTTAAATCATGTCATTATCGAGTTGTGGGATTTAGATGTATATATATAGTTATTAATTTATTTCTTTATTTAAGAATTATATATTCAAGGAGATGTGTGTGTGTGCGTGTGATTATTTATATAAGATAAGGCCTCCTATGTCATTTATAATCTTATTAAACACTATTTGGCGGCCCCTAGACTATTATAGGTGGGTATGGGGAGTCGCGACATTGTCCCCTCAGGGAATGGTCAGGAAAAATAATTTATTGTTACGTAATGAATCTAAATTGAGTTACTAGAGACTCTCTTAGATATTGTAATAAATTAATGAAAGGTTATAAAATAGTTATCATGAAATAAACTTAGAACAACCCCAATAAAATCATTGAAAATAATAATATATGTAAACGAGGGCATTAATTACAATATAAATAAAAAATTTTGGGGCTTTATATGAAACATGAATTGAGTGAAATTGAGAGAAATGACTATTTCAATGGATTCATTATTGATATAATTTTTAACAAATTTTTCATTTTTGTTTTATTTATTGTCAAAGATGATCAAATGCGTATGTGGTTGTAACTTTTATGTAAAAAAATTGAGAGTATTTATTCTAAAAAGGAATAGTGTTCCCAATATTATTAATGATAAGTTAAATGTTTATTACCCTCGAAGTAATTTGGAGATTCCATGTTATTTTTAAAGGAATCATGGAGTTCCAAAGACGTTTAGTGATTCCATAGAATTTATTTTGTTATAATAATGATGTAATAGTATATTGGTGATGGGAAATAATTCCTTTATTGAAATAAGAATTATAGAAAATATATTAAGATTCCATAGAAAACAATTTTTGGATAAGACTCAATATATTTATTTATGTTCAACAATTAGATATGGTAAATGAAACATTCACATGGAAATTATAGAATGAAGAAATTGGTCAATGATTATTCCATTCATAGATCATGTTTAATTTCAAGAAAATTTTATAATATACATCGATATAGTTATTTCCTATAAAATATTATATAGAAATGACCCTGGAAGGTTCTTAAATCATCTATGTTTATTATTAGAGAATCTATCATTATGTAAATGAATATTTTTTGATTATTTGGACAAGTTCTCTAATCCATTATACATAATTAGAAGGGTACGAAATACTAAACAATTTATAGATTTTCTTATGAATTTATGAAGGACGTGGTTGTAGTTTTGAACACCATTCAAGTGGGAGAGGTGTTGTAATTGGATGTCAGTATTGATAAGAGTGGTGTTAAAGTGTATCTTTCTATGATATTATTACTTATCTAACCTTTACATAATACCATGATTGATACCTAACATTACTTGAATTACAAAACGAAAACAAGTCATTACATACTAAAATAAACATATATTAAATACAATTATAATAATATATTATAATACTAAAATATTGTAATATAATTTTTAATAATGGTTTATTAATTATTAAGATGAAAATAATTAATGTTACATCATTAAATTATCTCAATGTTAAATATGGATATTGTAGAAATAATTATTTTAAATTGTCTTTCGTTTTAATATATAAAATTTAATAAATTTAAAATATGATAACATGCAATAGGTAAAATTATAAACTAATATATTAACACTAAAATTGATATAATATATTATTAATAACACTTAGTGCTTTAGATGTTAATTTTAAAAATAATATTCTCTTCATATATTTTTGTGTTTTTTAATGTTTTTATACAATTTTTATAATAAATTTGATGAAATATTATTATTTTTAATATTAAACATTCCAAGATTAACATAGTGTGAATGGTTCATTTCTATTTGTAAATATTGTTTTCATATTTGAATAGTGTAATATATGAATTTAACAATTAATGTATATTTTCTGTCATCAATATGGTATAAGAATTCCGTTAATTTTTGTAAAAACACATTTAAATAAAAATTTATATCAAATCAATAGAATATTTATATTAAGTAGTGTATGATCAAAAAACATTTTATTATAATTTTAAAACCCAAGTGAATTATTTTTTCTGTTGAAAGTAATATTTTGTCATCCATTTATTTAATTATGTTATAAAAATTATACATTCAGTTTTGAATTAGTGTTCAAGTAACATAACTATAAAATAATTGTTTATAAAAAATTTAATTTATTAATAATCATTCCCTTAAATTATTTTGGTTTAATTTTATTTTTAGGTGTAAAAGGACATATTTCAAAAAATTAATTTTCATTGTCATTTCCATTCTTATATTCAATTTCAAATTTTCCACCTATATGAATTTATTATGGTAAATAAAATCCATATTTATAATTATATTATTAAAAAAAATTTATATGGACTATTTTATTTTTTATTCATTACGTAATGTTACAATGTTATGAAATTTTGTTTCTCATTAAGGATTTAAAGTGTATATTATGGGTTCAAAATAAGAGATAAGGACTATAATATAAATAGTACATGAATGAATTTTATTATTTAGTTTATTTTTAACATAATATATCCTCTATTTGAATGTTGTTTTCCCAATTTACACTTTCCCATGAATATAGATTCATATTAATTTAATGTTAGGGGGTTTCACAAGGATACCCCTTACCTTATTTATAAATGAAAACCTCATATCCAATGTTTTATTCACAACAAATGGTCTTATATATAAAAAAAGTATATTAAACCTACTTAAATGAAAACCTCATATCTAAGACATTTCATGTTTCATTATTTTTAAACCTACATAAATTATCCACAACCATATTTATAAAATAACCAAATAATATTTACAAAAAATATTTTTTTACACTAATCCAAAAACTATTTCTTATCACCTTCCCATTTTATAGAAAATGAAAACTCATCTCATGCAATCATGTGAACAACTACCTCCATAAATTGGTTTTTATTATTTTTCAATCCCTTATATAGAGAATAGTTTAATAAATAGATTTAATGAATGTATATGAATTTTATGAAACAAATATTATTCTTAAAAGATAAAATATAGTATACTTTCTTTCTAACTCATCATATTTAAAATATAAATTTATGTAATGTGTGTGTGTGTAGACTACTACCTCCATAAAGAGATTCAATTTATTTTTCATTACTGACACCAATGGATGGTTATATAGGTTATAATAATTAATAAATATGATATATATGAAATAATTAATTATTTTTAAAAATAATATATGATCTACCATCTTTAAATATTATCCGTTGAAAAATGAATAACATTAGTTACACATATGTGTAGACTATAGTGACCATGAATGTTGTATTCCATTTGTTAATAGTATTATACATGGATTTTTCAAATACAATATTTTTATATTATATATATATATATATGTAATTATTAAAAATTATTTGGTTAGGAATACAAAACTAACTTTTACAGATCAGAATCACAGAATCAAAACATGAATACAAATTAACATTAAATACTTGAATAATTAATTTTAACAAAAAATCATGAATAAATTGGTTAAATGAAATAAATATTTACATTTATATATAAATATATATTACATATGGATAATATGTATATTTTTAAGAAATATAAAATTATTATATAAGAGGGTTGAGTGTGTCTACCAAAGTGGTAACCCAAGGTAATGATTCTTCATCTGAAATATCCTTTATGGATATCTTCTTTTTTATTAGAAGAATGTTTTTGTATATATGCTGTAAAAACATATTATAATAAATAAAATAACATTCTCAATTAATTATTTATTGTAATTAGTGATCCATTTCATGTTCCCATGATTAATATGTATTTATTCACTGGTCCAAACAATTTTATGTTCCACGACCCGACCCATTAAGGCCCTCATAGCTAGCGAGAGGATGATTATGACATCCCCAAGACCGCCTAAAATAAGGTAAGGGATGGAGATAATAATCAATAATTAATAGTTTGAAATGAGGATTCCTTCGGTTATCGTACATGTATTCATTCACACATCTATCACTATAAAACTCTATAGAGTAATACTAATATAATATTACATATTGGTTACCAAAATGAAAATAAAATAAATTTGGATATATATCAAAGTATGATAATATAATCCATTGTGTGAAAATGCTAATAAATTAAAAAGTAGAAATGATGTCCCAACTTTAAAATAACTAGGACAAAATGAGTGTTTAGTAGATCATAACATGTTATATCTGTGTTGGACATCCATATTTGGTCAATGATCTAAGGTTTCACTAACCCCATCCATGCCATATTCATTTTTACTATCGTATTCACATGAAAAGAAACATGTGAAAACAGAACATGTATTTTTTACAATATAAATACCCAATAGGATTTCTTGAAATCATTAAAGGGATAAATATAATGTCAAAATAATAGTCTGCTCAACCCATAGTATGACGGAAAAAATACCAATGTATATTCTCATTCTGAATTCCAAATGAGAGAGAAAGTTGATCACCATATCTAAAACTCAACCGAAGAATTTTGTGTCTTCCAATACCTCTCAATATCAATATTTCATTCTCATCATCATGATCCTCAATCAAAAAAATATGTATTGAGGGGCCCACTCCCCTCAGATACTCCATGAGGGAGTTCAAACGATAGGGGAGTACTAATATATAAATAGAAGTCTCACACACTAACTTAGTATGGGGTGTACCAAATACATCTGATTTATGAGTATAGGGGGCCTATTTCATTGTTTTTTTTGCGGAATAATGACACCTACATCACTATTATGATCCTACATTAATCACTATCATCCTCACGAATTATTTGTAGATGCATATTGTTTATAACAAAAAAACTAATATATTTTATATGTCAACAAATTCTTCCTATTTTAACATATCAAAACACATAATATAGTCTACTCATTGGCCCAAATATGTGTTTGTACAAATGAGATTGAAAATCTGTAATAAATTGTGTGAAATGCATGTTGTGCATTTGGGTTCATAGAGAGTGTGAACTCACACCATCTCATTGGATTTTTTACATCTAAAAATGTATTACATATCCATGTCATACTATATGTAATGGGAATTTGTTGCATGAAATGTCTAATCCATTGAGTTCCTAAAGATGATCCTCATGTCTGTTCCCTTTTATATAATCTATGTCCAATGTACATGTACATTTTTAGGTATCTTGGTTGTTTCTGAGAAAAAATATGGGAATGTGTACTACGGTCATACCCATGTACATTTCCGTGTATATTCCCTTGTACTCCACATGTTTTAAAAAATACCCTAGTATATTTTCATTGAGTGTATCATGGGTACACACAACATGTTGTTTTTATCTCATCCTGAAACTGTATCCCACACTACTAGGTATCTACATAGTCTATGTTCTATGGACTACACACCGTGTATTAAAGTTGGTCACATACTTTTAATAATTCATCACTTGTCCCCCCATTTAACTAATTCTATAAAAAACATATTTTTGGCATCCCAAAACCTAATGGGTTGTCTTTGGCAATATATATATGTCCTCTAATGTCTGAAAATCATAAATTCTTTATACCAGTGATGATTTTTCATGCCTCCAGTCAATGCACCAAATCCCAAACCCATAAATATATATATTTAAAAATCAATATCTCACGCATCATTCTCAAAAAAATTAATATTTTTTATCATGCTCGAAACCACACCGAAAATTTCACTTTATTCCCAAATCGGAAAATGGTGAAGAACATGATGAATATTGGATTGAAATGAACATTAACAGAGAAAATAAATTGTTTTCTAGTTATTTCCATATATAGATCACTTAAATAGGGTATCCAAGGATGATATAAAGTTTAATGGGGGATTTTTATTGGATTAAAATAACCTAAATATTCTATGGCTCATGGGATGATCAATAAATCATAGATCAGATAAGAAGATAATAAAATATATTGTTATGAAATAAAATAATGAATAAATAAATAAATATTGTTCCATATCATAAAAATGGGTTTCCTTTGGTGATTTTTTTTAATGTTGATTAATATGATCGGTTGTGTTCATTAACATTCTCACATTTCACCTCAGTCGAAGAGTCAATATATAACCTCATGTTTGCCAATGAAAATAAATAATGATATCCTCTTATGCACATAGTTTTATGTGGATAAACCTATTGAAAAAATATATTTATATATTTCTATTTAATTATTATTTTATATGTAATTTAATTAAAAGAAATAAATTATTATCTTTCACTAAAAAAACGAACCTTCAAACGGTCACATCACATGATGTGTTTGAGGCCAGAAAACATTAATTCATTACTAGGTTGAATATTAAATTCCAAAAATCATCTGATGTTATATATTTACCCTTTGAGGACTCTAAAAATAGAATTACCATTTAACCAAAAATTATACACACACATTCATTAAAATGTAATAATATTTTAATATATTAATTTCAATTCATCGAGACGCCAAACCAGAGCTCTGACTTTATTGATTATAAAAGATAAAAACATATAAATATTAAATTTACTAATCAATAAAAACCAAATTTATTATACTCCTCCCTCCATCATGAATATTACCACCAAAATAGAAGAATCTATAAAAACATTTGGTTTACAGAGACTATATCTAACTTTCATATTCACATGATCTCTCGTGTTTTCTCCCATGCTGTCGAAGTACAAGAACCAAAGGGATAATACAGCCATGTCCGGTCCACACCTATTGATCCATGATCTACACTATGAAATATGGGAGGGAGTCTCTATATATGATTTTTATCCCTACCGTGTATATAATTTTTATGGGATCATTCAGATATCTATTTAGATATGAGACATGGATGATGTCAAGCACTCATTCCAATATGTGGAAAGGATAAGTGATATAAATCTTCAACAACCATCCATTATATCCCAAACAACTTGGTGAATCATAGGAATAACTTTCCATCCTAGAAATCCCCTCTATAATTCTTTTCATGTGGATAATAAGATGGGAAAAACATCAATATCGCACCCAATGGGCCTAAATTGTGAATCTGTATGAGATTTGTGTCTACTCTAGGAAGTCCTTAGGTTCTCATGTATCACTTGAACCTTCTAGGTCGTCATCTACACTATCTCTAGACCATTTATAGATTTCTGTCCAATATTAATGTATTATAGTTGTGAAATATAAATTTTACCCGAAAGTTCATTGAAAGGATCCATATTGTTTTTAGAGTTATATATTTTATTATAATATGTATATCACAATGGAAGGTGATGATCCCAACTCCAACAACAGATATAACACACTATCCATATATTTATCCTCATACTCCTAGATAGACTTCATTGTCTGGCCATCCTTTTGGGGATGGAATAATGTATTAATCCCTAACATGGTCTCAAAGGTCTCATAAAATCCTCTCCACAACTATTATTTTAATTGAATATCATTGAATTATATAGTCATCGATGATAATGACTGAATTCAGATGATACAAAACACATTAAAATACTCATGACTATCGAAAAAAATATTCTATAAGATAGAATGGATGTGAAATGTCTTTCAATGTAGATAAATAACAAGAAAGATATAATATCTTCATTTCACTGTCTATGGAAACCCTAGCGTACAATAAATGTTCATTTCTACCCATTTCCACCCCAGGATCTAAAAAGATTATACCAAACATACTAGAACATGGTGTTCAACCTTCACCAAGTAACATGTGAAAAACCAAGCTATCAACATGGATATTCTCTTCCTCAAACCAACCAACCAAAAAATTACATTTAATTTACATGTACATAGTTTCCTTATGGGATGTATATAAAAGGATAACATGTGGAAGTACCCCATCATGTCATCATATAACATTAATGAAACCACCTTCCATCCCCCAAAAGGATGAAATTCTAACCTCTATCAAAAAATACATCTACTGAATATCCAAAGGACATATATCAACACAAAAAATACCAATTTATGAATCTAAACATAGACTCTATGACACATATAATAAATATAATATTCATCACCATATAATAATGAAAAAAATCTATCACTATCCCAATTCATGTCAACTGAAATTAATTATACTAATTAGATAAAAGAACTAATATAAGAGATTGATATATAACACTAATGAAATATAATACCACATTTTACTTAATATTATTTTCAACAATAACAAAGTCATATTCCTATAACAACACAATAAATTTCCATTACTATATGTTGTTATCTATTTGGGTGGTGATTTACCTTAAACTATGGTGGTTTAAGTAAACTTAAAAAATGATTTCCCACAAAATTTTATCTCAAAATCTTACAGCTGAATACTAACAATCCAAAATTGAAGTCACTATTGAGATATTTATTAACATATAGTATCTACGTTGTTGTCCCATATGATATCACAACCAAATTATACTTCAAAATTCAACTGATACCTTCTCTATATACTTCAAAACACACAACATACTCAATTCCATCATCCAATAGTCTCAATATAATAGCGTTGTTCAACCACATCTTTATCTACCCAGGAGATACCTAATACATCATGTTCCATGTAAACAACTACCCATTCCACATCAGGTAAGTCAAAGGGGATTAAATCCTTACTATGTACACCCATATCCCTATACAGTACTAGACCATAATAATAAAACACCACACCTTAGACATGATCATGAATGGATACATAGAAAGAACCAAATAAATCATCAACATGTCCACAATGAACACATGATCAATGATCAAATTCCCCAAAATGTAAACCTTATTTATCTAAAATTTCATAATAAAAATTTTATCAAAACATTTGTTTTACTCATTCAAGTATCATACTATCCTCATGTTCTTTGTATGATCCTCCTCTATTGATGTGAAAATGAGTATGCTATTAGAGGAAACCAAAAATTTACTCTTGAATATCTATAATATTTATATAATATAATCTATAATCACATTAGTGATGTCATTTGAAAAAAAGAATCACCTCGAACTCATTGTTTTCATAGAAGAATGTAAATACCATCACTATAATATCATCCTAATGATCCCACAACAACTACTAGTAGAACAAATTAACAATCATCAAGTACATACCAAAAAATCCTAATTAGTCAATGATATTATCTATCCTCAAAACGGGGAACATGTTTTTTATCATTTACTAATTACAGTTCTGATAATTATGACATATTTTCTTTTTTTATTACATCTCATTAAAATGGATTTTAAAAATAGAGGCTCTTCTAATGTTTAGATTCTTAGAAAAAATAAACATAATAAAGGAAAAAATAAAATATTCATTTCATGCAGTTGAATAGATTTTTATTTAGTTCACTATATTATAAATTACATAATTATATAACCTGGAGACATACATCAAAGGAATTTGTGAGTATAATACATAATGAAGGAAAAAAAAGTAATAGATTTCTTGTGATCTTGAGGAAAAATCAATAAGAACATAAGGAATATCATTGTGGAAATAAAAAGTGAAAAAATCATATTATAAATAAATTAATATGATTAATAACATAATAATTTTGATATTAAATTTATTTTAGACATTTGTAATCATATCACCAAAGGTTTTTATCTAGGTGTCATAAAAACTTGCATGGTTAATCACCAAGGTATCATAAAACATGTCATATATAGACTAAATTGTTATGTAATTCATTAGAGAAATATCATGGAACACCCTTCGTATAAAATAAATAATTTGAGCAACATATATCATTATATAAAATTTCATTAATAACCCAAGGATATTAAAAGAAATTCGTTTCACATCAAAATCATGGGTTTTTTTTTGAAAATTTATTAAACATAAGATCTTTATGTCATTACTGTATCATGAAAAATGAAAAAAAGATTTCATGTATGAAAATACAAGAATATAATAGATCATTTTGATATTTAGGTGAACACACCAAGAAAATAATTAAGTTTATGTATTTAGAAAATAATATAAGATAATTTCATGACAAAAAGTGAGAAATTTTGAAAAGAAAATTATATAACACAATGGGTAGGAACCATGGTTTTAGGAAATGGTAAAAAGATATAGAAAAAGGGGGTACCAATCATAAATCTTCTTAATATAGTAATTCGATACAATAAAATCGAATTTTTTTACAAAATTTGA
The DNA here is from genome assembly GCA_963277665.1 of Viscum album. Lineage (NCBI taxonomy): Eukaryota > Viridiplantae > Streptophyta > Magnoliopsida > Santalales > Viscaceae > Viscum > Viscum album. The sequence continues at coordinate 1,028,098,596 of OY728156.1, forward strand.
AATACATACCATATTAAATGGAACATGAAAGAAAATGAGATGTTGATATTTCCCTTACCATGAAGAGTAACACTGAATACATGAGGATTATCACACTGGGGGATTAATGGATCCTTTTAAGGACACATAAAGATGTAAAAACATCACAACATCATGGAGGATGAATTGGAAGTGATTGTAAATGTGGAAATTGTTTGTAATTTGAACAAAATAGCGGTGTTTGTTTAATAATTTCCTTCGACATCTAGGTAGTGGTAAATGTACAACAATTGACATTACCATTGTATTAGAAATACTGGATACCTATTATGATATATAAATCCAAAAGATTCTACATACATTTTATAATACTTATTATATTATTATGATGTCATTAAACCTATCGAAAAACTAAAATGTATTTTTACTATTCATAAAAAATGTATTTTAAAACTATCTCATAAATTATCCCAAAAATAATTTTAATCTCACAATTTCATAAATAATATATTTATTTTATTTAAATTATTATAAAAATATGATAATTCTAAATTTTAAATATAAAAATACCTATTTATAAAAAATTAGATTGGATGGAAAATGCATTTTCAAAATTCATTGTGAAATTTTTAACAGTTGAAAATATATATGATATTATATATATTTAAATAGTAGATTTTTTCACCACACTATTTCAATAAAATTTTTATAATTCATAATATATTATCTTATTTTAGTATTTATATCTTTTCATAAATGTACAATTTCTATCCAAAAAATCATTTTTACAAATTCCAACTCAATTTTATTAAGAATAAAAATAATTAAACAAAATTGATAGAACAAGAACATAATTTATAAAATTCAATTACATGTTACGTAACTATGTACTTCAAATAGAATCAATTATAACATCTAGATACCTCTTATAGGTAAGGAGTGCGATGTTGATAGATTCTTGGTGCTGCTCAGATAACATTGCCCTAATAGTAATTTCCAGTAACATGAACTTATTATATAGGTGATTTTAGTCAACTATTACATTACCAAGATCATATTAGAATCTGGGATGTGTGATGACCAATTACAGTACCTCCCTCCCAATAATTGATACATTTTCTTCGTATGTTAATACTCTTGTAGTTGAGGCCATCATATCTCTTTTTTCATTAATTTACCATTATCATTTCTATTTAAAAAAATTATACCGTTAATATTATTAATAAGTGTTCTCAATAGTCATATTGTCCAACATTCATATAAATGTTAAAACATGATGGTCATATTTCAATTTATAATCACATCATTGTTAATGTGATATAATTCTGTTTAGTAAAATATAATAATCATTTTCATGAAATAATTTTCATTCCAAAAGTATGATTCGGTACATTATTCACCCATTAACAAATTTTTTCTATGAAATTTAATCTCATTCCATTAGTTTTGATAAGTATTGGGTAATTTAACATCATTTTCCCTCTAGTTCCAATGTGTATTTTTTAAATTTTTTCATCCCCCACTACACATTTTTGAGGTGGGTATTCATCTTTCATAGAACATTTTCTCTACAATCCCAGGTCTCCATCAGCTGCTCCTCAGAAGAGACTTCATGTTCCAATTGTACCACCATAGGATTCAGTACCTATGGCAGGATAGGTGTGTACTTCTTTAATAGGTATATGATGAATAAATTGGGAACTTGAGTTAGATTTGAAGTAAGTGAATGTTGATAGGACACTACTCTTATGTGATCAAGGATTTCATAGGGGGAAATGTACATGGGCATTAACATCCATTTCATCCCAAAATACATGAATCACATCTAAGGTTATATTAAAAATAATACATTATCTCCAACAAGAAACTCCATGTCCCATTGAAGAATGTTAACATATCTCTTCTACCGACTTGTAACAACCTTTATGTGTTGTTAGTTGGAATGAACCTTTATTAGAAACAGTTACACAATATGATGACCAGGAATAATTCTATCACTAGATTCATCCCAAAATGTTGGATTTCTACATCACATTCAATATAGATATTCATTAGGTGTCATTGGAATACATGAATTGATATTGTTGTTATATGAGAACTCAAGTAATGGGAGATGTTGATTGACATACAAAATTAAATTCTATTAGGCTTGTTCTTAGTATTTATTCTAACGTCTGAATAGTCAATTATGATTGTCTATGAGTTTTGGGGTGATATAACTTTCTAAAATTAAATTCGATAGTCACAAAATGTTTAATAATTCTTCAGAATTATTATGTGAACCTTGGATCATGATCAGATACAATAAATTGTGGAACTCTATGAAGCCATACCAATTCTATAATTTATATCATGGAATGATAGTCAAGAGATAAATCTTTTTGAATATAGATAAAATGGGATTTCATGGTTATACGGTCCAATATAACCTATATCTCATCGATTCCATTGGGTATTTTTGAAAAAAAATTTGAAAAGGTTTTTACTGATATTGTTTCACTTTCATGCTGGTATGGGTAGTGGTTATAATACCCCACTATAAAGATGATATTATTCCTTCACTTGTTGACACACCAGGAACCTTGTAGTGTATTCAGGAATTTTCCATTTCATGGTATCCCACTAATAATAATAACTATGGTTCCAATACATTTTCATACATCCATGATGTATACTATTATTAGGTTTTAGATCTTCATCAATCATCTCTGTCATTATTTATAGAATAGATGTAACACATATTATTGGGAGAAGTTTTAGTACACATTATTTATTAGTACTAAACACATGAAACATCCCATCCATCACTTCCTCAATCATATTTTTTTGACAAAAGATCATCCCATTTATATTTATTTTTAGCCTCTTGTAATCATAGTTGAGAATTAATTTAGAATAAGGTGGATGATTTCTCTTACCTTATGATCTCTATGTTCTATTTTACTAGGTATTTTATGAAAGTATGTCTATGAATTATTTTCATTTCTATCACAAAATTTCCTTTCTTATTTAACAAATCTGTGGCTTTGATTAATTTAACAATGTGTTAAGGAATTGAACAATTATTTTCTTTAAAAAGTCTCAACCATCGCCACAAACCCTTCTTCAGATACTTTTGTATGAAAATATACTTCAAAAATTTATGTTCTAGTTATATATCACATATCTCCACATAATGATATTTCCTCCTCATATTTAGTGAAAACAACTGCAGCATTCTCCAATTAATGTGTCGGATAGTTCTTCCCAAGAAGCTTCAAATGTTTATATGCATATCAAATCACCTTTTTATATTGCATGAAGATGGACCCGATATATTTTTTAGATGCATATCTAATAATAAAAACTCTTTCATAGATAGAGGGTAGAAGAAACACAGGTGAAGTAACCAATTTATTCTTCTTCTCATAGAAACTATATTCACACTCTTTTTTCCATATTTACGAGACCCATTTTCGAGTTAACATTATTAATGGATTAGAATGTAAAAATTTAACTTTCAGAATCCTTCTATAATATAATACTAAACCATGGAAACTATGAATATTATTTACCTTTGACAGATGAGGCCACTCCTCCAAAACCAATTCTATCTCAGGGTCAATTGAGATTTCTTTATTGGATACAATGTGCCTGAAGAATGAAACTTTTTATCTCCAAAATATACATTTACATATCATTCCAGATATAATATCCTTCTATAGAGATTGAGATAAAACCCATATATGATACTCATGATCCTCTAGGAATTTGGAATATACTATAATATCATCAATAATCCACCAAAGTGTTATCAAGGCAGTTGTTAAAAACTTTATTCATCAAATCCATAAAAATAGAAGGAGGATTAGTTAATACTAATAGAATAAAAACAAACTGAAGATGACAATATCATTATCAAAAGGTGGTATTTAGAGTATATTCATTGTTTAGAATCAATTGATGATAACAAAATCCAAGATCAATCTTGGAGAGGAATTGATCCCCATGAAGCATGTCAAATAAGTCATTAATTCATGGAATAGGGAACTTATTCTTCAATGTAATCCATTTAAGATCTCTAAAATCAATGAATATCTATATTTATCCATCCTTATTATTCATAAGGATTACAGGTGATCCTTAAGCTGGTAAAATTGTTCAAATAAACCCCTTCTCTCAAAGATCTTAGTGTTTTTTATGTAGTTCATTTAGATCCACAATTTTCACTCTATATTGTGTATTTGAAATTAGCTCAGAATCATGCATGATAGAAATTGAGAACTCTACATCTCTTTCTTTGGGAGGTCCAAGTTACACCTCAAAAAATATTTCCATGTATGAATGAATGATGGGGATATTCTGTATCAATAGACATTATTTTCCTTTTTCATCATCAAAGATAATTTCCAAAAATGGGATTGAGTAGTTCTTCTATAAAAATCATGGGTCGATATATCTCTCCTATAAAAATGACTATAGGTTTTCCATTTAATAATTTAGATATTTCCTTTCTTATGTATATGATCTTATCATTATAAGTTGATATCCTGTCCTTCTAATATCTAATTTTGAATTCCATTATGGGATTGATTAGTAGATTTATTATGATATTAATATCACTAATGTAAATACAATTGTATATATAAACTATAGATTTTTTGATATTCCATCCAATAATCTTGACGGATTGTTCTACTTATATCTATTAACTGACTGATTTTATATTCAATTAATATTTATAGGAGGTAATGGAATGTATAGAACCAGAATCAAAGAACGTAATTTATAAAAATTTGTGAAAAAATAGCGTACATACCACCAAATAAATTATAACTTCAAATTTATCATTCATTATAGAAAAATAATGACCTTCCTCCCTCATACTATAATGAGATTTCTTGTGATTAAACTCCATTAACATCAGTTTTGGATGGTGATTGGAAATGTTCCCAAATTTTCCACAAATAAAACATTGAGCTTCAGGATGGGCCTGCACTATCTTCTATTTTTTGTTACTACTATGAAGTTGAGACCTCACCTCACTATGATAGTTTGGATAAATATTCCCATATCATCCTCACAATTATCATTTCCAACACAAGAAATTGTAGTGTCTTGAATTATTCATCACACATTTGTTGATGGTGGGATGTTTCAATTTCTTCCTAACTCCTTATTGATCAAAGCTCCCCCCCATGTTTGGAACAAAGGATACTTTATTTTCATTCAATATATAGAACCACTACATATCTCTGAATGACAGTTCAACTTAAATTTCACTCCTCACATTCTTCTCATAGTTTTTAATGTCTCAGTTCGATATATTTTTCCATTTAAGGGGTCTTAGTCAACCAAAAAACTAACAATCCTTACCATCAAGATCGATTAATGTCCAAGAAGTGTAATGGGAATGTCATGGGAAGTTCATCTCATATCCTTCCAAAAATTTATTTACAGATTGCTTCAGAACTAAAAATTCCTTCTCTATTTTTTCTCCCTGATGGACAAGAATATTTTTTTGAAACACGTTCCCCTAAAGACTTCCCATTACATCAAATCAATCTCACATCATGGCTTTAGTTTTTAACATGTGTACACCATAGATAATATTTTTATTTAATGTGGTACCAAGATAGGCTGTCCTTAACTTATTCTAAACAACATAGTACTTAAAAGATCTTTTCTATTGAGATTATTCTTTTTTTCATAAATCAATATGTTAGAAGAAAAAATGAAAGAAGGTGGTTTTGATGCAGAATGGACTAATCAAAATTTTATAAACATTTATTTGAATATAATCTCTCTGTTTGATTCATTTATTTCTTATAACATGCATTAGTTGATTCACCATTCCCATGAAGTAATCCATTCTGGATTACTACGGATGGCTGTCAAAATTGGTCCATTGCACTCACCATTTACATGGTTTATCCTATTTTCCACCCTTTTTAAAAGAATAAAACAGTAGTGAGAAACCCTTATCATTTAATAATATTATAATTATAATTGAAATAATAACATAAAAATGAGTCATTAATATGTTATTCTTTAACAATAATTACATTTTCTACAAATCATTCATAATTGTTCAAAAAATAACGTGGTTAACCAAACATATCCCCTAATCGTATAAAACTATGTTTGCAATATTTACCAAGGAAATATACCCAGTTATAATGAGTGTGGAATAAAACACATTTTTAGAGTTGTTTCCCCTATGTACATCAATTCCAAATCTATATCCACCTGTTTGTATCGAGATAGGGATTTTGTTTCATGTAAATCGCATACTTAATACACCATAAAAATACTATGTTGTTTTCATATATTTAAATTTTTTTATATTGTTCTTCATAGTTTTTGGAAATCATAATTTCAAATAATAATTATAACATCCATTTATACCTAATATGGTATCCCAAATATTTATTATAAAATTTGAAATTATGTTTTAAAAATATAGGATCTTTTAAACAATAGTTTTCTTTAAAGTGGTCCATAATATATGAATAAATAAGACATTAATTTCATAACCACGAATGGGTTTTTATTCTTTTCACTAAATGATAAATTAATAAATCTCCGAACCTAGGGATATATATCAATGAAAAGGGTGATCATTAGGCCCCGTAGAGGAAACCAATAAAACCCATTTCCATGTGATCATGATTAAAAACCAATAAGAATATGAGAAATATAATTACAGAGTAAAAAAGGACTAACGAGGAATATCATAAATAAATGAAGAATAATAATAAAATGGATATGTACCTAAAATATTTATCTTATACCTTCATAGACTTATCTTCAAGGTTTTTCACTGAGGTGTCATAAAAAGAACCACAGTTAGTCACCAAGATATCAGAAAATATGTCATCTATGGAGATCAAATTCCTTACCCATTGTATTGGAGTGATATTAGCAAACAACATACCTATTCCTTAATTAATGTGATACAAATATTCCATAATAATACATATCATAAATGAACAATTAATATTAATTGAAATGCGTTTCATATCAAAATCATGTATTTTTAAACAAATGGTCTTAATGATAATATTTTTATGTCATTATTAACCCTTGAAATAGGAAGTTGGGATTCATGTCTGTTAATCCCGTAATAAAATAGATAATTTTAAAAAATATTTGAATACCCTTGTAAAATAAATAATATTTGTTATTCACAAAAGAAAATAATATAATTTTAGAGAAAAGGGGTGGGAAATTGAGAATAATGTTTGGGAGCATAATTCGTATGAAACCTAGTTTAATAAAATTTTATATAGAGAGAGTAAAAGAATCGCAAAATCAGAAATTTATATTAATACAATAAGTTTGTAGAATATATAATGGTATAATAACATATTTTGGAAATTTTAAACACATACCACTCAAAAAGTAAACGTGAAAGGAAATGAGAAGCTGAGATTTCCCTTACCTTGACGAGTAACTCATAAAACAATAGGATTCAGAACATGTTGGACAATGACACCTTGGGAGGACTCCATAAGAGGTGAAAATATCATATCATAATGGATCAAGAAAATAATTTGAATTTAAATTGATAATTTAGAGGGTATTTATAGAATACAAGGAAGGGTTTTTTTTTTATAATTTCCCTTGACACATAGGTAATGGAAAATGAAAAACCATGGGCCTAAATAGGGCATTTTGACATTTTATTAGAAACATGGGACACATATTATGATATATTAATTTAAAATTGTTGATCAGAGTTTTATATTACTTAATATATAATTACGATCTCATTAAACATAATGAAAAAATCAAACAATATTTTTATTATTCTGGAAAAAAATAATGAATTTTATAAAATTCAAATTATTTCACCCTAACCTGTTTTTGAAATACTGATTTAGAAAAATGTAATTTATTTGATCATGATAATTATCAATAAATTATAATTTTTTATTATTAATATAAATAACTATATTTTTTAAAAACATTAGTGGATCGATATTCCAATGTGTAATTACATAGTTATAATTCTAACAATTGAAAAATATATTATATTATCATATCTATTTAAATAGAAGTGTTTCAACAATTCTATTTCAATAAATTTGTATTATTCATAATATCATAGATTATTATATTTTTTATATATTTTTCACAAAGGTACAATATCTCTCTGAAAAATAAATTTCTCACACTATAGCTCATTTTTACAAAGAAAAGTTGTTATTAAATTGGAATTGATAGAAAAGTAATATTATTTTCAAATTGTCATTGAAACTTTTGTAACTAGGTCATGGAAACATAATACCTTATTAAAATCTCACAAGTCTTAAGGGAATGGTGTGTGATGGTGATAGATTCTTATGGAAGCTAAAATAACATCTCAATAGTTGTAATTTCAACTATCATGATATTCTCCTATATAAAATTTATTTCAAGCATAATATGTTGAAACTTTGTATGGGATTGGTCAAAAAACATGACCAAAACCCTTCCTATATCCCATGATCCAATAAATGGGATCGATATGTCATGACTCTAACGGTTGAGGCCACTATTTCCCAATTATACATTAATTAACTATTATCATTTTTATTTGTAAAACTATTTACAACATCAAAATTGTTATTAATAGTTATCAACAGTTATAATGGAAAATTGTAATTTAATAGTCAAAACGTGATATCCACATTTCAATTTATACCCACAAAATTATTATAGAGATATAATATTTTTTAATATAATATAACTCATATTTTTAGGAAATAATCGTCATTCAAAAAGTTCCAGTCAATATAATTATTAATTTTTGGACTCAGGATCCAGCATTCCTCCTCCATGAATAACACCAGAGAATCTATATGGTAGAAACTAGGTTTCATATAAATATTCCCCAAATGGTCCACCAAATTATCCCTTAATGCCTATTGTTTGGTAAGGGCCATCCAATACGGTGCAGAAGATATCAGTGTTGTCCTGGGGTGAAATTAAATGCACAAATATATATCCCACTATGGAATTAGTTTCAAAACATCCTTAAGATGATTTATATACAAAATTTTAGGATTGATGGAATAATCATAATAGAATATCCCACTACACTATCAGATAAGCTCTCGAACAAATGTGTTATGGGTTTCAGTTTCATGGTCATAATAAAGGAAAACTAAAAGTTGGCATCTCTTTTAATTTAAAAGATAATCGCATCCCAAAAAATCTATAGGCATCTGACAATGTTTTTCAGAAATTTAATCGATACCCAACCCTTGTAAAATCAATCCATAACAATGGTGATGTTGATAAATTTTATCAGAATTAACAATAGGTCCCACGTGTAACTCTCTCCTCTAAGAATCATCTTGGATAGTTGGAATATATTTGATTTCAAAGAATCAATCCATATATAAACCACTAAAATCAGCTAATAAAATAAATTCTATACTAGATTATCTAAATATCAGATAATGGATAAGATGAAGATGAATTACTCACAAATGATTTTACGTGTAATATGGAAATAGTATAAAATAAGCAGATCATATACCTAGTCATCTTGTGCACATACTAACCATAACCCACTATAGAATTGAAATTCCCATTGCCTCATCATCCATTTCTATGATCATGGTATATGCCACATAATATAGGCGGTAGAATTAGATCATATAATATACCTCTATCCATATTTACTCCCACCAGAGCTTCACAAACTCCTTTATCTACCGACCTCCCTGAATGATACAATGTCCCCTCATGGGTGTTACTAATAATATAATTTACTCTTCCATAATGTGGCATCGACCTTATTCTTATTCTTCACACCACGATGTTTCTATTAAAATCATCACATGTCACATCTCCCATTAAAAGAATACCATCACTCCATATCATGTTAATATGATCCTATACATGAACCTTCTACAATAAATTTGGAAGTCTGGGTATAGGAATTAGTATCCCCCCTATTCTGGAGCCTCTATTTATGAGATATAGTACCTTCTATAGAAAAAATATTACCCAATATGTCATACACTTGTTGCATTAGACTAGATCCTCTCTATTAAGATGTTATCAATCAAAATATCCAACTTTATCACTCTAGCATCTATCAGAGGAAACAAGTATACAATTCTAGCACCAATGTAATTATATAGTCCCCTTAAAAATCATGAACCTAGATGAAACCCTCTTACCAAATGTTTAGGGTTTAAAATGGTAGGTTAGTGAACCTCATAATGAAAAATAAAAAAATTCATATCATCCCATTGATGCTCAAAATGATCATGAATCCACTAGAGTGTAACATTGAAAGCTATTACTCCTTGAAAAATATGTACTAGAGTTATGACCATGAAACATTCATATAATAAATGGTCCCTGTGACCATAATTTGACACCACTATGTGTCTCATGGATGATATCTCGCTACATGAAATGCAATCAATTGAGTATGTTAATGAATAGTCTTAATTAATCGTACCACCAACTCAAGCGAATCCTCTACCACATAAAGGAATAGTGAACTATAGAACCTCAATGGTTCTTAAAGGTGGAACCAATATTGAACACTATTCTTGTACACATCATCTTCATACCCATTTATAAATATCCATTTCTAAATCAGTGGGTGCGTTTTTACCTTCTCACCAAGAGGATTAACCACATGATATGGCCCCTAAAATGGTGTATCATCACTCAATGGAACAATTCCACAGTAATATATATATAATGGAAGGATTTATTTTTAGTGGCTCCATTAATGTGGACAATAAAAACCATGGGTAGATTTCCATACATATAGGGAACTAACTGAATACATATGGTCAAAGGACTCAATGCTATTTAATAAATATACCATTGATTCCATGTACTAGATGTCATGGAACTAATTATTGAAATTATGGTAGTTAGAGTCATATTGATTGAATACATTGGTCGGTTCACCAACATATTGTAATGTTTTCTAAATGCTGCACTCGAGACACTCCTGCACTAGTCACACAAGTTCCCAACCTATCGTTACAATGTGCCCCACAATAAAACCCACATGGGGATGAAAATATCTAATTCAACATTTTCATTACAAGACCCACTAGTTTCCTCCTTGAGTAAAGGCTTCTAAGTGTGATAAACACATGAAAATGATCAATATCCTTGGGGATGTCACCGATAACTAAAATGGGACAAAATTTAATTAGAACTCATTACCTAAAAAAGCTATATAAACACACCATATGATGTATGAGTGCATTGGAATAGTATAAGATTAACAAATTTATATAATAACAATGCATGAAATAACAAATAGGAAATAACTCATATTATTAAAGTATATACCAATTTATAAAAACAGTAATATATATTCCCAATAAAAAATGATGTCGCAACCTACAAAAATAAATGTAATTTTTTTTTGAGTGTTTGGATCTTCATAATGATATCCAACCACAATTTGTGTACAATTACCCAATGCATCACCTAAGATCACTAATTTCACCAACAATATATTTTTCTTCAACATAATACATGATACTTGTAGGAATACCCCATTTCAGGGTAAGTATATACCTACCTAATATGATTTATCATAATTAAAAAAGGGGTCAATATAATGATAAAACAATAGTAAGATCGACCTATTCGACATTGAAAAAAGAAACCAAAATAATATTCTCATAAATAAACAATTGAATGATAAATTTGTTCACCCTACGGTGATTTATAACACCTTATATCACCACTCTAGATCACACACGGATTACTTCCTTCATCACGAATTTACACAATTAGATTCAACCATAGAATACCATATATCAAATATTCTCTTCCCCAATGATTTCTTCAATTATTTTTTTATGATATAAAGATTCATCACATTCTACTCTTAAGTTAAATACCATGTCGTAATGAATGTGATAAATAATTTAGAAGATACTAGGTGAAGTACATGAATTGTATGTAGAGTCATATTGTATGAAACAACACCTTATCACGTAGGCATGTTTTCCCTGAAAAATAGTTTTTCAGTACATTTCATACATTATGGAGAGTATAATTAGTTTATATTGTTGTTTATCCACCTACGCCCTACTCATTATCTTTCTTCCCACGCTCGATTACATTGGTGTGTGCATGGGTACATGTTCATGTTTGTGTATGGACTCATCTGTGTGCATGGTTTTCCACGTATAATATAGTTGGGACCATGGTTTTGGATATTTATGTTCATGTGTACTTAGGGAGTACATGCAGAGTTGAAAGCATTATGTCACATAGTGTGTTAGTGTGTCAACATGATGTTTTACATTAATCTCTTCAAAAAACCCAATCTGTTATGAGAAGGGGACTACATGTTGTGTGTTCTATAGACTGAATGTTGTGTATTTTTTTTTTCAGAGATCCACATGAGACTTTCATGTGTCTCTATAACCATTTATTCCATTACAAAACTCATTGTTTCACCACCAAATTTCATTGAGGGTGTGTATAGACGTCTATCTCTATCCTCTTATAGACTGAATTTAGAAATATATTCATCTTATGATGATTTATAACACCTCCCATCGCCACTATATGTCCCCAATCCATGGACATATCACAAACTACATAAAATCCTTCCTTATCCATCCAAAAACATCCATAATGTCTGACATGATCAAAACAAGAATGAATCTTGGGGTTCTACTATTCACGAACCCACCTCGACAATCCCAAACATTGGCCATATAGCCAATAGTGGAGAACATGTTAAATTGTGGGTAATATTTACTTAAAATGTAAATTATTTATTTTACATTTGTTATTTTCCAATGATATGGTAAACTAGGTATCCATGGGTGATAGAAAGTGAATAAATGGTGTTTTATTGAATAAATTTACCCAAAATATTGTAGGATCTAGTTGAAGATCAATTAGTCACTGATCCGACATGTAGATAATTAAATATATTTATGTAAAACCAAATATGTCGTATTTCCATAAATAATTATCCTTACATTTATTACAGATCCTTCAATGGGGATCATGTTCGTTGGTGATGAATAACATATACCATGTTCGTTGTTTGCCTCTTGATTTACCTCGATATAATATCTGACCCACATCATCTAGTTATCCAATTCTAATGGAGAAACATTTCATCTAATCTGCCTATGGTTATGGGGATAACACTTTTGAAACATCATAATAATTTTTTCATATTAGAATGGTCTAGGGTAAATCATTTATTTAAAATTAATTATATTTTTATTAATTATATTTAACACACCCACCAATGGTCTTCTAATATATAATATCAAACTCCAAAAATCATTTGGTCACACCATTTTTTAAACCACATATTATATACTCAACCATGGTCTTGTATTTTAAAAATGTTATATCTAATAATAGAAAAACATTTTAATCCGAAATAATTCCAAAACATGCATTAAAATATATTTTTCTTCTTAATATATTTATATTGGGTACCTAAGACAACTGAAAATCATGCTGACATTGAAGATATATGCACATATATATATATATTTGTGAATATTCAGTGGTCTAATTTTTAAAATATAGAGTCATTAAGGAAAGGGTTTGTATACACAAACATGGTTACTTTATCTTGTTAAAAATGTTATATTACAGAAAATATATTTTCTATAGATCTTTTCCATTCATAAAAAATCAATGGGTCGGTATATCCACAGAAATAAGATTTCCAGTGTTGTATAAAGGACTCAATATAAACTGGTTCCCTTAAACATGAATCTATTCTATCAATTTGATTTCATGTAATATCCCACAACATGAGTAATTTATTTCATCGTTCTCATGTTATTTCACATTACATGTTCAATTATAAGGCCGGTAGTGCTTGCTCTATTGTGTTCACTATTTATGTCGTTTCACTGACTTCCCACAATTTTCTAAAATATGAAAAAATTAGTGGGATAAATTTTTTATTTAATAATATTATAATTATAAAGGAATTAATTTCTTGAAACATCATTCTTAAATATCATATTCTTCAACAACAATTACATTTTCTATAAATACTTTATAATGGTTCATAAAAAGTATCTGATTAACCAAATTTATGCCTCTTTAGTGTTTATATTGGTGCATAGTAAGGCATGTTAATAGGTATCTGGTTATGTTGAGTTAGTCCTGACACACCTTGTTAGAGTTTTTACCTCTAGTTAAATATCTTCTAGAACCATGTCCAGTTTTTCATATCAAGAGTTGTATTTAATTTTTCAGAAACCTCTTACAAAATAACACACCAAAATACTATGATATTGTTTTATATTTAATATTTTAAATAATTTTCTTCAAATTGTTATCAAATACCAATTTCATTAAATAGATAAACCATCCATTTATACAAATTATTCCATCCCACCATTTTATTACATAACATTACATTACAGTTCACAAAAAGGCATCTTGTAATTATTAGTTTCATAGAAAAATGATACATAATAAAAGAAAACATAAAACATTACATTAATACAACTAAATAGACTATTATTTGGTTAAAATAATCTACAATAATAAATATCATAACCTTTGAACATATATCAATGAAATGTGTTAGCATAAGGCCAAGTATGGTAGTGAAATAGAAATAGTTTTCATGGGATCTTGATGACAAATAAATAGTAACATGAGAAATATCATTAAGGCATGAAGAAAGAGAACATTATTAATATCATAAATAAAAAAACATTAATAATAGATTGAAAATGGTTGTAAAATATTTATTTTATCTATTCAAAAGAATATCAATAAAGATTATCACTATGGTGTCATAAAAATTATTACGGTTATTCACAATCATATTGAAAAACATGTCACTTTTAGAGATTAGTTTTTCTACCTAACAAATTTGTGGGATATAAGGGAGAACCCTTCTTATGTATTAATTAATTTTGGACAAAAAATCAATATAAAAATTTTCATAAATAATCCATATAGAATAAAATAAATGGGTTTCATATGAAAATAATTTATTTTTAATGGAATGTGCTTAATGATAAGATCTTTATGTCATTAATAACCCATGAAAAAGGGATGGTATGATTAATGAATATTAAATCTAGAAAAAAATAGATCATTTTAGAATATATTTTATTACCCCTAAAATGGAAATATATTTGGGTATTCATGGTAGAAACTATGATAATTTCATGATAAAAAGCTAGAAAAAATGATAATATGTTTTTGGAATTTTAATGGGTATAAAACATGGATTTATAAAATGGTAAAAGGATGAAATAAAAGGGTATAAAATTAATTAATGAATAATTATATAGTAATTCTATAGAAAAAATGGAAAGATGAACATTTTTTGGAATTTTGAAAGACATTCCCCACATAAAATTGACTTGGAAAAGAAATGAGAAGTTTAGATTTCACTTACCTGAAGAGTAACTCCAAAAACAAGGATTTGGACATTTGGGGATTTAGGACACCATGGGAGGACTCTAGGGGATGAAAAAATATCATATATTAGTTTATAATGAAATGAAATTGTATAAAAATAGATAAATTAGTGGGAATTTATATGAAAGAGGATAGTTTTTTATTAATTTATTTTCACACCTAGGTAGTAGAAAATGAAAACCCATGGGCTTTACCATGGTATTCACAGATGGTATTGGAAACATGTCACACATATTATGATATATTAATTAAAAAATTGAGCATCATTTTATTTTACTTATTTAATCATTATGAGGTCATTAAACATTCCAAAAACTCAATGTATATTTTTCTTAGGCATGATATATTGATGTATTATAAATATTCAAATAAATTCACCATATCCTAATTTAGACATTTTGATTTCATAAAATGATATTTATATTATCATAATAATTGTCTAAATATACGGATTTTATCTTTTAAATATTAAAATCAATATTTGTTAAAAAATAATAGTTGATATAAAATGAAAAGTGAAATTTACGACACTTGAAAAAAATAATATTTTATCATTTATATTTAAATAAGAGTTTATTAACCACTATATTTCAATAAAAAAGGTATTATTACTAAAATGTTATTTTATTATAATCTTTATATCTTTTTTAGAAGTATAATTTCTCTCGGAAAAATCAATATATCATATTCCAACTAAATTATTTATGTAAAACTATTCATACAACAGAATTTATAGAAAACGAAATTATTCAAATAATTTCATTAAATGGTATGCAATGAGGTACATGAAAAAATCATCCTTATAACACCATTATATGTCTATGAGTAATATTTATGATGTTGATATATTCTTAGGGAGACTCATATAACATCACATGAGTGGTAATATCCGCTAACATGTACATCCCTCGTTACTGAATTAGTTCAATATTAACATGTTGATGCTCATATTGTGCATGGTCACGAGAAAATCCCAGTGACACTACATCCCTACCAAGCTCCAAAAAATGGGAAATGTACTAAACGACTCTGTTAGATGAGGTCATCATTTTTCATTTATTTATTTACTAACCTTTATCATTTATATTTATTAAATTGATTATTACATCAAAATTATTATTAAGAGTTACCAACTGTGATATTGACCAGCATTCATATAATGGTCAAAACCCAATTGAAACATTTAAATTTATACCACCCTCATTATTGAAGAGATATAAATTTTTTATTATAGTATAACACACGTTCTTAGTAAATAATCATCATTCAAAAATTGAAGGTCATTACATTAGTATATGAATGGAATCAAGATACAATCTTCATTTTTTCGTCATCAATACCAATGAATCAAAAGGGGAAAAACTAGGTCTGATAAAATTATTCTCTTGACTTTTCTTCTATTTCACCCTCAAATCCTATTGATTGGGATGGTCAATCTAATGTTTTATTTAATATATCATTTTCTTACTAGGGTGAAATAAAATGAAGAAATATATATCCCATTTTGGTGTTTGTCATATTAGATACTTAAGAATATTTCAATACTGTATCTGAGCATTGATGGAAGTAAAATAGTAGAATATCCCCTTACAACATTAGATAAACTCACAAAATAATGGGTGATGGGTTCCAGGTTCATGCTCACAATGTCAACTCATAAAAACTTTAGATCTCTGTCACTTTAGAAAATAGTTTATAATCACATATAAATGTTATCATCTACCTCATCTATGATGAAATTAAATCTTGACTGAAACCACGAAAAATAAATCTATACCTTTGATGATGTTATATATTTTTATCATGGTGACTAATAGGTCTCATTTTCAATCTTAAAAATAATAATCAGCTCGAACGGTCGGTAGATATTAGATATCAATGGATATATCCATATTAAAAAAATATAAATAGATACTAGAATAAAGACTCAAATAGAATATCCATATATCACAGAATGGATAAGGTGAAGATGAATGACTGAAAATTTTGTGTACATGTACTGGGGAAACAATATAAATGACATAGATCATATAGTATTTTATTATGAGCAAATTTTCTCCATAACACAAAATAGAATGTAGATTCATATGGCTTCATCATCCTTTTTATGTTCCTTTTATAAGAAACCTAGTGGGGTTGTGGGAATTAGATCATTGATTTTACCTCTACCAATATTTCCTCCCTCTGGAGATTCACTTACTCCTATGTGTACCCCTTATCTTAGATGTACACCATTTTATATCCTAGTTGATCCCTAATCATAGAATTTATATTTCCAAAAAACTCCATCCACATTTTTCCAATTCTAATCATCATGATTTTTTATGTCAAAAATTTACATGTTAGTTGTCTAATAAAAAATATCATCACCCTTTAGTGTATTAATAAGATCTTTTATTAGAAACAAGTGCTATAAACATACATGTATAATTATTTGCATGAGTATTATCTATGTGATGGGGAATTTATGTCTGAAATCTACAGCCATCCATAGAAAAAATATTCCACAATATTTTCAAAACATTCAATATTAAACTTTATCACTTATTTTAGGTTCTTTTTTACCAAAACATTAAATCTGTCACTTGATAATGAGTGAGAAAGAAAATGTAGATTATGTTGGAAAAAATTAATCTATAGAGACCTTCCTCAAAACCATGAACATGGATGAAATAATCCCACACAATGTAGAGGGTGTAACAAGGGAGGTCATTGAGCCTCTCAATGAACAATGAATCATTCATGTCATCCCCTTCCACTCAGAATGATCATGACTCCATATAAAATATATGAATGATGAGTTTTACTCAAAAAATTAGATTTTTTAATTCAGGCCATTATAATTTCATCTCATCAATGTTCTATTTCACTATACTCTACCACCAAAATATTTTTCAATGGAGAGGGCCGGCTACATAAAATTCAATATGATCATTTTTGGGATTGAACTATCGTAACAACTTAGACCACCATCTCAAGATAATCCAATAACACCTGAAGCCATGTCTCCTTATATATCCTCAATGATATCTGATGATGGAACACACGTATAATGCTATTATTATAGAGAACATCGGTATATCGTTATGAGAATATCCATTTCTCAATAGGTGGGTGAATATCTGCCTTCACCCCAAGAAGAAAACACTCAAGATATGGCCATTAAATTTGGAATCATCACTCAAAAAATCATTGCCACAATCCTATATCGATTATTTGTCTCGATTTCATTGTTGTGGAATCGTGAATTTGTTGACGAAGAATCATGGGGATGTGATCATATATATGGGGTTCTAACTGATGAATTATAGTCTAAGGAATGAATCAAATATGATGAATGTACCATTGATTTCTCTATAACAGATGTCTTGGTACTATAAAATGACATGAAGGTATTGGGATTCCTAGTGAATTCATACATCAGTAGGCTCACCAACACGTGATACCTTTTTTTAATAGATTAATTCCACACACTAAAACACTATTTTTGTAGGTTCCCATCCTATACTCACAATGGGATCCACTCTAACACTAACCCATGAATAAACTTCTATAATACTCCTATTTAATTACTCGGCCCACATTGTCCCTAATAGATCGAATGAGGTCGAGTGTGATTACCCCAAGACCACCTTCAATATGATATGGTACGGTGTCATTCGTTTACATGGACGAAACTATTATCAGATCCAATTATCTATTTAAGCTTTGTATCCAAACAAGCAGTCTCTATGTATTAGTAATGATGAATAATAAAGACTATAACAATTATATTTTAACTATGAATAGAATAACATATAGGAAATAAATCATATTAACATAGAATAAACCAATATGTAAACATGGAAAAATATATTCCCAATTTTAATAGATTTCCCAAACTAAAAACGAGAATTAATATAATATTGATGAGATTCTAAATCTTGATGTACATGCCTGACTATCATACGTGTAAACTCCCCAATGCATCACTGGACATCACAAATGTAACACCCAATACTTTTATGAGAAATATTTTGTTTTTATATAAATCATAAAAGGAATCTTTCCCTACACACAACACTAGCTTGGCTTGCTTTACACGCAACCGCGACCTTCCTCGATAGCTTGCGTCGTACGCAATACCGAGTTCCACTAAACAACGATATATTATAATATTATAAACTAGACGTCATGAATATTATTAAATGAATTTTAAATTTTACAACATTATTATTCATCTTACACATTTTCTAGAACATGGTAAGAGAACATAATAATTTTTTTGGGTAAAATTAGTATTTATAAAAAAATGCAGTTTTGCCGCCTTTTGAGGGCGCACCCACATTAAATCAAGTTTTTGACATGTTTATAAGTAAAATTTGACAAAATAAAATTCTTCTTTTGAATCAGGATATAAAAATTTACTTTGGATAAATTTTTGATATTTTTCTGATAACTTTTATATTTTTGATGAATAGTAAAAATACGGTAATTTTTAATTAAAAACAACTTTTATCATCAAGATAATTTATATGGATAAATTATAATATTTAATGGTTTTATAGTAAAACTAGAATATATTTTTACCATTCAATACAATTTAAGTCATTAGAATTATTTTCCCATTGAATTCATAGATAAAAACATTTCAATCTTTCGCAATGTTTTAACTTCTAAAACCCGTTTTCTTAACAACGAGATTTATTTTAAATTAATTACAGAAAATTATATGTTTTGAATTTTGAAAAATGGATTCCATATTCAGAATAAGTGGGTCGAAATTATGTTAATAGGATACTTTTTATTTTTGGAAATTATGAATAGTAACTACGGTAAATTTTATTTACCATAGTTAAAGGTAAATCGGGTAATTAAGGGTAAATATAAGATTATACAATTACCCTAAAACCGGAAAAAATCCTATTGGATGACTAAAAGGCGACTCATATCACCTAAGGGTAGGATTAGATTCATTTAATAGACTTTTTTCCATGAAAATAATTTAATTATTATAAAAACCAAAGAATGTGACAACATGTCCCTTTCTTAAATCTTATAAGTATAATAATTTTAATTTGGTGATAAACTTAATAAAACTTTGAACATGAATAGTATCCAGAAAGCTAATACATTTATCTATATCATAGGAATTAATTTAGAATTTTTAGGGATTAAATAAGAATCATTAATTATGACACAATAGTGATGTTGAAATTATTTTATTAATTAAAATATCAAATACATTGTTTTAAAAAAATTAAAATAAATATTATATGAACTATTTAATGTTCTACACTAATTTTCTAGATACATATAATATTTTATAAATATATTAAAGCTTTTATTTCTAACATATCTTTTGTATATATTTTATTTAAATTCAAATGAATGAATAGTGTCAAAATTGACACTATTGTTATTTTATAAAAATAACATATTATAAAATTGTTTAAAAATCACAAAAATATTTAAAAATTATAAATTAAAATTTATATGGTCTAAAAGGCCATAAAGTGTCAGGTTATGTAAAATTCACAACACATATGTAATTATTTATCATAATTTAAAATTTATAATGTTATTACCACAAATAAAATTAAATTGATAAATAAGGATAAATCAAGGTGATAATGATTAAAATTAATTTCTAACATGTCTAAATTTTATTGTTTGATGATATTACAACCCTCTCTCATCTAATAATCGGATATGAGTCATTTTTGAAGTATTTATGTGGGGTTGGGATTTAATATAAACTAATATTTCTTATATTTCCAAAGGTACCCCTCTCCTCCCTTATAAAAGGGCACCTCCTCCCTCTCCTCCTCACACCAATTTGAGCGTTCAAGCTCAGCCAAAGCCTGCCCATTTCACTTCCCCACTTCCCTATAATCATCCTAGATGTTCTGGTCTTCTTCAAAGGCCAACCCTAGTGCCCTAAGAGGAGGTTAAGAAGAGGCGCATCAAAAAAAAGTTGTAATATCCATTACCGATCCTTTCCGAATTCTTTCTTCTTCAACTTATTCTTCTTTAGTTTTTTCATTATGAAGTAATAACATCAGTATCACTAAAATACTGATATGTTATTATAATTATGAAACAACCCTACTTCACCATCTATCCGTCCTACAAAAAATGAAATCTCCGCGTGTGCGTACGTACGGAATACCGTCTCCATGCCGTGGTGTAATATAATTTCCCCACCACCATAAATGGATGGGTATAATGGTGTAAATAATTACTATATATGATTATTGTAATGTTATATTGATTCTGAAATAGTATACATACACTCCAATACAATTCCACGATCATGGGAACGATATCATCGCTCGTGTGTACGTACAGAATATCGTCCCCACGATGTGATGCGATTCGTTCTACATGATCTTCATTGAATAATGAGTATATAAATGAATTTAATGAATAAATATGATATATAGTACATTAATAACATTCTGGAAATGATGTATCTATAACCTAAAGAGGAGAATAAGAATTTATTCGACAAAACACATGTAAGAACAAAACTTTATAAACACCCGAATAACAAGTAGCAATGAAATATTACTACTAAGAAGCTAAGAATATGACCATATATGATATCATAACAATAATTATGATTCTTGAATAAGTACATAACATTTTTTAATTCATTATACAGGAGGTTCAGACACTTACGAAGCAAATCGGACCTAAGGTAAGGGAAATATCATAATCTGATTTTTATCTGAGATTGTTTATACTTTGAATTTCATTGGGGTGTATTTTATCATCTACATCAATGTTTCCTCAATATTTAATATTGTTCCATCAACCTAAAATTTTTTAAATCCAATTTTACCCTTCGGTGAGTTTTTAGTAAACGATATTAAAGGAATCGTTTGTCGGTTTTCGTACGAGGTACTTTTTGACTTTTCCGACAAAAGTACGAGAAGAATGTTTTTTAACTTATACGGCATGAATGGTTTTTAAAAAAATTATTTCCAAGAATATTACATTACAAGTTTTCATGTTTATTTTTAATCATCTTCTTTTAGTTTAAAATTTTATGACATGTTAAATAAAGGAAAATGTTTTTGAGGTAGAAAGGATATTTTCCTCAAGAATGGAGTTAAAGTTCATTGTCAAAATTATTTTCCATCTAAGATAATATAGGGTTCTGTTTCTGTCCCTATTATTACATTGATTTGATTATGTTGTGATGGAATTATTTTTATGAATTCC
This sequence comes from Viscum album, assembly GCA_963277665.1. Lineage (NCBI taxonomy): Eukaryota > Viridiplantae > Streptophyta > Magnoliopsida > Santalales > Viscaceae > Viscum > Viscum album. Next base: position 1,028,121,180 of record OY728156.1, read on the forward strand.
TTTATTTTATATGAATTGTTTTATGATGTCATGTTGTTTAAGAATCCCATTTTTACTACATGGGTTATGCAATGATGTATAATTTATGATTTTGTGGAACACATAAGAATGGTATCATTATGAGATGGGTGGGACCTATATCTCCCTCCAATTCATTGGGTAAAGATTTTATATCTCATCAGATAGACATGGCTGGAATGGCAGGTTATACCAGTTCAGTGAAACCAGACTAAAACGAGGAGTGAACTCTGTTCATAAATTGACATTGTCCACTAAGATAGTCTTGGAAGTGAGTCTTGACTAATAAGAAATGATTCTCTATGATTATGTGTGCATGCCACAAAGTTTCATGTTTTATGTTATGATTATTAGGATTACAATTCACAACCGTGATTAATCCCTTGTTATGAAATTATCATCTCTTTTTCTGGCTAAGATTTCGAAAATGTTATGTTTTTATTTTGATGTGATTGATATTTATTTTGTTTACCCTTACTGAGAATTTTAGCTCACCCTTTTGAATGTTTTCTTTCCCCAGGTCAGGAAGAAGGTTATTAAGTAATATATTCCAAAAGGGACTATATATATGTTGAAATAAATGGGAGACAGTGTAGACGCTTTATGAACCAGTTGTTTATGTTTCCCAGTTTCTAAAGACACTATACCTATACGGTCCTTTCATGGTTTTATTATATTTTGTAATAAGTATGTTTAAATTTTGAATTAATAACAATTTATGTAAAGTATGGGTCATTATAGTTTGTATCAGGGGAAAGTTATAGTCAACCTTTGGAAACTAGGATGTGAAAGCCTTAGTAAGAACCCTAAGGATAAGTCTAAGCATAGATCACAATGTTAGTGTTTTAGAAATGGCCATGAATAACCTAGGAGAAGAACATAAGTGTGAAATTTTGTTCTTGATTATGTAGTTTTCCTATTATTATTATTTTTTCTCACACTATTCTTCTTGGTTTTAGTCAATGGCTGGAACCCGAAGGAACCGTGTTAATGTGGAATGCGATGGGCAATGCAATGATTGCCCCCCTGAGAAACCAAACGTTATGGGTGATGGAATGAAAATTCTTGTATCCATGCTCACAAAACTTTCTCAATCTATGAATCATGCATGACTTCCAAACGAGCAAAGTAAGGCGAAAAATTTTGTTGAATCCTTCATGAGGCAACGTCCACCTTCATTCAGAGGGTCTGCTGATCCATTAGTTGCTGAACAGTGGATTAGTACTATTAAAATGATATTTTCAGCTCTTCAATGTTCTGAACATGATAATGTCATCCTAGCAGTGTATCATTTGGAAGGAGAAGCTAATCAATGGTAGAATCTTATTAAGAATATGAGGAAAATGGATGAAATTGATTCCATGGAATGGGACGAGTTCAAGAACTTATTTTTCAATAAGTACTTCTCTCGTATTCTACGAAAAAAGATGGAGAAAGAGTTTCATGAACTGAAGCAAAAGGATGATGAATCAGTTGGTACCTATGAAGCAAATTTTACAAGACTTGCAAGGTACGCTTCTGGTATTATTATCCAACCTGAGAGTAAGATCGATCAATTCTTTAGTGGCTTAAAACGAAGTCTTCGAAGGGCGTTATCCATAAGGGACTTCAATAGCTACGAGGAAATCTTCTGATGTGCTCTAAAGTCGAGATGGAGATTGGAGTAACCCATAAGTCATATGGGTTTGATAAGAAGAGGAAAATGGAAGTCAATTGAAAATCTAAAGAGCACACTGAAAAGAAGATGAGATTTCCCTTATGCTCAATGTGTGGAATGAAACATGGTGGGAGTTGTCTTAAAGGGACAAGTAAATGATTCAAATGTGGAAAGGAAGGTCATCGGGAATTTGAATGCCGCAATGAGGGGAAGAATATGTCTAATGATGGAAACAAAGGAAGGGACACACAGAATGAACCTACTGCACTTCAATGTTTCAAGTGCAAGGAGATGGGGCATTATGCTAATAAATTCCCAAATCCAGGGGTTGTTGATGATGATCGACAACAACAAAATCTTAAGGCTAAAGACAAAGGAAATTCACATGCAATTTCTATCAGCGATGTAGAGTACGATAACGATGTGGTGAAAGGTACACATACCATCCACTCTAAAGTAGAATATGTTTTATTTGATTCTGGATCCACCCACTCTTTTATTTCTGAAGATTATTGTAAGGGTATCACCGTATTACCTCAACAATAATATGTTGAGTTAGTTGTGACAACAACTAATGGAACAACAGTCGCATCAAAAGTTTATAATTCTTCCCCAATTGATGTTTGTGGGAAAGTGCTTCCTTCAAATCTTGTGGTCCTTCCAATAGAGGAATTTGATGTGATTCTTGGCATGGATTGTCTTTCTTTATACAGAGCTCATATCAATTTCCAAAGAAGGGAAGTCACATTTCATATTCTAGATCAATCTATGATCGTCTATCGATGCAAGAATGAACATAACCTTCCTGTGGAAATTTCTCCCATCTTATGGGTCTTGACTACACTTAATGATGGTTATTTATCTAAAATGGTTGGTGAAATACTATCGATTAATAATATGACCATTGTACAGGAGTTGGATGATGTCTTTCTGGAGGAATTTCCGGTTCTTCCACCAAATCGTGAAGTTGAGTTTTCAATAGAACTCGTACCGGGTGCTTTGCCTATTTCAAAGACACCATATAGAATGGACCCAATTGATTTGCAGGATTTGAAGAAGCAACTCCAAGAGAATCTTGATAAGGGATTCTTACAGCCTCGTGCGTCACCTTGGGGAGCACGTGTTCTGTTTGATAAGAAGAAAGATGGATCAATGAGACTCTACATTGATTATCAAGAACTTAACTAGATCACTATCAAGAACCAATATCCTCTCCCACGCATTGATGACCTATTTGACCAACTCCGCGGAGCTCAATACTTTTCCAAGATTAACCTTCGTTTAGGGTATCATCAATTAAGGGTCAAAAGGGAGGATATACCAAAGACGGCTTTCCGTAAAAGGTATGGACACTATGAATTTATAGTGATGCCATTTGGTCTTACTAATGCCCCTGCTCTCTTCATGGATCTGATAAATAGAGTCTTTAGAGATTACCTTGATCAATTTGTGGTAGTCTTTATAGATGATATTCTTGTCTATTCAAAGAGAAAGGAAGAACATGAAGATCACTTGATAATTATATTGAAGACCCTGAGAAAGGAGAATCTTTATGAAAAATTTACCAAGTGTGAATGTTGGATTCAAAAAGTTTCATTTTTTGGTCCCATAATCTCAAAAGAGGGGATATTTGTGGATCCAGCAAAAACAGAGGTTATCAAAAGATGGTCGAGACCAACAACAGTAACTGAGACCTGATGTTTTCTTGGTTTGGCTTTATATTAGTGACATTTTGTGAAATATTTTTCATGATTATCTAATCCACTCACCAGGTTGACTCAAAAAGGACTTAAGTTCGTGTGGACGGACAAATGTGAAGAAAATTTCCAGGAGTTGAAAAGAAGGTTAACCAGTGTATCTGTGCTCACACTGCCTTGTAGGGGAGAATGGTTTGTGATCTATAGTGATGCATCAAAGAAGGGGATGGGGTGTGTTCTTATGTAAAATTTTATGGTGATAGATTATGCCTCACGACAGGTGAAAATCCATGAGCAAAATTTCCCAACACATGATTTGGAGTTAGCTGTGGTAATCATTGCATTAATGATTTGGAGGCATTACCTTTATGGTAAAAGGTGTGATATTTATACTGATCATAAAGGTTTAAAGTATATTTTCACACAAAAGGAGCTGAATATGAACCAAATAAGATGGTTGGAGCTGATTAAGGAGCACGAATGCTCAATCCATTACCACAATGGGAAAGAAAACAAGGTGGCAGATGCATTAAGTCGACAAGACCATGCTAGATTATCTATGATGAGGATCACAAAAGATTAAATATTTATGGATTTACAAAGGATGGATCTTGGAATTATAATGGAAGGGGGGAAATCATATCTTTCTCAAATGAATGTTCAACCATATATACATGTGAAGATTAAAGAGGCACAGAAACAAGATGTAGAGTTACAAAACAAGGTGAGAAATGTTCCTGAATTAAACATTGATTGTGATGGGATAATAAAGTTCAGGAATCGGGTTTTTGTTCCTCCCCTCCCCGAATTAAAGAACGAGCTACTGGATGAGGCTCATAGTTCTTTATTCTCTATTCATCCTGGAAGTACAAAGATGTATAGGGACCTGAAAGAGTACTTCTGGTGGGATGGCATGAAAAGTGATGTTGCTGAATATGTCTCTCGATGCTTGGTTTGTCGGCAAGTTAAATCTGAGATACAGAAGTATTAGGGATGTTACAACCATTACCTATACCAGAATGGGAATGGGAAAACATCACTATAGACTTTTTCACCGGACTTCCTAAAACATCCAAAGGAAATAATGCTATCTGGGTCATAGTTGATCGTCTTACAAAGTCGGCACACTTCATCGCTATTAGAGAGGATTTCTCTCTGGATCAGCTTTCCAGGATATATGTAAAGGAAGTGGTAAGATTGCAGGGAGTGAAACTTTCTATTATATCTGATCGGGATCCAAGGTTTACCTCAATGTTCTGGCGAAGTCTTCAGCATACTCGGGATACAGAGTTAAGTTTCAGCGCTGCTTATTATACTCAGACAGACGGTCAGTCTGAGAGGACAATTCAAACTATAGAAGATATGTTGAGAGCATTCTCTATAGATTTCAAAGGTGGTTGGGATCAACACCTACCTTTGGTGGAATTTTCTTATAATAATATCTTTCACTCTAGTATTCAGATGGCTCCTTATGACGCTCTCTATGGAAAGAAATGCAGGACTCCAACTTGCTGGGATGAAGTTGGGGAAAGAAAGCTATTAGGACATGATCTTGATGATGAGCTGGTAGAAAAGGTAAGATATATTCAACAACACATAAGAGAAGCTCAGAGTCGACAGAAAATTTATGTTGACAACCGAAGAAATGACCTAGAGTTTGAAGTGGGTGATTAAGTGTTCTTACTAATATCTCCCTGGAAGAGGGTCATGAGATTTGGAATGAAGGGGAAGTTGAGACCTCGATATATCGGCCCTTTCGAAATACTGGATCGTGTCAGGAAGGTAGATTACCGTTTGGCGCTTCCCCCGAATCTCTCTCAAGTACACGATGTGTTCCATGTATCTCTCTTGAGAAAGTACATACCTGATCCTTCACATGTACTCAGCTCTGAAGTTGTACTGCTAGAGCAAGATCTTTCTTGTGGAGAAAAACCGATAGAGATTCTGGATCGTAGCGAAAAAGTCCTACGAAACAAAACAACTTGCTTGGTGAATGTTTTATGGAGGAACCACCAATTAGAAGATGCTACATGGGAGCTTGAGGATATGACGAGGGAGAGGTATCCTCATCTATTTGTTACAAAGTGACGAATTTCGAGGGCAAAATTCATTTTAATGGGGGTAGAATGTAACACCTGAGACTTTTATAAGAAATATTTTTTTATATATAAATCATCAAATAAATCTTTCACTACACACAACAGTAGTTTGGCTTGCTTTACATGCAACCGCGACCTTCCTCGATAGCTTGCGTCGTACGCAATACCGAGTTCCACTAAACAACGATATATTATAATATTATAAACTAGCCTTTATGAATAGTATTAACTGAATTTTAAATTTTACAACATTATTATTCATCTTACACATTTTCTAGAATGTGGTAAGAGAACAGAATAATTTTTGTGTGTAAAATAAGTATTTATAAAAAAATGCAGTTTTCCCACCTTTTGATGGCGCACCCACATTAAATCTAGTTTTTCACATGTTTATAAGTTCAATTTGATAAAATAAAACTCTTCTTTTGAATCAGGATATAAAAATTTACTTTGGATAAATTTTTGATATTTTTCTGATAACTTTTATATTTTGATGAATAGTAAAAATACGCTAATTTTTAATTAAAAACACCATTTTTCATCATGATAATTTATATGGATAAATTATAATATTTAATGGATTTAAAGTATAAATAGAATATATTTTTACCATTTAATACAATTTATGTCATTAGCATTAATTTCACATTGAATTCATAGGTAAAACGTTTCAATCTTTCGAAATGTTTTAACTTCTAAAACCCGTTTTCTTAACAACAAGATTTATTTTAAATTAATTACTGCAACTTATATGTCTTGAATTTTGAAAAATTGATTCCATATTCAGAATCAGTGGGTCCAAATTATGTTAATAGGATACTTTTTATTTTTGGACATTATGAATAGTAACTACGGTAAATTTTATTTACCATAGTTAAAGGTAAATCGGGTAATTAAGGGTAAATATAAGATTATAAAATTAATTTAACACCTGCCAAAATCCTATGGGATGACTAAAAGTTGACCCATATCACCTAAGGGTCGGATTAGATTCATTTAATAGACTTTTTTCCATGAAAATAATTTAATTATTATTAAAACCAAAGAATGTGACAACATGTCACTTTCTTAAATCTTATAAGTATAATAATTTTAATTTGGTGATAAACTTAATTAAACATCAAAAATGAATAGTCAAAATAACTCTAATACATTTATCTACATCATAGGAATTTATTTAGAATTTTTAGGGATTAAATAATTATCATTAATTACGACACAATAGTGATGTTAAAATTATTTTATTAATTAAAATATCAAATAAATTGTTTTGAAAATATTAAAATAAATATTATATGAACTATTTAATGTGCTAAACTAATTTTCTAGATACATATAAAATTTTATTAATCTATTAAAGCTTTTATTTAGAACATATCTTCTGTATATATGTTATTAAAAATCAAATAAATGAATAGTGTCAAAATTGACAGTATTGTTATTTTATAAAAATAACATATTATAAAATTGTTTAAAAATCACAAAAATATTTAAAAATTATAAATTAAAATTTATATGGTCTAAAATGTCATAAATTGTCAAATTATGGAAAATTCACAACACATATGTAATTATTTATAATAATATAATATTTAGAATGTTATTACCACAAATAAAAATAAATTGATAAATAAGGATAAATCAAGTTGATAATGTTTAAAATAAATCCCTAACATGTCTAACTTCTATTTGTTGATGAGATTACAACCCCATATCATCTAATATTCGGATATGAGTCATTTTCGGAATTTTTTAAGTGGGGTTTGGATATAATATAAACTAATATTTCTTATATTTCCAAAGGTTCCCCTCTCCTCCCTTATAAAAGGGCACCTCCTCCCTCTCCTCCTCACACCAATTTGAGCCTTCAATCTCGGCCATACCCTGACCATTTCACTTCCCCACTTCCCTAGAATCATCCTAGAGGGTATGGTTTTATTCAAAGACCAGCCCTAGTGCCCTAAGAGGAGGTTAAGAAGAGGCACGTCAAAAAAAGAAGTAATATCCAATTCCGATCCATTCCAAAATATTTCTTCTTAAACATATTTTTCTTTATTTGTTTCATTATGAAGTAATAACATCAGTATCACTCATATACTTATATGTTATTATACGTATTAAACAACCCTATTTCACCATCTATCAATCCTACGGAAAATGAAATCACCGCGCGTGCATACATACAGAATACCGTCTCCACGCCGTGGTGTAATCTATTTTCCCCCACCAACTTACATGGATGGGTATAATGGTGTAAATAATTACTATATATGATTATTGTAAAGTGATATTGATTATGAAATAGTATACATACACTCCAATACAATTCCACAATCATGGGAATGATATCATCGCTTGTGTGTACGTACGGAATACCGTCTCCACGATGTGATGTGATTCGTTCTACATGATCTTCATTGCATAATGATTATATAAATGAATTGAATGAATAAATATGATATATAGTACATTAATACCATTCTGGAAATGATGTATCTATAACCTAAATAGAATAATAAGAATTTATTCGACAAAACACGCATAAGAACAGAAAGTTATAAACACCCGAATAACAAGTAGCAATGAAATATTAGTACTAAGAAGCAAAACATATAACCATATATGATATCATAACAATAATTATGATTATGGAATAAGTAAATAACATTATTTAAATCATTATACAGTAGGTTCAGACACTTACGAAGCAAATCAGACCTAAGGTAAGGGAAATATCACAATCTCATTTTTATCCGAGATTGTTTATACTTTGAAATTCATTGGGGTGTATTTTATCATCCACATCCATGTTTCCTCAATATTTATTATTTTTCCATCCACCTACAATTTTTTAAATCCAATTTTACCCTTAGGTGAGTTTTTAGTAAAAGATATTGAAGGATTCTTTTGTTGTTTTTCGTACGAGGTACTTATTGACTTTTTCGACAAAAGTATGATAAGAATGTTTTTTAACTTATAGGGCATGAATGGATTTTTAAAACATTTTTTCCAAGAATCTTCCTTTACAAGATTTCATGTTTATTTTTAATCAACATTTTTTAGTTTAAAATTGTATGACATGTTAGGAAAGGAAAATGTTTTTGAAGTAGAAAGGATATTTTCCTCAAGAATGGAGTTCAAGTGCTTTATCAAAATTATTTTCCATATATGATAATATAGGGTTCTGTTTCTATACCTATTTTTACATTGATTTGATTATGTAGTGATGGAATTATTTTTATGAATTCCTTTATTTTATATGAATTGTTTTATGATGTCATGTTGTTTAAGAATCCCATTTTTACTACATGGGTAATGTAATGATGTATGATTTATGATTTTGCGGCAAACATAATAATGGTATAATTATGAGATGGGTGGGACCTATATATCCCTCCAATGCATTGGGTAGAGATTTTATATCTCATGAGATAGACATGGCTGGAATGACAGGTTATACCGGTTCAGTGAAGGAGGACTGAAAGGAGGAGTGAGCTCGGTTCAGAAATGGACTTTGTCCACTAATATAGTCTTGGAAATGAGTCTTGACTAATAAGAAATGATTCTCTATGATTATGTGTGCATGCCGCAATGTTTCATGTTTTATGTTATGATTATTGGGATTACATTTCACTACTATGGTTTATCTCTTGTTATGAAAGTATGATCTATTTTGCTGGGTAAGATTTCCAAAATGTTATGTTTTTATTTTGATGTGATTGATATTTCTTTTGTTTACCCTTACTGAGAATATGAGCTCACCCTTTTGAATGTTTTCTTTCCCCAGGTCAGGAAGAAGGTTATTAAGTAAGATATTACAAAAGGGACAATATATATGATGAAATAAATGAATGACAGTGTAGACGCTATATGAACCAGTTGTTTATGTCTCCCAGTTTCTAAAGACACTATACCTATACGGTCCTTTCATGGTTTTGTTATATGTTTTAATAAGTATGTTTAAATTTTGAAGTAATAACAATGTATGTAAAGTATGGGTCGTTATAACAAATTTCACCACTAATATGCATGTCTTCTGTATAAGACATGACACATTCAAGGAAGGAACATTTGGGTATGAGTATATAATTACCTAATCGGATTCATCAAAATTCAGAAAGGGATAAATAAATATATTAAAAATATTCAGATAAACCAACATAATATGAGAATAAAAAAAATTATCATAATGAAACCAATGATGGAAAAATATATTCACCACGTGATGAGTTATAAAACCTCCCATCACCATTATATATCCCATAATGATGACTGTGGTCATCATAAATTTCACAAAAAATAGTCAACCTCGTAACACCCAATATCATATGTTGTATTACCCAATGAATTCATACGTCATTTTTAATAAACGCAACATTGATTATAGGATACTCTTAGTTCAAATAACTTTTCCAATGTAAAGTGATAAATAAGGTAGAAGTTAATGGGAGTAATTTGTAAATTGTACATGGGGCCATATGGTTTGAAAAATCACCATATAACTTATGAATTTTGACACTGAAAATATATTGGTAATCCATTTCATATTAAAAGTAGTGTTTAGTTGGTAAACAATGAGTTTCATCAACCAAAGGCCTATAGATTCTCATTCAGCTCATTCTGATGTACATCAACATGTGCATGTGTAAATGGTCATGTATGGGTGTCCTATACATATCTTAGTGCATGGTATTTCACAAGTTATATGGTTGTGACCATGTTTTTGGATATTTTCATCCCATGTACACATGGAGTACATAATAATCTAAAAAAAGAGGGTCAAGCATTGTTTCATGTGTCTACATGGTGTCAGAAACTTATCTCTTCCCAAAACGCTAATAATCATAAGCATGGGGCTACATATCTCCCTAACTATTAGAAATACATCCCAATACATCGAAAACTATATGTCATTAATGTCATTCTTGCAACTACCAATAATCTAGGGGTTTGATCATTCTTGAACCCACCCCTACAATTTTGAATAGTTAAACAATGTGGCAATAGTGGAGGACATGAAGAACCGTGGGGAGAAATTAAATTAAATAGGTAAATGAATAATTAACATTATTTTATTTTCCACTGATCATGTAAAATAGGAATCCTAGAGGGTCATAGAATCCAAATAGGGAGTTTACTATATTGATAAACCCAAAATAAGTTATATACCATAAAATATAAATTAATCATTGATAAATTATATAGATCATTAAAATATAATGTGTAAAATCAAATATGGAAGATTTCCATAAATATTGATCATTACCATTATTATTGATAGATCAATCATGTAGAGTGCATTCCCTAGTGATGAATAATATATTCCATGGTCATTATCTACCTCTCGATTCACCTTGAACTGATAGATGATCCACATCATCACGTTTTTTTGATGCCAATAAAGAACAATATCTTCTAATATGTCTATGGTTTTTGGGTGATGATTTTCAAACATCAAAATGGTATTTATATAGATTATTAAGATATGTTATATCATTTATTATAAGGGAATTATTATTTTATTTTATTTTATTAAACACACCCCCCAATGGTTACCTACCATAGAACATCCATGACAAATAATCATTTTTTCATGCTTAGTGTAAACCCCACATTCTAGAATCTACTATGGTCATGGATTTCCCAACAGATGTCTCTAAAAATAAGAAAACCATTTAATCCATAAATATTTATCACCCATGAAATAATATATAATATTATTTTTAATATATTTATTTTCGTGGTTCTTAAGACACAGATAAAACAAAGCCAACATTGAGTGTATATCATGAATTATTCATGGAAATTTTCATTGGTCTAATTTATTAAATACAAATTCATTATGGGAAGGTTTATTATAAATATCAATCTTTATATATATTATTTTTAAAAACATATACATTGAGGAAAATTTATGTTATTACTCTCGGAAACTCCATATATTTTCAAAACGACTTATTACATATAGGTTTCTAAAATATATTTTTAATTTCCCCTATCGTTGGTACTCTAAACCAATAAATGAATGTTTATAAAAATATGTGATCTTATTTCTCCATTTTTTCAGGAACCATTCTCTTCCATATCAACATTATTTATTTTATTTCATATGTTATTATATTCATTAATAATTATAATTTTTAAGTTATATTAACTTTTACTTTATATTTTTTTTGGAATGATATTTTTTTAATGTTTTTTACACAATTCAATTTCGACAGTTTTAATAATAGTGTGAAGTGAAACCCTTTTACAATTTTCCCTCAAGAACCCCTATTTCTTAAAACATAAATTTTAATCATTATCAACAATCATTCCCATGTTTGGATTTTTATTATTAATTTTTATAAATTCTCATTATTCATTGAATTTTCAACAATAAATAGATCTATTTTTTAAAAAAATTAATGATATTTCATTCAACCTATATATATTTTTACTTTATACTCTATATTTTATTACTTAAATTTAATTTTAATTCATAATTCTATTATTTTAATTATTTTTAAAATTAATTCTCTAAATTTTTTCATCAAAAAATATAAAAATTATTTTTGAAGTAAAATTAATATCTTTTTTATGACAATGTCGCAAAAGTTTTAATAAATAACATTCTATGTGTAATATCCATTTTACACCCTCACATTCAAAATACAGTACTCAAATCATTCAATTTTATGATGTGATTGTTTCCTTCATGTGCATGTTTTTTGTAGTATTTTATTCCATCAAACATCATTTATATTATTTACTTTGTCTTATACCTAAAACAATATATGATCTAAATAACCCTATACTACAATATGATTTGGAGTGATTACCATGAAATATACATAATATATTATATAGGAAAAAATTAACAATCCATAAAATTTTTATTTCTATATAGTTTATTATTAACTATAAAGGTGGGTTGTCTATGTATTTGATAATATTGATATATTGTATACATTATTCAATATGATTATTTGTTTTTATTATCAATCTTGGTTGATTATGTGTTTTATTTTTATTAATTTATCTAATATGGTGTATTTGTTGAAATTATAATGTCATGGGTGGGATCAATGTTAGAAATATCCTCGATTCACCGATATGTCTCATTGAAACAATCTATAATGGGTACTCATTATAATCCATAAATAAATATATATGTTTTCATAGAAAAATGTGATTAATTATAAGATTAATATACATATTATTATAAATTATATAATTATGAAATTATTAATTGGATTCCATATGATCATTTAGATAATAATGTTATTCATGGAAATAATTCCTGAACGTGTTTTATGTAAAATGGTATGTTTCATTAAAACATACTCCAACCATATTATAAAATCATTATTTATTATATGATAGATCCCTTGTTAAGATTTCCCTGGATAAGAACATAATATAACCCATCTTATGTTTTCATTTCACAGGTTCATAAATAATAGTAACACATTTTGAATATCTCGATCAGTTACATGGGTAGAGAATTTAATGGGTGTCTTTTAGAAAAATTATACAATAAAAAATAAGGATTTCTTTGGTAATAACCATCGTGTGAAAATAATATGGGGTTTATTAAGTAATTTTTCTCATAATTATATATTTTTATAATTGTAAAAATGTTCTTAGATATATAACTCAAAAAATAATTTATTTAATGTTGTAAACATGGATGGATAAAATTAGTCTAGCTCAGTCAATATCAATATCATTATGTAAATTGTAAATATTTTTCCTGATATATAGGTGTTTGGGTATGTGATAAAACAATTATTTTTATGGAATTTTTTAGATACCAATATAGGTTAGAGACTTATCACATCATGATAATGTAATGGTTTCAAATTTCAGTATGGTTTTGTAATTTTACATGTGGACATTTGATCAAAAGAATATATACACTTTTGGGACCTAGATGACGGATATTAGGGAAATTAGTGAAATTATATAAAATAATTAAATTATAGATTTCGATTTTGTTGATTGTTTTATTTAATATTAATTGATATTGAATTTAAGATTTTTTATGGATTGAGATGACTTTTTCTCGTAAACACTAATATAAATCTATGTGTTGAAAAGATCATAAATTCTTAGTAATGTAATTGGTGTGTGGTTTACATGAAATAATGCCCCTATCTAGATAAAAAATGTTCATTCATGCTCTTGAGGTGATGAAAATAGGTGTAATGACATTATAAAATGTTCATTGGGTATTATATATATCTTCACCTGGAATAAAAAAATGCATCCCTAACAGCACACATGGTTTTATACTCTTGGGGTGGATTTCTTAATTCACATTCTCTAAATGAAATATTATAAAGTATATCAAAATTTGGTTAAGGATATTATTATAGTTAATGGTGAAAATGGGTTAATTGGTGATGATAATATGTGTTTAAATGTATCATAAACCAAAATGAATAACTTATAATTTTATGAAAATGTGATCCAGGTTAATTTGGGGATAAATTTGTATATTTTTTCATGATATAAAATTTATCCTTATACATTTTTTGTTTTTTACATTATGAATGATTAGTATTGTTTGGAGATAAATTTTTATTTATCTATTGAAGAATATTTTATCAAATTTATTTGGTTTTTTTATTTTTAATGTTTCCTAGAATATTTTTAAGTAATTTTTAAAAAATTATTTGCTAAATTGTTTATGTGGATCATACGGTGTTTTATGTCATTTTTGAATACATTTTGAGGTTTTTTTCTTATTTAATAAGGAAATATATTTTTAGGTTCTAAACATTGTTTTGTTAATGTATAGATACAATATGGATAAATTCTCATCCCTTTTATAGATCTTAAATGTCATTAAAATATAATTTTATTTCCCGGAACATTGAAAAATAATCCACATTATTTATCATTTAGAAATTGTGGTGAAACAAAGGTTGAAGACTACTAAAAAAATATGAAGTTATTATTTGAAATTGAAATAAATCATGTATGAATATTTTCTCAAATATTCTATATTCATGGAAAAAAATTCCTCAACTGATTAAAGATATTAATAAAGATTTTATGTAACACCCCAAGATTTTATGAATAATATTCTATTAATTTCATTGATTTCTTGTGTTGTATGCTTCACCAAAATTAGCTTGTAATATACGCAACACCGTATTAGATTGCAGTATATGGAACAATATTCTTGGCTCGTGTTACAATCAATTTCATGTTAATTTTGTGGAAATTATTCTATGAAACATTAATTATAGATTTTGTTTAATGTATAAATGAAATATGTTTTGATTATGTTATACGCAACACCAAACCGAGATTTCACAACACGCAGCCCTGACATGGCTTGCATTACACGCAATCAAGACCTTCCTCAATAGCGTGTGTAGTACGCAATACCGAGGTTCACTAAACAAGATATTATCGTAATATTATTATGAACTAGCTATTATCCTAGGGTGAATTTTTGTATTTTATTGAAAACATTCAATTTTTGATGAATAGAAAAAACACTGGGTTACTATTTAAAAACTGACTTTTTTTTAATAATTATTTATTTTATTTAAATTTATTTTTGGTCAAAATTGATACATAATTCTTATATAAGTTCAATATAATTCATTTAAGTTATTTTATAATAATTTTAGATATATAAAAATTTTATCAAACTTATCACTGTCTTTTACGAACCTCCTATGAGAATTTAAAAAAATTACATAAAACATAATTTTACCACTTATGTGAGAGGAATTTAAAAAATACAAGAGACACGGTTAATATCAATGAGTAAAATGTGGTTCAATAAGAAAAAAATAATTTTTGGTGAATAGTAACTTTTAACTTTAATTTACCACGGTTAAAAGTAAATTGGTTAATTAAGGGTACAAATGATATTATTTTTACCCTAAAACATGTCCTAATTCTATTGGATATGTTTAATTTGACCTAAACCAACCGTATGATTAAAATATGACCATTTAGGTCCACATGGATTAGATTAGGACATTTATTATTATTTTATTTAAAGAAGAGTTAGAAGATATAAATCATGGTTTAATAACTAAAACATTTTTAATATAGGGCTATAGATAAGATAAATTTGACTATAAATATTAATTAGAAATATATAAAAATTTCTTACATAATGGTATTTTTTTTAAAATTTTTAGAATTAAATAAATTTATTTATTTATGACACAATGATGATGCAGTAATTACCTTATTAATGAAATATTAACATAATTGATATTATAAATACCCAATTAAATGTAATATGAGACTTTTTATGAATTAAACTAATTTTATAGATTAATATTACATGTTATTATTGATTTAATTAACTTTTTTCAGACTAATCATGCGGTTATGATTTTTACAAAAATCAATTACCAAATAGTGTCAAAATTTACACAAAACAGTTTTTAAAACAAATATTATATTATTAATTGTTATGTTATTCCAATAAATCTAATGTTCGTACAAATGACTTCGATAAGGTTATATATATTAATAATGAACCACTTGGGGTACGTTTGGCTTGTTATAGTATGTTTATTAACCATGTAGTGTTAGAAAACAAGAAGACATGGTAAAAGTTAAATTATTTAACTTTGAGTTAAATATAAATGATAAAGTTAAAATAGTAACCTAAACTTGTCCAAAACCTATTGGATGGGTGTATTTATATCCATCTCCAATTTATCTTCTAAATAATTCACTTTTGAGCCATTATAAACTGAATATGACTTTATTATAAAATAATATTTTAAGTTTTTCCCCAAAGTTCCCCTCTCCTCCCTTATAAAAGGACACCTCCCCCTCTTCTAATTACCCAATTTTGAGCCTTCAAACTCGGCCAAACCCTGCCCATTTCCCTTATAAACTTCCCTATAAACATTATAGATGGTTGGGTCTCCTCAAAATTCCATATTTTTTTCCTTAAGTGGAGTTTAAGAAGAGGCGCGTCAAAGAAGAGGTAATATCTTTTACCAAATCTTTCCAATTTATTTATTCTTCCACTTATTTTCATTATTTTTTTAATCATAAATTAATAACATCAAAATCACTCATATTATTATATGTTATTATAAATATGAAACAACCCTATTTCATCTTCTATCCATCCTATGGAAAACTAAATCAACGTGCGTGCGTACGTACGGAATACCGTCTCCACGCCATGGTGTAATCTGTTTTCCACCACCAACATACTTGGATGGATATAATGGTGTAAAAAAATAACTATATATGAATATTTTAAAGTGATATTGATTCTTAAATATTATACATACACTTCAATACAATTCCATGATCATGGAAATGATATCATTGCTCGTGTGTACGTACGGACTACCGTCTCCACGAATGCGATGAGATTCACTTTCCATGATTAACAATTCCTATATGATTATAAATTATATATGATAAATAATAATGAAAGATATTACATAATAATTTTACTGGATTTATTTACATATATGTTTCATTTACTTAATTCTATTTAATTCAATAAGGAAACGAAAACAACATTCATGTGTACGTACGACCTATCGTCTCCATGAACAGTGTATTTCATTCCATTTATCGATCTATAATATATATATATATATATATATATATATTCTGAATATATAATATATATAAATAATTTATTACATTCTGGAATTAATTAAATAATCATATAAGTAATAATATCAAAAACTACATGTTGAAACATGTACGATAAATGAAACAATTTTACCCAAAACGTTGCTTTAGCATGGAATTTACAAAAGAACGGGTAATATGAAGTCACAACTGAAACATATATGATATCATAATAATGAATATTATTCATTAATTGGTCAATGACATTATTTAAATCATTATACATGAGGTCTAGATACATACGAATTATATCGGACATAATTTAAGGGATAATTTTGCAATCTCATTTTTATCTATGATATCTTATATGTAAGTATTTACTGGGGTTATATTTTTCAACCATGTTAATAAAAATGTTTTCATAAAATGTTTAATATTATTTCATGTTTGTTTAAATTCATTTTTACCCCTTTTTAATTTTACTTTGTATTATGGAAGGAATGTTTCTCTTGTTTACATGCGTGGTACTTTTTGACTTTTCCGGGAAAAGTATGAGGATAATGTTTTTTTAATCTTATACGGCATGAATGGATTTTTACGGTTTCATAACACATTATTTTAATGAATTTTACTCTACAATATTTCATGGTTATGTTCAATAAAATCATTTTCTTTGAAAATTTTGTGGCATTTTTTGAAAAGAAAATGATTTTTAAGAAGAAAGGATATTTTCCTCATGAATTTTTTTCAAGTGTTTTATCAAAACAATTTTTCATCTACGATGCTATTATTTCATATGTATATGTTTCAAGTATAATGTCTCTATGATTTACATGGTTTCACTTTTCTTATGATGAAATGATATCCATTTGTTTTATATGGATTATGTTATGATGTGATGATGTTTATGAATCCCATTTGTATTCTTTGGGTTATGATTAATGATTTAGGTTTATGTTGTAGAAAATGTAAGAAAGATTTAATTATGAGATGTGTGGGACCTATATATCCCTCCAATGCATTGGGTAAATATTTATATATCATGAGATAGACATGGCTAGAACAGTAAGTTAATCCGGTTTAGGGATATAGGACTGGAACGAGGAGTGAACTCAATTCAGAACGGGACATTGTCCACTAATATGGTCTTGGTAGTAATGCCTTGGCTACTATGGAAATCATATCATGTGATTAATGGGTTTCCAAAATTAAATGTTTTATTCCCATGCTATTATATCATGATTAATGTTATTTTATGACCTCTTCCTTATGTATTGCTATGTTTTATGTCATTGATAAGGATTTTGATATTTATATTTTATGCTCATGTTTTTCACATTCAAATGTCTATAGATTGTATTATGTTCTCTATGTTTACCCTTAATGAGCATTTGAGCTCACCCTTTTTATGATTTCATTTCCCCATGATATAAAGAAAGGTTTTAGGTATGAAAAAAGGGGAAGATCTTTATGAGAGATGTTGAAGATCTTTCACAAAGATTAGAAGATTGTGTTCCAAATTTCCAAAGACACTAAACTATTATGATAATTTGGTGTCTGTTTATGTTATGTATTAAGTATTATTCAAAAGTAATTTAATGTCCATGTATTCCAAAATATGGGTTTCTATAATTTCTATCAGAGGAAGGATTAGTTAACCTTTGGAAACTAGGATGTGAAAACTTTAGTGAGATCGCTAGAGATATTTATAAGGTATGTCTAGGGATGCCCCTAAGGTTAAGTATATGTATAGGTTATAGTCGTAGAATTACGGTAATGATATTATAAATAAACCTAAGATGTTAGATATTGAAGTTACTCCCCCTTTATTGTGATTTTTTCCTCTCATGCTATTCTTTTTGGGTTTTAGAAAATGGATAGAAAATGGAAGATTCATGTTAATGGGGAATATGATGGACAAGGGAATGATGTTCTTCATGATCACGAAAATGAAATGGGATTTGGAAGGAGAAACCTCTTTATTATACCTAATCAGAAATCTCATAATATGATCAATAATCTCAACTATGGTAAGTTTCACAACTCAGATAATAAGAGAAAGATGGATTTTCCTTATGATCATAGAGGAAAGAAAGTTCAACTTCCCTAATGTAAATCATGTGGGAAGTGGCATCTAGTAGAATGATTCAAAGGAACTAGAAGATGAATTGGGTTTAGAAAATAAGGACATAAAGCCAGTAATTGTAAAGGAAAAGGTTCAGTTAACACCGTGGACAAGGATAATGGTATTTCTAAGACATCAACAACGGTTAAATGTTTCAAACGTGGAATGTACGGGCATTATGCAAACCAATTCCCTAATGGAAAACCTCATGAAGAGAATGAGCATGATCATATGGGTAGTATTTATGTGGATGATGATGAAGAGACTACAATTGATATTTTAGATGAATGAAATGATGATCCTTATGTAGTGGTTTAATAAGGGAGTGGAATGATTGTATGTTTATATAGAATAATGTATAATACTATGGAATAAAGAAAAATCTAAGGATTGTTACACTGTTGTGTTTCCTTGAGTTTTTGATGGTATATGGTGAATGGATCCGGTAACCAGGAAAAGTTATTAAATTTATCTTTAGAAGGTAGATGATATGTACATAATGAAAGTATACAAAGATAATGAGATGTTTGATAGTATTAATGAGATCATGACTAATATATGGACAAAGTTATATCATGGTTTCAGTACATAGAAATTTTGGGATTTTGGTATGTGGAAAGAGTTAAATTTTGACAGAATTCATTTTTTCACTAAGGTTCAATGGGTATTCATTTTTCAAGAGAATACATGATTAAGGTATTCACATGATTGGAATGTGGCCAACAAGATAGATCAGGGACAAATGATGGTATTCACATGCTCGGTAGATGACATTTCTAGTAATTATTTTCATTATACTATGAGCTTGGACAGAAGTATTTTGGATAATCCTAATGATTTGAAATGGATTATGTTGGACATAAATTAGTATTGTTTAAGGCTAGAATGTGTTTTGATATTATTGAAGGAATGTTATATTGATGTAGTTTTAGAAAATGGACAACCTGAAGGATGGGCAATAACCCGTCGCGTCGGACAAGGTTGCTGGAATCAAACCCACAACTGAAGTGTGACCGGACTTCATCACCTACTAGTGGCCTACAGAAACTCCCTGGTTTGTAGAAATTAGTTTTATTTTATTAATTGCTATGATATATGAAGTATAATCCATTTTTGGAACCATATATGATTAATCTCAACATAGATAGACTTATGTATATAACTATTTCCAACCTTATGTTTGAGAGAGATGGAATGACCCATAATTATATCACATGATCTGTTAACACTTCAGGAATGAAAAATTCAACTTCATTTCTATAAGAGATGAATTGTATATTGTTCAAGTCAGGAACAACGATGAGATTCTATCGAAATAAAGTAAGTATTTTTTCTAATTCAAATTCTTCAACTTTAGGGAAATGATATTGAAAACCAAAAATGTTGGCCTAGTGCCCTCATATATGATGAATCAGATGGTAACATAGATCATCAAAAATTTATGGCTTTGTGATTGTTGGCTTTTTAATAGCCATGTTCTCTACCACTCTCTATCCGAACATGATGGTTATATTTCTCTTCCATGTCCATATTTTCATCTATGTTCTCTTATGTAGAATCCCAGTGATTAGTTAATTTGGGTAACCATTGCATTTCAAACTTTAGTTTTTAAAGTTATGTTTTGGTATTCCTTTTTACGATGTGGGTTCCTATTTAAAAAACATTCAAGTAGTAAACCATTTATAACCCCGACGAATTTCAAGGGTGATATTCATTATAAGGGGGGTAGAATGTAACACCTAAAGATTTTATGAAAATTATTCTTTTAATTTCATTGATGTCTTGGGTTGTAATCTAAACTAAAATTATCTTGTACTATACACAAAACCATATTAGCTTGTAGTATATGCAACACTATTCTTGGCTCGTGTAACACACATTTTCAAGTTCATTTTTTGGAAATTATTCTACGGAACATTAAGTATATATTTTTTTTAATGTATAAATGAAATAAGTTTTGATTATGTTATACGTAACACCAAACGAATATTTCACTACATGCGGTCATGAATCGGCTTGCATTACACGCAATCAAGACCTTGCTCGATAGTGTGTGTAGTATGCAATACTGAGTTTCACTAAACGAGATATTATTATAATATTATTATGAACCAGCCGTTATGAATAGTAATAACCACTTCTGGAAATTTTATAAATTTTATCTTTCAAAATGGACTTCATTTTTTGGATTTGGAATATCAAAATTAGCCTAGGGTGAAGTTTTCGTATTTTTTGGATAACTTTCAATTTTTAATGAATAGTGAAAACCTTGGGTTACTATTTAAAAACCGAATTTTTATTTAAATAATTATTTATTCTATTTAAATTTATTTTAGGTCAAAATTGATATATAATAAATATATAAGTTCAATTTAATTCATTGGAGTCATTTTATAATAATTTTAGATATATAAAAATTTTATTGAACTTTTCGCTCTCCTTTACTCGCTTCCTAGGAAAATATGAACATTTACATAAAACATAATTTTACCGCTTCTGTGAGTGGAATTTCTAAAATTAGAGAGACATGGTTAGTATCAAGAAGTAAAATGTGGTTCAATAAGATAAAAATAATTTTTGGTGAATAGTAACTTTTTACTTTTATTTACCACGGATAAAAGTAAATCGGTTAATTAATGGTAGAAATGAAATTATTATTACCCAATCAGATGTCCTAATTCTATTTGATAAGTTTAATTTGACCAAAAACAACCTTAGGATTAAAATATGACCATTTAGGTCAACTTGGATTAGATTAGGACATTAATTATTATTTTATTTAATGAAGAGTTAAAAGAGTTAAAATCAATGTTTAATAACAAATTTTTATTAATATAAGGTTATACATAAGATAAATTCACTATAAATATTCATTAGAATGATAAAAAGATTTCCTATATAAGGGTATTATAATTATAATTTTTAGATGTTAAATAATTTATTTTATTTATGACCCAACGATGATGCACTAATTAACTTATTAATGAAATATTAACATAATTGATATTATAAATACACAAATAAATTTAATTTGATACTTTTTATGAATTAAAATAATTTTATATGTTAATATCACATGTTATTATTGATTTAAGTAACATTCTTAGAAATAATAATTTTGTTATTATTTTTATAAAAAATAATTACCAAATTGTGTCAAAATTGACATAAAATAGTTTTTAAAACAAATATTATATTATTAATTGTTATATTATTCCTAAAAATATATGGTTTGCAAAAATGACTTAGATAATGTTATATATATTAATAATGAACCACTTGGGGTTCTTTTGGCTTGTTATAGTATGTTTATTAACAATATATTGTAAGAAAACAAGAAGACACGGTAAAAGTTAAATTATTTAACGTAGAGTTAAATATAAATGATAAGGTTAAAATAGTAACCTAAACTTGCCTAAAACCTATTGATTGAGAGGATATAGACCCATCCCCACTTTATCGTAGAAATAAGTCACTTTGGAGACATTATTGACCGAATATGACTTTATTATTAAATAATATTTTATGTTTCTTCCCAAAGTGCCCCTCTCCTCCCTTATAAAAGGGAACCTCCTTCCTCTTCTCTTTACATAATTTTGAGCCGTAAAGCTCAGACTAAACCTGCCTATTTCCTTTCTCAACATCCCTATGGAGAGTATATAGGTTATGTAATCCTCAAAATACCATCTTTTGTGCCTTAAGAGGAGGTTAAGAATAGGCACGTCAAAGAAGAGGTAATATCCTTTACCGATTCTTTCCAATTTATTTATTCTTATACTTCTTATTATTTATTTGTTTCATCATAAATTAATAACATTAGTATCACTAATATACTGATATGTTCTTATAAATATGAAACAACCCTATTTAAGCTTCTATCCATCCTATGGAAAATGAAATCCTCGTGCGTACGTACATGCGGAATACCATCTCCACGCCGTGGTGTAAACTATTTTCCACCACCACCTTACTTGGATGGGTATAATGGTGTAAATAAGTAAATATATATTACTATTGTAAATTGATATTGATTTTGAAATATTATACATACACTTCAATACAATTCAACGATCATGGAAATGATATCATCGATCATGCGTATGTACGGACTACCGTCTCCCCGAACGTGATGAGATTCATTTTCCATGATTAACCATTAAAGTATGATTATAATGTATATATAATAAATATTCATTAATGATATTAAATAATAAATATACTGGATTTATGAACATATATGTTTCATTTACCTAATTCCATTTAATTCAATAAGGAAACGAAAACAGTGTTAATGCGTATGTACGACCTACCGTCTCCATGAACGGTGTATTTCATTCCATTAATCGATCTATCATATATATTTATATGATGAATATATATTATATATAAATAATTTATTACATTTTGGAATTATTTATATTAGTATATAATTAATAATATCAAGAACAAAATGTCAAAACACGTACGATAAATGAAACGATTTTACCCAAAACTTCACTTTAACATTGAATTTACAAAAGAATGGGTAATATACAGTCATAAGTGAAAAATATATGATATCATAACAATGAATAAGATACTGTAATATGTCAATGAAACTATTTAATTCATTATACATGAGGTTCAGATACATACGAAGAATATCAGACATAAGGTAAGGGATAATTTTGTTATCTCATTTTTATCCGAGATTTCTTATACGTAAGTATTTACTAGGGTTATATTTTTCATCCATTTCAATAAAAATGTTTTCATAAAATGTTTAATATTCTTCCATGTATGTTTAAAGTCATGTTTAACCCTTTTTGAATTTTACTCTGTATTATGGAAGGAATCTTTCTTTTGTTTACCACACATGGTACTTTTTGACATTTCCGGCAAAAGTATGAGGAGAATGTTTTTTTAACTTATACAACATGAATGGATTATTATGGTTTCATAACGCCTTAATTTCACGATGTTTAATCTACATTATTTCATGGTTATATTCAATAAAATCCTTTTCTTATAAAATTTCATGGCATTTTGTGAAAAGAAAATTATTTTTAAGAAGAAAGGATATTTTCCTGAAAAATTCTTTTCAAGTGTTTTATCAAAACCATTTTCTATCTAAGATGAAATTATTTCATATGTGTATGTTTCAAGTATAATATCAATATTATTTACATGGATTCACTTGTCTTATGATGAAATGATATATATTTGTTTATATGGATTATCTTATGATGGGATGATGTTTATGAAACCTATTTTTAATTTTTTGGGTTATGATGAATGATTTATGTTTATATTGTGGCACACATAAAATGATTTCATTATGAGATGTGTGGGACCAATATCTCCCTCCAATGAATTGCGTAATGATTTATATCTCCTGATATAGACATGGATGGAACGGTAAGTTAATCTGGTTCAGTGATACAGGACTGGAATGAGGAGTGAACTCGATTCCGAAAGGGACTTTGTCCACTAAGATGGTCTTGGAAGTAATGACTTGGCTGCTATGGAAATAATATCATGTGATTAATGGTTTTCCACAATTAAATGTTTTATTCCAATGGTATTCTATCATGATTAATGTTCTTTAATGATATATGCCTTATGTACTGCAATCGTTTATGCCATTGCTCAATATTTTGATGTTTATATTTTATAGTCATGTTTTTTACATTCAAATGTCTATAGATTGTTTTATGTTCTATATGTTTACCCTTACTGAGCATTTGAGCTCATCCTTTTTATGTTTTGTTTTTGGAAGAATATAAAGAAAGGTTTTAGGTAAGAAAACAAAAGAGGATGATCTTTATGGGAGATGTTGAAGATATTTTACCAATATTATAAAATTATGTTCCAAGATTTCAAAGAAACTAAACTATTACTATCCTTTGGTGTATTTTTATGTTATGTATTAATTATTATACAAAATTAATGTATTGTCCATGTATGCCAAGATTTGGGTTTTTGCATTTTTATCCATTTTAGAAAATAACCGTTAGCTATAATGGTGTGATTTTTTAAAATTATTGCAAAATTAAGATTATCATGATGATACAGACATGGTTTTATAAATTTATCATTAATCAATATGAGGTTTTTAGTTGTGTACAAGAAAATTATTATCCTGATAATATCAATTTCATATCACATTAATTTTTTATAATATAGTCATTTTGGTATGATAAAATACTAATTGCTAGGACATGGTTTCCTTAATGTTGTTAGAATGTAACACCACAATATTTCAATAAAAAATTCTCTATTAAATAATTTTAGGTTCTATAGCTTATTTAACACACTACATATAAAAAAGAAGTCATATCATATTATAATAATTAAATTGTAAATAAAACGAAAATTAAAAGTTAATGAACTTTTATTGTATAATGTTTTGACTTATGAGATTTAATTATAATAAAATATATAATAAATGTGATAATATTGAAATAATTCACATTAAAAAGGATTATTTTTCAAAAAAAAAATGATATATTTGTAGTACATTAATATATAAAATTTTTACTTTTAAAAGAGATAATATGTAATATTCTAATAAATGAATAATTTTAATAATAGTAAAATTTATTTTTATATTATTATAGAAACATAGAGATCAATTAAGTCATTTATTATAAAATCATAGTTTTTTTCATTGAGAAAATATATTCAAAAATGTTATAATTATAATTTTCTGAAAAGTAATTTTTTTTAAAATAACATATTGAACATTTTTTTATTTTTTTGGATTTTGGTTAAAATGTTAGTTTTTAGGTGAATAAAAAAAATAATGATTTTAAAAATATTCTAAATTTTAAAAAATAATATAATTATAATCCTAATATAAACAGTAATAAAACAAGTTTTTGTAGAACAAAATATATTAAAGAATGGAAATAAATCATATAAATATATTATTTCTAAATATCGAATCATATGATTGTTATTGGAAAAAAATGTGATGTTTTATTCTGGTAAAATTAATATTATCAATCATTTTATTTAAATTTTTAAATAAAAATACTCATTCAGTTTTGGATTAAATAAAATTTAACATAACTCATATTGTTTTATTTATATTCAATTATATTTCATTTGAATTAATTCAATATATTTTTTTGGGATAAATGGAATTTTTAGGCTTAGAATGTCATTTTTCTAAAAAAAATCTATTTTATTTTGAAACATGTATTAAAATTAGTTTTAAACACCAAAAGAACATAAAAACTAAAAATGGATTTAATAAATTCATTCATGATATTAATATGATGTAATAATTAACATTTTATTTTATGTCATTGTGGATACTTATTATGGATAATTTTTTGTTCACAATTGTGTCGGTGAAAATGGATTATGATATGGATAAACAAATCTATAATGATTAAAATATAACAAAATATTATATAAATAAAAATATTTCAGACTATTTATGGAATAAATTATCATATATCTAAATATATGGAAATTTGGTTATAGTTTCTCATGAAGATTTTTTTATAAAATTTGAAAATGAGTTGTATTTAAAATGGTTCCATTCCCTTCACTCATAAAATTTGTACCACTATCCTCAATTATTCACACACAAAAATTTATATTACCTCAATTAATATGTATAAAATATCCTTCCCATACCCTATAATTACTACATAGAGAATTTTTTATTCTTAAAAACCCCATCCAAAAATCATAAAGGTGTGTTATAAAAGACATTATACATAGAAGAGATATATGTTTTTAATGAGATTTCTAATGTCCTTATCTATCTAAGACTCTAAAAAATATTATATATACATTGTAAAAAAAATTAAAATATTATCATTAATATATTAAAATGATTTCTTAGTTAATGTTAAAACTGTTTATATCTCTATTATATCTAATGGAAACTATAAAACATCGCTCATGCATACATATGGACAACTACCTCCATGAAACAATTTCTTTTATTTTTCACAATGGCCTATCATGGATAGTGATATAAATGAAATAAAGGAATATATATTATATTTATGAAATAAACAGGATATTTAGATGATAAAATATATTTTAATTTCAATCATATACATCCATTTAAAAATGGTAATGTCACTTTTGTGATTGTGCGGACTCCCGCCTCCTCAATGGTATATAATCCATTATTCATCACCACCTCAAAAGGATAGTTATATAGATTTAATTAATGAAAAAATATTATATTTATGACATAATTAATTTTCTATTAATATAAATAACTATCTTCTTCCACTAATATCTATCCATTGAAATGTTAAATTGTCACTCAAGAACAGATGTAGACAACCACCTCTATGAAGGATGAATTTCATTTTTCATAAATTACATACATGGATGGTAATATTAGTATATTTAATTAATAATATTTGATATATATTATATAATTAAAAATATATATGTGACGATACTTGGAAAAATCATTATGGACATGATCTGTCAGGTCAAAATCATTATGAGAAACAAAATATCTAAACCGAAAACAATTGATTTGGTCAATAGGATATGAGAAAATAGGAAAAATAATATCACAAAAAATTATATCAAGAAAAAAAATATTGATCTATTATATATTATTAATAAAAATAAATTTACTATAGTTGATGTTGTATTAAATCTGATAATGTAGGAATTCAATCTAAGGGTATATAGTCTCAAATCTATATTTAATAAAATGTTTCATCTTTTTATCCCCCTTTTTTACATAGTTTATAAGAATAATATTTTGAATATTTTATGATGATTCTATTTCTATTATTTGAAATTATTAGATTATATCAATTTCTATATCTCAATTTTAATTTTATTGAAGCATTATGATATCTTGGTGTGTTTATTATAGAATCTCAATTATTTTTTTGATTGTTTATATGTTAATATACATTTATGGTATTATTTGTAATAATTATATTAAACACCATATATTTTCTTATACTATAATTCATTCTAGGTCACTCTAGTATTGAATCAATTTTTCTTTTCATTGGTATTGAAAACCACCATGATAATTCTTATAAAAAATAAGTCATGATTTCCTATTTTTAGTTATCAGCATTTATATTCCAAATCAAAAATAATTATTTATATTTTATAATGTTATTTATATTCTTCAATGATTTATTATTTACAATTTTATTTGATCTTTAATTTTTGTTAAAATGTTAAAAATTAATCTTATTAATGTCTTCCAAATTTTAATTTTTTTACATTCTTTGGAAATTTAGGAAAAGAAACTATTTTACATTTTCTACCATGACTAATTTTAAAAAACTCATTACTATTATACATTATTTATCATCTATCAATTTATTTTTTTTATGTAAAGGGTATATATATTCCATTTATTATGTAAATTATTCAAATATAATAGACAATATTGTCATAAATGATATTTATAGGAATTTTATTCACTTATTTATATTTAATTCATAATCTGTTTGTTTTTTTACATATGTTCACATTATGTTTAAGATTATATTATTAATATTTTTTATGATAAATTTTAAAATTATTTTCTACATGTCATGAAAAATGATTTTGAATTTACTTCTAAATATTTTTTTCACAATGTTTTTAGAGAGTTATTTTCAATGATTCACACCCATTTACCTCTCTACCTTCCAAATGATAGAAATTTTATTAAATAATATTTTTAGGATGGATTTATTTTATATTTAATTTCTATATTATTTACTATTAAGGATAAAATCAATATGTTTTCTTATTTTTAATTATTTATTTACCCATTACTCTAGATGGTGTAAACTTCATATTTTACATTATATGGATTGGTGATGATTAATTATAACAAAAACGTATTTAATGTCATGGGAATCATCGATAATTTTAATAATTTTATATTATATAGAGATGATACCTTACTTCTATTTATGCATGATTATGAACATTGAGATACTAAATTTCAATATACTTTATTATATATGGATATTTATTATTAATTAAGAAACGTTGATTATGTGTCATATTGTTATTAAGTTTATTCAATTTATAATTACAATATATATTATATGGGATGTGTGTGATTTTATGTTTTATATCACCCTGATGAATTAGTAGATGAAATAAGAAACAATTACAACCGTATTTGGAATATTCATTACAGATTCATGTATAATTTCTTGAAATTACTCATTAACAGTTAGATTTTAATATTTTTCATTATTCATTCCATCATTAAAAATTTTATTGTTATTTTCTATGTGATTATTTATTTTATCATATTATTTATGGAATAAATCATGACCATGTTCTACATTAGTTGATATTTTTGATTATTAACTAATAATACTACATTTATCATTCATTGTTTTATATTTCAAAGATTCAACGAAAAAAATTCCATTATTGGTAATCATTTATAACCATTCTAATAATTTTATTTAATAATTTTATGAAGAATAGAAATACATAAAATATATATAAGATTTACATATATGGATAATTTTTATAGATTTTTATGACTTATTATGAAAAATAATAAAATTTTTATTGTGATGAAAATATACTTTGGTTGTGAAATTTATGATTTCTATTAGGATTTTTTTTATAATTCCATACATACCCAACCCAAAAAAGTTATTTTTTATGTTTTATACGTAATAATTTTTATTGTTTTTATTCTTATGGATTGTAAAAATTAAGAGTTTTTCGGGTATATAGTTCATAATATATAAATATCATGTTTAATCCACCAGAGTCAGTTGTTCGGGTCTGAGTAATTATATAATGAGTGAGGGAAATGTGTGATTAAATCTATCCATTACATGAAAGTGGTATTTATTCATTATTATAAGACAGTCTATTTTTAATGGTCATGAAATATCATCATAAATTTGGTATACACCTACATTAGGTCGATATGTGGGCCACATATATTTGATAAAAACTACTCATAAGGTTGTGATAAAAGTTATATGTATTCAACATGTCAAATAACGACTATTTAGGGGGTCATAACATGTTTTTAATTGAATTTTTATGTTTGAGAAACAACTATTGAGGATGGAAAAAGATTTTAATTTATTTGAAATAAAATTTGGAGATTATTTTCTAATAATAGTATGCTATGTTCTTGTTTTTATGAGTCATTACTGAGAACATATAGGTAATTAATGAGTTTATATGGGCCAAATAATGATTTAAGATGAGTCATATGAGTCCTTGGATGATTAAATAAACAAAAAAGAAGGTTATCATCCAGTTTTATAAGGTTCATCACTACTCAATAATGTGTTTCTTAATAGTCATATTTATATGGGTCATCATACGGATAAAAATTAATTGTATAATCATAATAAAAGATACACAGTACTAAACTAATAATAAAATTTTTATGGGGTTTAATTCTCTGATATTACAAAGGTATTGTTAAAATAAAAATTTTCTTATACCCTTTAATTTAATAAATCAATTGTCAAAATTACATTAAATCATTTTCACTTAAGAGGAGATTGTTATTAGTGTAACCAACAGATATGTTGTATGATGATATGAGATCCAAAAACAACACATTTTATTCATATGTAAATTCCATGCACATATCAAATATGATTTCAAATTAATTGAATGATGGGATATTATTGGTAAGACAGAGGTCATGAATAAAAAACTATCATGGAAATTTAGAGGATTATTATATATGATTACAGAAGTAAAATATAATTTAATCCAAATATTTAAGTTATTTCAAAATAAATATATCTTGTAAATAACAACGATATAGTTATTCAAATTTTATTGAAAATATTAAAATAAAGTTGGTATCCCATGTTTTATTATACTTCATATTTTATAAGTCTAAAAAATTGTGTCTGCCTATGTGTGCTTTCCTAAAATATATTCTGAATGTGAAAATTGAAATTAGAGATTATTATACCACTTTAAAGTGGAATAATAGTGTATTTATGATACATTAGAGTGGAGATCCTTTTTCGAAACCAGATATTATCTATAGAGTAAATTAGAGGATATTAATGTGAGGAGATCTCATATTTTCTAATTGATTATGGCCAAGGAATTGAGAGATTTATCGTAAAGCCTTCATATATCCTATAAAATAGAGGTGGATTGAGTTGGGATGTCATTCCACAAATTATATTTCCAAACAAGAATGTGATTGATCAGAACATTGATCATATATTGTAGAAGGATAAGGATTCATGTCGTAACTCATTTTATAAATATTATTGAGCATGAAGTTCACCCTTACTATCACGGGGGTGAAATATTCTTTTTACTGATTCAATTCACATTGACCATATAAAATCCAATAATTTACTAAAATTTCAAAGAATAAAATAGTTTCTTGTGTTTTCCACAGTCTGTGAATGGTTTATAGGTATAAATAAATATGCATGTCAAGGATTATTTTAAAAATGGGAATAATGTTCTGTTTTCAGGATAATAACTAAATATCACTATGTAAGTATTTATCTTTTGGGATGTGAAACTACTTACAAAAAATAATATTCTTTATGTATTTATAATTATATATATCTTCATGTGTAATAAACATTGTGAAGATATGGAGGGGGATTCAATCACATACAATTTGAATATATTCAAATAAGATAAATATTAAATTTTTTAAAAATTATTCTAACACTTAATCAAACCCAATGCTGGTAACATCCTTATGTGATCCTAATAATTATTATCAAATTATAATTCTATTACACTATTGGAATATCATAATTAATGTTTTATTATAATTTAGTTTCTATTCTTGACATCTAGATGAAATACATATTTGAAAAATCCATTGATTTTCATATTTAGGTAATCATGGAGGACACATCTTTTATGTATTTAATCAATATGAATATAATATTTAAAAATAATCTGATTAAGGAATCCTCAAAAAGGGGACTCTATAGTGGTTGAATTTAATCAGAATGGATTTTTTTGTTATATATTTAAATTAGATTTAACTTGTGGGTGGTAGTGTAGAAAAAGTATCCCTATATTAGAAATAGGAATATGAAGTAGATTCTTATTAATATGATTCTATTTAAGATAATGTGAAAATAAAAAATAATATCTAGAGGTGGAATGAACTAGTGATGAATTTGAAAAATACTCACCTCTGAGAATAAAAAAATTACTCCCAAACAAGTGTAATGGAAACCTTTTTCATGAAGGATGGTCTAGGAACAAGGAGGACTTATCATTGTATCAATGATTCACAGGTGGAGTCAAACAATTGAATAAGATATATTCTTTATAGTTACACAAAATATATTAGAACTTCTTATTTTTTGATAATTTATATTTTTATTAAGTAGATAAACAACCATTGAAATAATCACTACAAATGGTTATGTAGATCATAAAAATAGAGACGATGAGTATTGTTAAAACCAAGAAGTGCATTATCAGTAGTGGAAGAATCCATAATCCTGAAGATT
Organism: Viscum album; assembly: GCA_963277665.1. Classification (NCBI taxonomy): domain Eukaryota; kingdom Viridiplantae; phylum Streptophyta; class Magnoliopsida; order Santalales; family Viscaceae; genus Viscum; species Viscum album. Next base: position 1,028,153,777 of record OY728156.1, read on the forward strand.
TTTTCCACTGTTTAGAAATATGGGATTGGATAAATTATAAAAAATTAATTCTTTATTATTTATAATGATTATTTTCATGAATTCTATATGATGAAATGGGAAATTAATGATGTAATTAAAGAACAACCAAATTAAAAATCTTAGAAAACTATTGGGAATGAAAATTTTTTATATTAAAAGAACCAAATTCAAAAAAATAAATTTAATGAGATTAAAAAAATTATTCATTTTTATAAATTTAGAATATGATATAAATTTATTTAACTTGAAATTACTTGATTTTAAGGTCATTATTTATTATCATAAAACTATTAGGCCAATTTATATAAAAAACTATGAATAATTTTTATTCAATGTATTATATTTTTGGGGATTAATCTAAACAAGTCCTTTTTTTGGGGTAAAATATATTATCAATTTACTATGAAGAATCTATATAATAATCAAATTAAATTGTTATGTTAATTATTAAATATTTTTTTTTATTCTAAACATGTTTCCAAATACATTTTCATTAACAATAAAATAAATAAAAATACTTTTGTGGATATGTTTTTAGAATCCTTCCACTACATCTAATGTTTTGAGAATTATTTTTTGAGGAAAAATTCCAAAAATAAATCCAAAAATATTAATACAAATGATAAAAACACCATTCTTGTAGTAATGGAATTTTTTTAAAAACTAATGATTAAATAAAGAAAATATGATTTTTGGGACTTTATATTAATGTTAATGTTTCAAGCATATGAAAAAAAATATTAGAAAAAAGTTAAAACTGAGGAAGTCATGTAAATCCTACATTATGGGTGTGAAAATATTGAATTATGAAAATATGACATATAAATAAAAAATTATTTGAATATTTATAATAGATATAACAACCTGGGAAACATCAATGCAAATTACTGTGATTTTGGTTAGAGTTATAGAACGTGTTTCAATTACTATATCAATGTTCTGTTTGATATTGCAATGAAAATAAGACTTTATAATCTATAAATATTATGAAAGTATACATTCATAATGTCTTCATAGGGTAAAGCTAATATAAAAAATCCAAAATAGTCAATAAAGAAGATAGGTGAGTAACCCTTGGGGGAAAAGTAATAAAAATGTCCTCTCAAATTTGAGCATTCTAGATAAATAGGATCACTATACATTGAACAAAATGTTTATTCCATTATTATAATATTGAAATAAAATAAATTAATTCAATCATGATAGAAAAGAAAAAATTATGTGGTTTTCTCAAAAAAATGTAAGTAATTAAAAATTAAAAAAAGGATGTCCATTGTGGGGATATCTCCAGAGGAATCATGTGGATAAACCAAAAAATATAAGAACCCATTAATATAATGATTAAAAATCATTCTAACTGATTTGGATTTTGAAAAATAAATATAAGGGGAACCTTAAAACATAATATCAATTGGAATACAAATGATTATAGATGAAGAAAAATGTTAATTGCAAAAAAGAATATTTAGAAATGATGAATAATGTTCTTTGAATGATTTTTATACGATGTGAATTATATTTGGAAACTACATAATGGACTGTCAAATAATATTACAATCCCATTAATAAATCATGAAAACGTTATCCTTTCAACAAGTGTTTTATAATCCTTGATATCTCATGTAAAAAATAATATTTAACATAAAGAAAAAATAAAATCCCCAAAGTATCATTACAATCCAAGACTTCCTTCAAATATATAAAAGCATGTATGATTAATCATCTTGGATTTAGAGCTACAAATGAAATAATTTCATGGATGAGAAAAATATATCAACATTATTGATCCCAATAATGTGGAAAATGGGCTGAAAATTATTTTGAATCTTACATTTTTTGTTTTGTAATGAAAATATACGGAAGTAATGGTTATTTTTTCTTGACAAGGGAACCATTGAAGGGACATAAGTTCAGTAATATTTTCTAGATCAAAAGAAGCATCAAACAAATTATGATTTATCAAATATAATTCTAAAGAAAATATAATAAAATATGAACCATGATAAATTGATGATAAGGAAGTTACTTGGGGTTATTTTAGGATTATTCGAGATGTATTTATTCATTTAAAATAAGATATTTTGAGTATCATATTAAAATTATTCATTGAGATTTTAGGTACTATCATTTTCTCTCCATTTTCATGACAAAGTGAGATTTATTTTTAAGGTGGATGATTTAAATTTATTTATAATAAGAAAACAGAGGAGAATGATGTCCTCCATGGATGAGAATATATTCTAAAAAATGTTTATTAGTGTTTAAATGTTTTTATTTATGTGTAGAGATTAGTAAAATGAAATTATTTTAGAATTTCACAAAAATAAGTATCAATATATTAGTGCAGTTTGGTCGGACAAAAAACAATTATATGTCCTCTTGGGAAGAATATTGATTGATGGTATAATATGGTTATATATTATTGGAATTGTGGGAAACTTTGATACCAAAATCAAACACTCATTTTTATTACAGTTAGGATCAATAACAGAGACTTCGAGAATAGTTTTTTATAGAAAAGTGAATTATAATGATGTGATACCTCCCATTTTCATGAACATTATATTAATATCAAATAATGAGAGATAAAAAATAAAATATAATTGGAAATGGGGATATTATAGGATTTTATATAGATCACATATTGACATATCATATTATAGTTGGTATAGATACTAAATAAATAGTATGATTTTGTTGAAACTAGTATCATTTATTCATGTATTTAATGCACATGATTAGTAAAAGACACAATGAAGTAAAAATGATATCAATATGTAGATGGTGGATTTCTGGAAAGATTCCAAGACATTCTGGAGTGTATTAATGAGAAGGTTGAAGTTATAAATGAGCAAAGAAAATGATTATTCATAATCATTCTGATTGGAAAGATGTAGTTTCTAATAAATGAAGTTGGACTAGAAGATATAAAGATATTCAAAAATATTTGGGAATGGATTATATAATATTTGAAATTATATTATTATTAATATAAAAATGGATGAGAATCCTATTCGAGTCCTTATACAAAATCTATTAAATTAAACTTTACAAATTTATAATGGTTCTAATATTTGAATTTTTTCGATCTATTCACATGGAAGTGAGGGTCTAATGAATTTAATACTAGAGTTTTTCATGTATATATTTTGTTATAGTTCATGAACACGTAATAATATTCATTCTGATTATTATCAATAGTATCTGTTAATATAAAAATACACATGGATGGACTTGGAGTTATAACTAAAGATTGTCCGTGATCTAACATTCATATTATATTAGAATAACCAATTCTGTGAAAAATATAAAATTTAATTTAATTAGAATCTGAAGAGTACTGGGTAGTTATGAACAATAATAATTACTTTTTAATTGAAGTCTTAGATAGTATATATTGTGAAAGAAAATATGTGTGAGTGATGACTTGAATATTCATTTATTGAATTATAATATAATATTTATATAAATTTTAAAATGTTTTGAGAATTATATTAATGATTCGGATTTAATATATCTCTTTATGGTTGAGAAATTTTGGTTATAAGATGTAGATATCATCATCATAAATTTAGTACAAACATCCAGATGGTTTATAAGATGACCTCATAATGTTGATATGAAAGGATTTTAAGGTTTATATCAAGATGGGAAGTATTCCTATGGATTCATAATTAATTATTTATTTTCATACATTATTGAAAACTTATAATAGATGATTAAGGAATACATTTCATGTCTTGAAGAGGATCTATAATTTTTATTTAATTATTGAAATAATGTGATGTTTCAAATTATTTATGTAAATGATTAGATGATTAATTGATGAATTATGAATGTAATGAATGAAATTATATGAGATAAATAATGATTTCGTATGGGTCATATGAGTCCATTATAGTGTAAATATTTCAAGGGGATGGTGAACCTTAAATTTTATAATGGTCGTCACCACAAATAAAATAACATAATAATGTTCATAGGATTTATGTGTAAAGATCATATTCTAATGGGTCATTATATGAGTAAAACCCATTTTTGTAAAGTAAATAACATATATTTATGATTCAAGTATTTACATTATTTTTATATGTTTTCATGAAATAATATAATTATCGAAATAATGAAATTAGAAAAATCCCATGAATTTATCTTCATGAAATAAAATATCAAAATAATAATAAAATATTTTTTATCAAGATATATTGATTTAAGATCAATCATTGGAGATGTTGGATGAGGATATGAGTTCAAATTTAATCGGATAAGCTACACTATTATAATTATATGCACATGTGGTAATACAATTTAATGAATTATATTATATCAGTTTTTTGTAATTTTTAGTGACATTAAATTTTTATATCATGCTGGAATATAAATTTAAAATCAATATGAAATCCATTGTAGAAAAATAATTGATGCATATGATTTGTGGATATTTTAATTTCCAAAAATAATATTAATAAAAATTCAAATTATAAATTAATATATAATATCTAAATAAGGAGAAAAATAATAATATAATTACCTAACATTGATTTTAATTCATATATATAAATTCACTAAAATGATATTTCATTACATTTTTTTGCATGATATATTTTCTACTGGTTTAAAAAATGGAATATAGACTCAATACAGTGACGAAAAACTAGAAAGAATGTATATATGAGAAATGTAGAGAAGTATTATGTTGAAGAAATTGATAATAATATGTGATAAAGAAGATGATATTGAAGTTGGTATATCTTGACATTTCTTACTAAAAAATATGTGTAGAGAAACTGTGGGACTCAATATAGAGACATCATCTACTATAGAATTATGTGAAAGAATGAGTTGATTTGTCCATCTACTTATTATATTATATGATTAAAATGTGAGAAAACTAGTCTAAAATCATATATTATACATATCTAATGAATCTCCTTGGAATCACAATTAATTATTTTGATTGAGGTATTAGATCATTCAAACAATATAACTAGGAATCCAAATAATTTATAATGATCTACATCACAACGATTATGTCAAAACTATTAACATATAAATATTTTATAAGTGAAATATGTTACATTAATTATACCATGTTGGTTCATAAATAGTTAATCCATTTTTAATCCATTTTATATTCATGATTTTTAAAATAAGTAGGTCTTATTAATGGGTTAATAGTCATGTATCCCTAAAGACATATATATTCATAAGGAGGTAAACCTCATCATCCAACCTAAGTGTTCTAATTATTATATTTTAGTGTTATTTATTTACATTCATACATAAAAAAGAAGTGAGAAATACATATAGTTATTTATTCAATGATAAATTCGAGAGGTCACAAATTAATAATGGATAAACCAGCTAAAAAATATACCAACACAGATTCATCACCCCCACCCTCTCATTATTTGACACATCCATTTGTAATCATAACATTCACACACTCTAACATCATATATAAAAAAATTAAGTAATATTATTAATTTATTTTATGATAATATCTATATTATTATTTATTGATACCATTCATTTAGGGTTTCTTATTAATCATTCAGTAATAATCTTATTGTTAAAATCATTATTGAAGTGCATATTTTCCTATTTTTTATATGCCATCTCCAAATTAGAGATTATGGACCTTGCACATTTATTATATGCTAATAAACTAAATATGGTTCATCGAGGTCATTATTGTGTTTGATGTATTTTTTATTCCTACTTTTTATTCTTGATTTTATACTGGTGGATCATAAAGAGTAAATAAATCAAAAAAATTTATGAATTTAAAACCAATAAAAACGTGTTTTATAATGAATATAATTATATTTATTTATTTTATAAAAAGTACATTATAAATTAATCATTATTATATTATATTATTAGTATTTACTTCTTATTAATAAATCAATATTTTAATATTTTAATATCATTCCTATTGGTGGTATAATTTACCCAATCAACAACATGGGTTAATTAATGATTCCTTTTGAACATTTAATTTTATAGATCTAACATCACCATTATAGAATAATATTTAATTCAAAATCAATTTATGAAATTTATAAATCAAATAGTCTATGATTTGGATGAAAATGAATATGAAGATATAGTTTGGGTATGTTTAATACTTACATTGAAGTTTTATATATTATCATTGAAAGACACATGAGAGTGATGGAATTTGGACACCATTTGACATAGGGATAATAACATGATATAATATTGTTATATATATTTTATGGGTTGGAATTAAATATGGAACTGAAATAAATATATTATTTTCTTCTGGGCATAGGAGGGGTCCATCTAATGGTCAGTATTGGATGTATTTTCACAAATTACATTTATTTAATTTGTTGTTAATGTAATATCTCTTCAAAAGTCTATACACAACAGATAAATATTTTTTGCGTTACGAAAATGGGTGGTTAATATTTCCCTTATAATCTCATTTATAGCTATTATTTCATTAATGTTTTTAAATTTTACCCATTTTAAACTCACATACCTCATTTATCTTTCAATAAGGTTACTCAACCTTTTCATCAACAAATTAATTCTTATACTTTATAATAAATATAAATTAATTCCGTAATTTATCATACTAATTATAAGAAATATTTTTATTTTATTGAATACATTTTTGAAATGTAATATAATTAATTAAAATTTATAAACATATAATTAATAAAAAATTATTTATAAATGTACTATTTTGTAGATATCAAATTAATATATTTTGATTTCGTGACTAGTAATGATCATTAGATGTTCAGTAGTTTATTTGATTATATATATATATATATATATATATAATATCAATATGAAATAATGATCAAAAAATTTAATGACATAAATATTAGCCACACATAAAAAAAAATATTCTCTCAAAATTATCTCTTCTCAAAATTTAATGGTTTTAGAATAATTTATAACCAATTGGGAATAAATTAATAAATTATTATAAACTTTTTAATCATTTTAGAAAAATAATTTTAAAAAAATCAACACCTTAAGTATCATATCATATTTTTAAAATAAAATCTTATAAAATAAAATAAAAATCCATTTGTATGATAAAATAATTTGTATTTAGCAGAGAATTATTATAATTCCTTATAATTGTTTAACTATGTAGTTGTTTTTATATATTTATTTTTAATAAATTATTCTAATTTTTTCATTTTAATTTATTAATAACATTATTCAAATGTAATATATATATATATAATAAATTTTATTCTATATAATCAGCTTTATTCTCAAAAATTTATTAGAATCATTTTATTCTATTAGGGTAAAATTAATTTTATTGAATAATTGAAATATATAATAAATATTTAAATAATATCAACAATTTTTTTTATGAGCTACATACATGTATTTCAAACCATGTATGATGTTCACTAATATTATACCAATCATATATATACCCAAAATTAACAGTCACAAGACTGATATATTACCCCTAATATATCTAATAATTTCATTCTTATACAACTTCACAATGAACACAACTCATTTATATAGTCGTTATTTCAAATTTTGCGACATTCTTTCTATTTTCATGTTGTTAATTCCCATTTGAGGTTTCTTTCTAATAATTGATATTATCATTGGTGAAGATGATCATAGGTACTATCGAGTCTTAAAAATATTATAATTTTATTTATTAACTTTTTAAATTTATATAATTTTAATTGATTTAATCATCTGATGAAGCTAACAAATAGTTTCATTAAATTTTATTAGAATGTTCTATTGGTAATGAATAAGTTTTCATTTGTAAGTATTTTATATATTATGGATTATTTTATACACTAGTATAATTTGAATATAAATAATTTTTATATATGATCGAAATATAATTTATGGAAGTATAATTAGTCCTAACATATTGGGTGTTATACAAATGATTACCATGAGATGTACTGAAAAGAATTATTCTTGTTTTTCTATTTTTTTTCCTGAATACACACACCATAAAATGTTTTCTACCTTGAAAACCCTATTTTTTGTAGACCTTGATATTATTTATAAGAATATTCTTGTGATCCTTAGAGAATATTATGTTTATCATGTCTCATATTTATGTGATTGGTCTTATAAGTGATCTTATTAGAGTGGTTTATTTGATATTTGAGAAAAAATATTGTGGTACATTTAGTTTCATAGTCATGTCTAACCTATTTAATTATCAGGCTTTCATTTGTATCTGTTTATCTATTTGGGCGATCCTTATATTTTTTTTTGGTTTTTTATATTGTGCATTGATTACATTCTCTTATAAAATGTTTATATATTATAATATTAAGAAATATACATTTATTGAATATTTATGTTCTTACATTGATTATTTTTGTGAAGTAGATAATTAATATTTTATTATATGTTATAATATTTAGAGTATAGCCTCCACAATAGTACTTACACACTCTAGCTACTATCTACAGCCTCTGGTGTGCAGAGAGATGTGTCTAGTGTAACACCCCAACACATAACACATGTTCCAATCCAAAGAGTTTCATGACCTCATCCAAGACACATTGTATGGATTGGGATATCAACTATCATTGAGGGAATATGTAAAACCATGGGGTGATATCTCCCTTTATAATAGATGAGATTGAGTGAAAAAAAATTGAATAAAATAATTTTACTACAAGAAAAAAATGTGTATTCAGTAATAAGGAAATTGTCCCATACTATAACAGTATAAAATAAAATATGTAGAGAAATATGATGTTTTATATATACATGTGTAATCACTCTATAAAATAAACATGAAAAAATAAATATATTACTCTATATAAATGACCTCTAAGTATATCCTAATAATGCTTTGTTATACCAATCTTCTACTCAACATCTCTATTCAATCCACTGCCTTCATCAGTAATCTAGGAAAAAGGATTCTGTATATGAACATAGAGACCAATATAGGAAATTAGTATAAAACATATTATGATACCACCAATGTGTAAATGAAATAATTTTAGTAGTTATTTATTAGTGTATGTGAGGACCGAAAAGTTATATCATCTGCAAACAATATGTTTTTGTCATCAAGTTCAAATGATAATTCCAATTATAACCTTTTCCAACTAGGTTCAACTCTGAACAGGAAGAGAAGTTATGTCTATTTTACTTGAATCATATAATAATAAATAATACCAATGTATGTTTCAAAATGGACCATAAGTTATCATACCTCATTTTAGGCCATAATTCTATTATATATCACCAACAATCTCAATTTTGTCATCACAAAAACCATTTCTAACAATTAGTCTAAAGATGAGCCTCAAAGATACAATTCCATTACATTAATCACATATTACATGATTAAGATCAGAACCCAACTTGTTAAATGTTATCTCCATATATCTGATTAACCAAAAAATGAAAGTCCCACCAATCACATTGATACATAATAGAAAAATCCTAAGGGGAATACACAGATATATAGACACAATAGATAAAAATAAAATCAGTGATCTATACACATGCATATGAATGTAAATTAAAAATAGGTTTCATTGGCTACAAAGACACACTAAAAAACAACAATAACGTCCTTATAGGTTACACACACACATTTCATATCATACATTTTATAAAAGTATCATAACATTATAGTTATTGTGCAACATTATTTGTATTAAATACTAATGTAAAAGTTCGTTAGTAGAATCATGATCTAACAATAATGATCCAAAAATATATTGCAAAATCACTAAATTAGGATTCACGAGTGATAATATGACCAGGGTAATGTATCTTGGGTTAGTATCAGGTTAATCATAAAAAATGAGATAATTTATAATGAAATTATCTATTTGAATCTACTAACTATAATGACAAAATAATCATTACACCATTATTCCATGATAATATATAATGGATTTCATTAAATCATGTTATGATTATGAATTATTTTCATGGAAGTCTGTATCGATAATCTTATATAATGATAAGAGAATGGATATATAATGTAAATGAATAATACATGACAACTGATCACATACCTTGATATCCCAAGAAATGATGTCAGTAGATCCAACATAATTGATTTCAAGAGTGACGAAATTTTCCCTGAAAAACCACTAGATGTCCCTAAATTTGAGATATCTACTTTTAGGATGATTAATTATTAGTTTTGAGGAGTTTCAAAATTATATTTGAAATAATCAAGTCAATTCAATCGAAATTCAGAATTTGGTCTCATAGATTACTAAACCATAAAAGGATCACTTCCTTTTCTTGGAACTCACATTATTTCAATACATGTATTATTATATCATGTGCTAACCATGATTTTTTTTCAAGTTACAATGTTTTCTATATAAATTATCATGTTTTGATAAAATTGTGTGTCAACCATGTGACACTTATTACATGGCACAAATAGTTGTATGGTTCCACTGAACCATACACAACCGAGCTCCATGGTAATGGAATATAAAACCATACAAAGTGATCTAGAAGCAACTTAATATAGGAAAAAACATTTAATGTCCAAAAAAAATTAAATGAATAAAATTAAAACCTAATAAACATAGAAAAAATTAAGTATGTTATAATATCCCACTTAATGGAACTACCATCAATGAGAAGTGTCACTGGATGTACATATTTAACAACACATGATATAAGTATCTCATATATGATTCTGAATCCTATAATTCTTCATGAACACACATTTTCATCTATAAAATATAAATGTGGGAACCCTATTATTATGTCCTACATATAAAATCTAATCAAATAGTTGAAAATATCATTCTTCATGTATGATTCTTCCTTAAACACAACATCCTCATTATTGATTACATGCGGTGGATAATTTTGGTACATTCAATGACGAGGAACATTTAACTCATCATGCATAAATAAATTTCATGGACGAAGATCTATATATTATATAAATTTCTCAATTGATTATATGATCTTGAATTATCTCACAAACCATAGCGAAAAGATACCTTCCTCTAAAATCATAAATACCCTAATTGACGGGATACTCCCAAGAATATCTTGTAAGCCATGGATAACATTAAAGGTTGTTATCATTGATAAATATATGAATAATTATTTCTCATAGTCATATAAATAAAATAAAGATTTTCTACACCCTATTAGAGGTGTTTTTCACTATACATGGACCAAAAATATAATTCTCATTCATTTGTTCCCCATAAAATATATCCATGAGGGGACACCCTAGAGTGGTAGATACTACATGATCTCAATTACTTTTGTTTATTTTTTTTCATAAACCTACGTATAAGGCACATTAAATAAATTTATTTCACATAACCCATATTTTTTATTAATTAATGAAAATTGGTTCCAACTATTCCACAAAATATGATACTAAATTTTCTTACCTCTCATGTTTGTATGTAAAAACAGATGGTTCATTTAGATATTTCACATGATTCATCCCTTGATTCATGTACCAAACCATACTAGATCTCATCATCAAGGTATACTAACATATATTTTATCAATATATAGTTCCACATACATTGTTCTTTATTTATCACTACTTACTAATGCTCCTAAACAAGTATCTATCGGCTACTAACACAACATCGTCACTTAAAAATCAGCAGAAAACCAGAAACCACATTCATTGGGTTAAGTTAACCTACTAACAACTCCAAATATGTAGTCATAAATTTCATCACAAATAAATTATAATAACAAACATAATCTAATATCAATAGAGTGTTCAATAATGTCATTTACAATAATTTTCAAAAATAATAACATTACCAAACATAATGAGACAACATACAGACACCATCAACTCACAAGTAAATAACACTTTCACTATATATTACCACCACATTACTTGGTACTATGAGTGACTATAAAAATAATATGCATTATTTGTATTAAAAATAAGGACTAGTAAAATTTATAAATGATCACTTATACATCAAAAAAATAGACATCCCAATACAAAAATGATTCCCAAAATTAAATTTCAATAGAAAATAAAATGACCATTAACATGTATTATCTCATTCCATAGATTATGTGATCATATCACATACCTACAAAACCATAAACATAGGGTTAAATCTTGATTCCTTACATGAGACTTTACTAAGAAATTGTCCATTCCCTGATTCTCATCTATTAACTATCAATCCATATCGATATACCCATATTAGAACATAATACTATTTCATTATTGATTCTGGAACCGTTATAATCCAAAATCACTGACTGTCTCCACCACTTCCACTAAATAATTAACCATATTACCTGCATCAAAAAAACAAACCATACTTTCGTATAAATAAAAAAGAAAACACTATTCATATACCTATCACATATATCTCACAACATTGTGAGGATTTCCCACCTTTTCACAGAATGGTAATCTACATCCAATATGTAACTTTGACAAAAACCCACTATAACGAAAAAATTAATCCCACTGCAATAATTTCATGTCATGCTAAAATGTCCATTCATATCATTGATGATATCTTTTATTCATTCATAACGATAAACACTCACTACTATGAGTGATCAAAAAAAATTATCGATAAGGACAATTCATCACCACATTAGTACTAAAATTTTGTCTGAAACTTCATATGCACAATAAATATGCAACACACTCCCCCCATATAGGCTCATATTATCCTCGTTATCACCAAATCTAATATAGACTGAATCCTTCATTTATCCCAAATTTAATAGATTATTGTCTTCCATATAGGCTCAAAATACCATTTCAAAAATACAACCACCAGTGACGTGTATCCATGGAAAAAAAACTACCCAGACAAAATTTATGGGCAATAAACATTAACATTCAACCTTTCTCCAAGGACCTAGAATATTTTCTAGGGAAATTAAATGAATTTCACCACCTTCATCTATGAAAACACCCCATAATTAAATATTTAAATTCTAAATGTGTTTTTTATTCAGTTTTTTCTCAAGGGAAATACTCATCGATGTTGCATCCAACTACACTTAATGATCTCAAAGAATTAATTCCAATGAAAACATGGCAGCATCAACCATATAACCCAAGTTACATTACACAATGACTATTTTGAAAACAATTTTTTCCAAGAACATTTTAATAATGAACCGATGTGGTATAAAAACACTATATTTCATCACTTCAGCTCATATCATTCAACAACACTATATTATCTATATAAGTTTCAACAACTTCATGAAAAATTCAACAACACCATCTCACTATGATGATAATATATATTTTCAATGTCGATACCATAATCCAAGACATCCTCATTACCCCATAGTATCTTTCATATGAACCTTTCATGGACCTCCTTTTATTATCATAACAAATGGTTCACTTTATGTACCACTATAGGCACAAGTACCTCAGTTAATGTGTGGTGTTATTTGTTCCATTCCCAACATCAAACTTTGTACATGGAACAAATAATATTACCAGATGACAAAATATAACCATGGAATTACCTATAATGGATAAATTAAACTCCCATAACAATCTAGCATCATAACATATGTTTTATATGAAATAGTTCATCAACCACTACAAAACAGTCTTCAGAATTTCCCACTCTAAATGAAACAGAATTAAAAGGAATCATAGTCCCCAAACAACATGATATAGAATAAATGTGTTTTGAGTGAATGAATTGGTTTAATATCATTATAATCCTAGATGTCACTTGTGGGGCCACATATCATTGGTTCAGGGAAGAATCCACATCCACCTATCTAATCCATAGGGCACCACCCAAAAAACCACCCATTATATAAAAAATTTAACTGGAACACATTTAAATAATTGTTTACATGGAAAATAATTTATCATACACTTTTGATAAACACATTAAGAAGTTCTACTCAATCATCAGACAATATCATCACATTCCAACTGACCATATTCGAGGGAGCACTATTATTATTTTTTAAGAAAAAATATTCCCCTAATAGTGATGTTAACACATAGATAATGTTTTTCTATAATTTCAAACATACATCACACTACCACTCGATCATAGTTAGAATAAATAAAAATATTCCATTCATGAAAACATATTATAAAATAGAAAAAAGGGGATTCAAATAGGGTTTCAATGTCTGATCATAAAACGTCAGTTTATATATTATCAATATCCAAATAAAAATATTAGATATTTGAGAGAAAATAATTATTCACTGTAATGATTTCGTTTTAAATATCATTTTCAACCAGGAATATTGAGATTTAATATTAATCATTTTTCATATCACCTAAATACCTATCCCAATTCACATTAATCATTTTATAAACAAATATTATTTTTTTAATCCATTCCAAAAAAATTTATCATGATTCATATTACTCACAATTATAAAGACCATACTATTCTTTATACATATCATGTAAATGTCCATGTTCCCTTTCCGTTACAGCCTAGTACAATGCCCATGTTACCATTTATACTTTCCAATTGAACGACCATGTTTCATTCCTTTACAATTAATTAGTTTATCAAATAATTATTCATCCTTAATTTCAATGCCAATTCAGAAATAACGTTTTCTCATAAACAACCTTAATTAAATGACAATTAATTACATAAAACCATGATATTAATTAATTATCACAATTCAACCATATCAATATCACATAATTAATTATATAATAAAATTTTTCATGATATAACCACAATATCTCAAGATTAATTACAACATTAATTATCTCACCTCATGAAATCAATATATCTTAATTTATCAACCTTTATTTATATCAAATCATATATCATAATATATCATAAATATTCCGCGATTAATAATCTACATAAAAAATCACTAAATCTAATAATTAATGGAACAATGAATTGTCTAAATTGATGTACCCTAAAAATCATAACTAATTCACAAATTAATTATATAAATGGGAATCCCCTTAGTCTCAAAAGGAAATCCGAAATAAAGTATTTAATTCAATAATAAATCCATTAAATCAATTCTACAAATTATGTAAATAAATTTTTCATTTATTGTAGCCAAAGAACCGAATAAATCATAAAACATGCATACCCATCTCCAAATAACAACTATGGGAAATGAATATTAGACCACCTAACTCACTTCTTTTATAGTAGTATGCCAATGAAAATCACGCATAATTAATAATCACATTATTATTGATCTATCTTTTAATCTCAAAATAGTAAACCATGATAAATAATAAGATATGTCTATAATTACAATTCTATATCTCCAATCCTAGATATTGATTTAAAAAATATAGATTTAGATATAAAAAAATAGAATATTACTTCCCATAAAAATAATGATCGAAGTAAGGAGGATGAACAAGAATGAAATGATATATGATCCACTTACTAGGAGATGGAAAGGACATCAATTTGATATAAAAATCAAGAATCAAGGAGAATTGTATGGATTAGAATTTATCCATAGATCTTCAAATGGGATCGAGGGAATATGGTGGAATGTGGATTAAATAGGTAACTTCAGGGGTTTAAAGTAATTTTTAAATGCTATTATAGATTAATTAATTCACGTGCATTATTTTTAGGTAAGGGGAAAACAGTTTTCCATAAACATACACCCAGATTTAGCCTATTAATTTAGGAGTCCATAGTTAATCCTAATAGGGTTCTCATTTTCCAAAATTATGTAATTCATGCAATTCCACATTGTCCACTATTTTAGGGTTTTCTAGTACACGACACACTAATTTCTATAACTATACACCAATCATAAACTACCATACAAAATTAAATTTTACTCAATATTCACACAGACACACCTGATTTTTAAACCAAATGAAAAGTACTCAAATTAGTAAAAACATGTACCTAAAAACAATGACGGTTCAACTTGATAAATTTTCTGGGTAATACATTATAGAAATATATGATGAAGGGATTATGACAATATGGTGTGTATTAATTAAAGAATATTTTTTTTCATTTCAATCTCTGGTAGAACCATTGAATATAAATGATTAATTAGTCGTTATGATCATAATTTTATTAATTCATGAAGAGTTAAAATAGATTAAAGTGAATAAGGTTTGAGAATTAGTTAATATAACCTCTGACATCCTTTTTATATATACAAAATGGTGCTTTTGGAATATATTTTATTAATATGGTGTGACCACTAGGAGCATGGATACACTATTTATTTAAGATTCTAACCATGAATAAGTTATTTACTGTGAAGAAAATGTTAAAAAACCATCTAGATTAAAATCCATTAGGATTCTTCAAGCTTATTTATCACATATGAGTTTTTAATTATATCATATGGATAAAATATATTCATTTTTGAATGGATTTATTATGGAATATGATTATGGGGAACAAAATCCATGTTTTAATAATAACTAATATCATGATTTAGTTTTCAAATATACCAAATCTATGTATGGAGTGAAATGAGAACTTATATATTTTGATGAAGGGTTATGTTCTTTTATTTTAGAAATTTTATTTTTAGTCAGAGTATAATATCCAAATAAATTAAAGATAAATCATCATAAATTTTTTTAGTTCAGAAATATGTCAATGATATAATTTTGGAAACAATTAATGAATTAGTTTGAAAATAATTTTCAAAACTCAGGAAACAATAAATTGAAATTATCATAATGGGTTAGTCAAATTTTTTATTGGTTTTCAATTTTATCAAAAGGACAAGGGGATTTTGATAAATAATATAAAATACATACATGAATTAAATAAAAATATTTGTACATGAGAGTAGAAAGGAATATATATGTTCGACTAGTTATAAAGAAATGATTTACTTTGAAGATGTCAATAAAGTATTTGACAATAATTTATATAATAAAAATTTGCAGTCTATAGTATTTGATTACTAGTGGACCAAATATTATTTGTTTTGTATGAATATGTTCTAAGTTTAATATATTTTCTGAATAATCACAGTTAACATCCACCAAATAATTGTAAGAAATTTAATAGAAAAAATTTCAATTTCTGTCCATTTTTCAACAACAAATAATTTCAATCGAACATCATATTTTGATGTTGATTCAATGATTGAAGACTTATTTGGAAGATTAATTCAGTAAAAATAAAATTTATATGTAAATAAATATCATCATAGCCTTATATGAGACAAAAAACTATTTCATTATCTAATACCAAGGTATATTGTTTAGTTGTGGGCAGTTTTTCCATATAGATTTTTTGGATGAAACACACCTTAATGGATATTAGATTCTTTCATAACCAGCTACAAATAAAATGTGATAACACTAATCCAATGAAATTTCAATGACTTTGATAAATAATTCTAGAATGATGCATACATATTTAATGCATCATTTAAGGAGTGATAATTCTCATATTGGTGATACTAATCATGAGTTAATCAAAAATAAGTATTTCTTTGAAGATATTTTTACTAAGCGCCATGTGTATGATCCTTTCGATTTTGTTATAATATTATTGTGTTAATTTGAATTTGAATTAATTTACTTCACATCATTTTCATTAATTTTAATTTCTACATTATTTTATTAATATATCAATTTAATGATATATGGAATTTAAATTAATCTATTATATTTGAATTTTTAAATATTTATTTTTTTTTAAATAAAATAATAGTTATTTGATATCAATTTTATTTAATTTTATTTCATTTAATTTTAGTAATAATGGACTTCTTATCCAAATAGGGAATGTAATTGTTTTTTTAAATCAGTTCTGTATACAAAATACCTTTCAACCCTTGACACATTCATCAATATTCTAAATATCATCCTTTAAAATACAAATTGTCACCATTGAACCCTTGATCTGATCCTATTATCTATTTTCTAAAAATCTACCATGGGAATGTAGAAATGCAGTGATGATGGACTAATAAGTTCATCCATGTAATGAAAAAGGATGGTGTTTGTCATGCATTGTTCTTTCTTTGATGGACATATATATAGAATGAATAATTACTACTGAGATAGTTCTAAAATGGCTACTTCAGTTCAATGGAGTGGTGTTTTTTTAATACAATATGAAATGATATTTTAGGAAAATGTAAATGCGTTTATTAGGAATGACATATTTTTGTTTATTCAAATAGTTTATATTCATTTATATAAATGAAAATATGTTTTAGTTTCATATGTTGAGTTGAATGAAATCCTTAATTTTCCTCACGAGGGGTCGGTCAAATTTAGAAAAATGATTCTTTCATTGAGCTCTGTGGGAACAAATAATGTGTTCATGTCCTTTTTTGGAACCTATGTCTATAAGAAGAACCTATAAATTAATTGTAAACTTAAAGGAATGTATTGTGTAAATTTTTCTGCAATAGGATTTCCCAATGATATTGAAAGATGGACAAAGTGTTATTTCAAGATATGTGCTTATTTTACATACTCATTATCAATTCCAACGAAATTTTTCCAGGTATTTGATGTTTTTTATGGATCATTATTACAATGGAATATGAAAATTGA
Source organism: Viscum album (assembly GCA_963277665.1). Taxonomy (NCBI): domain Eukaryota; kingdom Viridiplantae; phylum Streptophyta; class Magnoliopsida; order Santalales; family Viscaceae; genus Viscum; species Viscum album. The sequence goes on from OY728156.1 coordinate 1,028,172,288, forward strand.
ATTATTAATCCTATTATATTTATATATATATATAGTTCTTAAGAAAAATGGTTTTTATCCATATTAGTTCGATTAAATAAAATATTATAAATGTAATACACTTTCATTTATTTTATTATAAATAATTTCCTACTATTGGGACAAAAATATTAAAAATTATAATCATATTTGGGAGGATAATGTGGTTCCAAGGTATCCATCCTAAATAACAATACATAGGGATGCATATTCTACTAAAATAGTTCAAATTAGGGATGTGTAGGTGTAACACCCCACCCCTACCTCATTGGAATGAGGAGGCGGTGAGGGTTACATGGCCTTAAGTGACGTTCCCAAGGCGCCAATGGCTGGTAATAAATGCATAGGGCTCCAAGAATGATATGGAGAACCTTTTTAGCTAAGACAAAACCAACCAAAGAATACACTAACCACCACTATATGATGCATGTCAACAAAACACCCAAACATGCATTCCCAAAATACATCGAAGTTGTGCCACAATACACCCGAAAAAAAATACAACCAAACGTGTTTACACCAAATTAGAGTACAAGAGGAAACCAAAAAACAAACACCATTAGCCATGACACCACCACATATCCACACCCAGCTCCAAGATCCATTCTCCTCCAAGATATCCCAATGCACCACTAAAAGAGGGAGATGTCTTACCAGTGCCCACATCATGGTACACTACATCTACAAAGACACCAAAGTGCCAAAGCAGGTGGTGAGTACTAAAACTCAGTATGTTTTCCCCAAATGACTTTCCTACACATGCTACTAGGGCAAAACGGTTAGAACATTTATATAAAATAGTTTATATAAAAAAAATCACAAGTGAAACCATTTCCATAAGCCAAACACGCACTTACCATGCCATCACACCCAAACCAAGAAACCAAGGGAAATCCAACCAAACATGACACACACCATTTAATCATTTACAAACCAGAACAAGAATTTCCAACATTCAAAGAAATGCACGACCAACAACCAAAATAACCAAATGGTGGATCTTCAGTCCAACCCATTCACCCATTCACACCTAGTGGTACGTCCTGACCACAACCAAATGATGGAGCTTCTATCCAACCCATTCATCCATTCACACCTAGTGGTACTTCCTACCCACTAATCCTTTCATGGTGGCCCTTCCACCCAATATCCATCCCCTTTTGATACTGGTAATTATCACCACTTCTACACAAAATTCCAATCAAGAAATAACCATGTATATAACCAACCAAGGTCACAACAACATGCAGTCAAAAAATTCCATTCCATATTAATCCACTTCAATAAATAACCCATTTATTGAAAATCAATTTCCATGCCTAACCACATTTCAATATGACAACATATTTATTGAAACCCATTTTTATTAACCATTTTCTGAGTCAATCAGGGCATCCCATTTTAAAATATCAATTTTAAAATCAACAAAAACACCATTTCACCGAAAACAACCCCTTTTCCCCCAAAATCCTCTCAAACATCACCCAAGGGAAATCCAAACAATTTCACACATCAAAAAACTATTAATTTAAACCCAACCAAATTAATTGTAACAAAAAAACACTATCTCTAACAATGTGGAGTCGAGAGAGAAGCCACCTGCCTTTAGGGTTCCCCAGAAATCGACCCACAAGCAACCACACCTCAAATACGGAGAACGCACCACCGAAACCTCTCTATATCCCTTTCCCTAACATTCACAAGACATAAAATCAACATCTGAGGCAACAAAAACCCTATATCTACACACAATAGGTGTATATCCAGAAAATCGGGAGATATGGAGATGTATATATAGGGGAAAACACAATGAAACCAAGATGAGAGACTTAGTTGGGAGAAACAACCTTCAAAACACCAAGGAACCAATTTAAAACGATTCTAATCCGAGTGTGAGATCCCCTCCAACCATTGAAAACCTAATAACCTGAGTGAGCATCGAGTGGGAGAGAATTTGGAGAGGAAAGAGGTAATACTGAGTGAACTCGTGTTTTGAAACCCTATTATTAAGTGGCCACACGGTTATTCCACACAGTTTGGAAAACGGTTCTCCCACCACGTGCAAGCAACTGCCTCAAGAGGAAAGGTCTGAATGGTTTCCTCGCATGGTTTGGCACATCGTGCGTAGGATGTGCGAATCTTGCTATCTCCCCCAGCACGGTTTCTTGTAGAACCCATATAGTTTCCCCTAGCCGTGCTCAAACCGGGATCCCTAAGAAAAGCCTCCAAACTAATTCAAAACCGATCCAAACTCTCCAAACCTTTTCCCAACTCAACTCATGCACTTTAAACACATAAAAAGCATAAACAAAGGCCTCATACCTCAAACTGGGGGTACTACATTCTCCCCACCATTGGTCATTCCGTCCTCAGAAATTAGTGAACCCATCCTTTGCCGAAAGTGCTCAGCCATTTCTCGACCATCTCTTTCTCCTGCTCCCATGTCTCCTCTTGAATCTGACCATGTTGTGAGAAAACACGAAAAAACTGATGCTTTTACCATGGAAGACATTCTATTGCCTATTCACAACCCACAAGGGCACATGTACCAATGAAGACTCTGGTTCTTGATCAACATGATCCAATTTAATCACATGGACATGATCTAGCTGATTCTTTTTCAACTGCGACACATGAAACACATTTTTCACCACACTAATCCTAGGTGGAAATTCCAAACGATAATCCACCTCACCAACCCGCCCACAAATCTCAAAAGGTCCAATATATCTCGGAGATAACTTTACCTGCTTCACAAAATGATGATTTCCCAACCTAAGAGAGATCCTCAATAAAACATGATCATTCACCTCGAACGAAAATGGTCATCGACGATGATCCGCATACTATTTCAGACGACTATTAGACATCTCCATTCTATTCCTGATCGACATGAACTTCTATATAGTCTCCTGGGAAAGACTCGGTTCACCATCAATGACTCACATGTTTCCATAAAACATAGTGGAGAACAACATGGCCACCCATACAACGCTTCAAAAAGAGAAAAATTTATGGATGCCTGATAACTGTTATTGTATAAAAAGGCAACCAACGAAAATTGCTCCTCCCAAAAGCCACCAAAATCCATGACACAAGCACGCAACATATCCTCTAATGTTTGTATCATCCTCTCAGATTGACCATCCATTTGAGGGTAATTTGCCATGATCATAGTCAACTATCTCCCAAGGGATTTCGGTATGGATTTCCAGAAACGTGATGTAATCCTCATATCACTATTGGAAACAATAGAAACTGGAACACCATTCCTCTTTACCACCTCCTAGATATAGTTTTTTTAAAGATCCTCTACAGTGTGAGATTCATGAATTGAGATTAAATGGGACGACATCGTTAGCTAATACACTATCACCCAAATGGAATCATTCTTTCTAACCATTCTTGGGAGACCTGTGACAAAATCCATCTCTATTTGCTCCCACTTCCAAATAGGGATTGGTAAAGTGTGTAACATTCCCACTGGCCTCTGATACTCTTACATGACCTACTGATAAGTCAAGCATCTTGAAACAAACTCAACAACATTTCTTTCAATACTAGCCCACCAGAACTGCACATTCAATGCTCTATAAATTTTATGAATTCCATGATTAACAACCCACCTGGAATGATGCTACACCCTAAGAAGATCCCCATGACAAGAAACTGGTACAACTATCTGATTCTGAATAGACAAAACTAAATCTCCATTCAGTTTCCAACCATCAATGGTCTCCCACGCATTGAGTTTCTACCTCATGGTCACACACTGAGAATCAAATATCTGTGCCTCTTTAACCAGTGCAACCATGTTGGGAATAAACAAGACCAGATAGAAGACTTCTCTATCGCCCTAGTCCTCACATTCCAACCACATGTGAGCTATAACCGACATCAACAACCACCGGTTTGGTTCCTGTTTCACCACCTGAGCATATGATATTCTACATAATGCATCCACCCCTGAATATCCATTACCCGACATGTACATCAAGTCAAAATGAAACATCTTTAGATATTCCATCCATTTCCTTTGCCTCATGTTCAAATCCCCTTTTGAGAAAATGTGCTTCAAACTCTTCTAATCTATATATACTGTGAATTTCTCACTGAAGAGATAATGATGCAGCACTTTCAAAGCATGGGCCACTATTTCCAATTCCAAATCAAGAGTTTGGTATTTCTTCTCATGGACCCTCAACTTCCATGAGCCATACGCAACCACATGATTCCCTTGCATGAGAACTCACCACAACATTGATCCTGATGAATCACAATACACCACGTAACCTTCTCCTAGTTCTAGAAAAACCCAGATTTGTTATGATGTAAGGAAAACCTTTAGCTCTTTTAAACACTGCTAGAAATGTTCATTACACTGGAATGGAACATTATTTATTATCAAAGTTGTCATCGGTGAAGCCAAACATGAAAAATCACAAACAAAACTTAGATAATACCCAGATAGACCGAGGAAACTACGTACGTCAAACACATTATGTGGAGGTTTCTTTGAGACAATAGCCTCTATGTTTTCTAGATCCACTAAAACACCTCTCTCAGAAATCACTTGGCCAATAAACTGAACTTCCTATATCCAAAAGTCACACAATGAATATTTGGAATACAACTGTTGATCCCTCATGATTTACAACACTCACGCCATGTGCTGCTCATGCTCCACTGTTGCCTTTGAATACACCAGAATATCATCTACCAACACCACCATAAATTAATCCAGATATATTTGAAATAACTGATTCATCAATCCCATGAATATCGTTGGTTCATTCATTAGACCAAAGGGCATAACCACATATTCATAATGGCCATATCAACTTCTGAAAGTTTTTTTAGGAATATCAACCTTCCCCACCTGCTATTGATGATATCCTGATCTCAGGTTGATCTTGGAGAACCACGGGGCTCCCCACAACTGGTCTAACAAATCATCAATTCGTTGAAGGGAATATCTATTCATTATCGTATCTTGTATATTTATATGATAATCAATAGAGAGCATCAAAGTTCCATCCTTCATTTCCACAAACCACACCGGCGCAGCCCACAGAGATGTTCTAGGCCGGATAAACCCTTTGTTTTCTAACTCTTTCAAAAATACCTTCAATTATTGCAATTCAGTAGGTGACATCTGGTATTACGAATGTGAGATTGGACTAGTCCCTATAAAGAGATCAATTGTAAAACCCACTTCTATTATGGGAGGTAACCCAAATAATTCTTCAGAAAAAACATCCATGAACTGATCCAACACTGCTGGATGAACATGCTTCTCAACACCCTATATTATTTCCAATGACAACACTCCCATCTAATATGATAAAGTGTCGACTGCTGGTGAAAACAAAACTTTTGGACCATGCCTTTTATGACTCTCTCCTCTAAAGAGATATCTTACACCATCGTGTGTCATAAAAGCCACTATCTGCGCATTACAGTCGACGCAGGCCTTAAATTATACCAGCCAATCAATTCCCAGGATTACATCCTACCCATCCATCTCAAGCACAGATAAATTCCAGGTTATCTCAACCTCACCACCAATAATACAACATTCTTTACACAAGAAGGATGAACACTCTCTTCGACCGAGTGGAGTTTGATGTTTCAAAACTGAAGGCATCATTTCTATAATTAAACCCCGCAACTTAACCACACGTGCAACAACAAAAGAGTGTGAGGAACCCATATTAAAGAACAGGTGCATAATGGTATAATTTAAAAGAATAGTATTTCACACTGTGGATGGTCCTGACTGATTATCCACCACAACCTACTCATCTCATAACCACGCTGTTGTTGCAACACACTGCACTTTATTGCTTTGCTGAGGCATCATGGTATTTCGAGAATCACCATGAACCATATTACTCTTCTGACGAGGGGTGTGATGTTATCCTCGTCCCATCGAAGCATATGATGTCTACGATCCCTGAGGAGTACCATGCACACACGACCATGGTGCATTTCGATAGTAACGATGCAGATGCCCCATCTACATACAATTATGATATTCTCGAGGTTGTACCATACAATCCTGCTTGAGGTGGCTTGTAGAACCACACTAAAAACATCCAGGCATGCTCTGGGGCTTTGAAGGAAGATTTATCGATCCTACCGTCAGATTATATGCCACATTCCCACCCTAGGAATAAGTTTCCCTCCTTCGTTTGATCCCAGCGTTAGAGTTCTCACTATTCCCCATGGGTACCACCATGCTTCGTCTTCCCGGAGCTCCCAACAAATCCCGCTCATCCAACAAGGCTCTATTCTCCATCTCAGTGTAATAATCTATACACAATACCACTATGTTGGAACGAATGTCCTGCCTCAATCCAGCTTCAATGATACGATCATTAAACAATGTGCTACCCCCCACCTCGGGTGCAAGCCGCACTATGTTCATAAACATTGCTACATAATCTTACATCAGACAGGAGAAATCAGTTGTGTGCTAACCTGGTGGCATTTCTATAAACAGAAAAAAACAACCATGAGTCTCACTTCTATAGACATATATAATTCCCATTTCAAATTACATTACTCAACATTATCACAACAAGGCTTTCCACCTTTACACATTTTCCATGTTTCACCATTTTTTAAAATCATACCATTTTCAAAATACCAAATTTATTCACATTACAATTTCACACATTTGAAAAACCACAATTTGTCAATTCATCGCATAAATCATTATTCCCCACAAAATATGCTTTCTATTGGGAAGTCATTTACACCATGCATGCCATGCTCGTCTCATTGGCTACACTCATGTAAATGAGATATCCATTGCCTATAATTGTCTCCAAAACAATTATGTACACAACTCCCTCGTAACATTAAGTTCAGCATAAGAGGGTTAGCTAGGTCCTTTTAGGATATAAATTCCATGTTTTGACATTCCTACACCTTTCTACCATCGCAACTCATGAATATACCACAACGAATTTCAACAAAAAAACCATGAATCAACTCCAAAGGACCAAAAAAACTGATACTACTTGTAAAACTCAGCCCCTACCTCATTGGATGGAGGAATCTCTGAGTGTTACATGGACTTAAAAGACGTTCCCAAGGCACCAAATGCTAAAATAAATGCCGAGGGCTCTGAAAAGCACAGCCTATTGTCCCCTATAGACCTGTCAATGTTCGGATGCTCTGCTAATGTGTATAGCAGCACTCAGGTCGAATCCTCGGCGATGATACTTTTTAATAGTTGTTTGTTTTTAGTTGATTTTATTCTGATTGGGGGGGTTTGTTTGCAGAGCCTATGAAATAATTACTGATTGGTGTTTCATTTAACAATATGATAAATATTGGGTTGAGTTTATTTTTAGGTAGTTAAGCTAGTGTTATCCTTGAGCATTGCTTTATATTGCATTTAAATTAACACCCACTTCACAAGATAATGTTTATTGGAATTCCTAAATGTTAAGGATTTAATAAAACCCTTAACATAACATAGGGTTCTAATATAAATCAGAGCATATTTATGGTAGTGTATTTATGGTTCTAATAATCCTTGTAAACCACACGATACAAAAAAAAAGTCATTAATCCATGACATGTTATATCCAACATACACGATGATAAATTGAAGAATATTTATCGAAAAAATACTCTCAATCAAATAACATACCTAAATTTTGACTCACCCCAATAATAGATTCACATAGCCATTGATATTATTAGTAATCTTGTTAACATATTTATGATGATTAATTAACAAGAGAAGAAAAATAAAGGGATAAGAAATGATTTGTGCATCGAACAGACACACACAAACTGTGATAAGAATTTTAAATTGAATTTCGAATGAATGAGGAAGAAAAATAATGGAAGGGAATTAAACTGAATTTCAAATATTTTAAGATAATTAATATTTAATAACAGAGGGAGGATGATTAAAATAGAATATGTAGAAGAAACTTGCACTAAAATATAATTTCAAAAACAACACTTATAAGATTACAAATGAAGAAAAACACAAAAGTGAAAGTAAACAAAGAGAGGAGGAAGGTTATCTCAAGTGAAAATATGAGTATGGTAGGTCCTACAAATCCTTTATCAAGGATTTTTTCATCCCAATATGTGATCCTCTCTTCTGAAATACCAACCCCTTTGAAGTAGACGAGGTTGATGCATTTATATCCTAAGGAAGTGGAATGTTTGCATTCCCAATCTTTTCCTCCACTTGGCTCGACGATTTGGATATGTAGATAGCCGAATATAGTGATATCTCCTTCTTCAATGTTGTAGATAAATATTTTTTCCAACCTATCCCAAAATTTGGAGTCATTTGGACTTATTAAACCAATGGTAGGCTGGTCGACTAATCGATTTTAATCTGTCCATTTCAATCCATTCTTTTTGAAGTCCAAAATGTGAAATGGTTTTTTGAATAATTATATGCCTTCAAAGATGCATGCTTTCTTCAACAAAGACGTCCGGATATATCTCCTTTTTCATACTACAAAATCTCAACTCTATTTGATTATCAAAACATGAGATATCTCATGAATAGTGTACGGATTTTAATTCCAAGCCAGAATGATTGGTTGGGCCTCAAGGCATTAGTTGGGCCCATTGTTATTGGAGTTGGGCCCTAAATTTTATTTCCATGATTATTTTAGATAATAAAGAACATGTGGTGGAGTTTCACAAAGAATGGGATTCAGGAGTGAGACTAGTTACTCAATCATCATGGTTGGTCCAATTTCTTCACAAATTCATTGGATCATCTTCTGTGGTCCATATGAGCCTTCAAATGGCTGAATTGGACCATGATTCCATATAATGATATGTGAAAAATTAAATAAGTAATCCTAAAAAAGAAAATACACACAACTTGAATCCATATGGTTAGAGTTATAAATTAAATAGTAAACTAAATCAATTGGACTACTTCTAAAAAATGCTCGAAAATTATACTTAGTATTAAAACAATAAAATTTCAAAAAAATATGCAAATTTCATATAAAATCAGTTAAGTGGGTATATAATAAGTAATGAAAATAATAATAACATCAACTCCCCACAATTAGATTTTTTCATGTCTTTATGTGCAACAAATATGACAACATAACAAAATCATTTTCACTCACCAGTAAATATTAAAATTTTGTTTTATCCAATCACAAAAGGTTTAGGCTGTTTCACTCATCCATTTTGAATTACACCACAATTTGTTACAGAAACAATGTACCAAACCTAATTCATTTTTTCATGCTCAAATATAGAAATGGATAATGTGGACACTCAAAACTCACACCTATCTGGATGATAAAAATCATTCGTGGAGGTTCACACATTCACCAACCAAAAGTAAAAAACTTATAGTTTGATAGAGCTCTCAGCTTCCAATACCAATCCAATGTGCACAATAAAAGGGGTTTTTCTTGTGGAATATGGGATGGTAGGAATAAAATGTCCAAGAGAGAGAAGAATTTGTGTACAACACCAACATAGAAAAAGAAATGCACAATTTTTTTTTGAAATAAAACATGGAAGGAAATGAACAAAAATATTTACAAGGGAATGATTGTGTGAAGAAATACATAAAAGTTGAAAAAAAATTAAGTGGATGAGAACATGAAATATTTAAAAACCAAAAATATTCTCCCAATGACATAACAATATAATGTAAGTGTTCTTTTTGTTCTTTTTTTCGTCTCTTTTTTCGAATGTTGAAATTGGAAAAGTTCTCACACTCATATCCTAACCCATGATTGATCTCCTCATGAAACTAAATATAATAGTTATAATAATATCAAAGGTTGAGGAAGAGTGATTTTTGACCTACGTAGGAAACATCCAAATTGTTTTTATTGTTCTTTTTATTATTTTTGTTTGAATTTTTTTGAACACTTGTAAATAACATTTTAAAAATTTCAAAAATAAATGTACATTACATTCCCCAAAAAACACTGAATGAAAACCTCTCCCCCCCACTGAAATGGATTCCTACCCTCAAGCATATGATAACATGGTGAAATCAACAAATGGTACCCATAATGAAATCTGTTCCCCCCACACATAAATTTACAAAAAAATGTAATGAAAAATCCATGTAGATATTGGGTGGGAAAAGGTATTGGGATTTTAATGTGTCTATCAAATAAATGGTTTTCATAGGCATGAAGGGGATTTCAAAAGGAGGATTAATTTAACCGAAATGGGAGACTATTTGGCTATTGTGATTCTCATGTGGTTCAGAAAAGGCCTCTACCATTTTAATGCACACTAAAGTAGGAAATTCAGCTCAAAGTTCCACAATCTCAAGACTCAAAGAAATGGGTGTGAAAACACACATTTTGAAAATACTTCCATATGTGGCCTTGGCATGAGACAAATGTTGTTCCTCATTGTTTTGGAAAGGAATTTTCCAAATAAAAAATTTATCATTCAAAACTTGTTGGTTTTGACACAAAATTCATTATCCAAAGTCACGATGAAAATAAACAAAATTGAGATGAAAACATGTCTGTTAACCCACCATAATGGTTGGACAAAATTTCAAAAACCGATGGTGAGTAAGAATGACTCTTGATTTTTTTGTTTTTTTATATATTTTTTTTAGTTTTTAAGAAGTACACACTCACACAAAATAAAAAGTGAAAAAAAGGGGTTTGATAATGAAATTGGTAAAAAAATGAAAAATATAGGAAGAATAAGATTGAGGTAGAGCGAGGAAGAGAGAGAGAGAGAGTTAAAGGGAAATAGGAGCCCCCAGGTTTGGATTTGGTGGGTGGCCATCTCCATCTAGTGGTAGGTCGACTGGAGAAGTTGGGGATCTTTTGGAAGTCAATTTTCATCCAGGACTGTGTGTCAACTCATGGTGATGCTTTAACCGATGTCCATTAACAGTGACTGTCCTTTTAGAAGAGGTGTCTTGGGCTTGCACTACACAAAATGGGTAAACATTAGTAATAACAAAAGGACCATGCCAATGAGAACTAATCTTACCTGGGTGAAGATGAAGTCAATAATTAAATAGCATTAACTTATCACCATCATGGAATACCTTTATCAGGATGTGTTTGTCATGGAGTGCATTGGATTTTTCTTTTTAAATATTATAATTCTCATAAGAATATTGTGGAAGCTCAACATGTTCACCCAATTGTAACAATATTTATTCACCAGATTTTTCAAAATCAAAATTACAGGTTCTCACAACCCAAAAAGAATTATGTTGGATTTCAACTGGTAGATGACATGTTTTACCAAAAACTAGCCTAAAAAGAGACATCTCAATGGGTATTTTAAAGGCATTCCAATAAGCCCAAAGTGATTCACCATGTCATTCAGGCCGGCCTTTTCTGGTGGGTTTTACAATTCTACCAAGAACACTATTCACTTCTCAATTAAGAAGTTTAGCCATTCCATTTGTTTGGGGGTGATATGAAGTTGATGTTTTATGTACAACCCATTTATTTTTTAAAAGATATTCTATGATTTTATTACAGAAATGGGTTCCTATGTAACTTATCAAGGCACATGGTGTGCCAAATCAGTGGAAGTTGTGTGTCTTTAGGAACTCACTAACAGTATGTAAATCATCCTTTCTAGTGGGTTTTGGCTCGACCCACCTAGAAACATAATCAACCGCAATAATAATGTATAAGAATCCATTGGAAGGGGGAAATGGTCTCATGAAATCGATGCCCCAAACATCGGAGATCTCACATAAAATTAATGGTTCTGGGGAATTTCATTTATCATTGAAATTATGCCAAACTTTTGGCAAGTGTGACATCATTGACAGAACTCATGTGAGTCATTGAAGAGTGAAGGCCAGAATAATCTTGTGTCTCAGACCTTTCGAGAGGTCCTTTATGGTCCAAATTGTGACAAAATTCTAAGATGGAAGAATGTTAATTTTCATCAACACATCTCCTAATTATCATGTCAGCCCCAGTTTTATAATCTTTATCTTCTTCCCAAAAACAGTATTTTGAAGCAAATTTCATCTTCATTTTTGTTCTTTTGAAAAAATTTCTAGAAAAACACCGGAAACCATGTAATTTACAATTGGGGAATAACATGGTATTTTTGCAGTGAGAGATGAAAGGTGCTCAGTGGGGAATTCAGGATCGATGATTTCAGAATGAGAGGAATTAAAAATTCAACTCAAGTGATCAACCACATAGTTTTCTTTTCCTAGTCCGTCTTTTCATTCAAGGTCAAACTCTTGGAGCATTAGGATCCATCTTATTAGCCTTGGTTTGGAATCGCTTTTCTTGAATAAGAAAATTATAACAGAATGGTCTGTGAAGATTATGATTTTGGAACCTAAGAGATAGGGCCAGAATTTATCTAAGGCAAAAACCACTGCTAAAAGTTTCTTTTTAGTGAAAGTGTAGTGAAATCGAGTCACATCCAATGTTTTTGAGGAATAATAGATGACATTAGGAATATTTTATCTTTTTTGACCAATAACAGCCCCAACGACACTATCATAAGCATCAAACATCAACTCCAATGGTAAGGACCAATATAGGGCAGTAATATTGGGGCAGATGTTAGAGCAGTTTTGAGTTCATCAAAGGCTCTCTTAAAAACCTCATAAAAAATGGAAAGTGACATCATTTTTTAGAATCCAAGTTAGTGGGAGGGAAATCCTACTGAAGTTGTGGATTAATCTCCGATAGAAACCAACATGACTGAGAAATGAACAGATGTCTTGAACAGAAGTGGGATGAGGAAGTGATTGGATCACATCAATTTTGACAGGATCAACTTCAATCCAATATTTTTAAATTATGTTCCCTACAACAATACCATTTGCAACCATGAAGTGACATTTTTCAAAATTTAACACAAGGTTATAGTTAACACACTTTTGAAGGACTTGAGAGAGTGAATTCAAACAAGATTCAAATGACTCGCTATAAATGGTGAAGTCAACCACGAAGACTTCCATGCATTATTCAATGAATTCAGAAAAGATACTCGTCATACACCTCTGGAAAGTTTCAGGAGAATTGCAAAGGCCAAAAGGTATTCATATATATTCATATGTTCCAAAGGGGCATGTGGAAGTAGTCTTTTCTTGTTCCTAAGGTGCAATTGGGATTTGGAAGTAGCCGGTGTATCCATAAAGAATTTAATAGTGTTACTTTCTGGCTAACTGTTCCATCATTTGATGAATGATTGGAAGAAGGCTGTGATCTTTTCTTGTTTCAACATTCAGTTTCCTATGGTCGATGCACACATGCCATTTTCTCTTCACTTGAGTTGTGACTACTTCACCATGTTCATTTTTGAGAATAGTTAACCCACCCCTCATAGGTACAACTTTAATTGGACTAACCCATTCACTATTAGAAATTGGATGGATAATACAAGCTTTAATAAGAATGGTGATCTCTTCCCTACTACCTCATGTATGAGTGGATTGAGTCTTCTTTTTTGTTGTCTAATTGGATTTGATGAATCCTAATGATGATGTGATGCATGAAAAGAGAAGGTTTGATTCCTAGTATGTCATCTATGGTCCACGCTATGGTCTTTTTATTTTCCTCTAACACATGAACAATTTTACACTCCTCAGATTTGGTAAGTGAAGAAGAGATAATGACATGATAAGAGTGATCAAGGAAAAGGGATGCATATTTCAGGTGGTCAGGAAGAGGTTTTAGATCAGTATCATCTATCATTTGTGGGTTAGAAATCTCAGGAATGGATGAATGAACATCGGCTACTTCATATTCAATTTCTATAATACTATCCATGGTGGAGAAGTAGAGATAAGAATTGATGTGGTATTCTAGAGAGTTTTCAAGATCCTCTAGATTGATAGAGTGTATGAATAAATGGTCCACATCGACTTCACCATTTTTAAGTTTGTTTATCATGGTGTAGATTTCACAAGATCCTTTTTCATTATAATATGAATAACATGGTGAATTGGGGTTCAATTGAATCGTAGAAGTGTCCTCAGAAGCATGGATTGAGAATGCAGTGTGATCTTTAGATGGGTATCACATGGCTTGGAAAATGATGAACATGACTATTTGGTCGCAGAATTCCATGGATAAGATGCATGAATGGATATCAATCTTGGTTCTCAATGTCCTTATAAATAGTCTTCCTATAATAAAGGGAGATCGAGAAGATTTATTCTCACCATCCATGTCAAGAACATAGAAATCTTCTAGGAAGATAAGATCATTAACACGAAAAAGGACATCTTCAATTATTCCCTCAGGGCTGGCTATGCTTCGATTTTCCAATTGAATGACAACACTCATTGGATGTAAGTTAACTAGACCAAGGTTGGAGAATCAAAATTTTGGCATGTCCTTAATTGAGGCTCCTAAGTCTATGAGTGCATCATTGATGTTGGAACTTTCAATTTGGCATAGAACTGTAAAGGTCCCTGGATCTTTTCACATAATGGGTATGGACCCTTGGGTTGAAACATTTTCGAAATTCCTATGTTTACTGTTGTGGGTGCCCAATTCCTTAAAAAAAATTTCATACAGATGAATTTTTTTTGATTGAATCTATGAGAGGAATGTTGACATCAACATGTCTAATCATGTCCAGCAATAAAGGATCTGGTTCAAATGAATTTTTTGGATTTGAAATGTCTTGAGGAAAAGAAATTGGGTTCCTATGTACAATTGAAGGAGGTGAGGGAATGGATTCTGTTTCCTTTTCAAGTTTCTTTTTCTTTTCATTTTTAGGTCAACATTTAATGGTGGTTTATATGACATATCATGAGGTATAACAATTTTCTTTCCTTAACTAAGTGAAATTGCACTTACATTACCCTTGGGGTTGGGTAATGGTTGAGATGGGAGTTGGGAGGAATTGGATGATTGCTTCTGAAAAAGGTGGGATGCAAGTTGACCAATATGTGCTTCACTGTTCTTGAGACTAGAACGGGTGAAGGAGGTAAGATCTTCCACAACACATTCCCATGGTTTATTGGAAGAAGAGGCTTTTCCCATACTGGGATTACCATTATTTTGGTTCTTGGGAAAGAGTTTTTATTGATTTTGGAATTGGGAAGGCTCACTAGGATAATGGAATCTAGGAGGAGGATTGTTCCTTTGAGGTTGAGGAATAAAAGGATAAGGTTGTTGGAAGTTACCAACACCTTGACCATATTGAAAATATTTTGGGATTTGAATATGGAATTGATTGGGATGAGTTATGGGATTACCATACCTAAGGCCTTGGTTATATGAAGAAGAGAAGGGCTTCGTGTGAGGTTGGTTGAAGTTTCTAACAAATTGACCTGATAGTTGAGGGTTGGTGTTCTACTGAGCATATACTACATTGATCTCCATTGGTCCATATGAATAAGATTGATCCTCTTGATGTTGTGGACATGTGTCATTTGGAATATATGGAGACTTGCAGATTCCACAATTTTTGACAGGTCCCGGAAACATTGATTGTGGATAAGACGAGGTTGGGGAGTTGGTATCCACAACAAGTTGTCACACAAGAACTGTAAGTTCACTCATCCACTCGGTCATCTTGTTCAGCTCAATTGATTGATTATATTGGGCTTGTTTGACTTGTAAATGTGCTCGAGTATGGAATTGTTGTGTGTTTTTATCCATTTTTCTTATAAGATCTCTTGAAGCTGGGGGAGTATTATCAACAAGAGCACCAACACTTGCGGCATCAATACAGGTTCTTTACATTTCCAATAACCCCTCATATAAGTATTAGATCAAGATTTGATCATGTATTTGGTGGTTTGGGAAGGTTTTAATAAGCTTTTTTATCCTCACCCAGTATTCATGGAATGATTCACGTGGGAACTAACGGATACCACTTCTTTCCTTTCATATAGAAGCAGTACGAGAAGTAGGAAAGAAGTTTTCTAGGAAAAGTCACTTCATTATATTCCATGTGGTTATGGAACCTGGAGGTAGGTAGTAAAGAAATGAATTGGATGTGTCAGCAGGGGAGAAGGGTAATGCTCGGATTTTGATTTTTTCTTCATAAGCCTCTTTAGGATTCATGGTAGAGCACACAACTTGGAACTCTTTAAGGTGGAGATGTGGATACTCAAAAGCTAGCCCATGAAAATGAGGAAGAAGCTGAATCAAACCCGATTTGAGTTCGAAGTAAGCTTCTATGATTGGATATTGAATACCAAGAGGTTGGTAATTCATATCAGGGGTAGAAAGTTTTTTTAGTGTTTGTTCCCTAGGATTGTCCATTTCTAATTCAATTGGTTGGACAAGGACTAGTTCTTCAATCATTTGATTTTCTCTTATGTTCCTCTTATGTTGGCGAAGTGTTATCTCAATTTTAGGGTCATAAAAATCTATGATATTTCTTAGGAGGCTACGGGGCATTCAGAGAGTTGTTGTATGGAAAAGGAAGATGGGTTTTTCTTTGCATTTTTTCATTTTAATATTTTTATGAGAAGACAAGTTTTTCTTTGTGTCTTTTTTCAATTTTTTAATATTGTTTTTGTTTTTTTACAATAACCAGAAACTAATGACTATATAAAAAACCATCCCCAGAAATAGCACTATTTGAAATGCATAGATGATTTGAAACTATCGACCGGTGAAAGTTCTGATGCTCTGCTAATGTGTATAGACGCACTTTGGTCGAATCCTAGACGATGATACTTTTTAATAGTCGTTTGTTTTTAGATGATTGTATTATGATTAGGGGTTTTGTTTGTAGATATTATGAAATAATTACTTATTGATTTTTTATTTTAATCATTTGATAATGATTGGGGTGATTTTATTTTTAGGGAGTTAATCTTGTTATATCCTTGAGCTTCGATTAATATTGTCTTTAAATTAACACCCACTTCACAAGATAAAGTTGATTGGAATTCATAAGTGTTAAGGATTTAATCAATTCCCTAACATAACTTAGGGTTCTAATCTCAATAAGATATTATTGATAGTAGTTTATTTGTGGTTCTAATAATCCTTGGAATCAACACGTTAAACAAAACAAGTCATTAATCCTTGACATGTTAAGTCCAACATACACAATGTTAAATTAAAGAATATTTATTTAGAAAATACTCTCAATGACTTAACATCCGTAAATTCTGACTCACCCAAATAATAGTTTAACTCATCCATTGATATTAATAGTAATATGGATTATATATTTATGATGAATAATTAACATGAGAGGAAAAAGAAAGAGATAAGAAAGGAGTTGGGCATCAAACTCACACACAAAAACAATGAGGAGAATTAAAAATTGAATTTCGATTGAATTAGAAAGCAAAAGAACAGAAGGGGATTAAACAGAAATTAAAATATATTAGGAAAATTAATATTTAAGAATAGGGGGAGGGTGATTAAAATAGAATATGAAGAAGAAACATGCAGTAAAATATAATTACAAAAACAACACTTATGAGATTACAAATGAAGAAAAACAAAAATGTGAAAGGAAACAAAGAGAGGAGGAAGGTTATCTCAAGTGAATACATGAGAATGGAAGGTATTCCCAAGCCTTCAGAAAGGCTTTGGTCATGTCAATATGTTCTCCTCCCTTCTGAAATATGAACCCCTTTGAAGGAGAGGAGGGGGATGAATTTATAGACCAAGGAAGTGGGTTGTTTTCATTCCCAATCGGTCCCTCCACTTGGATCGACTATTTGGACATCCAGACAGCCGAATATCGAGATATATCCTTCTACAAAGTTGTAGATAATAATGTGGGACAACCGTTCTCAATCATTGGAGTCATTTGGACTTATGGAGCGAATGTTTTGCCAGATGATAAAATCAATTTTAATCTGCCCATTTCAATCCAATCTTTTTGAAGTCGAAAATGTGAAAGGGTTTTTGAATAGGTATATTCCTTCATTTTCAAATGACTTCTTCAACAAATTCGTCCAAATATATCACCTATTTCACACTACAAGATCTCAAATCGATTTTATGATTACATCATGATATTTTTCATTAATAGTGTTAGGATTTTAATTCCCGTCCAGAATGATGGGCTGGAATTCATGGCATTAGTTGGGCCCCTTGTTCTTAGAGTTGGGCCCTGAAATTTTTATCCTTGATTCTTTTGGATAATCAAGAACTGATTGAGGAGTTTCACAAAATATGGGCTTCAGTAGTGAGACCAGTAACTCAATCATTATGGCTGGTCTAGTTTCTTCACAAATTCGTCGGGTTATCTTGTGTGGTCCATATGAGCCATCAAATTGTAGAATGGGCCCATGATTACTTCTAATGATATGTGAGAAATTAAATAAGGAATCCTAAAAAATAGGAACCACACAATTTGAATCAGTATGGTGAGATTTATGTAAATAAAATAGTAAACTGACTCAATTGGACTACTTCTAAAAAATGCACAAAAATTATACGTAATATTATAACATTAATATTTCACACAAAATATGAAAATTTTATATAAAATAAGTAATGTGAGTATATAATAAGTCCAGAAAATATTAATAACATCGGGCTCCAAGATTTATTTGGGGAACATTTTTCCATACGACAAAACCAACCAAACATTCCACTAACCACCACTATATGATGCCTATCATCAAAACAACCAAACGAGCATTCCCAAAAGACAACCAAGTTTTTCCACAATACAACCAAAAAACAATACAACCAAACGTATCTACACCACATCAGACTAAAAGTGGAAACCAAACAAAAAACACCCTAAGACATGACACCACCACAACTCCACACCCAACTCCAAGATCCAAGCTCCACCAAGACATCACAATTCACCACTGAAGGATATAGATTCATTACCTTTTCCCACGTCATGATACACTACATCTACGAAGACACCAATGTGACAAAGCAGAGGGTTAGTACTAAAAATCATATGGTTTTCCCCAAATGACTTCCCAACACACACTACTAGGATAAAACAATTAGCACATTTATATAAAATAGTTTATATAAAATAAATCAAAATTGCAACCATTTCCATAAGACAAACACACCCTTATCAAGTCATCACACCCAATCCAAGAAACCAATGGAAAAATAACCAATCATGCCACAATCCATTTCATCTCTTACACACAAGCAGAACTATTCCCAACTTGAAAATAAATGCACAATAAACAACCTAAACAACCAAACGGTGGAGCTTTCGTCCAACACGTTCACCCATTGAAACCTAGTGGTACTTCCTAACCACAACCAAATGGCGCAGCTTCCGTCAAACCTGTTCACCCATTCACACCTTTTGGAACTTCCCGACCAGTTATCCTTTGATGGTGGCCCTATCGTCCACTATGCATCCAATTTTTATATTGGTACTTCTCGCAACTTCCACACAAAATTCCAATGAATCCATAACCATGAATATAACCCACCAAGGCCACAACCACATGAAATCAACAAATTCCATTACATATCAATCCACTTCAATAAATCACCCATTTATTGAAAATCATTTTCAAAGCCATACCAAATTTAAATAAAACAACATCTTTATGGAAAATATTTTCATAAACCATTTTCCAAGTCAATCACGGCAACCCATTTTAAAATCTCCATTTCAAAATCAACCACAACATCGTTTCACACACAAAACATATTTTTTCCAAAAATCCCCCTAAACATCACCCAAGGGATGTCCAAACAAATTCTCCCATCAAATGAAAATTAATTTCAATCCAACCAAATTAATTGTAACCAAAAACCACTAGCTCTAACCATGTGGAGTCGAGATAGAACCCACCTACCTTCAGGGTTCCCAAAAAATCGACCCACAAGAAACCACACCTCAAATATGGCGAACACACCACCGAAACCTCTCTATATCACTTTACCTAGAATTCACAACACTTAAAATAAAAATACAATGAAAAAAACCCAATATAAACACACAACTAGAGTATATCTAGAAAACCGAGAGATATGGAGATGTAGATCTAGAGGAAAACACAATGAAACCAAGAGGATAGACTTACTCGGGACAAACCACCTTAAAAAGGAACCTCTTAAAAACACTTCCAAATAGAGTGAGAGAGCCCCTCCAACCCTTGAATACCGAAGAACCCAAGTAAGCTTCGAGTGGGAGAGAATTTGGAGACGATGTAGGCAAGCCTGAGTGAACTTGGGTTTTACAACCCTATTTTTAAGTGGGTGCGCGGTTAGTCCACGCGGTTTGGAAAACCGTGTGCCAACCGGGCGCACGCTACTTCCTCAAGAGCAAGGGTCTACATAGCTACCTCTCACTTTTTGGAAAACCGTGTGCAGGTCGTGGGCAGCCTACCGTCTCCCCCTACAGAGTTTCTTGGAGAACCCACAGGGTTTCCCCTAGCCATTCTCAAACTATTCCCCCTAAGAAAAGCCTCCAAATTAATTCAAAACCAATTCAAACAATCCCAAACACTTTCCAAATCTGCACATGCACTTTAAACACATAAAATAGCTTAAAAATGCCCCATAACTCAAAAATCGGGTACTACATTAGGATACACAGGTGACCCTATAAAACCTTATTTTCTAGTGATTTGACTTTTTGGTGAAAGAACTATTTAGATACAATGAGTTAAATTTATTTAGGCTAATTAGGAAACTCATAATGGGGATTCATTTTTTGATGAAACTATTGATGTTCTTATAGAAATACTATTTGAAATAATGTCGAGGGTTTTCATATTCAAATTTAATACCTAAAGGTGATATGAAAAATCAATCAATGGATCCAATTATTATAGGATTGCATGTTGGTGGAGACAGAGCTACTGATGTGTTTATTGTGACTACATAATTTTAAAAAAAACCTCGTTCATCACCTCCACCTCAAGTGCATGAGGATTTACACCCAATTAGTAGAAGATAATATAGTACTACAATGCATCTTTTTCTTCCATTATTATAATAAAACATTACAATATCATAAATACATTAAATTGAAGTTGAGTGTAATAACCCAGGTAAATAAAGAGTAAGATATATTTCATATTTATTAATATATATGAATTAAATATTAATTTTTCTTTAGAGGGGTTTCTATGTTCGATAGCGTACCCGATATGAAACAACTGGTTTCATTGAAATCGTACGTTACACACTAATAATATAATAATATTATTTTAAATGGCAGTTTGCTCTTAGCTATTGTATTAGAGGGAGTGAAAAAAACTAACTAAAATATGATTATACATGTATATTCAATTTATTTACATTTATCCAATAAATTTTAGAGGCTTAATATGTGAATGAATCTTATTATAAGCATAATTTATATTAAAAGGCCAATTTACAGCTTTTTTATGGTGAACCCTATTTAAATATTTTTTTGTCACATTAATACATTTTATTTGGAAAAATAAAATAATTCATTAGAATTGGGAAAGAAAAATTTACTTTGAGTAAATTTTTTGAAATTTTTATGATAATGTTCATTTTTTATTGAATAATGAAAAATGTAGTATTTTAATTCAAAACTCTGTTTTAATATAATTTATTTATATGGTAAGATTATATTTTTAATTGATTTTAAATTATAATTAGAATATATTCTTACCATTTAAACCAATGTAGGTCATTGACAATAAGAGTTAATTTTAAATTTATTAATGAAACTTCTATGTTTTGAATTTCTAAAAAAACATCATTTTTTAATTATTAATATCAAATATAGTGTAGGCTGAATTATTTATAGTTTTTTTAAAAACATACATTTTTTATGAATAGTGAAACCACTTAGTAGTAGTTAAAAAATGAATTTTTCATTTAAATGAAATTTTACCACTTCTGTGAATAGAATATTGAAAAATCTAACAAAAATGGTTATTATTAGTATGTAAAACGTTGTTCAATAAGATGAAAATAATTTTTGGTTAATAGTCACTTTTGACTTTTAGATACCGCAGTTAAAGGAAAATAGTGTAATTTAAGGTAAAAATAATATTATAATTACTCAAAATTACCATAAACATGTCCTAAACTTATTAGATGAGTAATGGCCCACCATGGAAATATTTGGGTCGATTTGGGGACCCCATGGAGCCACAAATGAATGATAATGACACTTTATTTTAATTATCTTAATGTAAAGGGAAAAATGACGTAAACAAATATCTCTTTCTAAATTAATTTTTACATGGGGTTATTTTGGTTATCCTTTTGACTATAAAAGTTCAATGGAAAGCTAAAAAGATTTAATACATAATGTTATATTTTTTATAATTTTTATACATAGAATTAATTCAATTACTTATGACACAATAATGATGTACTCTTTACCTCATTAATAAATGATTTAACTAAATAAGATTAGAAATATTAAAATAACATCCCAAACCAGCCCAATTCTTATTGGATGAATTTATTTCGACCATGAGTCATATTTAATTCTATGATAATGATTTTTGGTTCTTTTAGACACCGAATATCATTATATAATAAAATAATATATTCACACATTCATAAAGAGCCCCTCCCCCCTTATAAAAAAATCTCACTTATATCCAATTCCACACACCTCACAAGCCTTTTGGATCATCTATCCACTGCCCAATTAATATCCATACATCCTTCTACTCATCCTAAAATCCTTACCTTAGGCTAATGGCACTTCAAATAACCCTTTTGGTTCATACCAAAGGGAGTTATCCAAATTAAAGGTAATTGTTTCTCTTAACTTGTTTTATTTTATTTTTGTTTTCCAACCAATAAACTCTTTTTTTTCTTTTATTTTATAACAACACCAGTATCCTAAATATTCTAGAATGTTGTTATGTAATGGATTAGAACTACACTTTCACACAACCCCGTCTAATTGGTGAAGAACATACTCTTTCTGTGGATGGAAAACTAATGCCTCACGAAACGATGATTGTTCGATTTTCTCCTACCGCCTCTCATGGTGGAAATTAAGATGACACTGTAGTTATATATGATATATATTATGTTTATGTTTTCTTTATGCATCTTTATTTGACTTTTATAGAATACCTTTATGGTTTCCATTATGGGTAAACACGATAATTTCATTTGAGGAAGTGCGGACTACCGCCCCCTCAAAGTGATATGACTCGTTAATGCCATATGTGTGATGTATAAATGATGGAGTTAATGATATTATATATGATATTATAATGTAATTATAATATACTTATGTATCAAAAGATTTTAATTCCATTAATATAAAAAATAGAAATTAAAGTATCGTGCATGCGTACGTATGACTTACCGTCTCCATGAACGGTGCATTTCATTTCTTATCTCCAAATGATATGTATAGTTATAGATATATATATATACTGGATATATTTGATATATATGATATCTAAATAATGAATATCATTCTGGATATAATGGAATATTAACCACATGGACAACATGTAAATATATGTTTTTAATTTTTGACTCAACTACAAATTATCGACAAAACGAACACTGTTAACATTAATGATTACATAATTTTTATAGCATGGTAATAAGTGATATAAAAGGAATAAATATCTTGAAAAAGGTTCTTAAGAAAGTATGTATTGACTTTAGTTTTTTATTTAGGAGATTAAAGAACAATCATGAAAAGTCGGACATGAGGTAAGGGACATCATCTCAATCTCCTTTCATTGAGGCATATTTTGTTCTAATACAAGACATTATTTTATATTTTGTATAAAAACCTTTGACATTTAATTTCATTCAAAGGTAATATTTTTCTATGAATCGTTTTACTAAATGAAAAAAATAATGTTTATTTTTAATGTATGTAGTGACAACGACCTTTCCACCGCTGTGAGTATTATTTGATCTTTAGCTTCCTTAACAAGATGTAATGTTTTTAAACGGAAAATGAATACTCTATATTATTATATTTATTATTGGTATTGAAAATGGTTTTGATAATGGTTTTAATATGTTAATATATTTAAATGTTATATTGTTATTACAATGTGGTAATTTTATCTTTCCTTTATGCTTATGTTTTGTGTTATTGTCATGTTACGGTTCTTGGGCATTAATTGGGTATACGGGTAGTTCCGTGATAAACCTAGGGAAGGTGAGCCCGAGATAGCTCTCCAATGCATTGGGTAATGTAACAGAGGTAAATGTGAATGTTTCTTTTAAGAGATTTAAGGAATATACAGTGATGGGTATTCCAAAATAACTTACTATGTAGTTGTGATAGCTACAATGTAAGTATGTTATGGATACCACTAGTTACCTTTATGATATATGATTTCTATGTGTTATACATAAATCATTTGATTTCATGAGGTATGTAAAAGAGTTTTAGATTTTTATTTATTTATGAACTAATGTTTTCTTTCTTTGTTTTATAACCCTTACCAAGCTTTTTATGCTCATCCAATGTTTTGAAATGATTTCACATGACATAAAGATGAATAGGGTCAAGGATGGGATCAATGAATATTCATGTTTTCTAAAACCTAGAAATAGACATAATTTTTTCATGAGTTTTTATTTTATGAAAAAATGGAAACTGAGTAGAAGTGTTTACTTTATAATCTTTTGAGATGTAATATTAATGTCTTAATTATCTAAAGCTCTAAACCTGAAAAGATCCTAAATTTGAATTATTCATTTAATTCAATATTATGTAATGTTTATGGTCGGGTCTTTATAGTTTTTATCATATGACGTTTTAGATAAATTTAAGAGTTATGTTATTGTTAAATTAATATCCATAAATTAATTTATGTTCATATTGAAATCATATAGCATTTACAGATTACCATGTTTCTTCACCTAAGATATTTTTGTGCTCAAAATTGTTTTCCGTAGAGGAAACAGGGCAACAATGTTGGGACAACATCATGAGAAATAAAACCTTCCAAATTAGCAACATGATATGGTCAGAATCAGAACTGAATAGTTAGTTGTAGTGATGGAATAGTTGAGTCAGGCTATAATTGGTGGTGTTATCCATCCACGAGATCATCCAGATGAACCACATATGAACATGTTAGTAGTATAGCATTTCATTAGGCAACATCCCCCATCATTTAGAGTATCATCTGACCATGAGCTAACAGAAGGGAGGATTAATGCACTTGAGAAATTTGTAGATATCATGGGGTGTTCAGAACATCAAAAGGTTATTTTTGTTTTTTAATATTTTGATGGTGAAGCAGATAAGTGGTGATTGATGTTGTAAAATATAAGGTACAGTGAGGAGATTGATGCTCTTGTATGGGATGAATTCAAAGGTATGTTTCGTGAGAAATATTTTCATAATGTGGTTCATCTTAGGATAGAAAAACAATTCCTATAATTGAGGCAGGAGGATGACTCAATGGCTATTTATGAGGAAAAATTCACTCGACTAGAATGGTATGCTACAAATTTCATATGAGATCTTGATAGTAAAATCAACAGTTTTTACTCATGATTAAATCCAAAGTATCAAAGGGGTTCAGCTTCTCATGATTTCAAAAGTTATGAACAAAAATTTTGATTGTGAGGAGAAGGTTGAAATGGAGTTTTCTGATGATTAGATTTTCGTTGACAAACAATATAATAAGGGGTTGAGGTGGTATAAAAAAGTGAAGAACTCTTCAAAAATGTCTGATGGTAATATACTTAAGTTTAATATTTGTGAAAATTGTGGTAAAATGCATGCTGGAGAATGTGTTTTGAATTATGGTAAGTTTTACTGATGTGGTAAAATGGGACATAAGGTTTGTAAATGCATTAAAAAAATCAAGGTAATGGTAAGACAATATCCGATTTACAGTTAGTAAGATGTTTTATATGCAATGAAATGGGTCGTTATGCAAATGAGTGGCCAATAAAGAACTCAACTAAGGGAAAACAGCAAGAATAAAATTATAAAGTTGTGGGGAAATCCTTTAAAACTACTTCAGAAAATTTTGGTCCATCAAATGAGGTAGTATCAGGTACACTGTTTGTTTGTTCATACTATGCCAATGTGTTGTTTTATTCATGGAATATACACTCTTTCATTTTTTAGAAGTTTTCTAGTAAATTGGGAATTCCATATCTAGATATGAATATATAACTTAAAGTAGAAACACATGGAGGAAACATGAAGATAATAAATAAAAACTAAGAACATTCATGTCTTTTTGTGCAGAAAGAATCTCCCTGAAAATTTTATTATTTTTCTTCTAGTAGAGTTTGATGTTATTTTCAGTATGGATTGGTTTTTTGTTTATCATGATAAGATTGACTACATAGCCAAAGATATTTCTTTTCATAATGATTTTCAGTTTGTATACAATAATGAACCCTTACATTTGATAACATATCAGGAATCCCAGAAACTATTAAAAGATGGAAATGAATGTTACATTTCACATTTTGTGGAAAATAAATGAACTGTTCAGATTAATGATTTTACAGTGGTAATTGTGTTCCTTGATGTTTTTACTAATGATTATTTTGGTATTATAACTAATATGTAAGTTTAATTTACTTTTTTACAGAGTTCCTGATGCTAAGACAATTAAAAATCCCCCTTATCAAATGGCTGAAATTGAACTTTTAGTGTCAAAGATGCAATTTCTGGAGTTATTAGATAAAGGATTAATTTTACCTAACACATCTCCATGGGGTTCTCATGACTTGTTTGTTTAAAAGAAATATGGTTCAATGAGACATGGCATTGATTATTGAGAATTGAGTAACATCACAATTAAGAATAAGTTTGTGTTACCTCATATCGATAATTTGTTTGATTTTCTCTAGGGAGATCAGTTTTTTTCAAAGATTGACTTGATATCGGGGTACTAACTGTTGAAAGTGAAATAATCATACATTCTGAAGACCTTGTTTCGTACTAGATATGTTCGTTATGGATTTTTTGTTATGCCTTTTGGTAAAACCAATGAACCCAATGTATTCATGGATATTATGAATAAAATTTTATGTGAGTTCTTGGATAAGTTTATGGTTGTGTTCATTGATGATAATTTGGTTTATTCCAAAATTTAATGAGTAACATGAATTTAATTTAATGGTTGTCTTCAAAATCATAAAATAAAATGAACTATTTGTAAAATCCAGCAAGTGTGAGTTTTGGTTACAACTAATATCTTTCCTGGGTCACATTGTTTCCAAAAATGGCATAACTATTGATCCTGCTAAAAATAGTTGTTGAAGAATGACTTAGACCCACAAATATAGTCGAGATCCGTAGTTTTATTGGTTTGGTGGGTTATTAACGAAGTTTTGTTGAATATTTTTCACGATTATCTAGTCAAATGACAAAGTTAACTTGAATAGGATTTATGTTCATATAGAGAAATGATTGTGATGATTGTTATCAGGAATTGAAAAGAAGATTGGTGAATGCACCAGTTTTGGCACTATCATCCAGAAATGGTGAGATTGTTATTTAAAGTGACACT
The DNA here is from genome assembly GCA_963277665.1 of Viscum album. Lineage (NCBI taxonomy): Eukaryota > Viridiplantae > Streptophyta > Magnoliopsida > Santalales > Viscaceae > Viscum > Viscum album. Next base: position 1,028,199,640 of record OY728156.1, read on the forward strand.
TCATTGAAGGGACTTGGTTTTGTCCTAATGTAGAATGATTAGGTAATTTTTTTTGTTTCATTTTAGTTGAAACCACATGAGCTAAATTACCGTACACATGATTTAAATTATCTGTTTATGTATTTTCATAAAAAATTATAGGAATCATTTATATGGCGTAAAAAATGAAATATATACTAAAAAATGTTTAATGTAGATATTCACTCAGAAAGAATTTATCATGAGATAGATGAGATGGATGGAATTAATCAAGGATTTTGATTGCAAGATCCACTACCATCTAAAAAAATAAAGTGGTTAATTCATTGAGTAGAAAAAGTAATGCTTTATTAACCATGTTACGTTTAGAATTAGATCCTTTGGTTTTTTATTTGATAATCATTGGCAGAGAGGTTTTTGGTGTAGAAAATCCATCTGTGTTTTATCAGGTGTCATTGAGACCATCTTTATTATATAAAATTCTGCAATCCAAGAAGGAAGATAGTGAATTATGAAAAAGGTAGTTTTGGTTTAGAAGGGAAAGGTTGCTGAATTTATCATTGATAATGATATTGTTCTGAGATTTGGAAATAGATTATGTGTACCTTGTGATACATAGTTGAAACATGAGTTCTTATGTAAATATCATAGTTCCATGATATCAGTTCAACCTGGCAGTACTAAGATGTACATAGATCATCAGGAGTAATAATGGTGGGATGGAATGAAAAGATATATTGTTGATTTTACTGTGATGTGTTTGACATGTCAGCTGGTTAATGTTGAGCGGCAGATACTGAAATGTATTCTTCACCCTTTACCAGTGCGAGAGTGGAAAAGGTAAATTATATCCCTCAAATTTGTTTTTGGATTACTGAAGACATATCAAGGTAATAATGCAATCTGGGTTATTGTTGATCGATTAAAAAATCTGATCATTTCCTTCCCATTCGAGATAATTTGCCTCTAGATCAACTTTCTCAGTTGTATGTTAAAGAGATAGTCTGGTTGCAAGGTGTTCCCCTCTTCATTGTATCTGATCATGATCCCATGATGACTTCTAACTTTTGGAAAGTCCATCAGAAGTCGTTGGGTTCTGAATTATATTTTAGTATAGATTTTCATCCTCAATTAGATGAGAAATAAAAACGAACATTTCATACCCTGGAAGATATGCTATGTTCTTGTTCAATGGATTACTATGGAAATTTGGACCGACATCATTCTTTGGTAGAATTTTCATATAATAACTATTTTAATTCTAGTACACAGATAGCACAATTTGAGGCATTATATGGAAAGAGTTTACAAACTCCATATTTTTGGGAAGAAGAAGGTGAAAAGATGCTAATGGAAACAGAATTGGTTGAAGAGATAGTAGATAAAGGTCATTTGATTTAAAAGAACATGAGAAGATGTTAGAGAAGACAGAAAAGTTATACGAATAACCAGAGGAAGGATCTTTCTTCTGAGGTAGGTGATCATGTCATTCTTGATGTTTCTCCATGGAAAAGTGTGATGCATTTTGATAAGAAGGTAATGTTGAGTCAGAGGTTCTATGGACCTTATGAAATTCTAGAGGAAGATGGATCAGTTTCATACAATGTGTCTTTACCTACAATTTTATCTTAGGTACACAATGTTTTTTAGGTTTCAATGTAGAGAACATAAATGGCAGATCCATCTCATGTTTTGAGTCCAGAGGCAGTTCAGTTGGAAGAGAATCTCTCTTATGAAGAGAAACCAGTCCAGATTCGTGACCGTAGAGAGAAAGTATTGCAGAATAAGGTAATTCACATGGTAAAGGTTATGTGAAAAAAACCATATGGTTGAAGAGGCAACGTGGGAATTTAAAAATTCATTGAGAGATAAATACCCCCATATATTTGATAAGTGAATAAAATTGCGAGGAGACAATTTTCAAAAGGGTGGAAGGCTGTAACATCACAGGTAAATAAAGAATAAGACATATTTCATGTTTATTAATATTTGTAAATTAAATATTAATGATAATTTAAATTGGTTTCTATGTTTGATAGCGTACACGATACTCAACAATGGGTTTCTTTGAAATCTTATGTTGCACACTAACAATATAATATTTTTAAATTTGATGATAGTTAACTTCTATCCGTTGTATTAGAAGGAATAAAAAAAATAACAACAATATAATTATACATGTTTGTTAAATGTATTTACATATATCCAAAAAAAAGTTAGATGCTTAAAATGGGAATGAATCTAATTTTAAGAATAATTTACATTAAAAGGTTGATTTAATGCCTTTTTGTGGCGATCCCTATTTAAATTTAGTTTATGTCGCTTTAATTCATTCTAACTGACCAAATAAAATCATTCATTAGAATGGGGACCTTAAACTGTACATTATGTAATTTTTTGGAATTTTTCCGATAAACATCCTTTTTTAATGAATATTAAACAATATTGTATTTTAATTCAGAACTATGTTTTAATCTAATTTATTTATATGGATATATGATCCTTTTAATTTTTTTAAATTCTAATTAGAATATATTTTTACCATTTAATATAATGTTGGTTGGTGGAATTAATTTCACTTTGAAATTGGACATAAACAAGTGTTAATCTTTTAATTGCTATTATTTCGTAAAAACACGCTATTTTTTAACATAGAGAATTAAATTTTAAATTAATTAATTCCACTTATATTTTTATGAATTTGGAAAAATATATATAAATTTTAAATTTGGAATATCAAATATATAGTAGGCTGAATTTTTGTTAGTTTTCTGAAAAACATTAATTTTTTATGAATAGTGAAACCACCTAGTAGAAGTTAAAAAACTAACATTTTCATTTAAATGAAATTTACCACTTCTGTGAATTGAATATGAAAATTATGAAATTCTTTTTTCATATTAGTAAGTAAAATTTTGTTGAATAAGATAAAAATAATTTTTGGTGAATAGTAACATTTGACTTTTATTTACCACAGTTAATGGTAAATAGGGTAATTCAAGGTTAAAAGAATATTATATTAATTCAGAATTACCTTAACACTTATCCTAAACTTATTGGTTGAGTAAAGGTTGACCATGGTCATCCTTGGGTCACTTTTGGGACCCCATGGAGCCACTGATGTTTTATAACAAGCCTTTATTTATGTTAACTTAATGTAAAGGAAAAAATGACATAAATAAATGTCTTTGTAAATTAATTTTTACATGGTGTTATATAACATATCTTTTCAACTATAATTATTCATTGAAAATATAAAAATATTTCTTACATCATGGTATATATTTATAATTTTTATACAAGTAATATTTTAAATTATTTATGACACAATAATGATGCAGTGTTTACCTCATTAATAAATGATTTAAATAAATAAGATTCTAATTATTAAAATAACAACTAAAACCAGTCCAATTATTGTTGGAAGAATTTCTTTTGACCATGAGTCATCTTATCTTCTACCATAATGATTTTTTGACCTTTATAAATAGAATATCATTATATGATAACATAATATTTTCACACTTTCCTAAAGAGCCCCTCCCCCCCTTATAAAAATCCATCACTTCTAAACAATTCATGACACATCTCAAGAATTTTTGGCCATCCATCCTCTACCCAATTAAGCTCCCTTCATCCCTCTCCTACTATTAGAATCCTTACCTTAGGCATAAGTCACTTCAAGAAACCCTTTTGGTTAATACCAAAGAGATTTACCTAAATTAATGGTAACAGTTTCTCTTAGCTTATTTTCTTTTATTTTACTTATCCAACCCCTAAACTCTTTTTATTCCTTAATTTTATAACAAAAAAATATCTTAAATATACTATTATTTTTTTATGAGATGAATTAGAATTAAAAATACACACACCTCCATCAAATGGAGGAAGAACATACTGTTTCTGTGGATGGTAGACTAACTTCTCACGAAACGATGATTGTTCGATTATCTCCTACCACCTATCATGGTGGCCATTAATATGAAACAATATTTATATATGATATATATTGTGTTTGTGTATTTTTTATTCTTATGTAGTTTTCTTTTATAGGATACCATTATGGTTAAATGCGATAATTTCATTAGAGGAAGTGCGGACTATGGCCCCCTCAAAGTGATATGACACATCAATGCCATATGTGTGACATATAATGGGTGGAGTTAACGATATTATATATTATATTATACTGGAATTATAATATAACTATTTATCTATATGTTTTCATACCATTAAAATATGAAATAAAAATTAAATTAGTGTTCATGCGTATGTATGGATTACCATCTCCATGAACGGTGCATTTCATTTCTTATCTCAAAATGATATGTACTATTATAAATATATATATATAGTGGATATATATGATATATCTGATATATAAATAATTAATATCATTCTGGATATAATAGACTATTGACCACATGGACAAGTTGTAAATATAAGGTGTACATTGTTGACTGAAGTACCAAATATCGACAAAACGAACGATATTAACTTTAATGATGAAATATTGTTTATAACATGGTAATAAGTGATATAAAAGGAATAATAAACTTGAAAAATGTTCTTAAGCAAGTAGAAATTATCTATAGTTTATTATTCGAGAGATTATAGAATGATCGAGTCAAGTAAAAAATGAGGTAAGGGACTTCGTCTCAATCTCATTTCATTGAGACATATTTTCATCTAATACTCAACGTTCATTTATACACTGTATAAACACCTTTCAATTTTAATTTCATTCAATGTTAATCTATTTCTACAAAGCGTTTTACTAAATGAAAAAAATAATGTTTCTTTTTTAACATAAGAAGTAACAATGTCCTTTTCGGCACCACGAGTATTATTTGATATTTGGCTTCCTTAACAAGCCATAATGTTTTTAAAAGAAAAATAAATACCATATACTATTTTACATATTTTTGGTATTTCAATTGGTTTTCATAATGGTTTTGATTTGTTAATATATTTAAATGTTATATTGTCATTGCAATGTGGGAATTTTATCTTTCCAATATGCTTATGTTTTGTGTTATTATTAGGTTATGGTTCTTGGCCATTAATTACATATACGGGTGGTTCCGTGATAAACCTAGGGCAGGTTAGCCCAAGATAACTCTCCAATTCATTAGGTAACTGGATAGAGGTAAATGTGAATGTTTCTTCTATGAGATTTAGGGAATATACTATGATGGGTATTCCAAAGTAACTCCCTGTGTAGCAGTGATAACTACAATGTATGTATGTAATGGATTCCACTTGTTACCTTTATGATTTATGATTTATATGTGTTATTCATAAATCTTATGATTTCCTGAAGTATGTACAAGTGTTTAAGTTTTGTATTATTTATGAACTAATGTTTTCTTTCTTGGTTTTATAACCCTTACTGAGCATTTTATGCTCATTCCATGTTTTGAAATATTTTCACATTACTTAAAGATGAACATGGTCCTCGATGGGATCAAGGAAAAGTCATTAGGTGTAAAACATGGAGCTAGACATGACACTTTTTTTCAGGAGTTTTTATTTGATGAAAAAAATGGAAACATAGTAGAAGTGTCTCCTTTGTATTCTTTTGAGATGAAATCTTTATGTCCTAATTTTCTATATCTCTAAGCCTGAAATGATCCTCAATGTGAATTATTCATTTAATTTAGTATTATGTAATGTTTAAGTCCAGGTCCTTATAGTTGGTATCAAAGGTTGATTTAGATAACATTATGAGTTAGGTAATTGTTAAATTAATATCTATAAAGTAATTTATGTTAATATTGAAATGATAAAAAATTTACAGATTACCATGTTGCTTAACCTAAGATATATTTGTGTCTAGAAGGGTTTTCTACCGAGGAAATAGGGCAGCAATGTTGTGACGACATCAAGAAGAAGGCATACTTCCAAATCAGCAACATGAGATAGTCAGAATCAAAACTGAACAGTTTGTTGTCGTGATTGAACAGTTGACTCAGGCCATAAATGGTGGTGTTATCCATGCATGAGATCATCTAGATAAACCACATTGGAACATGTCAGTAGTAAAGCATTTCATGAGGCCACATCCCCCATCATTCAGAGGATCATCTAACCCTCTACTATCAGAATGGTGTATTAAAGCACTGGAGAAAATTTCTGATGTCATGTGGTGTTTAGAACATCGAAAGGATAGTCTTGTTGTTTACCTTTTATTAGGTGATGCTGATCAGTGTTGGTCGATGGTGAAAAATATCAAGGATAGTAAGGATATTGATTCTCTTTATTGGGATGAATTCAACAGTGTGTTTCTTGAGACATATTTTCCTATGGTGGATTGTCTTATGATGGAAGAAAAATTCTAGAATTGAGGTAGGAGGATGAATTAGTGGCTATTTATGAAGAAATATTCACTCGACTGGCAAGGTATGCTTCAAATTTCATACGAGATCTTGATAGTAAAATCAACCATTTTTTACTAACGATTAAAGAAAAAGTATCAAAGGGATTTAGATTCTCATGAGTTCAAAAGTTATCAAAAATATGTTCGTTGTGTGGAGAAGGTAGAAATGGAGTTTACCGATGATCAGTTGTTCTTTGAAAAAACAACAACATAAGCGGTCGAGGTGGAATAAAAATGGGAAGAACTCTTCAAAACATTCTGATAGTAAAAAACTCAAGTTTATAGTTTTTCAAATTTTTGGTAAAAAGCATGCTGGGGAATTTCTTTTGAATTCTTGTAAGTGTTACCGGTGTGGAAAAATGGGACATGAGGGTCATAATTTCACTAAATGAGATCAAGGTTGTGGTATGAAAAAATATGATTTACAGTCAGTAAAATGATTTATGTGCAATCAAATGGGTCATAGTGAAAATGAGTGTCCAAAAAAGAACTCAACTGAAGGAAAGAATCCAATCTACAAGCATGAAGTGGTGGTGAAATCTTTTGAAACTACTTCATTAGATGTTGGGCCATCAAATGATGTAGTATCTGGTACATTTTTTTTGTTCATATTCTTCCAATGGGTTGTTTGATTTAGGGTCTACACACTCTTTCATTTCTGAGAATATTCTTACTAAATTGGGAATTCCATCTCAAGATATAAAAACAGAACATACAGTAAAACCACCTAGAAGAAATATTGAGATAAAAAAGAATACATAAGAACATTCATTTCCTTGTGTGTGGAATGAATCTACAAGAAAACCTTATTATTTTTCATCTAGTAGAGTTTGATGTTATTTTGGGAAAGGATTGGATTTCTGTTTATCATGCTAACATTGACTACCTAGGTATTGAGGTTTATTTTCAAAATGATTTTCAATTTGTATACACGACTGAACCCTTACTTTTGATAAAATATCAGGATGCTCCGAAACTAGTAAAATATGGAAATGAATGTTACCTTGCATATATTTTTTAACACAAAGGATCAATTTAGATTAATGTTTTTACATTGTTAAATGAGTACCCTGATATTTTTCCTAGGGACATTCCATGAATTATAACTGATCATAAAACTGAATTTACGGTTGACTTAGTTCTTGATGATAAACCAATTTCAAAACCTCCTTATCGAATGGCTCGAAATGAAATTGTGGAGTTAAAGAAGAAAATTAAATAGTCATTAGATAAATGTTTCATTCAACCTTGCACATCACCATGGGGTGCTCCTGTCTTGTTTGATAAAAAATGATGGTTCAATGAGACATTGCATTGATTATAGAGCATTAAATAACATCACTGTTAAGAACAAGTATCCATTCCCTCATATCGATGATTTTTTTATCAGCTTCAAGGAGCTCAGTATTTATTGAATATTGACAAGAGACCAGTGTACCATCAATTGAATGTGAAAGAAGCAGACATTCTGAAATCCGAATTTCATACTAGATATGGTCATTATAGAACTTTTAGTTATGTAGTTTGGTTTAACCAATTCACATGTTTTATTCATGGATCTTATGAATAGAATTTTCCATGATTTCATGGATAAATTTGTGGCTATGTTCATTGATGATATTTTGGTTTATTCCAAAAGTAAAGAGGAATATGAAAGTCATTTAAGGGTTGAATTTCAAACAATAAATGAAAATAATCTATTTGGTAAATTCAGTATGTTTGAGTTTATGTTGCAAAACATTTCTTTCTTTGGTCACATTGTTTAAAAAATGGCATAAAAGTTGATCATGCTAAAAAAAAGTTGTTGAAGAATGGCCAAGACCCAAAAATATAACCGAGATCCATAGTTTTCTTGGTTTGGTAGGTTATTACAGAAGGTTTGTTGGAACATTTTCACGGTAATATAGTATAATGATTATGTTAACTTGGAATGGTGTTAATTTTATTTTCACAAAAGAATGTGATGATTGTTTTCAATAATTGAAAAGAAGATTGGTAAATTCTTTAGTTTTGGAACTACCTTCTAGAAATGTTGAGTTTGTTATTTACAGTGATGCTTCATTGAATGGGTGTGGTTGTGTCCTGAAGAATACTGATAAGGTAATTCTTTATGCTTCATGTTAGTTGAAACCACATGAGTTGAATTACCCTACACAAGATTTGAATTTTCTACTATTGTTATTGCTTTAAAATTTTAGAGACATCATTTGTATGGAGTAAAATTTGAAATATATACTGACCACAAACATATAAATTATATATTCACTCAGAAATAATTAAACATGAGATAGAGGAGATGGCTGAAAAAAAATCATGTATTATGATTTCACGATCCTTTACCACCTAGGAAAAGAAAATAAAGTGACAGATTATTTGAGTCGAAAAAGTAATGCTTCATTAAACATGTTACGTTTGGAACAACATCCATTGGTTTTTGATTTTATAATAATTTTCCTAGAAGTAGTTAATGTAGAAAATTTTTCTGTTTTGTGTGAGGTGTCAGTGAGATCATCTCTATCAGATTGAATTAAGCAAGCACAAAAGGAAAACAATGAGTTACTGAAAAAGGTGGTGTTGGTTTAGAAGTATATGTTTCTTGAATTTAACATTGATAAAGGTTGTGTTTTGAGATTTGAAAAGATATTATGTGTGCCTTGTGATTCACAGTTGAAGAATGAGTGTTTATGTGAAGCACATAGTTCCCCGTTTTCAGTTCACCCTAGAAGTACTAAGATGTACCGAGATCTTTAGGAGTATTACTGGTGGGATAGAATGAAAAGACATATTTCTGATTTTACTCTGAAGTGTTTGAATTTTCAACATGTTAAAGTAGAGTGGAAGTTTCTGAAAGGGAACCATCAACCTTTACCAGTTCCATAGTGGAAATGATAAAATATATTCATGGACATCGTTGTGGGATTACCGAATACATCTCAACGTAATAATGCAATATAAGTTATTATTGATAGATTGACTAAATGTACTAATTTACTTCTTATTCATAATACTTTTTCTCTAGATCAGCGTTCTTGGTTATATGGTAAAGAGATAGTCCGGATGCATGGAGCTCCCCTCTTAGTCGTATTTGAACCAGATCCCTGGTTTACTTATAACTTCTAAAAAGGGCTCTAGATGTTGTTGGGTACTGAATTATATTTTGGAACAACTTTTTATCCTCAATCAGATGGGTAATCAGAATGAACAATTCAGACCCTGGAGGATTTTCTGTGTGCTTTTTCACTAGATTACCAGGGATGATTGGACAAACCTCTTTATTTGGTTGAATTTTAATATAATAACGGATTTCATTTTAGTATATATATGGATCCATTTGATGAATTATATGGAAAGAGTTGTTGAAGTATAGCTTTTTGGGATGATGAAGGTGAAAGGATGTTGATGGGACCAGAATTGGTAGAAGAGATGGCTGAGAATGTTCAGTTGATTCAGAAGCACATGGGAACATCTCAAAGCAGACAGAAAATTTATGCGGATAATTGGAGGAAGGATCTTTTTTTAGGTAGGTGATCATGTATTTCTAAAAGTTTCTCCCTGGTAAAGTCTTATGTCTTTTGGTAAGAAGGGAAAGTTGAGTCTGATGTTCATCAGACCTTATGAAATCCTAGAGAATGTTGGAACCTTTTCGTACAGAGTTGCTTTACCTCTATGTTTATCCTAGGTATATAATGTTTTTAATGTTTTTATGTAGGAAAAGTATATTTCATATCCATCTCATGTTTGGAGTTGAGAGTTAGTTCAATTGGAACAGAATCTATCTTATGAATAATAACCAGTCAAGATTCTTTACAGTAGAGAGAATGTGCTGTGGAATAAAGTAATTCACTAGGTAATGGTTTTGCGAAAAAACCATATGGATGAAGAGGCAACGTGGGACTCCAAAAATACTACGAGGGATAAATACACCCACATATTTGAAATGTGAATAAAAATTTTGAGGATGAAATTTCAAGAATGGTGGAAGGATGTAACATCTCCGGTAAATAAAGAATAAGATATATTTCATATTTAGTAATATTTGCTAATTAATTATTAATTTTATTTTAATGGGGTTTCTATGTTCAGTAGCGTACCTGATACACAACAATGAGTTTCTCTGAAATATTATATTGCACACTAATAATATAATACTATTATTTTAAATGGTAGTTAACTCCTAGGCATTTTATTGGTAGGAATGAACAAAACTAAATAAAATTTGATTATACATGTTTGTCAAATGTATTTTCATTTATCCAATAAAATTTTAAGGTTTAAAATGTGAATGAATTTATTTTTAAGCCTAATTTACATTAAAAGGACGATTTAACACCTTTGTATAAAGAACCATAATTAAATATAGTTTTTGTCACTTTAATACATTCTATATGACAAAATAGAATCCTTTTTTAGAATGAGGACATCAAAATTTAATTTTTGTAAATTTTGGGAATTTTTCTGATAAAGTTCATTTATAATGAATAGTGAAAAATATTGTAATTTAATTTAAAACCACATTTTAATCTAATTTATTTAAATGGTTATATTATCCTTTTAAATGGATTTAAAATATAATTAGAATATATTTTTACTATTTAATAAAATTTGGTCATTGGAATTAATTTCCCTTTGAAATTTCACATAAACAAGAGTCGATCTTTTGATAGTTATTGTTTCTTAAAAACACGCTATTTGTTTTAACAACGAGAATTAATGTTAAATTATTTAATTAAACTTCTATGTTTTGAATTTGAAAAAATAGAAATCATTTTTGAATTTTAAATATCAAATATAGCAAAGGCTGAATTTTTTGTAGTTTCTTGAAAAACATCAAATTTTGATGAATACTGAATGCATTTACTAGTAGTTAAAAAATGACTTATTCATTTAAATTAAATTTTACCACTTATATGAATTAAATATCATAAATCTGACAAACATGGTTTTTATTATTATTTAAAATGTGGATCAATAAGATGAAAATAATTTTGTCTAAATAGTAACTTTTTACTTTTATTGACCACAGTTAAAGGTAAATATTGTAATTCATGGTAAGGAGAATATTATAATAATTCAAAATTACCTTAACACTTGTCCTAACCTTATTGGATGAGTGATGGACATCCATGGGCTTCCTTGGGATGATTTGGCAACCCCATGGAGCCACTTATGAATGATAAGGACACATTATTTTAGTTAACATAATGTGAAGGCAAAAATGACATAAACAAATATATCCTTGTAAATTAATTTTTACAAGGTGTTATATAAGTTAACATTTCGACAATAAGTATTGATTGGAAATATAATAGTATTTAGTACATCATGGTAAGTTTTTTATAATTTTTATACATCAAATAAATTAAATTTTTTATGACACAATAATGATGCATTTTTTACCTCATTAATAAATGATTTAATTAAATAATATTATAAATAATAAATTAACTTCCAAAACCAGTCCAATTATTATAGGAGTAATTAATTTAGACCATGAGTCATCTTTTCTTCTTCTTTAATTAGTTTTTTATCTATAAAAACCAAATATCGATAAATAATAAAATAATATTTTGACACTTTCCTAAAGAGCCCCTCGCGCCCCTTATCAAAAGCCCTCATTTCTAACCAATTCCTCACACATATCAAGACTTATTTCTCATCCAAACTCTTCCCAATTAATCTCCCTATATCCCACTACTCCTCCTAAAATCTATACCTTAGGTAGAAGGAAATTCATGTAACCCTTTTGGTTCATACATAAGGGAGTTTCCCAAATTAAAGGTAACGACTTCTCTTAACTTCTTTTATTTTATATTACTTCTCCAACCCCTAAACTCGTTTTATTACATTAGTTTATAACAAAACCTATATCCTAAATAAACTATGATATTTTTTTTGTAAAGTATTCTAACAACACACACACACACCTCCATCTAGTGGGTGAAGAACATACTGTTTCTTTGGATGGAAAACTAATGCCTCACGAAACGATGATTGTTCGATTATATCCTACTGCATCTCATGGCAGCCATTAATATTATAGTATATTTATATGATATATATTATGTTTATATTTTCTTTATGCTTCTGTATTGTTATTTTATATCTTATCTTTATGGTTTCCATTATGGGTAAACACGATAATTTCATTTGAGGAAGTGCGGACTACAACACCTCCAAGTGATATGACATGTTAATGCCATATGTGGGACGTATAAACAATGGATTTAACTATATTATATATGATATTATACTGGAATTATAATATACCTATGTATCATTATGTTTTATTTACATTGAAATAAGAAATAGAAATGAAAGTAGTGTTCATGCGTATGTAAGACTTATTGTCTCCATGAACGGTGCATTTATTTTCTTATCTTCAAATGATATATACTGTTATATATATATATATAATGTCTATATATGAATTATATGGTATCTAAATAATGTATATCATTCTAGATATAATGGATGATTTTCAACATGGACAACATGTAAATATAAGGTGTTCATTATTGTCTCAAGTACCAAACATCAACAAAATGAATGTTATTAAGTTAAATGATTAAATAATGTTTATAACAAGGTAATAAGTGATATAAAAGGAATAATAAACTAGAAAAAATTTCGTATGGATATAGAAATTATCATTAGTTTATTAATCAAGAGATTAAAAAATGATCGAGTCACATCAGACACGAGGTAAGGGTCTTCGTCTAAATCTCTATTCATTGAGGAATATTTTATTCTAATACACAAAATTCTTTTATACTTTTTATAAACACCTTTGGCTTTTCATTTAATTAAAAAGAAAACTTTTTATACAAAGTGTTTTACTAAATGATAAAAAAGAATGTTTTTTTTACATAAACTGTGACAATGACCTTTCTGCTGCCGCGAGTGTTATTTGATCTTTGGCATCCTTAACAAGCTGTAATGTTTTTAAAATGAAAATAAATACCATAATCTATTTTACATGTTTTGGTATTGAAAATGGTTTAGATAATTGTTTTGATATTATAATATATTGAAATGTTTTATTATTATTGAAATGTGGGCATTTTATCATTCGTTTATTCTCATGTTATGTGTTGTGATCATGTTATGGTTCGTAGGCATTAATTATGTATACGGGTGGTTCCGTGATAAACCTAGGGCGAGTGAGCCCGAGATAGCTCCCAAATGCATTGGATAACATGATCGAGGTAAACTTGAATGTTTCTCCAAAGAGATTTTGATAATATACTGTAATGGGTATTACAAAGTAACTCCCTATGTAGTTGTGATAGATACAATTTATGTATGTTATGGATGCCACTAGTTACCTTTAAAATTTATGATTTCAATGTGTTATTCAAAATTCTTATGATTTCATGAGGCAATTAAAAGAGTTAATATTTTTTATGTGTTAATGAACTATGTTTTTCTTTCATTCCTTTATAACCCTTACTGAACTTTTTATGCCCATCCCAAGTTTTGAAATGTTTTAACAAGGCTTAAGGAAGAATATGGTCAATAATGGGATCAAGGAAAAGTCATGATGCCTAAAACATGGTGATAGACATAAATCTTTTTTTCAAGAGATTTTATTTTATGAATAAATGGAATATTAGTAGAAGTGTATACTTTGTAATCATATGAGATGTTATAGTTTTGTCCTAATTCACTAAAACTCTAAACTTGAAAAGTTCCTCAATTTGAATTATTCATTTAATTCAATTTTATGTAATGATTAAGGTTGGTTCATTATATTTGGTATCAATGTTCGGTTTAGAAAACTTTAGTAGGTACGGTATTATTATATTAATAACCATAAAGTACTTTATGTTAATATTGAAATAATATAGAATTTACAGATTACCATTTGCATTTTTTAATATATTTCTAGGTTTAGAATGGTTTTCCAAAGAGGAAAATGGGTAGCGATGTTGGGACGACATCAGTAGGTAGGAAACCTTCCAAATCAGCAACATGAGATGCGCAGAATCCAAACCAAATAGTCTGTTGTAGTGATGGATTAGTTGACTCTAGCTATAAATGGTAGAGATATCCATGCATGAGATCAGCCAGATCAACCATAGAGGAACACGTCAGTAGTAGGGAATTTCATGAGGCAACATTCCCTATCATTCAGAGGATCATCTGACCCTGTGCTACCAGAAGAGTGGATTAAAGAACTGGAGAAAAATTTTGATGTCATGCGGTGTTTAGAACATCAAAAGGTTAGTATTCATTTTTACCATTTTGAAGGTTAATCTGATCAGTGGGGGTTGATGGTGAAAAATATTATGGATAGTGAGGAGATTGATGCTCTTGATTGGGATGAATTCAAAGGTATGTTTCTTTAGAAATATTTTCCTATGGTGGTTCGTCTTAGGATGTAAATTGTTTTTTGGAATTTAGGTTGGAGGATGAATCAGTGGCTTTTTATGAATAAAAATTCACTCGACTGGAATGGTATGCCCCAAATTTCATAAAATATCTTCCTAGTAAAATCAACTGTTTTTACATAGGATTAAATACAATGTATCAAAGAACTTTAGCATATCTTGAGTTCAGATGTTTTGAAAAATTGTATCTATGTGAGGAGAAGGTGGAAATGAAGGTTTCCAATAATTAGGTCTTCTTTGAAAAACAACATAATAAGAGGTCGAGGTAGTAGACAAAATGGAAGAGCACTTCAAAAATGCTTGATGGTATGAAACATATGATTATTGTTTCTGAAAATTCTAGTAAAAAGCATGCTGGGGACTGTCTATGGAATTATGGTAATTATTACCAATGTGATAAAATGGGACATAAGGATCAAAATATCACAGAAAATGATCGTGTTAATGGTAAGGCAAAATCTGATTTACAGTCAGTAAAATGTTTTAAGTGCAATGAAATGGGTTGTTATGAAAATGAGTGTCCAAAAAAGAACTCAACTTAGGGAAAGCAGCCAGACTATAAGTAGAGAGGTGTGGTGAAATCCATTGTAACTACTTTAGAAGATTATGGGCCATAAAATTATGTAGTATCATGTACACTATTTGTTTGTTTAGATTATGCCAATGTGTTGTTTGATTCAGGGTCTACACAATGTTTAATTTTTGAGAAGTTTTCTAGTAAATATTATATTCCATCTCAAGATATGAATACATAACATATGGTAAAAATGCCTATAGGAAATGATGAGACAAAAAGAAAACATAATAAAATTCATGTCCTTGTGTGTAGAAGGAATATACTATTGAACCTTGTTGTTTTTTCTCTAGTAGAGTTTATGTTATTTAGCGTATGGATTGGCTTTCTGTTTATCATGCTATGATTGAATATTAAGTTAAAGAGGTTTCATTTTTTAATGATTTTCAGTTTTTATACAATAATGAACCCTTACTTTTGATAACATTTAGGAAGCATAAAAACTAGTAAAAGATTGGAATAAACGTTTCCTTGCACATATTTTTGAAAAAAAAGGAACTGTTCAGATAAATGATGTGACTGTGGAAAATATGTACCTTATTTTTTTCCTAACGAGTTTCATGTTATTAAACCAGATCGAGAAGTTGAATTTACTATTAACTTAGTTCATGATGCTAATCCAATTTCAAAACCCCCTTATTGAACAACTCAATTTGAACATTTAGAGTTAAATAAGCAATTGCATGAGTTATTAGATAAAGGTTTCATTCGACCAAGCACATTACATTGGGGTGCTTCTATCTTCTTTGTTAAAAGGAGATATCATTCAATGAGACTTTTCATTGATTATAGATAATTGAATAGCATCACTATTAAGAACACATATTCTTTGCCTCATAACTATGATTTGTTTGATCAGCTCCCTGGAGCTCAGTATTTTTCAAAGATTGTCTCGAGATCGGGGTAAAATTTGTTGAATGTTTTAGAAGTAGACATTCTGAAGACTACATTTAGTACTAGATATGGCCATTAGGAATTTTTAGTTATTCCTCTTTGTTTTAATCAATGCACCTGTTGTATTCATGGATCTAATGAATAGAATTTTACATGAGTTAATGGATAAATTTTTGGTTGTGTTCATTGATGATATTTTGGTTTATTCCAAAAGTAAACAATAACATGAAAGTCATTAAGGGTTGTCTTGAAAACCCTAAATTGAAATAAAATATTTGGAAAATTTTGAATGTGTGAGTTTTAGTTGCAAAAAATTTATTTCTTTAGTTACATTAATTTCATAACTGTCGATCCTGCTAAAACAAAAGTTGTTGAAGAATAGCCAAGACCGACAAATATAATCGTGATCTATTGTTTTCTTGGTTAGGATGGTTATTTCTGAAGGTTTGTTGAAAATTTTTCACGGTTATCTAATCCAATGACTAAGTTAATGAGTAATAGTGTTATGTTCTTCTAGAAAAAAGAATGTGATGATTGTTTTCACTAATTGAAATGAAGATTGGTGAATGCTCCAGTTTTGGAACCTACTGTTTTTTTGGTTTTAAAAGTTTAGAGGCATCATTTGTATGGAGTAAAATGTGAAATATATATTGACCAAAAAAGTTTGAAGTATATATTCAATCAAAAATAATTAAACATGAGATAGAGTAGATAAATGAAATTAATCAAGTATTTTGATTGGATGATCCATTACCGTCTGAGAATAGAAAATAAAGTGGTTAATGCTTTGAGTATAAAAAGTAATGCTTCATTAATAATGCTATGTTTGGAACATGATCTTTAGGGTTTTGATTTGATAAACATAGGCATAGAAGTTGTCGGTGCAGAAAATTCTTTTGTTTTGTATCATGTGTTAGTGAGATCATCTCTATCCGAGAGAATTAAGCAAGCACAAAAGGAAAAAAGTGAGTTATAGAAAAAGGTAGAGATGGTTTAAAAGAGTATGTTTCTTGAATTTAACATTGATAATGATTGTGTTTTGCGCTTCAGAAAGAGATTATGTGTGCATTGTGATTCATAGATGAAGATTGAGTTGTTATGTGAAGCTCATATTTCCCCATTTTCAGTTCACCATGACAGTACTAAGATGTACAGTGATTTTCAGGAGTATTACTAGTGGGATGGAATAAAATAATATATTACTAATTTTACTGTGAAGTGATTGACTTGTCAGCGGGTTAAAGTAGATAGATTATTACCGAAAGGGATGCTTCAGCCTTTACCAGTTCCAGAGTGGTAATGGAAAAAATATCCATGGACTTCGTTGTGGGATTACCGAAGACATCTTGAGGTGATAATGCAATATTTTTTATTTTTAATTGATTGGATAAATCTTCTCAATTTTTTCCTATTCGAGATACTTTGTATCTAGATCAAATTTATCGGCTTTATGTTAAAAAGATAGTCAGGTTTCATGGGGTTCCCCTCTCCATTGTATCTGATCGTGATCCTATGTTTACTTATAAATTGAGTAAAAACCTTCATAAGTTTTTGTGTACTAAATTAATTTTTTTACATCTTTTCATCCTCAATCATATGGAAAATCAGAATGAACAATTCAGACCCTGGAGGATTTTCTATGTGCTTGTTCACTGGATTACCAAGGATAGTGAGACCAACATCTTTCTTTGGTTAAATTTTCATATAATAACAGGTTTCAGACTAGTGTACAAATGGCTACATTTGAGGCATTATAAGGAAAGTGTTATCAAACCCCACCTTTTTGGGATGAATTATGGTAAAGAAAGCTTAGGGGACCAGAATTGGTAGAAGAGATTGCATAGAAAGTTCAGTTGATTCCGAAGAACATGAGAACAGCTCAAAGGAGACAAAAAAGTTATGCGGATAACCGAAGGAATTGTATTTCTTCTGGGGTAGGTGATCATGTCTTTCTCAAAGTATCTCCATATAAAAGTTTCAAGCTTTTTGGTAAGAAGGGAAAGTTCTGGCCGAGGATTATGGGACCTTATGAAATCCTGGAGAAAGTTGGATCAGGTGCGTACAGAGTGGATTTACCTTCATGTTTATCTTAGGTACACAATGTTTTTTATGTTTTGATGTAGATAAATTATATGCCAGATCCATCTCATGTTTTGGGTCTAGAGGTAGTTCAGTTGGAAGTGAATCTATCTTATAAAGAACAACCAGTCCAGATTCATGACCATAGAGAGCAAGTGTTGTGGAATAAGGTAATTCACTAGGTAATGATTTTTTTGGAAAAACCCATATTGTTGTAGAGGCACTGTGGGAATATAAAAATTCTATGATAGATAAATACCCCCACATATTTGATAAGTGAATAAATATTGAAACGATGCAATTACCAAAAGGGGTCTAGGATGTAACATCCCAGGTAAATAAATAATAACATATATTTCATATTTATTAATTTTTTTGAATTAAATAATAATTTTTCTTTAAATTGGTTGCTATGTTCGGTAGTATACCCGATACGCAACAATGAGTTTCTTTGAAATCTTACGTTGCGCACAAATAATATAATATTATTTTTTTAAATGGTAGTTAACTCCTTGAAATTATATTGGTGGAAATAAATAAACTTAATACACGATGTTTATATATGTTTCATTAATGATTTACATTTATCCAATAAAAATTAGAGGATTAAAATGTGAATGAATCTAATTTTATGCATAATTGACATTAAAAGGTCGATTTACTGCCTTTTTATGGAAAAACCTCTTTAAATATAGTATTTGTCACTTTAATAAATTCTATTTGACCAAATAAAATCCTTCTTTATAATGGGTACATCAATATTTACTTTGTGTAAATTTTTGGAATCTTTCATGTAATGTTCATTTCTTAATTAATACTAAACACTGTTGTATTTTAATTCAAAAATTCATTTTAATATAATTTATTTATATGGTTATATTATCTTAATAATTTGTTTAACAGTATAATTAGAATATATTTTTACCATTTAATATAATTTTCATTATTGTAATTAATTTCAATTTGAAATTGGATATAAACAAGTGTCAATATTTTGATTGTTATAGTATCTTAAAAACACGCTATTTGTTTTAACGCTGATGACTAATTTTAACCGAATTAATGCAAATTCCATTTTATGAATTAGGAATAATACACATAATTTTTGAATTTAGAATATCAAATATATTTCAGGCTAAATTATTGATAGTTTTCTGAAAAACATCAATTTTTTTTGAATAGTTAAACAACGTGGTAGTAGTTAAAAAACTAAATTTTTCATTTAAATGAAATTTTACCACTTCTATGATTTGAATTTAAAAAATATGACATACATGGTTGTTATTATTAAGTAAAATTTGGTTCAATAAGATCAAAATAATTTTTGGTGAATAGTAATTTTTCACTTTTATTTACCACAGTTAAAGGTAAATATGATAATTCAATGTAAAAAGAATATTATAATAATTCATAATTATCTTAAAAATTGTCCTAAGCTCATTTTATGTGAAATTTCCTACTATGGGCATCTTTGGGTATATTCAAGGACCCCATGGAGCCTCTTATGAATGAAAATGACACTTTATTTTAGGTAATTGAATGTAATGGAAAAAAATGACCTAAACAATTATCTCTTTGTAAATTAATATTTATATGGTGTTATATGAGTTCTAATTTAGACTATAATTATTAATTGGAAATATAAAAATATTTCCTAAATTATGGTATTTTTTATAATATTTAGATATCGAATAAATTATTTTATTTATGACACAATAATGTTGCAGTGTTTACCTCATTAAGAATGATCTAAATAAATAATACTATAAATATTAAAATAACATCCAAAACCTGCCTAATTATTATTGGATGAATTTATTTAGACCAAAATTGATATTATATTTTAATTTAATGAGTTTTTGTCTTTTACAAACCAAATATAAATATATAATAAAATAATATTTTTACACTTTCCTAAAGAACCCCTCCTCCACCATATAAAAATACCTCACTTATAACAAATTCCACACACCTCTCAAGACTTTTTTCTCATCTAAACTCTACGCAATGAAGCTCCCTAAATCCCTATACTCCTCCTAGAAGCCTAACTTTAGGCAGAAGGCACCTTAAGAACTCTTTTGGTTCATACCCATGGGAGTTACCCAAATTAAAGGTAACCATTTCTCTTAACTTATTTTACTTTATTTTACTTCTCCAACCCCTAAACTCTATTTATTACTTTATTTTATAACAACACTAGTATCCTAAACATATTAGGATGTTTTTATGGGATGTATTCAAACAACACTTACAATCACCTCTATCTAATGGGTGAACAACTTACTCTTTCTGTGGATGGAAAACTAAAACCTCATGAAATGATGACAGTTCGATTATCTCATACCGCCTCTCATGGTGGCCATTAAGATGAAACTATATTTATATATGATATATATTGTGATTATTTTTTCTTTATGCTTCTATATTTTTATTTTATTGAATACCATTATGGTTTCCATTATTGGTAAACACGATAATTTCATTTGAGGTAGTGCGGACTACCGCCCTCTCGAAGTGATATGACTCGTTAATGCCACATGTGGGACAAATAAAGAATGGATTTAATGAAATTATATATGATATTATACTGGAATTATAATATACCAATGTATAGTTTTGTTTTAATTCCATTAAAAAAAGAAATATAAATGAATGTAGTGTTCATGCGTACGTAGGACTTACCGTCTCCAAGAACGGTACATTTCATTTCTTACCCCCGAATGATATGTACTGTTATATATATATATAATGTATATATCTTATATATATGATATCTAAATAATTAATATGATTCTGGATATAATGAAATATTGACCACATGGACAACTTGTAAATATAAGGTGTTCATTTTTTACTCAAGTACCAAATATCGACAATTTGCACGTTATTAACATTAATGATAACATAATCTTTATAACATGGTAATAAGTGTGATAAAAGGAATTAAAATCTCTAAATATGTTCTTAAGAAAGTAGATATTAACTTTAGTTTATTATTTAAGAGATTAAGTAACGATCGAGTCAAGTCGGACAAAAGGTAAGGGACTTCATCCCAATCTCCTTTCATTGAGGCATATTTTGTTCTAATACACGACATTCTTTAATATGTTGTATAAATGCATTTGAAATTTCATTTCATTCAAAGGGAATAATTATATATGAATCATTTTACTAAACTACATAATAATAATGTTTATTTTTAAAGTATGTGGTGACAATGAACTTTCCGCCACCACAGGTATTATTTGATAATTTGATTCCTTAACAAGTCATAATGGTTTTAAAAGGAAAATAAATACCGTATACTATTTAAAATATTTTTGGTGTTGAAAATGGTTTTGATAATTGTTTTGAAACGTTAATATATTGAAATGTTGTATTGTTATTGCAATGTGGGATTTTGTTCTTTTATGCTTATGTTATGTGTAGTGATAATGTTATGGTTCCTTGGAATTAATTACATATACGAGTGGTTCTATGATAAACCTTGGGCGTGTGAGCCTGGGATAGCTCTCCAATGCACTGGGTAAGGTGACAGAGGTAAAACACCAATTTTTCTTCTAAGATATTTAGGGAATATAATGTGATGGGTAATCCAAAGTTACTCCCTATGTAGTTGTGATACCTACAATGATATAATGTTATGGATGCCACTAATTACCTTTATTATTTATTATTTCTATGTGTTATTCATAAATCATATGATTTAATGAGGTATGTAAATTTTTTTATGTTTTGTTTGTATTTATGAAATAATGTTTTCTTTCATTCATTTATAATTGTTACTGAGCTTTTTATGCTTATTTGATGTTTTGAAATGCTTTCGTAAGACATAAATATGAATAGGGTCTTGGATGGGATCAAGGAAAAGTTATGCTGTCTAAAACATGGAACTAGAAATGACTCTTTTTTTCAAGAGTTTTTATTTTATTAAAATGGAAACTAACTAGAACTATCTAATTTGTAATCATTTTAGAAGTAATAGTTATGTCCTAATAATCTAAAACTCTAAACCTGAAAAAATCATCATTGTGAATTATTCATTTAATTCAATATTATGTAATGTTTTATGATGGGTGCTTATACTGATCTTCCCAAATTATGAGATCAATTAATTCAAGGAGGAATTTGTGTGAAAATTTTATTATTTTCACTTAATTGTGATAATGGTTACAAAGACAGTGTAAATCAAGTCCCTTCAATCTGTTATTTTTATGCAATCATTTTTCATTGAATTAAGTGAAAAATATATTGAGTAGTCGTATGGTAAAATTTGAGATTAGATATATTTCTATCCATACATTACATTTTTCAATTATCATTGTTATTCATTTGTGTCTCCATGATACAGGATACAAAATTCTCTAATGGTGAAATGTGGTAAGTCTCAAGATGTCCTTGACAAGATTATATCATTTAAGGCTAAAATGCTGAAAATCGTGAAAAAATATGAATTGTAGTTGTAAGTTATTTTTTATTAGTTATGAGGAATAAATTGAAAAATAATAAAATACCCCCAGTGTTTCTAAATTTTCAGATAAGAGTTTCTTAGATTCTCTCTAATTAAAATACTATAACATATCAGATTCAATGTATTCATTGTGATTTTCTCATAGTAGTTCTTATACCAAGTCTCGTGATATTTGTTTTTTTGTTATTAACAAAATAATAAAAATTCATTTATGACTCTTGTTTTTGGATATGGGATGTCTTTAAATAAAATATTATGGTTTTATGAAGAATTTCATGGAATGCTGAAGGATAACGTTAATATGTATTAAGATAATCATTGAATGATCACTATGAATATTGGTCTTGAATCATAAAATAATCAATTCCTTTCAACTTCTTCATAAAATGTTAATGAAAATGTTTATTGATTATAATATAATGAGGATTCATGATTGACATTTTCGAAGAATGTTCCAAGAGATCTGGTTGCTGCTATAACAATGGATCTTATTGTATACATGCCTCTCAAGATTCCATATTTTGTGAAACTTGTTCATCCTACCCATTTTTTCTCTTCTCTAGCTATATAAATTTCACCTCAAACAAGTTCATCTGTTCTATATTATCTAACTAGTTATTTTTTCTAGCTTTCTTTATGTGTATGTAGAAACATGCCAATGATTAATAGAATCTTCAATACCTAAATGAAATAATGATCATTGTTCATGTATTATTAGTCCTAACAATGGAGAATCTAGTTTCATTGTTTTCATCTATACTAAAATTTTTCTAGGATGATCCAGTATATAGTGCACAACATAAATTTCATACTTTTTAGTTTGAATCATTTAATGAAATTCTTGAAAACATGTCTCATCAATTTCTAAAATTCATAGACAAGCATAATTTATTATTCATGATTTATAGATGTATGATATCCTCTAGATAATATTCATGTTAGTATATTGTTTATTCTGGTATAAGGGGGGAATATATATCTACACTACTACTGTAGATATCATTTATGGTTTCAAAAAAAAGTATATGTATTATATGATCTATCCATTATATACAATAATGAAAAATCAAAATTGGATACAACATTATCTATTGACAGATATATGAAATTTACCACGTCATAAAACCCAACATTTAATATATAATTTATAGAAGCAAGATATTCTGAATTTATTATTGATAAGAGGAATAATGGAATTGTACCCGTATAGCCAATTCAGATACCTCACAAAAAATCAGATGTATGTAGTGAATAGTGTTTTTCTATAATATTTGATGAATTGCTCTAGTATCACCAATATACACTATTACTACCACTATAACTATTCCTATATTCAATTTAACTCCACCAGAACCACCTTCTCTATTTGACCTCATCTATATGACTAAATCTATTGAGTATAATTTTTTATATGTGCATTTTTCTGGTGATCAGTGGATGTATTTTTGTTCAAAACATTACCCATTAATAACATTTTCCTATTATATATATATTATTTTTCACATTGATTAGTTTCATTTATTGGGTTTTCTATATTTATTTATATGAACTTATTCCATTATTTCAATGATTTCACATTTAGTTTTCACAATAGTCGTACTCATTTTATAATTATATGTTCCCAATCAAGGTTTGTTTTCCCAATTATATTTTATTCATTTATAGAGAAAAAAATTATTGGAATAGTATTTTCCTAATAAGTATCATTTTCATGAATATTTTAAATGAAGGGGGATAATTGGAAAATAATAAATAAGTTTAAAATTATTTATGTGGAAAAAAATTAAATGAAATTCAGTAAAATACATTTAGTAGTTTTCTAATAACTTATTGATTTTGAGGTTATCTTAAAGGGGATATTTTGAATCTTACAATTTTATTCCAATTTATCTCAATTTATTCAGGTATTTATGATCTAAAATACCATTCACATATTAATAATTTTTTTATCCATAGGTTTTATCATTGTTTTATGTATTTAGTTTCTTAGTACAATTAAGAATTTGATTATGGACATTTTGGATGAAATATTATTTAGTAAGTTAAATAAGTTGTGTTAGGTATTTTTCAACATGTATAATGGACTATTTTGAACAATTATCATTGTAAATCTCCCACAGGAAGGATTATCGTACATGAAATTACTACACCATAGAATTATTTACATAGAAATTTACTACATTGGTGAATCTCTTCAGTGATGAATAAGATTGATAATTCAAATAGCTATGTGAAATGATTGAAAAGAGTAATCAAAATCATGATTTGGAAATGTGGTAATTTTTTCAATGATTATCAAAATGGCTATGTGATTCTTTTGGGTTTTCATATTTGGATACTCGACCAATAAGAATTCATTCCCAAATTGGATCTTTAATGAATGAATATGTAAATTGGGAAATTTAGTTATATCAAACATGTAATGAATGGATATCTAGATCAAATCAACTGTATTGATTCAATCCTATATAATTTGGAAATATATTGGTCATCATTCCACTCAATCATTATATGATAAGGTACTCATTACAATATGAGTACATTAAGTGGGATTCAATGCACCTATAAATTCATTACTTATTTATATAATTAATGATTAAAAAACACAATAATTAGAGTCATCTACCAAGAATTAATATTTTTACAAGTAGAATTTAATGTTCATTACTATTAATGAGATATTTCTGTGAATATGATGCGTGGAATGTAAATTGAAACCCATAATTTTATGGAGAATTTAATGTGGAATTAAAAGTGATGAATTTTAGGAATTGTAAAAGTTATAAAAAGATCAAACAAGATAATTTCATAAGAAAAAAACATTGTGATCTACTATTAAAGAATACTCTTTCGATGAACTTATGTACTACCCTGTTTTTCTCAAAAAAGGAAAAGAAACAACAATATCTATAATTATTATATCTCAATCATATTTACAATTAGTGCATAAGACTGGACTAAAGATACATTTTATTATAAAAATATAATAAATAGATTTTTTTTCTATTAGTTATATTTTATATGTGTTATCTAAAATTGGTAAAAATTATGATTGTTCTCCCTTTAATTATAAAAGTCCCTTGTCAAAAAACCATTAAATGATGTAGTTTGTAAAGACTTGATGGAGATATATTAATAGTTCTTACTGTTTTTGTTCCAATAGACTACTTCTTGAACTCAATATAGTAGTCCCTTGATTATTTATTATATATCCTAGGATAAATGACTAGTCTAGTAAAAATCACTATGCTTTTATGTATTCGATTTGGTGAAGAATACATGAGGATTTCTTTTCCTCAAACCAATATAAATATATGTGTCTAATTTATTACCTTTCTTCTATTATTTCTAATCATTACGTGTGTTATGAAATGGTCATAAGAAATTATATCATCAAATGGATTGGTTTTATGATTAAATAAAATTATAAATATCTCAACTCACCCTCTCTTGAATATTAGTGAAATATATCATGAAAAATATATCTATCTCCTTGTGTGTGGAATGAATCTACTTGAAAACCTTATTGTTTTTCATCTAGTAGAGTTTGATGTTATTTTGGGAAAGGATTGGATTTCTGTTTATCATGCTAACATTGACTACCGAATTATTGAGGTTTCTTTTCAAAATGATTTTTAGTTTGTATACAGGACAGAACCCTTACTTTTGATAACATATCTGGAAGCTCCGAAACTAGTAAACGATGGAAATGAATGTTACCTTGCACATATTTTTCAACACAAACGATCAATTTAGATTAATGATTTTCAAGTGTTAAATGAGTACCATGATGTTTTTCCATGGGACATTCCTGGAATTATACCTAATCAGGAAATTGAATTTACTATTGACTTAGTTCTTGATGCTAAGCCAATTTCAAAATCCCCTTATCGAATGGATCAAATTTAACTTTTGGAGTTAAAGAAGAAATTTCAATAGTCATTAGATAAAGGTTTCATTTGACCTTTCACATAACCATGGGGTGCTCCTATCTTGTTTGTTAAAAACTATGGTTCAATGAGACATTGCATTGATTATAGAGCATCAAATAGCATCACTGTTAAGAACAAGTATCATTTGCCTCATATCAATGATATTTTTATCAGCTCGATGAAGCTTAGTATTTTTTGAATATTGACTTGAGATCAGTGTACCATCAATTGAATGTGAAAGAAGCAGACATTCTGAAGAGCATATTTCGTACTAGATATGGTAATTATGAATTTTTAGTTATGTCGTTTGGTTTAACCAATTCACATGATTTATTCATGGAACATATGAATAGAATTTTCCATGAGTTCATGGATAAATTTGTTGTTGTGATCATTGATGATATTTTGGAGTATTCCAAAAGAAAAGAGGAATATGAAAGTCATTTAAGGGTTGACTTTCAAACCATAACTGAAAAGAAACTATTTGGGAAATTCAGCAAGTTTGAGTTTAGCTTGCAAATTTTTTTTTATGTGGTCACATTTTTTCAAAAATGGAAAAACTATTGATCATTCTAAAAAAATGTTGTTGAAGAATGGCCAAGACACAAAAATATAACCGATATCCATAGTTTTTTTGGGTTGGTAGGTTATTACAAAATGTTTTTTGGAAATTTTTCATGGTAATATAGTCCAATGACTAAGTTAACATGGAAAGGTGTTAAGCTTATCTGGACAAAAGAATGTGTTGATTGTTTTCAAGAATTGAAAAAAAGATTGGTGAATTCTTCAGTTTTGGAACTACCTTCCAGAAATTTTGAGTTTGTTATTTACAGTGATGCTTCATTGAAAGGGTGTGGTTGTGTCCTAAAGCAGAACGATAAGGTAATTTCTTACACTTCACGTTAGTTGAAAACACATGAGTTGAATTACCCTACACATGATTTGGAATTTACTGCTATATTTCTTCCCTTAAAAATTTGGAGGCATCATTTGTATGGAGTAAAATGTGAACTATATACTAACCACAAAAGTTTAAATTATATATTCACTCAAAAATAAATAAACATGCAATAGAGGAGATGGCTGGAATAAATCAATTATTATTTTTTCATGATCCATTACCCTTTGGGAAAAGAAAATAAAGTGGCAGATTCTTTGAGTCAAAAAGGTAATTATTTATTAACCATGTTACGTTTGGAAAAAAGAACCATTGGTTTTTGATTTGATAATCATTTTTCCTAGAAGTAGTTAGTGTAGAAACTTTTTTGGTTTTGTGTCAGGTGTTAGTGAGATCATCTCTATCAGATAGAATTAAGAAAGCACAAAATGAAGACAATGACTTACAGAAAAAGGTGGAGTTGGTTCAAAACAGTACTTTTCCTGAATTTAACATTGATAAAGGTTGTGTTTTGAAATTTGAAAAGATATTATATGTGCCTTGTGATTCACAGTTGAAGAATGATGTTTTATGTGAAGCACATAGTTCCCCATTTTCATTTCACCTTAAAAGTACTATGATGTACTGAGATCATTAGGAGTATTACTGGTGGGATAGAATGATAAGACATATTGCTGATTTTACTCTGAAGTGTTTGACTTGTCAACAGGTTAATGTAGAGTAGAACTTACTGAAAGGTATGCATCACCCATTACTAGTTCCATAATGGAAATGAAAAATTATATCAATGGACTTCGTTGTGGGATTACCGAATAAAACTCGACGTAATAATGCAATCTAGGTATTTATTGATCGATTGACTAAATCTACTCATTTACTTCCTATTCGAGATACATTTTCCCTAGATCAACTTTCTTGGTTGTATGGTAAAGAGATATTCAGGTTGCATGGAGTTCCCCTCTCCATTGTATTTGAACATGATCCCAGGTTTAATTCTAACTTTTGAAAAGGATTCCAGATGTCGTTGGGTACTGAATTAAATTTTTGTTCAACTTTTCATCCTCAATCAGATGGGAAATCAGTACGAACAATTCAGACCATGGAAGATTTTCTATGTGCTTTTTCACTATATTACCTGGGAAAATTGTATCAACATCTTTATTTGGTTGAATTTTAATATAATAAAAGTTTTCATTTTAGTATATAGATGGTTCCATTTGAGGCATTATATGGAAAGCGTTGTCAAACTCCAGCTTTTTGGGATGATGTAGGTGAATGGATGTTGATGGGACCAGAATTGGTAGAAGAGATGGCTGAGAATGTTCAGTTGATTCAGAAGAACATGAGAACATCTCAAAACAGGCAGAAATGTTATGTGGATAACCAGAGGAAGGATCTTTCTTTTGAGGTCGGTGATCATGTCTTTCTAAAAGTTTCTCCATAGAAAAGTCTAATTTTATTTGGTAATAATGGAATGTTGAGTTCGATGTTCATTGGACCTTATGAAATCTTGGAGAAAGTTGGAACAGTTGCATACAGAGTGGCTTTACCTCCATGTTTATCTTAGGTACATAATGTTTTTAATGTTTCTATGTAGAAAAAGTTTATGCCATATCAATCTCATGTATGGAGTTGAGAGGTAGTTCAATTGGAAGAGAATATCTCTTATGAATAATAACCAGTCCAGATTCTTTACCATAGAGAGAATGTGTTATGGAATAAGGTAATTCACCAGGTAACGGTTTTGTGAAAAAACCATATGGTTGAAGAGGCAACGTGGGAATCTGAAATTACTATGAGGGATAAATACCCCCACTTATTTGAAATGTGAAAAAAATTTTGAGGATGCAATTTCAAAAAGGGGGGATGGATGTAACATCCCAGGTAAATAATGAATAAGATATATTTCATATTTAGCAATATTTGTGAATTAATTATTAATTTTATTTTAATGGGGTTTCTATGTTCAGTAGCGTTCCTGATACACAACAACGAGTTTCTTTGAGATATTATGTTGTAGACTAATAATATAATAGTATTATTTTAAATGGTAGTTCACTCCTAGACATTTTATTGGCTGGAATGGAAAAAATTAACTACAATATTATTATACTTGTTTGTTAAATGTATTTACATTTATCCAATAAAATTTAGAAGCATAAATTGTGAACAAATTTAATTTTAAGCATAATTTACATAAAAAAGTTTAATTTACAACCTTTGTATGGAGAACCATCAATAAATATAGTTATGGTCACTTGAATACATTCTATTTGACAAAATAGAATCATTTTTTAGAATGGGGACATCACAATTTAATTTTTATAAATTTTTGGAATTTTTCTGAAAACATTCATGTTTTTAATGAATAATGAATAATATTGTATTTTAATTCAAATCCAAATTTTAATATAATTTATATATATGGTTAGATTATACATTTAATTTGATTTAAAATATAATTAGAATATATTTTTTCCATTTAATCAAATTTTTTCATTGGAATTAATTTCCCTTTGAAATTGCACATAAACAAGTGTCGATCTTTTGATAGTTATTGTTTCTAAAAAACACACTATTTGTTTTAACAATGAGAATTAATTTTAAATTAATTAATTCAACTTCTATGTTTTGAATTTGAAATAATAGACAACATTTTTTAATTATTAATATCAAATAAAGCTTAGGCTGAATTTTTGGTAGTTTCTTGAAAGACATCAAATTTTGATGAATAGTGAATCCAGTTTTTAATAGTTAAAAAACTGACTTCTTCATTTAAATTAAATTTTACCACTTCTACGAATTAAATATCATAAATATGACAAACGTGGTTGTTATTATTATGTAAAATTTGGTTCAATAAGATGAAAAACAATTTTTTCTGAATAGTACCGTTTGACTTTTATTTACCACAGTTAAAGGCAAATATTGTAATTTAAGGTAAAAAGAATACTATAATAATTCAAAATTACCTTAAAACTTGTCCTAACCTTATTGGATGAGTGATGGCCGTCCATGGGCATCCTTGGTATGATTTGGAGACCCCATGGAGCCAATTATTATTTATAATGACACTTTATTTTAGTTAATGTAATGTGAAGGTAAAAATGACATAAACAAATATCTATTTGTAAATTAATTTTTACATGTTATTATTTAAGTTAAAAATTTGACAATAATTATTCATTGGAACTATAAAATTATTTACTACATCATGGTATGTTTTTTTTAATTTTTTGACATCGAATAAATTAAATTATTTATGAAACAATAATGATGCGTTGTTTACCTCATTAATAAATGATTTAAATAAATAATATTATAAATATTAATTTAACTTCCAAAACAAGTCCAATTCTTATAGGATGAATTTATTTAGACAATCTGTCATCTTATCTCCTTCGTTAATGAGTTTTGGACCATTAGAAACTGAATATCGTTATATAATAAAATAATAGTTTGACACTTTCCTAAAGAGCCCCTCCAGCCCCTTTTAAAAAAACCTCACTTCAAACCAATTGCACACACCTATCAATGATTTTTTCTCATCCAAACTCTTCCCAATTAATATCCCAAAATCTATATCCTCCTCCTAAAAGCCTTAGCTTAGGCAGAATGAAATTAATGAAACCCTTTTGGTTCATAGCAAAGAACGTTTTTCAAATTAAAGGTAACGACTTCTCTTAACTTCTTTTATTTTATTTTACTTCTCCAACCCCTAAACTATTTTTATTACCTTATTTTATAACAAAAACTATATCCTAAATAAACTAGGTTTGTTTTTTGGTAATTTAATCGAACAACACATACACACACCTCCATCTAATAGGTGAAGACCATATTGTTTCTGTGGATGGGAAACTAATGCCTCACGAAATGATGATTGTTCAATTATCTCCTACCGAATCTCATGGTGGACATTAATATTACAGTATATTTATATGATATATATTCTATTTATTTTTTCTTTATGATTCTGTATTTTTCTTTTATATCATACCTTTATGGTTTCCATTATGGGTAAACACGATAATTTCATTTGAGGAAGTGCGGACTACAACCCCCTGGAAATGATATGACACGTTAATGCCATATGTGGGATGTATAAAGAATGGATTTAATGATATTATATATGATATTATACTAGAATTATAATATACCTATGTATCATTATGTTTTCTTTACATTGAAATAAGAAATAGAAAAGAAAGTAGTGTTCATGCATATGTACAGCTTACCGTCTCCATGAACGGTGAATTTAATTTCTTACCTCCAAATGATATGTACTGTTAAATATATAAATATAAAATGTATATATATGAATTATATGATCTCTAAAGAATTTATATCATTCTGGATATAATTGACTGTCGTCAACATGGACAACTTGTAAATATAAGGTGTTCATTATTGACTCAAGTACCAAATATCGACACAACTAACATTATTAAGTTAAATGATTAAATAATTTTTATAACATGGTAATAAGTGATATAAAATGAATAATAAACTTGAAAAACGTTCTTATGGAAGTATAAATTAACATTAGTTTATTAATCAATAGATTGAAAAATGATCGAGTCAAGTTGGACACGAGGTAAAGGTTTTCGTCTCAATCTCTATTCATTGAGGCATATTTTGTTCTAATACACGACATTATTTTATACTGTGTATAAACACCTTTGACTTTTCATTTAATTTTAATGAAATCTCTTTATACAAATAATTTTACTAAATGATAAAAAAGAATATTTCTTTTTAACGTAATCGGTGACAATGTCCTTTCACCTACCGCGAGTATTATTTGATCTTTGGCTTCCTTAGCAAGCTGTGATGTTTTTAAATGGAAAATAAATACCATATACTATTTTACATATTTTGGTACTAAAAATGGTTTGGACAATTGTTTTGATATGATAATATATTTAAATTTTCTATTTTTATTGAAATGTTTCAATTTTATCATTCGTTTATGCTCATGTTATGTGTTGTGATCATATAATGGTTCTTGGGAATTTATTACGTATACGGGTGGTTCCATGATAAACCTAGGGCGGGTGAGCTCGAGATAGCTCCCCAATGCTTTGGGTAACATGATGGAGGTAGACATGAATGTTTCACGTCAGAAATTTTGGGAATATACTATAATTGGTATTCCAATGTAACCCCATATGTAGTTGTGATAGCTACAATGTAATATGTTATGGATGCCACTAGTTGCCTTTAAAATTTATGATTTCAATGTGTTATTCCCAATTATTATGATTTCATGAGGAAATTAAAAGAGTTAATGTTTTGTATGTATTTATGAACTAATGTTTGATTTCATTTCTTTATAAACCTTACTGAACTTTTTATGCTCATCCCAAGTTTCAAAATTTTTTCACATGACATAAAGATGATAGGGTCAATAATGGGATCAAGGAAAAGTCATGATGTCTAAAACATGGAGGTAGACATGACTCGTATTTTCAAGAGTTTTTATTTTATAAAAAAATGGAAACTGAGTAGAAGTTTCTACTTTGTAATTAATATGAGATGTTATAGATATGTAATAATTCACTAAAACTCTAAACATGGAAAGATACTCAATTTGAATTATTAATTTAATTCAATATTATGTAATGTCGATGTCTGGTTCATTATAGTTGGTATCAAAGGTCGGTTTTGATAAATTTAGGAGGTAGGGAATTTTTAAATCAATATCCATGAAGTAATTCATGTTAATATTGAAATCATATAGCTTTTAAAGATTACCATGTTTTTTTTTTAAAATTTTTCTATGTTCAGAATGGTTTTCCACAGAGGAAACAAGGCAGAGATGTTGGGACGACATCAGAAGGTAGGAAACATTCCAAATCAGTAACATGAGATGGTCAGAATACGAACTAAATAGTTTGTTACAACGATGTAATAGTTGACTCTGGCTATAAATGGTGGGGATATCCTTTCATGAGATCAGCTAGATCAACCATTGAGGAACACGTTAGTAGTAGTGCATTTCATGAGGCAACATTCCCCATCATTTAGAGGATTATATGACCCTGTTCTAGAAGAAGAGTGGATTAAAGCAATGGAGAAACTTTTTGATGTCATGCGGTGTTCAGAACATCAAAAATTTAGTCATTATTTTTACCGTTATGAAGGTGAACCTAATCAGTGGTGGTCGATGGTGAAAAATATCATGGATATTGAGGAGATTGATGCTCTTCATTGGGTCAAATTCAAAGGTATGTTTCTTTAGAAATATTTTCCTATGGTGGTTTGCCTTAGGATGGAAAAAATTCTTGGAATTAAGGTATGGGGATGACTAAGTGTCTTTTTATGAATACGAATTCACTCGCCTGGAATGGTATGCCCCAAATTTCATATGAGATATTGATCATAAAATAATCCATTTTTACACAGGATTAAAGCAAAGGTATCAAAGGACATTAGCATATAGTGGGTTCAACAGCTATGAAAAATTTTATCTATGTGAGGACAATATTGAAATGTAGGTTTCCTATAATTAGGTGTTCTTTGACAAACAACAGAATAAGAGGTCGAGGTGGTAGGAAAAATGGAAGAGCACTTCCAAAAAGTTTGATGGTATGAAACATATGTTTATAGTTTCTGAAAATTGTGGTAAAAAGCATGCTGGGGAATGTCTTTTTAATTCGGGTAAGTATTACCAATGTGGTAAAATGGGACATAAGGCTCAAAATTTCATAGAAAAAGATCAAGTTAATGGTAAGACAGAATTTGATTTACAATCAGTAAAATGTTTTAAGTGCAATGAAATGGGTTATTATGAAAATGAGTGTCCAACAAAGAAATAAACTGAGGGAATGAATCCAGAATACAAGTAGAGAGGTGTGGTGAAATACATTATAACTACTTCAGCATATGATGGGCCATCAAATGAAGTAGTATCATGTACACTATTTTTTTGTTCAGATTATGCCAATGTGTTTTTTGATTCAGGGTCTACACACTGTTTCATTTCTGAGAATATTTCTAGTAAATTGGGAATTCCATCTTAATATATGAATATAGACCTTATGTTAATAATGTATAGAGGAAATGATGAGACAAAATGAAAACATAAGAAAATCCATGTCCTTGTGTGCAGAAGGAATCTACCAGTGAACCTTACTGTTTTTCCTCAAGTAGAGTTTATATGATTTTGGGTATGGATTGGCTTTCTGTTTATCATGCTAAGATTGACTGATGAGGTTAATAGTTTTCATTTTAGAATGATTTTTAGTTTTTATAATATAATGAACCCTTACTTTTGAAAACATATCTGGAAGCATAGAAACTAGTAAAAGATTTGAATGAATGTTTCCTTGCACATATTGTTGAAAAAAGGAACTGTTCATATTAATGATGTTACTATGGTAAATGAGTACCTTATTTTTTTTCTAATGAGTTTCATATTATTAAACCAGATTGAGAAATTGAATTTATTGTTTACTTAGTTCATGATGCTAAGACAATTTCAAAACCCCATTATTGAACGTCTCAAATTGAACATTTATAGTTAAAGAAGCAATTGCATGAGTTATTAGATAAAGGTTTCATTCGACCTAGCACATTACCATGGGGTGCTTCTGTATTTTTTGTTAAAAGGAGAGATCATTCAATGAGAATTTGCATTGATTCTAGAGAATTGAATTACATAATTATTATGAACACATATTCTTTGCCTCATAACGAAGATTTTTTTGATCAGATTTCGTGAGCTCAGTATTTTTCGAAGATTGAGTTGAGATCAGGGTACAATCTGTTGAATGTTATAGAAGTAGAAATTCTGAAGACCGCATTTAGAACTACATATAGACATTTTTTATTTTTAGTTATGAATTTTTTTTCTAACCAATGCACCTGTTGTATTCATGGATCATATGAATAGAATTTTCCATGAGTTAATGGATAAATTTTTGGTTGTGTTCATTGATGATATTTTGGTTTATTCCAAAAGTAAACAAGAACATGATAGTCATTTAAGGGTTTTCTTGAAAACACTAAATTAAAAGAAACTATTTGGAAAATTTAGAATGTGTGTGTTTTAGTTGAAAAAATTTATTTCTTTGGTTACATTGTTTCAAAAAATCTCATAACTGTTGATCCTACTAAATCAAAAGATTTTGAAAAATTTCCATCACCCACAAATATAACCACGATCTATTGTTTTCATGGTTTTTCAGGTTATTACCGATGTTTTGTTGAAATGTTTTCATGGTTATCTAATCTGATGTCTAAGATAATGTGGAAAGGTGTTATTTTTTTTGAAAAAACGAATGTGATGATTTTTTTCACCAATTGAAAAAAAATAATAGTGAATGCTCTAGATTTGGCACTTGCTATTGTTTTGGCTTTAAAAATTTGGGGGCATCATTTGTATGGTGTAAAATGTGAAAGATATATTGAAAAAAAATGTTTAAAGTATATATTCACTGAGAAATAATTAATCATGAGATAGAGTAGATGGATGAAATTAATCAAGGATTTTGATTGGATGATCCATTACCGTCTGAGAATAGAAAATAAAGTGGTTGATTCTTTGTGTAGAAAATGTAATGCTTCAATAATAATGTTATGTTTGGAACGAGATCATTTGAGTTTCGATTCGATAAACATAGGCATATAAGTAGTTGGTTCAGAAAACACTTTTGTTTTTTATCACGTGTCAGTGAGATCATCTCTATCGAAGAGAATGATTCAAGCACATAAGGTCAACCGTGAGGTATCGAAAAAGGTAGAGATGGTTCAGAAGATTATTTTTCTCGAATTTAACCTTGATAATGATTGTGTTTTGGGATTCAGAAAGAGATTATATGTGCCTTGTGATTCATAGTTGAAGAATGAGTTGTTATGTGAAGCTCATATTTCCCCATTTTCAGTTAACCATGACAGTACTAATATGTACAGTGATTTTCAGGAGTTTTACTGGTGGGTTGGAATGAAATAATATATTACTGATTTTATTGTGAAGTGATTGACTTGTCAGCGGGTTAAAGTAGATATATAGTTAATGAAATGGATTCTTCAGCCTTTACCGTTGCCAGAGTGGAAATGAGAAAATATATCCCTTGAATTCGTTGTGGGATTACCGAAGATATCTTGATGTAATAATGCAATCTGGGTTATTTTTGATAGATTGGCTGAATCTTCTCATTTCATTCCTATTCGAGATAATTTTAATCTGGATCAACATTCTCAGTTTTTTGATAAATAGATAGTCAGGTTTCATGGGGTTCCCCTCTCCATTGTATCTGATCGTGATGCCCTGTTTACTCCTAACTTTTGTAAAGGCCTTAATAAGTTGTTGGGTACTAAATTATATTTTTGTACATCTTTTCATCCTCAATAAGATGGACAATCATAATGAAAAATTCAGACCCTGGAGGATTTTCTATGTGCTTGTTCACTGGATTACCAGGGATGTTGGGACCAACATCATTCATTGCATAAATTTTCATATAATAACAGGTTTAATTCTAGTATATAAATGGCTCCATTTGAAAAATTATATGGAAAGTGTTGTCAAACTCTATATTTTTGGGATGAAGTGTGTGAAAGGAAGCTGATGGGACCAGAATTGGTAGAAGAGATTGTAGAGAATGTTCCGTTGATTCTAAAGTACATGAGAACAGCTTAGAGCAAACAGAAAAGTTATGCAGATAACCGAAGGAAGGATCTTTCTTCCGAGGTAGGTGATCATGTCTTTCTCAAAGTTTCTCCATGGAAAAGGGTGATTAATTTTGGTAAGAAGGGAAAGTTGAGTCTGAGGCTCATGGGACATTATGAAATCTTGGAGAAATTTGGATCAGGTGAATACAGAGTGTCTTTACCTCTATATTTATCTTAGGTACACAATGTTTTTTATGTTTCAATGTAGATAATGTATATTCCAGATCAATCTCATGTTTTGGGTCCAGAGGTAGTTTAGTAGGAAAATAATCTCTCTTATAAAGAACAACCAATCCAGACTCATGACCATAGAGAGAAAGTGTTGTGAAATAAGGTAATTCACTAGGTAATGGTTTTTTGGAAAACCCATATGGTTGAATAGGCAACGTGGGAATATGAAAATGCTCTGACAGATAAATATCCCCATTTGTTTGATAAGTGAATAAATATTGTGAGGTTGCAATTTCCAAAAGGGGTAAAGGATGTACCATCCTAGGTACAGAAATAATAAGACATATTTCATATTTATTAATATTTTTTAATTAAATTCTAATTTTTAATTAAAGGGGTTTCTATGTTCAATAGCATACCTGATACGCAACAACGAGTTTCTTTGAAATCTTAGGTTGCACACTAATAATATAATTTTATTATTTTAAATGGTAGTTAAATTCTTGCCATTGTATTGGAAGAAATGAAAAAACTAAATACAATATGATTATACATGTTTTTTAAATGTATTTACATTTATCCAATAAAAGTTAGAGGCCTAAAATGTGGATGACTCTATTTTTATGCATAATTTACATTAAAAGGTTGATTTACAGCCTTTTTATGGATAAAACTCTTTAAATATAGTCTTGGACACTTTAATACTATCTATTTGTCCAAATAAAAATCCTTTTTTAGAATGGGTACATTAAAATTTACTTTCTGTAAATTATTGGAATCTTTCTGATAATGTTCATTTCATAATGAATAGTGATCAATATTGTATTTAAATTAAAAAATTCGTTTTAATATAATTTACTTGTATGGATATATTATCTTCTTAATTTATTTTAAA
The DNA here is from genome assembly GCA_963277665.1 of Viscum album. Classification (NCBI taxonomy): domain Eukaryota; kingdom Viridiplantae; phylum Streptophyta; class Magnoliopsida; order Santalales; family Viscaceae; genus Viscum; species Viscum album. The sequence goes on from OY728156.1 coordinate 1,028,237,980, forward strand.
GTCTAATTAGAATATATTTTTACCATTTAATCCAATTTTTATCATTGTATTTAATTTCACTTCGAAATTGGAAATAAACTAGTGTCAATCTTTTGATAGTTATAGTTTCATAAAAAGAAGCTATTTGTTTTAACAACGAGAATTCATTTTAAAAAAACTAATGCAACATCTAAGTTATGAATTAGGAATAGTAGAAATAATTTTTCAATTTAGAATATCAAATATATTTTAGGCATAATTTTATATAGTTTTATGAAAAACTTCAATTTTGTGTTGAATAGTAAAACCCCTTGATAGTAGTATCAAACCCAAATTTTTCATTTAAATGGAATTTTAACACTTCTATGAATTGAATTTCGAAAATCCGACATACATGGTTGTTATTAGTAAGTAAAATTTGGTTCATTAAGATGAAAATTATTTTTTGGTGAATATTAATTTTTACTTTTATTTACCATGGTTAAAGTTAAATATGGTAATTCAATGTGAAAAGAATATTATAATAATTCAAAATTACCTTAACAATTGTCCTAACCTTATTGGATGATTAATTTCATACTATGGGAATCTTTGGTTATATTTGGGGACCCAATGGAGGCTCTTATGAATGATAATGAATCTTTATTTTAGATAACTAAATGTAAAGGAAAAAATGACATAAACAAGTATGTCTTTGTAAATTAATATTTATATGGTGTTATATAAGTTATCATTTCTACTATAACTATTAATTGGAAATGTAAAAATATTTCCTAAATGATAGTATTTTTTTATAATATTTAGATATCGAATAAATTATATTATTTAAGACACAATAATGTTGCAGGGTTTACCTCAATAAAAATGATTTAAATAAATAAGACTATAAATATTAAAATAACATCCAAAACCTGTTTAATTACTATTGGATGAATTTATTTCAACCACAATTAATCTTATATTTTACATTAATGATTTTGGGGGATTTTTAAACCAAATATAATTATATAATAAAATAATATTTTTACACATTCCTAAAGAGCCCCTCCCCCCCTTATAAAAATACATCACTTCTAAACAATTCCACAAACCTCTAAAGACATCATTATCATCCATCCTCTTCCCAATGAAGCTCCTTAAATACCTATAATCTTCATAGAAGCCTTACTTTAGGAATAATTCACATCAAGAAAACCTTTTGGTTCATACCAAAGGGAGTTTCCCAAATTAAAGGTAATAATTTCTCTTAACTTCTTTTCTTTTATTTTACTTCTCCAACACCTAAACTCTTTTTGTTACATTATTTTATAACAACACCAGTATCCTAAACATATTAGGATGTTTTATGAGATGTATTCGAAAAAAACTTACAAACACCACCATCTAAGGGGTGAACAACATATTGTTTCTGTGGATGGAAAACTAACACATCATTCAACGATGATAGTTCGATTATCTCCTACCGCCTCTAATGGTGGCCATTTAGATGAAACTCTATTTATATATGATATATATTGTGTTTATTTTTTCTTTATGATTATATATTTTTATTTATTTAATACCTTTATGGTTTCCATTGTGGGTAAACACGATAATTTTATTTGAGGCAATGCGGACTACAACCCTCTCAAAGTTCTTTGACTCGTTAGTGCCACATGTCGGATAAATAAAGAATTGATTTAATGAAATTATATACTATATTATATTTTAATTATAATCTACCAATGTAGCATTATTTTTTAATTCCATTAAAAATAAATAGAAATGAAAGTAGCGTTCATGTGTACGTAGGACTTACCGTCTCCAAGAATGGTACATTTCATTTCTTACCTCCGAATGATATGTACTATTATAAATGTATATATATTCCAGATATATATGATATATATGATATCTAAATAATTAATATCATTATGGATATAATTGAATATTGACCACATGGACAACTTGTAAATATAAGGTGTTCATTTTTTATTCAAGTACCAAATATCGACAAAATGAACGCCATTAACTGTAATGATTAAATAATGTTTATAACCTTGTAATAAGTTCTCTAAAAGGAATAAAAATCATGAAAAAGGTTCTTAAGAAAGTATATATTAACATTAGGTTATTATTTATGATATTAATGAATGATCGAGTCAAGTCGGACATGAGGTACGGGACTTCGTCTCAATCTCCGTTCATTGAGGCATATTTTGTTCTAATACAGGACATTATTTTATACATTGTATAAACACCTTTGAAATTTCATTTCATTCAAAGGGAATCATTTTCTATGAATTATTTTACTAAACGACAAAAAAATAATGTATCTTTTTAATTTAAGTGGTGACAATGAACTTTCCGCCGTCGTGGGTATTATTTGATCATTTGATTCCTTAACCAGTCATGAAGTTTTTAAAAGGAAAATAAATAACATATACTATTTAACATATTTTTGGTGTTGAAAATGGTTTTGATAATGGTTTTGATACGTTAATATATTGAAATGTTATATTGTTATTGCAATGTGGGGTTTTTTTCTTTTATGCTTATGTTATGTGTTGTGATAATGCTATGGTTCCTTGGAATTAATTTCATATACGAGTGGTTCTATGATAAACCTTGGGCCTGTGAGCCTGAGATAGCTCTCCAATGCACTGGGAAACATGATAGAGGTAAAACGTCAATGTTTATCCTCAGGTATTTAAGGAATATAATGTGATGGGTATTCCAAAGTTACTCCCTATGTAGCTGTGATAGCTACAATTTAAGTATGTTATGGATGCCACTAATTACCTTTATGATTTATGATTTCTATGTGTTATTCATAAATCATATGATTTCATGAGGTATGTAAAAAATTGTTTTGTTTTATTTTTATTTATGAAATAATGTTTTCTTTCTTTGATTTATAACTGTTACTGATCTTTTTATGCTCATATAAAGTATTTAAATGTTTTCATAGGACATAAAGATGAATAGGGTCATGGATGGGATCAAGGAAAAGTCATGCTGTCTAAAACATGGAACTAGAAATGACTCATTTTTTCAAGAGTTTTTATTTTATGAAAAAATTAAAACTGAGTATAACTGTCTACTTTGTAATCATTTGAGAAGTAATAGTTATTTCCTAATACTATACAACTCTAAAACTGAAAAGATCCTCAATGTCAATTATTCATTTAATTAAATATTATGTAATATTTAATGATGTGTCCTTATACTTATCTTCTCAAATTATGAGATCAATTAATTCAATGAGGAATTTCGGTCAAAATTTTATTATTTTCACATCATTGTGATAAAGTTTACAAAAACAGCGTAAATCAAGTACCTTCAATCTATTCTTTTTATGCAATAATTTTTCATTGAACAAAGTGAAAAAGATATTGAGTAGTCATATGATCAATTATGAGATTAGATATATTTCTATCCTAAAATTTCAGTTTTCAATTATCGTTGTTAATCATTTGTGTCTCCATGATACATGATACAAAATTCTTTAATGGTGAAATGTGGTGAGTCTCAGGATGTCCTTGACAAGATTTTATCATTTAAGGATAAAATGCTAAAAATCGTGAAAACAATATGAATTGTAGTTGTAAGTTATTTTTTTATTAATTATGAGGAATAAATTGAAAAATACTAAAATACCCTCAGTGTTTCCAAAATTTCAGATACGAGTTTCTTAGATTCTCTATAATTAAAATACTGCAACATATCAGATTCAATGTATTCATTGTGTTTTTCTCATAGTAGTTATTATACCAAGTTTGAGGATATTTCTTTTTTTTAGTTACAAAATATTAAAAAAACAATTATGACACTTGTTTTTTGGATATGTGATGTCTTTAAATAAAATATTACGGTTTTATGATGAATCTAATGGAATGTTGAAGGATAATGTTAATATGTATTAAGATAATCATGGAATGATCACTATGAATATTGGTCTTGTATCATGAAATCATCAATTCATTTCAACTTCTTCATAAAATATTAATGAAATTGTTTAATTATTATAATATAATGAGGATTCATGATTGATATTTTTTGAGAGTGTTCCTAGAGTTCTGGTTGCTGCTATAACAATGGGTCTTATTGTATACATGCCTCTCAGGATATCACATTTTGTGAAACTAGTTCATCCTACCCATTTTTTTCTTCTGTACCTATATATATTTCACATTAAACAACTTCATCAGTTCTATATTCACTAACAAGTTATTTTTAGTAAGTTTCTTCATGAGTGTGTAGAAACATGCCAATGATGAAAAGAAGCTTCAATGCCTAAACGAAATAATGTTCATTACTTAGGGATTATTAGTCCTAAATATGGAGAATCTAGTTTCATTGTTTTCATGTATACTGAAATTTCATTAGGATTCTCTAGTCTATAGTGCACCACATATATTTTATACATTTTAGTTTGAATCATTTAATGAAATCCTTGAAAACATTTCTCATCAATTTCTCAAATTCATAGACAAGCATTATTTATTATTCATGAGTTATACAAGTATGATATCATCTAGAGAATAGTCATGCTAGTATATTATTTATTCTTGTAAAAGGGGGGAATATATATCTACACTACTACTCTAGATAACTTTTTTGGTTTGAAAAAAAGTTAATGTGTCATATGATCTATGTATTATATACAACAATGAAAAATCAAGTGGATACGACTTTATCTATTGACAGATATATGAAATTTACCACGTCCTAAAACCCACCATTTAATATAGAATTTTTAGAATTAAGATATTATGAATTTATTATTAATAATAGGAATCATGGAATTGTTCCTTTATTGCCTATTCAGATTCCTCAGGAAAAATCAGATGTACGTAGTGAATAGTGTTTTCCTGTAATATTTGAAGAATTGTTCCAGTATCACCAACATTCACTATTAATGCCACTATAACCATTCATATATTAAATTTAACTCCACTAGAACCACCTTCTCTATTTGAACTCATCTATAAGACTACATTTATTGAGTATAATTTTTTATATGTGCATTTTTCTAGTGATCAGTGGATGTATTTTTGTTCAAAACATTACCCATTAATAACATTTATTCTAATATATATATATATATATATATTCAAATAGACTAGTTTTATTTATTGGGTTTTCTCTTTTTATTTATCTGAACTTATTCCATTAATTCAATGATTTAACATTTAGTTTTATCAATAGACATACTCATTTTAATATAATATGTTTTAAATCAAGGTTTGTTTTCCCAATCCTATTTTATTCATTTATATTGAAAAAAACTATTGGAATATTATTTTCATAATAAGTATCATTTTGATGAATAGTTTAAATTATGGGGGATAATTGAAAAATAATATATAAATTTAAAATGATTAATGTGGAAAAAAATTATATGAAATTAAATAAAATCCATTTAATATTTTTCTAACAACTTATTGATTTTGAGGTAATCTTGAAGAGGATATTTTGAATCTAACAATTTAATTCCAAAGTATCTCATTTTATTTAGGTATTTATGATCTAAAATATCATTCACATATTAATCATTTTTTTGTGATTCACAGGTTTTATCATTATTTTATGCATTTAGGTTGTTAAAACCATTAAGAATTTGATTATTGACATTTTGGATGAAATATTATTAAGTATGTTAAATATGTTGTGTTAGGTATTTTTCGACATGTATAATGGACTATTTTGAACAATTATCTTTGTAAATCTCCCACAGGAAGGATTGTCTTACATGAAATTACTACATTATAGAATTATTTACATAGAAATTGACTACACTGGTGAATCTCTTCAGTGATCAATAAGATTAATAATTCAAATAGCTATGTGAAGTGATTGAAAATAGTAATCAAAATCATAATTTGGAAATGTTGTAAAGTTTTTAATGATTATCAAAATGGAAATGTGATTATTTTGGGTTTCCATATTTGTATACTCGACCTGTAAGCATACATTTACCAAATTGGATCTTTAATAAATGAATATGTAAATTTGGAAATTCAATTATATCAAACATGTAATGAATGGATATCTAGATCAAATCAACTGTATTGATTCAACCCTATATAATTTGGAAACATATTGATCATCATTCCTCTACTTCAATATATAATAAGGTACTCATTACAATAGGAGTACATTAAGTGGGATTCATTGCATCTATACATTCATTAATTATTTATATAATTAATTATTAAAAATCAAAATAATTAGAGTCATATAGCAGGAATTAATATTTCTACAAGTATAATTTAATTTTCAGTGCTATTTGTGAGATATTTCTATGGATGGGATGTGTGTAATGTGAATTGAAACCCATAATTTTATGGAGGATTTGATGTGTAATTAAAAGGGATGCAATTTAGGAATTTCAAAAGTTATAAAAAGATCAAAAAATATAATTTCGTAAGAAAAAAACATTGTGATCTTCTATTTAAGATAACCCATCTGAAAATCTTATATACTACTCAGTTTTCTCAAAAAATGTAATGAAACATCAAGATCTATAATTCTTATATCTCAATCATATTTACAATTAGTGCATAATAATCATATAGAGATACATTTTATTATAAAAATATAATAAAAAGATTTTTTGTTTTCTATCAGTTATATTTTATATGTGTTAGCTAAAATTTGTTAAATTTAAGTTTGTTCTCTCTTTAATTATAAAAGTTCTTAGTCAAAAATCCATTAAATGATGTAGTTTGTAAAAACTTTATGGAGACCTGTTAACAGTTCATACTATTTTTGTTCCAATGGACTACTTCTTGAACTCAATATATTAGTCCCTTGATTATTTATTACATATCCTATGAAAAATTACTGGTCTAGGAAAAATCACTAAGCAATTATGTTTTATATTTGGTGAAGTATACTAGAGGATTTATATTACCCAGACCAATATAAATATATGTGTCTAATTTATTTTCTTTCTTCAATTATTTCTAATCATTATGTTTGTTAAGAAAGGGTCATAAGAAATTATATCATCAAATGGATTGGTTTTATGATTAAATAAAATTATAAATATCTCAACTCAACCTCTCTTGAATATTAGTGAAATCTATCATGAAAAATATATCTATCTCCCTTGGTATTATGTTTCATGTCTCACAGTTTCAATTATCTCGTTATGTTTTTATTTTGGTAGATTTAATTTCCCGTATCAATCTATCCAATTATTTTTCTCCCCATATATGCGACAACATAAAAATATTACCTAAACCATTAATTTATATAAGTTTTTTAATAAATGTTAACATCACCTAAAAATTTAATTTATTAAATTGTTATGGGTTCTACTGATAGACCACATTATTTCAATGCTAGGAAGATTGTATATTTTTTGTAAATCTTCAATAAAATCCATTATTTATTGGATTAATTTTTCATTGATGTAAATATGAATTTTTATTTTCTCCCAAAAATTTAGATTCTTAAATAATTACATCTTGTTTAGGAAAAAAATTAAACATACCTCGATTCTATATATTTCTATTTTATATACTAATAGATCATTTGTATTGGATTGGGGAGTAATCCCAATACACTATAGAGATATATCCACTCTCATATATTCCATTGAATTAGTCATTGAATTATTCTTTTGATGTCATGATTCATGTTGTATCTATATTCTTATGCTTCCTTGATCTTGTGATATCAAATATATTTTTTAATTTCCTTATGTTATTATTCCTGAAATAAGATCCATGTTTTATCATATATAATTTCCTTATGGTTTCTTAATGTACCTTGATTATTATCGTATATCAAAATGTTTATCTTATTATAACTTATGATCTTTGGTTATTATCACATATATTTACACATTGTGGGTATTTTAGAACAGTAAAATTTTTCATTTCCTTGGGTTATTATGAATATAGTTATATATGATATGACCTAAAGGGTTATTGACTTAATGTAAAATATGCATTTCTCAGTTTAGGGTATACAAAGTACATTTGATGAGAATGATATGGATTTTTTATTTATAGGGTTTTCAAAAAAATTCAAAAAAACAATATAGCTAAAATTTCATGGGAATAGTTGTAATTTTATATTTTTATGTATATTTTAATTATATATGTTTATTCATTCAATATTTTAGTTGGAATCATGAATTGTCTAAAATATTATATTTTTAGCACCATATCTAGTATTGTAAGTTAAAATAACACATCAGGGATAATGGGTTGTGTTTTCGCCTATTATTCCAATTTGGTATTTCATGAATGATGGGTTTCGTTTGATATATGGAACCCAAACACCTTTATTAATTTTTCTACGATGATTTGTTTTCATTGGGTTCTCATCCCTATTTTATGATGGATTTTATTTAAATATAAAATAAGGTCTTCAGGGGGTATTGTATATGGTGTGACGAGTTAAATCTCAATGGGTTACAATAATATAATGACCCTCCTATGGGATAATTCATGACATATGTTAAGGGTTCCCTATTCTTAAGGTATATTTATTATTTGAATTTCATTGGGTTTCTTCAAATATTGGGACCAACATGTAATTTAACATTTTGAAGTCCTATATAGTCTATATGATAATTGTGCATGTAAAATGTTGTAATTTACCCAAGACACTAGTGTAGAAAAAATTATAATATGTGATAAAGGGTTGTAAGTGGAAATGTTGATGTGGATTTCTTATTGTTATATGGATTGAGTGACATGAAATAGAGATGCTATGTCTTCAAATAGAAAAAATGGATGGAAGAAAATTATTGTACATGGATTATGTCCTATGGGATATGGAACCATCATTGTCTTGGGTAACATTGGGTTATACGTATGGATATATCTTATAGATACATACACCAAGGAAGTCATTGACAATATATTTTTTGGGGTATTATCTAATACTTTTCTATGATTAAGTGTGTGGTTATTTAGAGAATATTCACGGGGAAATGTTCCTATGTAATATGATATGATCATGTTCCCTAATTGTGCTATTTATTTTGATAAGGACGCATTTAAAATGTTTCAGAATGATTCGTAGGGTGCTAGAATGAGTGACCCAATGTTATCGGGGTTCATTCAATATGAGTTATGGGGCATAAAACTAAGTGAGAGAGTTTAGAAAAAAGGTACCTTGAGTGACAGGTTATTGATGTATGTTGTGGTGATGATACATAACACTGAGTGATAAGGTGGTGGTATGGGATGTGGAATGGTATGAGTAATCACACCTCTATCATTGTGATAGGATGGAGGTATGATATGTGGTAGGAGACATGGAATGAGACCTCAACCTGAGTGGGACAGAAGAGGTAGGAAATGGGACATGGGATCAGGACATTTTAAATAGACTAACAATTTGTGAGAATTAAATGGAAACGAATCTATGGTAGGTCAGGTGATTGGTGTAACAACCCAAGTATTTAATATTTTATTAAATTTAACGGATTGAAATTGTTTGAAGTATTTCACCTTATGAAACATCGAAATTAAATAAGACCATGAAACATTCAAAAAAAAATTTCAATAATAAGTATTATTATTAAATCGAAGACATTGAATCAGTTGGAATGAGTATGAGTAATTACATTATGATATATATATATGTTTAAAAAATAAAATTTTAATTTTAATATGAATTAAATTTAATTAGTATACCTAAATTGACATAGAATTTAATTTAGTGATTTGACATGTTTTTTAGAAAAAAATAAATTAAAAAATATCAATTTAAATTTGGAGAAAAATATTATTATTTATTACAGATTTATTTAATATTAATAAGTGGTTGAATCCAATTTAATTAGAAAATGATACGAAATACAAATAAAAAGTGTTAATATGTGAACAATCAATTTCCCAATAAATAATTGTTTAATTATAATTTATTATTTTATCGATTTTATAATATATAAATTTAAAAATATTAAATGAATAAAATGTACATAATTTGAAAATTCTTCAAATATAAATTGTCGGAGTATTACTTTTTCATCAATTTTTAAAATATTTTTTTAGTCGAGAATGAGATTATTATAAAACAGAATATTTTTATGAATTTATAATTCTATAAATATTATATAAATTATTAATAACTGATTTAGGGGATAAAGTATTTATATAGGAAATAAATATATAATTTTTTGAAATATACTAAGTGCATATATATCTTATTCAATTTTTTTGAACTATATTAAAATTGTTGTTTAATGAAAATCATTTGTAGTCATTAAATGATATATATTATTAGTGGGATTTAGTTTTATATTTCTATGGATTCCTAATGAATTTAAAGTTTTTCATAGTAGAAAATTTATTTTTATATAATTATAATTTATTATAATTATTTCCTACTAAAGAATTGGTTGATATAATATTAAAACCTTTTAAATGAAAATATATATAAGATATGTGTGCAAACCAAAAAATTATCTTCTCAAAAATTATGAAATTAAATTTAATAATATTTTTTAAATATTTTAAAATATGTTGATTTCAAATATTTACCGTGTATTAATGTAATTTAATCATTTATCTTAATTAAAAACTTTAAAAAATTAAAATCAATGCAAATATAATTTGGGGTTAATGATTAATATGTTTAAATAGAATAGATTAAAACACTCAATGGTGTATCTAAAACTTTTTTTGAGATGGCTTTTTATACACACAACCTGAATGCTCCTCATTTTTCCATTTTGGATCCATTTATCATTGAATAGAAACATCATATTATTTAAAACGTTACAGGTTCTTCAAAAAGATCTCTTTTATTCCAAAATAAAAAAGTAACTATAACTCCCCATTAAGACTCATGTTCCATTATACTTCTTTTAAATAATTAAAATTTATCTTTTTATAACTCTATATGATTTATTAAATCATATGGTCCCTATTAGTTATAATAATAGATCCATTTTAATGAAGAACTCACAGAAAAAATTCCACTCCCTGACATGATTTTCCAGTTCTGACTAGTGTTTCCTTATTAAAATTTACAATCCTATCACTTTAATACAAAAGGAATAAAATTAAATAATAATAATTATTATAAATAAATTTAATTATAACAACTCAGTATATTTAAAAATTCTATTCCATCTAGTATTAATAACAAACAACATTGATCATGTGTACATATACCATACTGAATCCAAAACGCGAGGTTGCTCATTTTTCAATACCAACTCTAAAGGATGGAATCAATGATGGATTTGGATATTAATAATGATCTATATGTCACAAATAATATTATTAAATAATAAAACATCATGTACATTAATTCCAACTAATAATTGGAAATGGTATTGTAAATCATGCATATATTGGACATCCGCCTCCATGAATGATGAATTTCATTTTTCATCCCCAGGCATATTCCAAGGTTATAAGAATGTATTGACATATTATATAAGTTAATTTAAATATGATTATTATTTTAAAATTTTCATATTATATTTTTCTAAATACATTTTATTATTCATGAAATCGTTATAAAACATTATTGTTTTGGTTTGTTTTACCACCTATCAAAATTATGATGTAATTATTATGTTTTGAATGATCGAATATTGTTATATAATGGTAATTTCATGAAACAATAATTAATTTAATATATATTAGTAATGGTGAAATCATGGTCATAATATTTTATATACTTATTTATATATCACCTTTCTATCATTAAACACGCCGAAACTAGTTTATAACATTTCAATTTTCACTACCCTTTTTGGTGACATTAACCTAATGGACATTTGAAATAATTAATCCCGCAAAAAATTATTACTATATCATGGATATTAATTATTTGAATAAATTTATTATTTTTAGTAAAAATTAATTCCACCTTTTTGATGATTTTATGGAGTATTTTTTTTCAAACACTTGATAATGATAATATACTATTATCAATTAATACATTTTCTTATATAATATTATAAAATAGTTATAATAAATATAGTGTATATATATATATATATTTAGGTTCAAATATAATTGAATTATATAGTTATTTTTTTATTTATTATCATCCAATAATTGTGTAACTCTTAATATAATTTATGGTTTTTCATTTCAAATTTATCTCTTTGAGACATTATGGGTGTTATCCAGAAAATTCCATATATGCTTATTATATCATACACATATGAGATATGAAATAATGAATTATATTTTAATAATTTTATTTCAGTATCGGTTATTATTTTTTTCTTTTATGGGTTTTTATTTTAATTAATTTTTTTGAAATTATTAATGTTTTTATTGTTCTGAATTAGGTTATATTTATAGATAATTATCATTATGTACAATGGATTCATTGAATGGGTTATTATGTTCCCATGTATATATTTTTTCCATTAAATTTATTTGTTTAGGATTTACTAAGAAGATAATTTTAATTTATTCATGTGTCTATTGATTTAGTTTTTTCCCTAGTAGTAAGGAGTTTCTATAACCTATTTTTTATTAATTGATTTATTATTATTCATTTATGATGTTTTCATATTGATGGGTGTATACTAAAACTTGATTTTATTATGGGAATTCTCTAATTATTTTTTGAATATATAAATTCATACAGAAAAATAACTTTAATAAATATTCCTCAATTCTTTTGTAATGTTTTTTTTCAATCACCCAATTTATTTCTCTAGAAACCTAATGAAAAAGTCCATTTATATCATAAAATTGATCTGTAAAAGTATTTTTGCAGTTTAATAATCAACCATATTTATATGGATGTGTTATGATATGGTTATATATTTTACAGACATGGAAAAAATTATTTGAATTCCATATGGTGTCATTCCAATATGGGTAATTATTGAATATTTTCTTGTATATTTATTAACCATCTGTATTTTTTCTCCAAATGGGTAATGTTCATGTGAACTCTTTTAATAAAATATGGAAACATATTGGAATTCAATATACTAATATTCAAATATTGATTATCATTGAAAAATTAACTACATTTTGGTTAATTATCCACCTTCATTCTTCACATGGGTTATCATCATGTTATCCATTTTCCTAGAATGGAGAAATGTATTGTCACTTCATATGTTTTTATTTCAATACAGATGATTATTTTATATTATTTTATAACATTTTTTTAATTTTTTCATATGGGGAATGAATATAAAATATAAATTTAGTAGGGTGAAATGACACTATATGTCCACTAAATGGACATAAAATGGTATTTCAAGCCTTTTAGTCAGGAGACATGGACTTGGGCCTTCAGGCTATGTAATAGGTCTCCCAATACCCTGACAAAAAGTTGTCATTAATTTAAAAATAAAATTGGCTTTTGGACCCAACAATAAAAAAATCCACCACTACTAGTATCGGTCATTTAATTTATTTCCATTTTCACCCATAACATTTATATGAATTCTATATCATTCTATTTTTAATTATTTAATAATATCTAATTTTGACATAATATTGTTGTAATGATTAGGACATTAATTTCCCCGTTGAATATTTTATCTGACTGAGTGTTAGAGTGCATGCCTTCTTATGCTCAATTTCATTATGTTATGAAGATATTATTTATACATGAAATATATAAGTGGATATAATATATATGAAAGTTGTGGGAGATATTGATGACTAAATTTTTATTAATTAGTTTCCTCTATTAAAAAATACAGAAATCAGTTGAAAAATACATGGGGTTTTTAGTTTATATTTTTTTTGATAATTCTAAAAATATTTAAACATGAAAATATCTGTGTTGTGTTATAGTTAAATAAAAACTAATTATTTTTAATTATGGATGGTTATATCTAGGAATCTATAGTTGGTATCATAATGATAGTACAAATAAATTGGTTATAGAACCAAAACCAGGAGTGATGGCCTCAGGTGACACAATTTGTATTAATGTATTGGTTTAGAAATAATTACATAACAATAGGATAATATAAATAATTTAATGGTTATACATGTATGGGTGACAATATTTTGAAATTTATAAATGATTAATTATGATATTATATGATCTAACACCACACTAATAATTGAGTTTTTATTTGGAAATTAATATGAGGTAACACGAGAGAAAATACTAACAATATGTACAAGTACATGATGAAATCATCATTATTTTTTTAATTCTTGAGTATGTGTTATTATTATAAAATATAGTCTTTTATAGATATTTAAATCTGGATGTGGCTTTAGAATAGTTTTATCTTGCATTTTTACCCTATATGTTTGACTGGGTATTTTTTAACTTTACTTAGATGCATAATGAATGAGTATAAGACTAAAGACTGGGCTAGAAACACTTCGGGATATGATATGGTGATTCAAAATTCCCTATAATATTTCATTACAATGTTTATTATATTGATTTTATTTATCATTTTCAGATAACCTAATATATAAATGTCCCTGAATAACAAGACAATGAATAAATATTGCAATATTATGAAATAAAATTATCCAATGATGAAAATAATGGTGTTATTAAGTAAAACCAATATAGATAGATGTATAATATTAATTTTTAAAAATTATCATATCCTTTTTAGTGTTTTGTTTGCAATTTAAATGAGTTAATTTAAAGTATTCCAATAATTTTATGTACAAAGAAACCTTTTTGTTGGATAAATGAATAAGGGAACACACATAAATGGCTGTGAAAATTATTATTTTTATTATGATGGAATCTATGAGTTTCCAAGTTTAAAATATTATTGTGAGTCTGTTACTATAGTATAAATTAATTCATCATACTCCTCTCTACTTAAATTAGTGTATTGGAATTTATTAACGAAATTTAGTTATATTTGAAATGAAATTGAGTATTATTTGATTAATGTTTGGATCACTCATCAATAGTTTTGAATTTCTGGTTTAAGAAGATATATTTTTTGTTTTTAATAAACATGAGAAATGACATTAAAAATTGATTTATTTTGTGAGATAACCATTTAATAAAACAAGTTGGAAGCATGGATAATTTTTGGATAAGTATATGTTTTATTTCGAGATAATCATGGGTTGTATGATTTTGAATATTTAAGATCTATTTTATCCAGATCATTTATATTGATGAAAATTAAAGTTCTTATTTCTAATGATTATCAATTTTTAATAATTATTATATACATTTACTACTATATGAACGTATTAACTAGTGGTTAATAACATTTTTTGGTTAAAGATAATTCAAATTTATAAGAGGAACATATAACATTATTATAATTTATTGACATGGAGATTAAATTTGTTTTTGGAAGGTATCTTAGGTTTAATATATTTTATTTTTTATAAATAATTGGGTATATTATTTTATGGATGAATATTATTTTTTTAATAATAATATGTGACATGATATATCCAACGAAACTAACCTAGTTATCAAATTGTAGGTTATGTTTCCATTAATAAACATGTAATGAATAACCATTCCAATATTCATCAATGAATAATATTTAAAATTGTGAAAAGAAAATTTATTTATAATGAAGAATTTTTCACCCCCTCCCTAATTTTAATATTTTCTTACCCTTAAAATATGTGATGTGTTTAATAGCATTCACCACATGTACGACCAAACAAAAATTAAACTATGACATATTTCAACAAAATTAAAATATTTCTCTTTGATAATTGTAATGTAGTTTGGAACAAATAGTAATGAATAAGTGTAAATTATTTTTTAAATATATAGAGATATAAGGAAAATAATGGCAACATTAAATATGAATAAAATTAAATTAGTTAACCTAAAACAACAAAAATGTTCAATTATAATGAATACTTTTTAAGAATAACTTTTTATTTGATAATGTATTTATTAAAAACTCATTTGATTAATGATGATAATTTATTATCGATATCAATAATATGATAACAATAGTTTATTTTTGTAAATTATATAAAATAATAATAAAAAAAATTAAAATTTTTTATTTCAAGAAAAAATGTCTTTTAGGGGATAAGTGAGAACCCTCACAAAATGAAATCATCATAACCCCCCCCCCCCCCACCTGATCCAAAAACATTAAAACTCATACAAAGTCACATAACAATTAAAATCATGAATAACACTGTTAGAAGCATTATCAATATATAATTTCATGTGCATGGTATGTACATTGATATCAAGATCTTCCTTGATAAAATCATTAATATGACAATACAAATAATTATATGCGTGAATAAACCCATCCATGTTCTTTTAATTGAATCCACTTGTTAGAAACTGTACTTTTTTTTATCCACCCTCACTACCTATCATTTGCCTCCACTAGTATTACTCTCTCAAAAATTCTATCTTAATTTTATTTGGAGGTCTTAATCACAATAGAAGTTTCTAATATTTCATCAATAAGGCGTATGATTATATCATTTTTCATGTCTTTATTTGTACACCCACCCTCCCTTTAATTATGTTTTCTTTTTTAGAAAATATTATATAAATTTACTTGGAAAAATATGAGTAATATTTAATCCATTTTGGTGAGTTACCTAGAGTCATTATACAACTCCATAGGTCATGAATTCCATCCATATGTTTCTTCCTTCTCTAGCAGTGAATTGACATCCATTTTTTACCGCTAAGATTTCTCTTGAAGGAAGTCAATCACTCTCATTATTTGACTATGTCTCATATGCTCTTTACTCTATGAAGGAGTGATCATCCTACTCAGGTATACTTTTTACCCTGTATCAATCCATCTTTTTCTAGTATATATTAACATGTTTGACATGGTCTCTAGTCTTATTAGGACTAGACCAATGTGTTATAATCGACCTAGCCCCTTGATCATAAAATGACTCTATATTTCAATATTTTTATTATTTCAATAGTATTGATCACACTTACAAATATACTGAGTCTGAGAAAAGAACACAAGTTATTCTAACTTCCACTGTATATGATGAGGGGATGATTTTCAGATGATAGTATCTTTGGTTATCACCTTAGATTCTTTAAGTCAGCACAATCCTTTCTTGTCAATTTATAGTCACCCTTTTCTCACCTCAAATGAAAATTAATGTACTCAATCATCAGTTGTGGATGAATTTGTTGTGCCTCTTTTTGGATGATAGGAAGCTTCCCCATCTCCCTCTTTCTCGACTGTTCCGCATCAATGTCAATTCATGATGATACAACATCTGATCTACATTTTCCAATATCCATGGCAGCCTTCAAAGGTTGGTATTCTCCCAAGGCATCTTATTGAAGGTTCAATATATATTTTATATAAATTCATTTGCCTAAAAAATTCTATTGTTGTGTCTTAGATGCCCATAGAGTGATCAAAACAAGACCCAAGACTCATAGAGGACCATTTGAGACCACCACATCTCTCCTCAATCATTATTCCAATAAAATACATTGGGTCATTGGAAACGTCAACATCAACACAAATAATCAGAGAAACCAGATGGCATATGGACCTCGTATGATGATCTGAGAATATGTAGAGACCCAATAGATTTCGTCTCAACTTTTGAAAAGATTAATTCTAGAATGATAATTAATGTCCAAAAAGGGATATCCTAATCGTAGTAACAAGGGGATAACACTTCAATTAAAATTCAAAAGACCAATGAATGAGGGATATTCAAGAACCTGAAAAAATGCATGAAGCATTAACCCCAGAAGAAATTTAGTCATCTTCAATCGAGAATCAGATTATAAAATCCCTCTGTTCTAAAGTCCCTACAATCTCTTAATAGTTACGTTTCCCAAAATCAGAAATGAATCAGACAAAAACATCAACGGATGACCTTTCAGTACCGAAGAGGGACACAAATGAATCCTCCAAAATCGTGGAGGTTATCATGAACACTAGAGAAAAAAATAAAAAACTATATGAACCCCATCCATGAACAAAAAGACTTTTGGGGAACATCTATAAAAGGGAACCATTTGGGAAGTGAGGGATTTGTAGACGTAGGGAAAAGGGGAGGGTGTGGAAAATGTTTAATTATTTTTTTAAATTATCATTATATAAGAATAATCCTAAATATTGGAAAACATTTAGGCTATCAAATAATTATATATTAAATATATTTATTAATTTAAAAAAATACATTTATATTTTAAATACTATTTCCAATATTTTTATATTCGAAAAATCAAGTTAGTTAACTACATCAATAATTATCTTTATGTCAGGTTTTTTCACAGTGACATCCATTTTTAGCACTCGATGAATGAATAATAAAAATTTATCGTCAATAAAAATCCAAATATGTCATGTTAGTTTATATTTTTAATAAATATTTTTAATATAAAAACTTTATTCTTAAAAACATATTTTTTGGAAGAAACATTTATTACACATTACGTGTAAAAATATTAATATTTTCTCTAAAAACCCATATAAATTTTAATTTATATATGTATAAACCAATTACAAGATAAGAAGTTTACATTTATTTTGATTATTCGTTGATAATGTTTTCATTTTTAATAATTATTATTGGTAAAACTCACCATTAATATAAATGTAAATTCAGATATAAGTAACTAATGTAGAGATGAAAAAATCCATTAAAAACTATAATATTTTCTTAAAATAACTATTTTAGTTTAAATTTAACACAAACTAAACATTATAATATTTTTTTTCAATTTTATTTACATTGAAATGCAATAGAAACATATAAATATTGAAAATTTTAACGGTTCTTCGAAAAGTTCTATTCTCATCACAATCATAAACGTAAAATTTTCTATATATCATGAATCACCTTACATTAAAATTTATCCTTGTTACTGTTATACATTGTTCATAATATAACAATAACACACTTATAAAATCTAATGGTTACTATTATTTTGTATAATCTCACAACTTTCAGTTGTTATTTTTAAGAAAAAATTAATGTTCCTAATGTGCATATCAACATCTTCTTTTGGATTCCTTAGGACTAAGTACTATCCTATACTTATATTGAATTATTAATATATTAAAATAATAATAATTACAAAAATAAAAAATTTATTATAAAATAAAACCAAAATAATTTATTTCATTCCATACACAAAGGAAAAATAATTAAAATCAATCATTTCAATGTGATGACTACAACATCCACGATGCGATGTCATTATTTTTTCAACACCGCCTATCAAGGATGATGTCAATGATTTATTTGGTCAATAAATATGAATTATTTGTAACAAATAAAATTCATAATTGATCCTTTTTCATATAACATTATTTCACCAAATCATTGTAGAATTATATCATCAATCGTGGTTATGGAAGACTACAACCTCGGTGAATGATGAATGTTTTTTTCATTACAACTAAATGTGGATAGAAAAAAAGTTGTGAGGATATATTATAAGTATGATATTATCAATATTATTAATAGGTAATAATATTTTTATCTAAATAAATATTTCGTACTCATTAATATATTATATAAACTTTAATTTTTTATTGGGTTTTCCTGCATGAATTAATGATAATATAATTTTTTTTGTTTTGAATGATTAATGGTTGATATATAATGATAATATTATGTAATAAAATTAAATTGAATATTTTTCATTTAATTAAAAATGAATTTTAATATTTCATATATGTAATAATATATCTCATTTTGATTGTTATACACAAGAAATATTATTAATCATGCTTTGAATTTTTAAGGGTCAAATTCATTTATTTCACCAAATGAAAATGGAACAAATGTAATTTTATATAAATAATGTTTATTATATCCTTGTTGATCAGATAATGATGAACATGTAACCACATAGTGTGAATCAATCATATCTTCATGATGTGTGTATGAAATGAACATCCATGATTTCTTACACACAATAGTACAAGAACAATTAACATTTAATTTTTGGTAATCTATTGTTGTAATATAATTATAAATATTTTATCATGTGACCACCCAAATAGACAATCCTATATATAGATAAAAAAATATTTAGTTTTCAAATTCACTTGTATATGATTTATAAAATTTTGTATATAGACATACATAAATATAAAATCAGTATCGATTGATTAATAAACTATATCCAAAATGTCATATCGTGTTTAGAGTTATTGTGAATTAAAAAAAAGTACTAAAAATATCCATGTTCTTTGTATGAGTTATATATTTTTTCCATTATATAAGATAATAATTTTTCAATTATGATTCTTCAACATCTCTCATAAATTGAATCATTGATTTTATTTTTATGAACATGTATCATGTGTTAAATTTTATCATAACATGAGAATGGAAAATAATAAAGGGTTAGATAAAAAAATAAGGGTTGTGTATAAATAATTATATAAAAACTAATTTTGGTATACATAATATGTTATCAATAAATAATATAAAAAACTAAATAATAAACTAACAAACTGATCAATATATATCCACGATGATAAATACAAAATTAATATCATGAATATTGATCTCACACAGATGGAATGTAGAATGTCATTAATAAGTCTGATTTTTTCCAAGGAAAATTTGAAAGACACAATCCTATTTTGGGAAGAGTTATAAACAAAACCCCAATCTATTTTTTTCATTGTCCCTATTTTTTTATCAAGGGGATATATAATTTTGGACCCCACCCTTGACATGATTTTCCCCAATGCATTCACTATAATAGTCAAAAATATATTTCACAAACTTTACTAGGGAGATTATTTTTGAAAACATGTAAATATGTATAATTAAAGATAGGAAACATAAATTCCTCATCATCCTATGTTTTTGGACAATAATCATCATGTGTATGAATAATTTCCTTCGTATTAATAAATAGGAAAACATTGTCAACCCCCATTAAGAGAAAGATTGTTAGTGGTAAAACAATATATAGTACATAGTTAACTAATTATACACATTAGAATTATAATGTATATAAATCTAGTACATTCACCCATGTCAATATATAAACTTTCATTATTGGTTAAAATCAATATATATTAATTTTTAAAATAAAATGTTAACACCATATTGAGAAATAAGTATATGTTTAAGTCAATATTGAAATAATATGATCATTGCCTGAAAATATAAAGAGTGTTTATGGTTTAAAGAAAACCTATACCTAGTGTAAAAAATAAAACATTAGAGGTTGTTGACATTAATAAAAAATGTCATCATAAAATAATATTTCAAATGTTACTAAAAAAGAAATAATATTGAAGTGAACAATTTTTCCCATTTTTAGACCCCACAAATGATCCTATATTTTTATATTATTTAATAAATCCTGAAACATAAACACTGTTTGGGTAAACCCATTTGTAAATAATATGATAAAAGTATGTGAAAACATAAAAGTTAAAATTTTTCAAATTTAACAAAAATTAAAATTTACAAGTCATTTTCAAAGGTAAATATTGAATATTTATTTGAAAGACTTTGAAAAAATTTAATATTAAAAATAATTTACATTGATTGATAATTTAATATATATATATATATAGTTTGTCATAGTAAAATATAGAGATGAAGAAAAAATGATTGAAATTAAATGAAACCCCCTTTTATTATTTAAAAAAACATTGTTTATATCTCAAATGTGCGAAGATTAAAAAGAGTTTATTTTTATTAACAACTTTTTTTGAAAATAGGATTTTAAATGAACATGTCAGAAAATCATAGGATTATAGATGCACGTAATGGAAAAAGAAAAGTTCTTGATGAAATATTAATACTTAAATAACGGAGATTTGAGTTCTTAATATCCCTTATAAGAAACATACCCCAAGTTTCACAAAAAAAATAAAAGGATTTTATGTGTTAAAAATGTATAATATATTAAAAATTGAGCTAATATAGTAAAATATAAATATGTGTCAAAATAACATGATTTTTGTTCCTTCGGACAATCATAACTCGGGTAATAAAAATTGAATGTCAATAAACCTTGACAGTTTGAGTAACACGTGAGTCACAATGAAATTGAAAAAAATAATGAATTTTTGATTTATTCTATACCATTAATTACATTAAAATAATATATAAAAAATAATTTAAATATTATATAAATAGGATACGATACAAATGAAGCATTGGGCATGACATTTATTTTAAAGGCTCAGACCTCTCTGATTAATTACATTGTGAAAATACTGTGGTTCAACTGTTTTTGGAGGTCACGATGAATCAGTTCAAGATTTTGAAAAAATTCGTGACTTCCAATGGTAGTTCACTGATGGAAGGACTCGACTTTTATTCATAATGGTGAGGTTCAATTATGACTCAAACGGATCGGTCGTGACGGTAAGTCATGACCAATGAGTTAGGATTGTTGAGTCATAATGGTGGGTCACACCGGTGAGTCTAAATAGTGACTCACAAGGTAGGTCACGATGGTGAGTCAGGAAAGGTGTGTCAGGACCGATGATTTAGAATGGTGATTCACACTAGTGATTCTCAACGGATTCTCAAGACGGTGACCAAAACTAATGAATGACACTGGTATCTCACCCAATAGTGACTCACATTAATATCTTGCAAAATGATGACTCACACCGACCACTCATAGTGTTTGATATCACTAGTGACTCACCACAATGACTCAAAATGTTGACTCACCTAAAAGTGAGTCATCTATAAGACGTTCACAACTCGTGAATTCTTCCGATTTTCCAGTTTCACCACATATACATTTTCATTGATGTAAAATAAATTTAATATCATATTTAATTGTTTAAGCAGTGGTTTTGAATCATATATGTCATCTACAAACCTACAACTTCCATTGACATTAAAACATTATGGTTTTGGTCATGATCTTCATTGAATGGATTTTAAAACCCCCTTCTCCCATTCATTTTGGATCGTTCCATTTTAATAATGAGATCTTTTATTCATTGTGAACTTACCATTATCATGGTATGAGATTCCCCAAACCTTTCCTCCCATGGAGTCATGTCTTTTTGTAGAATCCTTTGGATCTTGTTGTCATTGGATACATTTCCTACTACATGAGAACCCCCCCAATGGTCGACCAAAATTTTTTGGATCATCCCTTCTTCCATGTATGTATCCTTCATCGCTCTTTTATATGTGAATCATGTTTGGTGGGTGTATCTATCATTGTTGAGAAAATATTATATTTCACAATACTGGAGATAATTAAACTAGAATAATTATCAATCCATGGGGTATAAGGAATCTGGCTTATGATCACACTATATTATTTATATTTTGATTTATGATTGGAATTTTATGCACTATATGCCTACAGGAAATCATTGTCATTAGAGGACATTGTTTATGCATCTAATATATAGTGGGTTACCAGTTTTTTTGTTTCTTGTTGAAATGTGGTTATAAAAAGTAGGTTAACCGTGTAAATTCAACTAAAATAATGGAAATATCTAGAATCGTACAATTTCTACCATAACCCAAAATGTTAACAAGTGAAATATAGGAATGGGATACATGAAAAATATGAAAAAGTTTTTCCTTGGATCGGGTGGTGATATGGTATTGGGAATGGTTGTGTGTTAGGAGGTGGTTTGGGTGGTTTAATAGAATCTCACGATGAGAGTTTTATTTAAAATAGGAATGATGAGAAGTCATATGCAATGCGGATGGATCTAGGTTGTTCATTGTTTTAATTTCTTGATGAGTTGGGTGTGGTGAAATCATGCAGTGGGAAAGATAAGAATGGTTGTGATGAGATTTTTTTCATGGTGCAGTTGTATGTTGGGGATTTTCTCCATGTAGGGGATGGAATTTTAGGAATGACTTTGATGAATGATGATTTATGTGGTTATTATTTGTGCTCCACAAATTAATAACCATTATAATGATTTATAATATCATTTTATTCATATCTTGTGTCAAGGATTGATGTTAAATGGAGAATATTGTGAAGTGGATTAACATTCTGTGGTTCTTCTTCCTTTGTGTGACTTGTTCTATGTGGATTTTTTTCTGTTATTACTAGTAGTTTCCTAGGTATTTATGAAATGAATAAAAGAATTATTTAATATTATTTTATAATTCGAAAATTATTTGTCAAGGGATATGAATTTATTTTTTTCTTGTTTTTTGGATGAACATTTATAGGTGGAAGAAAATGTGTATTTTGAGAGTACGCTGTTTTTTTGAGAACCCATATGTTTTAATGAGTGTATGGTATTGTATCTATATTTATTAGTTTAATTTTACTTATGATTTCTATATTACCCCCAAACTAGTTGTGAACTATGTTCCGAACACCCCCATTGTCACATGAGAAGGTGTATTTCCCCAACATCCAAGTGGGGGGTTGAATAGATGGCCAACCACTCTTCAATGACCCATCTTACAAATGAAAATCCCATGATTATTTTAGAATGTTATGGTTTTTTATGACTATGTTTGTGTGGGTGAGATTTTTTTCCCATATATATTCGGGGAAAAATAGTTATGCTTCCCAGGTGTCTACAGGAGGGATGTGTTTTAGTAGTGTCACACGTTTCTCCATGATTGATGTGTTTTGGTAGTGTATTTCGTGTCTTCAGATGTTATGTTTTATGGTTTTGAGGACATGGTGTATTCGGGCATGATGTGATTTGACATTATTGAAAGAGGTGGGAGTTCCCTGACATTTTATTTTATTATATGATAGCATCTAATCACTGACAACATGGTGTGGGGGTACCGTATCATTGATCTTATTTATGTTATCTTTATTGAATTTCATTATTTTGTTAGTTAACCTTGGCGTGTTTGGTGTGGTTAGTATACCTACATAGGTTCTATTTTGGATCTGTTAATTTTTTCTCATAGAAGAATTTGTATGGTTCATTGACATGTTCACAAGAGATTTTGGTTTTCCCTAATTTGTATACTTGTATTCTCACCCTACATATATAAAACATCATTCAAATTTCTAGGAGGACTGTAATGACTATTCTGGGTGATACATTCTCACACATTGGGATAGTTTTTATGTCACTTCATAGAATTTCATTTGGTGCATTCCATATATTTTTGTACCCTTTTAACAGTTTTATTTTTTAAACATGCATGAAGGATGGATTTTGGATTAATATTTTATATTTATATCCTACAGTTTTTTTGGTGTGGAATAAATTACATCTCGATATTGTTTATTTAAAAAGATAAATACCTTCTATTTTTTGATAGTGTATAACCAGGAGGTTGGTCAGCAACTCAGGGCCTAATAGATGTGGGAATTGCGGTTCATTATCTCTCCTAAAATTTCATCTTTGGAAGTGAATAATTAGAGGGAAGGGGTGAAGAAATAATGGAATATGAGGTTGATGGTTTAGAGATAAGATGAAGTTTAGATTTAGGCATAGTGAGGATTGCATCGGTTGGAAGGGAAATGTTTTCAGGATACCTAGCTGTGTGACATAAGCCAGAGTATACAGGCTAGGAAACTGGATTTTGGGGCGGCCCATGATCCGATATAAGGCTTTAGTCTAAAAATCAACCAAGTGAGGATACAATATTTGTTGTGTTGAAACCCTAGGAATGTAACATGCATCATAACGACTTCTGTTCTAGTCTAGATTGGGTTGTTTTGGGGAAATTGAAATGGTTAACCAAAAAAATTAAATAATTTAGAAGGAATATTAAATAAAATTCCATGAAACTTAGGAATGAGAATTTCTTGTTTACCTTATTCAGATATGGAACTCTGACCTCTTCATCATGTGGCTAGGGTAGATGAGGCTCAATAGAACAATTTGGTTGATCAATGGAGGGTTGATCAATTAAAGGAGAATGAATAGTATAAGAGAATGTTATTTGTTTTATAGTGTTAGTGGCTTGGAATTTATACGGGAAGTGTTTCAAACCTTGGGATTTGGAGATGGGCCAATGAGCTTGATATACCATTCAGTTTGATATGGGATCTAATAGATTACTAGAATATATAGGTAGTGATCCAGGTGCGAGGAGCTGCACTTCATTGGTTGATGATCTACCTAGATGAGAGGAAGGAGTGTGACGTTTTCTTGGCTGATTCCAAGAAGGGGTTCCAAAAATAATTCCTCTCATCAACCACGAAAGCTAAGAACAGGTAGATGTTACTCTCCCTCTAGTAGGGGAGTTTTTTAGTATAAGAGCTAGGGATTAATTTCAAGGAACTTCATCATTTTTCATGGATCTCTTTTGGATGATTAGTGTCATGAGAGGTGCGTATAGGAGGAACTTCAACCTTTTGTTGATTAAGAGTTTATCCAAATTATGTTTATGATTTACTTGGAGGTCTAGAAGAAGGTTGAAGTGATTGAGAAGTTTCACTAGAGAGGAGGTCATCTATGCAAGGAGAGCCAGTAGGGTTCTTCGAGACAGAGGATTACCAGAAAAAAATTCATAGGTTAACGGTCCTTTGATGTTTTCACCGGTGGGAAATCGATCTTAGCAGTTTTCATTTCAATATTCTGGTCATCTTTCCTTTCATGTGGTGTTGGTCCCGATGGGTTTCTTTTTTGTGTTTTTGTACTCATCATCAAAAACCATTCCCATTGGACATGTGAACTCAATAAAGTGTATCTGTATAGGTTAAACATCAACCCCATCATTAGTTATTGATACTCTATTTCAGAAGCATGGATAATAGGCTCATGCTCCACCGAGGGGCGATAGAGTAATTAGGGGCCATCATCATGGTGTTCCTTAGGGAGAAAAACCCTAGCACGGTCTTGTTGGTGTCCTTTAGAAGAGGTGTAGATGATATATGTGTGTTCATTTTTATTCTGTTGAAGCATCAGTTATATGAGGTCCAATGATATTCAGATGTATTGTAACCTTTTTTAGTACACTTCCTTGTGAATTGTTTTATTTAGGAGCTTTATGATGCTTTTTTAACCTAGTCTAGTCAATTCTCTTGTAGTAGAAATATAGATGCTTCTCGTTCCCCTAGTATTGAGTATGCGAGTTAGATGCTTGACCATATTTATTGACTTGTGTTAGTTATGTAGACTAATTATGGGGACACATGAGTATCATGGGGTCTTCTATTAACATAGATAAAACTATAGGATGTAATTCTTTTAATCATCTATTTTTACTCCATGCACTCTGTGATCGATTGCATTTAGAGAGGTTTCATGTTTTTAGACATGGATGGCCAAAATGTGGCTTTTGATGGTGAGATGTGTTTCTAGGTGGGATGTCGGTATGTAGAGACTCATCATTCCATTATAATTGAGCTAACATTGGAATCAATAGATGTCTGGATGGTGGAGGATGATGAAATAACTAAGGGGTTGCTGGATGTTTTCTATGAGGTGGTTGTGACACTACCCCTAGATGTGATGTAGAGTTCGGGATAGAACTGCATCACGGTGCATCTATGAATTCGATGGGTCATTATTGGATGGAATAATTAGAGTTAATGGATTGGAGTATCAAGATAGATTACCTAATGAATAATAGATTTGTCATGAACGAGGGGTCGATGTGTGGTGATTTGGTGTTTCTCTCCATGATGGTGGATGGTGGACTAAGGTCATCCATAGACTACCATAGCTTGAATCAAGTAACTGTAAAGAACTGTTATCATCATATGTTTATTGATGATATTTTCATCATGTTTGAGAAGGGTGATTGGGGTTTCTATTATTGTTCTGAGGTCTGGATATCATCAATTGTGTGTGACGGAAGCTGTTTTCATGTAGATTTCTTTTAGATGTAGGTATGTGCTCATAGAGATAGTAGTCATTCCTTTTAGTGTTACAAACACAATGGATGTACTCATGGGGATAATAATCTCTATATTACATGAGTTCTTCATCATATTCATTGATGACATCTTGATAATCTTGAAGATAAAGGAGGAGAGTACTAAGCATCTCATTACTTTATTTAATGTTCATTAATGCCACCAACTCTAAAAAATTATGACCAAGTGCATGTTCTATATATTAGAGGTGTGTTTCCTTAGGAATTCGGTGTCAACGCATGATTTAGGAGTGGTCCATAAAAATTTAAAACATTTTTTTCTTAAGAACCACCTACGAATGTTGTTGAGGGTCACAATTTTCTAGATCTTGAAGGCTATTACAAAATGATTATACCTAATTTATTTTTAATTACATCTATATTGACCTCTTTGACAAAAAAGGACCAATAATTTTTGTGGAGACAGAATTTCAAGGTAACGTTCATTTATATGAATGGTATGTTGGTCATTTATGTAGTGCTCCAATTTCCTAAGGAAGGGGTGATGTTCAATATGATTCATGTTGTGTGTCGTCTGGTATTGTGATGTGTATTTATGTAGAATTAGTGTGTGATATCTAATGGGACATTGAATATGTGTCCCAATGAATGTAACCACGGAACCCCTATAATATAGATAGCATCAGTCATGTTCATGCTGAAATTGTGTTGGGATTACCTCATTGTGGAGCACTTTGTGGTATTCAGAAATCACATGAGATTAATGTATATCGATTCTGAGCGATATCTGAACTGGTGGTAGTAGTGATGGTTTGGTTTTCTTCTTGACTATGATTTTGATATCTCATAAACCCTAGTAAAAATAGTATTGTTGATAATTTTTATGTAGGATGTCATAAAAGGAGGTAGTTCTAGAATCTGTGGAGGCTTGGAAGAAGATATAGGGGTTGGAAACCCTACACTTATATGTAGGAATTAATTGTGGTTTAAGATATTTATTTCCGATAAAATTATAGTACTATTTAATACATTACAAGGAGGAGTCTCAGAAGGGATACTGAGAGGCAATGGTGATTCATTATTGCATTGACCATGATGATGCACCTAAAGGATACTCCGAAAAAGTTCAGAACCTGATGTTTTTTGTTCAAGTGGATATTAATGAGTGATTCCACATTTAGTTTTAGAGATAACTTTTATTCGAACACTTGGGAGTTTCTGAGATTTATCATGGGATGATGATTCATATATTGTGGCCCGGGATGAAATGGGTATTTGTATTTTTTGTGTATAAATTCATTTTCATTTAGAAAGTGAATGATGAGCACTCTATTCAGGGTTGTTTATTGTGTCCCATAGTTGTCCCTGTGTGGAATTGGGATGTCATATCAATATATTTGGTCAATTGGATACGTAGATATTAAGAAGGATATGATTCTCTTTGGGTAGTATTGGATCACATATGAAATTGGCTCCCTTCTTAGTGATCAATAAATTGGGTGCAATAGATGGCTTGGCTAATAGGTATGTGGATGAGGTGGTTCAAAGACATGATGTTTTAAGATCCAAATTTTCATATCAGGGCAGACATGTTACCTCACAAGTCTGTAGGGAATTGTATTACTCTTTTTTCACATAATTTGACTCAACACTACCGTCCTCCCTTAGATAGATGGCATGACATAATGGACTATCCAGATCATAGATGATATTTTTTGGGAATCCATCTTGGAATTTGGTGGTATTTGGTACAAAACCTTATCTTATAGGAGTTCTCTTATAATAATTTATATCGGTCTTTCATTTTAATGGATCCATTTTAGTCATTGTACGTGAGATTGTTTCATTCACATTTTCTATGTGAAGAGGTTGGGGAGATAGCTGTTATTGACCTCGAGTTAGTCTAGATCATGATAAAGAAGGTTCAACTCATTCATGAGAAGAGGAAAATTGCGTAGAACCAGGTGAAATTGTATGGTGATTTCCTAATAAGGCCCTTAGTTCTTGATAATGATGACAATTTCTTTATGATCTTACCCAACATGGAAAGAAGTAGTTTGGAAGATGTAGTTCACATTCCCCTAATATCATCTTACCATTCGAGGTGTTGTGTACAGTTAGTGAGGTGGAAAACTAGTTGGTGGTGCCATCACTGTTATGGAGGATCCACAACATCATTCACACCTCTCAACTCCATCAGTATCATCATGATGACTCTGAGTTCTTTTTCTAGGGATATTTGGATATTAACCATGATGTGACCTATGCAGAACGATAAATACAGATCCTAGACCTTCGAAAAAGGTGTGGTGTGGACGGACCATTTCATTATTTCTCATGTTGTGGAGGCATGGTGGCTTGAGGGAGAGTACATGGGAGTAAGAAGAGAATTTGGGTGCCTAGTATCCAGATCAGATTTTGATTTGATGCTATATTTTGATTCAAAAATTGAGTTGTTGAACATTGTTTTAAGAAATGAGTGTTTCCCATGGGTTGAGATATATATGGGGACAGGTGTGATAAAATTGTGTCATGTGAAAAGGGGATAAACTAATTCCTAATCAACATGCATTAACTATAATGTGATTAGACATGTGCGGGGGATTCATTACATCCAATGGATGATAATATATTTTCATTTAGTATAGTATTCTATGATTCGTGTGTTTGAGATGGAGTGGTTGTTGTGCTCATGTTGTGTGTTTTGTGTTCATTTGGGTTAGAAGATGTCAGATGAGGTGTTAATTGATGTGGATGTTTACACCCTAGATTAGTAACAATACATGGGGGGTTCATCATTGAATGTTGGTTTGTTTGGTGATAACGGTTTTTCTAGTGTATCGAGATCCATGACAGAAAACTGGAGGGGTTGTTGTTCGGACCAATCATTCTTATGGGATATGATTTGTATTCTAGAGGGTGAGAATAGTATAAGAGATATCTAATGTAATGGCTCAGACCTCTGAATTACATCAATTCTTGAAAAAATAGATTTTTAAGTGTTCTGGGAGGACATGATGACTAATTTAAGGTTGGTTAAAAATTTCATGTTTTCCAATTCTAGGTCGCTGATGTTAGGTCGCGATGGTCAGTCAGAATGGTGAGTCACAATGGTGACTCGCACCGATATGTCATAATGGTGAGTTACGACTTGTGAGTCAGCACCGGTGTGGTACACCCCAAGTATTAAAAAGTAAAATAAAATGCATGAAACATTATTATATATATATAGTTATAACTATCAACACACATAATTTTCCTAATTCATTATTTTGGAATCAAAAAACAGACATACATGTTTTCCATCAGTATGTTTTTAGGGTCTGATAAGACCAAATTATTTTCGGGTGAACTATTACCGACATGTTTGAATTGTAATGTTATTATTATAAATATTAACATAGCCATATGAATATTAACCTCACCTATGATAGTATACATATAATATTAAACTTATGTAATTATATACGCATATCTTGGAATAATTAAATATTTTTTTAAAAATTTTAATTTATAGAAGAAAAAATTAATTTAATTAATAATTAACTTAATAATATTAAAATTATTATTTTCAAAAATTGGAGTTTCTTTTTAAACTATAAATGTTGAAAAATGGTTATGGTGTATTTGTTGTATTTTTATGAAATTTTTGAATTTTGGGTGAATAGTTAAATAATGTAATTATGATATAAAGACATTATTAGATAAATATAGTTTTACCTAAACCATTGATTGTGTAAGAAAACATTAGTTTGATGTCACATTCAATTATTACTATTTTTTTTGGGTTCATAACTATTTCTCGACTTGTGGTAAAATAATAAAATAGTTATTAAAAAATTTTAAGACCCCTCCCCTCCTCCACAATAAATACCACCCACTCTTCCCTCTTCCTCCAACACCTTTCAAGCCTTGATCATTTCCTATGTTCTTCCAGATACTTCTCTCAAGATCTTTCCCCACATTCAATACCTTATGGTATCACCATAATCCCAAAACCATATGCTTTAACGAGGATATCAAGGAGAAGAGATCAAGAGGTATGTATCCTCTTTTGTTTTCTTTTTTTATTTTCATTTTTTTATATTCTTCTTATTTCCCCCACAACACAATATACTAGAGGAATGAATGATCCATTATAATACATATTCTATATTTCATCATATTTATTGAAGATTGATCATTTTACTTCTCCTCATCTCCCACTTGTTTTAGATATTAAAACATTGTCTGTGATGTGTCAATTTACCGACATCATGGATGATGTGATTTAATTTTCTTTTAATTACCTCAAGGATGTTCATGAAACAAATTTTATAGTTGAACCAGATTATAATTTCTGTATTATATAATATATAAGGTTTTTTCATCTTTTTTTACACATTTTGTTAATTTATGAAACAAAATGACTTCACTATGATTGATGAATAACCAAAATAACCTAAACAAATATAAATCATTTTTATGTTGGGAATCATCCTCATGTCAAAAATAGAACTGATAAATCAAATAATTTAAGGCTATAGAAATATAAAAATACCAATCCAATCCAAATCTGGGATTTCTCGTCCAATCAAAAAGAATATCCTTTACGAACCGCTCCTGGAAACCATGTAATGCACGCATCCAAAACAATGGAATAAACAATATATTATTAATTAATGTGTTGAATGATGTTATAAAATGATCATAAATGGTTTCATAAACATGAATATGTTTAGGTGAAATATTTATAATAGTATTTTAACCATCATACATTAGGTTTAGACACGTTTGAGGGAATCCGAACTCAAGGTAAGGTATTCTATCTTTCTTAATTTTTATTCTATAATATTATCATTGTTGGGATCTTTAATATTTAATTCATAAGGGCGGGGTATGTTTTCCCACCCCCAATAAATCCATTAAAATGTATTAATTTTGATTGACCCATTATGTTTCATTAATAATACCATGCACACCCAATACCTTTCAGTAATTTCATAAGTTAATTTTTAACCCAACTTCCATTATTTGGGATAATCTTATTCTTTATTCATTATATGGAATTAAAATTATTTATGTAATGTATGTTAATTTATATCATGTTATATTATGTGTATTTATAATTTATTCACATATCCATTCCATTCCATTAATTCTAAATCCAATTATTTTTGTAAGGTATTTTCCAATTTAAATTCTATTAAAAGTATCTTTAATGAGTTTCAAAAGTATTGTTAATATATAATGATTAGTTATACTGATTTCATGATGCTATATTACTATAATATTTATAATATATGTCTACATGTTAGTATTTTATGAATATGGATTCATTTTTATGGGCACCATTTCTATATTTTTAAAGTGATTTGTTTTACAAAAAAATTGAATTCTGAAAACATTAATGTGTTTTTCTCAAGGGTTCAAATGAGTTATCAAGTGTTTTATTCATGATATGTTCCTTGGAAATAGTTATATTGGGTTGAACCCATTATATATCAATATATGTTGGTTTTAACCCCTTTTATATCATGATATGTTCGGTTGAGCACATTATAGCTCAAGATATTTCTGGTTGCGACCATTATAGCTCATGATATGTTTGGTTGAGCCCATTATAGTTCAATATGTTAATAATGAGCACCATTATAAATCTATAGTCTATTGGTTACTCCAATTATTGAAGTTGACCCAATGTTTATTCCATGATTAATGGTGAATGTTATAATGATATGGTAAACATGTCCCAAATAAACAACAAGATGTTTCTTTGAGTATGAGTTATTTGTTGGTTATGGGGTTTGTTGGTTTTTATGTTATCAGTTAAGTAACTATTTATTTAATAATATCCTGTTAATATGTTTTATAATCATCCGAAGATTTAAAAAAAAATCCATGTATATTAGGATGGGCAATTTAAATAAGGGAGTCATCGTGAATGATATGAAGTGTTGTCAATGAAATGGTGTTTAATTTTGTAATGTTTTATATTTTGAAAAATAATGTATACTAATTTTAGTAGTATCATTTTTGATTGAATTTTGTATATTATGTATGTAAGATATCCTAATTCATTAAAAATCTAAACCCAAAATGATCTTTAATGTGTAATAATGTGTGTTATTGAATAAACATTATGATTAGGTAATGTTTTAAAGATGGGTCCTTATAGTTGGTAACAAAGGACGGTGTAGATAACATGAGGGGTTAATATGGTGTTACAAAAATACTATAAATAATTTTTACAACATGGTTAATTTAAAATACATTAGAACTTAAATATTACCATGATTATTAATCTAAGAAATGGCTCTTCAAAATGGTTTTCCGCATAAGGAACATGGATGATGAAGTAGGAAGTCACCTAGAGGATGATGTCTATCCGAATATGCAACCTGGAAGGGTTGGAATCAGAACCGAGCGGTTTGTGAGAAAAACATCTTAGTAGACTCATGAAATAAATGGTTGTGGTATCCATGATAGAGAGGAACATGATAATTAATGAGAAAACATGTGTTTTTTGATCATTTTATGAGGTAGTATCCTCCACCATTCATTGGAACCACATATCCCTTGATAGCCAAAGGATGGATCAATGTTTTTGAAATGATATTTGAATCAATGGGATGTTGGGAATGTCAAAAGATAAAACCATAAAATTACTGTTAGGAAGGTGAAGCGTATTAATGTTTCTCTCTGGTTAAGGATATGAGTGAAAGTGATGATATGAACAGTCTATAATGGGATGATTAAAAGAGTCATTCTCGAAAAAAAATATTTTCCTAAAACAGTTTGAATCTGAATGGAGAATCAATTCTATTAAATTAAGTACAAAAATGATGATTCTATGGAATCATTCGATTCAAATTTTACAAGAGTCACCATGTACATAATAGAGTTTACTATAGAATATGATAGAAAAATTAATATAATTAACTCTGTTTTGAAACATTCTCTACGAAGTTCTTTGGCTTCACATGAGTTTATAAGCTGCGATAATTTTTTTTATTGTGTTGAAAATGTGGAGATAGAGTTTACTAAAATGTATGTTCCTCGTGAGGAAATGAATAATTTGTGATCATGTTGGTAGGAATTGGGGGAGAATTCTTCAATGAATTTTTGGTATATAATTAAGTCATTAGGAAAATGTTTGTTCGAAGCTGGTCACTCAAGCACAAAATCAGCAAGATTAGAAGAAGTAGGGTGTGAAAAAATACATTGAATCCACTTTAACATATGTTGATCCATAAAATAATGTGGTATCTGGTACATCACTTATTTTTAGATATTTCTAAAATGTGTTTTTTGATTTGGGGTTTACAAATTCCTCCATTTCTAATAATTTTTTAGAAAAATTGGGAATTGAACATCATGAAATAAAACCAGAACTCATGGTAAAAAATATGGAGGAAATATTAAGGAAATAGTAATTATTAGAATCAACAAATTTTTTTATATTGAATAGGTTTACAAAAAAACAATGTTTTATTGCCTCTAGTAGAGTATGATGTTACTATATGAATGGATTGAATTTATCTTTATAATGTTCAGATATATTGCGTAGGAAAACATGTTTTTTTAGAAATAATTTCATTTTGTGTACTAGAATTCACCCATAACATTGATAAAATATCAAGAAGCTACAAAACATATAAAATATAGAAATGAATTATATCTTGCACATATTCTGGAAGATAATGTAACTATCCAAAATAATAAAGTACCATTTTTAAATTAATATGTGGTTGTTTTTAATGATGATTTTACTGGTGTTATTCCTTATTAAGATGTTGATATTAACATGGACTATGTTTCTAATGGAAGGATAATTTCTAAACCCCCTTATCAAATCTATCAAATAGATCAAATGGATCTTCTGGAATTATAAACTCATTTGCAGAGATTATTAGATAAAGGCCATATCCAACCTAGCACTTCATCATGGGGTACACCTATCTTGTTTATTAAGAAGAAATATTATTCAATTAGGATTTTCAATGATTAAAAAGCCTTCAATGTAATGCCCCGACACTTGATACCTAGATTCGGTGCATTATTACATAACATTGGCATGATCGGAAGAAATATAAAGTCTCGAATGACCGATTAGTTTAGTAGCCTTGGAAACACTAGATATATTCATAAATTTTACATTATATCAATAAGTGAAAAACTAAAATAACAAATTGTCTTCATATCCCCTCATACTATCCATACTGGTCATTCATAAAATACTTCTTCACATCCTGGAAAAAATAAAACATTGAAAGGGGTGAGATCAGATGCTCAGTAAGGATAACAATATATGGAAACTTTCATAAATAAACATAAAAATTTAAGGCAATGTATAACTAAAACAAAAGCCTTTTAAACAAGAAATTCAGCATAATATGGCAAGGATAAAATGAAATAATTCCATTTACTTATTCAAATAGATATTCTACTAGTCGAATAATCACATGAATATATTAATAAGCACTTACATAATGATGGAATGCATAATGACAGACTATCATAACCACACCGCCAAGGCCTCTTGGCAAGACTATAAATAAGATTTTGTCAATGCCTCGTGCCAAGACACTAGTGTGTCTCATGAGACCTACCGATGCATCGAGGATCTATAGAGGGCTCCACCCGTCACTTACTAAGTCCAATACATTCCTCATATGAAATTTTTTAAACATAACATAAACATTCTTATTAAAACTATCAAACGAAATGTCAATACTTTATCCAAAAACAATGAATGGTATAAAAATAGCACATCCACATTCAATCATAACTCATTAGATAGAATATGGAAGATTTTATTTTATCATATTAATCACAATCGAAAATGATGAAGGACATTGACATAGATGAAAATAATCATCAAAACAATTAGAGTGAAATATCCCCCTTTTCCTGAATCATTTAAAATTCACACTATTTTTCAAGAATCCATTTAAAATATATTTTGGAATAAAAGTGTCCCCTACCAATTTGAAACTTTTAAAAGGAATATTCATTTGAAAACTTTAATGTTCATATAAATAAATCCTGAAAACTATTTTTAAAACATGGACATTAATGAGAATGATTTAGAATAATCAATATTTAAAACATTTTAAAATGTAATTTTAATGAGAGTTCCTAACCAAAATAGATACACTTGAATAAAAATAACTGAGGAAATAAATACTTGTAATATCATGAGAATAATGGGATTCATGATATATTATGTTAAAGTACATCATATACACAATATAAAAGTTATTTGGTGTATAACAATAAAGGAGTCTCAATGGAATGTAAATTGAGATGAAATCTCTCATAAAGGCCATATCCATATGTTAAGGATAAACCAATGAAATAATTATGAGTGAAAAATATAAATACACTAAATATGATTGGATATTCAGTGTAAAACAATCAAAGGACATTCACACATATTCTTGTAAAAACAACACCAATGAATTGTATGTTTAACTCAACAAATCGAGATTGAGTAAAAATTACTCTTATCAAGTTCATACCGATGACCGGATAATTTATTAATGGAGTGAATATGTGTATCAAAATTATATCCATAGAAATGGGGGTGGAATTAATGACATAATCAAATGAACAGTTATTCTACACATAATCTTGGAGTAAAATAATCAATGAAGTATGCGTACAGCCGAATGAGTGGAAATTGAAATTTCAAATTCCCTTATTGATTTGGTAACATACAAAACATACACCCATGAAAGAAGGATCATACAATGATGATGTATTATACATGAATTAAATTATATTACACAATGAATACAAACATGGGAAGTACACACACCACATGCAATAAATAAGTGGTGAACAATGGAATTCTCATGTAATTAAAAGTGAGATAAGAAACCCCTTACTTTGTACTTTTTCCTTTGTCGATGGTAGTTTAACCACCTATATAATGGTGAAATAATTGTTATTGAATTATACAAGAATAAGTTACATTAATATGATATCATATAGGATCTTTTAACATTGATTTGTTAATAATATCTTAGTATTATCGTCATTTCGGGTGTTAACTTACTCGTTTTTATTTATATTCTTTGTTACATAAGCCGTGTTTGTTATGAATAGGTTGTATCTTATTCATATCCAGAATTATATCATGTCCTTAAACATTATTTTTAATCTTAAAATGAGAATTATACTTGAATGGATATGATGGAGAATGAATCTCATCGCGTTCATGGAGACGGTAGTCCATACGTACGTACGAGTGACAATATCATTCTTTTGATGTTAAAATAATATATAATTGGATGGTATATAATATAGAAAGAATAATTATAATGTTATATTTATTATTTACATGAATTAAAAATCATTATTATACCCATCCAAATAATAATTTATTGAATGTCAATTACACCACGACCTGGAGACGGTAAGCCGTACGTACGAACGTATGGTGACATGCCATTCAAAGGATATATAGAATACTGAATATGGTTGTACCATATTTATAATAACATCACAGTATATAGAAGATACCAGAGTTATTATTTTAGAATAGAAATAACAAAGAAAGAAGACGTTGAAGAAGAAAGGAACATGAAAGAGGGAGGGGAAAACATTACCACTTCTTCGGGTTCTTCCTTTTGATTTGATCAAAAGGGATCCTTAGATTGGCTTTCTAATCAAAATAATGCCTCTAGGATGTAGTGAGGGAAGTTGAGAGAATATTCGGTCAGGGTTTGGCCGAGCTAAAAGGCTTTGAATGTGGGAATCAGTGAGAAAGGGTAGTCCCTTTTATAAGAGGGGTGAGGGGCACCTTTGGAAAAGCCAAAAATATTATTTTATAATAATAAATATTCGGTTTCTAATAGATTCAATGTGAATTATTTAAATGTTAACATGGTTATTGGTCGAAAACCACTCAACCAATAGAATTTATACAGGTTTGGGTCATTATATTAACCTTATCATTATGTATTAGCTCTTACATAATTAGTTTCACTTTTACAATGTCTATTTGTATTTTTTATATTATATGGTTAATAAACATATGATATACATCCAAGAGACCCCAAAGTGGTCCATTGATGATACACCTATCATGATATAAGTATTTTGGCTGATCCTTAGATTTTTAGGAATTGAATATAAATTAATAATATAATATTTGTTTTAAAAACCCCTTTTTTGTAAATTTTGACACTATTGGGTATTTTGTTTTTGATAAATTCATAACATAATTATTACATCGAAAAAAATTTATATAATAAATCCAAATATGTCATATTAAGCTATAAAATTAGTGGAATTTATAAAAAGTCTAAAATTAAATTTATTTTGACATTTATAATTTCAATTATTTTAATATTTCATTAATTAGGTAATTACTCCATCACCATTGTTTCAAAAATAATTTAAATTATTTAATGTCTAAATTTTTTTTAAAAAATACCATTATGTAGGAAATATTTTTATATTTCTATTTAATATTTACAATCGAATTTATCTTATGTATAACCCTTTATTAAAAATGTTTTAGTAAATAAACTTTCATTTTAACTCTTTTAACTCTTCTTTGAATTAAATAATAATAAATGTCCTAATCTAATAAAAGTGGACCTAAATGATAATATTTTACTACTAAGGTTGTTTTTGGTAGAGATAAACTTGTCCAATAGAATTAGGACATGTGTTAGGGTAATATAAATACCCTTTTTACCCTTAATTACACTATTTACTTTTAACCGTGGTAATAAAAGTAAAAAGTTACTATTCATGAAAAATTATTTTCACCTCATTGAACCACATTATACATCTTGATATTAACCATGTCTCTTGGATTCTCAAAATTTCACTCACAGAAGTGGTAAAATTAAGTTTTATGAAAAATTCAGTTTTTTAACTACCACTTAGTGGTTTCACTACTCATCAAAAAATGAATGTTTCCAGAAAAATACCAAAAATTATGCCTAAGATATTTTTGATATTATGAATTCAAAAATGATGTCTATTTTACCAAATTCAAAACATATCAGTTTCATTAATTAATTTAAAAATTAATTCCCGTCGTCAAAACAAATAGCGCGTTTTTAAGAGATATTAACTATCAAAATATTGACACATGTTTATGTATCGATTAAATGTGAAATTACATCCAAGGACCAAAATTGTATTAAATGGTAAAAATTTATTCTAAATATACTTTAAAACACCACAAATTAATAATTTATCACTATTAAATATTTTGAATAAAAAAGTTGTTTTTAATTAAAATTTAGTAATTTTCACTATTCCTCTTAATATGAAAGTTATCTGAAAAGCACCAAAATTTCACCCTAAGCTAATTTCAATATTATGAAACAAAAAATGAAGTCCATTTCGAATGATAAAATTTATAAAATTTCAAATAGTATATATTACTATTCATAATGACTACTTTGATTTGTTGTGGTGTGTTAGAATCTTGAAGTTGCATACAATGCACGCCATTGCATTATTAAAAGGGAAACGTACCGTGGAAGCTTGGGGTGTAACATTTTCCCCTCCTTCAATAAATTGCATCCTCACACTTTTTTTAAAAAATTGGACTTTAGAATATAATGGAATGTCCCACATCAGAAAAAGAGTCAATAAAACTATCACTTTAAAAGAAAGGAAGAGAGGTATAAAGGTCACCCAAGATAACCCATACTAATATTCAATGTAGGAAACATGGATATGGACGATAAAAAAAGTGTTATGTTCTGATGGAGAGGGATAGAAAACATAATCAGTAGAAAGTTAACAATAAAGAAATCACAAACTTGTGTTGGGACAAACGATCTTTAATCTCCTAGTAGGAAAAGTAAACGGACAACATTTTTTGTTTTAAGTTACATTACATAAGAAAGATGAATTAATCTATGATATTGAATAAGAACATAAAGAGATATACTTAATTTTTAAGTAGAGTTTCATTCTTTAATAAATTTTTACCACTGACTCATTTTTTTGAACAATGAGTATTCAAGAAGACTTGGTCACAATGGAAGATGTAGAATAAACTTCTATAGAAATACATGATCCACGTAGGATAAACTATATATTTACCTTGTCTTTAGAGATTAATCAGAACCAAAATGGTTAGTATGATATCTGATGATCCCCCAAATGGATATTCCATTAGAGAAAAAAACACTAATCATAATTTCAAAAATTAAACCATCAATACCCCAAAGATAAATAAATACCATTCAATAAATCAATTGTCCTTAAACTCCTTCAATATAATCCAAACTGATATTGAATCCCAAAACATATAATAATGTAGTCTTCCACGATAAATTTTATCTCCAAATGACATTAATTACTCTTAAAGTCTCATACTTAAAAGTAATTAAACTAATCATTTCCATAAATAACCCAAATTATTATAAATACGCAATAAAAACATAGATAAAAATCCACCATTACTACTCAAATGAAATCCCATACTATTCTATTTTCCCTAGGCATATAGTGTTCACAACAAAGGGAACAACTTCAAAAATAACATTTATCACTTAATCACTAAATCATTTTACTATACTAAGGGTATTCATTTGATAAGACATAAGATCCCAAATCAAATTATTATTGATTAATAAAATCATTTAACTAAAAATAATAGTCACACTAACCAGGGACTTCACATAGTCCAGTGGTAGGCGATAAATCCCAATCACACTTTGGTTGTGGGTTCGATTCCCACAGCTTTGTCCGAGGCGACGGGTTGTCACATGGTCTGCATGTTGTCCTTTTTCAAAAACTATATTTTATAACATTACCAAAATGAGATAAATTCGTCAAAATAACCACAACATAAATTAACCACAAATTTTATCTCATACCTTGCATTTTCATCCCAAATTATAATAACTTATAATTGCCTCAAACCCAATGATCATATAAAAAAATAGTTATTTATAACAATATCAACGAGAGAAAAGATAATTCTTCCTCAAATATCATTCTCACATGGAAAACTGCAGGGTTAAAAAAATAAGAGAAAATTATTCCAAAGTAAACTCATCAACAAAGAGCACTAATACTTTTTAAACATTTATCCAACCATTTATTTCCACATAGATTCTTCTTTGACCAAGAAAATATCCTATAGAATAGGGCATTCACTTGGGTAATGGCCAGATCCCCTATATTTACGGAAAATGACTGTAAATGGATTCTTGGGACCATTTTTATCTTCTTCCATAGTACTCTTCATTTTTCTTCGGCAATTCTTCACTCTATGTCCTTCCTTCCCACACACAAAGCATTTCTTTGTCCCATTTAGACACTTTCCTTGGTGTCTCCTTCCACATATCCTGTATGATGAAAATTGAGGATTCCTTTCTCCATGATCTCCCCTGCTAGAGCTCTTATCATTCATCACCTTTATCTTCTTTTTTGAGTCTGAGAATTGGTTAATATATATATATCGTTGATCATATTTTTGGAAAATTTATTTGGCATAATGATGATATCTTTTACCCCAATCAACATTCCATTTTTTCTCATTTCCACCACTATTCCCACCTTGTTAATCATTCTCAAAGTCACTATGACTTCCTTGGAATCCATCCATTAACTAAAACTAGAAAGTATTGTGTGAGTAACAGTAGTCATAAAGTCATTTTGAGATTAACATGTCACCATATTTTCAATTTGAAACACATTAGGATTAACCAAGGTCATTTACTCTCATATTATATATATAATACTTCAAATCAGTTTCTAAAGAAAATGTAAATTTTTATAAGAATATCCCCCGAGAGTGTGGTAAACAAAAGTACATCAAGGCCCGTTGTCGTGCACCAGTTCCCATTCAAGTCTAGCTCGAACTGGTGTTATCAGATTTTACCCCTAGGTACACTTGTGCCAGAGCTGCCTCTACCTGCTTTTATCCAGACAGGGATGTATTTATCGGAAAACTCACAAATTTCTACAATACCAAAATTATAGGATGTTCTTCTATACTAATACTCAAAGTTCATCTTAGGTCTACGTGCTCTAATCGGAGTTTATCTTAATCTAGCTTCCACTGATTTTACTAAACTTTCTATGATGCCAACTGTAATGCCCCGACCCTAGATACCCAGAGTTAGTGCATTATTACATAACATTGTCTTGATCACAAGAAAGATCAAGTCTCAAAAGACTGATTAGTTTAGTATCCTTGGAAACAGTAGATATATTCATAATGTTTACATTACATCAATAAGTGAAGAACTACAACAACATATTGTCTTCATATCCCCTCATACTATCCCTTCAGGTCATTCATAAAATACTTCTTCACATCCTGGGAAAAATAAATAATTGAAAGGGGTGAGATCATATGCTCAGTAAGGATAACAATATAGTGTAATCATTCATAAATAAACATAAAAATTTAAGACAATGAATAGCTAAAAAAGCCTTTTAAACTTAAACATCAGCATAATATGGCAAGGATAAAATGAAATAATTTCATTTACTTATTCACATGGATATTCTACTAGTCGAATAATCACATGAAAATATTAATAACCACTTTCATAATGACAGAATGCATAATGCCAGAATATCATAACCACGTAGCCAAGGCCTCGTGCGAAGACTACAAATAAGATTTTTTCAAGGCCTTGTGCCAAGACACTAGTTTGTCTCATGAGACCTACTGATGCATCTAGGAGCTATAGCGGGATCCACCCATCACTTACTAAGTCCAATGCATTCCTCATATGAAATGTTTTAAACATAACATAATCATTTGTATTAAAACCAGCATACAAAATGTCAATAATTTATCCACATAACATGAATGGTAAAAAAATAGCACATCCACAGTCAAACATAACTCATTCGATACAATATGGATGATTGTATTGTATCCTATTAACCTCAATCGATAATGATGGGGGATATTGACATAGATTAAAATAATCATCAAAACAATTAGAGTGAAATATCCCCCTTTTCATGAAATCATTTAAAAGTCACACTATTTGTCAAGAATCCATTTAAAATAAATTTTAGAATCATCGTGTCCCATAACACTTTGAAACATTTAAAAGCAATTGTCATTTGAAAACATTAATGTACATATAAAAAAATCCTTGAAACCATTTTTAAAACATGGACATTAATGAGAAATATTTAGAATAATCAATCTTTAAAACATTTTAAAATGTCATTTTAGTTACAGTTCCTTACCAAAAGAGAGACACTTGAATAAAAATAATTGAGGAAATAAAAACATTGTAATATCATGTGAATAAAGGGATTCATGATATATTATGTCAAAGTACATTATATACACCATATAAAAGTGATTTGGTGTATAACAATAAGGGAGTCTCAATGGAATGTAAATTGAGATGAAATCTCTTATAAAGGCCATATCCATAGGTTAAGGATAAATCAACGACATAATTATGAGAGAAAAATATAAATACACTCAATATGATTGGAAATTCAGTGTAAAACAATCAAAGGACATTCACACATATTCTTGTAAAAACAACACCAAAGAATTGGATGTTTAACTCAACAAATCGAGATTGAGTAAAAATTACTCTTATCAAGTTCATACCGATGACCTGATAATTTATCAATGGAGTGATTATGTGTATCAAAAGTATATCCATAGAAAGGGGAGTGGAAATTATCACATAATCAAATTAATAGTTATTCTACACATAATCTTGGAGTAAAATAATCAA
Source organism: Viscum album (assembly GCA_963277665.1). NCBI lineage: Eukaryota > Viridiplantae > Streptophyta > Magnoliopsida > Santalales > Viscaceae > Viscum > Viscum album. The sequence continues at coordinate 1,028,282,252 of OY728156.1, forward strand.
TGAAGTATGTGTAATGCCGAATGAGTGGAAATTGAAATTTCAAATTCCCTTGTTGATTTGGTAACATACAAAACATACACCCATTAAATAAATATCATACAATGATTTTTTAAATATACATTAATTAAAGTATATTATATAATGAATAAAAACAGGGGCAGTACACACACCACATGCAATAAATAAGTTGTGAACAATGGAATTCTCACAGAATTAAAAGTGAGATAAGAAACCCCTTACATTGTAATTTTTCCTTGGTAAATGGTAGGATAAACTCCTTTATAATGGTGAAATAATTATTATTTAATTATACAATAATAATTTACATTAATATGATATAATATATGATCTTTTAACATTGATTTGTTAATAATATCTTAGTATTATCGTCATTTCGGGTGTTAACTTACTCGTTTTCCTTTATATTCTTTGTTACGTAAGCTGTGTTTGTTATGGGTAGGTTGTATCTTATTCACATCCAGAATTATATCAAGTCCTTATAAATTATTTTTAATCTTCAAGTGAGAATTATACTTGAATGGATACGATGGAGAATGAGTCTCATCGCATTCATGGAGACGGTAGTCCATACGTACGCACGAGCGAAAATATCATTCTTTTGATGTAAAAATAATATATAATTGGATGGTATATCATATAGAGAGAATACTTATCATGTTATATTTATTATTAACATTAATTAAACATCATTATTAAACCCATCCTAATAATAATTTATGGAATGAAATATACACCACGACGTGGAGACGGTAATCCGTACGTACGCACGTATGGTGACATGCCATTCAAAGCATGGATTGAATACTAAAAATGGTTGTACCATATTTATAATAACATCACAGTATATATAAGATACTAGAGTTTTTATTTTAGAATATAAATAACTAATAAAGAAGAAGTTTAAGAAGAAAGGAACTTGAAAGTCGGTGGTGAAAACATTACCTCTTCTTCAGGTTGTTCTTTTTGATTTGATCAAAAGGGCTCCTTAAGTTGGCTTTCTGATCAAATGTGGCCTCTAGGTTGTAGTGACAGAAGGTGAGAGATTATTTGGGTATGGTTTGGCCGATCCAAAAGGCTTTTAATGTGTGAATTAGTGAGAAGGGGGAGTGCCCTTTTATAAGAGGGGTGAGGGGCACCTTTGGAAAAGCTAAAAATATTATTTTATAATAAATTAATATTCGGTTTCTAATGACTCCAAAGTGAATTATTTAAAGGTTAAGGTGGGTATGGGTCGAAAACCACTCAAAAAATAATAATTTAGACAGGTTTGGGTCATTATATTAACCTTATCTTTAAGTATTAACTCTTAGTTAATCAGTTTCACTTTTACAATGTCTCATTGTATTTTTATATTATATGGTTAATAAACATACTATATAAATCCAAGAGAACAAAACGTGGTCCATTAATGATACACCTATCATGATATAAGTCTTCTGGCCAAACCTTATATTTTTTGGAAGTGAATATAAATTAATAATATAATATATTTTTTAAAACCCCTTTATGTCAATTTTGACACTATTGGGTATTTTGTTTTTGATAAATTTATAACAGCATTATTATTTCGAAAAAAATTTATATAATCAATAATAATATGTAATATTAACATATAAAATTAGTGTAATTCATAAAAAGTCTCAAATCACATTTATTTGGAAATTTATAATATCAATTAATTTAATATTTCATTAATTAGGTAATATCTGCATCACCATTGTATCAGAAATAAATTAAATTATTTAATGTCTACAAATTATAAATAAAACACCATTATGTAGGAAATATTTTTATATTTCCAATGAATATTTACAATCGAAGTTATCTTATGTATAACCCTATATTAAAATGGATTAGTAAATAAACATTGATTTTTACTCTTTTAACTCTTCATTGAATTAAATAATAATAAATGTCCAAATCTAATACATGTTGGCCTAAATGATAATATTTTACTACTAAGGTTTTATTTTTGGTTGAGACAAACTTTTCCAATAGAATTAGGACATGTGTTAGGGTAATATTAATTTTAATTTTACCCTTAATTTCCCTATTTACTTTTAACCGTGGTAATTAAAAGTAAAAAGTTACTATTCACCAAAAATTATTTTCATCTCATTTAACCACATTTTACTGCTTGATATTAACCATGTCTCTCAGATTTTCTAAATTCCACTCACAGAAGCTGTAAAATTATGTTTTATGAAAAATTCAGTTTTTTAACTACCACTCAGTGGTTTCACTATTAATCAAAAAATGAAAGTTTTTAGAAATATACCAAAAATTAAGACTAAGCTATATTTGATATTATGATTTCAAAAATGATGTCTATTTTACCAAATTCAAAAAATATCAGTTGCATTAATTAATTTAAAAATTAATTCCTGTCGTCAAAACAAATAGCGTGTTTTTAAGAGATAATAACTATCAAAAGATTGACACTTGTTTATGTCTGGTTTAAATGTGAAATTACATCCAATGACCAACATTTTATTAAATAGTAAAAATATATTCTAAATATACTTTAAAACCACTCAAATTAATAATTTATCACTATTAATTATTTTTATTAAAAAAGTTGGTTTTAATTAAAATTTAGTAATTTTCACTATTCATCAAAATATGAAAGTTATCCGAAAAGTACCAAAATTTAACCCTAAGCTAATTTAGATATTAAGAATCCAAAAATGAAGTCCATTTAGAAAGATAAAATCTATAAAATTTCAAAAAGTAGGTATTACTATTCATAACGGCTAGTTTGATTGGTTGTGGTGTGTTAGAATCTCGAAGTTGCGTACAATGCACGCCATTGCATTATTCAATGGGAAACGTACCGTGGAAGTTTGGGGTGTTACATTTAATAAAATTACAATAAAAAAAATTATCATTTTCCTCGGATCAATGAATTTTTCGATCTAATATAGGGAGCACAATATTTTTCAAAGGATGACTTGTGGATGGGGTACCATCAGTTGAATGTAAAGTATGTTGATGTCCCAAAGACTACGTTTTATACTAGATATGATCATTTTGAATTTTGTAGTTATGACTTCTGGGTTAACTAATGCACCCTCTGTATTCATGGATCTTATGAATATAATATTTCATGAGTTCATGGATATGGTTGTGGTTGTTTTTATTAATAACATTACGTTATATTATAAATGCAAAGAGGATAATGAGAAACAAATATGTGTTGATTTTTATAGCATTAAATAAAGGAAACTGTATTGAAAATTTATAAAGTGTGATTTTTGGTAATAACATATTTACTTTATTGGGCACATTGTAAATAATGATTGAATAATAGTTGATCCATTCAAAACAAAAGTGGTTGAAAAATGGACCATGCATACAATTGTTATAGAGATTCATAGGTTTCTAGGATTAGTAGGTTATTAACAACGGTTTATTAAAAACATTCTACAGTTATCTGGACATATAAATTTTTTAACACAAAAGGTGTTAAATTTATTTGGTAAGAAAAATGTGATTTTTTCTCATGAACATAAGCTGAGATTATTGAATACTCTAGTTTTGGCATTGCCATCTTGAAATGGTGAGTGCATAATCTACAATGATGCCTTATTAAAGGGACTTTGTTGTGTTCCGATGTAGAATGAATAGGCAATTTATTATTCATAATGAAAGCAAAAACCACAGGAGACAAATTATCCCACAAGTGATTTGGTATATGTTGATATGGTTTTTGCATTGAACATTTGGAGGCATCATTGGTATGGCGTAAAATTTGAAATATATAATGACCATAAAAGCCCGAAGGATATATTTACATAGAAGTAAATAAACATGAGATGGAGAAGAAGGATGAAACTAATTATGGTTTATTATTTCAAAATTCATTACCATCCTTGGAAATAAAATATATTGGTTGATGAATTGAGTAGGAAATGCAATGCTACATTACCAATGACACATTTGGAAGGTTATCCTTTAGAAAATGATTTCAGAAAAATTTTTGTGGATGTTTTTTGTCCCTCAAATTTCTCTGTTTTCTTTTAGGTTTTTTGTAGTCATCATTGTTAAGAAAAATAAAAAACGAACATAAGGCAGACAAGGAGCTATCGAAAATGATGTAATTGGTTAAATTGGCTTTAAAGTGTAAATTTAACCTTGATAAATATTGTGTATTAAGATTTTGAAAAATGTTGTCTGTGCCTTGTGATTCTAATTTGAATAAATAATTTTGATGCATAGCTCACAAGTCTCTGTTTTCAGTTAATCCTAGAATCACTATGATGTAATGAAAACTTCAGGTGTACTACTGGTGGGATGAAATGAAAAGGGATATTACTAATTTTACCATGAAATTATTGACATGTCAATAGGTTAAGACAGAGCAGCAACACCAAATGGGATGCTTCATCATTTTAAAGTGCTAGATAGGAAATGGGAAAATATATCCAGGGACTTAATTGTGGGACTACTAATGACATCTTGAGGTAACAATGCAATTAGGGTTGTTGTTGATCAACTAAATGAATATGAAAATTTGCTTTCTATTTTAGAAACAATGTCTATAGATCATCTCTCTCAACTGTACCTCAAATGGATTTTCATTTTACATGGTGTACCACTTTCAATTATATCTGACCGAGATCCCAGGTTCACCTCTAATTTTTCAAAGGGCCATTAGAAGTCATTGGGCACAAAAATAAATTATATGTTAGCTTTTTCATCCTCAATCAGATGTGTAGTCATTAGAAATGATTAAGACATTTGGGGATATTCATCATTCTTGTTCAATGGATTACCTGGGTTGTTGGGATCAAAATAATTCTTTAGTTGAGTTTTCTTATAATAATAGTTTTAATTTTAGTATACATATGGCACCTTTTGAGGCATTTTATGGGAAGAGGTGTCAAAATCCAGCATTTTGGGATGAAGTTGGTGAAAGAATGTTGATGGGGAAAAAATTAATAATGGATGTGGATGCGAATTTGAATATAATCCAATGGAACCCAGGGGTAGCTCAGAGTAGGCATAAAAGTTATGAAGATAACAGAAGGAAAGACTTCTCCTTTGAGGTAGGTGACCATATTTTCCTTCAAATCTCTCCTTGGAAAAGTGTTATGAATTATTTTAATAAAGGGATGTTGAGTACACATCAATTTAGACCATATGTAATCTAAGATAAAGTTATAATGGTTGGCTACCGATAAGTATTTCCCACGAGTTTATCATAGGTACACAATGTTTTATGTGTTTTTATGGTGTGAAAATAGTTTCAAAATTCATTTCATCTTATGATCCCAAAAGTAGTTCAGATGGATGGATACCTTACATATATATAGAGACCATTTTAGATTCTTGATCATTGATAGCATGTATTCTATAATAATGTAATAAACTAGGTAATGATTTTGGGGAGAAACCAAATGGTATAATAAGAAACATGGTAGTCTAAAAAATCTATTTGGGAATGGCACCCTCAATTTTTAAATATGTAAATAAAAATGCGAGGACACAATTTCCAGAATGTTGGGATAATGGAACACCCAATGGTTTTAAAAGTAAATTGAAATTCAAAAATTATTTTTTTATATAGATAGTTATAATTTGCACTAAACTTAATTTTCCACTTCTGAATTTTGAATTTCGAAAAACAGACATACACGGTTTTATTCAGAAAGTTATTCAGAGTCTGATAGGATGAAAATAATTTCAACTTAATTGTAACATACACTTATGAATAGTAATGTTACCCTTATGAATAGTAACATACCATTATTAATACTAACTTCACCTATGATAGTATATGTATATAAGATTTAATTGATTTTATGACATACCCATATCTTTGAATAAGTAATTAAGGGTTTTAAAATAATTTTTGTTGTAATTAACTATTATTTAATTAAAAATTAAATTATTATTATTTAAAAAATTATTTTCATAAATTGGTGTTCCTTTTTTAATTCTACAGATAAAAAAATGGTATGGCTGAATTTTTTGGATTTTTCTGAAATATTTTGATTTTTGGGGAATTGTAAAATACGGTAATTAATGTGTAAAGACATTATGAGATAAATACATAATTACCCACATCATAGATGATATAATAAACGATTATTTGAATCTCACATGTACTTCTTACTATTTTTTTCTAAGAATCATAACTATTTCTTGATGTGTGATAAAAAAGTAATTAAACTAATGTAAAAGTTCCTTCTTCATCCACTATAAATACCACCCAATACCCCCTCTTACTCCCACACGTCTCAAGCCATAAGCTTGGGCTATGTTCTACCAAACAATCCTCCCATTTACCTTCCCACATCCATGAAATAATGGTCTCACAAAAATTCATAAAACCAAAGTATTTAAGGAATATCTCAAGGAGATTAAATCAAGAGGTAAGCATCATCTTTTGTTTTATTTCTTTTCCTTTATTTTCTCTTTTATATTATTCTTATTTTGTCACCTCCACATATCATATAGGTGTGAATTATCAAGTATCCTACATATTCTGGATTTTATCATGTTTATAGATTATTCTCCATTATACTTCTTTTCCCCTTCTTATTTATTTTAGACATTAAAACACCGTATGTGATTTGTCGATTTACCTACATCATTGATGATGGGAATTTAATTTTATGTACGTCAATCATGGTTGGTCTGGAAACTATTCTTATGGTTGAAATATATTATAATTTACATATTATATCATATAAATGGTTATAGAATCTTTTTTACACATGTTTATAATTCATAAAACAAAATGATTTCATTATTATAAAAGAATTTCCAAAATGAACTAAACTAAAATCAATAATGTTTTTACTTATGAATTATTCTCCTGTCATAATTTAAAAGGATAAATTGTATAATTTTTGTTTCTAGGTATATTCAAATGTCAATACATTTTAATTCTATAGTTTCACTTCTAATCGAAAAGAATATCCCTTACAAACAACTCTTGGAAACCATATAATGGATGAACCTGAAACAATTGGATTAAAAAATATTATTAATCAATGGGTGGAATGTTGTTATAAAATGATCACAAAAGTTTTTATAAACTGAATATGTATCTATAATATATTAATAACACTATTTCATCCATTATATTGGTTTATTAGAAAACATTTAGGGAAGTCCAACAAAAGGTAAGCCATTCTCTCATTATCAATTTTTAGTCAAGAATCTCATCTATGTTGTGCTCTTTTAATATTAATTCCTAATTATGGGGTATATTTTCTCACCTCCCCATAAATTTATTATAATGTATTGATGATGAGAGACTATTTATATCTCATCATGTCTTCTATATACACCTGATACCATGGTGAAATTTGGTAAGTGATTTTTGAACCAGACGTTAATTGTTTGTGTTATCTTTCTTCTTTATGGATTACATGATGTAATGAATTGTAGTGTGATGAATTTGTATTTTTATTATTTATTATTATGTGTATTTATATTGTATACACATATCCATTCCATTCCAGTAATTCCCAATACAATTATTTTTGTAAGGGACATTCCTTTTAAAATTTAATTAAATGCATTTTTAATGAAATTAAAAATGATTGTTCATATAACATTAGTGGTTCTACTGATTTCATGAATCTTTATTACAATGATGTTTACATTATATGATGACATATTCTTTTTATGAATATGATCTCATTATTATGTGAACTATTTCTATATATTAAATTTGATTTTTTTACTAAGAAGGGAATTTTGAAAACATTAATGTGTTTTTCTCAAGGGATCAAATGAGTTTTCTGGTGTTTTATTAATTATATATTCCTTGGACATAGTTATCTAGGGATAATCCCATTATAGCTCAATATAATTTAGGTTTAGTACATTATATCTCAATATATGTTTGTTCAATCCCATTTCAACTCAAGATATGTTGGGTTGATCATAATATAGCTCATGATATGTTGGGTTGAGTCCATTATAGCTCAAGATATGATGGGTGAGACCCATTATAGATCTCTAATGAATTGGGTACTATAGAGATGCAGGATGACCAAAATTTTATTCCATGTCTGTGGTTTAATGTAAGAGTGATATGGTAAAAATATCCCAAGGAAACTACTTGATGTTTCTATTCATATGAGTTTTTAATGATTATGGGTTTTGTTGGGATTTATTTTATCACATGACTAATGATTTCATTCGTTATATCCCTTAATATTTTTTATACTCATCCCATGTTTTGAAAAAAATTTCCATCAGATTTAATGATGGGTTAGAGAAATAAGGAAATAATGATGAGTGATATGGAATGTTTTCAAAGAAATCATTTTTAACGTTTTAATGTTTTATATTTTGAAATATATGGATACTATTTTTAGAAGTATCCTATTTGTATGAATGTGGTATGTTATGTATGTAAGATATTTTAAATCTCTATACTCTAAACCCTAAAAGATACTCAATGATATATAATGTATGTTCTACATTAAATTCATGATTAAGTAACATTTTAGGTTGGGTTCTTATATGTTGAGTTGAATGGCGAGTTGCAACGATGACTCACATGGGTAGGTCACAACCATGTGTTAGGACCGACCCGTATAGAATGAGTAGTAAGAATAGTGAGTCATGCCATTAATTCTTAGTGGTAGCTCACGATGGTCACTCACACTAGTGGATCACACTAGTATCCCCCCAAATGATGACTTATAGTTGTAGCTCACCGAACAGTGACTCACAGCAGTGACATTCACTAGTGAGTCACAGTGGTTGACTCGAATAATAGTGATTCATCTCCAACACCTTTTCAGACATCCATTTTTCATCTTGGATATTTCATTTTCCCCACTGTAACATTTTCATTGACGTAATATACATTTAAGACCGTATAGAATGGTTTTTGGATCTACACTGAATCATAAATATCTTCTAAAAATATTATTCATCCTTTGACTTCTAAATAGAATGGTCTTGGTAAAGATCATACTTTAATGGATTTTAAAGACAATTTATATTATTAATTTATAATATAGCCTTTCTAATTCTGAGTTATTATATTCCTTTTGTGCTTCCACTTTCCTTGGTATGATATGCCCCAGTCCTTTGTTCTCATAGGAGTCATTTTTTTAGTTGTAGCCTTTAGATCGTGTTTTACCTGTAAGTTTTTCCTACAAAATGTAAACCCTGTTCATTACTACAACTAGGATTCTCTAATTGTCTCTTCATACAAGTATGTTTCCTTTGTGTCAAATTTATCTATGAATCATTTTTTATCCATGAATCAATGGTTCGTGAGAAAACTGTTCAATTTGATATAAATATTATATTTAAACTAAAAAATCAATATTGCGGGTTTCGGTAATGTGACGTATGATCGAATAGTTTTATTTATGGTTTGATTAAATTTTTGAATTTTATGTCATGTAATCCTATTGAAAATCATGGCCTTTGTTGGTCTTTGTTTGTGCACAAAATATGTTGTGTAATTCCAAAACAAATTCATATTGAATTGTTGTTATGAAAAATATATTGACCACATACATTCACATAAAATAAATGCATACACCAAGATGATATTGTGTCTATGATACCCATGGTAGTTAAAAGTTGAATTAAATAATCTATTACTTGCTAAATCTCACTATATTTTACCATTGATTGTGTAGTGATATAGATATTAAAATTGTTGTGTGTTAAGGGGTGGCTTGAGTAGTGTAATTGAATATGAGGATGAGAGGTTGATTGAATGAGGGATACATGAGAAGTGTGACAAAGTGGGGATACTATTATCTTGTGCTTTTTTGTTTTGTTGTATGTGTTGGATGTGGCATTGTTATTAATCTGGGCTACCATGAATGGTCATTGTGATATTTGTTGATGGATTCTATTGTATTTTTGGAATTTTATCTATTAACAGGATGAAATTGGTGGAATGGATATGAAGAATGATGATAGAAGTGGTTTTCATGGATGTATCACAATGTTAATGACCTCTATAAATAATTATCATATCTCAGGATCAGTATGTTATTTCAGTAATGGGTATTAAATTGAGATGAAGTAAAAGTGTGTTAATTTACCATGATGGTTCTTCCTCTGAATGAATTATGTTGTATGGCATGTTGGTTGTTGTTCGGAATAGTTCCTCGGGTTGAGATGGAATTAAAATATTGATTTTAAACAATTAATTAAAATTTAATAATGAATCCTTTGGTAGTATGAATTGAGTTTTTATCTTGTTGTGTAGTTATTCATTTAGAGGTGGAAACAAAATCGTGTTTTTTGAGTTCGTTGTTTTTTTTTGAGAAGTCATAGGTTGGGAATTAGTGTTTTGTATTATATCTCTATGTATTACATCAATTTTCCGTTTTTATTCTTATATACACCCCACCCTTGTTGAGCACCACGTGCTGAACACCCCAATCATTATGTGGAGTGTGTATTTCCCAAACATCATAGTCTGAAAACGAGTGGCTAGACACTCAATCTTCCATTACCCCAATTTCTAGTGAAATAGACCAAGCTTCATCATTCATTTTTTGATTTATGGGGCCTATATATGTTAGTGTGAGTTTTGTTTTCAAGGATTTTTTTGGATGAGATAAGACATAATTCCCATTTTTTATTTGGGATGAGTTGTGGTTATGGCTTAGGTGTCTTTGAGCTGGATGTTTTTTTTGTAATCACCAAGTTTTCTATGGGAGAGATGTGTTTTGGTAGATTCCTAGGTGTCCATTGGAAGAAAGTGATGTGGTTTTGGGGCCCTGGTCTGTGAATGTGGGATGTGTCTTAATTTTTCAGAAAAGGTTGTAGCACCAAGACATTTTTCATTAGGGTGTGAGAGTGGCTAATAAGCAGGAATATTGTGTGGGGTACCCTATCATAAATGATATTAATACTAAACTTCTTGACATGGGTTATTTGTTGAGTGAGATTTAGTGAGGTTGGAGTGCGTAGTATTATATCTAATGTGCTGTTTCGACTCTACAATTTTTTCATTGAGGATCACTAATAAGAATCCTTCACATGTTAAAAACAGAATATTGTTTTTCTTTTTGAAAACACATGTTATCCCACTCAACGTATTTTAAACTACTTTCATGATTTATTGAGGACTATGGGGACCATATTGGGGGACACTAGCTCGAACATTATTAGAGTTGTTGTGTCACTGAGTACCATAATATTGGTTACTTTCAATGGAGTTTTATTGAATTTGAAATCATTTTTTAAACATTAATGTGGTACTTAATTTTTTTCCTTTATTTATTTTTATTCCAGGATTTTTTTGGGTTGATAGATCTTCTCCCCAGATCTTGTATCATTAAATAAGGAAATTCCTCCCATTTTTTGATATTGAATAAACTTGGTGTTTCTCATCACCGATAATCCTACTGAACGTCGGATATGTGGGCCATTATTTTTTATTCTCTAATTCTATCTCAGGAGGGGAATATAGCTTGGGACGGGTTCATGACATATAGCATGTCTTAGAGAATCGTAAATGAGGCCAACAAAACCCTTATGACATAATAAACACTTTAAAAAAATCCCATTGAATGAATGGTCGCGTAATTAAAATAAAATAGAATGATTGATGGATATTTAATGATATTTTATATCATCTAGTAATTATATTAAAAAAATTAAATTAGGTACATAATTCAAAACATGTCTTCAAGAGAGAAAATTAGAGATAAAACCCATTTCTTCTGTCATGATTCATTATACACTTACTCTAAATATCCTAACAAATAAATTATGTTCATTAAATAAATTAATAGAATAATTATTCATAACTAAGATAATTTCATCAAATAATTTAAAATTATTCTATACATATAAATACAACATAATTTTACATGTATTAACCAACATATAAATGAAATAATTATAGAAAAGAATAGAATAATAATTTTTTTTATTATTTATTATAGAAAATAACACAATTCAAAATAATTAAATGTACTATAATTGATGTCAAATTCTATTTGTTAAGGAGTATTACAATTCCACTGAAATTCTGGAAACATCCTAAGAATTCGAAATAAACTATGACCATGTTTTGGGGATTCAGAACGAACAGAAGTTGTATTCATAATTAATGAGTAAAATGGTGACACAACCAAACATGACCCAAAAAACAAAACCTTATTAAAATATTTTTATCACATTATACATATAAATATTTTTAAATTGTAATACATGATATAAATGCATTCTACATCTAATGTTGCTGGTTAAATTGTCCCAAACATGAACATATCACGATTAATTGATGACTATGATGCGTTTTAGTTATATTAACAACACACTAAAAGAATAATGATATTTTAATTATTAAATATTGTGATATATCATACTAAAAATTAATTATGAATAAAATATAGTTTATAAAATTCATTTACATATAAGTAAATGACCATTTTCATTTTAGTTCACTCATTTTAAATAATTGAATTAACAGTAATACATTATTGAAAGTATCACCAATGTCTTGTTTTATTTATCATAACATAAACATAATGAATTTAATAAACATATTTTTTATAGTTTACTCTCATTCAATAAACCATTCATATACGATTGTGATGAATAAAAAATAAAAAATTTCATACTGGAATAAACCCACACATATAAATGGTTGAAACTTTTATTTTCCATAGGACGGGGGGAAATAAGTAATATATTTTATTATAAAAAAATAATCATTATAATAATTCCATGAAATTTTCAATTTTTAGATCTGTAACTCATGGTGGAAGGAGAAAATTGAAACACTATGCATCACCAAATTCTATAGTTCACCAAACAAACGAATGAAAATTTACCTTTTCTTAATCAAATATATAAAATGTTATTAATTATTATTCCAATAATAAAATTATTATATTAAAAGTATAGATTTAACTAAATTTTTATATGAAAATTTTAATGGGAATAGGAGTAATATAAAATAATGATATCAAATGAATATAATAACTCATCTTGAGTACATTATTATTTAATTGGATGATCCCCTAAAAGTGAATACTATAAGATAATATCATTTGACCAAAATCTCAATTAATTGAAATATTTTTATATATAAAGAAATATATGATAGGGTTTTCATAGTAAATGGTAATTTTATGAGTTCTTTATTTGCGTAATCAAAGGATGCTTTTGTAATTGTTCAGAATGGATTTTTTTTAAATATTTCATAATTATATTTATGTTGAAGATGATAAAAATTCAATATAACCCTAAAAAAGATAAATAACAAAGTGAGTAATAGGGAATATCTATCCACAACTCATACACTAAATTATATACATGTTATTATCATGTATCGCACCCTTTACCCCTTGAAGAATCACTTTTCCAATTTTTTATTTTTTCACAGTAATGTATTTTTACCAAAAGTTTCATAATCAATATTCTAAAAAATAAAATTCTATTAATCCGATAATTTGGATCCACCTCTTATATAAAATTTATAAAATTTATTAGATTCAATTTAAAAAATTATTAAAAATTTATTGTAATATGAAAATATATTATTCATTAAAAATAATGTTTTTGAAAATATTACTTATGTTCTAAATCATTAAATATATGTTTTAATATTATAAACAAAATTTTTAAAAATAAAAAATAAAAAATAATATAAATATTTTTCTTATATAATTATTTTTTCTTTTTAACATTATTCAATTATAAAGTTATTAATGTACCATAATTTGTAAAATTTATTTTCTCTATTATTATACTTACACTCATTCCTGTTCCAAAAATAAAAAAAATTAATCTTAAAAAATACTACTATGATGAATTGAAAAATAAATTTTTTAAATTGAATTATAAATTTCATAAATTTTACTTTTGATTAAAAATGTGAGATATAATGAAATGAATATTATAATTTTTTTACGAATAATCATTATTCTCGAAAAAAATTCATATAATTTAATAATAAGATTATTCTTAAAAAGTTATTCATATATAATATATTTTATAATTATTAATAACATGATTTTTAAAATATAATTTCATATCACATAGAAAGGATCAATTTATAGATCTTACTATCTAATTATAAAATTACTATATACGAAATTTTATATATACCAATTGAATTTCATTAATATTATATGTATCCATTATTTTTGTTCTATAAGTCTTTCATAAATAGGATATTCCTACTCATTCCTAGTAACACAATAGAAATTTTATATTGATAATAGGTAATATATGATGGTTTCATTTATGATTGGTGTTGGATGTGGAGAAAGATTACGAAAACACATTTATCATTTATGGAAATCCATATATTAAAATATATTTGGGTGACATTATCCACATTATGTAAATTAAATCCTCATTATTTGAGTAACAATATTATTGAAATTTTTATATGAAAATTTTAATAATGATGGAACGTAAGATGATTGTACGTGCATTTTGGTGTTCAGAGTGAGTAAATCAAAACGGGATAGTGAATTCATTTGTCAATAAATATTTATCAAAAAAATATATAATTACTAAATATCATTTGTTAATAAGTCCTACCAATTAATCAAAATAGTATAAACATATAAATGTCATATTTAATATAATTTCTCAGAAAAATGGTCAATATCTAATTAAAATTAATTTGAAATAATTTATATTTTTTGAAACAAATTTTATTAATAAAACACTATATATAAATAAAATATGAAGACTAGAAATCAATGTAATGTTCTGTTAAAATTTATAAAACAGAAATTCATTTTGAAATTATGAAAAAAAACTAGAAAATGATACAACGTAAATTAAACAAGGGGTTTAGTCTCATGTTGATACTTATTCCCCCCACTTGTAAACAACTTGCTTCCATGAATATTATTTCTATATAAACTGATTTATATCCTTGATCATGTTTTATAAACAACTATACATTGGACATTACCTGTACAGATATTATCTTAAATTTATACATCAGATGAAAAGGATACCAAGTCACACATTACATCTTATATATTTATTAATGTGAATTAAAATAAAATATTTTTGGTGGTGTATCTTGTAAACTCTAGTTTATTAAAGGAGGCTATGTTTTTACATTTTATAATAAAAATATAAAAACATCTCATAATATTTATCATAATTAAAGAATAAAAATATTAGGAATAATAAAAGGGGAATAATCTTTATCCTAATAAAATCTCCTATGAAAATGGATTGAAATTGTTTTAGAATGTGTTTATAGAAGAGTCTCAAAATATTATGGAAAAAGTCGTGTTGTAGATTATTTTTTATCACATTATCACTCATATATGTATTCATCTATTAAATATCACGAACACACAATTATTAGTAATTTATATGACGATATATTCTCTTTAAACACATCTCTATCCAATTTTCAATTAGAGAATAATCAATGAACCATTAAATGGAACAATTCTCTTTTTAATGATCTTAAAAACTAGCCATTGGATATTTAAAACACTCCACTACTAAGATAGTTATGTAAAATATTATTTTCATATAGATTTGATAGTTGAGCTCCTGAAAACATTACATGGTTCTTTTATATTGTATGGTAAGATAATTAATTAATCTCTTCATGCAATCAGTTTAATTTCACAAGCATTAGGTTCATGATTTTATGTCATAATGTGATTCGTAATGCAACTAATACATTAAAAGACACAATAATTATATATCATATTGAAAAATTATAAATACCTTGGAATAGTATATTCATCTCTTCATCGTTATGTAATGTTACTTATTTAGTCACTTAACTGATATGCAATGTCAGACCTTATTATATTGTGATATTTTGTATATACTTATGGTGACATGATGATCAATGTACGATAAGATGTATCTTCAATATATAGACAACTAATGAATTAGAAAAAAAATTATCACATGCCTCATGATAAAGAAAATTTACATGTCATTAGAAAATGAATAACATGCACTAAGGTGATATGGTCACTAGACAATTACACAACAAGGTGGCACTGTAAACTCTGGACTTAGAAATTTTTTAAAAATTTGTGCATAAAATATTGACTCACAAAAAACATGATATACATTACTAAAATCAGAAACATGGTTTTGTTTCCTTATAATAAATAGTTATGGGACTTAGAGAACAATACAACCCATTATTATGATCACAACTTATTAACATAAAATTGAATTGAATTATATACATCAAAAGTATATTTTCAAATTAGTGAAACAAATTTTTAACAATTTCCTTTAATCCTAAATTTTTTCCTAATGAATTCAATTTATTTTAATTATTCATTATTCATTACACATTAATCCCCATTTTTTTATAAAATAATATATGATGAGGAAGAAGATAAAAGTGAGATGATAATAAAATATAGAAGGTCATTAATATAACAAAATATATTACAAAATTGGTTATAATATGTTACAAAAATTATATTACAAATAATTATTAATAGAAATTATAATTTAAATATGAATTAAGGATATATATTGATATTTTAGGAACGGTCAATTCATTTACATTGTATTTATAGGCATGTGCATATGTAATATTTGGAGAAAAAGAAGAGACATGGTTTGTATTGAAGACCCTCCTAAAAACAAGTATAATATACTGAAAGGATTTTGTAGGAGTTAGGATAAAATGACCAATGTTATTGGTTTCTTTTGTTTGAGATAAATGTATGGATGTAGGTTTTATAAAAACAATATGAGAGGTATAAAAAAAGGTTTCCATCGAACTAGTAAACTCACAAACATCCAAAAAATTGTTCTACAAAGCTTGATTGAAATCATTCTGATTATCTATGAATGACTCTAAAACTAGATTAATAGATATTAAAATCTCAAATGTGGACATAAGATCATGATTCATATTTTTTATCTTCAAGTCCAATGAAATATTGAAAACATTCTTTTTATATATCACATTGGGAAGATCCATCATAGTTAATAAACGATCGAATTATTAATTATTTCTTAGTCTTGACTAGACTGCATGGAATCATCATGAACTAATTTTCATGTATTGGTAGGATCACTTTAAAACCCATTATATATATATATATATCTTAGAGTGTCATTCTGAATCCATGGAACAAAATATTCAAAACAACTTGAATAAACAATGGATGTTGGATTTATCAATAATTCCGGGAATGGGAGAAGTAGTGGACATAAGAGTAGACTAACTAAACGATCATGTAAGATAGATCAACAGGAATAACTTCATCCTTTTCCCTCGAATATATCATGTCATTTAAAATCATCTATAATATGAAATTATATTTTGGCTGGGGATTATTGATTACATATGTCAAAAAACCTAAAATATAATAACTTCACAATTATTTAATGAATTTTTAAAAATTAATGGACACATGAATGTTCATATAAATCATTTATGATTAGAAAACATCCATTTAATTAATATTAAAATTTTAGGATGATATAATAGAGTTTTATAGAGATGATGTATATTGATCAATAGCTTGATGCTTTTTATCTACCTAAGGGAAATCCTCAAATTATCAATCTCTAACAAAACAAATCCTCAACACTATTCATGGATTCAACATCTTCATTATTTAACTCTTCAAATATTTCCAAATGAACAATAATATTTTAATCCTAAAATATATGTTCAATATCTCACTCAACATTAAATTATCCTTCTAGTGTTATTTAAATATATAAAGTGGATGGTCCACCATGTCTATGTGTACTAACTATGAAATCATATTAATTATATTAATGATATTATATTCTTAATAAATGATATCCATGTAACATCTCCATTTAAGAATGTGTTCTTTGTGTAGGCATTCTAGTAGTACTCATAATAATGGGATTTCCTTTTATGACAACAAATAATTGTCAGATAGAACAGTATAATTCCATTCAATGTCATCCCTATAAGCTAATCTATATTCATCATTAATGATTAAATCATATATATTTTTTAATAAAAATCAAATTCTTACATAGATACATCAAAATATTTTTCTTTTAAAGGAAAAATATCCCCATATCTATACTGTAAAACTTCATCATTTTCTTTTCTCATATCCCCCTGATCTCTAAATGGATTAAGATAATTTTCTATGAAAACATATTTATAATGATTATCTAGTTCATATACACATTCATGTTTCCATGGATTCCAGTTGAATCTAATTATCTTGGATATATATTTGGAAAAACAAAATCTGTCAAATAAATATATCCTTTTATATTCCAATGGAACTAATTATTTATACATTATAATGATTGAAACTATATTACGATATTGAAGTGAACTAAATCATAATGTTGTGTTTTACAGTTCATCAATTTGTCTCATGAAATACTTACAAATACTAATTTGAACTCTATTATTTCTCATAATTAAAAAAATAACTCTTGATGCCTCATGAAAAAAAAATCCTCCTTTTATTGATAAAATCACATGCAACATTTTTAAAAAATAATCTAAATTATCCATTAAATTAAATAAAATCGGTTATTCTTTTAGTTACATTCCAATTATTATCATCCAACTAATTCAAAAAATCATATCGAAAATGATTAAGAGGATAATGACATTAACAACCATCACATTCTGTTCTATGAGGAATTTATAATTAATTTCCACAATTCATCAAATATGATTCAGAAAATCCACAATTTATATTAGATTTTGGCTTTTCCCACTTCTCTTCAATGAATAACTCCAGGTTCCCATAAAAATCCATGACATTATTTGGATTGAATGTTGTAAAATTTTATTTCAACCAAATAACATATCATTGATGTTGAATAAATATTATATTCCAGTGATCTACTCAAATTCATCAACTATGCATAAATATATTGTTTTATTGAAACTTGATGATCAGTGTTATATCGATTTTTTGGCTTCATTGACATGATTGAGCTGAAGCATTACATCATTAAATATTTCTATGGTGGAAAAATAATATAAAATTTTTTTTTCTGAAATTCAATATATCCTCTATATTTTGGTTTGATATAGATCTCTAGTTATTTAGAAATGAGAGGTAAAACAGAGAGGGTTGAGTTGTAGAGTGTGATAGGTTTTGAGATGACTGAAATAGATCCTCACAAAAGATAATTAAATGATTGAGTATATAAAATTAATATATATTTTATGATTCAGATTCCAATTTAATTTCTATTTTTAATCATTTTGGTACTAAAATAATAATAAATTTAAAATAAATACTAGTAAAAACGTTCATTAAAAAGTAAAACTAAATAAATTTGGTAATTATATTGATCATGGATCAGTAAAATACAAAAGAATGGAAGGAATTATGAATGTAACTTTATGATATGAATGATAAAAATAACCTTTAAGTAGGTATTCCAACAACATTATAAAGTAATTAATAATAATAATATAATTATATTATGGACATTTTTTAATTTTACGAATAGTTATATTGTTTTAAAATAATTATGGTAAGTATGATTAATTCAAAAATTAGTGTTTATAACATCCATATTGACCACATGAACAAAAAATGATAATATTCAACAGATTATGTGAAGCATACTTCATGATTTATTTTAGAAAATCACCGAGTATGGAAGTTAAGTAGTTTTTACAGGACAATAAATAACTAAAACTAGAAAAATAGAACAACTCATCATTCATCATTCACAATTTATTTCTAATATAAATATTTCACTCAATATTCTAGGTTTATGAAAATATGTCACCAATATGATGTTTAATAATAATGTATTCTAGAGATATATCATATTTCATGAAATTATATCCCAGAATCTGATGTCTCATATCTATATTATTTATTCTGTAATGTGATATTTGATCCCAATAAATATGCATCACACATGTATTATAAAAATTTATAGGGATATGCCCTAATTTATTTCTATACAAAATTATTGTATGTTTCTTCCATATAAATTGTTCGTAGATACTACATACAACTGTATACCTAACAACAAAATTCGGTAATTACACATAGTTCTGTTTCTAAGAACATCATGAAACTTGATAATTCTAAAAAAGTGACATGTTATATATGTTTTCTCGCTTGGTAGTGGTGTATTGGAAATGGTGGAAATCTCCCTCGACAATGGAGGTATTCTGGATATGATTTTGGTTTTTGTCTTGGATGGTCGTGGCTCAAGAGATTCTACAATGTTTTCTCACAAAGTGATGCTTCAGATGAGGTTCAAGCCACAGAGGTCTCACTATTTCATGGAATTTCGGAATCAGAAGTTTGAGAGGGTATGTCTTTGGACTTCAGTACAATGAATATGTTCTTTATCATGGGTCAGATAGCAATGCTGCGATGAGCAAATGGATGTTGGACTTTATGGTTTTTAGTTGTCGGGAGGAGCTTCCATTTTTTTATGAGCGTTTCTTTTGAACACACTTTTTGGTATTTTGAGAATTTTTTGTGTTTAAGTTTTGATGTAATGGGTTCTCACATTCCCTAAAAATTGTTTGGAAATAAAAAAGACATTTTCAGTCAGTGAACTTAAAAACATAAAATCCTTCATCTAATAAACTATCAAAATTAAGTATTTTTAATCTAATGTAAGAAATTTATATATTTGTTTTATTTTATAGGTTTTGAATATTATTTTCACATTTGGTAACTTTATATCATTTAGTTTCCATACATAGTAAGAATTATATTATATTAGATAGTAGTTATGTACACAAAACATAGAATCATAACCCTATAAGTTTTTTTATAAACAATTTTAACCATTTCACATACATGAAACACGAATGTAGTGCTCATGGGTGTAACACTACCTTTAATATATTTCTAGAAAAAAACAACTTAATTTTATTCCGAAAACATGATTTAATTTAAAGTAATTACATAGTTACTTTGAAAATTATTTATACCATGAATGATTTTTTATCCAAATAAAACTAATATAAAATTCAAATAGAAACATTTTTAGAAACTAAATGCATAATAAAATATTTGAATATAATATAAAAATATCATCATTATAAATTTTATGTATCAAAAAACATTTTTGATTACATTAAAAATTTATTTATGTTAATCTTTTCCATTAGTAAAATTTTTAGAAATAAAATAATTGTAAAATATTTCATTCCATTATATATGAGATTTTTATAATAAATAAAATGTTTTCTTATTTTAAAAAAGTTATTTTTAAATTTAGGTTTTGTAAATCTTGGGATTTGTTCCATAAAAACATCCCAAACAACATAATCATTTAATATGGAACTACTAACATCCATTTGATGTAATTTGAAATAAAAATGTGTTGCATATTAATTTAATGTTTTAATAGCTTCATGTCTTGGATGTTTTGATGTTTTTTCTACATAGTCGATACATTTTTTTCTATATCATTGAGAAGAGAAACTATCATTCTTTCAAATTATTTTAATTGAAACATAAAGCTTATTTCTAAACACATATTTTGTGATAATAATTATGTAGTTTTTATGTCATTAACTAGTTCCACTAGTCTATTTTATTAAAAATAATTATTATCTTCTTGAAATTACATTATTCAAATTTCAACATTAATTACATCATTAATTTTATTAGTATGATGATATTAAATTAATTCATCGTGTTCAATATTATTTCATTGAGAAGAATTAGTTTGATTTCATTTTTATAGTTCACTAAAAATTGTATATAATGGATTCAATATTGTTGTCATAATATTTCTAGTAACATATTTTATTTAATAATAATTCACTTAAATAGGTATTGCTTCATTCATTTCAATAGAATAAGAAGAGTTCTTTAAAAGTGGTCTAGTAGAATTGTCACATGGGTTAAATTTTTTTTCAAATGATAAAGCTATCTGAAATTTTCTAAATTAGTAATTAGGATCATTTGAATATTTTTTCATTAAATTACACATTTAATTATATTAAATAGTACTTTTTTTATTTTATTAATCACACTATATGATTTACTAGTTGATAAATATCCATGAAAATTTCATCAACAATCATGGATGTGATTTTTTAATAATTATATTTTTTTAATGTGTATATAAATATATTAATTTGAAAAACTAACATTTTTATAATTTGGGTTTACAGCATTAAATGAATCTTAATGGTTATTAATTAATAGGGGTCATCTTAAAAATGTATTAATTCTATAACATGTTGTATTTAAATCTTCTAAAAAAAATAAAATGGTAAATCATACTGATTGAGTATGGTTTGGACAATTTATTAAGAGGTTCTATTTTCTCTCACTACTACATGATTATTCTATGTGGTCCTTGGGGTTGAAAATAAATGAATATAGCCATGTTGTGAGTATAAAGACACAAACTCTTTAATTTGTATCCCAAATCCTTTATCACATCTTGTGGTTTTAAATATATTTCCACTATGTTTATCTACAAATCTTGAATATTTAAAACCTCATTCTTTGAAATGATGGATATGTTTTATTTATCTCCAATTTCAATGGTGATTATAACCATTTTCTCTTTGGAAACATTGATTTGGTAGATTGATAAATAAATAATTCATAATTACCATTCTATGTGAGTTAGTATTTCAATATCCTATTATCTAATAAAAAATATAATATTAATTGAGAAAGTAACTCAAATAAAAACGAATTTTAGTGAAAATAAATTATTTCAATCTAGAACATAAAAATTTTCATCTTTAAAAGAATTAGAAAATAAATCAAGGATTGATTCAAAAACATTACAAGGATTTTTTTCAAACATTATATGAACACCATGATCCAAATTTTATAAAATTATAACCATATTATATTTCAATCCATCAAATAAAAATACAATGGAAATTAAAACCATGTTACACTTACCAATTAAGAATAGTCTAATTACTACTCCTTTGTAATACTCGCCAAATGTGACATTTCCACCTATGTAACATCCTGAACATCCATTGAGTCAAGGAGTAATTTCTACTTGAACTTATGGGAAATCCCCATGGTTTTAAATTATGGAAATAAATTGTATGGTTTCAATACAATTGGGGGATGATTTTTCCTCTAATAAATAAAACAACTCGTCCAAACATGCCATAAGAAAATAACACTACATGATATATTATAACAATGTTTATAAACTCAATGAAATTACATTGATATCAATATAAAACAACATTATAGTGCAATAGAAGAAGACTAAACCAACAAAACCAAAGGAACCCAATGAAATAACACTAAATCTCTAACCACACTCCATGATCCAACACCACAATACATTACCAGTATCGGGAATCATGACTAAATAACTTTGATTATTTACCTGTTCATGTGTCTCGATATTAATAATCTTAAAAAGAACAAAACTTTCAATGTAGGGGTGATTAATGAATCATATTTGGCTTTCCCAAAATGACTTCCATACTTACTCTACATGGCTATAACATGTTCTCCAATTTATATAAAACAGTGTGAATAAAAAATTATAAATTGACTTATCATACATAAAAAACTATATATATGAAAAATAGTTATGCAAGACAAAAATGTTTTCCCAAGAAAGAAAAAAATCATTCTTTAAATAATTTCACATTCCTTTATATTATTCTCATTCAATTATTCACAAACAAACCCACACATGCGTGCTTCCCTTATTGTTCCACTCTCGTAAGGGGATTCTCATTAATCCAATAAGACATCAAATAGTCCCTATTATCTTGTGCCCCAATGACACACAAAACATATTCAAGGCTATATATATTTGTATCCAAATTGTACATGCCCCTAATTTATGGTCACATTTAAATCTTGGGCTCACTTAACCCATAAATGCCTAAACCATTCCAAACTGAAAAATTCAATCCATTTCAATACATTTGTTTGTTTATTGAAAAACAATCCCATAAAAATTTTAAATAAAACAAAAATTTTATATAAAACACACATCCATGTATCAAAACCAAAAAACCATTTTAAAATAATCATTTTAAAATAATATATCAATAAATATGGCCCAACAACACCATCACCCACAAATGAACCACAAACAATAAATATAGATGGTTTTTACCATAATTATCACAACCATTTAACATCCAATTTCCATAAATAAAATTATATATTAATCCTTCATTTCTGAAGAAGAGGACTCAGGATTGAGGCAACATACCTTGAAAATTTATGGAAAAAGTAATGACAACAAAAAAACACCAACAAAACTAAGTTAAATATCAAACAAACCTTGGATGTCTTTCACTGACATCAATAAGAACTAATCTAGCTATTATTTTCATGAAACACTTTAAATAAATCGGCAAGAGACTAAATATAATATTCATTGAGAGGTATTACAATATACATATAAGAATAACCACTAAAAAGTACTTCAAAATGATAATTCTCAAGGGAATTGAGCTTCTGCGAACCATGAAACACATTAGAACCACATTCAATTCTATGGTGTAAATTTTATATGAAATATGGGAGGAATATTTATTGTGTTAGGGGAGAAATGGAGAAAATAAATGTGGGGTTATAACATAATCATGACCTATATCCACTATTTATGATATTGTTTTAAAACAATAATTGTTTAGTAATATGGTTAGGAAAACTATGTGCTAAAAATATTCCATTATCTACCTCATGGGGAACCTCATTGGGGGTGGTCAAACTGTTATACAAATTGTGAACTGACCTTAAAAATTCTCCCATAACAAAATAACACAATTTATCTTATATGGCCTCATTGTTTGATAAAACAATGCACCTACCCTCATGCCTTCCATTTAACCCATGGCTCAATGTATATTATTTCTTGTGTATGTTTTATGATTTCCATAAATAGTGCAACAACCGTTCACCATTACACATGCACCAAAAAATTCCAAAAGTCTTCAAAACCCTCCCAAAATAAACTAAAACACTTTGAATTCATATAAATGATAAATAAAGGGTTACTTACATGATATTTAGGGGTTCTAAATTTTACAATACAGTTTTCATTTACATATATGGAAATTAAAAATCCATCAGCATCCAAAAAGAGTACGACAATTTATCAACAATTTCTTTCTCGGATTCCCATGTCTCTTCCTGATTCTAACTATCATTCCACACATCTCAAACATGTCCAATGCTTTTCCTGCAAAAAAATGCTTCCATATCTACAATCTGTCTCAGGACATGTACCAATGAAGCATTTGGATCTATGCCATTGTGAACACATCGTATCACACATTCAAGATCATTTTGATACCTTTTAAACAATGAAATTTGAATCACATAATCACTATAATTAATTATAGTAGAAAATCCGGACAATATTCCACCTCACCAACCCATTAACTTTTCTCAAAATGGAATATATATTAAGGATATAACTCACTCGAATCCTCAAATGAAAATTTTCATGATCTGTAGAAATCCTCAAAACATGTGACCACTCAAGTCATATGACAAATTTCATCGATAATTCTCCGCATAAGATTTATGATGACTCTACTATATCCCTATCCAAATCCTAATAAACTAAACATTCTTAATTTTCTTTAGGAAAAGTCTTAGCTCAACTGAAAAACTCTATCCTATTTCCACAAAACATTAGATACTGACAAAGATGACCTTGTGATTCTTGAAAACGAGAAATACGTGTCAATGATTAATAATTATTTTTATATTATAACTCCACTAATGATATGTTCACTGACATAAGACACAAAAATCCATTACACAAGCCCCAAAAAAATTTTCTAATGTTTTTTATCATTTATTTTTATTTTACATCCATCTGAGGATGATAAGCCTTACTAATAGTCAACTGAGTCCCAGAGGCGTACTGTATGGATTTCTAGATATGATACATAAAACTCATGTCTCTATCAGATTCAATCTAAACTAGTATTCCATACCAACTTTCCATATAATGGTTATATATTTTTGATATGTACTTTACTGTATGAGGAACGTGAATAAAGGTGAAATGGGCCAAATTTTTGAGCTAATCGACTGTCACCAAAATGGAATTGGGTTTCTAAATCATTATTTGGAGATTTTGTACATAATCTATGACTATATATTCCCATTCCCAAAAAAAATGAGTACGTAATGAAACATATCTACTGGTAACTACATTAACATCGTATCTTATGGTAATGTTATGTATCTAAAAATAAAATCATATGGATTGAATTGTATATAGAACAACTAAATTTTTTATTATACACCCTATATAATTCCTTTTGTCCTTGAAATGACACGATCCCAAAATCCTATATTGGGTGCTTTACTTTATTTCATTTGAAATATTTAAAGGAATCAAATCCCTATAAGACTAAACTTTTTTCAATTTTGGATAATCATGCTATATACAGTATATCGATATTACATTGGAAAAAAAAGTTAAAACATGATACAGATGGAAATTAATTGAACAACGTCCACTAAATCGTATTCAATTATTTATTCTTCATAACAAAGGGTAATGAAAAATAATACCGGAGATCTGAAATGATCAGTAAGGGTATGTTATGATGAAATAAACAGTAAAATTATTACATTAAATGTACATGAAAATTTAAATAACTAAAAACACAATCGAAAATAATAACTACATAAGGAAAAAAATTGAAAAATTTATAAATTGAACAACATAATTTTAATCAATAAAATAAGATTGAAATTAATTCATAGATATATCGAATAAAAATCTCATGGATAAAAATGGTTAATGAAATTAAGAAAAGATATTAATATTGGGTGTCATAAATCAGGAACATAATACCCTATGTTTTTATGATCTATTATAAAGAAATATTTAAACTATTCAAATTTTGTTAACTGATTCATCTCATGAGGGTGTTGATGCATCTATGGGATATCTATTTCAAGGCCCCACACTTTTCATCCAGTCTAAACCATTCTTTTTTATTGAATAATCATTTTAATTTACAATTAATGTTCCTTATAAAAATATATCCATATATAATAAGGGATATGGATATATAAATAATTTTCATAGTTGATAATAATTAAGAACAATTTTTTGTTTATATTTTTCAATTGAAATTAATTTAAAATATCATTAATGTATTCTTTGGGAGAATAATATTTAAACATTTTAATGTGTCCTATAACACTTTGAATAATTTGAATCATAATCTACTTGAAGGAATAAAAATAAATAATGCTTATAATATAATAAAATATTATATTATTATATAACAAGTCGAAATGAATTATATACATCATATAATAGTTCAGTGTTGTATAATAACTAATAATTCCCAATCGAATGTAAATTTGGAAGAAATCTATTACCCTAAGAACGACTTGTTCATGTGTGTCTTTATATTCATAAATAACAAACTTATGTTAATTATTTACTTTCATGAGAAACATATTTATTTATATCTTTTTTTAATAATAACCATGATTTATAAAACAACTTAATCAAATCATTTTTTGTCTGGTGTTTTGACCAAATTTTATTTATCTGTCAAAAATAACGTTTATTGGTAAAAATATG
Organism: Viscum album; assembly: GCA_963277665.1. Lineage (NCBI taxonomy): Eukaryota > Viridiplantae > Streptophyta > Magnoliopsida > Santalales > Viscaceae > Viscum > Viscum album. The sequence continues at coordinate 1,028,309,726 of OY728156.1, forward strand.
TCAAAGGGGTCATTATTTAAAATATATATAATAATTTTCATGCTATGATTATTATATTTATACATAAATGTTATTTTTAAAACCATTAAATAAATTTTGTTTTATTAAATCAACAAACATTACAATCATGGATACAATAGGTCATACATAAGCATGAGTAATTTTCCCATTTTTCAATGATCGTTGTTGATGGAAGGTAAGTGACACTATACCATTACATAATGATAAAAATATCTTAAAAACAATTTATTTCTAATAGATATTTTTATATAGTATTAATTTTATGTTAAGGGTTCATATCATGTCAAGAGGCGGTAGTCTACACATCGACGGCCAATGTTATCACTTTTTAGGTTGTTAAAATTGTAATCAAGAAAATGATATATAATATATTTACTGAAATGAAATTATGTCATGAATATTATGTATATGGTTTTTTCATTCCAATTTTTTAATTAAAATCATCCAAAAAACACTCAATTTATAGAATTAATGACATCACTTGAAGGTGGTGTTTTTCCACACATCCCAAAATGATGTTATCATATTTACAAAAAATGGAAAGTATAAGGGTATGTGTTCTAAAAAAATAAAAAAAATCACAATGACATAATAAATAACATATATAAGGAATATAAATATAAACATCATAATAATTTCCCACAATGAACTGTTGTAATAGAAAATAAAACAATCATCATTTCGTGAGGCAGTGGTCCGCCGTAGAGAATAACAGTATGTTTGTTACACATTAGGTGGAAGTGTCTATGAGTGGAGGAGAAAAACATACAATAAAAACATCCTATTATATTTAAGATAATTTTTCTATATAATCATTTAATAATTATAGTTTAGGGGTGTAGAATGGAAAAAAACTAAAGAGATTATGGAAATAACCTACCTCTACCTTGGGTAACTACTTTTTCATTGAGCCAATGAGAGTCCATGGATGGATTTCTTCATAGGTGGAGAATTCATGGATTATGGGAGTGATTTTGATGAGATATTTGGAAGATATTTTTTTGATCCCATGTGTCTTGATGCATGATGGGATGTTGGATGAGAGGAGGCCTTTTTTATTGGGGAGGATGAGTGACACTCTTGTATATTTGGGAAATGAAATTCCACCAATGTTTGATCGATTGAAAGAGCATCCAATAATGGTCGATATTCATGAAAAGTTATTATAAGGGTGAATTATGTAAATAAAATGGATTTTTGGAAATATTATGGGTCATTTGGTCACTTAATATTAAGGTTTAGTCTCTTGTTATGCTTAATTTCACCTTCATCATTGTAATTATATTTAATTAAATTCACAAATAATATTGGTCAAAAAACTAATTTAACCTTATTATAAAAAATAAATTGGCTGATCCAAAATATGTAATGAAAATTACAAAATTGAAATAGCTAACGTTGGATAAATTAATTTATATTTAATCTCACAGAAAGGGCGACAATTTAGGTTTTTAAAGTAAGAAAGTTCAAATGTTTCGTATGTTTTCATATCCAATTTTGACGTAAAATTAATTCTAATGAACTAAAATGAAATAATTTAAAAAAATAACCTAATTAAATAAATTAAAATAGAAATATAATTTATCTTTATAAATACACTAGATGTAAAAGATGTTTTGAATTAAAATTCATTTTTTACTATTCATTAAAAAAATAAACATCACAGAAAAATACCAAAAATTAACCATAACCAAATTTCCATTTTACAAATTAAATAGTTAAAATTAGTTTTTTATATAATATCTATGAATTTTCCAATAATATTATTTAAAATAAGTTCATTATTAAAATTAAATAAATGTTTCTTAATGAAAATATCATACTTTATGGATAAAAATGGGTTTGGTTTTATATTATTCTTATAAAATATATTGCATGAATATCAATAAATTAATTAAATATTATATATATATATATATTAAACAAGTATCATTCACAATTTTTAATTAATTATGATAAAATAAATATTTGAACATAAAAATAATATTATTTTCTTATATATTCATTTGGTTTACATATTTATTTCTGATTAATTTTTAACCAATGAATTAATTAAACAGTTTGGTATACCATAAATTTTCAAAATTTAGTTTACCATTATCATAAATACTAATACAATTTCTATGTAATATATTATTATAATGATATTTTAACAATATATTTTTGTTTGGTAGAACTCATTCTTTCATGCAATGAGAGAAATTGAAGAAACATGTTGTTTCATGCGAAATAAGATAACATAGAATCACACAAATTGAAATATGTATTTTAGATATTATTTTTTTAAAATAATAACTATATCGTAAAGAGTCGAGGTATTATATTCCCTTGTGAACATGGTGATGTGTGTGGTGCCCACTATAAAATTCAATGTTTTTACTTTATAATTTTGGGGTGTAAAATTCTCCCCACTATTATTAAATTACATATTCACAATGTAATCAAAAACATGGTAATAAATTTATCTGTATTTAAAAATACACTACTTGAAAACGCCAAAATCATAAACAGGGTTAAAAAAATCTTCATATTAATATATAAAATAAATAAAATTGGTCAGGTAACTATGTTTTCTAATAGGATAACATTAGTGGGAAATAGATACATGGATAGAGAAGAATAATATAATAATCAACTTCTGATGGAGAGGGCTAGAGAAAATGTTTTAATGAATGTTTATGACCAAAAAACTAGAGACTAAAGGTCTGAATAATTGACCTTAATTTCATCAAAATGATGATAACAATGCTACATTTTTTCGAATCCTCTTTTTTCTTATAATTGAAGAATTAATTCACTCTATAAGAATATAAGTAAATATATAATTATATTAACACAATTTTATCCTTATGATGTGCCTTCAACTTTTTCTATAATAATTATTATATTGTGATGTACCAAAAAAATATCTACAACATTTTCCCAATATCAACAAAAACAATTTCAAAAATGGATAAAATTTCCAAAAATATTATTTTACAACACATTTGAAAGAAGGAAGTTGAGTTTCCGTAATTTATCTAAACATTTAGCTTAAATCTACAAGATATATGAAATATGTGAACACCATCATCATTAATTATATTTAAATATGGTAATAAATTAAATTAAAATATTAAATTTTTGGGAAAGTGAATTATTCATTTATTATTAAGTAAAACCCGTATTAATGGGAATATTCCATAATTCCATAATTATTTTAAACACCATAAATGATTGCATAAATAATTACACATTTCGTTATTATCTAGTTATTTTCTGATTTTCATAATACAAACTAATCATTTCTTTTTTTATCATCATTTTCTTAACATTACTAACATATGATTTTTTATCATTATCTCAACTACGGTTTTCAAAAAAAATACATTTTGTAAAAAACTTTTCTTGGTAATATAAAACATATGAACTCAAATCATTAACTAAATGATACTATTGTACAATCCTAAAATATTTTGTAAAATATGTTTTGATAAAATAATCAATAAAAGACATTTAGGTCATATTTCATAGAACTATATATCGATGAACATTTATAATTCCACATTAGATGTGTTAGTAACACATGCTTGACCTTAACACCTTTGCTTCTTATGAGGTAAGTTCCCTTGATTTTGGGGAATTCATTTTCTTTTTTCCTCATATTCTTAAAATTGCAACACTTAATAAATTATTTTTTATTTTTTTCCATTCCTTTATTTATAGTGGTAACCTTTATCAATACCCTTATAACAAACTCACATTCCCTTCATGAATTTACCAGGGTGATTATTTCCATTATTATCAATTGTGAGAAATTTCTACACTTCACTCTTCAATAACTTATTGAAATTTTTATAGTGCTGAGATTTCCTAAGATTATCTTAATTTCCAATTAATATATCGATTCTAGAAAATTAACGGTTCGTGTTAATTGAAAAAAATACTATTTCATAATATGATGAAAAATATATAGATACCATTTCCTTTTGAAGATTTTCTTAAGAAATTCATATAAATGTTCAATCATTCATTTTATGTTACATATGAATGATATAAATACCATTAAATTATATTAAAGGTAGATTCATAATTTTCAACACACTACCCATGAACATTAGCCTCAGCCTGGTTGGTGAGGACTCTTAAGTGCATCCAAGTGACCTGAGTTGAAATCCAGGAAGATGAACAATTTCCAGTACTATAGAAGTAATGTAATAGGCACTGTAGAGGGGACTGTGTAGTACTAGAAAAGGTAATATATCTATAACTGTATCAGACAATGTTTTTCACTATAGTAATCAGGAATTTTCCCCCGTTTGGGCTTTCGGGCCACCAAATTGGTCCCCAAGTCCTTTAATGCCTTCGGGCCACCCATGAATTTGAGCCAATAAGCTCTTCGGGCCACCTCTAGGACCTTCGTGCCTCATTTAGTGAAGATTTAAACTTGACAACCTACAAAGAACAACCTTAATAAGAGGATGCATAAAGAGAATTCACCACAGCATAAGCTACATGTAATGCAAGAATGAGAGGGTATAGAACCTTCCATCGGGACAAGCCTGTGCATGCATGGTATAGCCTAGCCAAATATCCATGCGAAGGTGGATTGATGATTTCCTGATGAAGATGCAGGGAGGAGCTGTTCCAAATAGTTAATCATTGTTTTATGTAATTTTTGAATCCTACGGGAAAGGAATTACTCTAAGGCTTATAGGTCCATGTAATACATACACCTACGAGCATTATAAGGGTTCCACCACACCCCGTGAATGGTGTATTATCAAAAATCAATAAAAATGATGACCTTTGGGCCATTTTATGAACACACTATCCCTTATTTTTCCTTTCACTGTGTATCTTTTTCCCAATATTCCTTTTATGATGATGAGGGAATTATTTATCAAAAACATAAACCTTAAATTTCCTCTATTCAATTAGTTTTATTTTTTCTTCTTCAAATGTATTATCGATCGAATGCCACCATTGATCAACCTCACCTTGTATAAAATACACCGCACATGTAATCATTTAATATTCCCCTTCATCATAATGCCCAAAATATCTTCTCTAATGATATAATCCATTTATCATCTAATATCTGATCTCTAGTCCCATGAAATATTGGGGGAATATGTCTCTTAAAGAGATACATCAGATGATATTATCTTTGATATATTGGTATATCCATCTTAGAAATGGTTTTTTAATAACAATACATATTTTTTCATAATATTTCCATAACATTATCAGTTGTAAAACTAGATATATTGGTAAATAGGTAGCGATATCATATCATTTTCAAGTAGTATTGGCACATTTATTCCTTCAATTGTCCATTTATGAACAATAGAATATATTGTTATAGCCCAAAAAATTATGAACATTGTATACTTCAAAATATGGATTAACCAATTGAGTAAATTGAAAATATTATGCTTTTTTAATATCATAATCCTTAAAATATTTTTGGGTTATCATTCCATTTTTAAATCATTTATAATGGTTTGTAGAGAAAATTACAATTATCTTAAATGTATCACCGAGGAATGTCAATCTAGGAGAATAGTAATGCCCTTTGTGGTGTACCAAGTTATTTCTAGTCAGGGCTGACATACCTTGTCAGCATATTTTACGTTAAGATATATTTGTACTAGAATCAAATCAACTCATTGTATCGAGTGAGGGATGTATTTCAAGAAATTTCTACAAATTTACTTCCTTGAAAAAAATCATGTATGTTCTAATATACTTATCCTCGACGTCTATCATAGCTTTAGATTCCATATTCACATTTTCCTAAATACATTTTCCATGGGTTTTTCTAATCATTATATTAATAGAACTATAACCCCTAGTCATAGAACCCCAGAGACAGTGCATTGCTTTATTACATTGTCATGATTACAAGGAAACAAATCCGGACTAGAATAGACACTTCAGTAATTCTGAAAAGCCATGATACATACTTGATAGCAATATTGTATTGGTAAATAGAAAATAAAACATGATACATATTAGAATCAATAGAACATAATCCATGAAATATAATTCAAATATTTCTTCTTTCTTCATTGTGGAAAGGAAACATAATATGGGTGAGCTCAAATTCATAGTAAGGGTAGGTAAGTTGGAAGAAAAAATAAATTAATGAGATTAAATAAACATGAAATTGTAAATAACTCTTAAAACAAGAATTTAAAAAAACATGATAAAGTAATGTCAAAATAGAATGGTAAGAAATTGAAATAAATTTCATTTAATCAATGAAATATGATTTGAATCCACCTATAGATATGTTGTTGCGAAATATAATGGATAATGATGATAACTAAAATGAATGTCATTCATTAATATTGAGAATAATATATCTGGAGTATGAAACACTATTCCATAATGATATATTCTTAATGGATTTTAATATATTTTAATTTTTTCAATCGATTCGTCTCATGAGACTACTGATGCATCATGGCCATGCACATATCTACATGTACACTGCATTCCTTGTATAAAAGTTAATAGATTTAACTAATAAACATTTTTTTGTATGACAAAATATATGTATTGAATAAGGTATAATGATTTATCTATAATTTACCTAGTGTATTATAAGAGGTAAAAAGTGTTTTCTACATTCATGAATGGAAATACCATTGAAATATCATTATAAATTTATTGAGGAAAATAATCCTCAAACATTCCAAAGTGCCCCCTTTCAATTTGAAACATGTGAAAAATAACCCCCATGATGGAATCAGATTAAATTAAAAATAATCATTAATATAATTATATTCATTATATAACATTTTATAGTGTATCATATACAACATATTAACGTGAATTAGTGTATAATAACAAAAAAACACTCAATGGAATGTCAATTGAAACAAAATACCTTATCTTTCGTCAAACATGTCACATGTATCTGATATTCATGAATATATAACTTATGTTAATTATTTTCATTCATGATACCCATTTTCAAGTTTATAATATCATTAATTTCACTTATTACTTTTTTTTATAAAACAACTGAATTATTTATGTTTACATATTCCATTATGACCAAATTTTGGATAAATCTCAAAAATAAAAATTGTAGGTCATCAATGGTGAAAAGAGTAATTATATGAAATAATTATATGAAAAATAATTATATTATTAATATATTTATAAAATTAATAATAAATTTTAAAATATCGGTTAATTGTTTTTGAAATTTGATCCAATTTTACATTCATGGATATAGTAGGCAGTATGTATGTATGAATATTGTTCCCATTTTTTAAATAACTGTTACAGAAAGATGGTAACACTATATCATTCTATAATGATAATTATATCATCAATATAATCTCATTTAATCATATATTCTAGTATATAAAATTATTTTTATGTAAAAGGAATCACATCGGGTCTAGGTGGCAGTAGTCAATGAGTCCACGACCGAGGTTATCACTTTTTAGTGTATGGGAATTTTTTTGATATAAAGTATATATATTATATTTACATAATCTTGATTTAGTAATTATTAAAGAAAATATCATTTTCATTTTATATGTTATTATTTAAAACCACCATTCATGCATTAAATGTACAATGTGAACGAATCACATCGCTTTGAGGAGGAAGTAGTCCACACTTCGAAAAAATATATTCTCATATTGATAAATAATTGAAATTATAAGTGTAAATGTTATAAAATTATTACATAACCATAAATACATAATTAATATCATACATAACATATATAAATATATTTTCCTTCATAATTACATAAAATTAAAGGTTGTAAATTATAAACAATCAATCATTTTTTTGTCAGGTGGTATTTCATCAAACATATGAACAGTATGTTCGATACCCATTATATATAAGTATGTTTGAGTTTTGTTCAATATCATAGAATAAATAAAACCTATTATATTTTTCTGTAATTTTTTTCTAAATAATCATATAATATGTAGAGTTATGGAGGATTATAATTTAAATAATTTAAAATAGTTTTAGGAATGATTATAACTCTTCATTGGGTAACTGCTTTTGGTTTGTGAAAATGGGCATACATGGATTGATTTATTCACAAGGGGGTGTTATTTTATTGGGGGAGGTCATGGAGGAGCTATTTATGAAAACCATGGCTGAGAAAATGTGTCTTGAGAGGTGTGAGGAAGTGGGAGGAGAGGACTATTTTTATAACATAGGAGGATTGTCACTCTTTTAAATTTTTTAAAATGAATTCAACCCCATTTTTTCCGTATCATGAAGATATAATAAGGATAAGAAGTTTACTCAAGGGTGGTCAGGGTCTAAATATGTCATGATAAGGGATTTTGGACTTTTTCTAGGTTATTTAGTCCTATAAGATTAAGGTTTTTCCCTTGTTATGAATAATTTAACCTTAATCATCGTAAATGATTTTAATTAAATTTAATAATATTTTTAATCCGACAAAGTTGAAATTTTTATAAATTATAAATTACGATGATTACAAATAAGGAATATTTTTTTCCAAAGTATAACGATAGTAGTGGTATAAATTAATTTAAATTCAATCACAAGGACTGGACGACTTTGTGGGTTCTTAATGTAAAAACATTCAATAGTTTGAAATGATTTTATATCAAATGTAAAATTGAAATGGATTCCTATTTAATAAATTGGTCTAATTGATAAAAAATAATCTATGTAAACTTTACAATCATTCAAAAATTCTATTTGACCCTACAAATAGAAATAGATGAAAAAATAATGTTTAAATGAAATTCATTATTATTCACAAATAATTAAGAAATAAAATTCAAAAAAATCACCCTATTCTAATTATCATGTTCATAATTCAATGATTATGTTTATTTTTAAATTTTAAATTTATTAATGTTCAAAAAAAAATTTGAAATAGATTCCCAATTAAAAGGCAGTTAAATTTCCTTAAGAAGAAAACAATATTTTTGCATAATATTGGTTTTGATTTTATCTTATAACAATAAAATTTATTGAATAAATATAAATAATATTTGATTAAATATATAATATATATATTTCATCAATATCATTCACCGATTATAATTAATTAGGATAGAATAGCATTGTGAGCATAGACATAATAATACATTTTTTTATATTCAATTGGTTTCCATATTTCTTTCTAATTAATTTTCACCAATGAATTTGCTTTTTATTTTTGAAAACCATATATCTCAAAACATTAAGTAACACATTTCATAATTACTAATTTATTGGATAAGTTTTTTCTTATTATAATAATATTTTAATTATAGGGTGTTGTTCTATAAAACAAGGTCTTATTTGTAATGGATGCCCTTGAGTAAATGCATTTTTGCATGTGATTCTTTCTAAATTTGTATAACATATATTAGTAGATATATTATATATTTAATTTATCTGAAATAGTAACTATATATTATTGTATCAGGTTATTATATTCCCTTGCACACATGGTGATGTGAGTGATACACGTTATCAAATTCATAGTTCATACATTTAAATTTGTGGTGTTACATTCATGGAAGAACAAAAAATAATTATTTTTGGTAATAATGAAGATTATGTTCCTCAAAATCCAAAGGTATGAACATTTTATTTTGAAAATAAAAAACTGAAATCCTATCCAGTTACAATCACACAACAGTCTCACCACTGTTGAGTGATTATATCATCACAACTCACTCTGTATCAGATTCATGAGCCTCATTCACATTCTAAACAAAATTTAGAAAAACCTTATTGGAAATAAAATGACAAAATCATCTTGGTCTTTACATTCAATGTTCATGTCAAATATGAACTACATCAACTTCCACTGATCTAAATCCTCTTTTGCCAACTGACTATATCATATTCTTCTTAATGATTCATCCATTGTATTTCCTTTACCTGGTATATACATCAAGTCATTATCACCCATTTGGAGGCACGCCATACATCCTATTTTCCTCATAGTCAAATCCTTTATTGATCAAACATTTTTCAATATTTTATGGTATGTAAACACTGTAAATTTATTAAAAAAATAGGTAATGAATCCAATTCATGAAACCATGTACTACAATAATTAAGTCCAAATCACAGGTTGGGTAGTTATTCTCAAGAACATGTAATATTTTGGAAGAATAGGCTACAACATGGTCTCCCTTCATGAGAAAACATCCCAACCCTAATCATGATGAATCACAATACACCACATACCCTTTTTCAGATTGTAGAAAAAATTGGATTTGTAAAGATTTAAGGAGAACATTAATCTCTTGAAACTAATTTGGACTTTCTTCATCCCATTGGAATGAAACATTATTCCTTATCTATGATGTCATATGTGATAATAGTTGTGAAAAAACCTGGAACAATGCATCGGTAATAACCAGTTAGACCATGTAATCTACACATCTCCAAGGCATTCATTAGTGGATTCTAAGATATAATAGCTTCTAAATTCTATGGATCCACATAAATAACTCATTCATATATTACAAGGACATGGAAACATACCACTTGTATAAAAAACCCGATATGTATAATTTTTCATAAAAAATGATGATCACATAAGATTACTAGCCTAGTATCTATGTGTTTATCATGGTCATCCATTGTCCATGAATTCACCCTTATGTCCTCAAAAAACACAAAAACAATAGAATCTACATAACTCAAAAGTATCTAACTCATCAGAATAATATATAATGTTGGTAAATTTGTAATACCAAATAGAATTACCATATTCTAATAAGATATATATCTTAACAAAATAGTTGACTTTATAATACCCTCAATCCCGACTCTCAATTAGTGATATCCAGATATTATGTCAATCATTAAGAACCCCTGAGGTCCCATCAGTTGATCAAATATACCTTCAATGAATCGGATTGTATACTTATTCTTTATCATCACTTTGTTTAATTTATGATAATCCAAACATAGTTTAAGAGTTATATACACCTTGTTGTCAAAAAATACTAAAGTTTACCACAATAACATGCTAGGCTAAATGAAACCATTACATTCTAGCTAGTCCAAATGCAACTTTAGATCTATTAATTATATTGGTTCCATCTTAAAAGATGGACAGGAAATAGTACTTGTCTCGATAAGGATATCATATTTATTCTAGAAATATCTAGTGGGTGGTAACCTAGAGAAATTATCATGAAAAATATAAAAACTGATCAATAACCATATGAAAGCTATTATTCTCGATCTCTCCCATCAATGGTGACAAATAGTAAAAGTTCATTCCAAATATTGGTGCTAACAATTCTATTATACAAACATTAAATTAATATCTCCTCTAAAAATATGGTTGATGCCGTCATTAATCATAATATTGACCCATCTGGTATAATAATTGATGTGAGTTGGGAACGTTGTCAACCATTCCATACATAGTATTACATCCCAATCATCCATCTAATGAACAATGAAAATCCATATCATCTTGACTTCATCAATAGTTATATAACGTGATTTACAAACAAATTATCAACATTTACTTTTACTAAGAAGAGTTTTATGTTTTAACACATAGGGCCTCATATTGAAATTTCATATAAGCAAATAAACACCCCAAGAAGAATAAAATGAATTAGAAGAACCAATATAAAAAAAGATTAGTTAAATGTCTAATTCAATATAATTGTTCCTATAATAGTAAATTTTCTATATAAATATCTATAATAACATTCTCAACATTATATAATTTCTTTCATTAAATAGTATTTTCTTTTCTACCCTCTTGAGATTGACCTTTCTGGGGATTCACAGTATTCCTAGAATCACCATGGCTATATCTGTTCTACTGGAAAGGATTGTTTTTCTACCCTCATCCCATTAAATCATAAAATTTAAATAACATATGAAAATTTAATGAATAACCATACATGTAGAACTATATAAATATTGCTAATTAATCCTTATATGGTTCAAATGGTTTCATTCTCTAGGTGGTGTCAAACACAATCACTTCATGTGATCGAGAAAACCATATTGAAAATATCCGAATTTTCTCTTGGATTGTGGAAGAAGATATAATTATCAAGCCATTAATTTTTCAGTCATCCCTATAACTATCAATTAGGTTTCCCTATTCCACATTCCCCCATCATAGAGTACCCACCATTTCACATTGGTATCAACATGCTCCATCCAGCCATATTTTTTGAGCTGTCTTTTTCTTCCAGCGTCACTCTATAAACTATATCTGTATAATCTATTATACAACGAAGAAAAACCTTCATGTGAATATCATGAATCATCCCTGATTCTAAAAGGTATACTTTCCTTGATTCACTATCAAACTCTTTTGGTGCAAAGACGATTAAATTAATTCATTGAATTGTGTACCCGTCAACTGTGTGGCTGTCCAATTTCAAATATTCAAAGTCAATTGTTCTTGTAATCTTGGATGTATAATGATAGATTAATTTGATCAATTCATAAATATACTTACATGAAAGTCCCTATTTTAATTTATCGTAAAATGGTAAATCCCACCAATATTTTGAATGATACTCTAGTATGTATGTCTCCAATATGACGTTCAACTCAGATGGTGTTCCAAGGAAATCAATAATCTGATTCATCCTATTTTCCCCCCTCTTCATATTCTTTTTATATATCTCCATAAATGATTTGTGGATTCAACTTCAATATCATAACATAATAATCCACATTCTTTGGTCTATCCCTACAATTACTTCTGTTTGCATCTTAAAAAGCATGATGTATAATCCAAAACATATTTTGGTTAGCCTATGGCTAAGGCACAACACAATTCTCAAGAGAAACCTCCATTAAGATTTTAAATGCCTATAGTGTTCCATTTTCTATAAAGACAGCAAACTCCATATGTCTCACTCTCATGAAACTAAATCATCTACAATTTCTAATTCTACCAAATGACACAGATCAAAATATTTATTTCCAAAATACAACATAGACCATGTTCAACAACTTTTTAATGATTCCCCTTTCAATTGAAAATAATTACATTTAAAAAAATCCCAAGTCTTTTCAAAGTTTCACATTTGAAAAAATGTTTATAAATTTATTAAAAATGGAATCTTTTGATCAAAATCATTAATCGCTTCTCAAAAAGAAATATGTAATCCTCGCGAGAATTAATTTTTATAATGCATGTTTTGATCAAATCATTGGCTAAACCAATGAAAATGACATTCCAATTCCAATATGTATCTCAAAGTAACATTTGTTCCGAACTCCCTGGAAACATTTAGTTCAATATAAAAAATTACCTAATTTTTTTATCTACATTTCAAGATATAAAAATCACACTCAACTATTCAAACAAAAAACAAAGAATATAATTGAATGAATTTCAAATCCAAAACATAGAAAGTATAATATTATCTTTGAATGACCAATTCTAATCCCACTAGCACGCCAATGACCAAATAAGCCGATAAAAAATGTAACATCCCACCCCTCCTCATTGGTTATAGATTAGGCATAATTAATACTTTTCATTAAGATACATCCATATAGTGCCAAATGATGTTAATAAATTCCCAATGCTTTATTACAATTGGGGGATGAGTTTCCCTTTTATAAATAAAATTACATAATAATGCATTCATGTAACAAATACCAATACTTGACACATGATAAAAATGTAAAAAACATAGTCAAATATAATTGATATTAAAATATAACTACAACAGAGTACCACAACATAAGAAAAAACCAACAAAATATAAGGACCCTAAAGACAAAACACTATATCTCGAACCATGCTCCATGCTTCTACTCAACAGTACAACCCATATATCATGAATAACAGCAATATTTGTATCATACATTACCTTATTCTATATATCGATGAAAAATATCTATAAAGAACAAAATTATCAAGGTAAGGGTGAGTAATGAAACTCATTAGGATTTCCCCAAACGACATCCCTACTCATTCCACTATGTTAAAACATGTTAACTCGTATATATAAAATAATTTATATAAATCAATTTAAAACAATGTATCACACCCCCAAATTTATTTCATAAAAAACGTTTTCCAATGAAAAATATTTTTCATGGAAATTAATCAACCCATTGATTAAAACAATTATAATTATTTTTAATCATACATAATCCCTGATCAACAACCCCCCCCCCCCCCCATGCATGATTCCCTAACAATTAAAAGTACATTTTCCATTACACTTATATCCACAAACTCATCAATACAATATGAGTATTTACAAATGACATAGGCATATATTCAATGTCAAATCCCTTTGTACTCTAATGGAACACACCACTAATTCATGTTCTTATTAAAATAATGAACTCACACAACCAAAGTATTCAAAAACAATTTTAAACCAATAATTTCAATCAATTGTAAGAAAAATGATTTCTATTTGAAAACATTTCAAAAAAACCATTAAAAAATAAATTTTTTAAAAAAAAATTCCTCAAAAACAAACTGACACATTAAAATCCACATTTGAAAATCATATATGAAAAAAAATTCACAAAAATCCCTCAATTTTCAAAATAACCACAAACCATCAAAAAATATTTAATCTAACCTTCTTTTAAAAACAATTTCACTACAATTTAAAATAAAAATAATCATTTTTAAATCAAGCCATAAATTTTAAAGAAGAGTTGTCATGGGTGATGCATCCATATTAGGGATATTATGACAGATATAAATAACGACATTAAAACACAAACAAAAACAATGATGAATATACAAAAACACACATTAGATACCTTTCCCTAAAATCAAAATGTCAAAATCTAAACATGGTTATCATCAAAACCACATATATATATCCATTGCGAACTAGATATATGAAATGGATAGAGATAAAAAGGTAGATCTCATAAAACCCAAGAAAAACTACCACAAATGAGACATACCAATGGAATGAGTCTTTAACACAAAAATAAATACCTCGAGATCCTTTCTAATTATATGGGGATGGGTTAAACCTCATTTTAGAGGAATAAGTTTTTGGTTTTGGGAGAAAATGTATAAAATTGATGGTATAAAACATAATCATGACCTAGATCAATATTTTTAGGATCATGTTTTTAATATGTGCATAATTAGTCACATATATAGGTATATCATGTGCTTATCATGCATTAGCCGTTTCCCTAACGGGAATCTCTTACGGTTGGATTACACAGTTATAAAAAATATGATCCAAAAATGAAAAGTCTCAATATCATAATTTTTAAAGATTCTCCTATGTGGAATCATTGTTTGTTGAAACCGTTCACCTAATCATGGGCCTTTACCTCAAACCCTTTCTTACTATTAATGGTTTCATATAATAGTTTCATGGTTTCAATAATTTTTTCACCTAATGTTCACCTTTATAAAGTCCCTATAAACATTCTATAATCCTTTGAAACCCTCCCACATATCACCCAAACACTTTGTAAGAAAAAATTTAAAAAAGGAATGGGTCACATACTTGGATAATGAGGTTTTACAACCTTTCAAAGTAATCAATTTCAAGATGATTGAGTAGTCATCAGTTATTAGTTTACCGATCTGAATCCCCAATATCTCGATCTATTGTCCAGTTTATTTCATTTTTATAAGACTTATTGTATCCCATCCCGATGGATAAAATATTTTAGTATTCTTCATTACAAAAATACATATTTAATATCCAAATTAAATTTTAAAAAAGAAACTAAATAATTACATATTTTTATTAGCATTAATCCCTCTTCAATCTCTATATATATAAATCATTTTAATGTTCTTGGAATTATAGGTAGTGGTATCAAAATAATTATGAACTCGATTTCATTGTAAGTGTTAAGTATGAAGTAAGTAATCATTAATCAACATATTTAAATAATTATGGAAATATAAATAAATAAACCCACATAAAATTTAATCTATAACATTTTTATCCTTATTTTATAAGAAAAAACAAATAAGAAATAGTAAGTAGAAAAAAGAGCCCATTTAATGAATCAACAGAGAATGAAATGTATCCAATGATAATATCATTGAAAAAATATCATGGATATTAATAACTGAAATCAATATAAAGGAAATGATTATTTGTTGGACATCATGATCTCAAGCATCGTGATACCTTTACTCTCATGTCTATTTACAAGGATGTTTAAAATACATGTAGAAACTAACATAATTATAGATGAATTATTTGTTTCATGAGACACGTCAATGAATTGAGGGTACATATAATAATCGGCTCAACCAATCACTTCATGTCCAAATCATTCCTCATATATCCAATAATAAATTAAATTAGTGAATAATGCTCTATATCAGAATATGTTAGTAATTGTTACAAAATTATAATTTCTTGTATTTACCTATATAAAAAATATAATTAAATATATAGTAATGAATGTTAAAAATATATATGGTTTCGAAAATTACCAAATCCATGCCAAATAGTATTTATACTTATTTTAATTTTAATATCAAATGATCATAAAAAATATAATATTTCATGGTAATGTTAATGACTATAAAAATGAATAAGAAATGTAAATTTCAATAATTTCATTTGATATAATTATGAAAAAAATCATCGACAAATAAAATAGAGATGATATCTAAATATCATTTACAAATTTGAGTAAATATAAAGGGGGTTTTATATTCATGAGTAATAATTCAATAAAAAGATCATAAAAAATATTCTTGAGTAATTTTTTTTAACTTTGAAAATAGTTTTCTAAATCAAAATATTGAAAAAAATTGATAAAAAATTTGAAATTAATATCTAAGTCATATAAAAGAATCCCTAAAACATTTTTTTGTTCAAGATAGTGGGAATTCTCATTCAAACCGAAAATGTTAAATGAAAATACTACTATAATGAATATTTTGGAAAATATGTAAAATCATTTTCTAAAAAAATTATAGATAAAAGGATTTATATGAATACAATTCTCTTTCTAAATTTGGAAACGAAGTAGGCATTTATTATAAATATTCCCTTGGTTTTTAACAACCAATTAGAGTGAAATGGTATTATAAAATAATAATATCATTAATATACATAGGATATGGATATTAAATGGGTTTTGAGTGAATTTCAAAATAATTGCCATCTACTAAAATTGATTAATAGAAAATCAAGTTTAGAAAAAGAATGTGAATAAACCCTTGTACTAAAAATAATTCTAAAGTGATATTTAATAAATCAATAATTAATCAAATAATTTTTAATTCTATATTAATGAAGTCTAAATAAAACATATTATAATTTAATGTCATTAATGACATAACATTCGAGTAATAGAGATCAAGAAAAGTAAAATTAACAAATGAAAAGAAATATATTTATTAAATTATTCACCATTTTGTAACATTTCCATCCAGTGCCATTAAAATACCTAATTCATATTGAAATAAATAATACCATTAATTATTAATTGGTTTTGAGATTACATTTAAATGGGGTAGTATGTACGACATATAATAGAAATTAAGTACACCATAATTAAATATGCCTCAATGATTGGAAATTGTGACGATGTACCTTACCTTGTTATATATATTAGTTATATGAGATTTAACATATTTAATAGTGGTTTAAAAATATTTATCTACTTATTTAAAATCCATAATATTTTTTTATAATATCATAAATGATGTTTTTAAATCATATCATCACTCATTCGTTAATAGTCATCTATTATTTTCCTAATTTCACGTTTTATTTCCCTTGTTTCTCATTCATTTTTCATTATGACATCTATGGATAATCTACATATTATATAGTTCAATTATCTAATTAATAATAATAATAATATAAATATCATATTTATAAATAATGTATACTTAAATGAAAAATCTTTTATGATAGATTTGAGAAATGATGTATATTGGGATCAAGAAGGAGGTTGGCTATATAGACGCATGGGTACCATATCTATTAGACAATGATCATAAAAGTCGGTAATTGATATTATATATTTAGATTATAATTATAAAAATATCATATATACCAAATTATATAATTATATATTTATATATATATAAACTATTGTTGTACTTATGAAATGATAATCACATCGCATCTTAATGGTGGTAGTAGACACGTTAAGAAACAATGTTATAATCATTATGTGAGTAAAAATGGTAAAAAAATAAAAATAAATATTTTATTCTTATATTTTTTTATATTTCATTTATATATAATATTTTAATTAAATTTATCCTTATCACCTTCCATATAATGATTTACTGAAATACAAATCACATCGATTCAAGAGGTGGTAGAATGGCATATAATACAATGATGTTATTGTATCCCCTATGAAATGGAAACTAACAACATTATATTTTGTATAATGAAAAAATAGGTATTATCATGGTATAGATATAATATATACATATATACACATCATATTCAACACATTACCTAACTATGAGTGGTGTTAATGGAAAAACAAATGATATCAGATCATGAGAAGGTAGTCAGCCATACACATGAATGATAATTTCAAAACTGATATGAAATAATTGGATGTTTTTGAAGGTTATGAAATTAATATAAAAACAACTCAAAATATTTAATATAAAAAATTAATCATACAAATTTTTTTTAATAATATTTTATGTATGTGTAGAATTAAGAAAAATAATGTCACTCTTTGATGAATATTACCTATTTACATGTAACATTCTTATGCTTTAACCTAAATTCATCATAGGATGTATTTATTCCAAATATAGGTAATATAGAATTAGTTTATGGATGTTGGGAAGTTATTTTTTTCTAGGCTTGTATTCACCAAAATCGGGTGATTTGTGAAATAGACTTTAAAGGAGGTGTCCTTCAAAAGGGTGGTGTGTCACCCACTTGTATATTTTGAAAGAAAATGGGTTCCTAGTTTGTTACAAAATTATTCCAAAACAATATTTTATTGATCATCATGCATTGTTTTTTCTATTAATAGTCATTAAATATATTAATAAATGTTTATATGACTTTTTAGACCTTATCTATTTAGTACAATCCATGATAAATCCATTTTCACGTTATGTACAATATATAATTTTTTTTCACTTTTAATATAAGTACAAATGTAGTTAACATTATTGAAAAATATAAATTATTCTAATTCAAAATATTTAATTTGGTTTTCCTAATACAATTGAAATAGGTGGAAATTTTGTTTTTATAATTAATCATTTAGACATGACGATGAAGAAAACTTTTAAAGAAAAAATGTTCATAAGTTTACAAAGTTTTTATATCAAAATTCAATATAAAAATTACTAAAATGGTCTAAATTGGATTGAAATATTTATTATTTATCTCATGTTAAATTTAAACCAATTAAAAATTAAATTTATCATAAAATATAATTTAACTGAAAATGATGTTTTCAATTAAAATCTAATGTTTTCACAATTAACCTTAAAAATAAACATTTCCAAAAAATCCAATAAAATTTACACTAAGAAAATTATATATTATGATTTCAAAAATAACCAAACTTTTATAAAATTAATTTTTTATAAGTGGTAAAAATTAATTTAACTTTATGCGCACAAAGTTTATATAAACATCCATTTATAAATGTAGAGTTTTCCGGACGAATTTCATTCTTTTAAATGATTCTTATATTATTTATAATAAATAGATACCCAGAATTGTCCTAATTTATTTAGTAATATTCATAACCACAAATTAAATTACTAGGTTATAATGTTATAATATATTATTATTTATTTCGAGTAAAGTATGTGAGTTATGAATGTTATTGAAGATGTTTAATTAAAATTAATATATTTTATAGGTTGTTTAAGCTCAATTGTTTGTGTCTTACATACTATCAAATAAAACTGTATTATTTAAGATGTTTTGGATGTCAGAGTCTTCCAAAATTAAATATATTTATTCTTTTAATTTTATATTGATCTCTGTAATCATGAGTTTTATATATGAAAATATCATTGTTGTAAACCCACATCATTCTATTTATAATAAAATATCCTCTTAATTAATGATCATAGGAGGTAAAAATGTCAGTTAAATTGGTTTATATTTCATATATAATTGGTTGTAAGTGAATATATAGACATGGTATATGAGAATAAAAAGTTATAAGTAATTATATATGTATTTTATTATAAGAAATATAATGATTAATAGAAATTTAAGGGCCAAGAAATAATAAATCATTGATGATTTAAATGACCATATGATTAATCAAATATGAATTATATAGGAATTTTTTTTGAAGATATATTATTTAATTTCAGGAATTACATTTCTATATATGACTATATGGAATTATTTTATATTTCATAAAAATAATTTCGACTATTTTATTTTCATCATTCAATTTTTAATTCATCCCTCACTCCATGAAATAAATATTTAAAAATCAATATATTTCTAGAAAAGACCCATATTTAACAATGAAACAGAATATAATATCTGATAAATAGTTAAAGTCCTTTCCATATATCTATAACTATTTTAGGAACCAAATTTATATAGAACATGGTATACAGTATAATAAATTATTCTACAACAAAAAAATTCACAGAAATAGATTTTTATTAATATTGAATTTTAAAATTATTTTAAAAAAATGTGAAATATTACATAACAAAAAAGTACTTTTATCAATTTTTATTTCATATATTTAGTATAATATACAATACATTATACATACACATGCCTTATGACTATAATAGATTATTACCTTTACAAACATGGAAAATAATCGACTTAATTCATAAAATAACTTTAATGTCTCCCATAATTATTTTCCACATTAGTACTCATATTAAACATACACTAAATATACCATATATCATAACCTAGTGATATGAATCAAATGAATGTATGATAACTATTTATATGTGATAGTAAATTATAAATATACATATGAATCACATGAACATATGGGTATTTAAACATGAGTGTAACCTTTCAAAATCATATCGTACATATAAAAGATTATAGTATTAAGTAATGGAATAATGTATAGAAACTCATAAGAGATGAATATTAATAAAAAAAATAAAATATACCATGTGATCATTTCCATAGTAGTGAAGTATCACTACAATTTCTATCATGGTTTAATGGGTTCAATCCCCAAAACAAACTACAAAAAACAAAATTTAGAGAATTTTTTTTCCGTTACTAATATTTATAAATGTCGTTATTTCATTTACAGAGATTTATGAAAAAAAATTATAATTGAGTTGTCTCTACATTTAAATACATCCTTAATTTAGAGACATTTTTTAAATGTCGACATTTAGAAATGTTGGTATGAATCACTAATTTAGCGACTTTTATAAGAGATTCTATTTATAGACACCTCATTTTCTATGATTTTTGTAGAAATGATGGAAAATAAAAGTATCAGTGATGATTATAAATTTTTCTATTTGTGACACATAATTTTCTAAAATTTCTCAAAAACATTTACAAATGACACACTATTCTATGATATTTATTAAATGGTCGTTAAATTGGATTCTTTAATTTTTATATATTTATATATTTATATATTTTATATAGTTATAATCAATTCCATAATGAACCCACCACCCCCAGTACCAAGTGCACGCCTTCCCCTCTTATTCCCACCCACTCCCCACCCCCTCACCCACCACCCATCCCCTCATGTTTCGCCTCTCCCCACCCCACCACAAACACTCTTGTTCCCACACCCCTCCCACCAGGCATTCCCAACCCCTTCATGTCCTATTCCACCTTACCCACCCTTGTCACACGCCTTCCACTCTTGTTCTGCCACTCCTAACCACACCCCACGCCTCTCTCCGACGACACCCACCACATCAAATGTAAAGTCCAAGAAATTACAAGGAATTTTTTTCATAAATACATGTGAATTTTACGAGTCTGGATAAATTTACGTTGCATGATTTCGAGGTCCGGTGTTCCCAAAATCAATTTCGGATGTTTTCTTTGGGTACGTTCAATAAACGTACGAGTGGGTTTGTATAAAATTTTAACTATTGCTCGGAATTGAAATCTGAGGGCACAGTTGAACTCGCAGCGCCGATATTTTCTTAAAAAGACTTTCACTTCGATGACAGTGAGTCAATAATAGATGTTAGTTTTTGGGTTTTCTTGGAAAAATAATAAAATAAAGTGAGATACACATTATTTTATTTAATCTTCCATGTGGGTGACTGGTAGTTAAATTCTCCTCCTAGATGTTGGAGGTGGGAGCACCACACATTAACCTCCCATGAGATGTTATGGTGTTGGGGCCCACCAAAACAAAACCTCCTACGAGAGGTTACGATGTGGGGACCACCCGACCAATATTAATATGAGTAGAGTATAACCTCTCAACTCTCCCTCATTTATGATGGAGTGCCTCTTGACCATCCCTTAATTCAATTTGTGCCAACTGCACAATTAATTTGTGACAACACATGTGAATTAATGAGGTGGAGCCTTTTAGTATAATTCAACCTTTTGAATTTGTACCAACAAAATTATAGACTAACTAATATATTATTTTGCACAACTATTTCATTTGGGTGGAAGGTGGTAATGAGGAGAGTCAGGGAGAATATATCCCAATGAAGAACAAAGAATGCTCCACTAATGAATAATGTCGATCCTCTTAGAACTTCTTCCCTAGAAACCTACAGACGTGGAGTGTCTTCCACGGGCCGATGTAGCTTGGATTTAGAATCATGCGATGGACACGACGAATGACAAACATATTATTCTACCTTTCTAGACATTTTCAACAAATGAATAATGAAAAACAAAGTAGGGGTTTAATTTTTTTATGTATGATCGTTTCCCATGTTATTCCATTCTCTCAGAACGAAGAACGAGGGTTGGTGTGCTTCATACTTGAGAGCCTCTTGTTATTACCCTAAACGTGGAGGGTGTGGGCCAAACTAACAAGGCCCAACCCCCTCTGTTTTTCTTGTTTGAGAAGATACTAAACATCGTGATGAAGCAACGATATGTCAAAGGTGGCAATGACAAGGGTCGTGCTTTCTACAGCCTCTACAACCCGCGACGACCACCCGCTTTCCTCGACCGAACCCCGTCAAACTACGCTGGCCCTGAATGGGCCTAGCCCGCCTACCCGCCACCTTACCATGCCACATCGTCCCGCCCGCGACCTTCCTGCATCGTGCCTGATCTGCACGCCGCCTCCCGCGCCCCCTGCCCGGCCTACCCGCGGCCTCCCACGCGCCTCGAAGGCCTACCCGGTGCCCTCTCGGCAGCCTGCCGACCTACCCGATACCCTCCCATCCCCTTTACGGCCTTCCCTAAGCCCTCCTGGCTGCCATACTAGCAGGTCTAAGCCACCCACACGGCCATCCCGGCCGCCCCGCTGGCCTGCCCAAGCCACCAACTGGCCTGCCCGGCCACCCCGCCGGCATACCCAGGCCCCACCATGGTTCCTGGCTGGAACAGCCTAGCCTTGGCGGCCTCCCGAGATAGACCGCGACCTCCCTCATGGCACCGGTGGACGAACTGACTCGGCCTCCCTAGCTAATATTCCCAAACCATGCCCTTGGCAGCGCTGGCCAAACAGAAGCAGTCGCGCCCTCTGTGCTGAGCTACGCCCCTCACGGTGACCTCCGAGCCAAGCTGCCCACAAGGCCTGTTGGACTGGGCCGAGCAGGCCAGTCCAATCCTAACAGGCTAGCTCACCCAATTGGCCAGTCCAGACCCAACAGGTTTGACCGGGTTGACCCAGACCTAGTCGGCCCGGACTAAGATTAGCTATGTCGGTCCGAACGGGTCGGACCTGATCGGGTAAAACTATAGTCCTTTACTTTCTTTTGGCCATATATTTGGCACCAGATGACTGTTTGACGAACCGTCAGTGGAACTTGAAATCCTGGAGCATATCCATCTCTTGAGAATACCCCCTAGAGTTCGGAGATTTTTTGAGATACAGTCTGGTATGATAGAACAAAAATCCAACCAGGCCCCGAGACTAAAAGTCTAATAACTCACAGACGGGGCGCCTGATTGACGCAACGTCTATTTCATTGAGACTCCCATGACTAGACATACCTTTGAGATACTTATATGTGGGACTTCGTGAATTTCCAAGTATTGACTTGTAGCTAATGGAGAGAATACTCTTGGAGACGAGCAAGCATAGTGCAGAGTTATGAAAGTTGTTTCAGGTTAACCCTTCAATTGGGATGGGTAGTGGGTTTCCCGTTGACCTTTAGGGATTACCCTCCAGCTGGGATGGGAAGTGGGTTACCTGATGACCTCTTAGGGTTTACCCTCCGGTTGGGCTGGGTAGTGGGTTAGCCATTGACCTTATGGTTTACCCTCCAAGTGGGAAAGTAGTTGGGTACCTATTGACCTTAGACTTCACCCTCCAGCTGGGCTGGGCAGTGGGTTACCCGATGACCCTTTAGGGTTTCCCCTCCAACTGGGCTGGGCAGTGGGTTACCTGACGACTGAGTTTTCATGTAGTCGAGGTTTCAACATTGTCACTGTGATGTTATTTGATACTACCCCTAAATTAAAATCATTGTTTGAAATGAGTCAGTAACTTTTGTGTTTACCTCATGATTGAAATGGATTTCTTGATAACTTAGGTATATGTATGGGAATATATTTAAGTGGGTTTATATGTTGAATTTATATTTTCTGGTTTATCCATGTTGGATTTTGTGAGATCATGAGGGTATCAGAGTCCCTACTAAGTATGGTTATACTCACCCCTTCACGGGCTATGCCCGCTCCTTATTGTTTTAGATGCAGACGACAGACAGTGCTGACTGTGGTCGAGAGTACCAGGACTAGACGGTACTCGGAGGTGGACCTCACGACACGTCGTTACCCAGAAGATATTGACGGATGTGGTGTGTTGAGGATGCTATCTATAGCTACCCTTCAGGTAGGATCAATGATGGAAGATTCAAGAGCTTCTTGTCTCCTTTAAGACGTTTTTCCCTTTTCAATGGTGCTTGTTCTTTACAACTGGACTTGTATTTCCGTCCCCTTTACTTTTCAGTACACTCATGTTATACTATTTTACATAGTTTTTTAAATTCATCTGTTTACTCTTTTGTGTGTGTTTTCAGTTATAAAGGCAATGCCTACCAATTTTTGGGATTTATGGCTTGGGTTCTAGTTGCCAGCCCCTTGCCAATGGAAGGTGGGATTGAGGTTTTCATGGCATGTGCCTCGGGGGACGGGTCGTGAAAAAATGGTATCAGATGATTCTATTATACCACAGAACATCGTACTCTGATCTTTCTTTTCTATAAATCAATGGTGTAAAGGGTAATTATTGTGGTTCTCAGTTTAGGGAGTCCAGTTTTGGTGCTGCAGCCAACGTATCCATACCCCAAGACCCTAACTTCTTATCTCCGACTCAGTGCATGAAAAAAATAATTGCGTGTTTTTTTTCAAAACTTTTCTTTAAGTCAACTCAACCAGGTCAACTCACCAGGTATAAATTTTTAACGTGTCACATCAGTTAAGGATGCCTCTATGGAAACATCAAGTTAGAGTTCTGAGAGTGTACACGAAGACGGCACACCAAGCAACGAGGCTCCGGTGCAGGTCCCTCTTACTATGTTGGCAACATCAGGTGGTGTACCAGCAGCTCCGCCACCTGTTGGCTAGCAGATTCCATAAGACACACTGGAGGATGGTGCACACCGACTGAACGCATTTCACGAGTTCCAATGGCAGAGGCCTCCGAGGTTATAAGGCGAGACAAATTCCTGGGCAGTAGAGGACTGATTGGAGGTGATTTCTAGATTTCTCCACCTATTTGAGACACCCGTTGAACAGATAGTGATCTCAGCTACTAGTGTTTTTTAGTGAGTGAACATGATTTTTGTCCGCATAGTGATGATTCTTCGGTCCGTGGACCATTTCCCAAGATTTTACCTTTAGGTAGTGTGCCTTCTATATCACATCCTATTGGTCAGCATTTACAACCACTGGTACCGGTAGATGTCACATGTAGGCTTAGTGCTATATATGTGTTTCAGCATCAAATACCCCTCAGGTTCCGAGTTGATCCCGACTCACAGGCGGCTGAGGACTGGCCAGAGGTGGTGGTTGAGAGTTCTCTAGATCTTATACCGCTTTGTCCAGATTACATGTAGGTAGCGGAGTATTCATCGAGGAGTATTGATCATTCTTGGTACTCAATAAATATGATACGATCAGTGGTTTGGTGCTCAAAAAACCGAGAGAGGTGTTTTAGGACATCCGAGCCAGCACCCTTTCTCTAGATGCTATAGAGAACCTTTGTTGTTGAATGTTCTTTGGATGAGCGGACACAACCAGTGAATGTTATTAGTGGGAAAGTAGGAAACTAGCACCAGTCTCAGAGTCTTGGGCATGAAATATGTTTTGGGAAGAGGATGTGACAGGGACAGATGAATCTATAGGGCAACAAACAAGGAATCAGAGCTAGGAGAACAAAATGTGGTGGTGTACATTTCATCATGTTACGACCACCCGCCTTTGAAGTCCCCGACATGCTCAGTGATATGGATGGTAGGGAAAGAGAGTAGCTGCATGAAGTCAAGGAGTGTGACCCAAGGTCTCTAGGAATGATTTGAGGTATAGTCTATGTCTACTAATAGCTTTCATATCAATAGACATAGGTACCAATCATTCCTTCCTTCCACGAATCATGTCCCATACATAGAGTTTCCTGTTAAACTGTTGACTTGACCCTCACATTTGGAGATACCTTTGGGAAGAGACTCCATAATCACACTTACTCCGATAGTGTGTTCTGACCCATGAGGCAAGAGATTCAGTTAGAACCTCTTGGTGGAAAAATCTAGTCCTTAAGACATTAGTTTGGGTATCGTCTGGGAAACCATAGTTAATACATAAATTGACTATATTAAGAAAAAAGGTTGTGTTTTATCTACAACATTGGGATTAGGTATTCCTTAGTTAGTGAAAAAAGGAATACTAGGAAGCCTATGTAAAACTCTTACATAGAAAGGTGCATCTGATCACTCTTGTGTCAGCCAACCATACCCTCGTGGTAGCCGGAGTTTTCAGTTTTCAATTCCATACAGGAGTGAGAGAACATGGGGACATATTTTCAAAAGATGTTTCCAGGATAACCCCACCCCCCCAAAGGGGGAGGGGTGTCTAATTTTTTTGGATACTACTAGAGGTTATTCCAAACTTTTATAGAGTTACAACAAAAGTATCAGCCTTGAAAAATAAGGGGAAACCCTTTGTGCGGCCAGAGAGATACCAGTAGAGCTTTCAGGAGATGAAGTAGAGGTTGGATAGTGCCCTCCATCTTGAGGCTTCCAGATGAAGGCGTAGGGTACGTATTCTACTGCGACGCATCAGGGACTGGACTCAGGTGTATCCTGATGCTAGAGAAAGTAGTGATCGCATATGGTTCTCAGCAGTTGAGACCGCACGAGAAGAATTATGCTACCATGACTTAGAGTTAACAGCATTGGTCATCTCCTTGAAGATTTGGAGGCACTATCTTACGGATGAACGTTTTACATTGTACTCTGATCACAAGAGTCTCAGTTATATCTTCTCTCAGAAGTACATTATCCTGAGACCACGACGATGGATTGAGTACTTCCAGGACCATGAATTCGAGATAGTCTATACTCATGGGAAGGGGAATGTTGTTGTAGATGCACTCAGCAGGAGGTCTGGTATACAGCTACAAGGAGAGGCGATAGTTCAGTTGGCTTATTTACAAAGATCCTTTGTAGATAGAGATGGATTAGTCTTGATTTTGTTTCTGACAATCACTACCCCACTTCTTCAGTGAGTCTAGGAGGCACATTGTGGAGACGTTGACTATGAGACATGACGTGCTCAAATATCCATAGGGATGGCTCCTGAGGGATTTATTGAAGGTGGAGAGCATGTAATCATCTTCAAAAGATGTACCATTATACCAATGTCACATTAGGAGAATGTTTTGATGGAGATCCACACATCCCTTCTAGAGGTACATCCGAGAGTGGTGAAGATGTTCTAGGTCCTTCGACGACATCACTGGTGGCCGGGTATGAAGAAGGCTATAGTAGAGTTTGTCTCTAGGTGCCTCACTTGTCAGCAAGTAAAGGCAGAGAAGCAGGTTCCAGCAGGCTTGGTACAACCTTTAGTGGTCCCATAGTGGAAGTGGGATGGGATATCCATGGACTTCTTGACAGGACTTCCACATAAATCCTGGGGCCAAGACTCAATTTGGGTGGTCTTTAACCGACTCACCAAATCGGCCCACTATCTACCGATCAGAGAACATGTGACTCCTCTATATGTAGGATATTGTGAGGCTACAGGGAGTACCTTCACATACTATATTCTATCATGATGTACGATTAACTTATCGTCTTTGGAAGGGGTTTCAGTAGGATTTCAGGACGTAACTTCGTTTGAGCACTGCCTTCCACCCTTAGATGGATGGTCATACTGAGCGGAACATCCAGAACCTCAAGAACATTTTGCGTGCTTATGTCCTCAACTTTAGTCACAACTGTGAGGATCACATACCGTTGGTGGAATTGTTATACAAAAATAGCTACCAGTCCACCATTGGGATGGAACCTTTTGAGGCGTTGTACGGGCGACCTTGCAGATCTTCATTGTGCTAGACAGACCCAGGGGAGTCAGTACTAGTGGGACCAGAGAATGTACAGGCTACCACAGAGAAGGATCAGATCATCTAGGAGCGGATGAAGACTACACAGAGCATGAAAAAGTTATATGGTGATAGGAGAGGCAGACCTCTAGAGTTTGAGGATGGAGACCATGTCTTTATACGTGTCTCACATCTATGAGGTCTATAGGGATTTGACCGAGGCGACATGTTTTCTACATGATTTATTGGACTATTCCAAGACATCAACATAGTAGGCAAGGTCTCTTATAGACTAGCTCTTCTACCTCAGTTGCACCGAGTGCACGACGTCTTCCACGTATCTCAGGGGAAGAGATACGTGCACGAACCTTCTCAAATCATCGACCATGGGGAGCTGGACTTCGATGATGGGGCGACATTCATAGTGGATTCAGTGGAGATTGAGGATTGACAGGAGATGGTCCTATGTAGATGGTCGATACCTATAGTGCACGTATACATGAATCACGAGAACCTCCAGGAGAGCACATGGTAGTGGTAGGCCCAGATGCGTGCTCAGTACCCCCACTTGTTCTCATAGTTTGAATTATTACCTACGGGGACGTAGGGCCCTGAGGTGGAGAGAATGTAAAGACCCGGAAATTCTGTGAATTCTTTTCTTTAAAAATTGGCATTTTAAGAGTTTGCGAAAATTTACGGTGCATGATTCCAAGGCCCAGTGTGCCCAGGATCAATTTATTATGTTTTGTTTTGGTACGTTCAGAAGATGTACGAGTGGGTTTTTATAACATTTGAACCGGTGATTCGAAATTAAATAAGAGGGAACCGTTTAACTCGCAATGCCGGTATTCTCTTAATAAGACTTTCACTTCGAATATTGTGAGTCGATAATAGAAGTTATTTTTTTGGTTTTCTTGAAAAAATAATGAAATAAAGTGATCTACACTTTATTTTATTTAAGCTTCCATGTGGGTGACTGGTAGTTGAAACTTCTTCATGGAAGTTGGAGGTGGGACCACCACACCTTAACCTCCCATGAGAGGTTATGTTGGTTGGGCCCACCCGAACATAACATCCCGCGAGAGGTTAAGACGTGGGGACCACCTAACCCCTATATATTAATATATATATATATATATATTTATTTATATATATCGTTGTGTGTGTATTTATATATATATATAAAACAATATATATTAATATATATATTTTTTAATATATATATATATATGTTTCTTTTTATATATATTAATATAAATCTAAATATTTATTTAAAAAAATGGGGAGAAATGATATACACAAATATAAATATTCATAACGAATGATCATGATAACATCACAAATTTAACAATGTTTTTTGGGAAGCGTCCCTAATTTAGCGATGTTTTTCAGGATGCGTCTCTATTTTAGCAATGTTTTCAGGATGTGTCGCTATTTTAAAACTATTTTCAGGAAGAATTGCTAATTTAGTGACACTTTATTGAAAGAATCTATAATGTAATGATATTTTGAAGGATGTGGTTATAATTTTTGTATGTTTTCTTGAAGTGTCTCAAATTTAGCGATGTTTATCTATCAAGTATCACTAATTTTGAGATATTTTTCCGAAATCGCCGCAAATTTTCTTATGGTTTTCAGGAAGCATCATTAATTTAATAATGTATATTACGAAACGTGACTAATTTAGCAATGTTTTTCATGAATCATTTCTAAATTAGTGGAATTTTTTCACAAACTGTCTCTAAATCAGCAACATTTTTCTAGATGTGACACATGATTAATAATGTGTTTCTGAAGTTTCACTCAGTTATATAATTCTTTCAATAAGAATAACTAGATTACAGATAGTTATTAGAATTGTATCTAATCTAGAAATTTATGTATGATTCCTCAATAATTAGAGATGTTTTCTAAAAAATGTAACTAACTTTTCAAAATAATGATGTTTTTTTAAAATTACATTAATTAATGTTTCTAAATTGTAGTTTTTTGTAGTGAGATATTAGAAGAAAAGGTTAACTCCACTGAACAAAATTTTAGATAATTTCTTATACTAAACATCAATCACTACCCATTCTAGTCTTATCTATCTCATGAGATAGAAATCACTACACAATTCATTTGAAGTAGATATTAGTTTCATCGATCTTATAATGAAAACTATATTTATGTATCACACAACATCATAATTTATTCTTCATATCATTAAACATTAAAAAATATGTGCTTCATAAAAATTTCATCATATTATACTTATAGAAAATACATTGATTTCATAATTATTTCATCATTTCATCATAATATAGACCATCGAAAAATACAGGTTTGAGAATTATTTTTTCATTGAATAATATGTGTAAGATAAATAGGTTCCATTGACAATATTTCATAATAAACCATTAATAGAAATAATAATAACGATATCCATGGTTCATATCCCTAGTAAAGAAAAATATACCTCAGAGGATGTTAGAATATATAAAAATGATTTATATAAATAAATGAATTTCATTATAACAAGAATATGCATTAAAAATTACAATATAAAACATTCAAATTTTACAAATCCCATTATTTTAATCTAAATTTGATAAATTATTTATGAATTCTTAAAATTCATTTAATTATTTTTTAGGAAAAAAAGCCTATCTAATAAGGGAAATAAATTTTAACGTATTTTTAAACATTTTTTACATTGAAATAAATAATTTCATATAAAAAATTACAAACTATTAAAGACAATATTTTATTTGAAAATAAAATTAAAAAACATGTACGGTATTATGGAAAACATTTACTAGTGATGACAGTTAGAAATGAAATTTATGTCATGCATGTTAATGACCATGAATTATTTAAATTGTTTAGAAAAATACAATTGATAGTTGTATCTTAAAATTCATAATTATTGTGTAAAAAATATTTAAAATTTAAAAATGGATAAGAAATTTATTTAATAATTCATTTTACTAATAATAAGAACATTTTTTAAAAATAGTTTGAAAACATGATGAATGATTAAATTGGGGTGTCAACATAAGAGAAAAACAAACCCTATTTTTATTTAAAAGAATTATCTATTATATTAAGAAAAAAAAGTTTAAAAAAGTCAATATAACAAGAATGTATCCTGAATATTAATTTTATTATTAAATTCAAAATATTCTAGTAGAGGTAGATCATAATATTTTTTCATTGGTGATTTAATGAATAACAATTATGATAAACGATGATATTGTACCATAAGACTCATACCACATTGTTAAAATTGAATCCTAATTCCCATGAATGAATAACAATAAATGAATCATAGAACATCATTAAAATTAGTAGGATCATTATATAACATTTTTATGTGTAATTATATAAAAAATAAATGAATATTGGTTTATAACAAAACATAGGTCTCTAGAAAGAAAATTTTGGGAAAAATTACCATATCGATATAGTAACATTTGATCTGTAAACATTATGAACGGGAGATAAAACAGATATTTAAATTAGAGAAATTTACTTTTTAATAATCAAAAAATAATTTATTTTCTATTATATTCACAACATAAAATATATTTCTGTTCAATATGGCATATGTCTCACAAAAGTATAAAAGTGAGACAAAAATATATTACACTAATTTGTGACTTACTATATACGTAAAAGAAAGAACCGTAAAATAAATATATGTTTATTAAACATATATAAAATAAGACTAAACGTATTTATATAAATCATATCAAATAGGATTTAATTATTTTATTTTATTACCTATTTATTAAAAATTTCTTTCTAGTGTCATGTTTCGGGTACTAACTCTTTTTTAATATGTTTTTTATTTGTTATTTTTCATACACTTATATTGATCATAATTCCATCATATATAGAATATTAATTATTGAATAATTACCAGATTCATACATCAATTATAATTTTAATAAGAATAAATAAGGATAGATAGGAGAAATTATGTGTATGAAAATCATGGAAATAGTTCATCATACGTACGCTTGAGTTACATTCCTAGTTATCAACAATAATTATAGAATTTGGTATGTCATATGTTATATTTAAATAATGATAATAATATTATAAATAATATATTATTTTAGAAAAATATACTTATTCATATCATCCATGGTTGTTTGCGATGGAAAAAGAGTTACATCGCTTCGCGATGGAGGTAGTACAAACGTATGTGAACCATGTTATCAATATCCAATGAGTGAAAATGATAGAAAAAAAATTATACATTATCATATAATAATTATTAATTTTTTTGTAGTATCAAACTTATTTCATTAATATCACATACATTTATCCGTATTATGTTCTATGTAAAGCGTTAGTCAATAAATAATCACAATGCTTTGCAGTGCGGTATTCCACTATACACTGGAATTACATTATTGTATTCCCTACCGAATAGAAAAAATAATAATATATGATATAATGAAACTAATGTTATAATTATGTCATATATATCATATATATTCCTTATACCCATCATCTTACCCAACTAATGGAGATGGTAATGTAAAAAACTAATGACATCGGTTCACATGGCGGTTCTCTGCCATACAAATGAATTCAAATTTCAATATATATTTGATGGAGGAGGAGAAATTATCATAATTAAATTAAAATATAATTTTTTAAATTTATGGATGACTTGGAGGTTTTTATATCATCATGCTTTATTAAAAATTTATTGAGGTGGAGGACGGAATAAATTAAAAATGCTCGTTGAATTACAATACTTCTTCTTTAGGTAACGACTTTCTGTTTACACCATTATCCAAAATAGGTATCCATTCATAAAAAATAATAATTATAGTATTATATTATGTAATTTTTCATTTTATTTGTTAATTTAGTTTCTAAATAAATAGTTTTTCATTGAGTGAATGAGATAGGAGAAGTGGTGTCCATTTATAAGTGTGGTCAGAGGAAAACATGTAATTTTAATAAAATAAAATGGACTACCTGTAATTATTTCATCACAAAACGCACAAAATATGATTAATATAAATAAAAAGACAAAAATAGTAATAAATATATTCATAAAAAAAGTTTTTTAATGATTTTATATCAGTTTAACCCTTATATATTAATTTTAACCCCTTATAAACACATTTTTAAAACATTACCATAGTAATTAGATTGGTAATAATTTTAAAATTTGTATTTGTACAAAATTATTCTAGAGATATTATATAATCGACATTAATTAGATTAAAAATATTGAAACAAATTTTCCAAATTCAATTAACATAATATAAAAAACTATTTTTATATTAATTTTGTTGATGTGACGAGAAAACGAGTGTTCAAAGAAGGAATGTTTGATTTTAAGAAATTTATTAAATAAATATTAATTATGTAAATTTTTTAGATGGCCCAAAGTGTAATAATATATTTAAAAAAATATCTAATTTTAATTTAGATTTTTCCTATTTATAATTTTACTTTATTAATAATTTAAAAGAAAATGATGTTTTCAATTAAAATTTAGTATTTCTCGCTATTTATTAGGAAATTATCTTATCATTGAATTATAAAAAATTATTCTTAGGATTTTTTTAATATGTTGATTTCAAAAACGATTTTTATTTTTATGAATAAATTTTCTTAATATATAAATTTTTTAATTTAAAACAACCTCTTCTTCTATGATGAAAAACACATTTTGGAGGAGTTTAGTTTTCATTCATGTGATGATTTTATATTAAAACTCTTTTTAATAGTAATCATTTTAATAATTTCATTTTAAAATTATTTATATTAAATATAAAAACTTTACTTAATAAATTACTCATTATTGATTATATTATTTTATTAAAATGGATAATCATTATGCTCTTTAAACTTGTTAAAAAATCCCAATTACAACCCAAAAAATATACTTATACTAAAATTGATTATAAATATGATTCAAAGGAATATAATTAGATTAAATATAAAAAGTTGGTAATTACATAATGTTTAAACATAATTGGGAATTAAAACATCTTTATTTATTTAAAATAAATTATTTTTTTATAAAAACAAATTTATTTTTCATTATTCACTAGAAAATCAATATTATCGGGTAAATTCCCAAAATGTCAACATATGTCAATATAGTTATGATCAGTCCAAAAATGGATTGTATTTTATGAACTGAATTTCTCAAATTATCATTAAATAAATCGTAATATATTATCTTAAAATACCAAAAATTCTTTTTAAAGGAAATATATTTTTAGTTAATATAAATACAATAATGATATTTGGTTGATTTTTTACTAATAATCTATAAATATATTTATATTGAGTAGGAAATATGTATTTATATTTTTAAAATTATTAAATAATGTTCATAGACACATATTTAATGTCTAGGATATAATGTTGTTATTTAGAATAAAATTGTTTCATGATTATCTAATTCTTTATGTTGTGTGTCATGAACTCTATAAATGAAAATGATTGTTTCATGTAACCAATAAATATATGGTGTTTCGTATAACATAAGTGATATAAAAATTTATTATAAAAAGAAATAAATAAAATCATGGGTTATTACTTTCATCCCCCTCAAAATTAATTTCTCCCTCAACATTCTTATTAGTCAATAACTATTTTAAAATTGAAGATTCTTACATAGAAACCTTCATCGTACAAATAAATAACAATACCCCCATTCAAAACGAAATCATGGAAACATAAAGAATAAAAAATGTAACTCGTAGCATTGATTCTATATAGAAGAACATAAGAGATAATTATTGATTTTTACATGGAAGAAAAGAATAATTAATTTTAAATAGTGAAAGTGTCCATTTAACAAAATAATGTGAATGACTAATAGAATATGATGGGCCTCAAAATAAATCAATGTACACTGATTTTAAAAGTAATCAGTTCAAAAAAAAGTATATAGAATATTTTTTCAATATAATTTTCTTATATTCGAGGAATTTTGTTACAAGTATAAAAATATAATAAAATGTTCTCACTTGATACTTTTATATTTCATAAGTGTATTTTCATCCTTGGTTGAAATCAATTTCAAATTTATCTCTTACGGAATAAATTAATATTAAAGGAATAGTTTTTTGATGTCTAATATAGTAAAATTTACATTTTATTTATCATAAGATCCATAATATAATGATTATTATTTACATAAATCTCTATTTTTTGTCAAAACAAATTGGTTAAGAATAGTTTTTCAAAAATATTCAGATTTTTATAAAATAAATTATTCTATAAAACCTCATCCGAAATTTAACATAATCCATTCAAAAAATGGGTAAACTTATTTCTCTTATAGAAATTAAATATTTATAATTAAGGTAATATATTTTTGAAATATCAATTTAAAAATAATAACCAAAATTTCTTGATGTTTCTCCAATTTTTCACATAAAAACATGTGCATTTATTTATCCCATATTTAATTAATACATGTTATAAAATTGAATTACCAGAAAAAATGTATCAAAAAAACATGATTCCTTATTCCTTTAATTAAACCATATGTTAATAAAAATATTTCATAAATACAATAATGTTGTAAACTCCATTAATAATAACATTAACCACGTCATCCACAAATCATTAATTTTTTAGAATGTCATTAATTCTATAAAAATTATATTAATCATATCAATTTTCTATTTATCACAAAATCATTATCTCAACATGAGGATCATATTGAGGGTTATTTTTCCCTTAGTCAATTTTCCCCATGAATACCACCTTTCTATTAAGCCAAATTTCATGGTAATCAATATTATTCAACAGATTATTTCAAATAATTATTAAAAAACATATATTTAACATTTCTCACATTCTTTAGAATTCATAAATCCAAAAACATAAAAACATAAATCATTCCACTTACATATAATGACATTAATTATCCTTCATCATCTCATTATGTAATACCATCGTCCTTAGTATGTCTCTTAATGTTTTTCATCATCAATAATATACTCATTACTCATATAACCATATTGATTCTCTTACTGATCATTCCCCCTTGGACAGAGATTTTCATTTTTCCCATACGTTCCACATTTAAAATAATTATCTAATGATAATAAATTAGGTAGATATGTATTCTCATCCATTGAATCACCTATAAAATTCTTTTTTTTTCATTTAATTTATTTGTGTCATACTTTTCCACACAAAACACATCTCCATGTCCCCATAGAAAATTACCCTGAGTTCTTCTTCCCACATTCTCGATATAGAAGAAACTAAATCATCTTTCTCTATGGTTTACATAACATGATCTCTTATTGAAATTTACCGTTCTATTCTTCATATATTCCAATAGATGGTTATGGTGTATTTTTTGAATCATATTTCATTATAACTAATTCTGAATTATAAAAATATACATTAATCTATTCATCATTCAATTTTTCTGCTCATAATTAAGTTTTCCATCATATTCATTGATAACCAAATTTCTATTAGTCCCCACATTTGGAAAAAATTAAAAATCTTTTTGTGAGTAATAATCCTCATTATGGATTACCACATAATATGAGATAATCACTTATAGGGTGTCTACATTATATCACTATAATTTTAATCATTAAATCCATAGGTTTATCCTAGGTCATTCATATTCAAAATTATTTTAAATCATCCATTATTGATCAAAATCAGTTTGTGAATTTAAAAATAAAATTCCCAAGGAGTGCCGTACTGGGTGGTCAGTAAAGACTTTTTTTATGCACTAGGTTATGATTGTGTCAATCTCATTGATCCCATTATAGAGAAATCTCCCATACATGCCTTTATTCTATATCCTTACCTGCTTGCATTATCCAGACTAGGATATAATTTATTTAAAACACCTTTATTTAAATTTTACCAAAAATATATGACATTCTAACATTATCTTACACATCCATAGACATATTTATAGATAACTCCCTATACATATACTTACTAATACTCAAACATATATAACTAAGATTTTATAATCCTATATTCGATTTGTAAACTAAACCATTCCTCTGATATGATATATAATGAACTAGGATTTTTATACATGTATAATACATCTTTTTAAATTCAGATTCATTAAATTAAACAAACTCATCCTGGAGGACCATGAAATTTTCACTCCATTATTAACATGGAACACAATTTTCTTAATAAAATAATTATCATCAATTTCTCCTATATTGATTTTCCTCATTAGTTATTTTCTTAATCTAACCCTATATAAAACAATTCCTCATTAAAATTGGAAATTAACCATAATAAAGGGTGATATATGGTTCTATGTAAAGGTAAATATGGGAGATAAGTAATAATAACATGAACTTATGGGTATATGAACATGAGAATAATTTTTTAAATCCTTTACTTATATATCAAAGATATTAATCTTGGGACATGGAATAATTTTTGGTAGTCTATAAGAAATTAATCACATGTAAGTAAATGAATATGATCCATGTGATCATAACATTTTCACCAGAAATAGATTTATGAATTTCACAATAACATAGAAAATAATTTCCACAGTATTAAAGGATCACTACCAATGATATTATAGTTTAAATGGTTCAGTCCCTCCACCATCATAAAAGTTATGTTTCACCCCTTAGACAATCAATGAGGATAGATACCCTTAGTGAAATTATTTTACTTCCCACTCCTTCCATTTCTCTCTTAGAAGATATAATTCATCTCATAATGCATTAGATGGAAATATAGGCCCCACCCAACTCATAATCAAAACCATATTTATAAATTCCAAAACATTAAAAAAATTCAACATATTACAATAATAAACTGAAATCAGCCTTAAAATAATTTCACCATATAATAATATGTTGAATATATAAATTCATCATAATTATTTTATCTTTTCATGATATCACATAACATGGAAATAGATTCATGTTTCAATAGAATTATCTTATTGTATTTCCTGGGGATGATAAATGAGATTCATAAACATGTTGTCATCATTAACTATTCATAGAAGTAATATGAATGGTATCCCTAGTTTAAATCCCAAAAAATATTAAAAAACCGCAAAAGATTTCATATTATATGAAAAATGATATTGAAATATAAATCACATTGAACATTTCACGATGAATATAACATTTCATTAAAAACCACATTGTAAAAAATAATTTTTTTTATATTATTTTGTGATAAAATTAATATGAAAACTTATACATGAAGCTTAAAAAATTATTTAAAACTTTTTCTGAGGAAAATATCTTTTCCAATTTTGAAAATATTTTTAAAATATTTTCAAAATCCTTCTTATATTAAAATTATTTACTTTAAAAATTTCCATATTATTATTAAAAATATATTCATCAAAATTATATTTAAAATATTTTAATCTATTACTTAAATCATTGAGTGTTTATTAGAGTGGGAAATATTATACATGTTCTGTGTGTTAAAAACAATTATGCATTTAAAATTTTAGGTAAAATTTGAACATTTATTGTTTAAAATTTATACGATTATCAATTTAAAAATATTTACTAATAATAATAAGTGGATAAAATTATTACTAATAAACCAATTATAAAATTTTCAAAACATTTTTCAGAAAATTTTTAGAAAACATGATTTTGAAAAAAAATTAATTTGATGTGATAAACAA
Organism: Viscum album; assembly: GCA_963277665.1. NCBI lineage: Eukaryota > Viridiplantae > Streptophyta > Magnoliopsida > Santalales > Viscaceae > Viscum > Viscum album. The sequence goes on from OY728156.1 coordinate 1,028,348,970, forward strand.
AGATGATTTTCATAATATATTCATCTCTTTTTTGTAAAACAAATCGAGTATAAAAATAGAAATATTAGTTGATAAATTATGAATAAAAATAATAAAATAAAATTCATTTTATTTCATTATATGCAGTTCATAATATTTTAAAATTAGATACATAATCATAAAAAATTCTGAAAATCAACGAGATTGTAACATAAAACTCTTATACATTTTTCATAATATATAATATAACCCATGAAATAATATCATTAAATGAAACATATTTTATAATTAAAATAAATATATTCTTGAAATAAGACATTAAATTCTAATTATATACACCTTATAAATATATATAGGTGAAGAACCTATTTTAGGTCATCAAGAAGGAAATTTTAGACTAAAATCCATTACCTCATTTCTATCTTTTGAAGCATAAAAATATGAAAGAGAGATCCTAAAAAGAATATGAAAATACAAATTATTTTTAGGAAAATCATATCAAACTACAGTAATGGGAGGAATATAATCCTTCAGAAATAAATATGTGTTTAATTTTAATGTGTCTCTTCAAAGTAGAAAGTGAGGTGGAAATCCCTTACTAAAAGTATAAATTACATTCATAGTCATTTGGACATCTAGTATAATAAATCTACGTATATTTTACCTATAATAATTAACTATAATTATATATATCATACCATATATGATTTACTTATGTAATTTTATTTGCATTTTATTAATAATACAATTTTAATGACGTGTTTCTAGTAATAACAAAAAATTTCATATTTGTTATAATTCTTTATTTTTGGTCCACATAATTTGATCATTGTTAAACCATCACAATAATTATAAGAATGACATAATTTTAATATTTACGAATCAATTATAATTTCGAGACAAATTATTAAATATGTTATTGTGAAAATAAATATTTTACGAACATGGAGAGTGTAGGATGTATGTAGGAAAGAGTAATGACTCCATTTTGAATGATCATTACGTAAATGATTGTAGTAGTACATTTTTTTAATGAATTATCATAATATCATTAATAAAATACTATTTATATTAAAATAATTATACATTTTATGTATATTTTATTACGATGAATAGAGAGTCACATCGCTTTGTGAATGTGGTGGTCCTCACATACACAAATGATGTTATCATCTTTCATGGATTGAAAGGGACAAAAATAGAAGAATATATTATCTTTTTAAAATGATAAAACTATAATTAGTATCATAATTATTTCATGTATATGACATATATTTATCTTTACTATATTCAATATATAGTGTTAGTGAAAGATGAATCATATTGCATCATGAGGGTATAGTCCTCCGTTCACAAAATTGCCAGTATTTTATCCCCTAAACAATGTATATTAAAAGGGAATATTTGGTATAATTACTCCAGATGTATAATATTGTTATTAATATATATATATATATATAAATATTATAAATTTTGAACACCAATAGTGAATGGTGTTAATGGAAAAACAATTGACACTGGTTTACAAGGTGGTATTCTGTCATACACATGAATAATGATTTGGTTACCGATTTTATAAAAGTGAATATGGTTCTATGTAATGGTTTTTACATAAAACATATAATTACTTTGAATGATAATGATTTTATTATATCATCGTGTATTAATAAAAAATTATTGTTGTGGAGGATGAAATAAAATTAAAATGTTCATCGAATAACACTACCTCTTCTTTAGTGAACCTCTAAATAATTTCATCAAAATCCACCCTCTATTATATTTATGCTATGAATATATCTTATAGGGAGATGTTTTGGATATTGTGCTGTTATTTGTATAGGTATTTTCTTATCAAAAATGTATTGAAGTTGTAAACAAGAGAGGATAAGTGCTCTCCATTTATCGGAATGACGAGTGTAATAGTTGTAATTTTATAAAATGGAAATGATGTACCGACAATATTCTCCAGAAAAAAAGCTCCAAAATTAATTATGATAGTTTCTAATACATTATAATTTATAAATGTAAAAAAAATTATTTTTTAAATGTTTTTAATTTATATTAACACATATATTCTTAGTTTAGTACCCACCCACCAACCCCAAAACCCAAATGGTAACCCATTTGTACCTTAACTATGATAATTATTTTTTAAAATATTATCTTGAATTTATTGTAAAAAATAATTCTAAAAATATTGAATAGTATAATTTATTATTTTCAAAAATTTGTATGATATTTTTTTAAATTAAATTCACATGTTTTCAAATTTTTAATGTAAAAATTATTATAGATATATGAGGAGAAATTGGGTCTTTAAAGAGAAATGAAAAAATATTACAAAGATTTAATATCAAATATCAATATAAAAATTATCAAAATAACCTAAATTGTATGAATATATATATTATTTAAATTATATTACATTAAAAAATTCATAATATAATTTAACATTATAAATAATTTATATGAATATGCAATTTTAAGATAAAATTCAGTATTTCTCACTATTCATGAAAAAATTTATATTATCATCACGTTCTACAAAATTAAACCTACAAATATTTTGAAATTATGATTATAGATATAAATTTTATTTTTATAATTAAATGTTACAAAATGGTAAAAAATTATAATTTAAATAATCCTAAAAATGTGATGAAAAAGACTTTTTTCAGGAACTGTATATTTCATGCATAGATTAAATTACATTAATGAAACATCTAGTAGAATGAATTAAAATTAAATGTGATTAATATTAAATCTATAAATTTATTTTAAAAAATTACACATTAATGATTATTATACATAATTAAAATGGATAAATAATAATCACATTAAAATTGTTTTAAGAAAATGATATTATTTTTATTCAGAAAATTAAAAATATAAAAAAATTTAATAAAAATTTTACTAAAAAGTAATTAATGAAATTAAATATAAATGAATCAGTATCATGTTACTTTTAAACATAATATGGAATCTAAATTACTTAATTTATAGAAAATATATGGGAGTTTTATAAAAATTGTTATTTTTCACTATTTATTAACAAATAAATATTTTCTTAAAAAATACAAAAATTTCACAATATAATATTTTCAATATTATGTTTCTAAAAAATAATATCATTTTTCAAAAAAAAGTATTTAAATATCTAAAAAATAATTAATATAATTTCTCATAAAAATAAAATAAATCATTTTTAATGAAAATATATCTTTTATGAGTACAATTACATTACTACATATTTATTGACAATCTACTAATGTATTGGTATATTTATATTGTTTTTTTTTATTTTTTTACATATTTAATATAGTAATTAATACTATTTAAACCTACATATTTATCATTAAGGATATAACAATCATTTTTAAAATAATATCATTTCATATATTGTTAAGGATCGGTGTTGTATGTCGTCCATTTTAGTGAATAAACTCATTATTGAATGTAATAAAAGATAAACATTTTGATGTGTATGAAGAACGATATATAAAAAAATTAATTTGGGAAAAAAATTATAAAAAATCATAATGTTATAGCCAACAAGAATATAACCGAGCGGTTGATTCTCTTACATGGCATCCAAGAGGCCTATGATCAAATACAGGCGGGGATGAAATTCATGTGTTACTATAGCAGGACTATAACAGATACTATTTAGTATTATAGCAACTGACACTATTCATTTGATTTGTGCATTCAGGCCACGTGTTTGGACGTATGAGTTTCAAGGCCTTCGAGCCATCAAAGCCCTTCTGGCGATTCAGAGCATGATGTTACATATTAACCAATATATCATGTAATCCATTGAATGGTGCTAAATCATTACCATTCAATGGTTATTGGTTAATTCCCTATGGAACTGTCGATTGTGATGGGTTGTAACCCAACATGTGAGTTATCTTTATATAAACTATATTAATTTAATATCGATAAAGATACAATTAACATATTATAGACAACCTTTAAATAAAATTAATTGTTAAATATCCTATTTACTACATTTTTCAATACCAAATTTTTATACAATTTCAAAAAAAATCAATTGGAAATTATTATAATGTAAATAATGATAATATTTACCCATATGTTTTAAATACATTTAAATTTATATGGATGAAATTTATAAGAATTATATCAAAAATAAAATTTTCTAGTAAAAAATATTATTTCTATATATTTACACCAAAAAAACCTTCATTATTTTACACTCTCAAAACATAAATTCAAAAAAAGTGTGATTAAATAATTTAACATATAATAAATATTATACTCATAAAACCATTATTTCATCACTTACTCTTATGTTAAATTATATACATATTCTTCAAAATTTTAACATAATTTTTTGATATTTCATAATTTTTATCACAAAAATAAAATTTGTATAAAAATAATTATACAATTTAATTCATGAAACCCAATATATAAATACATAATCTATTTTATTTCCAAAAAAAATTCGTTGGTCTAGGGTATAACATTTATACGATGGAATTGACTCAGATAATTTCTAGGTTCTCCAAATTTATCGAAAAAATAAAAAATTAATTCTGAGGATGGTAATTTTTCTCATCCATTATACAATTATATATTATTTTCGCATAAATATTTTTTCAAATGTTTCTTTTAAACACATAAAAAAATTTCCCAACCATTGGAAAACATTATTCAGTGTCTTCTTGCATATTTTTCCTTCAATTAAATCGTTCTTTCTTTCCGGAATGGTTTCCATAACTTTATCTCTTAGAGAACACTACTTTAAACATCTTTGGTGAAACTAATATATGATTAGAGGATAGTAATATTATGATATTTCATGAATACATATTAGGAATAATAATGATATTTTACACGCCTCTAATAATCCCATTTTGTTTCAGAGATCCAGTACATTTTTTACACATTCAATGTTATCAGGTTTCTATTAGGTTTCATCCATTGAATGAAACCAAAATGCATAGTGTGTGATACAATAACAATAGTGGGATATATGTAGAATAATCTATACATTTTCTAAACAAGGAAAATTTATTTTTACTATAAGAAACCTTAGTATGACCTAGTTCATTCATTAATATCATCTATTCAAATACATCTTAATTGTTTGAAAAGAAAATGTGAATTATCTTATGGATAAACCACAAGAAGGTCAAACTAGGTTTCTATAAGGCTCATTTTAATGATACATGTGATTACAATGTTAAGGCCAATGCACCCTTTTTAGAGTTACTACCCCTTGTTAAATATATTCTAATATATTACCAACGAGTATGTACCCTAGTGGTTCAGGCTTCTGCTTGGCATCCAAAACACCCATGATCAAATCCGGGCAGAGGAAAATTCCTGAGATACTGGAACAGTGATGTATCAGTACTGTTACAGTGGTGGACTATAGAGAATGAGGGACTTTAGCAGGTACTTTACATATCTGGTACTGTAGCAGTACTGTTCACTGAGGGGTCCTTTGGGCCAAAAAATGGGCGTTCTAGCCCTGTATGCTGGCTATGTGGCCTTGGGGTATTTGGGCAATGTAATGGGTCACCCTCTACCCATTCTAAAGAGGTATTTGCTTTAATAATAAATTGAGGCTTCAGCCTAAACCTTTTAAAAATATATATATTTCAATCTCTTGTCCACTTTTAGAATCATGATGGGGATGTGTTCTTAAGAAAAAGGACGTAATCACTTCTTTAACAAAACATTAGGATTTTCTTCAATAATTATCTTAAATGAATATTATTATAATATGTTCTTTAATATATTTTTTAACCAATATATTTTCCATGGTTTCTACAATACATCCATTGATTTCTATCATAGTGACCCCGACCCTAGTCGCGCAAAACTAGTGTCTTCCTTTATATGTTGGAAAAAGATACAAGGAATTACATGTCCATTGACCAAATACTTTAGTTGTATTGTTAAAATATTGATATACGTAAATACAGTATAACATTTTGAAACACAAATTTAATAGAATATTTTTCATGAATAAATTTATTCTATCTAGAATTTCCCCAGATATTTCTAATAGTAAACTTCATTGAATCCTATGGAAATGAAACAAAATATTGGTGAGATAAAATGATTAGTAAGGGTTCATTAAAATATGATATATCATACATCATCAATGAAAAATCAATTTGGAATGTTATATAAATAAAAATATTATATTATTTCAATAACATAGATATCACAATTATATCATGAATAAAAATATATAATCGTATATAAATGAAAATAATTTCTTTAATTTGATAAACTAGGAGTTGAATGTTTGAAAAAGTAATATTATTCCGAATATATCACGGATTATATTAATTTAAATCATATTTAATAAAATGAATTATTATTAGAGACATTGATTTCAAACATCATGAAACCACTACATTAAATACCTTATCTATTATAGTTTAATCTATATGTAAAAACTCATTTCATATTAGCCTAAATATTTGTATCATGAAACCTACCAACGAATCAAGGAAATATATTATTATGTTCCCTACATGTAGTTTCAGTTAAAAATAATTCCACATATATTAAAAAATTATTATAATTCTTCAACAACGTTCTATATATTCAATTTTTTTTATTAAGTATAAAATAATGATATATCAATATTTCACCAGATAAAAAATTAAATATTCAATGTGGAAAATTATAAGTAAAAAAATGATTTTTTATTTATTAAATTAATAAATAAATGAGATTTTATATAGTTGTTTATGAAATTTTAATGTCCAAGGATTATTGGAATTTGATTATTTCAAGGGATTATTAATGACTAAAAATTAAAAAATACAATTAATGTCAACACATTATTATAAAAAATTATCATGAAAAATCCACAGAAAGAATTATTCTATGATAAATATAATATATTCCTATTAGATTAATAGTAATGAGCTATTGTCTTTGATGAATAAATATACCATAATAATATAATTAAAAATCATCATTATGAAAATAACATTTTCAATTTAAAATTGAATATTATAAACTAAATGTTAAAAAAAATTAAAATACATTTATTCTAATATAATATTTTAAATATATAATTTATTATTTAATAAATTTTAGTGGTCATAAATTCCAGAAATTATGTTCATTCCAAACATGTTAAAATAAATATTCCATTCAATTTTCAAGAAATGGAATATATGAATCATTATGAAAACATCATAATGATTACTATAAAAGAAATTTTGTATATGGGAAAAAATAATTTAATATATAATTTGGAAAATTTAGGGAATATGTTTTATATCATTTATATAAATAATGGTTTTGGATGAAAATTGTTTTTTGACTGAAGAGAGAAATAAATTCAGATTTTCATAAAAACATTTAGTTCGTTATTTTTAGTACTGTGTTATGGGAAATTCTAATATTACATGAATAATGAAATAAAATTTTTAAGAGAGTAAATTTAATGGGTTAATTAGAAAACGGTATAATACATCCCTTCAAATGAAACATAAGAACAAATAATCTATATTATAAATATGTTATTAAATAATCCATTATAATAAACATACAATTTATTTTAGAAATAATCAGATAAAATATTAAGTTATATAATATAAATAAATATAAAAGATGTTAGAAAAAAATTAAAAAAAATTAAATTACCCAAGTAATACTAAAATATTCATGATGAAAGAGAAGTAATATAACAAAATTAATTGAAATTGAGTTAGGAAATTCATTGCCACATGGTAAATTTTATGTGAAATCCACATTAAGGATATAAATTAAATTTATTCCTATAATACTATGAAATTTTATTTAATCATGATATTAGTTCATAAAGTGGTATTCAATTAACCATATAAATGAAATTTGGTGAATAACAAGAAAATATTCCTCAGTGATGGTAAATTGAGATTGATTCCTTCACCTCAAGATTTTTTTTGGTAAATAATCATTAGAATTTTTTAAAGTAGTATTAATCCTATTATTAATTCATTATATATCAATATTAATACTTATTATATCCTATATTATCCTTTAATGTTATCTAATCCCATGTTCATTAATTATTATTCATTATTTTCAATGTTTCGGTGGTTAATTACCACGTTTTTTCATTCGTATTTTTTTATGAAAGCTATTGTTCATTTAAATATTATATAGTTTTATTATCTCCATAACATTTATCATTTCATAATTATAATATTTATATCAAAATTATTCTTTTATGTAGAATATTTAATGTTGGTTTTGACAAATGAAGTATGTTACTATCATGCATACCTTAGGTTATACGTACACATGTGTAATGTTTCCTTTATTATGTGATATTAATAGAAAATGCTAACTGATATTTTATCAGTATATAATTATTTTATTATAATATATAGAATTTTAATTATTAAACTTTAATATTATATATCATATGTGTGGTGTAGGGATGTAAAGGGAGTCACATCTCTTCACACATGAAATACTCTATATGTATAGTGAAGATGTCATAATTATTAAATGATTGAAAATGTATGAAACTAAAATGAAATATTATCTTTAAAAATGACTAATATTTCATAAATGTAATTATTCATTAATTTATATTACATTTATTCATTATATTTATCCTTTCCACCTCCAATGTTATTCATTAATGATAGGTTGATCACATAGCTTTCCAGGGCGATTATCTATCATACACACTTGTGATGTTATCATATAACCCAAGGAATGGAATGTAAAAAAGGAATATATGATATAATGTATCCAATGGTGTAATTAATTTATCAATATTATATATTTAAATTAGATCCACCATCATAACCAATGGTGAGAGTTGGTAAGGAGAAAATTAGTGACATTGGATCCCATGGTGGTAGTATTCTATACAGACAAATGATGATTCTGTAGAACAATTGATATATGTAAGATAATTGTTTGTAATAAAAAAGGTATGGAAACATCTACATATAGAAATTTTACAGAATTTATTATATCATAATTTTTTAACAATAATTGAAAGGGTTAGATGGATAAATAAGATAAGGATTCTGGTTTTGGAAATTTTATTGTTCATCATGTATCATCCTTAGATTCTAAAATAATCCCTAATAGGTAGGAATTATATGAAATATAATGCTTAAATGATAATTTAATGGATATTTGTATGTGATTTTGGATGATATTTTCCAAAAAATTGGTTTTATTGTGTGAAGATGATTTGAGAGGGGCGGACTTTTATAAGTTAAGTGAGTGGAAGACACTTCATTTTTAAAATGAAAAATATGTACAAATTGTTTTCATATGAAACAAATGAAAAATGATGTATATATGAGGATTATACATGATATGGTTTTAATAATGATATAAAATATATTTTATACAAGTTTTAGGTCATTTTAACCATTATCTTTTTAGTTTAACACCGTAGTAATTACATTTTTATCTTATCGACAATAAATGTTTTTAATGATTTCACTAATCACATATTTAAAAAAAATTACTGGGCATAATTATGAAATTTATATTAATATTAGTCATTAAATTCAATCCATTTTCTATAAATTACATTAATATAAGTAAAATTTTTTTATATAAAATTAATTTCCTAGGCATTACAAGAAATCAAATTTTTAAAGCTTAAAAAATCAAAAGTTTACAGATCATTTATATCTAAATTCAATGTGAAAACGATTGTAATAAACTAGATTATAATAATAGAAATTGTTTTTCTCTAAGGATAAATTAATACTAATTATAATAAAAATTTATCATCATAAATATTTTAAATGAAGAAGTATTTTAAATTAAAATTATGTATTTTAACAATTCATCATAAAGTAATGCATTTCAGAAAAAAGAAAACTGTTTTACCCTAAGAAATTACAGATAGTAGGATTTAAAAAATTCTGTATCTTTTTTCTAATAATTCTATTATATGTTTTAAAAATTAATTTTAAATAATTTTCAAAAAGAAAGACTAATCCTTACAGAAAAATACAGTACTTTTGAAAACACTTTCCTTTAACTTTAATGATTTTTTTTACCTATAAAAATAGATAAATAATTGTTTATTATTTACTAATTAATATTTTCACCACCCATTTAATTGATCAGTTATGTTGAAATAATATATTATGGTATATTCAGACTAGGGGTTGTGTATTCTATATGACACCAAAGAGATTAACATTAAAGAAATATATTTTTTAAGTTGATTAAGATGATATTTCTTTGTCACATGAGTTATGAGATTAAATAAAATTATATTTATATTACGAAATGAATAAATTTTTCTATAACAACCACATTATATGTAGCATTGTTCATTATATAATTCATTATGGATGTTACATAAAAGAAATTAATCCATGAAATTATTTTTCAACTTTTATTTAATTGAGTCAATATATGTTAGTAATTTTTTCATTAGTAATACATAATTTCCATACTAGTTTCCTATAATAATATCAATGCCTATTAAAAATAAATATTTTTTAGGTGTAGTGAATGAAAAAGGTATAACATAACATAAAGAACTAGCGCAAGGAAGAAAATTATTTTTAATAATTACTCTCTTCCCATGATGATATCTAAACCAAGTGGTATATTTAATCGTTTTAGGATTACAAATAATAATGGTAAGGGTTTTTATTCCATTAATGATCCTCTCACAGTCATTATTTTATTGTTTATTAGATAATTTCCCCAAATAAATTTTTAGAATAAATTGACCGTCCTTTTCTTTTTCTACTATTATATATATTTTAAATATAGTGTACAAGGAATTGGTATTCTTCATAACATTATATTTATCATTTAATTCATTAAATTTGAATTTGTGTTAAAATATTAAATTAAATCATTATTTGAAATATTTTCAACATCTATTTTAGTATCATAGTGATATGAAATGTTACCATGATATTCCAGAAAATAATTTAGTACCTCATATTTTTTTTTTCATGAAACAACTATTTTTTATCACATCAATATTATCTTCTTGAGTATAGTTAAAATGAAATATCCTCTTCGGCATGGTAAGTAGATTTCATATATTTTTCTAATATTTTCTATTTCCGTAATATTTCATCTTTATACATCATATTGGTAAATTATTTTTTTATGATTCCTTAACATTTACATTTATAAAGGATTGTTTCATTTTTTGACCCATACATCTTCCAATATTTCCTCCAATAACCTTTATTTTCATAATTTCCACTATTAATGTGTTTTTGAAGAAAATATTATTTTTATAGAAATTTCAGATACCACTTCCCAAATTTTCCATTTGTTCTCACTGTTCATATGTAATTATTCATTAAGTGAGATTTCATTTATGATAATATATTTAATTGATCCAGTAGTCTTAATGTCCAATGTAATCATTTTTTTCATTCAAATCCTCTATTTTTACACATTATTCTTCTTTATACATCTATTCCATTCTAATTATATCATTTTCTCATTGTGTACTTATGTCACTTGATTTTTTTTGTGAACACAAATGTTCTTTATCATATAACCTGATGGCATCTATAAAGCCATGTTACTTTATCATTTCATGTAATTTCCATTCCTGGTGCATGAATCAGGACCCTATGATACATGATAGGTTTATATTCAATATTATTAAACATAAAAGTTTTATATTTAATAATTTATGTGTTTAAACCCATTTCAATAATAATATAAATTCATTCATTTTAAATATCAATATTATCCCAAATCTAAAAATAAGTTGCATTAAGAGTTAATTTTTGTATTAATATTCACCTACATCATAGAAAAATGATATTCATTACTTTAAAAATATAATCATATTCTAAAACAGAGGAATCACTCCACGAAGATCTAGAAGTGATACGTTTTTCATATTTATCTTTAATTATTGTAATGGCCCGGACCTCTCCGGTCCATTACTTTGTGGAATTTTGGTGTTGGAGGTGTTCCGGGAGGCCAAGGGGACTTATCCCCAACACTTTGCCAATTTTTTTCAGTTCTGTGAATAGTGTTTCCAGTTTTATGAACAGTAACAGATCGGTCTCACCGATCGGTCTGACAGATCGGTCTCACAGATCGGTTTCACATATCAGTGTGACAGATTGGTTTCATAGATCGGTGTGACAGATCGGTTTCACAGATCGGTCTGACAGATCGGTTTCACAGATCAGTGTGACAGATCAGTCTGATAGATCGGTTTCACAGATCGGTGTGACAGATCGGTTTCACAGATCGGTGTGACAGATCCGTTTCACAGATCGGTGTGACAGATCGGTTTCACAGATCGGTGTGACAGATCGGTTTCATAGATCGGTGTGACATATCAGTTTCACAGATCGGTGTGACAGATCGGTTTCACAGATCGGTTTCACAGATGGGTTTCACAGATCGGTTTCACAGATCAGTGTGACATATCGGTTTCACAGATCGGTGTGACATATCGGTTTCACAGATCGCTGTGACAGATCGGTTTCACAGATCGATGTGACAGATCAGTTTCACAGATCGGTTTCACAGATCGGTTTCACAGATCGGTTTCATGTACACTAACGGTGGGTGAACAGTGTTTCCAGACTCTAACAGTTTTGCCCCTTTTGACGTTTCTTTTGACGTAAAATACATTTAAAGCGTTATTTTAATGGCTCTTAAGTCCGTTTCAAATTCCATAAATCCTATATTAATTATTCCTAAGGCTTGGAATGTTTTACTTGGTCAAACCGTGTGGGTTAATGCAATCCATTTTTAATGGAGAATTAACCAGATCTTAAACCGTCGCCCCATTAAATCTTAAAAAGGGACGAGATATCATTCTCCCTTGTTCATTCCATTTGTTCTCAGCTAATAGACACTAGAACCTTTCAATCCTTTTCGTAGGAGTTGGACATTCAATCTTTACCCCGATGATTGGTTTTGTTCTGTTTTGGATGCAACTGAGCTGTGTTGATCAATCTTCGATATAAGGTATGTCGTATCGTCGTTCTTTTGGGGTTAGTCTTCTCCTATCCTCATTTCCATAATTATACCATGTATTCTCCAAGATTCTAATGGGTTTTCTTATGGTTGGTTGGTACTGTCGTACTGCAGCATCCTCCGGTGGATGCAGTTGTCGCGAGGGGAGGATCGTGACATGTTGTGTGGATAAAGAACGTGACGAACTGTTTGAGGTAGTGTATTCATGTCTTCTCTAATTGTATATGTGGAATCGTAGAATTAGCACGATTTATCCCTTTGGATCACAATGAAATTGACCTAATTAAATACTTGAACCAGATTAAAAGAATTGGTTGATCGCATGTTGTTGCTTATTACCGTGATAACGGTTTGCCTTATGTTTTCCTAGATATAGTGATATCTATGTTTTCTTTGATTTGTTGTTCGTTCATGATAGAAATTGATAATGAACGTAAAGCCGGAATTAATTGTTAATTAATTGGCTAAAGATAAAAAGGCATGTAAATTAATCTGGTTATTGTCGTTGTTGTAGTTGTTCTAATTTGAGGATAATCAAATTAGGGATGTAATAATGGTTATTTGTTTGTGATAGCATACTTATTAGGTATCTATTATTGGAACCTATGAATAAAAAAATCTGCCAATTCAATATGGATTAGAGAACAGATTATGTGGGAATTTCTAAAAGGTTTCTGAGTTACCGTCTTTTTTGTTAATGGGTCAAGAGACCATGATGTGATGTTTGTTTTCCTGTTGCTTGTGCTATGATGTGAGGCTGTATGGTTGTTGTGATATGTGGAGGCATAGAGGCCTTGTGGTTATGGCAGCAGATGACGCCTCGAGTGGCGAGATGCATCAGTTTATGCATATGGGTGTCGAGGAGCACACCAGGGGTGATGGAATGGGATGGATGTGGTTACTGGTTGCTTGCGGTTTTCTTGAATGTTAATCTTCTTTGCTTTTCCCCACTGCTCAAGGCAGCTGGTCTTGCTACCCTTCTTCCGAAGGAGGTGAAGACGCGCGGGGTATTCCACGTGCTTTCCGTGTTTATCCTCTCAAGGGAGAATGTGTATATGCTCTTTCTATAGGCTGCAAATACTCGACGGGTAGTATATCTATTCACCGTGTTGAGCCTCCTTTGTGTTTAGAAGCATATGATGTTTTTCTAGAATTCATGGGAATGTGGAAAAGTAATTCTGTAATGAATGTTTGATTAAGTGGTGAAAATCTACGGGGATGGAGATTCTGGAATTTAAAGGTGATGTGAATCTTAAAAAGGAGCAGTTGTTTTTTAATGTGATTCCAATTCAGTTTGATGTGGGAGTGTACATTCTTAATTAATGTTTAAAGAATTAATTAACGTACAGTGGAACTGATAAAATGAGAATGGAGTAATCTAATAAATCTCTTCAAATGTTTGTGTGCTTATAGGATACCTAGTCTTAGAAGTAACAGCCTGGAGTCTGAGATACGTTAGCTGCAGTTGTATCTAAGACTAGGTAATTCCCATAGTGTGGATGTGAGTTGCTTATATATTCTGTACTTTTTGTGTTTCTATACGCTACTCCACCCTGTCGGTAAGGGCAACTGACACCCCGGGGATTCTGAGTCCTGGGGGGGTGTTTTCCCCAACATTCTGATGGGAGGTTGAATGGATGACTACCCCATTTGGCCCCGCTCTCTTCTCTTGGTAGATACTTGTGCCATGAGGCACCGCTGTTAGTTACCCCATATATGTGTGTAGAGGGCTGTAATGGCTTGTGGTTATTCACACGCATATATTCTGGATATAGTATCCTATGGACTACTATAGGTGTAATGTGTATAGGCTATGATGGCTTGAGGATCCTTACTCGGCGTATGGGCTGTAATGGATTGAGGTATTATACCCGACGTATGATACAGGTTATACGAGCTGTGGTGGCTCCCAGAAATTACCTGGATACTTTTGGATGTAAGGACGGTGTGGTGCTTCGCCCAGGTGTCTGCGGGCAAGCCTATGTGGTGCACGATGTGCAGATTGTGGATCTTAGACCAGGTGTTTGTGGGCAAGCCTTTGGAGAGAGATGCACAGGATGTATATCATTGGGGCAAAGCGGCAAACCAGTGGGGAAGTAGTAGCGGGGTACCCTTGATATTCTTTACTATTTGCTATATTCTTGTATGTGTTACTTGGTGAGAGTAGCCATTGTGAGGTTGGAAACATAGTATACCTGTTTAGGTGACGAGTTAGTTTATCTTGTTGTTCACTGGGCTTTAGAATGATTTCTTTACCTTTGCACGAGAGGCTTGGGGAGGATCCTACTGAGTATACTGTTATACTCACCCTATGTACATATAAACTGTTTTTCAGGTCACTTGGAGCAAGTTGGAGATCAAGCGGGTTACTACTAGCTTGTGGTTGGAGGAGGAGCTGTTCGGGCTCGTGGTCGCTGCCATTTTTCTTTCATTTGAGTACTTTTATTTTTCCCTTTCAGTTGTAGTACTTTTTCCTGAAATTTCATATATATACTTGGTTTCCATTTATATCTCAGTTCTATATTGGAGTTGGTTGGAGTCTATTCTATCTCTCTCTTCTGCATGTGTTATCTTAGAGGGTAATGCCTCCCATTGGTATGTTATTATACCCTCGGTTCTAGTCGCCAACCCAGGGCCTACTAGAGGCGGGACTCGGGGGTAATTATATCCCTTTTCACATTGCTGGCCCAGGAGGGGTACACTTTGTGGGGAGGGGGTCGTAACAGAGTGGTATCAGAGCTCGGGTTGAGGGATAGGATGGAGTTTGGAGTTAGGCACCTGTGAGGATGCATGGGATGGTAGGGAAACGGTGTCATTCATGTTTATCAAGTGGGGTAAACACTGGAGACCGGCAGAGTCATAGGCGTTCAGGGCCCCCTATGATCTGTTGCACAGACCTTTAAGTTTACGATGGCTACTAAACAATGTGATACTGGTTGCAGGGTAGAGACCTAGGAAAGGATCATGCATCATTATGCTTTGCGCCTGTGTTTGAATGGGTATACCTTGGGATAGGTAACCAAAAATTAATAAAACTAAATAATTAATTAATTAATGTTGAGTCTTCCATATTCCAGTCTTAGGAGCTCTAACGGATGTTATTTTACAGGTATGGCTCCAGGTCGACGTCCTCGTCAGGTTTGCGCAGAAGGTGCCCAGTAGGCTGTTCTAGCAGATCGCCGCCGGGTAGAGGTTGAAGACGATGACACATGGAGGAAGACACTACGAGAGTTTCAGCGTCAGAGTCTACAGATGTACGAGGGCTCCGTTTCAGATGAAGTCATAGAAGACAGGTTGAAGGAGGTCGAGATAGGCTTCAGTTCGATTCGTTCTCGAAAGGAAAATTGGGTGTCCTTGGTTGTGGCGATATTGCGTGGAGCAGCGAGACAGTGGTGGTTCTTGTTCCTCGGGGATCGTGAGGAGTCAGCGATCTCATGGGAGGAGTTTCGAGACAGGTTTAGAGTCGAGTTTATTTCATCGACTGCGAAGGTGTCCAGTCGCCAAGAGCTACTCACCCTTCGACAGGGGAGCTCCACTGTTTGAGAGTTTGGAATCCGTTTCAGGAACCTTCTACGATATGCTTCAGACCTGTTACCAGATGATGAGGCCAGGGTGAGGCATTTCGAGGAGGCTTTGTGTCCAGAGATCCAGTGCCAGGTCACCCCATTTATTCTGAAGACATATCTTGAGGTGCTGGCGAGGGTAGAGGTTGTTGAGAGGACTTTGACCAGGACCGGATCGTCACGATAGGGGAATCGTCATGATTCCTCACGAAGTAGAGCTATGGTCCGGGGTTCCCGGTTTTCAGGACAGAAGAGTTTCCGTTCACCTGGGGGTAGGTCCCAGCCCTTCCCATCTCGTTTCTCCGGAGGCAGCAACTCTCAGGCCTATGCCAAGGGATCAAGCGCTTGTTTTTCTTATGGTGGTCGTGGTCATCATCAGCGGGAGTGCCCGACTTTTCATAGCAGTCATCGTGCACCAGGCACTCCACTCCAGGTTCCTCCGTTGAGGCAGTTCCAGCCGAGGCAGCAGCAGCAGGTTGCACTATATTTAGATCACCAGAGGGTAGATGGAGCAGTCATAGGACAACCCCATGACGCTCCCCGTCCTCAGAGAGCAGAGCGCGACCGTGGTGGTGGTCGTCATCAGGGTCGGAGAGGCCGTGGAGGTTGTCGTGGTCAGCTTCATGCTCTAGCGTTGCCAGCTCCAGGCGAGCCAGACATCGTCCGAGGTACCCTTTTCTTATTTTCTACCTTGGTTTATGCCTTGTTTGATTCAGGAGCGACACACTCCTTTATATCCCCTACCCTTTTCCATGCTTTGGGACTTGAGGTAGAGAGGCTTCCAGTGCCCTTGGCGTTGACTACGCCAGTTGGTGGTCGAGTTAGCTTGTTTGAAGTATGTAGAGACTGTGAGCTAGTGTTGGGGCAACACCGCTCTTGGGGATATTTCCTATGTTTACGAATACAACCATATGATGTCATCATCGACATGGATTGGTTGTATTCGGTGCAGGCTATTGTGGATTGATACAGGAATTAGGTCATTTTCTTTGATGAAGATGGAGAGGAAGTGGTGTTTGTTGGTGAGAGAGATCCTCGAATGAGTCATAGAAGAGTTTCATCCTTATCATCCATGATGGCTGGGATGATGCTGAGTTCTTCAGAGGTTCAACAGTTGGCGTTTCCTAGGGTCGTAGAGGAGTACCCTGACGTATTTCCATAAGAGATTGTATCATTACCCCCTCGAAGAGAGATCGACTTTGGGATCGAGCTACAGCAGGGAGCGTCTCCTATCTCTATGTCTCCGTATAGGATGACCTCTTCTGAGTTACGAGAGCTACGTATTCAGCTTGATGGTCTGTTGCAGTGTGGTTTTGTTCGGCCAAGCGTGTCACCGTGGAGTGCACCATTTTGTTTGTGAAAAAGGATGACGGCAGTTTGCGGTTGTGTGTCGATTATCTTCGATTAATCAAAGTGACAATAAAGAATCGCTATCCTTTTCCACAAATTGATGACCTATTCGATCAACTGAAGGTTGCAAGTTGGTTCTCAAAGATCGACTTGCAGTCAGGATATCATTAGATTCGTGTAAAGGATGAGGATATCCCGAAGACTACTTTCCGTTGTCGTCAGGGGCATTATGAGTTTGTTGTAATTCCATTCGGCGTGAAGAATGCTCCAGCTGTTTTCATGGGGTTGATGAATGCTGTGTTCCATGAATTCCAAGACAAGTTTGTTTTGGTTTTCGTCGATGACATCATTGTGTACTCCACATCTGAAGAAGAGCATGCATAGCATCTACGAGCCGTTTTGGGAGTTCTTCACCAACATCAGTTGTTTGGGAAGTTTTCCAAGTGTGAGTTTTGGGCTCGAGAAGTTCGTTTCTTGGGGCATGTTGTGTCCCAACAGGGAGTAGCTATGGATCCTTCGAAGATAGAAGCAGTGGTGTCATGGGTAGCCCCCAAGACCGTGTCAGAGGTGCGAAGTTTCCTTGGTATCACAGGCTATTATAGGAGGTTTGTAGCCAATTTCTCCCGAGTTGCGACTCCTCTGACAGCTTTGACCAAGAAGGATCAAGCATTCATATGGACTGATCAGTGTCAGGAAGCTTTAGAATATCTAAAGGAGAATTTGGTAAGTGCTCCAGTCCTTTGTCTTCCAGCGGAGGGAGTCCAGTTTGATGTTTTCTATGATGCTTCACTTCTGGGGCTAGGCTGTGTTCTCATGCAGCAAAGGTCAGTTGTTTCTAATGGGTCCTGACAATTGCGTCCCCATGAATGCAACTATTCCACCCATGATCTTGAGTTGGCAGCCGTGGTGTTTGCTCTAAAGTTGTGGAGACATTACCTCATTGGTGAGCACTTTGTGGTTTTCACCGATCATAAGAGTTTGAGTTATGTTTTCTCCCAACGTGACTTGAACTTGAGGCAGCATCGGTGGATGGAGTTCTTGCCGGAATACGACATTGAAATATCGTATACACCTGGAAAAGGGAAGGTTGTAGCTGATGCACTAAGCTGAAAGTCACATAAAGATGTTGTGCGTGAATCTGGTGATTCTTGGAGAGTAATGGAGGAACTGTCAGCATTACATCTTGATATGGGAGAAGTTGGGGGTAGAGGTTGTCTTTTCCAGATGACGGTGCAGTCATCCCTAATGCAGAAGGTGGAAGAGTCTCAGTTGGGTTATCTAGAGGTGGAAGTGTGGAGAGATAGAGTTGTTTGTGGGGAGGCCCCTGATGGTTGGTCGGAGGATGAACAACACCGAGTGTTGTATCATGGAAGGATGTTTGTTCCCTTGGCAATGCACGAGACGGTTCTCCGAGAGTTCCATAGTTCACCCTTGGCAGTACATCCTGGTGTAACGAAGATGTACTGATCCTTAAGGATTTAGTTTTGGTGGCCGGGGCTGAAGCGTGCAGTTGTAGAATGTGTGTCTCGATGTTTAGTCTTCCAGAAGGTGAAGGTCGAACACTGTGTTCCTGGTGGTCTTCTCCAACACATAGAGATTCCTCAGTGGAAGTGGGAGGACATCTCAATGGACTTTGTTACGGGTTTAACTCGAGCTCCGGGAGGACATGATGCTATATGGGTGGTAGTGGATCGTTTAACTAAATTGGCCCACTTCATAGCAATCAAGGAGTCGAGGTCAGTGGAGGTTTTGTCGAGGCAGTATCTGGAGGAGGTGGTGAGGCTTCACGGAGTTCCTAAGACGATCATTTCTGATCGAGATCCTCGTTTTACCTCTAGGGTGTGGAGATGTCTCCAGCATGCTTTTGGCTCTAAACTCTGCCTTAACACTGCTTTTCATCCTCAAACAGATGGTCAGACAGAGCGAATGTAACACCCCAAGATTTCATAGTGTGTTATTTCTTCAAAATAATTCAATAACTTGCACTACACGCAACACCGAGTTCAAGCACACCATGACTTACCAAACAAGCCGTTCAAAAAAGGTTATGAATAGTATTAACTAAATTTTAAACTTTATATAATCCTTATAATTTTAGAATCCATATTATGAGTTTCTTAGACATAATGTAAGAACAAATTCATCTTCAGTATTGTAGTTTTACCAACTTTTAATAGTGAACCCTTTTTAAATAAAATATTTTTAACTTTTTGACTAAATGGGGACATCAAAAAATTTAAAATAAAACATCCCAAGCTTCCACGGTACGCTTTCCTTTGAATAAAACAGTAGCGTGTGTTGTACGCAACTTCGAGTTTTAACACACACCACAACCGATCAAACTAGCCGTTATGAATAGTAATACTTAATTTTTTGAAATTATATATATTTTATATTTCAAAATTGAATTCATTTTTGGATTCGGAATATCAAATTTAGCCTAAGGTGAAATTTTGGTACTTTTCGGATAACTTTCATATTTTGATGAATAGTAAAAATTACTAAATTTTAATTAAAAACAACTTTTTTAATCAAAATAATTAATAGTGATAAATTATGAATTTGAGTGGTTTAAAAGTATATTTAGAATATATTTTTACCATTTAATATAATTTTGGTCATTGGACATAATTTTACAATTAAACCGAACATAAACAAGTGTCAATCTTTTGATAGTTATTATCTCTTAAAAACACGCTTTCTGTTTTGACAGCGGGAATTAATTTTAAATTAATTTCTGCCACTTCTGTGTTTTGAATTTAGAAAAATGGATTCCATATTTGGAATCAGGATGTTCAAATTGTGTAAATAGGTATCTTTTATTTTTAGACATTTTGAATAATTACTGCGGTAAATATTTTATTTACCATGGTTAAGGGTAAATCCAGTAAATAAGGGTTAAAAAATAATATTATAATAATACTAAATTACCCTAAAACGTGTCTTAACCCTATTGGTTGATACATGGTCGACCATGGGCATCTTTGGGTCAATTTTGGGACCTCATTGATCCACTTGTAAGTGATAATGACACTTTATTTTAATTAAGTTAAAATGAATACAAAAATGGCATAAGCTTACATCTTTTAAAAGAACAATTTTTACATAGGGTTATACATGTTGGATTTTCAATTATAAATATTCATTAGAAATCTAAAGAGATTTCCTACATAATGATATTTTATTTATAATTTTTAGAGATCAAATAATTTAAATTATTAATGACACAATAATGATGAAATGTTTACCTCATTAATAAATCATTTAAATAAATAAGATTATAATGATTAAAATATTATCTAAAACCTGTCCAATTCTTATTGGTTGATGTTATTTAGAATATGCGTCATCTTATCTTCGACCTAAATGATTTTTGGACCATTATAAACCGAATATAATTATATTATAAAGTAATACTTTCACTCTTTCCTAAAGAGCCCCTCCTCTCCCTTATAAAAGGAGACCACTTCTACTCATTCCTCACACCTCTCAAGCCACTTGGCTCGTCCAAAATCTGCCCAACTAAGCTCCCCACTCCCCTCTCCTTTGGTTCCAACCAAAGTGAGTTACCTAAATTAAAGGTAATGATTTCTCTTAAATTATTTTCATTTATTTTGCTTCTTCAACCCCCAAACTCTTTTTATTTCCTGTCTTTTGTAAAAAAACCAGTATCCTCAATATACTAGGATGTTGTTATATGAAGGATTCAAACTACACATACACACAACTCCGTCTAATGGATGATGAACATAATGTTTCCTGTGGATGGCAAACTAACGCCTCACGAAACGATGATTGTTCAAATACATCTTACCGCCTCTCATGGTGGCCATTATGATGGCACTGTAATTAAATATGATATTAATGATATATATTTTATATATAAGCCTCTATAATTCCATTTTATTTCATACCATTATTCGTTTCATGTTGTATATACATACGATAATTTTATTTGAGAAAGTGCTGACTACCGCCCCCTTAAAATGATATGACTCGTTCATACCACACATGGAACGTATAAAGGATGGTGTTAATGAACATAAGTAACATATGTAAAATACTATATTATACTGGAATAGTAATAAACCTATGTATCATTTGGATTCGATTCTTTTAAAATAAAAATTAAATGGAAGTAGCGTTCGTGCGTACGTACGGACTACCGTCTCCACGAACGCGATGAGATTCATTATCCATCGTATCCATTCAAGTATAATTATCATTTAATGATTTAAAAATGATGTTTAAGGACTTGATATCATTCTGGATATGAATAAGATACAACAAACATGACTTATGTAACAAAACATATAAAGAAAATGAGTAAGTTAACACCCGAAACGGCGATAATACTAAGATATTATTATCAAATCAATATTAAAAGATCATATATGATATCATATTAATGTATATGATTCTTGTATAATTTAGTAACAATTATTTCACTATTATACAGGAGGTTAACCTACCCCAACCAAGGAAAAGTACAAGGTAAGGGTTATTTCACAATCTCTTCATTATCCGAGGTTGTATTATACGTAATAATCTACTGGGATCTCTTTATCATCCACATCCATGTTTTCTTAAAAATGTATTTCAAAATATTTTTTATTATTTACAAGAATATGGGTTAAAGTCATTTATACCCTTGGTTGACTTGTTATAAGAGGTTTATGAAGGAATCTTTCCGTCGTTTTCAAAACAAGGACTTTTTAACCTTTTCGACAAAATTAAGGTAAGAATGTTTTTTTTATCTTATACGGCGGGTGAGGCTATTTTCCACCGTTATAAAATCGTCGAAGTTTCCCTTAAAAGCTTATAAGAATATTTTCAAAGAAAATGTTTTATTTTATATGGATCTTAATTATTTCAAAATAAAAGGAGATATTTCTTTAAAAAGAATTTTGATTTCATCTATGTCAACATCCTTTGATGGATTTTAAGATTATTTGAAGTTGATTTATTATGATACAAAACTTCTATATTGTATTGAAGGTTTTGTGATATGTTTGACTGTGGATGTGCTATTTTTATACCATTCATAGTTTATGGTGAAAGTATTGACATTTCATATGCTAGTTTTAATATGAATGTTTATGTTATGTTTAAACCTTTTCATATGGGAATGCATTGGACTTAATATGTGACGGGTGGAGCCCGCTATAGCTCCTCGATGCATCGGTAGGTCTCATGAGACAAACTAGTGTCTTGGCACAAGGCCTTGACAAAATCTTATTTTTAGTCTTGGCACGAGGCCTTGACTATGTGGTTATGATAGTCTGGAATTATGCATTCCAACATTATGAAAGTGGTTATTGATTTTTGCATATGATTATTCGATTAGTAGAATATCCATGTGAATAAGTAAATGGCATTATTTCATTTTATTTATGCCATACCATGTTGAAAGTTCATATTTAAAAGGATTTTGTTTTATTTATACATTGCCTTAAATGTTTATTCTTATTTATGAAAGTTTCCGCTATATTGTTATCCTTACTGGGCATTTGAGCTCACCCCTTTTCTATGTTTTATTTTTCCCAGGATGTGAAGAAGTAAGTTATGAATGACCTGCAGGGATTTTATGAGGGGTTAATAGTGTGGATTGTAGAAACATTATGTTGTTGTAGTAGTTTTTCATTTTATGATGTAATGTAAAACTTATGAATATATCTAGTGTTTCCAAGGCTACTAAACCAATCGGTCTTTCGAGTTTTGATCTTTCTTGTGATCATGCCAATGTTATGTAATAATGCACCGACTCTGGGTAACTGGGGATGGGGCACTACAGTTGGTATCAGAGGAAGTTTAGTACATGCCTTGGTAGCTAGATTTAGATAAACTCTGATTAGAGCACGTAGACCTAAGATTAACTTTGAGGATTAGTATAAAAGAACTTCATAGAATTTTGGTATTGTAGAGATTTTGTGAGTTTTCCGAGCAATACATCCCTGTCTGGATACGAGCAGGTAGAGGCGGCTCTGGCACAGATGTACCTAGGGGTAAAACCCGAAAACACCGCTTTGAGCTAGACTCGAACGGGAACTGGTGCACGACAACGGGCCTTGCTGCACTCTTTGTTACGACACTCCCGGGGGATATGCTTAGGATAATTTACATTTTCTTTACAAACCGATTTAAGTTATATATGCATAAGATGAGAGTAAATGACCTTGGTTAATCCTAATATGTTTCAAATTGAGAATATGGTGACATTTTAGTCTCTAAATGATTTTACGACTACTATTACTCACACAATGCTTTCTGGTTTTAGTCAATGGCTGGATTCCAAGGAAGTCATAGTGACTTTGAGAATGATGTACAAGGTGGGAACGGTGGTGGCAATGA
The DNA here is from genome assembly GCA_963277665.1 of Viscum album. Taxonomy (NCBI): domain Eukaryota; kingdom Viridiplantae; phylum Streptophyta; class Magnoliopsida; order Santalales; family Viscaceae; genus Viscum; species Viscum album. Next base: position 1,028,373,170 of record OY728156.1, read on the forward strand.
GCAACAAAATGGAATGTTGATAGGCGTAAAAGATATCGTCTTTATGCCAAATCAGTTTTCCAAAAATATGATCAACAACATATATATTAACCAACTCCCAGACTCAACAAGGAAGAGAAAGGTGATAAATGATAAGATCTCCAGCAATGGAGACCATGGAGAAAAGAAACCTCAATTTTCATCATGTAGGAATTGTGGAAAGAGACACCCAGGAAAGTGTCTCAATGGGACAAAGAAATGTTTTACGTGTGGGAAGGAAGGACATAAAGTGAAGAATTTCCGAAGAAAAATGAAGAGTACTATGGAAGAAGATAAAAATGGTCCCAAGAGTCCATTTACAGTCATTTGCCGTAAATGTAGGGGACCTGGCCATTACCCGAGTGAATGTCCTATTTTATAGGATATTTTCTTGCTCAAAGAAGAAGCTATGTGGAAATAAATGGTTGGAGAAAAATTTAAAAAGTATTAGCACTCCTTGTTGATGGGTATACTTTGGAATAATTTTCTCTTGTATTTGTAACCCCTCAGTTTGCCATGTGAGAATGATATTTGAGGAATAATTGTCTCTTCTCTTGTGGATATAGGTATAAATAAACATTTGGTTTTATATGATCATTGGGGTTTGAGAAAATGATATGTTATTATAATTTGGGGATGAAAATGAAAAGTATGATATAACATTTGTGGTTAAATTATGTTATTTTGAAAAATTTATCTCATTTTGGTAATATTATAGAATATGGTTTTTGAAAAAGGACAACACGTAGACCGTGTGACAACCCGTCGCGTCGGACAAAGCTGTGGGAATCGAACCCACAACCAAAGTGCGATTGGGATTTATCGCCTACCACTGGACTACGTGAAGTCCCTGGTTATTATGACTATTTTTTTTGTTAAATGATTTTATTGATCAATAAAAAGATGATTTGGGTTCTTATGTCTTAACAAATGAATACCCTTGGTATAGGAAAATGATTTGGTGATTAAGTGATAAATGTTATTTTGGAAGATGTTCGTTTTGTTAGGAACACTATTGCCCAAGGAAAATAGAATACAATGAGGTTTCATTTGTAGAGTAATGGTGGATTTTTATCTACATTTTTATTGTTGATTTATAGTGATTTGGGTTATTTATGGAAATGATTAACCTATAACAGAGAATATGTTATGATGTTAATTACTTTTAAGTATGTGACTTTAAGAGTATTTGATGTCATTTGGAGATACAATGTAACATGGGAGACTACATAATCAAATTCTTCTATGTTTTGGGTTTCAATATTAGTTTGGATTATATTAAAGGATTTTAAGGACAATTGGTTATTGAATGGTATCTATTTAACTTTGGGGTATTGTTGGTTTAATTTTAGAAATTAAGATTAGTGCATATTTATCTCAATGAATATCCTTTTGGGGGATCATTAGATCATTCACTAACCATTTTGGGTTTGATTAACCTTCAAAGACAATGTAAATATATGGTTTATCCTGCATGGATCATGTGATTCTATAGAAGTTTATTCTAGCTCTTCCAGTGTGACCAAGTCTTCTTGAATACTCATCATTTAAAAAAATTGAGTTAGTGGTGGAAATTTATTAAGGAATGAAAATCTACTTAAAATTTAAGTATATCTCATAATGTTCTTAGTCAATATCATAAATGAATTCCTCTTCCTTATGTAATGTAACTTTAAAAAAATGTTGTCCTAGATGGTACCTTAAATCATCACTAATTTATGGCTTTGGGATTGTTGGCCTTTTCATAGCCATGTTCTCTACCACTGTCCATCAGATAATTGATGGTTAGATTTATCCTCCATATCCATATTTTCCTACATGAAACCCTAGTATGTGTTATTTTCGGTAATCTTCATACTTTCCACTCTTTATTTTAAATAGAGGCCTCATTAATTCATTTTTCGATGTGGGATTTCAACTAAGATATTTTGAAATGTCAAAAATGTGTGATCCTAATACCCTATATTTTGTTGAACCGATGGTACTTCAAATCATCATAGATTGATGAGTTTAAGGACCTAAATTTTATACTTGTTTGTGATTGATGACCCCAACCACTACCTATAAATATTTACGTTTTTCCTCCAATTATATGTCTCTAATTTCCACCAATGTTCTCCTAATCGAGATCATAATTTGGTGGTGACCCTTTCATTTCTCTTTTCCTCATATTAAGACTAAATTTTAGTAAACCAATTTCCGATGTGGGTTTTCCCACAAATATATTTTCTATTTTAAACCTTTTATTTTCTAAGAACAATTTCAAATTGCGAGGACGCAATTTATTGAAGGAGGGGAGAATGTAACACCCCAAGATTTCATAGTGTGTTATTTCTTCAAAATAATTCAATAACTTGCACTACACGCAACACCGAGTTCAAGAGCACCATGACTTACGAAACAAGACGTTCAAAAAAGGTTATGAATAGTATTAAATAAATTTTTAACTTTATATAATCCTTATAATTTTAGAATCCATATTATGAGTTTCTTAGACATAATGTAAGAACAAATTCATCTTCAGTATTGTAGTTTTACCAACTTTTAATAGTGAACCCTTTTTAAATAAAATATTTTAAACTTTTTGACTAAATGGGGACATCAAAAAAATTAAAATAAAACATCCCAAGCTTCCACGGTACGCTTTCCTTTGAATAAAACAGTAGCGTGTGTTGTACGCAACTTCGAGTTTTAACACACACCACAACCGATCAAACTAGCCGTTATGAATAGTAATACTTAATTTTTTGAAATTATATATATTTTATATTTCAAAATGGACTTCATTTTTGGATTTGGAATATCAAATTTAGCCTAAGGTGAAATTTTGGTACTTTTCGGATAACTTTCATATTTTGATGAATAGTAAAAATTACTAAATTTTAATTAAAAACAACTTTTTTAATCAAAATAATTAATAGTGATAAATTATGAATTTGAGTGGTTTTAAATTATATTTAGAATATATTTTTACCATTTAATATAATTTTGGTCATTGGACATAATTTTACAATTAAACCGAACATAAACACGTGTCAATCTTTTGATAGTTATTATCTCTTAAAAACACGCTTTTTGTTTTGACAGCGGGAATTAATTTTAAATTAATTTCTGCCACTTCTGTGTTTTGAATTTCGAAAAATGGATTCCATATTTGGAATCAGGATGTTCAAATTGTGTAAATAGGTAACTTTTATTTTTAGACATTTTGAATAATTACTGCGGTAAATATTTTATTTACCATGGTTAAGGGTAAATCTGATAAATAAGGGTTAAAAAATAATATTATAATAATACTAAATTACCCTAAAACGTGTCTTAACCCTATTGGTTGATACATGGTCGACCATGGTCATCTTTGGGTCAATTTTGGGACCCCATTGATCCACTTGTAAGTGATAATGACACTTTATTTTAATTAAGTTAAAATGAATACAAAAATGGCATACGCTTACATCTTTTAAAAGAACAACTTTTACATAGGGTTATACATGTTGGATTTTCGATTATAAATATTCATTATAAAGCTAAAAAGATTTCCTACATAATGATATTTTATTTATAATTTTTAGACATCAAATAATTTAAATTATTAATGACACAATAATGATGCAATGTTTACCTCATTAATAAATCATTTAAATAAATATGATTATAATGATTAAAATATTATCTAAAACCTGTCCAATTATTATTGGTTGATGTTATTTAGAATATGAGTCATCTTATCTTCGACCTCAATGATTTTTGGACCATTATAAACCGAATATAATTATATTATATAGTAGTACTTTCACTCTTTCCTAAAGAGCCCCTCCTCTCCCTTATAAAAGGAGACCACTTCTACTCATTCCTCACACCTCTCAAGCCACTTGGCTCGTCCAAACTCTGCCCAACTAAGCTCCCCACATCCCTCTCCTCCTCCTTGAAGTTTTCCCTTAGGCAGAAAGCATTTCAAGAAGTCCTTTGGTTCCAACCAAAGTGAGTTACCTAAATTAAAGGTAACGATTTCTCTTAAATTATTTTCATTTATTTTGCTTCTTCAACCCCCAAACTCTTTTTATTTCCTTTCTTTTGTAACAACACCAGTATCCTAAATATACTAGGATGTTGTTATAAGAAGTATTCAAACTACATATACACACAACTCCATCTAATGGATGATGAACATAATGTTTCTGTGGATGGCAAACTAACGCCTCACGAAACGATGATTGTTCAAATACATCTTACCGCCTCTCATGGTGGCCATTATGATGGCACTGTAATTAAATATGATATTAATGATATATATTTTATATATAAGCTTCTGTAATTCCATTTTATTTCATACCATTATTCGTTTCATGTTGTATATACATACGATAATTTCATTTGAGGAAGTGCGGACTACCGCCCCTTAAAATGATATGACTCGTTCATACCACACATGGAACGTATAAAGGATGGTGTTAATGAACATAAGTAACATATATAAAATATTATATTATACTAGAATAGTAATATACCTATGTATAATTTGGATTCGATTCTTTTAAAATAAAAATTAAATGGAAGTAGCGTTCGTGCGTACGTACGGACTACCATCTCCACGAACGTGATGAGATTCATTCTCCATCGTATCCATTCGAGTATAATTATCATTTAATGATTTAAAAATTATGTTTAAGGACTTGATATCATTCTGGATATGAATAAGATACAACAAACATGACTTATGTAACAAAACATATAAAGAAAATGAGTAAGTTAACACCCGAAACGGCGATAATACTAAGATATTATTATCAAATCAATATTAAAAGATCATATATGATATCATATTAATGTATATGATTCTTGTATAATTTAGTAACAATTATTTCACTATTATACAGGAGGTTAACCTACCCCAACCAAGGAAAAGTACAAGGTAAGGGTTATTTCACAATCACTTCATTATCCAAGGTTGTATTATACGTAATAATCTACTGGGATCTCTTTATCATCCACATCCATGTTTTCTTAAAAATGTATTTCAAAATATTTTTTATTATTTACAAGAATATAGGTTAAAGTCATTTATTCCCTTGGTTGACTTGTTATAAGAGGTTTATGAAGGAATCTTTCCGTCGTTTTCAAAACAAGGTCTTTTTAACCTTTTCGACAAAATTAAGGTAAGAATGTTTTTTTTATCTTATACGGAGGGTGCGGCTATTTTCCACCGTTATAAAATCGTCGAAGCTTCCCTTACAAGCTTATAAGAATATTTTCAAAGAAAATGTTTTATTTTATATGGATCTTAAATTATTTCAAAATAAAAGGAGATATTTCTTTAAAAAGAATTTTGATTTCATCTATGTTAACATACATTGATGGATTTTAAGATTATTTGAAGTTGATTTATTATGATACAAAACATCTATATTGTATTGAAGGTTTTGTGATATGTTTGACTGTGGATGTGCTATTTTTATACCATTCATAGTTTATGGTGAAAGTATTGACATTTCATATGCTAGTTTTAATATGAATGTTTATGTTATGTTTAATCCTTTTCATATGGGAATGCATTGGACTTAATATGTGACGGGTGGAGCCCGCTATAGCTTCTCGATGCATTGGTAGGTCTCATGAGACAAACTAGTGTCTTGGCACAAGGCCTTGACAAAATCTTATTTGTAGTCTTGGCACGAGGCCTTGACTATGTGGTTATGATAGTCTGGCATTATGCATTCCAACATTATGAAAGTGGTTATTGATTTTTGCATATGATTATTCGATTAGTAGAATATCCATGTGAATAAGTAAATGGCATTATTTCATTTTATTTATGCCATACCATGTTCAAAGTTCATATTTAAAAGGCTTTTGTTTTAGTTATACATTGCCTTAAATGTTTATTCTTATTTATGAAAGTTTCCGCTATATTGTTATCCTTACTGGGCATTTGAGCTCACCCCTTTTCTATGTTTTATTTTTCCCAGGATGTGAAGAAGTAAGTTATGAATGACCTGCAGGGATTTTATGAGGGGTTAATAGTGTGGATTGTAGAAACATTATGTTGTTGTGTTAGTTTTTCATTTTATGATGTAATGTAAAACTTATGAATATATCTAGTGTTTCCAAGGCTACTAAACCAATCGGTCTTTCGAGTTTTGATCTTTCTTGTGATCATGCCAATGTTATGTAATAATGCACCGACTCTGGGTAACTGGGGTCGGGGCGCTACAACGAACCATCCAGACTCTTGAAGACATGATGCGCTCTTGTGTTATTGATTTTGGAGGTCCATGGGTGAAGCACTTACCCTTGGTAGAGTTCTCTTATAATAATAGTTTTCACTCTACCACCGGTATGGCACCGTTTGAAGACTTTTATGGCTGGCCATGCCGATCTCCGATGTGTTGGACTGGGGTCGGAGAGTCAGCAATTCTCGGACCAGAAATAGTGCAGAATACAACAGAGATGGTTCAGGTGATTCGTGAGAGGATGAAGACAGCACCGGATCGTCAGAAATCATATGCTGATCAAAGAAGGAGACCGTTAGAGTTTAATGATGGGGGTCATGTGTTTCTAAAGGTGACTCCCCGTTGTGGGCAGCGATGGTTTGGACGTGGAAGTAAGCTTTCTCCCCAGTTTGTTGGGCCTTTCGAGGTGTTAGCTCGTGTTGGAGCTGTGGAATATCAAGTAGCACTCCCCCCTCAGATGAGTCGGATACATGATGTTTTCCATGTATCGCAGCTCCGTCGTTATCTTCATGATGAATCTCATGTTATCGATGGGGGAGAGATCGATATTGACGATGATGCAACCTTCGAGGAGTGACCTATGGAGATCCAAGACCACAAGGAGAAGGTGTTGCGTGGGCGTTCTATCCCCTTAGTTCGTGTCTTGTGGTGACATAGTGGCATGGAGGATAGTACCTGGGGGCGTGAGTCACCGATACGTGCTCAGTACCTAGAGTTGTTCAATGTTTAACTCCTTTCATGTAATGATGTTTCCTCTCTGGTTAGATCTTTCATGTTTTATTTATGTACCTTTGGTGTGATGTTATGTTTGAATTGTTTGGGTATGGATTTTTTGTTCCCATACTCCCGGATGTCATAGTTTTGTTCCAGATTTCGAACAACTCATGGTGGTTTTCCCCTGAGAGGTATCTTATGGGGTGGTTGTTCAGACCCCTCTTTTCTTCTGGGTTGGTTTTTAATTCTCGAGGACGAGAATGTTTTGAGAGGTATCTAATGTAATGGCCAGGACCTCTCTGGTCCATTACTTTGTGGAATTTTGGTGTTGGAGGTGTTCCGGGAGGCCAAGGGGACTTATCCCCAACACTTTGCCAATTTTTTTCAGTTCTGTGAACAGTGTTTCCAGTTTTATGAACAGTAACAGATCGGTCTCACCGATCGGTCTGACAGATCGGTCTCACAGATCGGTTTCACAGATCGGTGTGACAGATCGGTTTCACAGATCGGTCTGACAGATTGGTTTCATAGATCGGTGTGACAGATCGGTTTCACAGATCGGTGTGACAGATCGGTTTCATAGATCAGTGTGACAGATCGGTCTGACAGATCGGTCTCACAGATCGGTGTGACATATCGCTTTCACAGATCGGTGTGAGAGATCCGTTTCACAGATCGGTGTGACAGATCAGTGTCACAGATCGGTGTGACAGATCGGTTTCACAGATCGGTTTCACAGATCGGTTTCACAGATCGGTGTGACAGATCGGTTTCACAGATCGGTGTGACAGATCGGTTTCACAGATCGGTGTGACAGATCGGTTTCACAGATCGGTGTGACAGATCGGTTTCACAGATCGGTTTCACAGATCGGTGTGACAGATCGGTATCACAGATCGGTGTGACAGATCAGTTTCACAGATCGGTGTGACAGATCAGTTTCACAGATCGGTGTGATAGATCGGTTTCACAGATCGGTTTCACAGATCGGTTTCATGTACAGTAACGGTGGGTGAACAGTGTTTCCAGACTCCTACAGTTTTTCCCCTTTTGACATTTCTTTTGACATAAAATACATTTAAAGCCTTATTTTAAGGGCTCTTAAGGCCATTTCAAATGCCATAAATCCTATATTAATTATTCCTAAGGCTTCGAATGTTTTACTTGGTCAAACTGCGTGGGTTAATGCGATCCTTTTTTAATGGAGAATTAACCGGATCTTAAACTGTCGCCCCATTAAATCTTAAAAAGGGACGATATATCATTCTCCCTTGTTCTTTCCATTTGTTCTCAGCTAAGAGACACTATAACCTTTCAATCCTTTCCGTAGGATTTGCACAATCAATCTTTACCCTGAGGATTGGTTCTGTTCTGTTTTGGATGCAACTGAGCCGTGTCGATCAATCTTCGATATAAGGTATATTGTATCGTCGTTCGTTTTGGGTTCATCTTCTCATATCCTCTTTTCCATAATTATACAATGTATTCTCCAAGATTCTAATGGGTTTTCTTGGGGTTGGGTGGTACTGTCGTACCGCAGCATCCTCTGGTGGATGCAGTTGTCACGAGGGGAAGATCGTGACCTATTGTGTGGATAAAGAACCTGAGGAACTGTTTGAGGTAGGGGATTCATGGCTTCTCTAATTGTATATGTTCAATCGTAGAATTAGAATGATTTATCCCTTTGGATCACAATGAAATTGACCTAATTAAATACTTGAACCAGATTAAAAGAATTGGTTGATCGCATGTTGTTGCTTATTACCATGATAACAGTTTGCCTCATGTTTTCCTAGATATAGTGATATCTATGTTTTCTTTGATTTGTTGTTCGTTCATGATAGAAATTGATAATGAACGTAAAGCCGGAATTAATTTTTAATTAATTGGCTAAAGATAAAGAGGCATGTAAATTAATATGGTTATTGCCGTTGTTGTAGTTGTTCTAATTTGAGGATAATCAAATTAGGGAAGTAGGCATGGTTATTTGTTTGTAATAGCTTTCTGATTAGGTATCCATGATTGGAACCTATGAATAAAAAAATCTGCCAATTCAATATGGATTAGAGAATAGATTATGTGGGAATTTCTAAATGGGTTCTGAGTTACCCTCTTGTTTGTTAAAGGGTCAAGATCCCATGATGTGATGTTTGTTTTCCTGCTGCTTGTGCTGTGATGTGAGCCTGGATGGTTGTTGTGATATGTGGAGGCATGGAGGCCTTGTGGTTATGGCAGCAGATGTTTCCTAGAGTGGCGAGATGCATCAGTTTATGCATATGGGTGTTGGGGAGCACACCAGGGGTGATGGGATGGGATGGATGTGGTTATTGGTTGCTTGCAGTTTTCTTGAATGTTAATCTGCTTTGCTTTTCCCCACTTCTCAAGGCAGCTGGTCTTCATACCCTTCTTCCGAAGGAGGCGAAGATGTGCGGGGAATGCCACGTTCTTTCCGTGTTTAGCCTCTCGAGGGAGAATGGGTATATGCTCTTTCTATAGGCTGCAAAGACTCGACGGGTAGTATATCTATTCACCGTGTTGATCCTCCTTTGTGTTTAGAAGCATAGGATGTTTTTCTAGAATTCCAGGGAATGTGGAAAAGTAATTCTGTAATGAATGTTTTATTAAATGGTGATAATCTATGGGGATGGAGATGCTGGAATTTAAAGGTGATGTGAATCTTAAAAAGGAGCAGTTGTTTTTTAATGTGATACCAATTCAGTTTGACGTGGAATTGTTAATTCTTAATTAATGTTTAAAGAATTAATTAACGTACAGTGGAACTGATAAAATGAGAATGGAGTAATCTAATAAATCTCTTCAAATGTTTGTGTGCTTATAGGATACCTAGTCTTAGAAGTAGCAGCCTGGAGTCTGAGTGACGTTAGCTGCAGTTGTATCTAAGACTAGGTAATTACCATCGTGTGGACGTGAGTTACTTATATATTCTATACTTTTTGTGTTTCTATACACTACTCCACCCTTTCGGTAAGGGCAACTGACACACCGGGGATTCTGAGCCCTGGGGGGGGGGGGTGTTTTCCCCAACATTCTGATGGGAGGTTGAATGGCTGACTACCCCCTTTGGCCCCGCTCTCTTCTCTTGGTAGATACTTGTGCCATGAGGCACAGCGGTTAGTTACCCCATATATGTGTGTAGAGGGCTGTAATGGCTTGTGGTTATTCACACACATATATTCTGGATATAGTATCCTATGGACTACTATAGGTGTAACGTGTATAGGCTATGATGGCTTGAGGATCCTTACTCGGTGTATGGGCTGTAATGGCTTGAGGTATTATACCCGACGTATGATACATGTTATGCGATCTGTGGTGGCTCTCGAAAATTACCTGGTTACTTTTGGTTGTGAGGACGGTGTGGTGCTTCACCCAGGTGTCTCCGAGCAAGCCTATGTGGTGCACGAGGTGCAGATTGTGGAGCTTAGCCCAGGTGTCTGCGGGCACGCCTTTGGAGAGAGATGCACAGGACGTATGTCGTTGGGGCAAAGCGGAAAACCAGTGGGGAAGTAGTAGCGGGGTACCCTTGATATTCTTTACTATATGCTATATTATTGTATGCATTACTTGCTGAGAGTAGCCATGGTGGGGATGGGAACATAGTATACCTGTTTAGGTGACGAGTTAGTTTCACTTGTTGTTCAATGGGATTTAGCATGCTTTCTTTACCTTTGCACGAGAGGCTTGGAGAGGATCCTACTGAGTATACTGTTATACTCACCCTATGTACATATAAACTGTTTTTCAGGTCACTTGGAGCATGTTGGAGATCAAGCGGGTTACTACTAGCTTGGGGTTGGAGGAGGAGCTGTTCGGGCTCGTGGTCGCTGCCGTTTTTCTTTCTTTTGGGTACTTTTAGTTTTCCCTTTCATTTGTAGTACTTTTGCATGAAATTTCATATATGTACTTGGTTTCCTTTTATATCTCAGTTCTAAGTTGGAGTTGATTGGAGTCTATTCTATCTCTCTCTTCTGCATGTGTTCTCTTAGAGGGTAATGCCTCCCATTTGTATGTTATTATACCCTCGGTGCTAGTCGCCAACCCGGGGCCTACTGGAGGCGGGACTCGGGGGTCATTTTCTCCCTTTTCACATTGCCGGCCCAGGAGGGGTACACTTTGTGGGGAGGGGTTCGTGACAATTATCATCCAGATATCAAATCACATGCTCTCTATGTGAATTTTCATTTTATTGTTCCATTGATAATAATTATTTTCATTAAAATAAGAAGTAAATTTAGTTGAAAATCATTCTAATCTATTTTTATCTTTAAGAAATTAAATTCGGATAAAAAAAATCATCAATTTAATTTCAAATAGGTAACAATTAATATATTCCCAAAAAGTCATTTCATACAAAATATTGTTTGGTATGTGTAACTCAAAAGTGGATGTATTTGGTAATACCAATCGTATATCAACATCTATGTGCTGATATTACACTAAGGTTATAATATCATCTTTTTTTATGATAATTAATGAAGTTAGATGAAAAAATACAATAAATATTATTATTCATTAATGTTACTTATTTTTCATGTACATTCCTTAGATTTGTAGTAAAAATCCTGACTATGTTGGATTTATATGAAAAATAAGGCTTAAATGATAAGTTTATGGATATTAGTATGTTATTTGGTATGGTATTTTCCATAAAATTGGATTTAATTTCTGACGATCATAGGAGAGGGGTGTCCATTTTTATGTTGGGTGAATGAAAGACTTTTCAGTTTTAAAATAAAAAAGATATACCCATGATTTTGACATATAAAAAGTAAAACATTTGTACCAAAGAGTATTAGACATGATAAGGTTCAAATAAATATATTAATATATTTTTGGAATGTTTTATGTAATTTTAACTATTATATTTTAGGTTATCACCTCTGTAATTTTATTTATACCTTAACCACCATAAATAAATTTTCAATTGTTCAGTGTTTAATAATGACAGAAATTAAGTTGAAATATTTAAGAAATTTAATTTAATATGAATCAATATAGTCAATAAATTTTTTCATAAATTCTATACACAGAAGTGAAAAAATTTATTTTAAAATTAATTTCATATACATTACCTGAATTTTGATTCTTGAAGAGAAAATGATCAGATGTTTACAAAGCACTTATATCAAAAATCAATGAGAAAATCATTTTCATAAATATAAAAATTAAAAATAGATATATATTTTATCTAATGAAGAATTAATACAATTTATATATATAATTTTCATTATAAATATTTTAAATGATGATGTATTTTTAATTAAAATTCTTGAATTTTTAACAATTTATCTTAAAATGAACCATTTTAAAAAAGGAAATAAGTTTCCCTAAAACAATTTTTGATAGTGTAATTTAAAAAATAATTTATCTCTTATAAAATAAAATTTTCAAATATTTTGAAAATAAAATTTATATTATTTTTACAATGCATGGAAAAATATTCCTTTAGAAAAATACCTTTTTCCAGAAAACAATTATATTTCAATTTAATGATTCTTATTTTATTTATAAATAAAGAAAATACCTATTTCATTTTTTAATTATTACTATTTTTATCCATACATTTTATTGATAGGTTATATTGGAATAATATATTAGAGTTTATTCGGACTTTGGTTTTTGTATTCGGGATGCTATCAAATAGATTGAATTTAATGGAATATATTTTATGTGTTGAATAAGTTCATTGATATGTGTTTCATGATATATTAAATAAAATTAACTTATATTTAAATTATGAAACATAAAAATATGTATGTAACACGAACATTTCAGGTACCGTAGATTTTTCTATAACAGTATAAAGAGGTTACCTAAAAATTATTTTTTATCCAAAAATTATTTTTCTACTCATATTATATTGAGTTTATATATGCTAGTATTATTTTTAAATATATAAGTTATTAACATGTTTCCTATACTAATATCTATTTCTGTTAGGAATAAATAATTGATTAGGTGTACTGATAGAAAAACATGTAATATAACAAGCAGAACTAGCACTTGGAATAAATTTGTTTTTAATAATTCCTCCCTTTCCAGGATTATATATCATCCAATATGTATATTTAAGAGTTTTATGACAACCAATAATCCAGATAAGGTTTTTCATTCCATTGGATAGCCTCTCTCATTCATCATTTTATTGTTCATTAGATAATTTCACCACATTACATTCTATAATAAATTGACCAGACTTCTCTTTTTCTACAATTATATCTTTTTAAAACAAAGAATATAATTAATAAGGCTTCTTCATAACATTATATTTATAATTTCATTCATTAATATTGAATTCATGTCACAATATTCAAATAAACCATCATTCAACATATTTTTACATGATTTTCAATATCATAATGATTTAAAATGTGACCATGAAATTGAGGAGAAGCATTTAATACCACACATTTGTTTGTCATAAGAAAGACATGTTATTTATCAAAGAAATCTTATCTTTTTGATTTGATTTGAAAGGAACTATCCTCATTGGCACTCTTAGTGGATTTGATATACTTTTTCACATTTTCTTGTTTCCTCATATTTCTTCTTATTCATTTTGTTGGGGAATTTTTCTTTTATGATATCATTAATTTAACATTAATAAAATATTATTTCATTTTTTGAACCATCATTCATGCAGTGTTTCCTACAATACCCTTTAATGTCTTAATTTCCACTATTATTTTGTTTTTAGGATCATATTATTTTTAATAGAACATCTTGAAACAACAATTCCAATGTTCCATCTCATTTATCACTGTTCAAATGGAATTTTTATAATATGTGATTTCATCTATGATAATCTATTTTTTTAGATAGTAGTAATGATTTATAATGTATCTATTTTCGGTTATTCTGTAATGCCCTGATGCTAGATGATCAGAGTAGGTTCATTATTTTAATACATTGGAATTATTACAAGGAATCAATTCCCGATGGACTGACCAGTTTAGTAGTCTTGGAAAATTAATTATATACATTAACATTAGATTATAATTCTGAACATAAAATACAACATAGAGAGTTCACTGAGAACACCATTATTCCCTTCAGCTAAATCTAAAATAGCAATCATAATACACATCTTTGAATCCATGGAAAATAAAAAATACGAAAGGGGGGATCTCAGATGCCCCATAAGGGTAAATAATTTAACAGAAGCTATAATATCATAATGCAAGATGTGTAATAAAAAAAACATCCTTTTTAAACATATTATTGAAAATAATATGACAAAAATAAATTAAACAACAACATATAAACATTCACACATATATCCTACTCATCGAATAATCACATGTAATAACTAATTTCATAATGAGGGAATGGCTGATGCCAGACATCAGTACCACACAGTAAAGGCCTTCTTCCGAGACTAAAAATATATTTTTTTCCAAATACTTGTGCCAAGATGTAGTTTGACTCATGAGACAATCCAAAGCATCGAGGAGCTATAGCGGGCCCCACTTATCACCTACTAAGCCCACTAAATTTCTCATATGAAAAGGTTGAATCATAATAGAATCATTTTTATAAAAACTAGCATACGAAATGTCAATACATTAACTATAAACCATGAATGGTATAATTATAAATCATCCACAGTCAAACATATCATGACTCATTCAAAACAATATGGAAGATTTTATAATAATAAATCAATATCAATCCTGAATTATATTTATTAAATCATGCTGACATAGTTTAAAATGATCTGTGAAAAGTTTTTGAGAGAAATATCATTTTTTTGAAATCATTTAATAGTTATACATTTTTAAAAGAATTAATTTAAAATATATTTTGGAATCATAGTGTCCCATACAAGTTAGAAACTTTTGGAATGAGTTATAATTTGAAAACATTCAGGTCTATTTAAATAAATCAATAAAATCATTTTCGAAAAATTAACATAAATTAATCGGATTAAGAAAGATAAAACATTAAAACATTTAAAATGATGATCTAGTTCAATAGACACTATCATAAAACCTTAAAAAATAATTTTTAAATTATTTTTATGTAATATGGGTATCAATGATAAATATGTCCAAGTAAATACTTACACATAAACAATCTTTTATAATAATGACATTGAGGAAATAACCCTTACCTTGTTCTTTCCACTAGTCAAGGTATATTTAACATCCTGTATGATGACCATAGTATGTTTTATGTTATACCTAAAGAATAATAATATTTATGATATCATATATGATTAATTTATTACACTATACGACCCATTTAATAATAATTTCCCTGTAAAATTAACATTTCGGTAATAATCGCTTTCTTTATAGAACGTGTTCTAACATGTTATTCGTGATCGTATCACATAGATCATTGTTTAAATACATAATGAATATAGAAAATGATTTATATATCATATATATTTAGAATATATATATATATGTATTATAGATAGATATATGAAATGGAAAACACCATTTATGGAGACGATAGACCGTACGTAAGCATAAACTCAGTTTTCGTTTTCATATCGTATTGAACAGAACTAAGTGAATAAGATATATTTAAAGACACACACAAACATATATATATATATGTGTGTGTGTGTGTGTGTTTTAATTATCATTATTATGTCAGATACTTTATAATTACTAAATATATATATTTTTATAATCATCATTGAATGGTGAATGAGGAAATGAATCACATTTCGTCAGGGAGATGGTAAGTCGTACGTACACACGAGTGATGATATCATTTAATTAATGAATAAAATTTCTGGAATAGGATGGTGTAATAATTTTACAGAAAAATTTGGATGTTATTTTCGTTATTTATATACATATTAATCATAATTTTATATACCCTAATAACATAGTGTTGAATAACAAATTACACCATGACGTGGAGATGGTAGGCTGTATGTACACACGAATGGCGCCATTACCATTAATATGATTGATATAATAATGAATATGGTTTTAAAATATTTATAATAATATTATAATAGGTAGAAGGTTAAGGAGTTTTTATTTTTTTATGGAAATAGCAATGAAAGAGAAAGTGGAAGAAGAAAAGAACATTGAACGATGTGATAGAATAATTACCTCTTCTTTCGATGTTTCATTTAGATTTGATAATAAGGACTCTTTAGGATGTTATTCCTCTCAAGGTATCTTGGTTTATGTGAGGGATGTTTGGAGGATATTTGGGTATGTTTCGGTTGAGCCAAATGGCTATGGATTTTGGATTTTGGAAGATGGGGATGTACACTTTTATAAGAGGTGTGACGGTCACTTTTGGAAATGATTGAAAATTTATTTTATTATAAAATAATATTTTGTTTATAATGGCTCCAAAAAAAATTTTATCGGTTAATGTGGGGATGGGTCGATAACAACTCATCCAATAGGTTTTAGATAGGATTAGGTCACCATATCAACTATATCATTTAGATTTAACTCTCACTTAAATAGTTTAACTTTTACTGTGTCATCTTATATTCATACAATAAATGGAAAGAAAACATACTCTAAACATCCAAGCCCGAATGGCCCGTAGGCCTTCTTTTTTTATTTTATTATGGATAATCCCCCTTTTATGGGTTAAAGGGGAACCTGTACATGACCCGTAGGCCCAAGGCACAAGGCCCCACAAACCCAAATACATGACTCAAAGGCCCAGAGGCATACCATGCCCATTGGACGACCCTTAGATTTTTAGGAATATTATATAATTTAATATAATAATTTTTAAAAAAAACACACATTTATGTCAATTTATACACTATTTAGTATTTGGTTTTTGTGAAAGTACTCAAAACATGATTAATTCATACAAGATACATTTAATAAACCCAAACATGTCATATTCAACTAGAAAATTCATGGAGATCATGAAAACGTTTAAATTATTTTATTTTAAATATTTATAATAAAGTTTTTTTGATTCATTCACTAATATTGTAATTACTAAGTCATCATTATATCATATGTAAAGTTAATCATATAATGTATAAAATTTTTAAATAAAATACCATTAGGTATAATTTTTTTAAATTTTTATAATGAATATTTATAGTCAAATTTATCATATTTGTATCTCTATATTAAAAATGTTTTAGCTTTTAATCTTTGAATTAAACACTTTTAACTCTTACTTAAATAAAATAAAAATAAATGTCCTAATCTAATCCAAGTGGACCTAAAAGATCAATTTTTATTCATAATGTTGGTATTGGGATAAATAAACTTATCCTATAGAATTATTAAATGTTTTATAGTAATTATAAAATAATTTTTACCATTAATTACCCTGTTTACTTTTAACAGTCGTAAATAAAATTCAGAAGTTACTATACACCAAAAATTATATTAATCTTATTGAAAAACATTTTTTTAACTAATATCAACCATGTATCTCTGATTTTTTAAATTCTACACATTGAAGTAGTAAAATTAATTTTTTTTTGAAAATTTGCAAATACTTCTAGAAGGTGAGTAAAATGTTGTAGAAAGTTCAATAATCAATTTATACTTCTAATTTTATTATAAGATGACACCAATGAATTACATTGAATGTATATAGGTTTTATATATTTATTTTGACTTAAATAAATTTAAATTAAATAAATAAATTTTTAAATTAGAAGTCAGTCTTAAATAAAAATGTCGTACTTATCACAATTCATCAACAAACAAATGTTTTCCGAAATATACCAAAAAAAGACTCTAAGATAATTTCAATATTTCAAATAAGAAATGAATTTTATTTTAAAAAATTAAAAACATAGAAGTTTCATTAATTAATTTAACAATAATTCTAATTTTCAAAACCAAAAGGGGTGTTTTTTAAAATTAAAAACTATCCAAAGATTGAGTTATCCTTATGTCAAATTAAAATGCAAAATTACTTATAAAGACCTATATTGTATTAAATGTTAAAAATATAATCTAATTATAATTCGAAACCATTCAAATTAATAATTTATCACATTAAAAAAAAATTGATTCAAAAGGTGTTTTCAATTAAAATTTAGTATTTTTCACTATTCATCAAAATATGAATGTTATTATAAATGTACAAAAAATTTATCCAAACTAAATTTTTATGTATTTATTTTAAAGAAGAATGTAATTTAATTATATTAAATATATAAAAGTTTCAATGAATTGTTATTAAAAATATTCTCTATTAAATATTCGGTAAAATTACATTTTGTTTAAAAAAATATTCTTTTAACTAAAAATAGGAATTTGTCCGTCTATTTTGTATAAGAAAAACATAAAATGATTGTTAAAATTATATAGGATATATATATAATTCCAATTTAAATTAATACAATTCATAACCGCTTTAATAATGACTAGTTTGGTTAGTCGTGGTGCACTCGAATTCATTGTTGTGTGTTGCGTAAGTTGTTAAATACTTTGAAAAGATAACATAAAATGAAATCATGGGGTGTTACATTTTCCCCTCCTTCAATAAATTGAATCCTCCAAATTTAAAAATTTCTATAAAAAATAAATTGTTAAAAAAAGAAAGATACATTTTTGGAAAACCCATATCATAAATTGGTTTTATAAAATTTAGTCTTAATAAGAGGGAAAGGGAAATGAAAAGCTTACTACCAAATTATGATCTCGATTAAGAGAAAATTGGTGGAAATTATAAACAAGTAACTGGAGGGAAAACGTAAATATTTATAGGGAGTGATTGAGATCATCAATCATAGACATGTGTACAATTGAGAGCTTCAAAGCCACCAATCTATGATGATTTAAAATATCATCATTTCAACAAAACATAAGGAATTAAGAAAACACATTTTTGGTTTTTGGATCCATTCCCTAACGTTTAAGAATTAATATATTCATAAAAAAATTAGAAAAAATATACTTGATATGTAGAGTTTCATCCTTTAACTAATTGCTACCACAAACTCAACTTTCACTACATAAGATAATAGAATTCCAAAATATTCTATTTATCCTAATTGTATAGGGTTCTAAAAATAATTAATTTATAAATAATTTTGATAATATTTAAAAAAAACTACATTATACAAATAAATACATCTTGTAGGCTAGTGGAAAGTGATTCACCCTTGTCTCCCTTCGGTTGCAGGATCAAGTCTCCCAGCCTTGTCGGATCCAACTGGTTGTCGCCTGACCTCTGAGTTGTCCTTTTTATAAAAATCAAATAAAATAAAATGTTGATGTTTTTTTAAATTTTAAAAATAGAATCCAATGATTAACGTAATCCATTCCAATCTTTAGACTTATCCAAAAGACTTATTTCCAAACACAGAATAAAAAATTTATATGGAAGGTAAACACAATGAATATCCTTTTCCACGTAATAAAATGGGAACACCTTCATTGTGTATTATTATAAAACATGGTAACAACCGGAATTACCATAAAACCTTTATTTATTACATTCATGCCCACTTATTCCTTATATAATACTAGATATACTTCTTATATCCAAAAAATTTGTAAACTTCAAGAATGAAGGAATATACAAATCATTAATCAGTATCAAGGTATTCTATAATATCTAATATAATTTATCCAAATCAACATATCTTATTCCAATATCACTACCTCCTTATCAAGAACCATATTATGGTTTATCTTTCTCTCAACCATATATTATCCAAAAAAATTAAAGTCCTATTGAGTCACATTTCATGGTTCTACAAAATATCATGTCATTAATGAAATAGTACTACAGTACAATCCTAATATACACTATAATTTTTATAACATGTATATCATAGATACAACACTCAAACGACTTAATTCTTTAATAACGACATAAGAAAAATAGTCATTACTCTTAATCTGTGGTAATATCAAAACATAATTATTATCCAACATTATCATTAGGGGTATACTCTGATGATTGGGATATTGATTCGTGTAGTGTCCCAACTCCATTCGGATAAAGAATTGTACATTTGAAACCCTTTTATAACCCTTGAAATCACATACATGATGTCTTTTTCTCCGAACCTATAACAAACTCCAATGCATTTCAATCATTTACCAAGGTGATTCTTTCCACAGTTATAAAATATGTGAAAAATATTTATATACCTTATCCCCTTTATACATCTTTCTATCTTACCATCCTTTTCTTCTATGGCATCACATAAAAGACAAAGGGCTCATAAAACTCATTACATATCTTATTAACACATGATATTATTTGTTCATATGCAGATAATACATGGGATATTATTTTGTTTCTAAATTTTGGAATAATACCATGAATGATATTACCATTTCTACTCATTGGATCATGTGTATTGCGGGAGTTCTAATTCCATCTACTGGGCACCATTTCTAAATAATGGAATACAATAAGTTAGTTTTTTGAATCTCAATGCATAATTACAAACATGGAAAATTCCTAACGTAAATTGAAATGATTATGCTTATAATCTATAATCATAAAAAATGTTTTCATTGAGAAATTAATTACTCAAAAATTATTTATAATGGCTTCTAAAAAATGTGAATTATCCTAAGAATATCCCCCAAGACAATCATAACCATGGGTGAAGAAGGGCCCATTTTCATGTATCAGGATAACCCAAGTCAAGTCCAAAAATCCGTGTCAGAGTTTCAACTTTTAGGTACATCTGTGCTAGATCTGCCTATACAAATGCATCGAGGAGCTATAGCAGGCTCGACCTGTCACTTACTATTTCCACTACATTTCTCATATAAAAAATTTGAAACATAACACAAACATTCATATTAATACTAACATACCAAATGTTAATAAATTAACTATAAACTGTGAATGGTATAAAAATTAAACATCCACAGTCAAACATATCATAACTCATTCAATATAATATGTATGATTGTATATAATAAATCAATCTCAATCATGAATAATATCCATTAATGGTTGCTGACATACTAGAAAATGATCTGTAAACCATTTTTTAGAAAAATATCTCTTGTTGTGAAATCATTTAAAAGTCACACATTATTATAGGAATTAATTTAAAAGAGATTTTTGAATCAAAGTGTCTCATAACACTTTTAATCTTTTGAAAAGAATTATTATTTCAAAAAATTCATGTCCATATAAATGAACCCTGAAAACCATTTTAAAAACATGGAAATTAATTAAAAAAATTAGAAATATAAATCATTAAAACATTTAAAATGATGATCTAGTAAAATATAACCTCCAATAGAACCTTAAAATATTTCCTTTGAATTTTTTATGAAATATGAGTATCTATGATAAATATGTCCCATTAAATACTTACACATAAATAATCTCGGATAATAATGAGATTGAGAAAATTATCCTTATCTAGTAATTTCCTTTAGTCATGGGTACATTTAAATTCTTCTATGATGACCTTAGTTTGTTGTCAAATTTTACCAGAACCATATTAATATATATGATATCACACATAATTCATTTATGACTTTATATTACCCATTTAATAATAATTTCCATGTTTAATTAACATTTTGGTTAATAATTTCTATCTTTATCGTACATGTTTTAACTTGTTATTTTTGATCGTATCACATAGATAATTATTTAAATACATAAAGAATATAAAACCTGATTTATATATCATATATTTTTTTAATATTAATTTGAATAATATATGGATATATTAAATGGAAAGAACCATTTATGGTGATGGTTGGTCGTACGTACGCATAAACGATGTTTCCGTTTTCATATCATATTGAACAGAACTAAGTGAATAAGATATATTTAAATAAATATATATATACATCTGTGTGTGTGGGTGTGTTTTCAGTTGAATTATTATGTCATATATTAAATATTTATTAAATATAAAAATTTCTATAATCAACATTGAATTGTGAATGTGGAAATGAATCTCGTTGAGTCATGGACACGGTAAGCCGTATGTACACACTAATGACGTTATAATTTATTTAATGATTAAAAGGATTGGAATTAGATGCTATATTAATTTTATAGAGACATTTTCATTTTATTTTATTTATTTATATAAATAATATTCATCATTATATCCATCCAAATTACATTGTGTTGAATAACAAATTACACCACGTTGTGGAGACTGTATGTCGTACGTACACACACATGGTGACATTATCATTCATAGGATGGATTGAATAATGAATACCATTGTTAAATATTTATAATAACATAAAAGTATGTTGAAGGTACTAGAGTTATTATTTTTGAATGGAAATATCTATGAAAGAGAAAGTGGAATAAAAAAAGAACTTTGAAAGAGGTGATAAAATCATTTATTCTTCTTTGTGGTTTTCTTTTTTATTTGAACAAAATGTCACCATAGGTTGAATTTATGCTCAATGGAAGGACACTAAGATAAAGTGAGATAAGTTGGTAGGATATTTGGCCCCAGATTTTCTGAGAGAAATGGCTTTGGATTTGTGATATCGAGAGAAGGGGAAGTGCCCTTTTTTAAGAGGGTGAGGGTCACATTAGGAAAATCTTGAAATATTATTTTATAATAAATTCATTCCCGATTTATAATGGATCCAAAATGAATTATTTATATGATATGGTGGGGATGAGCTGAAAACTACTCAATATATATGTTTTAGAGAGGTTTAGGTCACCATATTAACATTGTCTTTTATATTTATCTCCTAGTTAAGTAGTCTAACTTTTACTGTTTCTTATGGTATTCTTACACTATATGGTAAATAAACAGACTCAAAACATTCCAGAGAACCTCAAGTGGTTCATTAATGAAATATATAATATTATTTAAGACCTTTTTCTGAGTGTTATATTTTTACAAATATTATATAATTTAATAATATAATATATGTTTTAAAAACTCATTTATGGAAATTTTGAAACTATTTAGTATTTGGTTATTGTGAATGTCATCACTACATGATTACATAGAAAAAGATATATTAAATCAAACCTTTCATGACATATTCTTTTATATTATTCTTGGATTTCATTAAAACATTGAAATTATATTTATCATTATATTTATAATATCATTTATTTGATTCTTTCATTAATAAGGTAATTACAGCATCATCATTGTGTCACAAATAAATTTAATTATATAATTTCATAAAATTATTAAAAAAATACCATTATTTATTTAATATTCCTAACTTTTTGAGGAATATTTATAGTCAAATTTATCTTTGGTTTAACCCAACATTTAAAATGGTCTAGTTATTAATCTTTGAATTTAATACTTTTAACACTTCTTCAAATAAAATAATAATAAATGTTCTAATCTAATAAAAGTGGACCTATTGGATTTTATTTTATTCGTAAGGTTGTTTTAGGTCAAAATAAAATTGTCCAATACATTTAGGAAATGTTTTAGGGTAATTATATTATCATTTTTACCTTTAATTACCCTATTTACATTTAACCGTGGTAAATAAAAGTAAAAAGATACTATTCCACAAAAAATATTTTCATAAAATTGAACCAAATTATTCATACTTATATCAAATTTGTCATATATATTTTTTAAATTCAACTCACAGAAGCTGTAAAATTATGTTTTATGCAAATTTACAAATTCTCTTAGAATGTGGGTAAAAGACGGTAAAAAGATCAATAAATATTTTTACATATAATTTTATTATAATATGACTTAAATTAATTACATTGATCATATATAGGTATTAATTATCTATTTTGACTTAAAAAATTAATTTAAATAAAAAAAATTATTTAAATAAATAGTTAGTTTTAAACAATAACACGATGTTTTTCACTATTAATCAAAAATTGATTGTTTTTAGAAAAATACCAAAAATTATTTCAAAGATAATTTTTATAATCCTAATAATTAAATGATTTAAATTTTAAACAATTAAAATCATTGAGGATTCATTAAATAATTTAAAATTATTCTTGTTCTCAAAATCAGAAAGTTGGTTTTGAAAAAGTAAAAACTATCAAAATATTGACATTATGTTTATGTCAAATTTAAATTTGAAATAACTTATATTGACCTAAATTGTATTAAATGATAAAAATAAAATTTAATTATACTTCAAAACCATTCAAATGCATAATTTTACTCTACAAATTATTTCATTTAAAAAATTAGTTTTTACGTTAAAATTTAGAATTTTTCGTTATTCATCAAAATTTGACTATTATCAAAAAATTACCAAAAAATAATTCAAAAAAAATTATATCCTGATTCTATAGAGGAATGTTTATTCATTAAATTGGATATATAAAACTATGAAATATTTTTTAAAAAAGGATTCTCCACTAAATACCCAGTAAAATTGCAGTTTTTGAAAAATACATATTTTTTCTGAAAATTTTAATTTGTCTTTATAATATGACTAAGAAACACAAAATATAAATGTTAAAATTATATACAATGTGTATATAATTCAAAATTATGTTAATACATTTTATAATCTCTTTTTGAATGGCTAGTTTGGTAAGTTGTGGTTTGCTCGAACTTGTTGTTTTGTAAAGCACAAGTTGTTGAATTACTTTGATGAGGTAACATTCTATGAAATCTTGGGTTGTTATGTCTTCCATATTCTATATTATTTACTCTTAAATTGACTTCATACATCAATACAATTATAATTATGTCTTTTTTCTCTCATAGATTACATAATTGACATGATAATATAGTGAATGAAAATATACATCAATATCTTTCTAGAAGGAATTTAAGAAGTCACTTGACTTGATCCATATATGTAATTGCATCTCCTAGTGCATGAATCAAGATCCTAAGATACATTTAATGTATATATTACTTATTATTCAACAAAAAAGTACCTTTATTACAAATTTTAGTATTTAATAACATTTTATTAATATTATAAATTCATTAATTTTAAATTTCCATAGTATCCCAAGTCACAAAAGAAGTTGCGTGTGAAGATATTTTTTATATTTATTTTCAACTAAAAATATAAAACTAAAATTAATTACATTAAAAATAATAATAATATTATACATTAGTTGAATCAATATACATAGATATATAATCCATAGGTTTTTCATGTTTATCTTCAATTATTTTCCAGATATCAAATCCCATACTCTCTATGTGAATTTTTATTTTATTCATCCTTTGAGAATAATTATTTCAATTAAAATACAAAGGCAATTTTTTATAAGTTCCTTCTAATCTATTTTTATCCATAAATAAATAAATTTAGATAATGAAGAAAATAATTAATTTAAATTCAACAAGTTTTCAGTTAAAATAATTCCAAAAAATGATTTTATACCATATATAGGTTGGAGTTCATAACACTAGAGGGGGTTCATTTCGTTCAAAACAATTTAACTATTTAAAAAATTTAAAACTAAATACCCCAATTTAAGGAAAATCAGTAGTTAAAAAATATTTTATATATAACAATTTGTTCTTTCATGTATCTTTTTAGAAGAATAAACATGGATCAGTTTAAATAAAATTTTAATACATTGTTTTTTCAAACTATTTTATATAATAAAACATGTTATAAAATTGAGTATTTATACTAATTAAAAACATAATGATTTATTATATTTTTAAAATTAACTAGTAAAAAAAATAAAAAACTAGAGAATCTTTCTACAAAATTTTAATAAGGTGTTCATACCTAATCCAATACAAAACCCTTATACCTATTGAAATCACCAACTATAGTAGAGTTTATTTTCAATTAATGAAACACATAACTCTGATAAGGTTTTTAAAATGATTTTACAAAAATATATAATGAAAAAAACCTAATATTTAGTTTTAAAAGGTTTATAAAATATACCAGTTCATTTAGGACCTCATTCATAGTTATTCATGTGAATAAAAATATATGATTCGATAGTGAGTATCCATTACTCTCAATTGTAGCACATTTGATAGTGTTTTTACAGATAAAATGAGTAATATAAAACATAACCTGGATGATTATGTATAAATTAAAAGAGGAATATATTCATAGTGAGAAAATTATAATCATGATGATCAAAATATATTCTTCAACACTTATTTATTGGTCATATCTTTTTAATGGGCTTCATCATGTTTCTCATAAAATTATATAAAATAGTGCATCATTGAGTTTTCTATATAAAACTGGATCTCAAATAGGAAATCATATTTTATATCTCAAGTATACAAAAAATTATATAGCATCACAAATATACGTGATCTAATATTCTTTATAAAATGATCATTAACAATGTATCCATTAAAAAAATTAATGCAACATTAATTTCAGTAACACTACATTTATTGATTCAAAAAATATGTAATAGGGGATTTGAAATTCAATACTGGTGAGATAGAGAAAGAAATATTTATTCACATAAATAAAATATAGTTTATCTCATAAAAAAATTCCATGGTTAGTTGATATGGAATGGTGACATGTTTAGTTCGTCTCTTCATATGGTCATATCATTTTCATATGTCATAGGTTAATGAAATCATGTTGTAAGATGTTTTTGCATTCACTGGTTATAATAAAATTCATGGTAATTATATTTCAGTATGAAATATTATACATACCTTTTCATTGTATCTTGATATCATCATATGGTATATAATATCCTTCACGTGGTGGCATTTCTTTTTTTCACATTCAGACATTTTTATCTCATAGTGTGTTAGTGGTAAATGTAGTAATTTGACTCTAAACATTCATTAAACTGAATCTATAATTTTTTTTCATGACATAGAATATTTTTTTTATCTTACTAATTTTTTGAAGTTTTTTTGTGGTAATGGCATTTATAACTTATAGTGAGGTAATATGGTCACATGACCATCACACAGTATCATGGCATTGTAAACTCCAGATGTAGACATTTTTTAATAAATTTTGGATATAAAAAATTAGCTAAAATGAAACATTATATTTATTAATAACATTATTAAAATTACATAGAATCATTAATATAAAAAGGTGTTGGGCTAGGCCAAATTTTTTTGATCATTAATGGGTTTTCAATATGTATAAAAAAATATTATATTCTCTTCATAAAGAGTACTAACCCAATAAATTTTGTTAGTGATATATTAAGTAAATAATATATAAAACTATAAGGAACAACATCTCATTATAGTTGAAATTATTTTATATGGTAATCCTACCACATAGTGGTTTTTATATTAAACTCAAAATCATGTACTTATTTAAAAAATAAATTACATAAGTTACTCAACAATCTTGAGTTAAAACACTCTATATGATAAATTTATTATAGTTTAATAGGATTTTCCTTGTTATCATGTTTGTTGGTTACTATTTATTTCATTGGAACTTGGATAGGTATAATATGTCTCATGATTCCCCACTCTCTTGTAATTGAACCCACAATTTTTTGTAGATTTTCTCTTTACATGAATCCTTCTTGTCTGAGGACCATTATCTTGACACATATAGCATTTTGCTATCCTACTAAGTAAATTTTCTATAAGACTCATAACATATATTTTACATTTAATAAATTTGATCTTCAATCGATCATTATTTGGATTCGTGATTTTCTGTTTGATTTCATCATTCTAATTTTTTTTCAGATTATAGTTATGTTAACATATTATTTTAGATACATAATAGTAGTTTTCTAAATAATCCCCATATTTCCCACTCCAACCCTTATCCCATTAGGTTATTCATTGGGATAATAATTTCAATTTCCATGGAATCTATTGTTAAAATTTTTTATATGAGATTAAGACATTACTAAAACCAAATCAGTTAACATCAGTGATTATCATTATAATATAGTTCACATTATAAGTAATCAGCATCACACTACAAATATTATAGTGGTATTAAACTAGAATTAACATTATTACATTCCCAAAAAAATATTTTGGAAATTGTTTTATATAATTTGGACTAAACCACACAAAATAAACCCATACATTACTTGTGTACACATATACATAGTATCAATTTCATTCCTAAAAAAATTAAAAATAATAAAACATATTTATTTTCAGGATAAAACAATAAATCATTTCCCAATACCTCATAAATGCCCCAATTCTTCCATAATACCTATTAAAAACAATTTGAAAATATGAGAGGAGAATAAATAATAAGTAAGAGAATAAAATAATTTCATAAAAACTCATTCAATGTCAAGGAAAACTCATGTTGGGTTGATGGAATATCATTACCATAACACTCTTAAATTTACCCCTAAATGGAACAACCAAATGGTCTACTTTCATCTATTGAGTACCTAATGAAATAGAGAGATATAATGGGGCTCAAAAATTATATATTAAGTTATAATTGGGATCAAACTATCATATATTAAGTAATAATGGGACTTCAAAATTCACATAATTATCTATAATGGGAGAAAATAATAATTATAAATTTATAATAACCCTAACATAATCATATATAAGTAAAGGTTGCATCATAAAAACATTATTCGATAGAACACGACAATACATTTTGAAATCACATATTTTCAAAAAAAATATGCTCATACAATGGAATAAAATTTATTTCAAAGTAACCATATATGAATTTATTTTAATATTCTAAATATTAATACAATATGACTATGGAAAAACCCCATCATGTTGTATAAGTTAAAAAAATTATTTTATATCATAATCAGAAAGTTCAAAAGAACCACTTTAGGAAAATAAAAAAAATAGTAAAAATTAAAAAGTTAAACCTGATTAAAAATTACATTCTAAAAAAATATTAATAATAAATAAATGTAAATTATTTTATAAAACATGAAAATTAAAGAGAAATAGAGTTTTAAGGGTACTTATTAAAAGATTTCATTAAAAATAAATTCCCATATAAATATTATATCATTGAAGTGAAAATTAAGAAAATGAATAAAATATGTCTATAATATTTAAATACACATAAATATATCTGAATAAAACATATGATATTCGAAATTAATTTGGAACAAACTATTTTTATGAAAAAAATCTCGTAGAAGAAGGTTATACCAATAAATGGTAATTGGGTTAACAAATCCATTACCATATTTAATTAGCTATATATTATTCCACATAGAAGTAATAATTATCAAACATAACTTTTAATTGCGTAAATATATATATAATAAATATATTATATAGAAAATTTTATTACATACACCACTCACAAGAATTATGTGGTGAATGAGGCATATATTTCATATAAGTAAAAAAAGCAAGACGTGAAGCTACTTACCTCATCTTACCCATTAGTGTTATGTACCATAGACTCCTTTAAAATGATTTAAATAATGTTTTTAAATACATAAATAACTATATTATTATTTACAATACCTTATTTTTGTAGTTTATGACATCTAATGACCCATTAATTACCAATATTTCAATATTTTTATAGATCTGAGTGTGTTTGTTCTATGCATCAGTGACCATTTTATTTCTATTAAATTATAGATGTTATTTTAAATTTCGATTAAAACCACCTAAATGGAATATAATAGTATTAATAAACAACCATAAATATTAACGGTCCCATATATTATTATTTTTCACACATGATGACGATTCACTAGAAAAAAAGTTAATGATAAATGATTACTTTGTTTGGGTGGTTTTCGTGAACACAATGAAGTAGTTTAATTTTATATTATATTACTGGTATATATTAGTTATAGAACATGAAAATGATAAAATATTATTACACTATTAATATTTAACTAGAATAATGTTTTTATGACAATCCATGTGGGTAATAATAGAAAATAATGAATAAAAAATATTCATCGAAAAGATTGACTAAAATAACATGAAATATTATTTTTGTTTCATTTAATAATGTTAGGTAATTAAAATAATGGATATGGGATATTTGAAATGAAACAAAATATTAAACTATGTACATTATATTGTTATTATTATGCTTTAATTGATAAATTATTTTACTAGAATGTAAAAATTAAAAAGAAAATAAGTAGGGTGTTTTGGGAAAATTACCTTCTAAGTATCACCTCAGTGGGAGACCCTAGATGACCATGGACCATGCCTTTTGGTGATACTCTAATCACTTTTAAATGGGTTGATCAATGGGGATAGTTGTGGAATGATATTGTAGGATCTTCATTATTTTGTTTTATAAATCGGGTGGTGAGGGGTAGTATTTGTACTTGAGGAGAGGTGGTATTAAGTGATTAAAATAAACAATATATTATATTTTCTTCCAAAAACATTGATTTTATATTTAATTTAAATAAATTTTATAAAAATTAATATTTTATATTTCGGTTTGATCAATCCAGACATCAACCAACCTTTATATATTGTAATTTTGAGGTATGTTATGGTTTTACCTTTTTTACTTAAATTGTTGTTGTTATTTTACATATACTTTGGTAAATTATTTTTTAATGATGGTAAATATTATTTCACTAAAAATGAAATAAAACATTAAATATAATTATATTCTTTTAATTAAAAATATTTCATCCATTTTACCCAATATAATTCCCATTTATTGAATATTTATATGTAAAAATAATCTCAGAGAACAAATGACCAAACTAGTTTTACAGTATAAATTTAAAAGGACTCGTTTGTTTTTATATCATATTCCAATGTGAAATTCATTCAAACCACCTAAATTGGTGTAATTGAATTTTTATTTATCTAATTATACATTAAAAACAATTTAAAATAAAATTTTATTATATAAATAAATTTGATGAAAAATCAATTTCTAACTAAAAATATACATTTTTCCCTATTTGAAAAAATATGAAACTTATTTGAAAAATAAAAAAAATCACCATAAGGTATTTTTGATCTTCCAAGATCGAAAATGATGTTCATTTAAACCCGTTAAATTTATAAATGTGACAAAATATTTTTTTAAACTCGTGTTCCATTAAAAAGAATGAAAATTTTCCTTTAAAAATAACTTTTTAAGCAGCCAATATGATTTATTGTTATCTTAAGCTTATATAAATTTTTTGAATAATTTGAAAACATTTTATTTAATATATCATATATAAATATTATAAATATATTTTACAAATAGTGAAAAATTTAATTTATTTTGATTAAATTTCCTTATGGGCATAAAATATGTTTTTATTAAATAATAATTTATATTCGATTTTTTTCATTTTTTTATAATTGAATGGTAACCAATGAATTCATTTTATAAACATAAGAAAACTATAGTTTTATAATTTAATTAATCTCATTCATTCCCACCATTCCAATAGCTTGGAGATATCTGTCACATATAAATAATAATGGTTAGTCATTTATTTACGCTTGATACGACATATGACGTATTATATTGAGTATAGGGTTTCCTTTTAAAATATTAGTATGTTCCACCACCCATCTCTAATAAACATCATAATCATATTTTGAACTCAATATTGAAAAACTAGTAGTTTTAATTTTCAAAATACACATTTGACATCCCAAATCATAGAAAGGCTCTAAAAAACATTCAATTGAGTTGTAATTAATGAGAGTATAAAGTTCAATTAAGATAACACATAGTAGGATTCCATATAGTAAAACATATACATGGAAGTTAAAATTTAATTCACTAGGAATAATTTAGAGAGATAGAAATTTTTTTTAAAAAAAAGTAAGAAAATCACTAAATCATACATTGTTGATAGGTCAAAAGGATATTGATTTCTTGTTCTGAAATGTAATTAGATAATTTTTTTTGGAAATAATTTTTCATGGGCTAAGGAATTATTTTACAACCTGGATGAAGAATGTATGGAAATATACATACTTTAATATATGAATGATACCCTCATCATCTCACTCAACGATGATTATTAAAGATTAATTTTCATACCTGATGAATCAAAATTAACATATACTAATTGAAAAAACAATAAAATAATAACTATATAAACCCCTTTTCCATATTAATTAACAAAAATAAATCAGCACATGATAACATGATTTACCATATATAATAAACCATTATTTGACTAATACAACTTTAATATCTAAAAATCTATGGTATTACCCATACATCAAAATAATTTTTTCAAAAAGTATATATCTTAAAAAATTCTCAAAATATTCCCAACTAAAATTGAAACCCAAAATCAGATAGACATGATCAAATAGTCTTCCAAGATAAATTTATATTGATCTCCAAATAACATCCATTAATCATTATGTCTCATTCCAAATGTAAAATCTTATAGTATTTCCTTTTACATAATCATATATGATTTCAAAAATTGTGAATATCTTTAAAAAACATTAATCACATAATAAATAAATAAATATAAAATCACTTCATTATCATTAAGGAAAAACTTGTGATCGAAAAAACATATTTTTAATTGATAACATTTATTATCTAAAATGAAAAATTTCATACTAATAGGGACATCGTTTAGACTAGTAGAAGGTGATGCACCAGTCTCTCCCTTGAGATGGGTGTTAGTAACATTCGGTTCTTCCAGAGAAGACATGTTGTCACCCATGCTATGGGTTCTTATTTTTATAAAACTATAAAAATATAATCATTATAAAATTCACCAATGCTATAAAATTATTCAAATATATCATTACATTACAAAAACGAATATATTATTCCATTAAATTATCATCCCAAAAAATGTGAGCACTCTTAATTATCTCAAAAGAAAAGTAATTATAAACCCCAAAGTTTAACAATATATTTTAAAATCATTTAAAAAAGAAAGAAATATTCTTCAAATATATATTTTAATATCATAATCATAAGGGTTAAATATATATCAAAAATTTATCAAAACATGATAAATATCTCCATAATTATATCCATTACTTAAACATAATTTTTTTTTCCAAGAATATTAAACATGTGATCAAAAATTGAAAAATATTATGCTTTATGGGGCTATCATCTCTTATACAGATGACCCAACATCAACTGTAGAATTATTAAATGAATTTTCTACACGTTTGTGATTATGATGATGATTATATACATCCTATGATATCAACATTAGAATCTCATTTTCATAATTATCCATCTCTTTATAGTTAAATCATCTTACCACCAGCTTCTCATTATTTTTTCTAATCATATTCCTTACACTTATAAGCCATGAGTCCAAAACGTTACACATAAGTAAAATATCACATAATTTTCACGATATTCTCAAAATTCATTTTATCAATATTTTCACAAGATGTAAACATTAATTTCATACCTAAAATATTGAATGATGAATTATTCCTTGATTCCATCCAACATGATCACTTCTTATTTTTATCATTACGAGGCCCATACATTTTAGCGAACTATATCCAATATTTTTTATCATAATTAACAAGTATCTCATATATATTAAACTCTTCTGAATCCAAATAACTCAATTTAACTAGTTTCAAAGTAGAGTTAATCTCTAATAATTCTAAAATCAATTTCCTTTAAAAATACATTGTGTACCTTGCTAGTTTGGTAAAATTGGCTTCATATGTTGATATAGAATATTTTTACTTCTAACTCTATTCTTGGAAATTTTTCACTATTCTAGTTGACTAGTTATAGTAAAATAATTCTCCAGAAAAAGAAACATGAAATCAGACCACTTCAAAACATTCTAATTATATTTCTCTCTATAATTATTAACTAGAGACCACCAATGACCGACATCAACATCCAAATGATAAATATACTGGGTTTCCTATATTCATTCTGAACATCAATTTAATTCAGAAATATTTTTCTTAAAGTTGATATATCATCTATATATCACTATATTATAGGGTGAATTGAATTTTTGATGATGATTCCTCACAAAATTTCCAACTACAGGTGAGATCTTGTGTTCTTCATCTTACTACCCCTTGTAAGGATACTAATACTATTAATAGAATCTTTCAAATAATCTATCATCATTAAAAAAATTATGTTATGATTCTAACCATATTGGAATGATGATTAAGAAGTGTGTTTTCTACATGATTCATTTATAGCGTAGCATCCATGATTCTACAGCACAAAACCATTATGAACAGTCATATCAAAGATAAAACAACATGATGATCATCATCTATTATATCTATTCAAATTAATATAACATTAAATATTATTCATGGGTATAATATAAATAGAATTCTTACTCCTAAAGTAATCCAAACTGTGATATAATAACAACTATAAAGATATATCCTTATACTATACAAATAATAGTGATTTTAATTGAGAGTCCACATTTTATTCATTCCCATGAATCATTTTAATTTTAATTTTCTGATAATTAATAATAATATATAAAAAATAAACCCATACACTAATAGTGTAAACTTATACATATTATTAATTTATTCTATATAAAATATATTGAAACTAAAAAAAACGTGGTTTCCTTTCAAGATAAAATTATGAAAATTTTACCATGATGTAATTCTAGTATATATCTCCATTAAATATTTTTTCTAATAATTTATAAGAATTTTATGGGAATAAATCCAAAATAATGGACATAGAGAATAAATTCATTAGCCATATGAAATAATGAAAATCTATGAAATTTTATTTCTTAAAATTAGATTAGAAATAAAAATTATAATAATGTAGGTTTATTGGGGAATTGTTACCAGAATTATTATATTTTCTCTATTAAAAAGTGAATATCAAACTTTTTTACATTCATCTCTAGAGTATCGTAGGAAATTGATAGATATAATGGGGTTGATCAGTCACCTATTGAGATATAATAGGGACAAAACAGTCTTATATTGAGATATAATGGGGACCCATCCATTATATATTGTAAAATAATTGTCTTAATCCATAATAAAAATGTTTATTAAACATAAATTAAAAATAAATCATGAAATATTTATTCATCGAAATTATCATTAAATTAACAAACATTTGATTTTTAAATAACGTATTTTTGAAAAAAAACTATTCTAGTTCAAAGGAAAAAAAATTATTTCAATTTAACCATTTATGTGTCTGTAATGTTACAAAATAATAATTTTAATTTACTTTGGAAAATGAGTGTCATGCTATTTTATTTTAAAAGAACATTCTTTCCTGATTTTTTTTCACAAAGTTACAAAGAACATCTCTTAGAAAACAACGCAATGAACTTATTAAAGCATTTTGTTAAAAGTAAAACATAATTATAAATTAATTTAAACAATAATTTAAGTATCAATATTTTTATTTTAACTAATTGTTAGAATATATGGACATGGGTGAAAAATTGAGTATTAAGGGTAACATTTAAATTTTAATTTCTAAAATATTGTCTCTTATAAATATCATATCATTAAAGATGAAATTAGTCAAATGAATTAATATGTGTATCTATTATAAATTCACATTAAAATGTGTAATAAATCAAAACACAATCCAATTTCATTTTCCATTAATATTATCTTGATTTATCATGTTGTAGAAGTTTAACCCAATTAGTGTAAATTTGGTTAATAAATCTCTTACCACATTTTAATCTATTGAATATTATTCTCCTTAAATGTATTAATTTTCTAATAAATATTTTATTACCACTAAAAAAATGAGACTCCTGATATGTTATACCAAATGGAAAATTTCCACCACACATAAGGATAATGTATAAGGCCCTAGCCTTAAACCTTACTTAATCTTGAGTTATTACAAGATTACACATTGACGATCTTTTCAAGTTTAGAGTTTCAGAAAATTAGATCATAAAACTATCATTACATTCCACATTTAAACAAAGTGGTTACATAAAAGATAATATTCATTTTTTTCCCATCAACGGAAACATATTTAAAATAAAACATTGATTCTTTCTTGACACTTCCTTGACACTATCATCATATCATGTACCTTTCCCTTGACCTGTGAAAAACATTTCAAAAAACATAGGATGAGCATAAAAAGCTCAGAAAGGGATATAAAAATATGGAAAGGAAACATGGGTACATATATACATTAGAATGAAATCATACTTTACCCATAAAACAAAAGCACATTAACATAGCTCATCAAATCATGAATAAATCATATAAATCATAAGACATAAAGGTTACTTGAGGCATTCATAACATTCCTACATAGGGAGTAACCCTCTTGGTTACGTTTGGAATACCCATCATAGTATATTCCCTAAATATCTTCAGAGAAACCTTAACGTTTCACTCCTTCGCGTTACCCAATGCATTGGAGAGGTATATCGGGCTCACCCGCCCTTAGTTTATCACGAAACCACCGGTCTTCATAATAATTCCCAAGAACCTCAACATAATCATATCACATAAAACATACTTAAAAGAAACATAACATTTCTACATTTCAATCACAAGATATCAATAAAACACATTGATATAATAAAAACATTATGAAAACCATTTTCAATACCAAAATAAAAGAGAAGTAAAACTTGGTATTTATTTTTATTTTAAAAAAAGGTATGGCTTGTAGGGGAAGCTGAAACTCAAATAATGGTCACGGCAGCGGAGAATTTGTTGTTGCCGCATACGTGTGACAAAAACATTCCCTTTTGACATTTAGTAAAACGATTCATATAAAAAATATTTCTTTTGGATAAACGTTAATGTCAAAGGGGTTTATACACCGTATAAAAGAAGGCTGTGTGTAAAACAAAATATGCCTCAATGAAAGGAGATTGAGACAAAGTCCAATACCTCGGGTCTGACTTGACTCGACCGTTCTTTAATGTCCCGAATAATAAACTTGAGTTAATATCTAATTTCTTAAGATCCTTTTTAAAGTTCATTATTCCTTTTATATCACTTATTTCCATGTCATGAACACTATGTAATTATTTAAGTTAATAACGGTCATTTTAACGATCATTGGTACTTGAGTCAAAAATAAACTCTTTATAATTACTAGTTGTTCATAGATCAATTATATCCATATTTATAATCATGATGTATATATCATATATATCCAGTATATACATGAATTTATAATATTACATAATCATTTAGAGGTAATAAATGAAATGCACCGTTCATGGAGACGGTAAGCCGTACGTACGCATGGACGCTACTTTCATTTTTATTTTGTATTTTATAGAATGGAATCATAATGATATAAAGGTATAATATAATCCCAGTATAATATCATATATAATATCATAGTTCCATCCTTTATACGTCCCACATATGGTATTTAACGAATCAAATCACTTTGAGGGGGCGGTAGTCTGCAGTTCCTTAAATGAAGATATCGCGTTTACCCATAATGGAAACCATAAAGGTATGCCCCAAATGAAAAATAAATAAGATTAAGGAAAACATAAACATATTATATATAATATATAAATATAGTGACATCTTAATGGCCACCTTTGAAGGTGTTAAAACAATGTTGAACAATCATCGTTTGGGGAGGCATAAATTCACCATCCACGGAAACAGTATGTTCTTTAAACATTAGATGTAGGGGTGTATAGGTGTAGCTAGAATAATTCTTATAAAAAAATCCTAGTATATTGAATATAATGGAGTTTTTACAAACAAAATGAACAAATAGAGTTTAGGGGGTTGGAGAAGAAAAATAAATCAAACGGACTCAGGTGAAGACATTACCTTAAAATCGGGTAACTCCCTTTGGATTGAGCTGAAAGGCTTCCTTGGGA
The DNA here is from genome assembly GCA_963277665.1 of Viscum album. Classification (NCBI taxonomy): domain Eukaryota; kingdom Viridiplantae; phylum Streptophyta; class Magnoliopsida; order Santalales; family Viscaceae; genus Viscum; species Viscum album. Next base: position 1,028,410,687 of record OY728156.1, read on the forward strand.
AGTCTTCTGCCCAAAGTGAGGCTTCAAGAAGTAATAGAGGGATGTTTAAAGACAAAATGGGTAGGTTTTGGCCGATCCAAAGGCTTTTGGAGTGTGGGTAAGGAGGTAGAGGTGGGGGCCTTTTATAAGAGGAGAGGAGAGGCACTCTTGGAAAGTAAATAAATGTTACTTTATTTGAAAATTATTATCAGATTCAAAAGGTCCCACATTGATATAATTCTAGTGTATGGTGTTAAGGGTTCGAAATCCACCCATCCAATAGGTTTTGTACATGTGTAGGTCACATATTTTACATTATCATTTCATTTTATTTAAATCCTTTATTAACGAGGTAATCGCTGTATCATCATGATGTCATAAATAATTTAATTTATTTAAAGTATAAAAATTATGAAAAAAATATCATGATGTAGGAAATCTTTTTATCTTTCTAATGAATATTTATAGTCCAAAAGATAATTTATGTAGACAAAATTAAAAATATTTTACTTTGGAGATACATTCTTTGTCACATTTAACTTTCTTTAAAAATAAAAAGATAAGAAGTCACTTTCTCACAAAAGTCATTCCATGGGGCCCCCAAGTTTGGAACAAGGCATCCCATGGTGGCCATCAGTCAACCAGTAGCCTTAAGACACATGTTGTGGTCTTTTTGTATTATTATGATATCATTTTATTATCCTTAACTACCCGATTACTCATTAATCAAGATAATTAAAGAGAATTACCGTCGTTACTATTCATAATGTCCAAAAACAAAAGAGTCTTGATTACATAATTTGGACCTTATGATTCCAAATATTTAATCCATTTTACCAAATTCCAAACACAGAAATTGAAAAAAATTATTTAAAAATAATTCCCGTTGTCAAAACAAATAGCGGGGTTTTTTTGAAACAATATCTATGAAAAGTATGGCATTAGTTTATGACCAATTTCAAAGTGAAATTAATCCTAATGACCACCATTAGATTAAATGGTAAAAATATATTCATATTACACTTTAAGAACAATTAAAAATATAATTTAACCATATAATTAAATTATATGAAAAAGCAGTTTTGATGTAGACTGCAATATTTTTTTACTATTCATTAAAAAATGAACACTGTCATAAAAATACCAAGAATTCACAAAAAGTAAATTTTCATGTCCCAATCATAAAGAATAATTTTATTTTGAAAAACAAAGCTTATAAAATTTTCAAATGATAGATTTGAAAATGGATTGCCATCAAAAGGAAGTAAAACAATCTTTTAAAAAATATTAGTGTATTCCATGCTTAAGATTGGATCTATTTTCATTTTAAGCCTATAAAACACAATATATTTCATTAATAGACATAGAAAAAAATATCTATTATTCATTACTTACTTGGGATGTTACATCCTTCCCCCCTTTAGAAAATTGTGTCCCTTTAATTTATTTACTTATCGAATAAATGGGGGTACTTATCCCTCATTTCATTTTCAGATTCCCATGTTGCCTCTTCCATCATGTGGTTTTTCCACAAAAACTTTACCTGATTAATCACTTTATTTCGTAACACTTGCTCTCTGTGGTCAAGAATCTGGACCGGTTTTTCCTCATAAGATAGGTTCTCTTCCAGCTGAACTACCTATGGACTCAAAACATGAGATGGATCTGGCATAAACTCTCTTAACATCGAAATGTGAAAAACATTTTGTACCTGAGATAAACTCGGAGGTAAAGCCACCCAGTATGAAACTGATCCAACTCTCCCCAGAATTTCATATGGTCTAATGAACCTTGGACTCAGTTTTCCTATCTTACAAAATCTTATCACACTTTTCCATGGTGAGACTTTGAGAAAAACATGATCACCTACCCAAAAGTTAGAACCTTCCTCCTGTTGTCTGCATAACTCTTATGCCTACTCTGAGCTCTTCTCATGTGTTTCTGAATCAGTTGAACTTTTTCTTCCATCTCTTCTACCAATTCTGGTCCCATCAACTTCCTTTCACCCACTTCAACCCAGAAAGCTAGAGTTCGACACCGCTTCCCATATAACGCCTCAAATTGTGCCATCTGTATACTGGAATGGAAATTTTTATTTTATGAAAATTCAACCAAAGAAAGATGTTGGTCCCAACTTCCATGATAATACTTCGAACAAGCTCGTAGCATATCCTCCAAGGTCTGAATTGTTGGTTCTGACTGCCCATCTGATTGAGGATGAAATGTTGTACTAAATTTTAATTCTGTACCCAACGACATCTGAAGGCCTTTCCAAAAGTTAGAAGTGAACCTGGGATCACGATCAGATACAATGGAGAGGGGAACCCCATGTAACCTAGCTATTTCTTTAAGATACAAATGGGAAAGTTTATCTAGGGAAAACATATCTCGTATATAAAGGAAATAAGAAGATTTTTCCAAGCGATCAACAATAAACTAGATTGCATTATTACCTCGAGATGTCTTCGGTAATCCCACAACAAAGTCCATGGATATATTCTCACATTTCCACTCTGGCACTGGTAAAGGTTGAAGAATCCCTTTCGGTAACTACCGCTCTGCTTTAACCTGTTGACATGTCAAACGCTTCACAGTAAAATCAGAAATATCTCTTTTCATTCCATCCCACCTGTACTACTCCAGCAGATCTCTTTACATCGTAGTACTGCCAGGATGAACTGAAAACGGAGAACTATGAGCTTCACATAACAACTCTCTCTTCAACTGTGAATCACAAGGCACACACAATCTCTTCCCAAATCTCAAAACGCAATCATTATCAAATTCAGGCAACTTACATTTCTGAACCAGCTCTCCCTTTTTCTGCAACTCACTGTCTTGCTTCTGTGCTTACATGATTCTATCTGATAGAGATGATCTCACTGATACCTGAAACAAAACAGAAGAACTTCCTGCACCAAAAACATCTATTCCAATGTTCATCAAATCCTTAACCAAAGGATCACGTTCCAAACGCAATATTTCTAATTAAGCATTTATTTTTCGACTCAAAGCATCAGCCACTTTATTTACTTTTCCCGGATGGTAATGAAATGTACAATCAAAATCCTTGACTAATTCCAGCCATGTCCTCTGTCACATTTTTAACTCATTCTGAGTGAATATATACTTTAAACTTTTGTGATCAGTATATATTTCACACTTTACTCCATACAAATGATGCCTCCAAATTTTTAAAGCGAAAACAAGAGCAGCTAATTCCAAATCATGTGTAGGGTAATTTAACTCATGATTTTTCAACTGTCGTGAAGCATAAGCAATTACCTGATCATTCTACCTTAGGACGCAACCAAGTCCTTTCAATGACGCATCATTGTATATAATAAAATCACCATTCCTAGAAGGTAGTTCCAAAACTAGAGCATTCACCAATCTTCTTTTCAATTCCTGAAAACAATCATCACTTTCTTTTTTCCAGATAAACTTAACACCCTTCCGAGTTAGCTTAGTCATTGGACTATATAACCGTGAAAAATTTCTAACAAACCTTCAGTAATAGCCTACGAAACCATGGAATCTACGAATCGCAGTTACATTTGTGGGTCTTGGCCATTCTTCAACAACTTTTGTTTTTGGAGGATCAACAGTTATCCCATATTTAGAAACAATGTGACCAAGGAAAGAAATTTGTTGCAACCAAAACTCACACTTGCTGAATTTCCCATACAGTTTCTTTACTTTTAAGGTTTGCAAGATAACCCTTAAATGTATTTCATTCTCCTCTTTACTTTTAGAAAACACCAAATTATCATCAATAAAAACAACCAACATTTTTCACCTGAGTCAACTGAGCCATCACTGCAACAAAGTTTTTAGTTCTGATTCTGACCATCTTAGGATACTGATTTGAAAGTTCATTTCCCTCTGTATGCCTTCCCAGAAAAGCTGTTCTGTTTCCTCTATGAAAAACCATTCTGAACAAACATGTCTTAGATGAAGCAACATGGTAATCTTCAAATGCTATATCATTTCAAAAAATATTTTTGGATAATCATTTAATAGAATTCTAACTCCTAAAGTTATCTAAACCAACCTCTGATACCAACTATAAGGCCCCATCCTTAAACCTTACTTAATCTTGAGTTATTACAAGATTAAACATTGAGGATCTATTTAGGTTTAGAGTTTTAGAGAATTATATCATAAAATTAGCATTAAATTCCACATTTAAACAAAGTGGTTACATAAAAGATAGTATTCTTTTTTTCCCATCAATGGAAACATATTTAAAATAAAACATGGATTCCTTCTTAACACTTCCTTGACACTATAATCATATCATGTACATTTCCCTTGACCTGTGAAAAACATTTAAAAAAACATGGGATGCGCATAAAAAGCTCAGTAAGGGATATAAAAATATGGAAAGGAAACATGGGTACATATATACATAAGAATGAAATCATACTTTACCCATAAAACAAAAGCACTTTAACATACCTCATCAAATCCTGAATAAATCATAGAAATCATAAGACATAAAGGTAACTTGAGGCATTCATAACATTATTACATAGGGAGTAACCCTCTTGAATGCGTTTGGAATACCCATCACAGTATATTCCCTAAATCTCTTCGAAAAAACCTTAACGTTTCACTCCTTCGCGTTACCCAATGCATTGGAGAGCTATATCGGGCTCACCCGCCCTTAGTTTATCATGGAACCACCCGTCTTCATTATAATTCCCAAGAACCTCAACATAATCGTATCACATAAAACATATATAATGGAAAAATAACATTTCCACATTTCAATCCCAAGATATCAATAAAACACATTGATATAATAAAAACATTATGAAAACCATTTTCAATACCAAAATAAAAGAGAAGTAAAACATGGTATTTATTTTTCTTTTAAAAAAAGGTATGGCTTGTAGAGGTAGCTGAAACTCAAATAATGGTCACGGCGGCGGAGAAGTCGTTGTCACCGCATACGTATGACAAAAACATTCCCTTTTGTCATTTAGTAAAACGATTCATAGAAAAAATATTCCTTTTGGATAAACGTAAAAGTCAAAGGGGTTTATACACCGTATAAAAGAAGGATCTGTATCAAACAAAATCTGCCTCAATGAAAGGAGTTTGAGACGAAGTCCCATACCTCGGGTCTGACTTGAATCGATCGTTCTTTAATGTCCTGAATAACAAAATTGAGTTAATCTCTACTTGTTTAATAACCTTTTTCAAGTTCATTATTCCTTTTATATCACTTCTTTCCATGTCATTAACACTATGTAATTATTTAAGTTAATAACAGTCGTTTTAACGATCATTGGTACTTGAGTCAAAAATAAACCCTTTATAATTACAAGTTGTTCATAGATCCATTATATCCAGAATTATAATCATGATGTATATATCATATATATCCAGTATATACATTCATTAATAATATTACATAATCATTTAGAGGTAATAAATGAAATGCACCGTTCATGGAGACGGTAAGCCGTACGTACGCATGAACGCTACTTTCATTTCAATTTCTTATTTTATAGAATGGAATCTTAATTATATAAAGGTATAATATAATTACAGTATAATATCATATGTAAAATCATAGTTCCATCCTTTATACGTCCCACATATGGTATTTAACAAATCAAATCACTTTGAGGGGGCGGTAGTCCGCACTTCCTTAAATGAAGATATCGCGTTTACCCATAATAGAAACCATATAGGTATGCACAAATGAAAAATACATAAGCTTAAAAAAACATAAAGATATTATATATCATATATAAATATAGTGACATCTTAATGGCCACCTTTGAAGGTGTTAAAAGAATGTTGAACAATCATCGTTTCGGGAGGCATAAATTCGCCATCCACGGAAATAGTATGTTCTTTAACCATTAGATGTAGGTGTCTGTAGGTGTAGCTCGAATCCTTCTTATAAAAACATCATAGTATATTGAAGATACTGGAGTTGTTACATAATAAATGAATAAAAATAGTTTAGGGGGTTGGAGAAGAAAAAAAAAACAAACGGACTCATGTGAAGACATTACCTTAAAATCGGGTAACTCCCTTTGGTTTGAGCTCAAATGCTTCCTTGGGAAGACTTCTGCCCAATTTGAGGCTTCGAGGAGTAACAGATGGATGTGGAGAGACAAAATGGGTAGGTTTTGGCCGAGAAAAAGGCTTTTGGAGTGTGGGTAAGGAGGTAGAGGTGGTGGCCTTTTATAAGAGGAGAGGAGGGGCACTCTTGGAAAGTAAAGAAATGTTACTTTATTTGAAAATGAAGTTCGGATTCAAAAGTTCCCACATTGATATAATTCTAGGGTAAGGTTATAAGGGTTCTAAATCCACCCATCCAATAGGTTTTGGACATGTGTAGGTCATATATTTTACATTATCGTTTCATTTAATTTAAATCCTTTATTAATGAGGTAATCGTTGCATCATCATGAAGTCATAAATAATTTAATTTATTTAAAGTGTAAAAATTATGAAAAAAATATCATGATTTAGGAAATTTTTTTATATTTATAAGGAATATTTATAGTCCAAAAGATAATTTATGTAGACAACATTAAAAATATTTTACTTAGGTGATACATTCTTTGTCACATTTAACATTCTTTAAAAATAAAAAGATAAAAAGTCACTTTCTCACAAAAGTGATTCCATGGGGCCACCATGTTTGGAACAAGGCATCCCATGGTCGGCCTTGAGACAACCAGTATCCTTAGAACACATTTTGTTGTATTTTTTTATTCTTATGATATCATTTTATTATCCTTAACTACCCGATTACTCATTAATCAAGATAATTAAAGATAATTTCCGTCGTTACTATTCATAATGTCCAAAAACAAAAGAGTCTTGATTACTTAATTTGGACCTTCTGATTCCAAATATTTAATCCATTTTACCAAATTCCAAACACAGAAATTGAAATAATTGATTTAAAAATAATTCCCGTCGTCAAAACAAATAGCGGGTTTTTTTGAAACAATATCTATGAAAAGTTTGGCATTAGTTTATGACCAATTCCAAAGTGAAATTAATTCTAATGACCACCATTGTAATTAAATGGTAAAAATATATTAATATTACACTTTAAGACCAATTAAAAAGATAATCTAACCATATAATTAAATTAAATGAAAAAGCAGTTTTGATGTAGAATGCAGTATTTTTTCACTATTCATTAAAAAAATGAACATTGTCAGAAAAATACCAAAAATTCACACAAAGTAAATTTTGATGTCCCAATCATAAAGAATAAGTTTATTTTGACAATCATAGCTTATAAAATTTTCATAATATATATTTATAAATGGTTTGCCATCAAAAGGAAGTAAAACAATCTGTTAAAAAATATTAGTGTATTACATGCTTAAGATTGGATCTATTTTCATTTTAAGCCTCTAAAACACTATCTAATTCATTAATAGACATAGATAAAAATATATATTATTCATTACTTAGTTGGGATGTTACATAATGTATTTAATAAGGAATATATCTCATATGAGTAAATTGTGAGATGATAACCTCGTGCCTCGGGTTTCCCATTAGTGGTGATTACATTAAAATCACAGATAATTGTTTAATGTATATTATTAACTCAATTAATAATTATATTAATATTTATAATATCTTTTTTGATTATTTGGTTACATATTATGACAAATTAATTAATAATATTGCATTATTTTCATTGTTTTTGGGGCGCTTGTCTCATGGTTTAATGAATGGTTCATTTGAGTAAAATTATGGATGTTCCTATAAAATTGTATTACAACACTAGAAGTGGAATTGAATAGTATAAATGAAATATAAATTTATTATTGGTCCCATATATCATATTCATTTATTTCTTTAGGATGATTCTTTAGATAATATGTTAATATAAATGATTACATAGATTTCAGTGGTTTTCTCAAACACCATGAATTGGATTAATTTTATTTACTATTATGAGTATTAAATAGTTCTAGAAAATTAAACTACATAAAAATAATTATAAAATAGTATTCAACCATATTAATATTTTTATGACCTTTCATGAAGTATGTAATTGAAAATGAACAAGAAAATTGTTATTGGTGGAGATTAACCGACATAACATGAACAATGGATTCATTTCATTGAATAAGAGGATATAATAAATGGTATAGATATAAAATATTTCAATAAAACATAAAATTTCACTATTTACATGATATTGGAACTATTATTCTATGATGTATTAATAATATAATATGGGATATTATAATAAAAAATGAACATAAGAGAGGTGTTTTGTGAAAATTACATATTGAATGTCACTTACTTGAGAGACACGCGAAGACCGTGGATTTGGTCTTTTGGTGAGGCCATTATAACTTGGCCATATGTAGATATAAGAGGATAGACTTGGGTAGATATTCTATAAGCATAAATTATTTTGGGTTGAAATGGTTTGGAGAGTGGGGGTATTTATAAGTTAGAATATGAAGGTTTTATTGATTAAATTAATTAATATTTTGTATTTAGAGACAAATTCCTTGAGGAGGAATTTGATTACTTACTTTGGATTAAATTTAATATTTTATGTGGAATTTACGGTTAATAAAATCCTAAAAAAACTATTAAATATTGTAATTTCTATGTATGTTATGGTTTTACGTTTTCTATTTTACCATTCTCAAACATTATCTTATGATGTCGTAAATAATGTTTTTTACCATTGAAGCTTTTATTTAACAAACATTTGAATTTAAAATTAAAGATAATTTGGACATTATATTTCAAAATATAGAATCCATTTTACTAAACTAAAATCACACTATTTCAACAATTATATATAAAAAATATTTCAAAAGAAAAAAATTGGGGTTTTAAAGTGAAAACTTTAAACAATTGAAATGATTTTATATCCATTTTCATTGTGATGTTGATAAAAATTTACTAAATTAGTTTTATTTACTTATAATTTAGCTATTTATAATTAAAAAACTCATTAAAATATATTTTAACTATATAAATATGGTCATTGAAAAAGTGGTTTCAAACTATAATTCATTATTCTTCACTATTCGTGAAAAAATGAAATAAATTTGAAAAACTACAAAAATTAACCATAAGTTATTTATTGTATTATTATTTGTAAAATGGTTTTTTGTTTGTGAAAATCAATTTATAAATTTGAAAATTAATTAATTTAAAAAAGGTGTTCTATCAATGGGAGGAAATGTTTTCTTTTAGAGAAAGAAACTATATCTTTTTATGAATAAAATAGAATTTATTATAATATTAGTCCTATCAAACATAATGGATGAATTAAAAAATAGTAAATACATAACATGTAAATAAAATAATCATACTTTATTGATATTTAATAATATAATTTATTTAGATAAAATATTATAATGGGAATAGAGATAAGTTTTTTATAAAAACAAATCATTTATTTTCAATTTATTTTATTTTTATTTCTAATTAAATGGTAACCAATTAATTCATTTTATACACATTACTATACAATATTTTCATAATTTATTTAATCTAATTAATTAATACCATTACAACAACTAGTTGATAACTATCACACTAAAATAATAATTCATAGTGATTTATTTTAGATTTATGTGGCATATCCTCAATGATATTGAGAATAATGTTTCCTTTTAAAATATCTGGGTGTTATAATAATAAAAACCCATTGTAAAATTTATACATACGAGACTAAATTTATAACACTTCTAGGTTACATAATACTTTTTATACCACAAATTGTATAAAAAATGGTTCATATAATATTACAATTAATTTAATCACTATCAATTTTTGGTCATCATAGGTTACATTGAGTTTGTTTCTATCAATCATAGTAAACTAATCCTTAATATAATGTTCCCAAGTTAGCATGAAGTCTTTTCAGTTATTCTTTTCCCATTAATCATTGAAATCTATACTCTCAAAATGTATTTTATCGCTTATTCCAGAAAGCACATATCAATTAATATCTACCCAATCATAAAGATATATGTGTTTCAATTTCTTTTATCCAGGGTCAGCATCATATTAGGATATCTAACATAAATATAATCCATCCTATTTATTAATTATGGCAATTTCATTAACCAAATAATATTCTTTTGGACTATCTATCTAGTGATACATTATTATTAACATTCACTCTATTCTAGAGTAATGAACTATTTAGTGCCCAATTAACCTTTTTCAAGGTCTTTACCTATAGATGCATATATTCCATAGCCACATCAGCATTCCAATATCTTAAAAAGGTTTAAATTTCAATGAAAATTACATATTCAAGACTTTACAAAAACCTCAATATGTAAATATATACATATACATACTTATAGTATTTTCAAAAAAGGTGTCTCATTATATTTACTAAATAAAAATCAATTTATTCCTGATCATTTAATCATGCAACATCCGAAAGATTTATGTAGTACATATAAATCATGATCAACATTAACTTATCGACCCATAAATTATACTAAATAGAGATCCTAATCTCAAAAGTTATATCAATATTTCTTTCAATGTGAATCATCATTCAGTAGTACAACATCCATTATTTTTGTTTCATAAACATGTACTTTAAAAACATGCACTGACACAAATTATAAAATAATATACATATCCATCCATATTCAAAAATAAAATTATTATTTTGACATCCCATATATTTCAAGTATCTTTTGAGGTCTATAAACTTATTCAATTAGAAAAATCCCACTTTCATTGATTCAAATATATATATTTTTATTATATAAGTTACAACATAATCAGTAATGAGTCTTCAATATATACCATATGTTCATTCACATGAGTGTTGCTTCTAAACCAATCACGTGTACTACAATTCCAAATAAACTGTGGATTAAAAAATAAGAAAGAAGGGGTATTATACAGTCTATTAGGAAAATATATATCTTATGATACCACAAATAAAAAAAATATAATACAAAATATTGAATACATATATAATATAAATAATTATATCATCAAAGAAAACTGAGAGCATTCTATATACATGATATTAAAATAAAACATTGATATTGGAAAAAAATTTCTCATTCTTAGGGAATGAATATTCTCAAACATAGAAAACATGCTTCAAATTCCTTATGTAATGAAAATATCCTATTATGGGATGTGGTATTCAAAAAACCCTATATTTCTATCACATCTTACCAATCGATGCATGGTGGGACAATTTGATTTTACGTCATAAACATCACTGAACTATGTGAAATGCATTCACCAATATATTCAATAAGAGTTTTTTACCAGTTTTTAATGACCAGTTATTGAATAAATTTTTTAATCTAAATAATTAATGATAATTAATGTTTATATAATATCATCAAGCTATTATAGTCAACAATCAAAAAAATATTATTATTCTACATATGTTTATAAAAGAGATAACATGATCATAACCCATCAAAGGATATATGGTTGATGGTCAAACAATACAAAGTAAACATTATTATAATAAAAAAAATTATTACAACATATTGAATACCAATTTATTTCCTCATGTCCATAAATAAATGCTCTATCTAGATGAAAATCCACAATTATAAATTTATAAAATTAGACGTTCATAGTGAGTAATGTATGTAGTATATAGTAAACTCATTTATAAATTAACATGATCAAATGTAAACTAGATAATCACTTCGTATGGTTTCAAAAGAATATATCCCTTGGAAACAAATGAAGAATTAGAGGGTGTTAACAAAAATATAAAATAACATCATAGAAATAATGTTATAAACTTAATCAACAATTAATTGATTAAGAATTGAATTTTATTTACACAAAGAGATAAATAAAATAAATTATACATGTATATATATATTAGGATAAATCATGAATACTAACCCCTAATAAGTTAATAAATTTGAAATCAAATATGGTAATTAGAAGAAAAAACATAAAAAATATTTTCAAGAAATTTCAAACAAAAAAGAAAAATATAAATTTACATAAAATATTCAATCAAAATTTTTAAAAGGTTACATGAAATTCATTAAATTCCATTACATTTAAAAATAATCTATAATAATAAACCCTTTAAAATTCACAATATTTATCTTTCATAAATTATTATTGGGTAAAATAATGTGATTGTGAAATTAAACCCCAGTTTTATTATCTTCATTATACTAATATTTAAAAATAAAATTTTTAAAATGGTAAAAAACAATAATTTTTATCAATATATAAATCTTCTAAGTAGAAATTTAAAATACCATATAATGAAATTTTATTCTAGGAGATCCCAAAAATTCAAAATAAATATTCAATATGAAACATTATAAATATATGAAAGGATATTTGAGTAATCATTATCCCATTTAGTAAACATAAATGATAATTCATAGAATACATTAAGAGAAATTTAAAGGGCAAAAATTTATACTATGATTGAATAACTCATTACAAAATAAATAAAAATTGTACACCACTTATATGAATTATGTTGATGTCAATAATGAAAACTTAATGTTTGAAAATTGACTTTCTAAAAACTTTTAGGACTAGGGAATCAAGTGAGTGAAATGAAATTCCAATATTAGAACCTCGTTTGGATAAGATGAACCCATGAATTAAAAAAGAAATTATTTATATAAAATTCATGGGAAATTAAGTCAACAAAAACCCATACAAAGGAAAATTGGTGCATGTAATATATATTGTCTCATATAATTTTATTTGAGACCATCAAAACCCTTGTATCAAGAGTAACACTTTAATCAAATCCACATGAAAAATATTTTGTTTAATTAAATTTCAAATTCCACGATTAAAAACTAAATCCTGAAATTTTATCTCAAATAGATAATATATACACCATTTAAATTAATGGAGGTTTATAATATAAAACATGGCTCGATGAGAGGAAATTGATTTGGGAACTCTTACCTTAGTACTGATTCATTTTTCACATACACCAAATTTCTTTAATATACAAATTAATATAATTAAGTACATTACCTTCATAAGTATTCAAAAATATAACCATGTATAATCCTTATTTATAGTCATTATATATATATATTAGATATATATTTACTTATTTTCAACAAATGGAGTAAGTAATCATTTTCTATTGAAAATATTTTCATCTGAATTGTGTTCATATTCAATATTGGTACATTTGAAATAATGAAAACATTATTAAGGGTAGAAGAATATATTTTCCAATTAGTGACTCTAGTAATTCTATGTAATAATTTTTATTATTTCTAGAAATATTCTCAATTGCAGATGATGAGTTAGGAAAATAATTCATGGCACGAAGACTCTTAGTGCAGTGATATTGATAATAATAAATATTTTATATTTCATGTGTGGATTATTAATGGTAATTTACAATGAATGATTATTGGAGTCCTGAATCTTCGTTCTAGAACTATGGTTTACTTTATAATGTGATTTTCACCTTGGTGTGATATAATGATTTTCGGTGTGAGGTGCTAAGATGTAGGGGACTATTGGCGAAGTGTGAAATAGTGATTTATTTATTAAATAAAAATAAGTTATTTATACTTTTTCCAATATCCCCCATTAGGGTTAAATTTTATATAATGGTAAGGGGAGGCTCTCTCCCATGTTAATGGATGATGTTAGGTGGAATCTAGTTGATGAGGTGCCATTGGTCCCCATTTATGTCATTCATCATCACTATATCAGGGTGGAGTCGTTTTCGAGCATTATGTTGGACCCAAAGCTCCATAATATCAGCAAATTATTATTTTTTATATTTACATACTTACCCCAATCTATTTTTTAATGTTTTGAGACATATTATGACTATTATAGACCTCCTAAGTGTAGTTATATGGTTTTCAAGTGGAAATTGTGGGTTTCATGTTTCGTGCAAAGGATCGACAATCAGAAATCCATATCACATGGCATGTAGTGTTGGATCATACAATTTGTTTTTACTATTATAGATGATGAATATTTTGGTAATACATTCCATGTATATGGTTTACCCAACATGTAGTGATCCTAGGACATGTGGCTGAGGATACAGATATAATCCTCTTTTTATGGGACATGGTCATGTGATAGTACATGGACGGAGGACACATGACCATGCAGAGATACATTGGCACCTAAATAATTATATGGACAGATTCCCATTGATCTAGGATGCAACATATTCAAAGGGTAGAATCTAGGTGTAGTGACATGGTGAGCTAGTTAGTGTGCAGGCGAGGACACATCCATGGTTTTGGAAGAGGTCACACACTATATGCCATGGGGTACTTGCCATGGATTTTCCTCATACACTCCATGTATCCACAAAGGCCACATCTGGGGGTCAGTTTGGAGAGATACATTTTATTAAATTGGTACACTTTGTGTAGTCCCCTCATAAGATTCTCTCTCAAGAATTTTCATCATTAGGACTCATATGGAGGCTAATAAGTAGTGTTCCTCGTGGAACATGATGGTGGATGCTGGTTTTTCATGAGAGATATTATACAAGGTAATAGTTGCAGGATACTTGTTAGAGGATTATAAAGAAGTATCATTTGGAGTTTTCCATTTATCTATCAATAAAAGGGTATGGTGTTGTATTATGTCATCGTTGAATGATTGTGATCCCCTCTCCAAGTTTATTTTGAGTAGAGCTTGGGTATCCATCAAAGAGCCTGGGGGGGATCCAATATCTTCTTTTCATTTCAATGAGGTTTTTTGGTATCATAATGTTCCTCGGTAACATGAATTAATCCCATACATAGAGTTATGACCCATTAGGGATTTCTGTATTGTCATATTTACAATCCACTTCTTGATTGATCATTCCAAAATTGGGTTAGTTATATCCATATGTAATCTAGGGAGCGAACCCCTATCTATGTATCAAGGATTTGAGTATGGGTATGATTTGAATAATCTCATATTAATCCAACTTTATATAGCTTATTTTAGGATTATGATATCCAATGTTCCAAATTTTTTTCTCTATTGGTTCTGGGTGTGATCGACCATCTTATATCTTTGATATTATGAGTTTTAGTAGGGTTCATTGAACTCCTATAGAGACATGGAATGGATCCCATAGTTATGAATCTTGTTCTAAAGGGTGTCAGTGTGATTTTATTCGTGTTGTACCCTGAAAATCATGCTCTTATTAATACACTATCGTGTATTGCATGGATGTTCTAGCTGCTTAGTGATTCTTGATGATTGTGGCCTCTCAAAAAAGTTCCATTAGGGATGTTTTATTTATACATGATGGGTGAAATCTATCATATGTGTTCCACAAGAAATTGTTGGTGTAGACACCATGTTTTTTTCTAATAATATTTTGATATATATATATAGATAAGGTGATTAAATGTTGTCCAATTCGGAGGCCTAGTGTGGAAATAATTACTTTTATTATTATATTAAATATATTTTATATTACACATGCAATGTATCATAAATAAAACATGTTAAATCGTAAATAATATATAAAATTAGATATCAAAGTCAAATGTTGGGTCTAGAAAATGGTTTTTACCCTAGACGCTTCATAAAATGAGTAAGAGAAGGGCATTATGACCCCTCACTCATTATTGGTGCATTTATATGGAATAATTAATTAGTTTAATTAAATTAATTAACCACTTATTAACATAATCTAAATATTATATTTAAATAAATATATATATATATATTATTATGGAATTAACATTGTTGTTATGAAAAAAAAATCTACAATCTCTAATGATAGATTTACTTCCCCTTTCATTGAAAGATAACAATGATCAATGAAAAAAATCTAAATCAGGACTGATTGGGATACAACAAACACATCTACATCATTCAAATCATTCAAGAATGTGTTATTCCTTGATAAGAAGATTCCAAAATTGATATATGACTCTTTATTTAGTGATTTTTTTTCCATTGAATAAATTATTGAGAAGATCCACTCTCGTTCATTGATATACCCAACTTGTGGCCTTTCCATTAGCCTAGGTACCTATGTTATATTGTATAATAAATGTTTTCTAAACCTGGAATTTCCATTCTATTTGATCTCCAAGAATTTTTGTACAATTATTCTCAAAATTTTTATAATGGTTCGTTTCTCCCTTGTTTCATTATGTTATTTGCTGATTGGATTCTCTCGGCCATAGATCGTCTTTTCATGGAGGTAACAAGTTCTACTAGAACCCTAGATTCGTAGAGGATATATTATGTAAGGATATTTTGACAAAAAGTAAATTAATCTATAATATTTATGAGAAAAGGATGATTTATTTGGTTCTTATACATCATAAAATATTTGTTGGAATAATCTATGTCATATAGAACAGATGGAAAAAACCTGAACGGTGACCATAGAGTATTTCTGGAAAACAATCATCACGATCCTAGAATTATGGTTAGATTAAATTATTTTAGGAGGAATAAATTAATAAGACATGGTTGATTTGACTGATTCATTATTTTATGTGGAATCTAGGGATTCATTCAAAATCTCTGATACACAATATTAAATGATGGGCACATAGTGTGTATCCCCTACGACATTAGTGGATAGGGTTTGAAAAATTTTATGGAGGACATGGCTTATAGTCCACCTCACATGTTGTGTACCCCTTCCACTATTATGAATCCCATGTGATAGTTCACAATATTAAGAACCCATGATGGAGTATGAAATGTATGGTACATTTCTTTGTACTTCAGTTTATGGTTACGATTTGTAGCCACATAATCTATCCTAATTATCCAAGACACACCAAGTATTCCTCCTTCATGGCATGAACTACTATATGGGATGGATCCATGTTCCAACCATTGACATGGGCATCCTATGATATGAGACCACACATAATGTGGGCCCCATGAATTTCTTGTAGCTCTTGAGAACTTATGATAAAACATAAATTGTTGATATCTCTTTTGTTCAAATATTGATTTTGGCATACTACTTTCACATCCTGAATGTATTTCTATGTATAATGATAGAATTCCCTTGTATTTTTCATTTGATATTTTATGTGGAGTTATATATTAATGAACTCTTATGAGGAAACACTAAATGACATTAGTGGTTAGGAAGGATCACCAAAGTCTTACACAATAGTGGAACCCAATATTAGGCTAGGCATGGGTACCTTGTGACTTCAAGATTTGAAACCTCCAGTTGAGTTGTCCAAGGTTCCTATACTGAATTTTGGGTGTAACCATCCCATAGTACTGTGGAATTGGTCCTAGATGAATCTGAGTAGAACATTCCAGTTGGATTGGGCATGTGTCCTCAACCTCTAGTGTAGAACCCTCACATTGTGTGAGGGAATGGGTCCCCATTGAATTAAAGTGGAACCCTCTAGGTGTGATGGGCATGGGTACTCAACAATCATAGTGGATCCCTCCACCAATTATGGTTATGGGTTCTCCATTAACTAATAGAGTGGAACCCTCCTTTTGTACAATGGTGTGGGTCAACTACTAAAAAATTGTGGCCCCTTGACAATATGTCATAGTGTTGATGCTTGGTTTGACACAACATTAGACTAATGAGGAATATGGATGGTTTTCCTACTAAGATGCATTTTTTGGAAACAACAAAAAACGGGGAGGTGAGTTACTATCTCCCATTGTGGATGATATCAAATTGTGGTGAATGAGTCCCATATACATTTTTATTTAAGGAAGACACATGATATGTTGGGAATCATTGATGGAAATTCGGAACTATTGGTTACACTTATTCTTGGGATGATCACTGAGATAGAGATCACATTAATCTATCATTTAGGCTTATATTAATGAGTATATATATATCCATCTTCTATAACCTCCTTGGTTTTTGTTACCCTAATTCAAGGAGAGGCAGAGACAACCATGGTATGACATATTCATTCTGTGTTTAGAATATTGCGGTTTGGTGAGTCTAGTATCCTTATATAGTCAGTCAATACATTATGGGTAGTTCATCTAATAACCATTATTATCCCCTTGTACTTGGATGATATTACTTTTAGTCTTTCTTGTGTTTAGTTTTACTCTTTAATTTTACCTTGTGTATCATCTATCTTCATATTCCTCTTGTATCTCATACAGCTCCCCTATCTTCATTTGGGGCACCCTAATGGGTTGGTTTATAATCACCATTTCATGGGCCCCACCCACACGGCTCACCTTATGGATGTGAAAAATAGGATAAAAATAACTTCATATGACCTTAGGGATTATTGGAACTAAATCAAAACAATGGTCATAGATTGGGATCCCGGAGTTGGGATCCCTCATTTGACTAGAGGTTCTAGTGTTTTTTCTAGTTAGGACATATTTCTGGTTGGGTGTGTATCTTTTCTTATTAATTTCCAGTATAAAACACCATACTCTTTTACTTTATATTGGTTCATGAATGATTGGTTTAATTAACCATAGTGTTTCATCATTACTATTTCCTCTTCACTTTTTCATTAATTTAGCAGGGTCCTTGTGTACAAGATTTTAGGAAAATGACACGCCAAACTAGTTATGACTTCATTGATTGTCTCAACTAACTTCTATATAAATATAGTTTTGGGGTAGTTTCTGATCTTTCAGCAGCATGTGTCAGATTGTGATATATTGGTTTCAAAAAATATTCATTCCTTGGTATTTTTTTCAAACAGATCCCCTTAAAGATGATTGGATTGGTATATGGGAACAATGACAAAGTGTCTCGATTTCAACTCTTATTCTAGGGAGTCTAGTAATATTGTCGAGGTGGATTCTTCCATTCATGCAGACCAAAACAACATGCCTTTTGACCCAACATGTTGACACATTTGATGTAGGGTTGAATGGTACATTCATCAGATATGATTGAGTCATTGAATTTACTTCTTGATTCAACTCCCCAATGTTATTGATATATATATAGTCTCATCTCATCATGGTACTCCTTGATTACATTCATGATTCCTTTTTGATGATTTCCATCAAGGATACCAACTATGGTTTGTGATTATGATCGTATGAGTGATGAGGCCTTAGTTCATGATCCTCCCAATGATCCACTGCTACCTAGGGGGATTATAGTAGCATATAACCTTTTTGATTAGAAAATAGTCCCATCAATGTAGACTGAGGATGTGTGTATTCATAGCGCACTCCACAAATTCCAACGTTAGATATTGTTGATGTTCGACAAAGATCCATAACCTCATGTAACAAAGGATTGGCGATATTCGGTGTCTGGTATCATTAGGATGGTTTGGAACATAATTTTTCAATTGGTTATGATAGAAATTATCCACTTACACGTAGAATTTTGGCTCTGGTTTAGCTCGGTTATATAGATTCAGGATGAGTCGACAACCTCATGGACTGACTTCCACCAGCTATTTCTTGAGGAGAATAACCCATCCTTTTTACTGTTAGATTGGATATATGAAAATATTGAGCTATAGAAGTGATCGAGGATAGTGTTTCGTTATGTAACTAGGTTGAAAGACATTATATGTAACTCTATCGATATGATTTGTGATGGAAACTCCGGGGATTAGTATTTTGAGCAAGTACACTATAGAGAGATCTGAGCCACTATTGTACCCTTGTTCATCCAACCCTATGTTGGAGTGTTGAATAGGAAAATGGTGATATAGATATGTCATTCAATGGGATACCACACAACTGGTTCTAGATGTGGTCATCCCAGAGTTGAGTCAACTGTATCAGCTAGTAGATGTCATGAGCTAGGATCTCGTCACCAGACTTCATTCCTGGTTAAGAATCAGGTGTGTGGTTATAGGATGCAAAGAGGACATGGGAATCACTGAGGATTCGTACTTTATCAATGATTGGCATGGTCACATTGAATTTTACCACTTAACCAAACATGTATAGAAGCCTAGGTAGATAGAATATGGGCCACTATAGTAAAGGAAGAATCATGATCAAGGATCTTGTTATCATGAACATTGTGGTCCCTGGGGAGTCAGAGATAGAAGAGGTGTAGGGGGTGCTGTGGGTGGTGTATTTTGTCATGAGTTCTTTCTATAACCCCCACTAGGGGTTCCACATCATTATCAAAGAGCTGGATGACTGGTCCATGAATAGAAGAATGCATTGTATTTCTATGATCCTGCATCACATGAGATGATATGAGGTATGATATTCATGTTTTCAACTCTATATTATGTGTTTCTAGGCACATGTCCTAGTAAATCCATTATATCTATAATACAAGAGTGAGGGAATGATATCCTAGTAAAAGCGCTAGTACATCAGCTTTATATTGAGGTTCCAATAGGTAACACTTATTCTATATCATTCAACAGTTGGAAGTCAGAGCTATCACTTGGAGGATAGAGGTTATTGTGGGAACATTCGGTCATCAGAATAAAATCCTATGATGTCATCTAGGGAATGAATTATATATCAATGGTCCACGAACAAATCATATTTTTCCACATACATGTCATAATTATATGTAATTATGGGATTATACTCTATTTTTCTAGTGAGAGAGATATCTTGGAATGGAATTTAAGTTCTATGAGAAGGGGATATAGACCACAGTTCAAAATTTAGAGATTATATATCAAGGATCAATATTCTATTTTGGAATCTATAATTCATCAATTTTAGATGATTACATGGATTTCTTCCCCAATGACGTTCTAGATATACCTCTGAGATAGGATATGGTGTTTTTTATTGTATTACATCTTTGTATCGTCATGTTGTCTGTAGTAGAATATTTTATGGAAACTACTGATCTCTAGGAGAATAAATTGTAGTTAGAGGACCATTGTTAGTAAGGTTTCCATAACACCAGTGTTTCACCCTGGGTACAACTAATCCTATTAATTAAAAATGTGTATGGGGAAGAAGAATTTATATGGATTATCGATGCCTGAACCAAACCACGATAAGGAACAATTACCCCTTGGGGAGAATTGATGACATCATTGAACTATTTCATCCAGAATTATTATTATCAATGATATATATCATGTTCATATACAACTAGTTGAGGGTTTTATGTTATATATTTAATTTATGGATTTTTGATGTCTCTATAGAAAAATTGAGTTCATTGTGATTCCATCCTGTGTAAAGAATGCACTACTGGTATTATTGCATTGATGGAAAACGTATGACAACTTTTCAAGGACCGGATTTTCGTTTTATACATCTATGGAATACTCTTGTACTCTTAAATAGATGAGGATTGTAATGATAACTTGAGGATGGTTATTTGTTTTTATTTTAGAGAACCATCCTTTCTAAAATCTCCAAAGTGTCAACTTTTTGGATACACAACTATCCCATTCTGGGGAATGTCATTATTGAGCATGATTTACACATGGATCTAGAAAATATCAAATTGTTACTTGATTTTTGGCCACCAAAGAACATGTTAGAGGATCAGAGATTTCTTGGCATTATAGGGTATTATAAGAGGAATGTGGTAGAATTTTCTAGAATTAAATCTCTTTAAATGATATGACACAGAAAAGGGTAGTACATATCTAGGATTGAAAAGTTCCAAATGGCCTTTGAAGAGTGTTGGAAGAGGATGAATAGTGCTCTAATCTTGTGACACCTAGAGGAGGGTGTGGAGTTCATATTGTACTATGATGCCATAGGATTTGGTCATGGTTTTGTGTTGATGTAGTGGCATGTATATTTCACATATAGGTTGAGGTAGGTGAGACCACACAAGAAGAACTAAGCAACCCATGCCATTGATCATTCATTGGTTTTCATCACCCATATGATTTGAATACATTGCCTTATGGGGGAGTGATTTTTGGTTTACTCTGACCACCAGAGTCTCAGGTATGTCTTCACACAGAGAGACTTGAACCTATGACCATGACTCTAGTTGGAGTTCCAATATGACTAAGATTTAATATATTCTATAATCCATGCAAGAGAAACATCATTGTAAATTTTCTTTGTAGTAAGTCCCAATATTAATGAGTACATTGAGATTCATTGTAGTCATCTTCACTATTGATGACCTAGTGGAGAAGAAGGGTACATTTTTTCTCTTGTCAAAATTGATGACTCCTTCACTACTTGAGTGTGTGATAGAGTCCCGGTTTGGGGATATTTATTGAGAATAATTAAAATTTTAGATATGAACATGTGACTCACTGTATTGATATTTTAAATGGAATCACATATTTTATTCTAGGGGAGATAAGTGGTCTCAGTCATGTTGTCGGAGGAGGTAATATGGGAGTTCCACACATCTCCCCTAGTGGTACATCCTGGTGTGGGGATGTTGTGCAATGTTCATTTATGGAATTATTTTAGGAACATAATGTAAAAAAGTTTAACTTAGAATATCTATTAGTAATTCACTTGTCAACCTGTGAAAGATGAGCACTAGGATCTTATAGGTTTGTTTCAACCCCTTGATATACCAGAATTGGAATTGGATGTGATATATATGTTCTTAGTCATTGTAGTTCCATTCATATTGATGGTTCAGGAAGACATGTGGGTGATAGTGTACCAACTCATGATGTTGTAACACTTCATTTACATTAGGAATATGTGTTTGGTAATGTGATTGGGGTAGTTTTATGTATGGTAAATAATTCACCTTCCTATGGTACCCTAAATAATTTTCAATGAACGTGATGTCCAATTTATGTCATGGATGTGGAGAGGAATGTAGGAGTCATTAGAGAACCAATTGCGTGTGATTAAATCCAATGAACACCATATTTATGGGTAGACGAAGTGAATTATCTAGGTTCTTGGGGATAAACTCAGGGCATGTGTGTTATAATTCTATTGGAGTTGGGAGGATTATCTTCCTTTGGTATATATTTTTTTACAACAGTATCTACCACTATACCATTGGCATGACAAATTTTGAGGCCTAATATAAGAGACCATGTCGGTATCCATTGTGTTGGATGGTGATTGATGATCCATACCTAGTAGTACATGAGATTGGTCAAGTGACAACTAATAATGTTACAAGTCATTCGTGAATGGGCGAGAATGTAAAATAATAGATAAAATTCTTATGAAGATCCCCATCATAGGCCTTGGAATTTGATTATGGAGAGAACATTTTCCAAATATTATACCACTGAAAAGGTTTTCAAAGGATTGTCCATGGAGGAAACTATCCTTAAGGTTTAGTGGATCATTCCAGATCAGGCAGATGGTTGATGGGGGTTCTTAACACCTCACCCTACCACTAGAGCAGAAGCGGGTGCACGACAACTTCAATGTGTCATAATTGAGGAAATACAAGTATTACCGTACACATTTCATTGACAATGGAATGTAGGATATATGGGATGGAGCTACATTTTTATAGCCTCGAGTGGTTATTGATGAACATCATGATTATACCCTATATGGGAAGACAATCCTATTGGCTCATGTGTTTTCGCAACCATAAATATAGAGGATAATTCTTTGGAGTGGGAGAGGGAAGTGACTGCTCTGTATCCCGAGTCTTCTTCCAAGATTTTATTTTTTGACGACGAAAAATATGAAGAATTGATTTTTTAGATACCTAGTTTTTCCTTCTATGATTTTGAAATATTTGTATATATATTTACAAATCTTTTCGTTGAGACGGAATATCATTTTGAGGCATATTGTTCCATGAATTAATTTTATGATAATATTAACTATATTTTTTATCATGTGTCCATAAATTCTAAATTTAAATGTTATAACACTTAAATAGTTGATCATATCAAAAATATAATAAAACTTTTAGGTCTAAAACACATTGATTTCCCTAGTTGCGACATAAAATCAGTCGTCAGGATACATTCAGGCCCCTCGCTCGTTGGCAGTGTGTTTAAGAGGATTTATTATTTAAATAAATTAAATTAAATAGTTTTTTTTTGATGTAAATGAAATATTATTAAAATATCATTATTAAATCCTATTTAGGGATAGGCTCATTATTTTTTCAACCACCGGTGCTATCTTTACATTCCCTTATATTGGAGGATCATGAAGAATGGTGAGGGAACTCAGAATGTGATCAAATCTAGAAGCAAGAAATGAATAAAAATATTTAAAATGACTATATATTTTATTATTCAATGAATAAATATCCATAATCATGGTATGAATTTTACTTTTTATGTTTTTAGTCCCACTGATTAAATTATTGAGTAGATCCACTCTTGTTCTTGAATATGCGCCACCTGTGGCCTTTTCATGTCCCTCTATAGTAGATTTATGTTCTTTAATCAATTTTTTCTATCCTCAGGATGAATGTAAATGATCATGATCCAATAATGTTTGGTGGACGATACTAAATCATTATTTCGTGGTTATTTTCTCCCTCTATGATTCACATTTTTCCCCAGTTGGATCCTCATGGTCCCAACTTGTTTTTTCTATGAGGTTCTGAGCTCAATTGAACCCCATAATTCATGATGAAACTACACAAAAACATTATTTTGGTGAATTGTGCATAGATCATGGAGCATTTTAAGGAAATAATTATTGATTATGGGTTAAAATGTAGTGAAATTTATATTGTTACAAACAACAGTGTGCATAATGGAAAATAAAACCCTCGATGATATACAATGATGTTTTTAGAAAAATGATCGCCATTATCCACACATCAGAGACATATCCGATAATATTTTGTGGATTCAATTAATAATCTGACGTAGTGGTGCTATTGTAAAGGATGGAAGTTTAATATAATATTTCTTTCAAAATCCTAACTACATGCCATTTCCAATGAATGAAACACAGTGTGTATCCCCTCATATGTCAATATCTAGGGTTTGAGAAATCACATGTTGAAAATGGCATGTAGTCCCACACACATTCGGAGCACCCCACACCTAATTGGAAAAACATTGTGATAGGTCACCAGGATGGGAATAATGTGGGAGTACAAATTTTATGGTACATGCCTCTATACAATAGTACACAGACATGACCATCAGACACGGAATCATTCCTGGTGAGAATAGACGTTCCATGTAGTTCACTTACCTAGTGTGCACTAATACCTTGGATGGATATTTTATCCATTTAGGAACATATTTATCATGTGATGTCGGACCACATTAAATCTGTGTCCCTGCACAGTTGGTTTACCCTTTTAGATCATCTGATAAATATAAGAACAATCTATATATACTTTTTTAACATCATTTTTGGAATGTGAGAATTTTATCTGGAGTTTGATACACATATAATGTGACTATTCCCTGAGTTGTGGATTTTGAGATAGGATGTTTAATGTTCCA
The DNA here is from genome assembly GCA_963277665.1 of Viscum album. NCBI lineage: Eukaryota > Viridiplantae > Streptophyta > Magnoliopsida > Santalales > Viscaceae > Viscum > Viscum album. The sequence continues at coordinate 1,028,435,892 of OY728156.1, forward strand.
TGCAGAAATCATTCATAGGAAACGCTGAATGAAAATTGTGTCCATATAGGATCACCAAAGGCTCAATTAAATCTGGAATCATCCATTTGGGTTGGGCATGAGTCCACTGAGACATATATAGTGGAACCCTTCAGGTGCGCTATGCATGGGTCCTATACAGCATATCGAGTGGAACCCTCCTATATTAATGGGGGAATAGGTCATTTATGACTCCAAGAGGAACCCTCTAATTATATTTGATATTTCTCATCAACCACATTAGTTGAACACTCCTACAATTTCAGAGTATGGATTCTCGTTGAATTATATTTGAACCCTCATGTTGTATTGAGAATGAGTCATTAGCCATCAGAGCGAAACATTCCAGCTAAAGTAGGCATGGCTCCTACAATGATTATAGGGTTGTAACCATCCTTTTGTACCATTCAATGGGTCCTCTACATGGAAATTATAGCCCATGACTGTACAACACATTGGAAAGACCTGGTTTGATGTAGCCTTGGACCCATCAGGATGAAGGATTATTTCCCCACTGATATGTGTTTTCATGGGTTAACCATAAATGTATATATGAGTCAGATTTCCCAAAAGAATATAGTATAAATGTTTTGGGAATGAGTCCCTTAGACTTTTGTGTTCAAGGGAGATTCTTGAGATGATAGGAATTGTTGATATACTTTTGGATCTATTGTATATACTTATTCTTTTGACGAGCTGTGAGATAAAGATCCCCTAACTCCTTAATTTGAGCTCCATTAACTGTGCATATATATCACTATATAAATATATATTTATATTTATAGGTATATTTATAAATATCATTTTTCTAGATCCTCCTTGGAATAGGTTACCCTTAATCATGGATGGGAGAAAATGTGTGGGGTATGCGACATCAATTCATTATTTAGCTTCTCTTGGATATATGGGTCTTCTACACTATTATAGGTGGCTAAGTCTCCACCAGTAGTTCATCGACTTGCTATGTTAAGCCTCTTATGCATGGATGATCATAATTTCACTAATTTTTTGGGGGATTTATGCAATTTCAGTTTATCCTATGCATCTTTAATCATTATCTTCATCATGTTTCATTCAATACACCCCATTAATGTTTTGTGGTGTTCTATTAAGAATGATTATAATCACCCCCACATGGGTTTTTCACGCTTGACATGTTTCTTATAAAAAAATATGGAATGTTTGACCATGAATATAGAGGATCATCGGGATACTGGGTGATTAGATGGTGAATGGTGGTTTTATATTGGAATTTAGAAGATGGTATCTCTTAGATTTATACTTTTTTCATGTTTTTTATCACTTTTTTACATATTTCTTATTCACTGTTTATTATTCCTCTTAACTTTTTATTTTACACTACTATATTTATTTTTACTATCTAGAGGTTCATGCATGTTTTGTTTAATTTAGAGCTATGTTTCTTCTTTACATATTACCTCTAAACCTTTTCATTGTGATGGTTTTGTACAAGAATAGAGGTTTTTAAGAAATTTCCTCCCATTTTTAGTCATACATTTGATTCATATTGATACCCCATATAATTTAGAGGTGATCTTGAAATAGTTGTGACTCGAGCCCTATTTTTGGTTGAGTCATGATTATAGGTCACATCATGTGAGTTCTCATAGAAATGTGATACCTTTGAGCCTCGTTAATATTCCATTGGAGGTCACAATGTTTGTGACACTAAGACCTGGAACCTTAGAGTAGTATATCATGGATATTCTATGAGACCTTATTGTGATGTTTGATATATATTCATAGATACTAGGTGGTGATTAACTGACAAGTCATGTATATCAGAGGAGATTTCTAATTAGATATTCCTCTTCTAAATCACATTGCAATAAGTACCCTCTAATTATGGGTCAATTAGACCATTTCCTTTCATTTTCTACACTTCAATTTGGGTTTTATGGTTCCTAATGGGTAATTTTATAGTCAACAGTTCATGGTATCTACCTACACATGTGGTTTCTTTTGTGAATGACAACATTATGAAGGATTCATAAAAGGAGCTCGAGTAGGTGGAGTGTAGTGATCAAGAAAAATTCAGGTGTGTACCAATGGTTATATTTGATATCAATCTTCCAATATAGAGTTTGTTTGATTCTTTCATCAATTTTAAGTAGGATATTATTATATAATTTTAGTTTAATAATGACCTAAACATTTATTTAATTTTTTGAATAGTTTTCTTGGAATCTCCATTAGTTTGAGGATCAAGTGAAGAGATCAAAATTAGATCAATATCAAGAACCTCCAAAATACACATTCTTATTTTTTAAAAAAATATCAAGAGAAGACACGATCAAAACAGGTTCGACATTATGCCTTAAAAAAATTAATATGCTTTTTTTTCAATCACATAAGTGATAATTTTTATTTTTCGTGAGTAAATGAGAATATTTTTCAATATGATGAACAATTACCCATATTACATTATTCCCCCTAGGAGTCTTTGATATCCCTTTGAAAAATTCCATTGTAATTTCATATAATTTCTAAATTTAAATATGAATATCATAAATGAATTCTCATGTATGATTTCTCTTATCCCTTACTAGTATAAAAACTAATAATCAAGGTACATAGTTGATAATTTACCCCTTAATGTCATTCCACGAAAAGTGTTCCCTGAAATCTATATAGATCTTGGCTCTACCATGGTATTTAGAGAAATCTGATATGTGGGTGTAATACAATATTTACCCTATTTTCTCATGTATTTATGGAAGAAATATTATACATAAATATTTTGGAATATTATATTCCCAAAAAAATTGTTCTATTTTCACATCATTTACAACTTCAATTTTCTTCTAAAAGTTATCATCAGCAGATTGATAATGTTTTATCTTTTCTAATAAATATAGTTTCATGATTATTTTAAAAATACAACATTTCTCTCTTTCTATAATAATTCTCATATCCATATTTACTAGATTAAATAACATATAATCCCTTTAATTACTCATTTGAGTCATAACCCTAAGAGAATTAATAATCAATGTATATACTCACTCATTTGCTTTCCTTGAGGTTGTTTGTTGATAATATATAAAAATTGAGTAGATCAATCCATAATAATTGTTTGATTTTGATGTCATTATTTGAAATGTAGTATTTGATGATTTATAATATATTTATTTATAAAGAAATTAACTACATAAATAATGGCTCCATATAATCAAAGAAATGATTATAACATAATGATCATGATCATGGGTTGCCGATTTTTCTTCATGAGTATTCAATTTAAATGATGCATATGAAATAATTTTATAATTATTTCATGGAAAATAAAAAGTTACCTCCTCCAATGAATCAATCTATATTATAACAATATCATTTTAAAATAGTACTATCAAAATTGAAGCATTGAGAAATATCATCATCGGTTCATCAAACCAATCATTATATTTTTTTATCATAAGAAACTTAACCCATTTACATGAATTCATATTTGATGAGTTTTTTGGTAAGAATAATTTTTGAATGGAGTGTCAATACTAACATATCAAACTAATTAATCTACATGTGAAAATTATGTTTATTCTTCTATGTCATTATCTCACATCCATTGTAATTATAGGATCAACTAGGATTCCATACATGGAAAAATTACATAGAAATATAATTTCCTCATAATATAAATCATGATAATTTAATTTACAATTCACCTCTTTACATATATGTGCCTAAATAATTATATGAATGTTATTGTGACATTCCTCAATGATTTTATATTACTCCAATATATCATCAAGTAATTACACAAAATATTAATTAAGATGTTACTTGAATACTCTATTGATTAGATCCTTAAAACAATAGGGTATACTATTCTACATAAATCGAATTATTGTAAAATCATAATGTACATTCCTTATTGATTATAAGATCATTGAAATTTATTCTTTATTTATTTAAATTTGATTGTTCTTAGAATGACGTAAAAAAATTGAAACATGTTGATATTTATTAACCTAATCAAATATGTCGTCAATGTTAAGCCTATGATACTTGATTAATGTTTTAATTTCAATGATTTCTGTATATTCAATGCGCATCCTCATGAATCCAAATTTCATATCAACTAGGAGAACATTGTCTACCCATATTGAAATAGTAGAGTGAATACATCCCTTATTACACGACTACTCTAGTTGTTTTAATAATTATAAAATTAATAAAATTATCATTGTATATAAGGACCTAGATATTCGTCATACAATGGGTTTAAATAAATGTAAAACTCTCTATAACACTTTGGTGGATGTCTAGGAAATTCCTTAAGAAATATATCAATGTAAAAATGTATAAATGTTATATAGTCAATAAGATTATTACCTTCTATATCGTAATTGTTTCTCTTCTTAAAAAGATCCACAAGTAGGAGAACTGCTAGTGGGTAATTTTGATAAGGATCACATGATTAACTCTGTACCCTAAAGATAAATAATTTTACAATTTCATCCTGAATCATAATTTATTTCTTCTTACAAAAAATTCCTACATCAAATTTTTCAGATAAAATAAATACCATGGATTGCATCAAATTATATCTTACTTTTGATAATAAGGTCAGTATTTAAAGAACTTATATGTGTCATAATGGTGTCTTCTAGACGGATTCCGGTTGAAATGAGTTATTCAATATGAGTATTATCAAACCAATCCCTTCCTAATGTGATAAAAAGAAATATAATGTTTCTAGAAAACATTGATGATATAATATAATGTCATTATATAAAATCATATTATGAATTAAAAAAATTTGAATCTCTGACAAGGTACCATCCACCAAATGATTGGGTACTTCCACCATAGCTATAATGATCACATAAGAACAGTCTTTTCTACTCATAATCTTCTGTGGTACAATACCATGATTCTTAGGGAATTTTTTATATAGTTACCCATTTATATATAGATGAATAACTAAATATATGTGTTTTATTCCTTCCTTTTTCATAATTTATCTTGATGAACCTTATTAGAACAATTATAATAATTCACATTCCAATCCATAATTTCCCAAGATGATTCTTTACATAGTTATCAAAAGATAGAAATTTCCATCTTTTCTTCTACTTTATAGAAACATTCCCTTTTTCGTAAACCTCATTTGAACTCTTATTTTCTTGTTTTCACTTGAACATCTTGGATCATTATAAATACTATACTATTTTTAGGAAACATAAATATTTTTGATCATAGGATAAAAATATTGAGAGCCCAATGATCATTATAGACATTGATTAAGTCCTTCAATGAAATGGTTAATCATGATATTTGTGTTTTATATGTGATATGTATCATACCTATATAACCTTGTCAATTTATCCTCATATTCGATAAAACATTATTATTCCTTTTTATTTAATATTATTATATTTACATTCATTTTACATTGGTATTCATGAGGTAAATATTTTTCTGAATATTGTATCCTGAAATTTTCAGCCTTCTATGTGTTCGGTTTCCTCTTCCTACAGAGTATTCATGATCAACGTCCACCATTGACTAGAATCTACTTTGATAATAAAATAATAATTGTTTATAATTTTCAATTCTATAACATACAATGTCTATAAATATCATCTTAAGAGACTTATTCCTTTTCTCATCTACCATTGGATTTGTAGTTTCACAAAAAGATGGAGGAATATATCATATCAATCTATCCAATATTTGATAATCATGTTTTGGAATATTTTTCTCAATCAAAAAATTATTATTAATAAGAACATGTTAAAACATTCATACAATAGCCATTATATAGTCAATTTCAATTAGTATTGGAATTTTTTGTAAATACCGGTAAAATTGAAGGGAATTTTTTTTTTCTTAATTTTCTTTTGGATTTTACAAGAACACATTTTATGACGGCACCTGATTTCGAGGCCCGGTGTGCCAGTAATCATTTTCCGAAGATTATCTCGGGTACATTCAGTGAACGAATGAGTGGCTTTTCCTAACTTTTGAACCAGTGCTTGGAATCGATATCTGAGGACACTGATGAAATTGCAGTGCCTGTAATTGCTTAAGGACATCTTTTCCGGAGTTGTGTTTTCTTAGGTAGAGTTTTACATAATTGGGTTAACTATGGAATAAAATGATATATTGTGCAACAGATTTTATTTTTATTCATGGAAGTGTTAACCTATGCAAAGTGGTTGAGTGGAAACCACATCCTAACTAATCCATTAGGTAGGATATTAGTGGGGTGGGGCCCACACGACCTCCACCCTTTCAACATCCTCAACCTCTATTAATTAAGGTAATGCACCCGCACCCCCCTTTTTTTTAAATGAAGTCAACTCGTGCATTTAATTAAATATTAAACGCCTCTATTAATTGGGCGGTTTAAACGTAGCAATTTATTCAATTAATTGATTGATTCAATTTTGAATGGATAAAAGTTTGTCTTGTGTGTTAATAAAATAAGACAAGTCTTATTTTATTACGGGGTTCATTGTGCTAGAGGGCTTGGGAGAATTACTCAAATCCTTGGAACACTCTTTCATGGATGAAAAACATGAAGAACGTGAAGAACGCTGACATCTGACGAAGGTCGACAAGAATGCCAGATCCTCAGAGATCGACGACGTGACGTCGATAAATCTTTTCTCCGCAACGCGATGATCCTCCTTCTGCGACGCCTTCTTCCGAAATGTGAAATTCTATGACGAGCCTTCGTTTAATTACACTCGAGGTAGGGGGATTATTTTAATTGTTTGTTCATGATTACTTCCATCACTATTTATCATCCTTATTTGAGCCACCTGATATCGAAATAACGGGAGGAGGTCGGACCACATGAACATGGCCGACCCTCCTCCCCCATTGGTTGTTTGAATTTTTTGTGGCACGTGTAAGGCGGTGTGGTCTCGTTGCACCGTGCGGAAGCTATGAATTTGGGATAATAAGCGCGGCGCCGTCGTGTCGCGCCATTGAAGTCGAAAAAGTCGAGGTGCTATCGCGATGCACCGGAGAACCTGGAAGAGACCATGGCCAGAGAAGGGCGGCAGCGGAGGGGCATGGCACCATTGCGCCGCACCGGACGGGCTGCGGCGAAGCAGGGAGTGGCGGCCGGCTTCCGGCCGCCAGCACCAGAGCAGGAGGGCGAGACCGCGGGGTCCTGCGGCAGCAGCACGGCCAGCTGGCCGGGCAGGCCGGCTTCTGTGACGGGCAGGGGGTCGTAACCCTTAGCTAGCCGACTGGAGCGGCCCCCTACATGAGGGTCACGGTTTCACAACAGGGGGGCAGTGCCCCCCCCCCTCGCTCGGTCGTTTCAGCCGAGCCGCCTGGCCACGCAGGCGAGGCTGAGCGCACCCAGTCCGGGCCGCCCAGGCTGGGCCGGGCCACGCCCAAGTGGGCCGGACCCGGAAATGGTTCGGGTCGGCCAGGTTCGGGCTGACCCATGGGGTATCGGGCCGGGTCGGACCGGGCCCGAACCCCCTAATTCCGGACCTCTTTCGGTCTTTTTCCCATAACGTGGACTGAGAACCTCCGATCGATGCACTGTCAGATGCGATGCAATCCTTGGATCAAGATGGTCGTTTTGTAATATTACACTCAAGGTTTCAGAAAACTTTGGGTTCAGCAGGGTTGGTTCGTACACGAAACCAACTGGGCCCTCTGAGCGGAAACACTTATAACTTGACCTCTGGACATCCGATTGACGTGTCGTCGACTTTGTTGGATTCCTCATATTGAGATAGACCTTTTGATTTACTCCACTTGAGGTTTGGATGCAGATGGAGTATGGTCGGGTTGGTTTTGATATAAAAACCAACCAGGCCCCTAGGACGAAAAAGCCAATAACTCCCAGACCGGGCATCCGATTGATGCGTTGTCTGTGACATTGAGTTCCTGTGGGAGACATAGAACTTTTGGATACATAAATTCTAGACTACGTGTCAGTTGATGTATCAACCCCTCGGCTCGTGGAACGGACCCTCTCGAACAAGCTTGCTATGTGCGTGAACCCTAGAGCCGACTGCGACTGCGACGACGATGGAAACTGTACAGAAATCCTCCGTGGATTCGACGACAACAACTACAACACTCAGCGATCCTACGTGGATCAGTGCCACTGATCCTATGTGGGTCAGCACTCAGCAGTCCTGTGTGGGCCAGTGCCTACCAATCTTGTGTGGGTCATTGTGGGGGTTAGTACCTATCAATACATTGTGGGTCATTGTGGGGGTTAGTACCTATCGATCCATTGTGGGTCACTGTGGGGATTAGTACCTATAGATCCTTTGTGGGTCATTGCGGGGGTTAGTACCTATCAATAATTTGTGGGTCATTGCGGGGGTTAGTACCTATCGATCTTGTGTGGGTCCGATAGCTTAGATAATTCAGTGGCTACATCTGATCATCTCTATTGTGTTACGAAGAAGTATGCCTGTGTGAGTTGAATTTTGAATTTCAATCATTATATTCGATATGATTAATGTTCTTTCCTATGTGGATTGTGTTGTCCTATCCTATGTGGATGTGATCGAACTTGGGCTCAGATGTTGGAGTCGAACGATAATTGATGACTTAGGTATGTGTATGGCCATATACCTAAGTAGTGTCGGATGTTACTTCGTGATTGTATCATTCTTTTTTGGATTATAATTTTTGGGTTATGGGAGTCATTTGGGGGTCTCGGTGTCCGTACATATTAGAGTATACTCACCCCTAAGCGGGATGTGCCCGCACTACATTGTGTTTGTTGCAGACGACAGAAAACTCTGATCGTGGTTGAGGCTTGCGGAGCAGGTCGGTACCTGGAGGTAGACCACTGGATGAGACGTACTCGGAGCGGACGACCGGACCCGAGGAATTGTGGATGCTATCTGTACCCACCATTCACGTGGTACTTCCAGTGGACGACATGCCATTGTGTCTTTACTTTTCTGTTGATGTACTCCCTTTTTTAGTTGTACTTTACTTTCAGTTTGGGTGTGTATTCTGGACCACATACTTTTCCGCACTTACTATTGTACCCAGTTTTTACATAGTGATTACATCTGCTTGCTTACTCTGTGTGTTTGTTCACGTATAAAGGCAATTCCTTCCCTTTTATCAGGAATAACGCCTTGGTTCTAGTCGCCCGCCCCTGGCCTTTGGAAGGTGGGCTTGGGGTAGTCACGGAACGGGCCCCGAGGACGAGTTGTGACAAATTGGTATCAGAGGAGTTAGGTTATACCACAGAACTTAGGACTCTGATCCCTTTCAATGTGAAGTAATAGTTTTAAGAGTATTGAGTGTGGTTATCAGTCCAGGGAGTCCAATGTTGGTGCGGCGGCAGATGTATCCATACAGCAGGACCCTGACTTCCGATTTCCGACTTAATGCACGAAAACATTGACTACATGTGTGTTTCATGTTTTCATTGTGGTTACTTTGTGTCAGCTCACTAGTTATACTGTATTAACCATGGCACACCTGTTTCATTTCAGGATGGCCCCACGACAGCAGCCATCTAGGGTTCTGAGCGTTGTGCTGGATGACAGCCCACTGAGCGACGATGCCTTGTTACAGGGCCCTTCGATAGCAGAGGCACCAATGGTACCACTACCCATCGAGCCACCAATGCTACCTACCCCAGCCGCTGACGGTGCACATCACCTTAGTGCACTGCACGAGTTTCAGCGTCATTAACCGCCCAGGTTCCGCTGGGAGATGGACCCTCAGGCAGCCGAGGATTGGCCGGAGGCAGTTGTACGAGTTTTCAGGTTAGTGGGGACACCAGCATACCTCATGGTGATCCTCGCAGCGAGCCTCATGCACGTGGCAGCAGGAAGATGGTAGAGCTTAATGCTTCAGGTGCACGACGAGGCATCACTCCTCTGGAAAGACTTTGAGAGCCTCTTACCTTCAGAATTTGTCCTAGCCACCCACCGTGCGGTGCGCATCCTGGAGCTACTACATCTACGACATGGCAGCTTGACGGTCACCCAGTACTCGGTGAGATTTACCGATCTCTCGCTCTATTCGACGGACATGGTACGAGACCCAATCTTCCATGCCATGACCTTCAAGCATGGATTGAGGCATGAGATCAGGTCATCGCTGATCTCCCTCAGCATTCTGAAACAGACATGGGTACATGAGTGAGCCCTTGTCATCGAGAGATTTTTTGTTATGTCTACATCTGCAGCGAGACCAACCGCAGGGCGGCACATAGCAGAGTATTCTGCAGCTGGCAGTCGACGGATGACACATGGGTCTAGGCGGACGACCTCAGAACACTGGATCAGAGGTGCGGGACACACAGCACAAAGCCAGTTTTTCGAGAGGCAGACAATGCTACACATGCGGCGGTCAGGGCCACATGGCTCGTGACTGCCCGACCCGCCGTGCCAAGGAGCAGCATACGGTTGAGGGACCACCCAAGCAGAGGAAGAGGGTCGACCGTGGTGGTCCGCAGGGAGCAGGTGAACGAGGAAGAGGAGATGGTCGAGCAGTAGATGGTGGGAGACGCTTTCAGGCTCTACCACCACCACCCCCAGGAGGTCCACCCCGACCACAGGGAGCTGGCGGGCAGAGAAATGCACAACTCCAGGCAGCGGAGGCCTACAACCATGGTGCACCAGAGATGATTCGAGGTACTATCTGTGTCTATTCCTCCCTTTCTTCAATTCTTATAGACACAAGAGAGAGTTATTCTTTCATATCTGCTGCCCTTGTTTGGAGCTCAGAGATTCCGATCGAGCCGTTGGCTCGATCCTTAAAGCTAGAGACTCTTATGGGAGCAGACTCGACAATTACGCACTGGTTCCAGCATGTGAGCTTACTCTAGGAAGTGAGAGCATCGACTGGGATCTTCTTATAGCGGCGTCGAGGCCTTACAACGCATCTTGGGCATGGATTGGTTTTTTAAAGTCCGTAGTCAGATTGACTATATTTGGAACAAGGTGCGATGTGTTCGCACTGATGGGAGAAGGTTCACCTTCACCGTAGAGAAGGATGCCTTTTCAGCATAGGATGGACTCACATAGAGGAGAGGATAGCCCATCACACATCAGTTGGCTAGCCTCATCCTTGGAGCAGTTAACATGTGAAGTCCGAGCTTGACTGCAGTGGTGGATTAGTATGCAGACGTTTTTCCCAACGACGTTTCAGGACAACCTCCTCGCAAATAGGTAGACTTTTATATTGATATATACCATAGGATTGCTCCGATATCCACCCCATCATATCTGATGGCCCCCGCGGAGCTACGAGAGCTATGTGTACAGTTGGAGGACTTTCAGGGAAAGGGATTCATCCGACCCAGTGTTTCACCCTGGGTTTCCCCAATATTGTTCACCAAGAAGGCAGACGGGAGCTTGAGACTTTGTGTTGACTATCATCGCCTGAACCAGGTGACCGTGAGGAACAAGTATCCGCTGCCAAGGACTGAGGACATCTTCAATCAACTCAAGGTAGAACGGTGGTTCTCAAAGATAGACCTGAGGTCAGGCTATCATCAACTCAGAGTTCGAGACGAGGACTTGCAGAAGACGACCTTCAGATGTCGGTATGGCCACTATGAGTTCTTGGTTATGCCTTTCGGCATGACTAATGCTCTATCAGGGTTCATCGGTCTCATAAACAGGATATTTCATCCATACCTCGATCTATTTTTTATTCTATTCATTGACAATATTTTGATATACTCGACCACTGAGGAGGAGCACACCTACCACTTTTGGGATGTACTAGACACACTCCGAGAGCACCAGCTTTATGGAATGCTCTCGAAGTGTCAGTATTGGATACATGAGGTCCAATTCATGGGACACGTCATCTCTGAGGTGGGATTTGTGGTGGATCCTGCGAAGATCAAGGAAGTGCTAGCTTGGGAGCCGCCCAAGAGCGTAACAGATGTGCAGAGTTTCTTGGGTCTAGCTGGGTACTACCGGAGATTTGTGCCAGACTTCTCTAGAGTTGCGGCACCACTCTCAGCTTTGACGAAGAAGTGGAAACCCTTTGTGTGGTCAGAAATTTACCAGAAGGGCTTACAGGAGCTGAGATAGAGATTGAACAGTGCACCTTTCTTGAGGCTACCAGAGGAGCGAGTTGGGTACGTAGTTTACTGTGATGCATCAGGGACCGGACTCGGATATGTACTGATGCAGGAGCGGGCCATGATCACCTATGGATCACGTCAGTTGAGGCAGAATGAGAAGAACTATTCTACCCATGACCTGGAGTTAGCCACATTGGTCTTCGCTCTGAAGATGTGGCAACAATATCTGATGGGAGAGCGATTTACAGTCTATTCTGACCATCAGAGTCTCAAGTACATCTTTTCGAAGAAGGACCTGAACCTGAGACATCGGCGATGGCTTGAGTTCCTCCAGGACTATGACTTTGAGATAGTCTATACTCATGGAAAGGGGAACGTAGTATCTGACGCTCTCAGTAGAAGGATGTCCATTCCACTACATGGGGAGGTGACAGAGAAGCTAGCCGCTTTGAAGATATCCTTCATGGATAGAGATGGACCATCCTTTCTTCAGTCACTCACAGCCACTCCTCCACTACTGCAGTGGGTCAGAGAGGCACAGCATGGGGACACCGACTCTGAGACGCGGCGTGTGTAGATATCCTTAGGATAGGCACCTGATGGTTTCACTTTAGGATGATATCATGATGTCCTTTTCAGAGGACGTACCTTTGTACCAGTTTCTTTACAGGAGGTGGTGCTGAGAGAGTTTCACACATCCCCATTGGCAGTACATCCTGGAGTGGAGAAGATGTACCAGGATCTCAGACAACAGCACTGGTGGCTGGGCATGAAGAAGGTTGTGGCTGGGTTCATTTCTCGATGCCTCACCTTCCAGCAAGTGAAGGCTGAGCACCAGGTACTAGTAGGCTTGGTACAACACTTGGAGGTCTCGGAGTAGAAGTGGGATGTCATATCTATGGACTTTGTGACTGGACATCCACTCACTTCCAGAGGTCACGACTCCATTTGTGTGATTGTTGACCGACTCACCAAGTCAGCTCACTTCTTACCCATCAGAGAGCAGGGCTCAGGGGAGATCTAGGGACACCTCTATATTCAGGAGATTGTATGGCTTCACGATGTGCCATCATATATCGTCTCTGATCGAGATGCTCTCTTTACTTCCCGGCTTTGGAAGGGGTTGTAGGAGGCATTCGGGACACAAATATGTGTGAGCACCGCCTTTTACCATCAGACAGATGGTCAGACAGAGAGGACCATTCAGACAGTCGAGAACAAGCTCTGTGCATGTGTCCTCAACTTTGGTCACAGCTGGGAAGACCATCTACCCTTGTTGGTGTTCGCATACAACAACAGCTACCACTCCACCATTTGGATGGCCCCATACGAGGCACTATACAGATGAAATTGGAAATATCCTCTGTGCTGGAATGACCGTAGGGAGTCAGCACTTGTTGGACCAGAGATGGTCCAGGACACGATAGAGAAGGTCCAGGTCATCCAGGAGTGGATGAGGATAGCTCAGAGCCGACATAAGTTTTATGCTGACAGGAGGTGGAGGACACTGGAGTTCGAGGTTGGAAACCACGTCTTCTTGCAGGTCTCACCACGATGTGGATTACAGAGATTTGGCCGAGGTGGCAATTTGTCTCCGCACTTCATCGGACCATTCCAGGTCCTCAGCAGGATTGGCAAGGTGTCTTATCGCCTGGCTCTACCACCTCAGTTGCACCGGGTGCACAAATTCTTTCACGTATCTCAACTGAGGAGGTACGTGCATGACCCGATGCATATCATTGACCATGGGGAGCTGGACATTGATGATGGGGCGACTTTTGCGGAGGTCCCGGTGGAGATTGAGGATTGACAAGAGTGGGTCCTTCGTGGATGGTCGATTCCTCTAGTGTGCATCAGATGGCAGCACGAGAACCTCTAGGAGAGCACTAGGGAGTAGGAGGCTCAGATGCATTCTCAGTACCCACATTGTTTCCCTATTTTATGATGTATCTTTACGAGGATGTAAAGCACTGAGGTGGGAGTAATGTAAGGACCCTTAAAAATCAAAGGAATTTCTTTTTCTTAATTTTCTTCTAGATTTTACAAGAACACAGTTTCTGATGGCACCTGATTCCGAGGCCCGGTGTGCCCAGAATCATTTTCCGAAGTTTAGGACGGGTACTTTCAGTGAACGAACGAGTGGGTTTTCCTAAATTTTGAGCCGATTCTTGGAATCGATATCTGAGGTCACCGATTAAATCACAGCACCGGTAATTTCTTATGAACAACTTTTCCGGTGTTGCGTTTTCTCGGGTGGAGTTTTACTTAATTGGGTTAACTAAAAAATAAAATAAAATATTGTGCAACCGATTTTATTTTTATTCAAGGAACTGTTAACCTAAGCTAAGTGTTTGAGTGGGACCCACATACTAACAAATCCATTAGGTAGGATATTATTGTGGTGGGGCCCACACGATCCCAACCCTTTCAACTTCCTCAACCCCAATTAATTTTGGTAACGCACCCGGACCCCCCCTTTTTTAAATAAAGTTAACTCGTTCGTTTAATTAAATATTAAATGCCTCTATTAATTGGGAAGTTTAAATGTTGAAATTAATTAAATTGATTGATTGATTCAATTTTTAATTGATAAACATTTGGCTTGTGTGTTAATAAAATAAGACAAGTCTTTTTTTCTTAAGGGGTTCGTTGTGCGAGAGGGCTTGGGAGAATTACTCAAAGACTTGGAACACTCCTTCCTCGACGAAGAACGTGAAGAACGTGAAGAACGTGAAGAACGCCGACCTTCAACGAAGGTAGAAAAGATCACCAGATCCCCGGAGATCGACGACGTGACACCAACAAATCTTTTCTCAGCGACACGATGATCCTCCTTCTACGACGCCCTCTTCCACGACGTGCAATTCTGCGACGACCCTTCATTCAACTACGTTCAAGTTAAGGGGATTATTTTAATTTTTTGTTCATGATTACATCCATCACTATTTTTTGTCCTTATTTGAGCCACCTGATATCGCAATAACTGGAGGAGGTCGGACCGCCCGAACATGACCGACCCTCCTCCCCCCTTTGTTGTTTGATTTGTTGTGGCATATGTAGGGCGGTAGGGTGTCGTTGCACCGAATGGAAGCTATGATTATGGGAAATGAAGAGCGGCACCGTTGCACCGCATCACTCAAGTGGAAAAAGTCGCGGCGTCGTCGCGCCCCACCTGATAACCTGGAAGAGACCGCGACCGTAGCGGGGCCACGACAGAGGGGCGCGGTGTCGTCCAGCCACGCCGGATGGACCAGGGCCGCGGCGGAGCAGGGAGCAGCAGCCAACTTCTGGCCGCCGGCACGGGAGCAGGAGGGTGGGACCGCGAGGTCCTGTGGTATCAGCACGGCCATCCAGCCGAGCTTGCCGGCTTCTGTGAAGGACCGGGGGTCGTAACCCCCGGCTGGCCGACAGGAGCGGCACCCCACATTGGGGCCGCAGTTTCACAAAAGGGGGGCAGCACCCCCCCCCCTCTCTCGGTCGTTTCGGCCGAGCCACTGGGCCGCGCCCAAGCGGGCAGACCTGGACCCGGGTTGGGTCGACCCGGTTCGGGCCGCCCCTTGGGGTATCAGGTCGGGTCGGACCGGGCCCGAACCCCCAAATTCGGGACCTCTTTCGGTGTTTTGCCCATAACATGGGCTCTAGACCTCCGATCGATGCACCGTCAGCTGTGATGGGATCCATGGATCTAGACGGTCGTTTCGGTATATTAAACTCACGGTTTTGGAGAACTTTCTATTCGGCCGGGTTGGTTCGTAAACGAAACCAACCGGGCTCTCAGAGCGAAAACGCTTATAACTTGAGCTCCAGACATCCGATTGACGTGCCGTCGACATTGTTTGATTCCTATTAGTGAGACGGACCTTTTGACTTACTCCTCTCAAGGTTTGGATGCAGATGGAGTATGGTCAGGTTGGTTTTGACTTAAAAACCAACTAGACCCCTGGGATGAAAAAGCCAATAACTCACACACCGGGCGTCTAATAGACGCACTGTCTGGAACGTTGAGTTCTTATTGGCAATACAGAACTTTTGGATACATCAACTCTGGACTATGTGTTAGTTGATGTATCAGCCCCTCGACTCGTGGAGAAGACCCTCCCGAATGAGCTTGCAATGTGCAGGAACTCTAGAGATGGCTATGACTGCGACGATGATGGAAACTGTACAGAAATCCACCGAGGATTCGACGGTGATGACTACAACACTCAGCGATCCTACGTGGATCAGTGCTACCGATCTTGTGTGGGTCAGATCCTATGTGGGTCAACACTCAGCAGTCCTGTGTGGGCCATCGCCTAACCATCTTCTATGGGTAAGATCCTGTGTGGGTCATTGCGGGGGTTAGTACCTATCGATCCTTTGTGGTCATTGCAGGGTTTAGTACATGTCGATCCTTTGTGGGTCATTGCAGGGGTTTGTACGAATCGAACCTTTGTGGGTTATTGTGGGGGTTAGTACCTATCGATCCTGTGTGGGTCCAATGGCTTAGATGATTCAGTGACACATCTGATCACCTCTATCGTCTTATGAAGAAGTATTCCTGTGTGAGTAGAATCTTGACTTTCAATCATTATCTTCGAAATGATTGACTTGCTTTCTTATGTGGATTGTGTTGTGCTCTCCTATGTGGACATGATCAAACTTGGGATCAGATGTTAGAGCCGAACGAGAATTGATGACTTAGGTATATATATGGGCATATACCTAAGTAGTGTCGGATATTACTTCGTGATTGTATCTTTCCATTGTGGATTACCCTTTGTAGATTCTGGGAGACCTTAGGGGGTCTCGGGGTCCCTAATGAGTAGCGTATACTCACCCCTACACGGGCTATGCCCGCACCACGTTGTGTTGGTTGTAGACGAAGGACATCGCTGATCGTGGTTGAGGCTTGCGGAGTAGGTTGGTACCGGGAGGTGGACCACTGGGCGGGACAAACTCGGAGAGGACGACTGGACCCGAGGAGCTATGGAGGCTATTTGTACCCACAATTCAAGTGGGACTTCCAGTGGACGACTCGTCATTGCGACTTTACTTTTTAGTTGATGTACTCCCTTTTTCAGTTGTACTTTACTTTCAGTTTGGGTTTGTATTCTGGTCCACTTACATTTCCGCACTTACTAATGTACCGTGTTTTTTACTTAGTGTTTACTTCATCTTTTTTACTATGTGTGATTGTTCACTTACAAAGGCAATGCCTTCTATTTTATCGGGAATCACACCATGGTGCTAGTCTCTATCCCCTGGCCTATTGAAGGAGGGCTTGGGGTAGTCACGGCATGGGCCCCGAGGACAGGTCGTGACATTTTTATTAGGGAAATCAAAATATTGGCTATGAGTATTAATACCGATATTCCATATGGGAATAATTTCTAAAAAATGTCATATATAATATTTTATCATTAAATTATGAATTTTAAATAATAATGCATCATACCAAATATGGTTCAGTAGAAAAATAAATTGAAATCATATCCATTTTTTATCTTAGAATAAAAAACAAGGTTCATTTTGGTATATATTTATATTCAAATCCCGCATAATGATTTGTAATAAAAATTTGAAAATTTGAAATCATTTCCCCTAAGAGTATCAAATAATGTGTCTAGTATGGCATTTTTTCATGCAGCACATGATTAGTAGAAAAATCCAAATAAAAATTTTTCAGTGTAATTGCACTTTGATACAATTGTACCAAGACCACATTTTCTCTTAGTATCCATAAAAGGGTGTATTTTTAAGAAAAACCAAATTAAGGTTCCTTATAAATCATTAGGATAATCTTCTATAATTATCCTAAAATTATATAATTTGATTATGTTCTATCTTCTTTTTTTTCATTAATATTTTTAGTGGTTTATAATTAAAAAAATTTCAAACTAACTATAACAACGTGGACTCATGTAACCCCGAGAAATTTCCCACTTTATTACATTGGAAAAGATATAATGGGGTAAAATACAAATAATCCTATAATTTTATGATTTTTAGACAACGATATACATATATAATACAAATTGTCCTTTGGGATGAAAATTATAACATAATATATAATAAATTATAATGTTCTAATTCCCTCAAACTCATACAATTATATATTCTTCTCATATTGGTTAAAAGAAATAATAAATTGTTTTACTCAAATGATTGAAACTGTTATATATAGTTAATCATAATGATTATCAATAAATAATAATCAATATTTCGATTTGAATAAATAAAAAACATTTAATTTAATTAATCAAATAAATATACTAATAGGTAAGGCTGAATTAATACAGAAAAAAATAATTGAAAACACATTCCATTTAATAAATAAAAAGATAATATAATTAATATAGAGATATTATGATTTTGGAAATCTCATGGATAATATTAATATCAAACTTATCAACAACATAAATTTTTAATTTTTGGACATCATTACATCAGGAATCATTATACCTCATTATTCAAAAACATTCAGAATTACTTTCAATATTTGGGTACAACCCTACCGGATTAGGCCAACTGATTTATCTCATTAGACAAGTCAGTGCATTGTGGGGTTATCTGTATTCTTGACCCCCCAATAACCAAATTTACAAATTTTTCCTAATATATAAAATAATTAATTTATTTCATGAAAAAATATTCCTTATCATCAAATATTTGTCCTGATTAAAGGATACAAATTTTCAATATTTCCAAATTAAATAGATAAGAATCATTATAAAAACCCTTTATAAACATGCTAAAATATTTATGATATAATAATTTCCATCACACCAAAATATCTATATTTAGGATAATTTTATTTTCCAATGAATTATTTTCTCAATAACGATATTTCCCATGATAAATTAAACAATCACTAATTAATGTAATATTATACAATATTTTTTTCCTTTTTGGAATCATTTAATTCGTATCCCCATTAAGAATAGTCAAAAAATTAAATCTTAATAATAAGTAATAAATATATATTATTTTTTAATATACCAATGGATTAGTATATAAACCACATAATACTGAATATTTTCATATTATCAAATACATTTCATGAAATGTAAATTTAGAATAAATCTCATGCCTCACACATTCCCATAGTTGAATTTTTTTTAAACTCTTTAATAATGGTTTTTATAATGATAATATTTTACATCATGATGATAATCATTTTTATAATATCATATATTATCCTCTTAGAACATTTTACAATCCAATTTTTGAATAATATTTCGTTATTTTCATTGATTTGGGAATTAATTTCCTTATTTTATCATGTGCATTTTTTAATGAATATATGAATCTTGTACATAGGATATAAATAAATCATTTCTAAAATTATTATAATGATTTAATTATCATAAGTAATCATTGTATTTATTATTTTAAAACTTACATAATGCAGTCTATGTAAAATGTGATGTTTTGCTACGTGTAGGGGGAAGGTCATATATACGCCGGAAGTACAATATCAATAATTTAACGAGTTATATGGTGTGGGATATTATCACATATTAATTATCAAAATTTTATATCATTTAAAATATATACATATAAGTATCCATTTATGTTATCCTTATTACCTTCCATTTGACGTGTAAGTAAGAAATAAATCACATCAGTTCATGAGGTTGTAGTCATTCATATATACGAGCGACGTTATCAATTTTTTTAAAAAATGGAATGTAAGAAGGTATGTGTGGTATTATAAATATATAACTACAATAATATCATGAATATATTATAAATTTGTAAATTAATAATTATATCCAATAAATAAAATTGGTGATGTAAAATGAATTATATCTGTTTGTGAGTTTGTAGTTCATCGTAAAAACAAATGATGTTTTCTTTTCCCATTCGAGGATAGAGGATATGGTTATAGGTTATACCATTAATATTATTACATATTAGTATATCCGGGATTTTTTTATTATACTATAATGTATTAATATGATTCATAAGCGGTGTGAGAAGAAATTAAAAAAATCATAATTTGACAATGTTACCTCTTCTTTGGACGGGAACATTAGTTTATCAGTAAAACCTTTCATATGGTGAATTTTTTTTCAATGAAAGTACTTTAAGGGATAAAAATTATATTATTCAACTTTTTATGAAGATATGGGAGTACGTAATTTATTTTGGTCGGTATCTTCAAATAAATGTTTTTTGATATGGGTATATGGGAAGACAGGGGTGGCCTTTTATAGCTTATATATAGGAGACACAGTGAATATTTTAATCAATTAAATTATACCCAGATTATCATAATTAAAAAATAATATAAAATGAACCACTATAAACTATTATAATATATAAGGATGAAATATTTATATATAATGGGATTTGTACAATGTTTTATTTCTTTTGAAACATTATATTTTTCTTTTAACCTCTGGTAATTCAATTTTTAGCTTAACTGGTGTATTTAAAATCATTTACTCTTACTATTCACAATGGTAAAAAATTTAATATGAAATTATCATAAAATATATGTTTTTTTATGATTCCAAATATGGAATCCATTATGAAATAATAAATGAAAATAAGTGGGAGAATCCTATTTAATATTATACTCACAGACATGAGGAAACATTTTGTATCCAAAGAGAATATGCTCATATGTATAAAAGGTTTAAATACCAAATATTAGAATGATATTGATTAAAATAAAATAAATAGTTTATAATATAATATAATTAACTAAATTTACATTAAATACAATTTAATATACTCTTTATCTTTTTATATAAATTAAATAAAATGTAGTTTTCAATAAAAATCATTATTTTTCACTTTTAATTTAAAAAAAATCATATTAACATAAAGATAAATTTCATATGATGAATTAAGAAATGAATATATGTTTATGCAATATATTTTTTAATACCTTATTAATTAAATATTATCATTAGTGGACAAGATGTGAAGAAACCTTTTTCATTGAAAAAACCAATCTTTTCAGAAAACATTTCTTTTACTTGAAATAATTTTTATTAGAATTTATAATCAAAAGAAAAACAAAGAACCTATAACCTATATATATCTTAAAATTTAATTTTTTAATTTTCATAACATTAATAAAAAAGAAAATTTATAATTTACATGTTAAAATAATATTTTAATAGTGTATTTTTTCCTAAATCCATTGCCGCATACATCATAATCTATCGTAGAGACTAGATTTAATTAATAATAAATAAATCATAACGTTTAGGGGTTCTAAATTTGACATTAAAATAGAACCAGAGGATAATATAAATTATATTTTTTAATAGTAATGTTTCATATAGTTTCCCCCCATCTAAAATAAATCCCCAAAAACCATGATTAAAGATTAATTGAAACATAAATCTGTTACCTCAATTTCAGATACGTTCAGAAGTTATCTGTAAATATATATAAAAAATATATTGTTATAGTTATTCTGAAGATTCATTTACAAGATTATTATGTCAATTATAATATATATATAGATGAGGTCATCCAAAATTATAGAGATTGAAAATGGTTTAATCTTTTCAAAAAGACGGTAGACTGTACGTACAACTGAATGTTGTTTTCTATATTAAAAGGTTTTAACGAAATACTATTAAAGAATAATTCACATTTACAGAATAATTATTATGTCATATATATATATATATATCTGTGTGTGTGTGTGTGTGTGTGTGTTATATTAAATGAATCCTTATTAAATTAATAGATTACCAAAAAAAAATCACATCTTTTCATGGAGTTGGTAGTCGGCACATATGCATGAGAGACATTTTTATATTCAAATGTATTGAATGAGAAAATGGTATGTTTTATATTATTATTCAGGATTAATAATTATTTAAAACATATATAATATGAAAATTAGTCCCATCATAATACCCTTCTATAAAATATGATGATGAAAAATTATTAGTGCTGTTACACGGAGGAGGCAAGTCATATGTACACATAAGAGATATTTTTAAAATCCATTTAATGGAAAATATATTTTATAATAGTGCTTACATAATTAAAATAATAAAATTTCATTATTTTTTGGATATTTGAGTTAATATTTTATCATACATATCACTACATTAGTTGAGGTAAAAAAATAATAAAATGAAACATGCTCAGTTAATGTTGTTACTCCTTATGTAGAATGGAGTTATTGGATATACAGTTAAGGTACCCAGGGATAGTATTTTGAGGATTCAGAAACCTGTATAACTTTAATAAAAAAATTTTATGATAATTTTATATGGTTTGGTTATGTTACAACTCATAATGTGATATAAAGAAGTGAAATGAGGGGTGTCTTTTAATACAGGAGGTGTAGGAATCTCGGAGAATTTCATGAAATATATTTTATATTTTTAATTTAAATTATAAATAACAATACATCCATATAAGAATTAAAATAATCCAAAAGAATCCAGGGTAAAAACGTAATCATGGAATGAAATTTTTTCATGTTTTGATTTTATATACAACATTAGGTATTTTATTATACCCTTTGTTATTTATTTTTGACCATAAATATGGTAAGAAATACTTCAATGATAAATGGTTAAGAATGAGACCACAAATGGAAGTGTGGATTATAAATGGAAATTTGTTTATATGATAACCTTATTAAATTAAAATTTATGAATATATTAATTTTTATGAATTTTATATTATTTAGTAAAAAAAAATATTATAATAAGATATCATTAATGATAAAACTAAGGCAAGACATCAATGAAATTATAAAAATAATAAAATTTCTTGGTTTTATATTCTCTCTCTTATAATCAATTATGACATAACAATTTTAAATTTATATTGGTAATAAATTATTTTATATTTGAAAAATGATTTTTGAAAACCCAAATTATAAATATTGTCAATATAACATCATCTAAAAATTGGAATTATAAATATATAAAGCTAAAATAATGCAAAACAATAATTAAAAATTGGAGGTTAATAGTGATAAATGTATATATTGACTTTGAATTGAAATATAATTCCCAGTGACTGATATATATTGATAGAGACATAATAAATAAAAATTTAATATCCACCAAACTATAAAAACATGGTCTGGGAAAACTCAATGAATTCATCAAAAATGACGGAATAATTATATAAATTTATTTAAAAATAGTTCTCTTAGTGTTTATGGATAAAAATATATATCCTTAGAAATAATACATACAAGATTTATTTACAAAATATAATTATAAAATCATTCCTTGGTTATTATTCAATCAATATAAACTTAATATTTTAATCTTTGAAAAAGAAATTCATAATGAATTATTCATGTATGAAGCACTACAATTATCATTTAACATATTAAATGATCTATACTATATTGATAAGTTATTCTTTATAAAAATATATTCACCAGAATGAAAATAATTACTTTATATAGTCTCATATGATAAATTATTCCTTGACCAAAAAACCCAAAATTTTCACACTATCTATTCTAGAAATAATTAATATTACAACCCCGCCAAACATTTCTTTGAAAAGATGGAATATTCATGATTAAAAAAACATGATCTTATGTCCTTAAATGGTCATATTAACAATAATTTTAATCACTCATAATGTCCTGTACGAAAATATATATACCTTGATGAAGTATTTTCCAATACATAATTTTCATTTCCAAAAATAATTTTATAAAAAAATCATATGTTCTTACAAAAGATAATTCACCATTTTATATACATATAGTAATTTATAATATATAAAGCTACCTCCAGTGGATATTCAATTTAGTAATTCACTAATAGAAGATTATATGTTTTATTCAGAATATCATGTATTAATTCTTTATTCCTAACATTTATAGGAAAAATATATAATGGGATGTAAATAATGATTTTAATCTCATAAAAGTTCACTAAACATTATGTTTTTCAATAGGATAATGCATATAATCAGTGAATTTGAATCCCCAATTCTTGATTGGAGAATTATTTTTCACACCTATCATGATTCACTTAAACTTTTGTGATATTAAAATTTTTCCCTGTATCATTTCACTTCAGATGTTATTGGGGCTCATTCTATTCATTATCCATTACATTGTGGAATTTATTTTGATAATTCTAACTCTTCTTTAATTAATATAACTAATTTTTTATAAGTGTAACTTATTTTAATTTATTTCATTCAATTTTATTTAAAATACTCTTTATATCAACATTATAGTCTTTTTCTCTATGGATAGGTATCCCACACATAAAACATTTCCATATTATTTTCATGAATTCAATAATATTAAATTTACATCATTTTTATGCATGTAGGGGATCAAAATAATTTCTCACTATCTCTGAAAACAAATATAATTTCCGTAAAGAATTATCTTCATTTTCTTATCCTCAGAACCGTTAGGGATTCCTAACTATATTTCCACTTCCACTGAAAATTGAATGATTTCATTATTTCTTCTAAACCCCTTAGAGTTAATTCTATTTGAGAACATGGATTCATACTACTAAATATTTGATAATTTTTTTGGAAGATGATTACAAATTAATAATATAAATCATGTCTTAAAAAATATTCTTCATAGGTATCAATGGATTCATCACAATTTTGATATAGATTAAAGTGTATCATCCCTATTTTTTACATAGAATATAATAAAAAAACATACAAAAAAATATTTCATTAAATTCAACCAACTTAATTGAGTCAATTTATTTATTTTTATTCATCTTTTTAATAATATTTCATGATTTATCTATTTAACCTTGTAAAATATATACAACCTGCTCAATTTTCTCATGGTCTGATTATTAAATAATAGAAAATACCATTTCCCTCATGTTTTTCCATTTCTCAGAAACTATTAGACTAGAATACCCATAAATAGAAGGTGTATGTTGTCATATAATAGATTCAATAGAATGATTCCCCCTTCATTGTGTATTTCAGTTTTCAACATGACCAATTTTACAATATACATATTTAAGAGTTGATTGATCATAGTCACAAAATACTACATCCAAGGTTCTATGTCATTTAATTTTTCATAAATATGGTTAGTGTATTTAAAATAAAATTTATTATTCATATGATTCCTATATGTTCTATCAATTTATCAATACCAAAAACTATTGTGTGAGAAATGAATTTCATTATGCAAATCGGTCAAAGGAGAAAAATCATTCATCAGATGTCAAAATCATGAAATTTTTTTTTCAATCTATGACACAATAGTTTTAACATATTTTATACATGTAAATAATATATTGAAATAAATCATATTGGATTCGAAGGAAAATTCTTATCAACCCAATATTTTCTTCTAGGAGAATAAAACTATGAGTGCAGTAAGGGTATAGTCACGATGCACCATATTAATAACTAAGATATACTCAACCCATTAATTTTGGGTTTATAATCCATATATGAATCAGTTCCAAAACTATGTGCAGTTGATGTATCAGATTTTCTGGTATAAATACAACTTAATAAATATTTTACCTAAATATTAGGATATTATCCCATATATAGGCTTATCCATATATATTTCAGGAAATTTCATTATTCTTAATTTCTTATTCTTTATTAGAAACTTCCCTCAAACAAACTATAACAACCTAGTCACCTCATACATAGATATGACATATTTTAATTTTAATATTAAATTCAATTCACAAAACAAACTTGAGGATAGTGAATGTTCTGTATATTTTGAGTTTAGATACACAATCTCTTAATAGAAAAAATTATCATTAGCATATGTCATAAGGACTTTCCCAAATAGTACTATTTTAGGCACAACCAACATTAAAAAACTTATATATCATGAGAAAATGAGACCAAATAATTGGTGATATCATATTCTTATTAAAGTTTAATAAGGTAGATAACAATTCACACAGAAGTGTAGCATGATAATATGGATATGGGGACATGAAAATATTATTCTAAAACCATTCACTATAAATTATTGATCATAATCATGAATCATTTCATAAATATCAGCACATCAAAAGTTATTAATCACATAGGAATAAATTAAAATGATCCTTCGAGAGAATAGCATTTTTTGAAGACAGAATGTTATTAAAATATAAGCTTATAACATCAAGAAAATGTATAAATACAAAAATATCACTCATTAAAATATAAGGACAAGAAATCATTTCATTTCATTAACATAGTGTGAATACAGTAAGTCCATTAATAATATTAAGCACATGAAATCCAAGTCCATGAATAATTTTATTAACTGGAAAACCAGGTCTATCCTAAAATTATAAACCATGAAACCTGGTCCATTAATGAAATTGTAAACACAAAATCAGGTTCATGCATAAAATATTTACATCATGATTCTGTTATTATTACTTACATAATTGGAGGTCAATGAAAAAACCAACCATCAAAATATTATATATCCAATTATATGTATTCCACAAAATCGATATAAAAATTCAACATAACATAACTTGAAGAAAATAAAATGGGTTTCATTGATATTTTAACATTATGAACATAAAAATCACCAATAAAGAATAAATATTGTTTAATTGTATCGTATACATTGTAATTCATAATATACACTATATTTTTTTAATATAAATTCTAAAAAAATAGGATTAAAATAGTTTTTATTAAAAAAATCACATCAATTTGAAATAAATTCGTTAAAATATGGAATTTTGTAAATTATTATGGAATTTATATTCACTAAAATGTAATGTGGGATATAGAAATGTGGAATCAAATAAATATTTAGTTATTAGATTTGGATATTCTATTTATTCCAAATTAGTTATATATCATTCACTTCTAAAAAATTTATTAACATTCAATATATACCTTATTTAGAATATCACAAGAAGATTCACCTTATAAAAATTGTAACAGAAATACATACATTGATGAATATGAAATTAAAAAAATTAAGTATAATAGTAAATACATTCATGATAATAGTTTTATAAAACATGAAAAATTAATGGATTAATTCTTAATCGAATTGTAAAACACAATGAATTTTCATAAAAAATATATTTTTGTATGTCGAGTACATAATGTTAGGAAAATGAAATGAACATATGTATACTCATGAAATAATCATATGTGAAGAAAATTTATATTTTTTACTACATTATTATTATATAAATTCGTTCATTAAAATTCTATCGTAATGAATCCCAATTAATATAGTATTTATACATAAATCTATTACCTCATGTTTGAATTACTTCAAATGTTTTTTGACATCATTAATTATAAATTTAAATTGGATATAATTTTATAAATAAATAATTTAGATTCTTTTTATATGATATATATTAATTATATATATTTAGGGTCACCAATAAAGATGATATGCTAAAAATAATATCAATATTCATAGAGATGGTAGTTTTTATGTACACATAAATGATAGTTTCACTTTCTTAAAAATGAAATAAAATAAAGTTAACTTATTTTAGCTAATAAAAATCATCATTACATCATATAAATAATATATATTCTCAATATACATCATAAATACCATCCTTGTAAAAGAGAAATGAGAAAAATAATCTCATGTCTTTGTAAAGGTGGTAGTCGACACATACACATGAGAAACATTATCATTTTTAACAGATTGGAATGTAAGATAATAGATTTAATGGAATCATTAAACAATACAAATTATTTCATAAATACCATATATAATTATTAACACTATCATATTAATCATCAATAAAATATGATGATGAAAAATGAATTGAATCACTATGTGGAGATTGTATGTCAGACATGTTAATTATTTATACTTTTAGTATCTACTTGATTGGTAAAAGGTTTTATTATGGTGTAATGGTGAAAATAATTAAATTTTAGAATATCTAAGATAATGAAGATATTATTTTTTCATTTATTCTACATATTTAGGTGAGTGAAAAGAATCAATAAAATTAATGTGATCAGTTATTTCTATTACATGTTCATTTAATGTACTCCTTTGGATATACTCTATAGGCCTCAGAAATTGGTATTTATGGGATTCCAATACATACTTTAACTTGGATATATAATTATAGAATAATATTGGGTTATTTTTTTCAATATAGTGGACTAAAATCAGTGTGAGGAAGATAATTTATTGGTGTCCTTCTGTAAGGTGGGGGTAGGACACACATTAAATTTCACAAAATATTAAAATATAATAAATTAATTATCAAGAAATATTCTAAAAAATTTCCATGAATTCAATAAAAAATAGTCTAGGGGAAAATAATGTCATCCAATTAAATTTTAAAATGTCATTCTTTAATTTTTATACATATTATATTTATTAACACATTTGTTAAGTATTATTTACCATTACCTCGGCAACAACTAATTCAACTATAAAGGGTTTTAAAATGGTACCATTGTTGAAAAAATATCATAAATAATGGTGGAAATTCATGATATGTTATACCACATTATATTACCTTAATCAATTATAATATTTTTTATAAATTTTTTCATCTTTAATATAATATTATTTATCAAAAAATATTATTTATATTGGTTTTTGGACAGTTAAATTAATTTCGTATTAAACACACCAAGACAAGGATAAAATCATGAAAATTAATTTCACACATTACTAATATTACAAACGCATAAAAAATCATGTAATAATACAACTCACCCAAATTAATAAATATTAAATATTATTTAAAATAATTTATTTATGAATCCTTTTAATTAAATAAATAATTCTTCTACATTGTATATGAATTTGTGGTAATAAATTTACAATGGAAAATTATAAATAAATTATTATGATTATAAAAATATTTTACGTTTAAAATTATTTTTTAGAACTGAATATACCATGTGTCGATCCTTATGTGAAAAATATATTGATACTAAATCAAAATAATGATGTTTTAACATATCATTACATAAGTTATTAAAAAGGAAAAAAAGACATAGAAATAGGTAAAAAGGAATATATAGATAACTTGGAAGATTATAAATGATTTGTACTAATATAATATTATAATATAATGAGTTTCTTTCATTTTTAAGTCTATAAAAAATTATAACTAACATTGCTTACCCGATTTAACATTTTTGTGGTGAAATTATTCACTATAGTGTCAATTCAAAATGAACAAAAATAAAACTAGATTATTTAAAAAAAATTAATTATTAAAAATAGAGAATATATTTTTTAGATTAAATTTCTGTAATTGGAATAAAATTATTTATGATTAAAACAAGAAAACAATAAAAAATAGTATTTGAGACAAATGTATTTTTATGTATAAAATTGTTTTTAAACAAAATTCATGAATAAATTTCATTCCAAAGATACTAATTGGATTATTTTTAATCAAATGGAACTAATAAAATTTTAATTCTATTAAAAAATAAAATAATAATTTTTAATTAAATTTAATGAAAATGTTTTTTTTCAGTAAAAATCATAATTTTTCACAATTCATTGAAAAATTTAATGTTCAAAGTAATACTCGAAGTTTAACCATAAAATAAATTATATATGTTTAGTTAAAAAATTATATTCATTTTATAAAGTAACAATTTAAAAATTTCCAAAATTTTTAATATTATTTTCTCACACAAATCAATAAAATCTATTTTCTTGGAAAATTTGTATTTTATGAATTAAAATTACTTAACTAAAATTTATTGACTATTTTCAATGAATTTATAAATAAATTTATATTTTTTAAGTCATTTATATAAATATTTCATAAATTATTTAATATTTTTCATGCCCATCAATTTTGACACCTTCGTTAAAATGGTCATATTTATATTATAATATTCATGTATTTTTATTCTCAATGTTGCATTTATTTTGTGAAATTGATATAAAATTAGATACTACATCAAAAAATATTAATGTGATTCAAATAATTTGTTAAATTTCGTGTCACTTTTAACAAATATAATTTTCACTATTCACATAATCATAATTATTAAGAGAAAAATACCTAAATTAAATATTAATAAATTTTTTCTATTATCAATAAAACAATATTAATTTTATGAATTTTATTTCTAAATCAAGGAATTTTACTTTTAAAATAATAAAAAATAGATATAATAAAAAAATTATTGAAATACAGATGTTAAGAATATTGACTATTCTAAATCATATTTCTTACCATTAAATATATATGTTACTATTAAAAAATTATTCATATATAATGTATTTAATCATTATTAATCACATTATTCTTAAAATAGAGATGGATATTTCAAAGTAAGGAAATAATGTGAAGAATAACCATTATTTTTATAAAATGAATATAATAGTAATTAATTTTATACCGTTTGAATTTCATTCATATAAAAAAATCGTTTTTTTATAAATATAATTCATAATGATTTTATTTATATTTATTCCCAAATAATAAATGCATTATCTTTAACAACCATATATATTATATTGAAGTTTATTTACATTTGGTGGTGCCTTTGGATTATTATATCAAACACTCATTGATCATCTATATGATGCAATATAATAAAATATAATGGATTCACAAAGGCTTTTTATATTATGGTTCTGAATAAACTAATTAAGATATTAATCATCAATATAATGATGGTTATAGCAAGGTTGATTAACTATAAATACATGGTAAGTGTTTCCATCGAAAATTCCTCTCTTTGATATATGTTAGTTATTATGAGCCTTATTCCATTTATATATTTTATATAATACCTATTTAATATATCATATAGTTAATTGTCATTTATTCATGTTATTTTAAATTATATTGAGACCTCCAACATTCAACGAGTTTTGATTGATATGTTTTTAATGCTTTACTATTTTTCATTGTCTCAATTTGGATTCATTGATAGAAAATAAAATTTTCACAACCTATTCGTTTTCAATGGTGCATTCACTAGACATGGATATATTTTTATTATTTTCAATATACTTCATGTGATTTACTATAACATTCATCCTCCCTTATCCAATTATATCTTCATTAAATTCTTTATTCAATGGTGTCAATTATTTGTAACTCAATTTTACATTATTAAGTTATAATTATTCTTTTGATGTTATTACATGTTGTATGTGTACTTTCATCCTATTTATTGTATTACGTGATATTCCCACAATGTTTTATGGGATATAAATTCCCTTTTCATAACGGATTAAATGAATATTCCACACATCTTAGGTCATGTTTTTTATATCCATACACCTTTATTATCTAGAGGTATTCTGAAATATTCTTTTCAATTACATGAATAGTCCACCACATATATTGTATTGTTTCTCTATACAAATTTTTCTTCATGTTTCTTATTATAATTTTTCCTTTAATTTCAAAAAAGAAAAAATTGGATTTCATTATATTGTTATAATAATATTGATGATTACTAGATTATTCCACACATCTTAGGTCATATTTCTTATTATAATTTTATCCATACACCTCCATTTTAAGAAGAAATTATAGTATTGTTATACATTTTATTAAAATGGGGAAATGTATTGGAAATATTATTGTTGTTATTCCAATATGACGAATTATTCTAAAAGTTAAAATATTATTCATAACCATTTCATTTTTTCATATGTATAATTCAATGTAAATAATAAAGTTTTAGGGGGGGTGCAGAATTATATATCTCATTGATGCATTGGTAAAACTCTTGATAGAATCTTGTTTGGGTGATTTGGTGTGTTCTGGTATAGAAAATCATAGCGGATTAATTTTAAGATCATTTGGTTATTGTTTATAGTATAAACATTTGTTCCTAGAAATATGAAGTTTATGTCTATAGAATCATTTATTTATATAAATGATATATATTTACTTCAATTGTTATAAATGGATAAATTATATTCTTAATTTCAATATATTATTTCATTTATTATTATTTAGGCATGTCCTAATATTTATATTTTTTTCATTACATAATTTACTCAATTATATGTTTTCTCATACAAACTGTTTGATCTCACCCATTTATATATTTCCATTTACCTCAGGTATTATGAAAATTAATTTAGATGATATGTCTAACATGATGGTCTTTATAGATAATATGTGGGTGAAATTAAATAATCTCTATAGATTATGAATTTTCATATATATATATATATATTTATATAATATCAATTAGTTTAGATATACATTGGGTTTTTTGTTATTGTTTCTCCTAATTCTCTATATATATATTCCTAGAAGGAACATAGTTCTATAATTTATAAAATAAGAATAATTAATTATAAAAATAATGGTGGCTATATCCATGATTTTATAGCCAGTATCAATGTTAGTATATAAATTACGGGTTTATAGAATTGGAACAGGGAATGTGGGTCTAGCACATCGTGGTTGGGCATGGGACGACTTGGGTTCTGAGAGGGATTCTTCAACTATAATTAACCACATTAGGTGAAGTTGGGTGTATTTGTTGACTGGTTAACATATGACTACAAAACACACTTTCATTTTTTCTTTCTATTTTATTTTTCTATATACACAAATAGTATATTAAGTATTATTTTAGGAACCCATTATTGGTTTAAAACTATGATTTTTATCACAACCAAAAAGGGAATCAATGTTCCTTTTAATATAATTATTTTTCATATTATGGTTATCAGATCATGTGGATAACTTGTTGGAGTAGCAGAATATATATTTGAGAGACTACTTTGAAAGTGCCCTTGTGTTTTATAGTTATCTTTACAAGAAAATTATCAATAGATGAATTTTTAATTTTGTTAACCTATTTGTTGATATATATAAAGATTTCAAGTTAATATGTTGAACATGGGTATTATTCATTAATATAATAATTATATTGTATATTTATGATTGTTTATTATTCTCAATAATTCATTTTTATTACTCAGACGACATGTGTTACCGTTATACTTTATATTCCCTATAATTTGATTGTACCTATATTACATTATCTCCATCATCTGTTATGAAATATAACCGTCATTCGGCAGCCTCCGCATGAAATGGAGGTGTGCCTAATTTGTTTTTAGAACTCCACCATCTGTTCTATATAATTTATTTTCTCCGAGGCATTGAAGAAAAAATTACGCAAACATGTTGGATAAAAATTAGATTGTATAATAATCATTATAATATTATTTATTGTGAATATAATAATATTATTTCGATGATATCCCAATAATATTATATTTTTGGAGATAAATGTCAATAGAAAATTATTCCATAAATTTAATAAATATATCATTACCTCATGGTCAGCAAAACCCGTAAATTGGATGTCTGAGTAATGGGCATATTCTGAGGATGAATAAATATTTAGTTATATATTGAGATATTCAATGACTATAGAATAGTAATTACTAAAAAATATTTAACCCTTTAGATCCAAATATTCAATATATTATATAAATCTCATTGTGGAAAAGTATTTCATGAAAATAGTGATTTTATATCAGGTATTTTATCAGAGAAATGCCAATATAATGATAATGTTGAGAGCAAAAATAAGGTTATAAATAAAATTTATAGATCAATGTTGGAATAAATTTTAATTATAATTTATTATTTTTTAAAAATTACCTTATACATCATAATATAAAAAATATAAACTCTATCCATGATAATAAATCACTTATTTCATATCATTGGTCTGAGACAGATCCATATATAAAATAATATAATTTTTTTTAAGACAATTATGAATATTAATGAATTGGTAAAATGTAATTATATATAAAAACATAGTATATAATTTTATATTTATTGGTTATTAATTAAAAAATAAGGAATTTTTCACTCTAATATGATTAAAAAATGTGTTATTCTGCAAGGACACATGAAAGATATAAATGAATTTGTAAAAAAAGAATAAATCATGAATAAAAGGAGAATAAATTTCATAATAATAATGTTGAAACAAAAATGGGTAGTAAAGAGTCAATAGTTCAGTTTTCCAATGATTTTCATGGCGTTGAATATTAATTTTCTACAAATTAAAGATAAAATTGCACATTTAATATTATTGAGACAAAACCATTGGATCATATGATGTAATCTCATGTTTTAACATAAAATCTCAAAAATAAATTGTGGTTTTACTTTACTAGATACAATTTGTTGCCAATATATTATAATATTTCACCCCAATGACACTAAATTTCTATATAGAAACCATATTAACACTTAGGATACTTAACATCCACAATATAGTAGAATCACTAATCCATTACATAACAATAGTTTTTTTTCATTCAAACATTATTTTTATAATTAGTGAGTTTGTGATTGGTTGTAGTGGAGGTATAGTAGGAAGTGTTTCCAATAAATACTTAAGAGTTTCTGGATGTTTTATGTATAGATTTTAAGTTTTTCATAATTATGTGATATTCAGAATAGTATTGGGTCGTGTCGTAGAAGTGGGAGAAACACTTTTTTTTATATAAGTTTTCCATGATAGTGATTCATATGGGTTGTGTTTATATATATGTTTTACAATTAAATGGTACCATATAGATTTTTAATCAACATGAGTTTTTCTACATCAATTTTCTATAATGTAAAATTGTTCTTTGACACTTTTAATATTATATCATTGTCGGATTTTTGTGAATATGGAGAAGAATTGACATTTGATGATGATATGTGATCTTTTTTTTTGTAATTTTTTAGTTTTGAATTGGTTATTAAATATTGATTTCCCCTTTTATATATGTAGCTAAGGTTAAAATAACATGATAACTCATACAAAACATCTTAGTTTTTATAGTCATTGTGATAATGTGGACATGTCATTTGGTTTAATGATGCACCTATTTTTTATGATATTATTCTAGTTGAATTTATTTATATTTATATATTGTTTTATTATGGTATGAATTTTTTTTTCTATTTACACATAGGTTAGTGGATGAGTATTTTAGATATATATGGATAGTCTTGAGTTTCATACGTCAACAATGATTATATATAATGTTGTTGGTTTTTACTTCTTAAAATTTTGAGTAGAATTTTACATATAAACTTATCTATGAATTTGTTAGTTATGACTTTGAAAAGTATAATTTAAATGGTTTCCTAATCAGACTACCACAAGACCTTAGGATAACTCCATAATCTCAAAGGGAAAGGAAGAACAATAATATGACTCAATGTACTCTTGGTGTGTAATATACCCACATGAGAGTAATAAAATATATGTAAATTCAAGAAGATGAAAATTCAGGAATGCGAATTATTTTATATATCTAGAATGATTAGATAGGAAATGGAAATGGATATAAAATAGGTTATAAATACTCATTGAATGTTACCTATAGGTCCTCATTTTCAAAACTCCAACACTGGGAGGTTCTCAACATGTAGCAACACCCCCTTGCAACCCATTTAAAAAAACTTTATATCTTCTATCACTTATAGGAATATATAAAACAACCGATGGAATTCCATGTCCACCAATGATTAAATTCATGATGTGACCATAAAATTCACATTAGGTAGTCACTATGATTCCAAAAAATATGAAATAATTTCAGGTGTGTGATTTATATAATTCTAATAATCTAAATAATAATATAAAAAGAAATATACGTAGAGTAAATAATGAAAACTGAATATTTAATGAAGGACTTCACCTATCAGCATCCCACATAATGATAACTCCCTATACTAATAGGATCCATATGAGATAGACCACTTTCATGATCTTTATAGATATATATTATTTGTATGAATATGAAATGTTATTATCTTTCTAACAATATAAATTTAAATCAATAAATTTAAAACATTCATCTCAAAATAGAGAGAGTATCATGTATAAATGAGTTATTTTGACATTGAATCGCATCCCATTAAAAGTACAAAAATTGAAATAATATATTTAGTTCAAAATAAAAAAATATTATTCACTCTCACATCATACGGTTTGGGATTTTTATCTTACCACATACATCAATGTTCAAACTAAGTCTATAAAAAATGGATAAAGAAATCCATAGTGAGAAATATGATGTGTACCCAACACCAGATTGATGAAAAATATTCCTATCAATCATGATGTAGACTAAAGTAGTCATTTATGAAGAATATATAGAAATCCCAACAAAAGAAATATAATATATAGTTGAAACACCATCGGGAAAAACTACATTGACATCATATTTACTCAAAATAAATTGGTGAGAAGGTACAATAAGGATGGTCCATGTATCCCACTTTTCATGGAAGACTTGAGGGATCCCATTAGAATCAAAGAATGATGCATACTAGTAATTAAAACTAAATTGCATCTCAGAGAGACACAATCCAACCCATCTTAATGATGACTTTAAATAGATCAAGATCAAGACAATGTAACTCCCCAACTATCACATAAAATGATATTGAATGAAAAATAAGGGTTATCAAAAAAAACTACACCATATTTATTCTAATGGGAATCATCATATAAATACAATTGAATATATTCTTTGTCAAGAAAATATAACATTATAAATAGGTAGATACAATCAATTATGAGAATCCAATTCCAATAACGTAAATTCATTAAAAGATGCAACATTAATGGTTGCTGTCCTG
The DNA here is from genome assembly GCA_963277665.1 of Viscum album. Lineage (NCBI taxonomy): Eukaryota > Viridiplantae > Streptophyta > Magnoliopsida > Santalales > Viscaceae > Viscum > Viscum album. The sequence goes on from OY728156.1 coordinate 1,028,472,465, forward strand.
GTAACTGGCCCGCATCAACCTCACCTAAAAACAAATCCATTGCGTGAATGTGATTTAATCATGGGAGATGTGTCCCAATAACTATAGAAGTTGATTAATATGATTATATTGTTGTGGGATTTGAAGATAATGATCCCTTACAATATTGAGGTATAGAGAGATCCTGCAAGAACTTCTTTTGACAACTTTAGTAGCCACAAGAACTATTTTTCATCATAAGAATAGTATAATCCTATCAGTTGTGCATTTATATAATGTCTAGAAACCCCATAATATTCTCATGTTGGTGAATAAAAATCCAACAACTGGGAAACACATTCAACACCATTTAGGTTATTATTAAACTTCCACTTTTTTCACTATATTCCACAAGAATTTCCACTAGATGGGTCAAAATATCTAGAGAATCCAATTACAACAATAATATACATTTCTACAATCATGTCCTTGTCAAATTTCTCATAATTGGATGTGAGATTTAGCATGTATGTGTATGATTAGATTTCATTATGAAACAGCTATATTTTTTTGAGCCTTCAGATGAGCAGTCATCACCACCAACAAATCAAAACCACCAATCCGAAAAAAATGGTTACTAAACTCTAATAGTTGACATTCAATATATAGTTAGGAGAGGATGTTGAAGGAAATAACAATCCTATGAGATTATTAGTAGAAATTATGAATGTAATGGGTCTTAAATCCCTTATAATCTGGTACTATATATCTATTTTATTACACCATATAATTCTATCACTACTAATTAGGACTCACAAGATTGAAAGTTTCCCATTTCCATTTGATATACTATGGTTCATCTACAAAATGAAACACATCATATATTTTATTTATCCAATACAAAATATTGAGGTGTTAATTCATACATTTAAAGGATAAATTATTCTTCCACAGGATTTGTCGTGCACGATAATTGTATCCTCCAACTATTTGCGGAATATCAAAAACTTCTGTGTGATTCTATTATACATTCTTTTCCACGGTAAGAACTGTATGTATCATATCCCATATGGGATTATTTTCAAGATGATGATTTCATTAAACACAATATCCCATTTCAATCACATGTGTGTCCCTTAAAATCTATATAAGATGAATGATTCTACAATCCAATTGTAATGATAAATGATCATATAATAATATAATGTCTATTTAAACAAGAAGAACACCTTTAGAAACAAATATCATGATCAAAACCCAACACAATTGACAAAGAACCAAATACCACATGGATAATTGAGGAGTATAATGGTAATATATACCTAGACAATCAAAGTCACCTACATCTAATGTTTTTAAAATCTTATTTTTTGTTTACCAACATCAAAAGTCTGATAATAACCATTTTGTAACAAAACATTTCCTAGACCTATCTCCAAAAACCATTCCAACAGAGCTCTAAATTTAATCACTACAAGTATCGAAGGGCGTTCTAGGTCCCCATAGAATAGATACTCACACAGTCTTCCAGCAACAAAAATAAAATGTAACTCATCCATGTTGAAACATGATACATTGAATATATATATATATATAATGAAAAATAACTGAAATATGCCATTATCAAAAGAGTGTAAATGATATCTATACAACCGAATATCGTATGATAAAACTAGAGTAAATGATTAAAAATAATTGAAACAAAAAATTATCAACTACTACTACATGTGATATGTGTAAAAGATACCATTATATCACTAACATCTACCAATTCCCAGATTATAATAAAACTCAATACCCTGCTATATTTCTATTCCCCATCATGTATCAAATAAAATAACTTCTACAAAACCATGATCGAGTGTGTACGGTGCGATATAAGCATTCATAGTTGAATAAATCCAATGGGTTTCATAAATATTAGATTTCATATAAACCTAACATGTTTAATTTAAAAGAAAATGTGGCATGGATATTAGTTTCAGAGTTTTATATCAAATACATGGTGAGGAAATACCCATACTTATAAATCATCTTAAAAAATATTTAACATAATTTCAAAGAATAATTAACATATAATATTTTTCTTTATTAAAATATTTATCATATAATATATAATAAAAAATAGAAAAAACACAAATTATACAATTAATAACCTCTATAATAATAATGATTCAACCAGCTAAGCCACTCATACCAAAATCACAAACAATGACTACTATTACATAAATTAACTATATGAAATAAATATATGACATAGGAGGGTAACAAAAATCTATAAAGGTAAAATCCTAAAATTTCATTCTTAGCCAATTTATATATGATTTGGGAATAAAATATTTTCAAATAAATTGAATCCCTAATATTATATCCTTAGACAAGGATCAATACTAATCGCTCCACCTTGGGGCCAAAGGATTAATTGTGAATACTATACCTATAAAATTTTAAAGGGATTGTACAATTTCATAAATAAATATATGTAATTATTTCTAAATAAATTGAAACCCCAATTCACAATCCATTTTACAATTCATTGAAAATAGATTTATTTTAATAAAATGAGGGTTAAACAATCTAAACACAAAAACATTTTTTTACACGAACAAAAATAAATTGAATTAGGAATCCAATTAATTTATTAATGAATTTATAAATAAAATATAAATGATTCTTCATAGAACATTGAAATAAACACATACTTCAAATATGAGTTACATGAAAGTTGTATAAAAATCAACTATCTAATATGATAAAGACTACAAGAAAAATCGTGAGGAGTTCCCAAAAAATTATTCATATATCATAGAGTCATATTTCCATAAAAAATAGTTAATCATAAAGGATATATGAACTTATAAATCATGAATCAAAAACGTTTAACCCCAAAAACACAAGATCTAGCCTCTTATTGAAGATAAAAGGATAAATCTATAAGAAACAATGAATGATTCATTTATAGGTCTAGTGATCTAACTACCATAATATGGAGTCACTATGAATTAATAACATAATTGAACAGATAAGAATGAACGAGTTAAAAATAGTCAATCATTTTGATTTTATGTTAATCGAACATGTTGGGATTGAAAAACAATGTATAGATTTCTGAAGAAGTCTTGAACACAATGTGACAACCATTGAAGGAGCACAAGTCATATTTGGTTTTATAATGAGTTATTGGGTGTTAATTAATGGATTGGGCTAATTTAATTATGATTAGACCCTTGAATACCTAGATAAGATTGACTTAATTGGAAACGTAATGGATACAACTAATTGGTCGGTGTCCACTGAATTATTGAAGTGGATACGATTCATACCACTGGTTAGACGGTAAAATCCATCATCGAAGTCAGTAGATCCATAACCTATACATGGTTCTTTTCAAATCCACCCTAAATCTTATGTATTTATTTACCAAACATTTATCCCATGGATATTTGAAATCCCTCTACCACCTCAGACACCACCTGAACCTAAAAAGAAAACACATAAACAAAAAATGAGATTTACATAGAAACATGATGTTACAATATATATATATATATATAATATGATGTTATATATATAGAAAATTTTCTATTTGGAATGTGATCTAATTATATTATCATCCATAAGATGCATGAATAATATATATATATATATATTGAGTATTCATAATATTTTTATACAGTTACATGCGATATAATGGGTATCTTGATAGGTTCAATCAATACAAAACAAGGATTGTTCGTAATATCATTTCATATATTCATTGATGTTATTTCAATGATCAATACCAAATAAACATTAATGTTAGCGATCTATTATAAAGAAGGAAAGAAATTTTTTTATATATAATGGGATGTTTTTTCTTTTTATTTGGTAGTGTGTATTGATAAAATTAATTTTGATATGTTTTAGATATGTTTGTATGAAACTGTAATGAAATAATCATTCATCCCAAAAAATATATCATCTCTCTCAACATCTTTCTTGCGACCCCTAGGGTGTTTGGAAATGCCCACAAAGTGTTTTTGACACATTTCTTAGTGTATCAACTAATATTCTAGGTTATTTTGTTCACTATATCATATGGATACCACAAAAAGAATAAATTTAAATTGATGAAAAAATCAGTGTATATTAATGACTTCAAATTAATTAGTTTTAATTTATTATTTACACATTTGTTTCATGACGAATATACCAACTTTGTTTTTGTATTTTATATGTCTATTAATAACATATAGAGTAGATAAAACATTAAATATCCCTCAACTTTGATAGTATTTTCATGATGAGTCACATATTAATAAAGGTAAAACTATTATGTTGTATCCCAATGTATGTGTAACTAATATTTACCTTTAAATATCTCATGTAATGTTCTATAACCTGTATCTATTTTATGAGAACATTATTTTTTTTTATTAAAAATCATTGATGTAACATGATTAAATATTTAATAACTATTCCTAGATACCACTAATGGTTTTTTATAATCATATTATGATTAATGGGTGTATAAAATAACATATATATAGGTTATTTATTCTTCATTAAATCAATATTTAAATACTATTATAAATTATAGTACCGAGAAATTGTGATCTAAAATAACTTATTGCATAAAAATCACTAGAATACACTTGTTATTGAACAATATATGAATTTGATTGTGTAAGGATCTGAACTGTTTGCAGGTGTTGTGTTCAACCGTATATATTCTATTCTTTTTCACTGCTTGTTGTCCGTATTGGTTGTTTCTCCCTACCCTTATTTATATTTTATTTTGTAACAGTATTTTCTCTTAACACTTCCATTTATAAGATGTATGAATGTAAAATCTATTTACCCTTACATAGAGTGTATTATTTTTTATAATGGAATGATACCATACTGTATAATAGTTATTAAATGTAAGGGTCAATAAAAAAAATTAATATTTGTTTTTTAATAATTTAAATTATTTAATGGATTATTAAATGATTATAAATCACTATAAAGGTTATTTTGGGAATATTTAATTAGTAAAGTATTAATTAATTATATAATTCATACATTTATAAATTATTCAAATAAATTATTGTGTAAAATTATATTCCAAACTATTAATTTTAAATATTTAATTACATTTTACTTTATTATATGCAATTCATTAGGATATAGGAATAATTTATATTGAGATAAAAAATTGTATTTTATAAAGGTATTATATATTAAAAATTAGGATAAAAAATAAATGAGTTCACATTTGAAATGAATATGTATTGTATATAATGGTATTAATTAATTAAGTTTCTTTATCATTAATATATTAATATTCCAATGAAATTTCATTTTTTTAAATTAATAAATTATTTATTTATTTGTAAAATTTAGTTTATATTGATATTTAGTAATTATAATTATAAATATTAATAATGTTGTGGGCCCATGGATATGAGAAATTGATTCTATGTTTGATAATTTCATATCATACACAATAGAAAATCCTAAATGATAGCCATCATTAGACCTAACCTCATTTTTTATTTTTGATTATGATCTTAAGAATAGATTTTTAATATATTTTATGCATAATAGGTTTAATATATAAATCATCAATTAAATTCTCTGTTGATTTTTCCATCCCATGGTACACAAAAATTGGGTTGAACCACCTACCAACCTATAGTCTATTCTTTTTCTATAATGGTTAATGGAGTTCAATATATGTCATTCTAATCTTACTCATATGAATATTTTAATTTTTTTACTAATCAATTACTTTTTAGTAAATGTTCATGTTCTTTATTCATATGATGCATTTTGATATGTATAAATAATTTTGGATTAAATATTATTTTGATTACCAGAATGTATTCTATTGTATAAATGTTTACACATTAACATCATTTAAATACATTAATTTTGTGGTTGGAATAGGAGTTACAGAACAAATTTTTTAAAAACATACATGCACAAAAAAAGGAATAAAACATGAGAATACAAATATTAGAAATAATGGAATTGTAATGATTTTTAAATTAATATAATGTATATTAAATTATTGAGGATTTAATACCCTATATATAAAATGTATGAGTTTGTTTTTAACATAATACGTATCAATACCTCGATCAACAAATGGTGTAGATTCACATCGTTGAAAAGTGTTCCTAAATTAACATGTTTATGAGTAGAAAGTAAGCAGTGAATCTATATTTTCCAACTATTTTTCTTAATTCTAAAATAAGGATCCCAAGTTTTTCCATCTATAGAATTTTTTTAGTTTTACATTATCTTTCACCTAGCTGGGAAATCTAAATGGTTCAAATAAAAGTGGAATATATTTGAGTGAATCCATATAATGGATTTGGATATGTGGTTTCCCAATGAATCATGAATGAATAAAAACTAACATGGTTGGGATTAATTCCAACCTATGTAAATATATTAATGAGTATCACACAAAAAAATATTTATTGATAACTCTTGTTTATATCTTACCTCAATAAATATAGAAGATTTTTGGGATCATCAATTTCGGTTTTTGAAAATTATTTTAATGTCCATTATGAAAACATATAATCTATGAAATTAATATAATGATATGTATTAAATTCAGATTAAGTTATATCTTACTTTAATCAATTTATCTTAACTGATATGTATCACTTGTATGACTTTTATATGTAGGTTTCAGTGATTGAAAAATGTTCTCAAGGGGAAAAATTTTGAGTACCAGAATATCAATGTTATTAGGATCAGTTCAATAAAATCAGAATCAAGGGTATTTGATACATGTTTATGTCAAACATTTTTGAATAAAAAATTTGACTCATTGATATTATGGAATTTAATATAAGAATATTATATCTTTGAGTTAGTAATAGAGAAAAAAATTTCCTCATAGGAAAGTACTCATATTATTATTTTAACATGTATATTGATATCGTAGTTTAAAAACTAGTATTATGTACCAGATATAAATATAAATATTTGATTTTTATCTATTTTGATAATATGATATTCTCATTCTTTATTAATATAATTTTTTGTTCTATATAATGAGTTATATGTTATATAGAGTTTCAAGTGTAATAAATTGTTGATATATTCTTTGTTAGGATCATACCTTTTATAACATTCAGAATAATAATGTCAATATTGTTTTCAATCCCACTTACCTTTGGAATTTTTTCATTAGAAATAAAAATGAGAAACTCATTAAATGAACCCAAAGAGATATATCTTTGGACACATTTGTATGTAAATAATTCGATAATTGAGAATCTTTTTTATAGTCAAAAATGAAAAAATAACCTTTTGGGAGAAAATGTAATAGGGATAGTGAGGTTTTTGATTTCATTAATAGTTATGAATTTGTCCCACTAAATACTCACAAAAGGGATGGATTTAGGTAATTCCTTTCAATTTCTAATAAATAATGTATCTATGGTAATGTTTTTCAAATAAAAATAATTTATAAAACTTTTGAAAATAATAATGTGATTTAGAATGATGTATTAAAATAATTGGGAAATATTATTATGATTCTTTTATTAAATCGTGTTAGTGAATACACGATTAGGAATTCATATATCATTTAATAGACTTTTAAATTGTTCCACATCATACTACTCTAGCAACACTATAATATTATTTTTTTGTCTAAAATGATGAACGATACATTTCTATACCTGTTTCAATCAATAATTAGTATATGAGGCCTTTTATCATATTCAGGGTTTATTCTCCCTTTACGACCTTATTCCCACAAAAATTTATTCAATAAATATCATTTATAAAAATATTATATGAGATATGAACTAGGAAATTCCCCCATATGTATTTTATTAGGACTAGGGTTTTCATAGAACTCATGCTATGATTTTCTTTTGATTCACTCATCCCCATGTAAACAATGTTCATTTATTGGTAATCATTAAGAAACTAAGGGATAATATTTCTATAACCCTACATATCACAATGATAATATTGATTAATATAGTGTTTTTGAAATATGAAAACACGTATATTGAGTAATAAGTGGGAGGAATTATGATCTTCGGGTATATAAACACCAAAAAAATAGGGATAATTCATGCTATAGTGGTTGATCTAGTCCCCAAAGTGTAGTGGATGAAAAAATTATTCATGTTAAACTTGATAAATGATGGTATTGTATGAATCATCAATATATTGATACACATAGACTTTATAATCAAAATGATGATAAATTAGTTGTCTTATGTGATGACTTTCCCATATTCAAGGAATCCCGTAAAATTAATTATACATAGAGATGGTAAAAATATATGTAATGTGAGATATTATCTATATATAACAAACATGTCTCGAACATAGTGGATTTATATTAATATGTAAGACATATATGGATTATGTGGGGTTGTATAAGAAATGTGACATGGATTCTATAGTGTCTAACCATAATGAACACTTCATGGGAAATAGTTGAAATAAAATATTATAAATGACTATGAAAAGACCTTTTCACTTACTGCAATGATAAATTCCCATTAGAAATTTATAATCAAGGAATCATATTATAATTATTCAATACCTCATATATATATCAAAACATTATTGATTATGGGAAATTTAGCTCAATAACTTTATATGATACAACTAATGGGTTTTGAAATTTCAAATTAGTTGGATATGGATTTCAAGTTTCAAAATTAAATTTAATGACTAAATAATGCTTCCTGATGTGCGAATTTTTTATTTGACGTAGAAATAAAATAGTTTGGTTTCATAAAAAACAGATGTTGCATATGTGTATAACCAGGATAGTGAGATATTATTAGAGTATATGATATAGTATATTGATGACATACAACAAAACAAAACTTTGGTCCCAATGATTCATTGTTTGATGTTTGGTATGGGAAAATGTGTATCAGTTAAGTGAATAGATGATGTTAGCTACATACATGGAATTAAGACCTATAGAGCTATATTTTAATAGTTTCCATGACCAAGTATGAAAAAATATTTTAATATAGTTATAATGTATATTATCATGATGAAAACCAATATGGGATACATGATTGTGATTTATGGAATAAATTGTTGGATTATTCAAAATCCTAATAAAGAGTAAAAAAATATGGATGGGATTTAGGATTTGTCCACTATATGATCTATCACGTATTCCATATTGTATACCGAACATGATTCCTCTTTTTATTTGATAATAAAAATATGATACCAATCCAATCCTATTAAAATCCATGGAATTTTATGACAACCATTATTAATTTATTATGAATGATTAATGATATTTCATTGGTCTGTAGTGGAGAAGATGAGATTTGGGTAAAGATTTACTCATATAAAAGTATTAAATCTTGAAAATATGATATTGAATTAAAATATAGACTAGTTTTTTAACAAAATGTTGGACATATCAGTTGATAGTGTTCTAGAAAATATAATATATAATACATTCCCGATGAGTTAGAGTACATTGATGTATCAGATTCTACAAAAGGAGTTGTTTGGGTCAAGAAGACCATTTCTAATTCTGGGGTAGTTCCTTGCATTAAGTGATAAATTGGGCTATATTGTGACAACAAAGGGGTTTATAAACATTATAAAAAACACTAATTTATTCAAAATAATTAGTATATCTTTTAGAAATACTCCCTCATATGAGAGATCATTTAGCGTGCTAGTGAATTTATTTGGAGGTTGGATAATTATTATAATGTATTTGATTCAATAAAGGAACCATTATCTTAAAAAGAATAAAGTTCAATTAGAATATATTAATATATGATAGTAGAGAAAATAATGTTGTGATAAAAATTTATAATGTTATTATAAAAAAGAAACATTAATTTTTTCAATCATTAATGACAGTTGCGATTTGATTAAAATTAATGATGGAATTATAATATCCTCATGAAATATGACATCAAGTTATCCCTAATGGCTTTTCATCACGAGTTATTAGGGGTTGTGATAAATTTTAATATTTTCATTAACAAAATCATGTACTAAATACAAGAAGTTGACTATGAGGTACTAAGGGTAGATTAATTTGGCTATAAGTTGAGAATTTTCTTTTAGATTAATCAACTAAATTACATCTCATGTAATTTCATATAGTCATTAATATATATAGTGTTTTATACATATTATAAATCCTTTATAAATGTGTTTTGGGGGGAAACATGCATGATAATCATTTAATATTTAAATCTTCATTGAAAGATTTATTTACCACAATATCTACTAATAATGTTATTATCATCTCCCTCATCCTCCACTAGTTGGTGAAAAAAACACATGGTTCTCAAAGACCTCATTATATTTATTCCCCCTTAAATATGGGGTGTTTCTGTGGAGGATTATATAAAATTCTAAGTGAGTTTCAAACTCTGGTGATTTCCATTCCTCATATCTTTATTTATCTCAAATTTATTTTTTCATTCATTTAGTATTTGATGAAAATTAAACCACAAAATTCTAGAATATATGTGTATCTTAGGGTTTTTGATTAGTTTTTTTTTTGAGGATAACACGATACAAATTTTCCACATCATTGCATAATGTTTTTAAGGATGGTTTTCATAGATAACTTCCATAGGGTTTCCCTATTATATTAATTTACATAATTTTTAACCGGTATGCCTCATTATTTATTAGTTATAGAATATTGTTGGGAGTATGTTTTATACTTATCAAGGAGTTCATGTATCGTTTTTATAAAATATAAAATCCTGAGATTTAGAGGTTGAGATGTTTTCATTGGGTTCCAATGTGTTTTGATGGAAATTTGGATGGCCCTTGAAAATTCATCATTTCCTTGGATATGTTATAGAAAACATCATTCCAAAGGTATTTGTTTTGAGAGCTTTAACCAAAGTATGTTATTTTATATTTCCGTTTGTATGTTGTATTCTCCTTAAATTCCAGGTATTCACTATATTCATCTTTGGAATAAATAAATTAATATTGGTATTAGAGTTGATACAGTAAAACTTCCATGATTTTCATTGAATCTATGGGTTTTTATATGATTGGACATACTTTGATCCATGGGGTGAACCATTTCATAGAAATGGTAATGTGGGGTGGTTCCATATTGATTATCTATACACCACTGATGTTTTTGTATTTATGGGTGATGGTACGAGGTTCCTGAAAAATAATATAATGATGTTTATTCATTGCATAGTGATATGAAAAATGAGAATATTTTTTTATTCATAGTATATGATACCTAAGGTTGTAAAGAATAGAATAAATTATTACGTTGATGCATGATTGAGTGTCCCATGTATCACCCTAAAATAGAAGACATAGTGGGAACTATATAATATGTAGTTTCTATGACATATATATTTCTTATTTTACTATTTATTTACTTCAGTTTTTATCTTGAAACACTGCTACCTGGACTAATGTTTAATTTAGATATTATTTTTGGTGGCATATTGAGTTTTACTCACACATATATAGGGCTTCCACTACACATGGGTACCCAAGAATCAATATCATTCTTATTTTATGGAGAGGGTTCGGTTTCAACCTGTGTTGATTTTTAAATTTTTAGGAATGATTCCTTGATTGAATATGGAGATTGGATTGAAATGGATTCGAGTTATCTTCAGATCCTTATAAATTCATTTATCTACTGTTCTATATTGTATTCGGTTGGCCTAGTGGGAGACCGGTGTCCTATATATGGACTTATTGTTTGGTAGATTTCTATATTTCTTGTTATTATTTAGTTATTCTATTTAAATTTGTTTATTCATTTCATATACTCTAATGGGTATGTTATTGCCTAATTATTTATAGTTTTAAACTCTGATTTGGCTGTACAGTTTCATAACAGCTCCACCGTAGGCCCCACTACTAGTAAATAGCCCCGGGAATATGAATCATAAAGAAAAATAGGTCGTGTAGAAAACTAGATTGTGGAATTACATTACTAGAATATAGGATGGTATGTTAAATAGTGGAATCAAATCTATTTACATTACAATTTTATTATTATTAATGATATGGTAGACTAGAAATATTTAAATGTGTCACAATATGTGACTTACATCATACAAGGGAATCATTAAAGGATTTGGGGTATTAACTATCGGTTACTAGTTCTGGGATTGATGTTCTTCATTTCTGGTGTAACGATTATATATGATTTTCACCTTAGGTGAAGAACATGTTGTTCAGATTTCATATTTCATGATGGATTTTTTACTCTATTCATGATGGAATGGGGAATGTGATTTGGTTTTTAATATTTTATTATGGTAGCTGGAGGCATATCGTGAGTCATATTAGGCATGTAGGATCCATATGTTTTATGCATTATACTATGTGATTTTATATATTTTTTGATGTAATGTACTATGGACATATGGTGATATATTTGATGATTTGGAAGATTGTGGGGTCATCATGAAAATTTAGTTCAATGAATCTATACAATTATCATAGTGTGAGTGTTTATTTGTTGAACCCTTCTCGGTGGGGTTTTTTTTAATGGTCGAATATGTGGCTGGGTCACCAAGGAAGCATGACAATTTATGGAAGCTTAAAGAGGATGATTTCTATAGCAGATAGTATTTTTTTTATGATTTAATATATTAAATATGTGGGACCCTGTAGATGGGGGTTTGGGCATTTTTATAAAGTGTGGTGTGGGTAAGGGAGAGTGATTGATTCATTGTGATTTTTGGACTTTTATGAATAAGAATAGACCTATATGCACACTAAGAACATGAGGAGCTCTAGGTTTTTTGGTCTCAGGTTTTACAGGTATTAATTGGACGATAACTATATAGGTATGGTAGGCATGGAATATTATTAGAGTATTAAATATAGATATGTACTGTTTCATTGACATATAATGCACTTTGAGTGTTTATCCATTGTTTGTGCATTTTTTTTCTAAATGTAGAACGAATTAGATTTGTGGCCCTATTCCAAATGGATGCATTGTTAGGATTGATTTGAGAGTTCTGGTGATCTTGGTAAAAACTTTGGATGTAACTAGGGGTTTGAGAGGTCTGGATGTGTTTTTAATTTGCGATTTTCTTAATTTATGAAATCACTATAGATTTTTGATGTTGGGTGAAGCATGTAAAAATGATATTAATTGCCAATCAGTATGGATTTTGAGAAATTTGTTCATCAGATGCACCTCAATATATTCATATATGAGTTTTTTTCTTGGGATACATGATAAAGGGTAATAGTTAATCCTTATTAGGATGTTAGAGGAATTCATGTGGTGTGATCCACAATGTCTGTTTTCTTGTCGATCTGACATTACAGGTGTGCATGTTAAAGGTGAATTGGAAAATTGGATAGTCTATAGTAGGATGATACCATATTCAAATGGGATGGGATGTTGGTGGGTCGGGAGTATGGTTTCTTGAATAAGTTTTTCATGTCCCTATAAGTGTATGTGATAACAAGAAATGATGAATTTTTTTGTTGAATTCATGGTAAAATTAATTTCCTACTCTTATTTTATAGATTATCATGTCCACTATGTTAACATAATTACACCCAATATATGAGTCTATTTTCTATTTCAACTAAATTAAAATTTCATGACCTAACCCAATGGGGCTCGAGCCACAAATACCCTAAGTCAACCTCAAATTCTCTAGGGGCTAGTATATAGTTGAATATTTGAATATAAATAATGGATTCCTTATCCTTTGTTAGCTATACACAGACACCCAAATATATCTCCATGAAGTAGTGATGTTATAATAATACTTAAAAATAAATGCATGCATACACCTATCTAGAAACCATCATGTAATAAGAGTATTTGATGCATAAAAAATAAAAAACCTAAGACCACCAAAACCGTTAAAAGAATGCAAATTTATCAAAATAAAGGTTTCATAATTAAATGAAACCCTTATATATTCTTGTAAAAACATCGAAATACACCTCAGTCAGCCTAACTTACTAATCTTTGCATACTTCATGTTCTCTATAGACTCCATCCAAGAGCCTATTATGTAAACTAGACACTAAATTTTTGGGAAACACTAGTGAAACAATTTGTATCAAAAACCTAGTAGGAGATATAAATTAGGAAATTAAAATTGAGAAATTGAAGGGTATAGTCCACTCGACCTAGCCTAGAGGAACCCAAATTAGAGATACACTCCAACATGACCATCCCCGAAAAAACACGACTCATCATAACTAACCACATGATGTGTCCATGAATATATATGAAAACTCTATAAGGAAAATTAAAATCAACCCATATATAAACATCTTAGACTCCATGTCTCATAAGGTCAAAAAATAATATAAGTCTATATGATTTAACTCGAGAATCAATGGTAACAAAAGCCTAGTAGAAGACTCTCGATGAGCTCATATATCCCAGATGGAATAAATTCTATAGATAATATCCTCTGGGAAGAGATCAGTAGATCAAACTCTAACACTACAAGATTTTATAGTATTATATTTATTAAATAAATTCAATTTAAATGATATCTTATGTTACAAAAGACGCAAACCTAAAATAAATGACTAAATATTTTTATTTTTTTTACAGAACCTATCACAAAGCTCAAGGAATGTATAGAATGAATAATAATAATTTTTTTTAAAGTATAGTTTTCAAAAGTCTATAATATATATTCATTGGTTAATAGTTAATTAAAAATAAAAATGAGAACCATTTGAACATAAATGTAGTGTCGTTACCATCCTCATTGACTTCAAAATAAGAGAGAATGTTACATGGACTTAATATACATTCATATAACGACAATGGATATAAATACGTTTCAAGGGAATATTTTACATTTGGGGGATGATTTTCCTGATGAAAATAAAACAAAACACAAAACCTGCCACATCTCAATAGACCATTACATTATGTATGATAAAAATGAAATAAAACTCATCCAAACCATTTATGTCTAACCAAATCCAATGAGTACCATAGTAGAAGTCTATAAAACATCCATATACATATCAAAAAAAGAAAAATTCAAAAAATGTCAATGAAAACTCTAACACAAAATATCTAACCTACTCCATGCTCCACTCCCCTAAAAACCCATGTAACACTATGAACCATAGGAGAAAGGTAATACATTAATTTTTCCCATGTCACGATAAATAACTTTTCTAAAATCACGAAAGTGCCAATGTAGAGGTGAGTAATGAAATTCAACAGATATTATTGGAATAAATTCACAATTCATGCCACATGTATTGAAATAGTTAGAACATTTATTTTAAATATATTATAAAATAGTGCATATCATAATATAAAAAACATCCATAATAAAGATATGTTTCCAAAACAAGAAGATGATCCAAGTAATTAAACTAATAAATTATATATAATCATTTATAAAATTTAATTTTGGCCTAATTGTTTCCAGTATTCCCTACAACACAACCAAATCACATAAGCCCCAACCCGGTAGGTGAGGTCTCAGATGGTGCATCCAAGAGTCCCAGGATCAAATCTGGGAGGAGGGATTTTTCCAGTAATATAGCAAGTAATGTATAAGATATTGTTCTGTATTGTAGCAGTCGAAACAATTCATCCATCTAGGCTGTTGGGTTACCTATTTGGTCCTCAAGTACAATAAGTGTTTAGGGCCACCCAAGGCCTTCAGGACAGTTGATTATCAAGGAATTTGGGCCACCATAATTCCATTGGGCCACCCCAAGGCCTTTAGGCCACATGAAATGACGATGTACCAGTCAGACGTTAAGGGACAAGGCTTCAGAGGAGGATTCCGGGAAGACACATTCACTGGAGCAGAGTTAAACTAGATTTGGAAGAATGAAGGGGTATGGATTTTCCATCAGTACCAGGCCTATGCAACATTGCATAGGACAACTCTTCCACCAGCCTAGTGAAGGTGGAGTGAGGATTTAATGACATATACTGGGGAGGAGCAATTCCAAGTTGTCTTGTTTGGGTGATTTCTCTAAGACCTACGGTCCATGTAATTGTCTCTAAGCCTTTGTGCCTTGATAGGGTTCCATCTCACCCCTTGAAAGGTCGATTATCAAATAAATGAATGCCTTCAAGCCATTTCGACAAAAACACAACCATCCATTCATGTAACAATTGAAATCCCTATACTATTGAGTGTTTAGTTATCTTTTCACTAATTCAAACCATAGTGAACCGTCTTGATGGAGGTATTTCACACGCTAAAACATGCCACCCTTTTGAGGGGGGGGGGGGGGGTGGGGGGTACATCACACCCTTATCCATCCTAATGACTATGACCATAAGGAAAAAAACATTCCAATCCCAAGTGATCCAATCCCATTTTAGTTAAAAAAATATTTAAAAAAATTCCATAATTTATTTTAATTAATCAATCCAATCAATATATTTGAAGATAATCCTTTCAAGATCAAACCCCAAATCCATTTTCACAAATATTCCACAATTTATAAAAAAACTTCAAATAATTTTTAATAGTATTTCTTCCATTCTTTATAAACCAATTTCACAAAAAAAAACAAGTAAAAATACCAATTTGAAATAAAACCTTCACATTCTAAATAGAAAAGTAGAGAGTGAACCGACAAACATCAGATATTTGTAGAAAATAATAAATTTCATGAATTATTTCCATGAAATCAGAATTAAAAATTGAAAATAGTCATTATGTATCATCTGAATACATTAAAAAATAATAATATCATCATATATGGAATAAAATACCAAAGAACTATCCACAATGTGTGTGTATATAAGAAACTGAGAGAGGGAAGAATAATATCATTGTAAAACCAACCAAAACAACCAAGATTAATGAAATGTTGTAAGAATATGGATAAACGTAGCAAGAGAATCCATTTGATCACCTCTAGATCGATGAGAGGAGGCTCTATTTTTTTGGAAAGGAGATAAAAAATAATTAGGGCCATTATGGGGAAAAAGAGGGGTCAACTATTAATCTCTACGTAGATGAAAAATTTTAGTATCTATTTTTAAATCATAAATTGGTTTCCTTCTGGTTTGGAAAGCCATGTGCTAATTGTGTTCCAACTAATACATCAAGGGGGGAACTTTCACAATTAAAGAATCAGTGCGCCATACATGAAAAATTCTGATGTCCCATGTTTCATAGTTTCCCATATGAGTCTCCACATTTTGGACAAATATTGTTCCTACTTGTTTTCATTTCCTTAGTCCATGTTTCATAGTGCATGGTTTTTTGGAAGTCATGCATGATTTTCCCTACCATTCACCAACCACAACCCCTATAAAAATACTAAAAACATTCAAAGCATCATCCAAACCCTCCAAAATATCACCAACAATTTTTAAATTCATAAAATTACTAAGATAATGGTTACTTAATTGAAACTTGGGGATGATACATTCTCCCCACCATTTTCCTTTCCATCAAATGAATATAGAAGACCATCATAGTCTCGAAAGAGTTAAATTTATTGCTCAATAATATCCATTTCATGTTCCCAAGTCTCTTACTATGGTTGAACATGTTTCCACAAATCCTGCATGATACTGATGCCTTTTCCATGAAAAACATTCATTTACCTATAAACAAACCAAACTATCATGTGATCCAACGAATTATTAGATTCTTATTCAATGTGATCCCATGAAATCACATGATAATGATTAGGATAATACATCTCCATCTGAGATAAATAACTCACATTATGCACCACACTAAACCATGGTGGAAATCCCAACTGATATTCCACATCACAAACCCATTGAAGTATCTAAAAAGGTCCAATGTACTGTAGTGATTACATTCCGTACATCCAAAAACATCGATATCCAAACAGTTTAGAGATTCTAAAGATTACATGATCTGTCACCTAAAAATGAAAATTGAACTATAAGATGATCTGCATAAGATTTCTCGTGATAATGAAATAGTTCAATCTATTTCAGGAACAGGGGAATCTTCGTTAATTTTTTGAGATCAAAATCATCCTGACTAGTAAAGTCTAACCTATTTCCTTAAAAAAGTGAAGAATAAAAAGGATTCCTATAAAATTCTTCAAAAGTAGCCATATGTATCGAGTCCTGATAAATATATTTTAGGAGAACTCCACCAAGGTTACATGATATTTCATTGTGCCTCAAAAACAATTACACATGACCTAAGCATGTATCCCAAATATTTGTATCATCCTTTCCGAATTAGTTGTCCTTTTTTTGATGATAAAGTGTACTCATAGATAAATGAGTTCCAAGGGATTTCTAAATGTATTTCCAGAAACCAAACATAAAAAAGAATATCTATCTGAGACGATTGAAAATGCTTTTCCATGCATCTTTACCACTTCTCTGATATATATTTACGATGATTCCTTCATCATAAGAGATTCACAAATCTTGATAAAATGATTGAAATTTGTGAGATGGTCTATTATCACCCATAGGGAATTGGATTTTAAAACAATTATTTGAATACATGTTACAAAATACATAGCTATCATCTCTCATTTCCACGCAAGAATATCTAAATATTTCATCATACATTGACATTTCTAATTATCTTCCTTAACATATTGATATTTTAAGAGTCATTAAATGTACTTAGAAACCATTATTTTCCTACCGACCCCAGAAAAATATGATTTCAATTCCTTCTATATCTATTAAATTACAAGAATAACAACCCATATCGAATGGTGGTTAGCTGGAAGGACTTTTTTTGGATAATCCATTGGTATGACAAAAAAATGTCATAACTTCAACACTGAACACCAATATAGTTTCTA
This sequence comes from Viscum album, assembly GCA_963277665.1. Taxonomy (NCBI): domain Eukaryota; kingdom Viridiplantae; phylum Streptophyta; class Magnoliopsida; order Santalales; family Viscaceae; genus Viscum; species Viscum album. The sequence continues at coordinate 1,028,491,170 of OY728156.1, forward strand.
GTCCTCAATGGTAAACCAACTATTGATTTTTGATCTTATATCGTCCCAATGTGAATGGTATGTTTCTGTCTCTTTAACCTTCTCCCCCAAATCATGAAAAATGTGAAACTAAAAAGAAAATTGCTACATCGCCTCGATTATGACATTCCATGTTCATTTCGGAATGTACTAACATCAACTAACACTATAATGAAGATTCATTTTCCAACAAAGCATAAGACTATTTACATAATGAATCAGTAAAAAAATTATTTTCCTAGTGTATACATCAAGTCAAGAGAAAATAATTTTGAAATAATCCATCCATATTCATTATTTTAGGTTTAAATCCCTTTTTCAGAAAATATATATCAAGATAATATGATCTATTAACACAATATATTACTCATTAATTATATAATGATGTCATCTCTTCATATTAGGGACAAAAAAATCTATCTCCAAATCTTTTCATTGTTAGTTATTCTCATGAACTCATAAATTCCATGATCCATAAGAAAAAAATATGTCTTATCTGCATCAGAACATATCCCCACCATGATAACAAATCATAAAAGTGCACCATTTATCATTGTTCTGATTCAAGAAAAATCCTGATTGGTGCTGAATTAAGGAGAACATGAAGCTCTTCAAAACACATTAATTGTTATTAATTTAATTTAAATTGAACATTATCCTTTTTCAAATTATTATATTGAGATTATAATCCTGAAAAACAAAGGAAATATCTTTGCTAATAACCAAATTGACTAAACAAACTCCATATCTAGAAGGCATTCTTTTTCAGTTTTCACGTTATAACAGCTTATTTATTTTATGGACCTACAAAATCAAAATTTTCATATATTATAATGAAATTTAATCATACAATTGGTTTCCAAAAATCAAAAATTGATAGTTTTTCATACAACTGAGGATCCCTCAGGATTCCCAAAACTGTTTCCATGTGTTTCTCATGGTCAACAATAATCCCATAATGAACCAATATGTATTCTACAAACACTAACACCAATGAATATAGATACCTTTGAAATAACTGATTCATAAATTCCATAAATATTGTTGGTGGTTTTTTAATATTTAAATACATCAATAAATTTATATATAATTGAAATATATATTCATTATTTTTTTGTGATATCCAACTTCTCAACCAGAAATTGGCGGTATCCTAAGCCTAGTTCAATCTTCTAAAGAATTTAATATTCCCTCAATTAATCGACCAGATCATCAATGAGTGGAAGTGGAAACTTATTATTTATAATTACATGGTTATGTTTATGTTAATATATACACAATTGAAGAGTTCCATAAATTTTTTTGACAAATAAGATCACTACTATCAACGAAGATGTTCTAGGCTATATGAACCCTTTTTCTTTGTCTCTTCCAAATGTACATTTAGGAACCTGATTTCTATTGGTTTTATTCTGTAAATGGGAGGGAGATTGGATTGCACCCCCAAAGTAGATCTATCATACAAACAACTACTATCATTGGTGAAAATTATATGAAATTATCTATAAACACATATTCTAATCGATTAACATCTTCTAGAAAACTATTTATTTTGATCTCGTTCATCGATGTCAGGGACAACATTTCCAACTAAAATAATATCATTCCTACTGCTAGTTCCAAAAATCCAACTTCAATAGTATTAATATTCCTATCTTCCAAAAACATATTCTTGATTCCATTATCAATTTTAAAACATACCATTATAATGTAACAATCGATTTGAGCCTTGAACGTTATCAATCAATCCATTCCCATTATTCATATATAGATTATAATTTCAAGCAAAGGTAAATACCATTTCATCTTGGATAAATCAAATGTTATTTACCTTGATATAGACACAATTCATCGACAATATATTTTAAAAAATTGAGTGTGAATATTTTCTTTCGAATGAATCGTCTAAACATTTAAACTCAACCAATCAACATAATGAGATGTAATAAAGACATGTGATGACACTGTATCAAACAATGATTAAATATGGGTAGAAATCAAAAGAATTTTACCTCTCACCATCTATGGTAGATATTGATCCTCCAAAATTACAGTCTTATGTCCATAATATTTCATTCTCACTGCACACTATTCGCTATCGATCTATTGACATTGCAATTGTCGAGGAGTCATGAAATTGCTATAATCTCCATGGCTTTCTCTATTGTTCTGATGAGATTGATTCTGCTACCATTGTCCCATATTAAAATTCAATTCCTATGACACATGATTAGTATCTCAAAGGACCAACGTCGATGTATTGTGATAATAGAGTAGAAAATGTCCCATCTAATTTTAGTTGTGGAATGTTGTAGGTTCTGCAATACACTCTCTCTTTATGAGGTTAAGAGAACCACATTAGAAACATCCCTCTTGTCTCTTGGGTTTTTATTGGAAAAATTACTATTCCAAAAATCAAATTTTTATCAATGCTCTCAACATTGAATTATGGGTTCCTATTCAGTTTTCTTCCATCATTAGAATTCCCACTATTTCATAACAGTATCAACATGGTTTCTCCATCCATAGCTCATAATATGTCCCTTTTATTTAATGTAATTGTATTGGGAATCATTGTATAATATTTTATATATAACACAGCAATAATAGAGAAAATATTTTTCCTAAATCCCAATTCAATGTTGTGTGCCTTTATGGATGCACTAGCAACATCCTTAGGAGGAAATAGAACTAAATTCATGATTTTAGCCGAATACTCCATGATAGAAATATTTTCCTCATTCAAGATGATGATGTCAACTATTCATTTAATTATAAATATATGATGATAGAATTTTTTGGTTAAGCATTCCGCAAAATCCTATGATGCATGTGCATGATTTAATTTATCATAAACATATATGTTCCACCTCTAGTGTGAACGATATTATAGCATACACATTTCCATCATGTATGTTATCCCTACTAGTGTGCCGATGAAATCAATGATATGATTATCCTATATAGCCACAACTCATCCTTATCTTGTTCATGATAATTTTAAAATATGGGGGGATTATGCTTCTTAAATTGAACTGAATGACCCACCTACCTTGACTCACCCACAGTTCTTGTAGTCCACAACCTGAAATTCATGGAGAATACTCTGAACTAGCTATTGATTCACCCATGGCTGAAGTGCACCTACATTTTCAGATGGGTCCTCTAGTTTGTTTCAATGATGCTTACCAGGTTCTTTTTCCTATATGAACAATAGACAAGACATGTCTCAATCTATCTTAACAAAATGTGTAGAATTTAAAATTTGACCACATCATACTATCAAAAAATGATTTCATTAATTAAACATTTTCTACATTCAGCAATTTTTAATAATCTATCCATGATTTTTAAAATCACACCATTTTAAAAATTCCACACTCGTGCCTTTTTATAAAATATCACAATTGAAAACAAGTTCATCATTTTTTCAGAATCAACACATTTCTTCAAATCATTACTCAAAATTATAAATATTCACTTTTAGTGGGAGGTAATTTATATAATTCATGTAAATCTCATATCATTGGATAAAACCATGAAAAAAAATCTACATCCGATAATGTAACCAAATCACTTCGGTACCCAACTACCTAGTAATTTTATGTTCATCATAAGAAATAGATGACAATGAATTTCAATTCCAACAGCAATAGAATAGATGATAACTTGTTCCAAAATTTATTTGGAAGGAACCATACATATACAATAATTAAAATCCCACCCCTATTCATTGTCTTGAAAAGGTGGGAGGACATTACATGGCCTTAAGAGACATCCCCAAGATGTAAATGGATTGAAATAAATCCCAAGGGATTCATTTAAATTTGTTTGTTATTTGACTTTTGAAAATAAAACAACCAACCAAACCATCCATATCCAAATTGGAAATTATGTGATGAATAATAAAAATTATATAATAATGAAGAATACCATTTTTATCTAACTATCTCCAAAGGGTACCATAACTAAATACTAAAAAATAACCAATTACATAGAAAAAGACTAAAAATCAAACAAAACTCAGAGGAAACTATAATTCCAAATATTCAACATGATTCACGATCCCATCTTAAAACATCACATGTATCACTTAAAACAACTTGATGAGTTTGGTAATATAAATTTCCCATGAATTGATTATAAACATCTAAAAGTTGGCCAATGTTCTAATGATGTGGTGAGTAATGAAACATAATATATTTTTCGAAAATGAATTCCCTTTTCATTCCATTGGGGTAGAATATGTTAATAAATTTATATAAAATTGTTTCTAGAATAGATTATAATATAATCTAAAAAAGCACCATATCAATGTTGTTTTAACAAAATAATAAGATGTTCCATGGAATGAAACTAAGAAATTCTCTACAACCATTTCACAAATTCTATTTTGCAAAAGCTTATACTTTTAACATTACCACACATCCAACCATTCATGAAAACATAAGAATCGAAATAATTGTGAGTGGGATGTTATCCTTTCGTTAAACCATCACTTAATTAACCATCTAGAAGGGGTAACTTCACACCCATATGCATCACATCCTTTGATGGTGGTACATCACAAACTAATCCGTCCCAATTCATATGAACACATTCCAAACAACCTTTCCTAACTGATGTGTTCCAAAACAATTTAAATAATACCAAATTTTTATTATAAAATATTCCATAAATCCCTTGTCATAAATCATCCAGAAAACAAATTTGAAATCGTCATTTTAATATCAATCTATAAACTATTTTTTTACCACAATTCCTCAATTTCCACACAAACTACAAACCATCTTTGAAGAGGGTTGATACCGTGGTGTTCACAAAAATTTCACCAAATAATTATAGTAATAAACCAATTAAAAATAAATGAATTATATTCAAAATAAATGACTTTATATATAATCCAACGACCCTAAAATTTGTGACAATGATAAATGGCATGAAATAAATCCACAAAATCTGGTGTAAAATTCAAAAACTCTCGTTGATATATACCCCTAACATCAAAAAATACTAACATAATAATATATGGAATTAATTACATTATATATATATCTACATTTTACATATATATATATATATATGAAATTGAGGGATTGGTAAAATAATATCTAAGACATTACGTGAAAAAATACCCAGAAAGATGAAATACCCTGGGAAACCAGATTCCACACACCAATAATATTGAATTAGGATATCTTATGGATTGATTAGATATGCATATAATACCATTGGGATGAGAAAATCCATGTTTAGGAACATTTATGGGAAAATTTGTGGTCAAATATTAATCGAGACCTGGATACACAATATTTGGATTTAGTCTTGAAACCTTGCATGGTTAGCTGTATAGTTAGGAAAATTATTCCCTAAATTTGTGCCATCCACTACCTCAATAGGGGAAAATTCATGGTTGGAAAATATTATTGGGAAACTAGGAAACAGATATAAAAATTCCCAATGTACCAAGTTTCATGGTTTCTCATAGGAATCCACAAAAATTGGAAAACCTGTAAGTCTGACAGCACACCTTATCTTTAACATCAAATTCAAAGTAAAAGGATTCCTAATGTTGTTTTGTGGTTACCCCAAACTAGGAACTGACCATAAAATCATAAAAATGCCACTTAAATCACTCAAAACGCTCCTATACTTTTCCCTTAAACTGTTAAATACATAAAAATCATAAAATAAGTGTCACTTACTTGATACTAGGGGGGATAAAATAAATGTTGTCTTTTAAACAATTGTATGCCCATAATCGAATGTCATATCAATAAAAAAAATTACCCACTCGTGGTGAAATATATATTTAAAAAAATTATTTCATATATTAATTAGAATTTTTTTAAAATCATTAGTCATGTTTTATAGGCTTAAGATAATAAAAATCTATTTTTAAGCATAAAAGTCTATATGTTTCTAAAGTTATTTTTCACTCCTTTAGATGGAGAGCCTATATTAAATATAATTGTTGGCAACTCGATAATATTTATTTTAATAAGTAAACATAATTTTTGAATTTTTAATATCTAAATTATTATAGAGAGATGTTTTGGTACTTTTTTGAGAAGTTTCATTGGTTTGATGATAAGTTAAATATATTTTATTCTAATTTTACACTACTCTTTCTTATAATTTTTTTCTGTACTTAAATTATATTATAAATTTAATTTAATTTTATATTAGTTTAATAATAAATAATATAAAATCAAAGAATATATTTTTAATTAATTTCATATTGAAATTGGATATAAAAACATATCTGAACATGTGAACTTTTACACTTTAGGCCGCCTCTTTTTAATTGTGTCTACAGTATTATTTTTGAATATAATATTAAAAATTGTAAGAGATTAATTCGGTAAAATTTATATCATATTAAGAATCATAATTTAAAAATAACGTATTAACATTATTTTAATATTTTTAAAAAAATGCGGTAATTATTAATTTTCATAGTATATGTAAAATAATGAAAAAGGTTATAGTAAATAGGTAAATGATTAAACCAAATAATACATATTTCATTATGAGGATGAAGTATTTTTCAGAAAATATAAACATTCCTCAACATTAATTAATAATAAAATTAATTGAAATTAATTTGAACTCAATTATGTTGGTGTTACTTATAAAATATACATTATTTAATAATAGATATCCACCTCCCCTAAAGTATAGATATCACCCCTCAACACCCTATTTTGACCCAAAATCCGTAAAAATCTTCAAATATATTAAAAAAACACTTCTTATATGTCTCCCTAAATCATTTTCTTATGTTTATCAAAAAAACCAATCCATGGTCATCATGTGTCGGTTTTGGAGGTGATATTCATTATGTAATTTTATCAAAATACCTCTTACAATTTCTTTTTTAATTTACATTCTTTTCATGTATTTCACGAATCATGAATGAATAATTATAAAATATTTAACATACATTAATATTAGGCTTTTAATGAAATATCATATATCCATACCCAATATTACTTCCTCTTAATCAATGGATCAAAACAATTGTTCATGTTATTCCCTTTAATTACTTATATGTATAATGTTATTTTCTATTAGTCAATACCACCTTCCGGGCAGTTCATAAAACTATTGTTGTGGTTAAAAAATATTTTAATAAGATTATTATATCATATTTCATGTTTTTTAACAAATATATACTTTTAATAGAAACATAACACAAAAAAAATTACGGTGTTAAGAAAAAAATAACAAAATCAACTAAACATTTATGATTAACATTTTATCCAATGAATCTCCTTCATAAAAGAAATATAAATGATATATTAGATCATTTATAATTAATGAATTTAATTAATACTATTTTATTACTATTATGGTGTTTCAAACCCATTTTAAAATAAATTTATTACTTTTACACAAATTATATGATCATGAAACCATGAAACTAATGCACCTAAAAACATAGAAACATAGAAATATTATTAATGAATGGGTCCTAAGAATTAATTATATAATCACATAAGGAATTATATATTTGAGTAATGATCTGTATTTATTCAATAATATTCTTCAATCCATTATAATATATGATAAAGAATTCTACACTAAAGGGAAACTTGAATTAACGGTTTTCTTATCTCAATTTTACTTTGATGACATATATGCCTTATTCATCATTTATTCAGAATGTGTGGTGTATATACATCCCTTTTATATATAATGATATCAATCTTGTTATCTAGATGTTATTAAATTTTTCATTTCAAAATTTTTTTATGGGGTATAAGATGAAATTGAATACAAATGGTAACTATTTTTTGTCTCACCATAATTTGTGTAAGGCGTATTCCATATTAACCACTTATATTTTTTATACAATACATTTTATTTATTATCATTATTAAATAAATATTACATTAAATATCTATTTTTCTTATATGATGGAAATTCTTATTTCTTATGTTTTATACTAATCATTCATATAATTTTTATTTAGAATGTTATTTGAATAAATAGGTATATAATTTCATATCTATAAATTCTATTTGTTATAAATATTTTTTGATATGGAATATCATTTCAAGAAATAAATCGATCAATCTGATATATGAGGTATTTTTTTTATATTTTAATCATGGTTAGGGTGCAGTTATAGATATCCCATTTATTCATCAATTGTCTCATGAGACAAATATTATGGAAAATTAAATCATGTTTTACCCATATTGAATATACTATATTTTTTAAGGTCATGATAGTGGTGGACCATGATGTTGATACATTTTGTCTAATAATTAATCATTTCATAATGATTTATGATATTATTATCTATGTTCTTTTTTACTATCTGAAAATATATAAATCTATTTCATTCTTGGATTATTGATTAAATGACATGTTAGTTTATTAAATTATCATTACATATTGGTTATGGTATTTGATGCACTGTTTCATCCATAGTACAAATCATTGGATGATAGTTTAATGTCTTCCCTTTCTTATGATGTTTTCATCTAGATTCTATAAATTTTATTATTATAGATATTAAGGATTGTTCTATGGGGATTAATTAGGTTCATAATGAAAATATTTTTTTAGTTTCTTTCCAATAAATTTAATTTTATTATAAAATATTTATCTAGTTTGACAAGGATACTAAACTATTCAGACCATCGGGATGTGACTTCTTGTATCTTAATCAAAAAATAATAATTAAGTCACAACCTCTGTACTATTGACTTTGTGGTCTTTAATATTGAGATCAGAGTAGTTTTAGGTGAAATCATATGATCAAGATTTACGAAAACATAGATTAGAAAAATAATCCTCTAATATAATTTATATATATGTGTAGATGAAAATCCCATTAAATGATATTATTGACACATGAAATTTTAATTAGTAATTAAATATTTAACTAGTTTAGAGATTATACATTTTTTTCCATAATTCAATGATCTAATATAGTGAATTCCACTATTAACAAATTGATCCTATTCAAAGTAATGATAACCGTATCAATTAATTAATTCTATATAGGGATTTCACTCTTAAAAAGATAATTGTGTGGAGGCTGGATCATGACCTGCATTTAGAGAAGAACAAATTATAACTATATTGGGAAAACATAAATGGATAATAAGAAATTACATTTCCCATATGGAGTTAATATATCCAAAACATAGTGTAATAATAATAGACACCTTCGTGATACCACAAAGACCATCATTAAATGGAACAAAAAATTCATTAGTAGATGATAAGTGGATAAGTTCTTTAGAGATTATAATTTCTAACATTTAGAACTAATTAAAGGGATAATGTTTTCATGGAATATTATAAACACTATTGAGATATTAATCAATATATGTCATTGTTACAAATCACTCTAGAAGCTAAAAAAATTTAAAAAATGGAATGGAATGATATTAAGAAATTTTTAATATAAAAATATTTCCATCGCAATCTGTGAGATAATATGGAGAGGAAATTATTGATTCTAAGGAAAAGATGATTAGAATACTTAAAATAATTAATCAAACATTAAAATATTTGAATGGAAAGCTACGTACTACACACGTAAGCCATTAATTTATATTATTCACATATTGTATGGGATGAATATATTCCTCCAAAGGTAACTAGTCTCCCAAAAATTCCCATTATACGAGGAATAAAATAATGTTATATCAAGACACCGAAATAATTTCCTATGAAATTAAATTTTATGTTAAAGAAATGTAACAATACAATGATGGCTCAATACATGGGTATTTGAAAAAAATGGAATGTAGGATTTTACCATATGATATAACTGTGTAATGAAACACTCTAGTACATACCTGAAGGGGATGTGGGTTTGATATATGTGTGGAGGGAAATCTCACTATTCTTGTGATTTCATGGGAAAAACCAATTATTGAATGTGAAATGAATAAACTATATGGTGATGGGGAAATATTAAAATTAATTCCCAAAGCATCAATGGAATATAAATCAACATAATTGTAGGGATAAAGGGTAATATTATGGTATTACATTAGTTGAAATGAAATAATTAAAGTCTTTCTATTTTTGGATTCATTAATTATTTTTTAAAAGTATTTTACTAATGATATTATAGTAATATGATTCATGAAATATATAAGGATTTTTCTTTAGTACTTATTCAAAAATTATTTGGAAGAAGGTATATTTAATTTATAGTTTTAATATTATTATGGTATTAATATATTTTATTTATGTATATAAGAGTTACATTATATTATTTTTGGAATATAATAATATGTATATTTTTGAAATTTGGTTACATTACTTATATATTTTTTGTCCTTTGAAAGTGGGAAAACATATGATGTTTATGATTTAATACATAACTTATTGATTAAGATGAACTTTTAAAATTAGTTTCTTACATTAAATATTGATTTGTCATGTTGGTGACATTTAATAACCATTTTTTTGGTAAATATTTAATGGCCAAGGGAATGACTTGTGGATATTTTGATAAAAAAATTCAGATATCAAAATTAATATTGAATATACATATCATGGTTTTATAAATTTTTGGGAAATATATAAAATCAAAAAAAATAGTGAGATTATATTTTTGAGACGAAATCAAGTAAATATATCTTCTTAAATTATTTTGAAATAAAATTTAATCCAATTACAATAATTTTTTATTATATCAATGAGATTTTTAAAACATATTTGGTCTTTTGGTTTTTTGTCATTAATCTTTTAATGACCATGTTTTATATCAATATTCCTTAGAGCTTGATAGTTAGATGTATCTTCCATTTCATAGTTTTCAAATCCCACAAATTTTATATGATTTGAAAGCCGCATTTTTTGGTGAACCACCCATTTCACAATCCCTATTATTAATAGAATGTTTTATTAACCCTATTTACATTGTTGGTTTCCCATGAAGGTATTTTCATGTATGAAATTCTTATTTTTGAAGTGTGATTTTAATTTGAGAGGATGAAATTTATTGAGTGCATGTAAAATGTAACACCCCCCATATTTTATGGTATGTCCCTTCATAAATAAACTCAATTTCATTGATATCTTATGATACAAAAGACACTGAACTAAAACAAATGATTAAATATTATTATTTTATTTTGACAGTTATCACCTATCCATTGGGATATTGATAATTAATGATATTAAGTATATTTAAAAAATTTAGTTTACAAATATAAATAAAATGAACTCACTATGTACCTATTAGTTAAAAATTAAAATGAGAACTAATAAAACATAAAGGATGTGTTTTTATATAAAATATATTTTATGACCAAAATGGAATATTATCATAAAAAATTAAATTAATCTTTATTAGTAAAATGTAATATTTAATAATATATGTTTTATAATAAATACATGATTTTGAATTATTACTTCTAGTTTTATAGGATTAAAATAAGAATATATTCAATTTTAATAATAAAGGATATATATTTCTAAAAGATTTTCTTCCACCTTTTAACAGATCACATATTTTAATCCTAAACTTTTACACATTTATAATATTTATTTTAAAAAATGAAAATAGTTTTTGAAATTTTAATATCAAAATTATGTTTTAGTAAAATCTAGTTATTCTATGGAGAATTTATTTATTAATAGTGACAAATATTGAATTTAATTTTAAAAATGAGTTTTCATATAATTTATTTCAATAGTTAAAATATAACTTAAACTCTTTTAATTGAAAATAGTTTCATTAAATATAATTAAAAAAATTAGGTTATAATAATCAATTTCATAGTGAAATTGGAAATAAAAGTATTATAATTATTTGAACTTCTACACTTTAAGACCACACATTTATGTTGGTTCTTGGGTATTATTATTAAATCAAAATTTTTAAATTAGGTGACTTTAAATTTTTAACATATATTCCATATTTGTAATATAATGTTACAAGTTTATTTTTATGGTCATTATCATTTTTAGACATAAAAAAGTTTCCATTGTAAAAAAATTAGTTACTATAGTATATGTAATGTAATGGAAAGTGTGTAGAGTAAAATGTTAAATACTAAACTACCAAAAAAATAAACATTTAATGTTTGGTTGAATTATTATTAGACCCTAACCATACTCTAATTATTAAATAACACAATATTTCGTTTTAATTAATTTCTCCTCAATGTGGTTGTCTTTAATTATAAATGATTAATTATTTAATAATGTAAACACACATCCCCTCAAGTATAAACACAACTCTATTTCTACTAAAAATCATTGAAGATTCACAAATATCACCGATAACCTACCCCTAAAACTGTACCCATGTTTAGGTTCTTCTAGTTTGACCCAAAAAAACTAATCCAAGGTCCTCAAGGGTCATTCATAGAGGCGATATTCAATATGTACTTTTCTTAAAACACAACTATTATTTTATTTTATTCATCTGATTTTTCTTCATATCTTTTAATCCATCATGATAATATAATTATGTAATTATATGAATAATATAATATTATCTTGAAAATTAAATATATTATCTATATAAGTTTTGTTTCCTTATATTTTTCAAATTACATCGATCAATATCCTCTATGAATAATTTTTTTATTCATTTTCTAAAACCGCATTCATGGATTGTCATGAAAATATTATTACAACACACCAATTAATTTATGTAGTAATTTATTATAATCTTGTATTTAACAAAAAAAAATTTTATGAAAGGTTTTAACAAAAGACTTTATAAAACTATAAAAATCATTTCAATAAATTTTATCAACATTAAATTTATGTATTTATTAATAAATTAAAATAAATTATTAATTTAAAATTATTTCTAAATTCTTAAATATTTTGGTGCATTATTATTTACAATATATTGTGTAAATGTTATATTAATTTATTTTAAAGTGTATTTTAGCATTAATAAAATATGAATATTATGATTGGTTAAAAATATTAATATTAAATAGGTGAAAAAAATTATTTAGAAAACTATTATTAATTTTTTTAAAATAATATTTTTTATAAATATATGAAATATAATATGTGTTTTTCTAAAATTTATAAATTATAAATATATATAATTTTTATATTATGAACAAACCTCACATTATATTAATGTTTTAAATAAAAATGTAATCTGAATTTTTTATATTGGAAAAATTAATATATATACATCTAATAACCATAATGTGATATATATATTTAAAAAATAATTTATACTAATAAAAAATGATACTGATTTTATTAAATATACATTATTAGGTTAATTAAAAAGATATATTTATATATTATTACAGGATATATATATAAGATATATTTTTTACTATAAAAAATATCTATTATTTTAACATATCAATAAAAAATTGTAATATTTGATGGGGGAAAAAGAATAAATCCTGAAATTTTAACATTATATAAAATTATAAAATAAAAATAGTTGAATCATGACACATAGAAATGAAAAAATAGGAATCATTAAATGATAAAAGAATAATATATTAATAGTAATGATTAAGAGAGAAGAGAATAAAATGAAATAATTATGGCATAGAAATGTGATGTGGTGGAAAAAAAGTAATGGCATAGAAAAAAAATTAGAAGAATGTTTTAAATGATTAGAACATAAATATTAATATTAAAAACAATGAATTGTGTTTGCTAATATGTAATAGTTGCATATTTAAGGGGAACTCAAAATTTTATTTTATATAGAAACCAAAAAAACGTATCAGATATATATATTTAAAATTTATACATTTAAAAAACCACATCTTCAAAAGGAAGCTTCAAATAATCATGTTATATACTTAAATGCCATCTTTTCACACCAAAAAATCTGACCCTCATCTCTTGTAGTCCATAATTCTTGTACTGATCAAATTTTCAGATGCTTCATTCATTCTTTTGATCCAAAATCAGGTAAGGGTCCATCAAATTTTTTATTATAGAGGAAATTTTGAATATTTATAATAAGAAATAATACTTATCTATCTTTCATTTTAAGTGTTTTTTATGAAAAATAGTTTTTATTAAACTAATAAGAGATTTCCCTCTAATATTTTGAACATTATAAATTTATGTAAGGTTTTTAATTTTAATCCATTATACTACGGCCAAGCTTTAAATATATATATATATATAGGTAAAATCATATCTATCCAATTCAAATTGCATATATAATAAGTTTTCTTGAATTAAACGATTTGTTTTTAAAATCATATAATTGTGGGGGAATAATTATTTTAAACTATATTTAGTAAGGGTTCATTATGATTTGTGTTTGAAATTGTAAGAATTATATGTATACATATACGTATATATAAATATATATATATTGATTGGTTAAAAAATTTATGAAATATCATTATTTTAAATTCATGTTTTAAGGAAATCAATTTATTTATGTTTGATTTCATCAATACTCATATATATATCTTTATATATGTCTATACATGATTATATACACATATATATGAGTGTATACAAAATTTTATAAATATATTCTTATTTCACTTAATAATCTTGGATGGTAAATATTTATTCAGCTTCATTGATGCAGCTATTATTTGATAGCATAAAACTATAAGGGACCAAATTATTCTTTTATTAAGTAATACAATTTATTCATTATTCTAAAGTGTGTATATATACATACATTAATATATGTATATATATATATATACATGTTTGTGTGTGTCTGTGTCTCCAACTATGTTTTATATTTTGAGAACAAATTATATATGAGTGGATACTTATTTTTTCAAATTTAAGTTTAGTTTCAAATAACATGATACTAATTATTGGTACAATTCTGAAACCATTATTCCACTTATATATATTTTTTTAACAATGTTTATGTTTTAAAAATGATTTCACATTAACATTGCCATGGTATATTCACACTTATCGATGTTTTCCCAAAACATGAATTTATTCCACAATGAAGACAATTATAAATTCAATATCACATGTATATATATATATATATATATATATTAAAGTATGAAATGCTTATTTTTATATGATAAGGGTTTTGAATTAAACTTTTATTTATAAGACTTATGGTTTGTAAACTAAAATCTATTTTAAACCAATAATAATTTTATAAATTTATATAGGTATATATATATATGTAAATATTTATACACACGTGAGTAAATCTAACTATTTCTATGTAATTTATTTTTCAGAAATAAAAAATAAGGATTAGAGTATTGTGAATATATTTTGGTTCTACAAAGGGGTATATATAAAAATGTATCTATTTTACATATATATGTTGAAATTGTTGTTTTAAATTATAAAACATGTTATTTATATGAATAATGTGGGTTACGGGCGCAACGGAAGTGCATTGGTGGGTGTACCAATATTTAATTTTAGTGTTAACAATGATCAATCCAAGATATGTCATGATAATAAAATTTCGGATCTTCGGAATAGAATGAAAAATTAATAAGAATGACGGGAGTCCCAGAACCATAAATAAGAGCATCATATGTTGGTTATAATTAATTAAATTAATTTACATGAATTTCCTTGATGGAATTCTTTCTTTGTTGATGTTTTTTGTCATGATATGATGTGATCTGTCATTGTGTCATGGAATCCATTTGTAGGATTCAACTAGTGGGGATCCACATGTGCTCCCAGTATCTATGCACGTCGCCGAAGGGATCACCGGGTGATAGCATTGAAGTGCCATCGCTTGTGATGTCTGCATTCAATCGCCTTGATCCGGTGGAGGTGGATATCTCTCTCATAGCTTGAGAGAGTTCTCAGTGCAAAAATAATTCTCTCTTTGAATGAGATATTTTCCAAATCCATTTCCCACGACAACAAAAAACAACTGGCTAGGCTAATGGGAAATATATAATTGGGATTTTTAATTACATATAATTATAAAATGACTTAATTTCCTATAAGAATTTAGTCATTTCATTTAATTCTTATTAATACCCCATGTCTAATAATAACAGTTGACTATTATTATTACTTGACATGTGTCCAGAGAATTACACCTATTATTATTTAATTAAATAATTAATATTTATTTCTCTTAATTTTTGAGAAATAATACACAGAATGTATATTTAATATACATTGTGTGTACTATTATTTTTCCATTTTTCTTTATTTATTCCACCACATTTATTAGACATTTAGTAATGGATATTTATTTATATAATAAATATCATTGCATTACTCGCTAATAAATACATTACTTCTCCAAGAATATATTCAGTCGAATAAATAGTTTCGAAATAAATGCTATTAGGAATCCTTAAATAACTCTTAACCCATAATCTGGAATGGTCATTATTTAACGAGTTAAATTAATATTTAACTCTGGTACATAGACACACATAGTGTGTGACCCTCTAGGCCTCTTTCTTAGTGGAATTAGATAGAGCATGTCTGATGTCCAAGGTTAGAGTCTAGCAACACAGCAAGACACCCATAGAGAATGAAGGAAATGCTACAATGAAGTGTCACCTCCTATGAATACTTATTGTGTAATTTAATCCCTTTGTCTCGATATCTCAAATCAAGTGGGTTTTATGCTAGTGCAATCAACCCATGTGCTCTATTATTCATTATATAATTTTCCATAATTGAACATGACCATTCCTCACAATGGAAATGGATTTATTTAGGCTATATAAATTCCATCAAAGGGCCTGAGATATCTACTTTCGTTATGGACAAGAAGGAAAATATCCATTCTCGCAATATCTATTAATGTAGTACCACTCGTGACACACCCAACATCTCCTACCTCTCTACGAATAGTGTGTCATCACAGTTTTCATCAACACATCTAATTGTGTGAGTTGTAATACCCATTAATAATAAAACTAATGTCTAAGAACCAATACACAAGTCCGCAAATAGGAACATCCAATGACACTATGAAATGTGGATTTCCTTCTGGCGGGTGTCCTTCTCAAAATATCTTCCAGGATATTACAAAGGGTGCACACCATGAGAAGTCTCCTAAAAGTTCTATGATTCCTCTCATCTAATGGAGTATATTATTTGGGTCCCTCAAATAACTTCATCCATCTATAGAACATATATTCAAGAATATTGTTATGGACCTTCCGGGTTCCCATCATAGCGAGGATCCACTATGAACCTTTCAAACAATAGTTATACTTAGGTCATTATCACATGTATTTTTACACATACGAACAATCATGATGTGATAAGGTATTTATTTAATTAATAATGTACAAAGTAGTATGTTCTGGACCACCATATCTGATAGACTCCCACACAGACTAGATCAAACTGCTACCAACCTTTGACCCACTAGCTCTCACATGATATTCATGCTTCTGCTAAGATATTCTTGTAGTCATGGGGTCCGCCATGTTCTCTTCTGTGGACACTATACTAAATCAAACATCATCCCATTGATTGAAATCCCTCAAGAGATGATAAATTTAGAGTATATGCTTTGTCTATTGATGTGACCTTGGTTCCTTTGCAAGAGCCACCACTGCAGTATTATCACAATTCAACGTGATAGGATCTTAACTTCTAGGCACCACATCAAGATCCCGGATGATGATATGAATCCAGACAGCTTCCATGGCTGAATCAGAAGTCGCTATATATTCGGACTCCCCTGTAGAATCACTAACAACTTGCTGCTTTGAACTATTCCAGCTCTCAACACTTCCATTGAGATAAGAAACATATCTTGATTGTGACTTCAAACCATTCTAATTTTTCTGAAAACCAGCATCAGTATTCCCTCTGATGACATGCTCCTCGTCTCCTCCAAACATTAGGATCATATCTTTAGTTCTTCTAAAATACTTAATGATATTCTTAACAATTGTCCAATGGTGTTCTCCTGGATCTACTTGATATCTTATTACCATGCTCAGTGCATAGGCAACATCAAGCCTGGTACATAACATGACATCCATGAAAAATACTATAGCTTAAGTGTATGAGATCTTACTCATTCTATCTTTCTATTGTTGTTTCTAAGGACACATTTTCTGTAATATATGTAGTCCTTGTGACACTGGAACTAATCCCCTCATGGATTGTTCCATATTAAATTTCATTAGAATCTAGTCAATTTTTGTACCATGACTTAGTCCAGGTATCCTCATGGATATATCACTAATGATATTGATCCCTAGAATATAGGCTGCTTCTCTGATGTCCTTCATGGAGAAACACATATTCAACCAGTCCATAACTGATTGTAAGACTGATACACCATTTCCATTAAGAAATATATCTTCAACATATAATACAAGGAAAATGATCACATTCAAATTAAAACTCTTATAAACACATGGATCACATTCATTCTCAATGAAACCAAATTCGTTTATAACTTCATCAAATCAAATGTTCCACGACCTGGATGCTTTCTTTAATCCATAAATTCATTTCTTCAACTTTAAAACTTGTATGGATTCTCCTACTGTCAAAAACCCTTCTGGTTGTGTCATATAGGCATTTTTCTAGTGGTTCCCATTAAGGAATGTTGTTTTGACATCCATTTTCCAAATATCGTAGCCATGGTAATATGCTATGGAATGTGTGATTCTTATTTTTATTAAACTTGGAAAGTAGATAGAAGGTCTCATCAGAGTCAATTTCTTGACGTTTTTTTAATCCTTTAGCCACTATCCTTTCTTTATAGGTGCTAACATGACCTTCCACGTCTAGTTTTCTCTTGAATAACCATTTGTATCCAACAGGCATTACATCAATTGGCTCAACGACCAAAACCTAGACATGGTTATGATACATGGACTCTATCACAGAATTCAAAGCTTCTATCCATCTTGATGCTTCTAAGCTTTATACTACTTCCCTGTAGGATAGAGGTTCCTCATTGTACAATAATAATGACTCACCATCATTGGTGATTAGGAAATGAAATCTCTTTTGTTCTCATACCACTATTGAGCTCATATGCAGTACCTTTGTTTAGGAAACTTCTTCCATTGGGACCTGTAGAACATTTTCCATACCAACTCATGTGTATCTTGAGCATCAACATTGTCTAAGTCAATCATTCCCCCACAATATTTTTTGAGGACGTGCTCCCTCTCACGAAAGACAACTTGTATAGCAACCATCGGTTTCTTGTCTGAAGGGTTATATAGGTAATATCCTTTCATTTCCATGGGATATACTATAATTATACACTTCATGCCCCCATCGTGATAGTTTGATTCATTAGAAGGCCTTAAAAAATTCAGCACATTCCATACACATGTGTGTGATAGAAATGGTTTCATACCATTCCATAACTCGGAGGGAATTCCATTTCTTGCCTTGGTTGGTACTCTGTTTAATTTGTATTCTGTAGTTTGTAATGAATATCCCAAAAAGGATAATGGAGGATCAGCATGAATTTTCATCGACCTCACTGTGTCCAACAAGGTGCGGTTCCTCCATTCACTAGCACCATTACACTATGGTGTATAAGGAGTGAGCCGAGATAGAATCCCAGACTCCCATAGAAGATCGATGAACTCTTGGTTCAGATATTCTCCACCTCGATCTGATCAAAACTTCATTATCTTCTTAACAATCCGAGTCTCTACATCATTATTGAATTCTTTAATGTTCTTTGAGGACTCTGACTTATACCTCATTATGTAGACATTTCCATATCTACTTAAATCATAAATAAAAGTATGAAAGTAATAATATCCACCTCTAGATTCTATTGAAAATGGTCCACACACATCTGTGTCCACAAATCCTTGAATGTCTATGGCCCTTTCACCCTTTACACCCAAAGGCGACCTGGCCATTTTACCCTATAATCAAGTGTAACATCTATCAAGTGGTTTTAGATCAGTAGAGTCTAAATATCCATCATGGCAGAGCTTTGTCAAGTGAATCTTGTTTACATGACTGAGTCGATGATGCCACAACTATGTGATGTACGAGTCATGTGAGTCTGTTTCATTATCGATTTCCAACACTAGGTTTTCATAATTTAATACATACAAAACATTATTTAAATGAGCCATATTATAACATACATTTTTCTTATCAATTTTCAACAATTATTTTCAAACATGAAAATAAATCCATCCATATACAAAAAGCATACAGAAATTATGTTCCTGGTAATTCTAGGCACATAATAACAGTTATGTAAAACCAAAATCATCCTTTTCGGCAATGAGAAGTGGTAATCTCCCATGGCTAACATAGCCAGCCTCAAGCCATTAGTAGCTCGAAGATCCACCTCTCCTCTAGAAATCATTATAAATCTACTTGGTTACTGCATTTGAATATAGATGTGAGCCCCATAGGCTTTATCAAATACCCAATGTGTATAAATGGAATGATTTCACCTGATAATTAACCAACCATTAGCATCCCCATGCTTCTAGGTGTAGTTTCTCTTTCAGTGGACTTGCTATCAATATGAAAAACATACCACCTCCCATGTGTTGCCCTGCCTTAGGGTCTTCCCCTTCTTAGAGGGACGACACTCGGGGGCTTCAGTGCTTTTATAAGTATTTTTCCCTTTTTCTTGGTCCTTCCTTTTCTTATTCACTATAAGAACTACAAGTTTTTCACACCTCATGTCCTTCTCTACCTGGAAATTTAAGGTCAGAAGTTCTGATATACACTTCTCACTGTTTCTCATGTTGTATTTTACAATGAATCTAGATAAGGTCTTAGATAGTGATGATATGATGAGATATGTATGCAACTCATTTGGAAACATAATCCCTAACATGTCCAGGTGTTCAATGTAGACAATGATCACGACTACACGAGGCCCGGTTGGAATAGACTCTCTATGCCTAGTTTTAAGAGAATCATTTCATATCTCATATCTCTACTGTCTCGTTATCTCTTGATAGAGAACCTTAAGGTGAGACATCATGCTATACACATCGATGTTTTCAGGATGCTTCAAGAGCTCATTAGACATGGCCAACAACATGAAACACTAGAAATATGTGGCATCATCCATGTCTTTCATATATAGACATAGTTCATCATGCCTAGACTATTTTCTTGGTGCAACTGGAATAGGCTCCACCAACACATACAATTTCTTATTGTGGCTAAGGATGACATGTAAACGCCTCTGCCACTCTTGGAAATTGGTCCAGTGAAAAGTTTTTCCTTCTCGAGTATGGTTCGCAATGATATGATTGAAAAAAAATTTCTTATTGTTTCTAAAAATTATGATGAGAAAATATTTAGTACTTTTTATGATAAAACCAAGGCAAATAAATAAATTAATACTTATTAGTCTCACACTATTTTATCCAAATCCAATATCCCTCACCATTGACTTCAGAATATTCTGTTTCCTGAATATTCTAGTGGAAAGGATCCATATTGCCCATCGCATTACCCAAACTATGGTTGGTCAAGAAACTATAAGTATTTTAGGTTGTAATTATAAATGCCAATTGCATTATCTCGTAGCTATGTGATTTTCTAAGTGGACACCCCAATACTGAAATGCTTTTATTTTTTTATTTTCTTAACCTTTTCTTCTTGGTCACTCCATGTCTTTTTGTGGAAGTCAACCGTTGATGCGAACCAATTCAAGTGAACCCAAAATCTTGAATTTAGAATTCCCTGATAATTGAAAGCACACCAACTAGGGTTGGTCCAGCACTTTGAACTATGGTTCGATTCAATCCAAGATTATGGAAGGATATACCAACATTAAATTTATCTTTGGTATTTTATCCTTATACGTAAATTTCCATTTTATTATATTTGATTACATGATTTTTAATATTATGTGGTATATACATAAGTGATTATCCTTGTCTATAATAATATTTATACATAAGATGATCTTATTTTAGTTCCATCTTGCTTGCTTCTTTAATTTATTAATTTTGTGATTGTGAAAAGACACCCACAATAATCAAACCATGTAACTGATAGAAATAAATTAAATGGTATGATCATGAGCTTTTTCTATTGGTTACTTTATCTATAGGTTTGATAAACTATCCCAAGTCCTAGGGGAGAAACACCTTGAACCTTTCAGATTTGTTTTTATAGCTTTCCACATATCCATCTTTGTATCTCTTGGGATAGGTTTCATCTTGGCTCCGGGCATGTGCCACCTCCAATAACTTTGGAGCTCCATCCATTACTTATTCATTTATCTCACACACAGGTGAGGGGTAAAAAGTGGTTTTTTCATAAAATAAACCATGGGTGTGCATGACCTATATATTAATGAGGAGAAGGATTGCAGGCCAAAAAATATAATTTAAATAAATAATTTAAAAGAATCCATTCACATACAAAGCCCTTTTCCTAGCTCATTATCATCCGTACATGCAACAATATTTATGCATAAATTAAACTAGAATTAAATTCTTTAATCATTCTTGATTAAGATAAATCATGGTCGAACCAATTAATTATCTTTAATTAATTAATCCTTTTATCATATAACATTTTTCTAAATTTCCGTGAGATTCTCATCCATTATAATTTAAAACCAATTAATTCAATTAAAATTGTCTTTGTACGTAACTTGTACCATGGATGAAGCCCAGTGAATTCCCGTTCATAACTACCCAATGAGTAGAAATGAACATCACACAGATGTTAAATTAAACATGCATATATAAAACATCTATCAATTGTTGTGCCTCAACTATACCCATTCACTATGGTACACGTCTCAAGAGTTTGTATAATATAATAAGAAATTTTAAAAAATATTTTTAATTGGTATGAGTACACGAACTGTAGTTCCAACAACATGTCGTGTACCTTTGTTCACCATCCATCCGATGTACACACCCAGTGACATGGAATATAGATGTACGTTAGAAATTTTCAGTGTACATGGCATGTTCAGTGGGACACATGCCGTGAAATATATGTGTTACACAGTTTTCAGTCGGGAAATCCATGTAAGGTGGATACGGCCCATCCCATTCCTGAATGGACTACACGTCATGTTCAGTGGACTGCACATCGTGTAATCAAAAAACTGTGTGCCACCTGTTCCTGGTTAACACACGGTGACATTGAATTATTAGGAATACTTCAAGACACTGCCTGATTTGGCATACCAATCCAATGCATTAAACTTAGACTACATGGCATGTACTTATGAATACACATTGTGTATTCTGGTGTTGTATGGCCATGAAAATTTTTCCCCTCTAAATGATATCCTTTATTTTATTTCAATCAAAAAAAATTATTTCTGTAAGGTGAAAGAGAAACGCTAGTGGAGGAACAGATCTCAAGATTCATTTTTTAAAGAATGATTAACTTGAATTGAATCTACTAAATTATTAAAAGCGTAAATCACCAATGAAAAACATAAATAATTATAACCAACGATATGAGTGCTCTGATACAACTTGTTGGTTCCAGGCGCAGTGGAAGCATGTTAGTGGGTGTACCCAACATTAATTTTAGCATTAAAAATGATCAATATGAGATCCTTCATGATGATAAAATGCCGAATCATCTGAATAGAACAAATAAAAAAAGAGGGGAATCCTGTAACCATAAATAGTTTATCATATGTTGTTTATAATTAATTTAATTAATTGACAATAATTAACATGATGTAATTATTTCTTCATGGAAGTTTCTGGTCACGATATGATGTGATTTGTCGCTGCGTCATAGAATCCAAGTTTAAGATTCCTCTAGTGGTGATCTTTACATGCTCCAGATATCTTTGGACATCATCGAAGGGTTATCCGAGTGCTATCACGGGAGAGCCTTCAATAGCGATGTCTTCCTTCATTATCATTGATCCGGTGT
The DNA here is from genome assembly GCA_963277665.1 of Viscum album. Lineage (NCBI taxonomy): Eukaryota > Viridiplantae > Streptophyta > Magnoliopsida > Santalales > Viscaceae > Viscum > Viscum album. Next base: position 1,028,514,945 of record OY728156.1, read on the forward strand.
AGGTGGATCTCTCTCTTGTAGCTTGAGACCGTTCTCGATGGAAATACAATTCTCTCTTGGCTTAAGATATATTCCAAATATGTTGTGAAAACCCAAAAAAAGTGTTTAGGCTACTTAGAAATATATAATAGGGATTTTTAATTATATAGAATAATAAAATGATTTAATTACCCGAAATCATTTAGTCATTTCATTTAATTTGTTGTAATACCCAGTGCCTATAAATTACAGTTCACTATTATTATTTCCTTACATGAACCCAGTGAATTACACCTAATACTATTTAATTAAATAAATAATATTTATTTCTCATAAATCCCAAGAAAAAAGTACAAGGTGTGTATATTTAATATACACAGTGTGTACTTTTATTTTTCCATTTTTCTTTATTTCCTCCACCACATTTATTACACCATGAGTAATGGCTATTTATTTCTAAAATAAAAATCACGACATTAATTGATAACAAATATATTATTTCGCCCATAATATATTCTCTTGAATAACTAGTGTCGAAATAAATACGGTCAAACATCCTTAAATAATTTTTAAACCACAATCGAGAATAATAATTATTTAACTTGTGAAATTAATATTTAACTGAGATACTTCGACACACTTAGTGTGTGACCCTCTAGGCCTCTTTCTCAGTGGCATTAGATGAAGGCTTCATAATTTCCAAGGTTAAAGTCTTTATACATGCCAAAGAACCCATATAGAAATAAGTTAACTCCACAATGACATGTCATATCCTACAAACGCTAATGGTGTAATATTATCCCTTTGTCATGATATCTCAAATCAAGAAGGTTGCATGCTAGTGCCATCAACCCTTGTGCTCAATTATTTTTTCTTTGACTTTCCATAATTGATCATGCCCATTACTAACCATGTCTATCAATTTATTTAGGAAATATCAATTCCATAAAAGGGCATGAGATATCTAATTCCCTTATTTAAGATAAGGGACAAATCCTTTCTCGCATTATCTATTAATGTAGTATCACTCATGACACACCTAACGAATCCTACCTACCTGCAAATAGTGTGTCGTCACATTTTTTGTCAATACATAAAAGTACATTTGTTGAAATAACCAATAATAATAATCTTAAATTCTAAGGACCAATACACATGTTTGTTGATTGGATCATCCAATGACACTGTGAAATGAGGATTTCCTACTGTCGGGTCTCGTTCTCAAAATATCCTCATAGATCTTACCAAGGGCGCACACCATGAGAAGGTGCCTCAATGTTTTATGATTCCTCACCACTAAAGGCATGTATTTTCTGTGTCCCTAAAATAACATCATCCCACAATAGAACATACATTAAAAAATAGTTTTACGACACTTCTGGGTAATCATCATAGTACGGATCCGCTACATCCCTTTAATGCAACAGCTATCCTTAGGACATTATCACATACATTTTCACACAGAAGAACAATCAATATTTTATAATGTGTTTATTTAATGAATAAAGTACAATGTGTTTGGTTCTATTCCACTAACTCAAAAAAATAAAACCATTGATTTTTAATGGAAAACAATAACAGGACCTTGTTTTGTTATTATGTGACTTAAATTTTTTTTTTTAAACTAATATTTTGATTTTGAAATATAATTTCCTGTATATACATATGTGTATGAATATTTTTTTTAATAAAAATGGTTTGTTAACCTTTTCAAAATCCATATGAAAAGGTAGGATTTATCAATTTATGAAATATAGTAATGGGAATCCTGTTTGTAAATGATAATAGTAAACATTTTATTTGACAAGACTAAACCAGTTATTATTTTATGTGCACAAGCTATGATTTCATGTGCAGAACATCATTCTCCCATCATGGTGTTTCATGAATAGATAGTTATGGCCATTTTCTAATTTATAAATTACATTTAATGGATTTTAGAGAGCCAGTAGATTTTTATATCATTATACTTATTATTTTTTCATGATAAATAGTGGCATTTATTTCAAGTATGGTATTAATATTTTAATAATATTATAGGGATTAATAATTAATCATTTTAAATTTGTATGAGACACATTGGATTTTTAAATGATTATGTACCTCATAAATTTATCAATGAATTTAGTTTCATATATGAATATGATTCAAATACATAGAAGTGGTATGAGGAATATTTATTTAAAGAGGTAATTTTATTAAACATATCTGAATGCATTGTAATTATTATGTGATGGGTGAGGCCCTATATAGCCTCTCGATGCGTCATGGTGTATCACAAGAAAAACTAATTTATAAGAACACTTCCATGATAAAATGTTTATTTTTTTCGACAATGTGAATTCATACACGTTTTGGACATATTTGTGATAGGTGAGGCCTGATATAGCCTCCTGATGAATCAGTAGGTCTAATGAGACAAACTAATTCATTGGCATAAGGCCTTAATGGTATGATTATGAATGGTATTCGAATGAGTCCATGATGGTGTATCTATGAGGTTTGTCAATAATCATTTCCACATAATGAGATTAATAATTTACCTTCCATTTGATTATTCGAATTGTAGAATATCAATGCATAAGAATAATTTTATTATAATAATTTATATAGAACATATTATTTAAATTCACATGGTATATTGTTTTATATTTATTTATGTACTAATATAGAAATTTGTTCCGTTTTCAATCTATAAGTAGAGGATAGAATCTGTTCTATCATTTCATGGATTACATTTATGTGATATATAATAATTGATATTATTTTATGGATGTTTTTTTAAATAATAATTTCACTTTTGAATTTTTATTTTCCCCTCTAAAATGAAATCCATTATGAAGTATAGTTATTATCTAACTTGTAAGTGTAATTTCTTGAACTTTTGTTCAAGCTCATGCATATAATATAATGAATTTGTTTTTGAAACTTTTAAATAGTAATAGACATTCTTTGAAAGCGTTTTTCCTTAAAAATCATCATTAGAAACTATTGAAAAATGATGATGATGTGATATTAGAAATGTTATTTTCTTTTTAAGAAAATGTGTTTTCGAGGTGTATATATTTTAAAGAACTGTTTTGAAAAGAATATATTATTTTTTTAAAAACCCCTTTCTGGGAATTTAAAATACTCATCCTTCATTTTAAATTCATTTTTTATAGGTTGAATAGATTTATCAATGATGTTATTTTCATTTTAGAGGCAGATCATTGATGATTATTTCTGTACAGTTTTGTATAAATGTAACAGTTTTATCCAATTCCGTAAAAGCTTGACTGGTAGGGATCCTCATTTATATAAGTTGTTTTGTAATTTTTTAGATTGTTTTTATAAAAAAATACACACCTTATTTTGGAACTGATATCAAGAAACTGGGGTCAGGTCCTTACACTTGGATTTAGATGAATGATGAAGACAAATTTTAAGATTAGATGTTTTTCAGTATTGAATTTTTTCCGTCATAGATTTTTTCTATTCTAAATATTGAAATATAGAATATTTTTAGATTCCAATGAACGAATTAAGAGGGGAACAATATTTTGAGGGGGTGGGGGGAGGATAATGTAACACCGCATGAAATTTAAATAGTAATTTATTTTAATCATGTATTTAATAATTGTTTTATCTATATTGGTTTTAAAACAATATATTTTGAAACTAAAATATTCTTTTCAATAAATTTTATCTACTATAATAAATGTAATGTTTTAATAAGTTAATATATAAAAAATATTTATATGTATGGTCTAATATGTAATATTTTCTATATATTTTTATAAAAATATATTTTTTGATGTCGTATTAATTTATTTGAATGGTTATTTTGAAATTAATAAAATACGAATGTTATGACTTGTTAATAAAAATAATATTAATTAAGGGTGACACCAATTTTAGAAAAATATTATTATTTTTAGATAATATTTTTTTTAAATAGATGAAAGATATTATGTTTCTTAAAAAATTTATATATTATAAATATATAAAATTATTATCTTATGAAAAAACAACAATTATTTTTATGTATTAAATAATAATGCAATAGGAATTATTTATATTAAAAACAAGTATTATATAAACACATATAAAAACCCAAATGTGATTTACCTATTAAAAAATGGATTTATACTTATAAAAAACATACATAATTTTTATGATATATATAAATATTTTAATAAAAAATGATATATATATATATTAAAATTCTTACATGATATATATATATATATTATTTCTTTTATAATTTAATTCATTTGTTATTTTAATATATCTTAAAAACACCATACTAAATTATGGAAGAAAAATACCAAAACATGACATGCTAACATTATATGAAATGACATAATAATAATAGTTGAATAAAGAGAGACAAAAAAGAAAACAATTGATAATGAATGTATTACAAAATAATAATATATTAATAGTAATGTTTAAGAGAGTATAAAGAAAAATGAAATATGTGTGAGATATGGAAGTGATGTGATAGTAAAATAAGTAACACCATTGATAAAAAATGTTTTAAATGATTTCACATTAAATAATAATGCTAAAATACAATTAATTTTGATTGATAATATGTAATAACAGAATTTTTAAATTGAAGTAAAAATTTTGGTGTTAATGAAAACAAATAAATGCACTGAATTATCATATCTGAATTTATTATTTAAAAACATATAATAAAAATAATTTGAGTAATATTTTTATACAATTAAATTTCATCTCAACACACTAAATCATCCAACCATCATATCCCCAAGTCCCTCATTATCAATCTGCTATAAATTAAAGAATCATCAATCCAACTTTTGATCCAAAATCCGGTAAGTGTCCATTATATTTTATATTTTACAAGACATGTGTATACACCAAAAATATTTGCATACCTATCTCTCTTTCATTTTAACAATATTTGTTTGAAGATGATTTGTTATTAATATTATGAGGGATTTCCATATAATCTTTCTAATTTAACAAATAGAAGTAGGGTTTTTAATTTTGAACCATTATACTACTTTAAATAATTCCATATACATGTATATATAAATATTCAAATATATACAATGTAGTGAAATTATATATATCTAATTGAAATTTAAAATATGATTTATTTTATTGAATCAGATGATTTATTTATAAAATTATATAATTGTAGGGGAATTATTTTTTTAAATTATATTTTTTAAGGGTTCATTTAGTTTTACATTTTAAATTACAAGTCATATATGTATACATATGTGTATATACAAATATATGTCTCTTTATTGGATAAATAATTTTTTATGATTGATCTTTGTTTTAAATTTATGCATGAAGGAAATAAATTTTATTATGTTTGATTTCATCAATACAAAAAATATATGTATATATATAAGAATCTATGTGGTAATATATATGTTTATATGAGTGTATATACAACTATATAAATAAATATATATATATATATATATATATATATATTTCACTTATGATTCATTGATGATAAATATTTATTAAGCTATATTGAGGCATCAAATATTTTATATCATGAAACAATAAGGGATTAAATTATTCATTTATTGAGTTATATAATTTATTATAAATTCTAATGTGTGTATATTCATATATATATATATATATATATATATCTTCCCAAATAAGTATTATATTTTCAGAACAAATACTGTATTAGTGGATATTTATTTGGTCAAATTTAAATTTAATTTGAAATAAGGGGATACTACTTCTGGGTACAATTCGAAATACATTATTCCACTTATATATATGTTTTAACAATGTTTATTTTTTAAATTTGATTTCACAATAACTTTGCCAAGGTATATTCTCATTTATCAATGTTTTTCAAAAACATTAATTTATTCTACAATTATGAGCATTTAAAATACAATATGACATATATATATATATATGTGTGAATTAAATGTTTATTCTCATATGGTAAGAGTTTTCAATTAAATGTTATTTTCTAATCCATATGGTTTATAATGGAAAACTATTTTCAACAGATAATTTTTTTTACATTTATATATTTGTGTGTATATATATATATGTTTGTATGTGTCTGTGAAATGATTTATTCACATGTGGGTAAATGAAATTGTTTCATTGAATTTTTTTATTCAAATTTAAAAATTAAGGATTTCTTTTTTAATAAATTATTTCGGTTCTAGATTGTAGTATATATAAATATGAACATATTTTACATATATATGATGAAAAGGATATTTTCATTTAAAAATATCATTACCAACTTGAATATAACCTCTAATTTTGAATGGAAAACATCAACAAATCCCTATTTTTTTAAAGTGTTCCTTAATGTTTTAAAATGGTATATTATTTCGATTTTTCAATTATTATTTCATGTATATACATATGTGTATGTTTTTTTATTAAAAAACCTTGGTCTCTTATTTCCAAATCAATATAGAAATATATAATTTATCAATTTATAAAATATGGTCATGAGTAACCTAATTTTTGAATGAAAATAATTATCATTTTATGTAATAAAACTAAACAAGTTATATTATTATGTGTGAAAGCTATCATTACATGTGTGAAACTACATTCAAACCTCAAAATATTTCATGAAGTGATGGTTATGGCCAATGTCATTTCATGCATTTTGGAGAGTCCTTGTTTATTTATTTCATTATACTGTTTATTTTTTAAATACATATTAAAGAATTTATTGGAAGAATGGGATTAATATTTTGATGATATTAAATGGATTAATAATTATACTATCCTAAGTGGTATGGGATTCATTAGATTTATTAATGATTATGTACACCAATAATCTATCGATGAATTTATTTTCTTCTAGGATTAATATTCAAATATATCAATGTGTTATGGGATACAATGATTTAAATACATTTTTTTATTATATATATGAGGAATGAATTGGACTTATTATGTGATTGGTGAGGCCCTCTATAGCCTCTTGATGCATCGATAAGTATCACGAGACAAACTATTGTCTTGTCACTATGTTTTTAAATAATGATTATGTTGTCTTGAATTATGCATTCAAAAATGCATTGGGATTATTATGTGATAGGTGAGTCCCTTTAAATCCTCTCAATGAATTAGTATGTCTCAAGAGAGAAACTAGTGTCTTGGAACTAGGTTGTGATAGCATGATTATGAATGGCCATAGAACGAGCCCTTAACAGTGTGTCTATGATGTCCAACATTATTCATTCCATCATTATGAGATTAGTACTTTGACTGCCATGTTATTATTCGATTAGTTGAATATCCATGGATTAGAATATTTTTCATATAATAATTTATATTTCTTTAGTTAATTAGATGCACATGGTATAATGTTTTATAATTATTTATAAAATAATATGGAAATTAAAATCATTTTAAATATATCAATAGAGGTTATAAATTAATCTATCATTTAGTGGATTGAATTTATATTACAGATTATAATTGATATCATTTTATGTGAAAATTTTGACCAAGTATTATTTCATCTGTAAATCTGTATCCTCACCTCTGACATATCATACATAATTACACATGGATGTTATCTAAATTGTAAGTTTAATTTCCTAATCTTTTGATCTTGTGTGCGCATATTATACAATGATTTTTATTTATAACATTTATATAAGAGTAAATAATTTTGAGCATTGGTTTTTACGAAAAATGATTTTTAGTTTCCATCAAAAAATGATGGTGACATGCCATGAGACACGTTTTTTTATGAAAATGAGTTATGTATGTATATTTTTTTTATGAAGTGTATGTTTTAAAAACCCCTCAATGGGAATTTTAAATTCTCACCCTACATTATTAATTCAATTTTTTCTGGTAAAATAGAATTATTAGTGACACTCTTCTTTTATAGAGGAGGATCATTGAATTTTTTTGTACAGTTTTGAGGAAATGTAATATATGTATCTAATTCTCCAAAACATAGACTAGTAAATATCATCATTAATGTAATTTGTGGTGTAAGTTTTCAGTTTATTATCACAAAAAATTTCACATCCTATTTTAGCACCGTCTCCAGGCATCTAGGGTCATGGGGTTATAATTATTATATTTAAATAATATTATAATAAGTATATTTTATCATGTTTCATGTTATGTATCTAATATATAGACATAATAGTAAATAAAAAATATATATTTCATGGTGTCTAAAAAAATCACCAAAATAAACTAAAAGTATGTCAATTACATTTTATCAAATAGATTATCCTCCAACAATAATAAAAAATGATATATGGGAGCACTAATAATTCATGATTTTAGTTAATACAATTTCATTCACACTCTAGAGTATTTATCCCATTTTAAAAGAACATCCATAATATTACACTAAAGAACCGATCCAGAAATAATGAATCAGACATTCCTGAAACCATGAAAATATTAAAATATTTTTAATGAATGGGTCATAAGATGTTTCAAATTCATACCATATGGTATTAGAAATGTAATTATTGTTATATAATGATTTAATGAAATTCATTAAACCGTCATACATGACGTCAATGAACTCTGCACTAAATGGAAGCATGTGGTAATGGATTTCTCAAATAACTTGTACTTATGTGATATATATATACCTTATTCACCACTTGATATTGTTATATGGTGTATATAATACCATTTCATATATCATATCAGGAATCTTATTATATTTTAGTATATTATTTCTATTTTGATTATTATTATTTTTATATTTTATAAATATACATTGATTACTGTCACATCCATGACTTATTATAAAGGAATATTTCATTTAGTTTCCATTATTTTGTTGTTGTTGGCGTTTCCCATTAATTTTTCTATGAAAGGGTGAACTTTCATGATTTAGGCCAAACCATGTGCCCATTTCCATATTTAGAACCCAATTTTTTTTATTTTATAACTCTTTATTTTTTCAACATTATTCACCCATTCAACTTTCAAAATAACCTCCCCAAAAATATTAACACAACAATATCAATATGGAACTTCTTGGATTACATATTCATGGTGGATTTGGGTTTCTTAAGGAATTGGTCCAGCCCATAAGCCCATTTCAAGATTAAGAAATATTGTTTATTTAATATCTTATTCATTTTTTACTTTATTATAGTGATTCTACAACCCAATTGAAGATAATATCCATAGGAATTCCCCCATCGTCAGGTATTCTTATTTGGATTTTATTTCCATCACATATTATGGATAATGTTATAAATCTTTCTAAAATCATCCAAATCTGAAGAGGTAATTTTATTCCCTTATTACTCCTCCATTTTTCAAAATTTTCCTCCATTACATTTCCTAAATTACCTCCTAAGACTTATTAGAACCTCAATATTATTTTTTTAATGTTTGTAAATTCAGCTACTGCTGTATTTCGGTGATTTTATTGAAGATATCTCAAGTAAGTGGGTTTCCTCTAATGTTCCTCCAATTTTCATTGGTATTGTTCCACTTTTCATGAGGTTCTCAAATGTCCAGTACTTGGCGTTAATAACTAGGGTTTCATTTTGTGTCATTTGTGTGAAATATTGGGGTTTAGGGCTTTATTTCACTTCCCTGTGGAGTGGTGGTGGTGCGGTTGAAGTTTCACTCAATAGTTTGGTGTTTTTGGCACAAATGGTAGGTTATTCCATGTATAAGATTTAACGGATGGGCTAGTTTTTCTTGATTTATATTTTTAGCATTATTCTCATACATTTTGTTGGTTGTGAAAATTATATTTGGTTTCATTTGTTATGCGGTTTGTTTTTATGTGGCATCATTTTGCAAGAATGAATATTTTTTTCTTGTATTCCATGTTGTGTTCAATGGGGTTGTTTTATGAATCATTGAATTGTTTTATTAAATAATGTCATGGTAGAAAATTATAGATTGATTTTATATTGGTATGATTTAGGTATTAAATGAGGCTTTTTAGAAAAAATTTATGTGGAAAACATTTTTACAATCCTTAGAATTATTTTGTGGCGGTTTTAAAAGGTTTATTGATTTATGTAAGAGGTGAAAATATGTTGCCAAAAATTTTTTTAGGGGATTACTTTTGAAATGGTATATTTTAATTTTAATGGGATGTTATGTGATTTTTACTATCCTGTAAACGTTTTATAAAAATGCCTAAAGGATTTTTTGATGTTTGAACGAGAGGCGAAACATATTGTGGGCTGTTTTGGTGTGAGTATGTTTTCTAAAATGAATTTGAATAAAAAAGGGGATCATGTGACATGTGTGTGGGCTGTTTGGTGTGTGTAAATTGGAGTTGGTATGTTCATGTAAAATTTCATTTCATTTCTTTTGAAAGTTGTTTGAGCGCAAGAGTGAACACTTAGGTATCTAGTTAGGTGGACATGTACATGTATGCTAGTAATCCTCTGGGGCTTCTACCATTTTTCACATGGCATGTTTGATGATGAAAACACAGACTAAACTATTTTTATGATGATTATCATGTTGGATAACCACTAGGTTCTTAGTATGATCCCAACTAGTGGCATGTATGCATGAGATAAAATATTTGTACAATTCTTTTCACCGAGTACGAGGTACCTTGGATCCACAACGAGCTAGTTCCTATTGGTGATTTCCTTTTATAGTGATCATTAGATATTTTATGCTTACTGTCGGAATATGGTATTTTTGGTTTTATAAATTCAATTTATTTTACATTATATTTAAAATATTTTATTTCTTTTAATGTATCCCACATGAAATCTATTTTTTTAAGTAGCATCTTTTATAAATTGTTACTAGGATTTCATGATTATAAAACTTGCAAAATTTTTGGCTTATAATGGTTATCACATGGAATCATTTGTTGGGGAATCCTACTAGGATTTTCCTCACACCCATCTTATACCTTGTTTGTATGTAGACTTGGTTATTTTATCACTGTTTTGTGTAAAGAATTTACTTCTAACGGTACGAGTTTCTAGAGGGTATTCTTAGTTCTCTGTCATGGAGATGGATTGGGGGAGGTGAATCTTGACGTGAGGAGGTTCTCAGGCTGTAATTTTTTATAATTCATTTTAATAGTCCTTAAACATTGTCGTCATTTGTGTAATTTAATTATAAAATTTATTAAATGATTTTTTGGATTGAAAATTCTTGATTACATTTAGTTGATTCACTTGTTATTTTATTTATATAAACCCGGGTAAATCATTCCCAAATTTCATTTTTTGATATATGGGAACTTGTTCCAGCCCATGGGGATTGGGAATTCCATTCGGTTCATGACACAGACTGGGTTGGGTGCTGGTTTTGAAGGCGACCCGATCTAGTTTGTGACAAAATGGAATCAGAGCATGCCAGGTTCACACTCTTGGGTAATTTTATTTATGGAGGGGTTGTTATAGTCTGAAGATAAGGTTTTTGGAACATGACATTCTGATTACGAGTAAACTTCCATTCCATCACACCTCATAATAGGAATTAATTTACCAGGTGAATTCGGGCTTTATCTTAGTCCTTTGGTTTTCATTGTTCGATGGTGATTAGGGTAAATGAAAAGATGTCTGGTTTAATGGTCTTAGTGATATTGCACGGTCTTGAAAGCCATGTGGAGTCGGAGATATTTTACTATAACACACATTGTGATGGTGATGTGATTGGCATATGGATTCCAACTATATTTCAATGTCTCCCATTGATCATGTTTCCTCCCGCATTGTCATGTGTCCTTTAGTTTTTGAATCATGGATGTTTGGTTTTAATGAAAAAATGACATGGTTTTAAGAAGCATAATGTTTTTTTTGTAATTATTTTATAATAAATACGGAACGGTTTGATTTGTTAAATTTTGGAACTGAATTTTTAGAATTTATTTGAAATAGTAAATGGTGTATTTAAAATCTTTTGGAAGTATAAATTTGTCCAATGTAGAGTATGAAAATCGGTTTCAAATGGATGATTTTGAATCTTGAAAAAACTATTTTTAATGGAACAATGTGTTTTTTAATTTTTATGTGGATTTTAGAAAAGGATTTTTGATTTGGTATGTAGTGATAATTTTAGAAAATTTACAAATCATTGGATATTTTTTAAATAATGAGACTATTTTTCAATGAATGGTTGTTGTTCAAATAAGGATTGTCAAAAAACCAGAAGTGTTTTGAATAATGCTGAGATTTTTTGAAAATTATTTGAATAGCCCGGAAGTGAGATTTCATTTGAATGATTGTGTGTTTATAAAATTTATTGTATTATCTAAATTTGGTTTCATTTTTTAATTAGCGTGTTTTTGAAAAAGTAAGTGTGTTTTGAATGATTTGGTTCCGAAAATTGTAATGAATTTTTGTTTTAATCTTTTATAATTTTGTGAGAAACAACCTGAATGGGGTTATATGGGATGATTGATGGTTAATTGAATGGTGGTATGCATTCAATGATGGATATGAGGAGGTTACCCATTGTGGCATAGAAAAATTCATGTGTGAGGCCCATGTGGTACCATTGGTGGATACACCAGATGCCTAACAATTTATTTTCAAAGAAATTATTTTAATGGAAAACTTGATGTCTTGATAACTTGTTTGTGGTGGTGTCTCTTATTATTTTTTAAAAATGTTGTTGTTGTGTTATGTTTGGAGTCAAATAACCCATTTAGTTTTAAATATGTTTTGGGTTTGTGTTTTTTTGGTATGTTTGGATGAAGTTCTAGTTAGTGGTCTCTTAATAGAAAGGTTCTTAATGGCTTCACGGTGTTCCCCTCAAGCGTTGAGTTCTAGTTTGTGGCACATTTTGACCAATAGACTCGATTTCTCAGGTCCATAGGTTCCCTTGTTGGATAATTTATTCCCCCATTAAGAGATAATACATGACTGTAGTGCTGAACATATTCATTAATCATTGTAAGATCCTCTAGTTCATCAATATAAGGAATATTTTTCTAGTGCTTCGGTGATTGAGTCTACACCATTTCCTTTCAGGGTTTTGTGGATCCTCTTGTAGTGGGAGAGTTCTTATTGAAGGTTAAAGGAGACCTTAGTTTATTAATTTACCTGATTCATAGACTGTGAAATTATTATAAGGTTTTTAGTTTTGATGGTGTCTAAGTGGGCCTATTGAACCTTAAGAGTCTCTTAAAATTAGGGTTTCATGTTAAACCAACAGTGTAATAAATCAGGTCATGAGTGGCTATTATGGCCAATTTTTGGATTTGTGTATTTTTGGGGACTTTTTGTAAGGTCCCCTTCCATGTTTTGTTTCTATTAGATGTAGTGGTCATGTTCGGTGACTCCTTGTGATATCATGTGCTCATTTTACTGTAAAGGTGTTGTTGTAAAATCTATTGTGAGTAATTTTTTTGGGTCAGAAGTGTGTCTCCTTTGGGGAAATATCAGCATCCTTTTTTATAGGAATATTTGTCCACACATCCATTCCACTTTACATTTCTCATACTAAGAGAAATGGTGTGATATGTGTGTGTCTTCTATGCACTTTTTTTAGTGAAATGTCGCATTAGGGTAAAGCATGTTTTGAATTTGTTGTTTCTTGTTGAACCAATCTATTATCATGGTGTTGTCATCATGGAACTAAAATGAAAATTTTCATTCGAGGGGATTCCAAATCCTAAATATGAGGCTGAATAAGCTTCAATCGTTTGAGCTCCATCCATGGGTCCCATTGTGAACTTGGCACATAGTCAAGGAAACACTTATAGTTGTTAAAAAATATTGGTCTATTTCCCATCCTCAGTATGAATGTTTAGAATAGTTTAAACCTAAGGTATTTTAGTCTTTCTTTAGTTGCTCTATTTTGGTTGAATGAGTTGGGGGAATATCATTCCCAAGTTATATATTAATTTCTTGCTTATAAACAATTTGGATTCCTTTTTGTTTATAGAGAAAATTATGAAAATTGGGCTAGAAAATGGTCCCACATAGTTTATGCAAAATTTGTTTTAACGATGTCCCAACCTAAGAAACTATTCGAAAAGAGATAGTAGAAATCGCACGGTCTCCACATGTCCATGTGCATTGGACCATGTATCCGTTAATGGTTTCCCCATTGAATAGAATGCTCCTCATGGTTAGCCCATGGTTTCCAAAACATTGCGGACTAACCGTGATGTTGTGCCAACTCTTTAAAATTTTGTGATCTTTTCATGCTGGTTCATTCTAGATAGTTAAGACGGTTGGTTTTTATGGTGGGGAGACCCAATATAGGTAACATGTATGTTCATTTGTAAATATCTAATGAATTTCAACCCCTTATCTTAGGGATTCCATTCATGCCTCCCCTGGTTATTGTCACTATATTGTCTCGGGAAAAATATTTAGTGCCCCTTATGGTGGGGAGTCTATTTGTGTCTCCCCATATTAGTAAATCGGTGTTTTACCTAGTGTTGGTATGACAATAGGTAGTCTCACTCAGAGTTATTTATCCTCTATCTCATTATTGATTAAATGGTGGGATTGGAGTTTTCCCAATAGTTTTTTTTGAATTATGACTTTGGTGACCTCGTCCATTTTCATTGATTTTTCTAGGAATGTTGCTTGAGTCTTGATCATATAATGTTTGAGCTATTTTGATTTGGGATGTTGTTTTAATTTTATTGATCATTTTAGGAAGTGGTTTATGTTTTAGTTGGTGAGAGTACTACTTTTTTATTGACCATTTGGTGGGGTTTTGGCCTTTTGGGGGAGGTTGGAACATGGAAAAGGAGTCTATTTTGGCCTTTTGGTTGGGTTTTTTTCTTTGGGTCGTGCTCTTTCTATATGAGGGAGAAAAATTTTATGGTGGCTATAATTTTCACATACATGAATTCTATTATTTGTATTTTTCATTTAATTTCCATTATTTCTTTTTTGTCAGTGTTTCCCGTACATTTTTGGAGGAAAAGATGGGTTTTCATGATTTGGGCCAAACCGTGAGCCCATTTCTAGATTTAAAAAACCAAATTTTTTTTAACTCTTTAATTTTTCAATATTTTGTAACAATTGAACAAAAAAATGGCCTCCCCTAACCTATTAACACAACCATGTCAATTTGGACCCTCTTGGAATCTAAAATCAAGGAGGATTTTGTTTTTCATTTGAGGAATTGGGCTAGCCCATATGTTTATTTCCAGTTTTATAAAAAACTATTTATTTAATATGTATTTTAATTTTTTTATCTTTTTCGTTGATTCAAAATCCCACTCAAATAAAACATCCCTAGGATAGACCACATCATTATGTATCCCTCTTTGGATCTCATTTCAATTGCTGATTAGGTAGAATATTCTCAAGATTTCTCAAATCATCCATATTAGAAGAGTTAATCTGTTTCCTTCATTACACCTTCAATTTTCAATCTATATACTCCATTCTAGTACCTACATGACCTCCTCATCCTAAGTCAATCCTTAATTGAAATTTTGGCTATTTGGAAATTAAGATAATGGTTTATTTGGGGAGTTTTATTCAAGCCTTCTCAGGTAAGTTGTTTTCCCCTCATGATCCTCCAATTTTCTTACGGTTTCATTGACTTTTCATGAGGATCATAAATTTCCAGAAGATAGGTTTCATGTATAGGGTTTTATTTTGTGTCATTGTGGTGAACAATGGTGGATTATGGATTTATTTCACTTCATTGTGGCGCAACAATGGTGTGGTTGAAGTTTCGCACAATGGTTTGGGATTTTCTCACAAATGGTTGGTGATTCCATATGTAATAAGAAATGGATGAGTAAGTTTTTATTTATTAATATTTTAAGCATTATTATCCTCCATTTTTATGGTGAGAAAATTATATTTGGTAGAATTTTTTTGGCGGTAGGTTTTTATGGGGAATTTTTTGGAAAAATGAATATTTCATTTTGTGTATTCTATATTTTGTTCATTGGGGTTATTTTATGATTCATGAAATAGTAATATTAAATGATGTTATGGATTCCAATTATAGTTTTATATGAATTTGGTATGAATTTGGTATAAAAATAGTGCTTTATATGGATTTAATGTGAAAAACATGGTTACTCTCCTTAGAACTGTTTTATGAATGTTTTTAATGGATTCTTGATTTATATAAGAAGTGAAATTATGATTCCAAACTGTATTGGTAGGAGTGTAATTTTGAAATGGAATATTTTAATTTAAAAGGATTTATATGTGATGTGTGATATATTTAAATTGTTTTAAAAAATTGTTTATTTGATTTCATGAAGTTTGAAATAGATATGAAACAAGTTTTGGGATATTTTGGTGTGAGTATGTTTTCCAAAATGAATTTGAATGAAAAAAGGGGATAATGTGACATGTGGTGTTATGATTGGTGGGTGTGAATTGGATGTTTTATTTTTCATGTAAAATTTTATTTCATGACTTGTGGATGTTGGTTCAGAACAATAAAGAACACCCGTTTATGTTTGTGGGTGGACATGTACTAGTATACCAGTGATCCCATGGGGTTTGGCCCCTATTTCACGTAGCATGTTTGACGATGAAAACACAAAAATAAACTATGATGATAATGATGATGATGTTGGAGAACCAGTAAGTTATTTTTATGATCCCTACTAGTATATCGTGTACACGAGAACTGATATTTGTATGGTTATTTTTACTGAGTACTAGGAACTTGGGACCATAGTGAGATACTGCCTATATTTGTTTCCCATTTCTAGTGAAATTATAAATTTCATTCATACCATCGGCATACGGTATGTTTCCATGTAGAAATTAAGTATCTTTTTCAATCTATTGAGATGTTTTGATTTCATTTAAATTATCCCACGTGGAAACTATTTTTATTTAAAGAGGTATCTTTTAGAAATTGTTACTAGAATTTATTGTTTACAAAACATGAATGATTATTGTATCATAATAATGATCACATGGAATATTTTTTCGTGGAATAATATCGGTCATTGGATCACACCCTACATACACCATGATTTTAAGTAGACATAATTATTTTGTTGAGGTTTTGGGTAATTCTTTTAGTGAGAATGGTACGGGTTTTCAGAGGTCCTTCGTGGTGTGGTGTCGTAGTTATGGATTGAGGGTGTTGTCACATGAAATTAAGAGGTTCTTGGAATATCTTTTTTTGTTTTTCTCATTTTTAATAGTCTTTTAACATTGTCTTAAATTATGTAATTCAATTTTGAAATTTATTAAAAAAAATTTGGTTTCAAAAATACTGATTTGTTTTAAGGGATTCACTTGTGGTTTAATATTTATTAAATCATGTAAATTGTTCCCCAATATCATTTTTTGATACACAGGAACATTTCCATGCCCAAGGGGATTGGGAAAACCCTTTTGGGACATTCCACAAGACATACCAGGTGCTGGCGTTGAAGGTGACCATATCTGGTTTGTGATAATTACAAATGGTAAGGGTTTTCAGATCACGTTAATTTATGAGGGACATATGAAATATTCATCACTTATTTAATTTTTCCACTAAACATTTAATTTATTTTCATTATTAATATCATATTTCATTAAATATCCAAAAATTTGGTATCATGGTAATTATTATTTCCTATTCCATGTTCCAAATCATCTTATGGAGTTTACATTGAATGTGTTTGATTAACTACAAAAATAATGAAAAATATTTTTGTTTTACTCAAAATTGATATTTTTTTATAACGCCAATTGTTTAATGATGTAAATAAATCATTTTTATATATGGGTAATGGTTTGGACATTTAGAAACTTGTGGGAACAAGTTATACATATCCCCTTGATGCATCAGTATTCTCAAGATACGAATAAGGTGGAGAAATTAAATTATTTTTACATATAATGATTTTATTATCTTGTGAATGGACTTGATGGTAGTGGTTTAGGTTCCAGATACCTGAAATCTAATTATTAATCATTTCATTACTAATTAAGATATTATAATCCATAATATTTTATGTATTAAAGAATCAACGTTTGTATTTAATTCTAATTTTATAGATTATATTGAATTTATTTAGTTCATTATATTTCCATATTGATTATGCTAATTGACACATTATTTCATCCACTATACTTATCCTAAATTTACAATTTTATCTCACCTCTTTCAATTGCTTTATTCTCGTCAGGTTACCATGATGTTTAGGGTGATTAAAATTCAGGGTAATAATAATGGGAATAATGGAGTTCTCAAATTAAATTATTATTGAAATTTATGTCCAAATTTTAATGGTAATTTAAAATATATCTCTTTTTTATCCATACTATTAAACTATTCATTTTTATTAGTAGATGATTTCTTGTATCTCATTATATTTTAATCAAGTAATGCACTGAATGGTGGCTAAAAGGCATCAGGTTGTTATAAAAACTCATATTCCCAATAGTAGAGGTCATGTCATCACTATCTTAAACCCTATGTATGGTCATCAAAATACAAGTGAAGAGGCATTCCCCTCACCACCACATACATTTTAGGGTCACTTCTCAAGACTGTGCACAACGAGAATCCTATCTCAATGGACGTATAGTGGAGGGACCCACATCTCACTGCTTCCACATTACCGATGGAGTACTAACTCATTACCATCCCATCAAATCTCTATCAAAATATTATAGAGAGTCCTCGTCATCATAGCATTGAGGGAGTTCTAACTCCAATAAATGGTATTACAGGTACCATGTGAAGGGGCCAACTCGATATAACTATTCTATGTAGCCAAGGGATGTATGACCCCAGTGGAAAACCCACTCCTCACCACTACTCAGTAATGAGGGAGTAAAACTCTGAAGATAGAGGACTTTCACACATACCAGATAGTGGAGTTCTAAGTTTAACTATATGATCAGAACAGGGAACCTAAACCCTAACTTGATAAGGGAGTAAAAACCCAGGGATATAGGAACCACAACCTTGTAAAATATGAAATATCCAACTCCAAAGATAGTGGACCCACACCCTATTAATATAGGGGATTTAACTTTATATATATAAATCACATATAGAGGACCTAGTCAATGGTTCAATATGGGAGTAATGACAACATAGTTTCAGGACCCTCTCCCTTGTATGACATGGGAGTACCTACATTATCATTCCCTTGAGTATGGAGGGAACACATCATGTTAATATAGGGGAGAACTATCTTCAACTATGTGCGTAACATGGGGTACCCGATCCCAGGTCTTATAGAGTAGTTCCAACACTAGGAGAACTACTCAGGGGGTTGAGTACATGTGCCCACTATATATAGATATACATGTTTACAATAATATATGTATAGGGAATTAGTTCTCTTATACTATAGGGGAGTACCAGTTACGTCGTCTATCATAAACCAAATTAATATCTGATATCGATCATGTTTTATACCCCAACACTTCAATGGCCAGGGTTTCATCACCCTAAAATGACTACAAAGCACTACACTAAAATCCTAATGAATACATGGGAACTAAAAATAATATAATAGTGAAGGGTACTTAACCTAAATTCAACCAAATGATATCCCCAGATAACTAACAATGTTCTATATCTCTTAGTAAAACATCATTCTAGAATCAAGACATAATGTATCCCAAAATCCCATACAAATGCCACCATCACATTCTTCCTGAAAAAACTATTAGAAATGGATACTTGATAGCATGAATATGAGTCCCAATGAGTGATATATGATAGGAAAAAATATCCATGAAATGTGCACATTGTGTACTGGAGTCCACAAGTAGTTTGACCCGCCTGATCATCAATTTGTGTCTTCTACTAGATGGCTTGGATGTCCTCTACATACCATGTTTCTCCTCACACATGCCCCCTACCCTATCCTCCCATACAATAATTTTCCATTCATGTATCGACACCCTCCGTGTGTCCCTGGTACAAAATTTTTATTAGATATAGGATGTTGTTACATCCTCATACTCATACATGTGTCAGTCTATTCTAGTTTTGTACTTCCACCCAACCATATCCCATGGCCTCAAGCCCTATTCTGACTACATGATAAATTCCCCTAGTACAATACATGTATTCTCAAAAATTATTCTTCCATAAATGGGACTAACACATGGATTATGACCTTTCTATACAAAATATGTGATCGGGAATTTGAAATTAAAATTCATTGCGAGAAACCTAAATCACTTTGATTTTTAGAGAAACCTATAGATCAATCCCCGTGGGATATATGAACATATTAATTCGTCTCTAAAACTATAAAAAATCATAATAAATGGGGCATGGTAAAAAAATAAATACATATACCTTGTATTGAAACACCAAAGCTTTTATTATAGATCCATGCTCTATGCTACTATAAGATGATCCAAAATGGTTTTTTTCAAGATCAATGAATGGTAGAACCTCCTCCCCTTGGAATTTCATTGGTCCATATATCACTAAGAATTGGTGGAGATAAACCTGTTGTTATATAGAATGTGAAAACCAAATGTGGGTGGGTGATATATTGATTTAATTTTATTAAATAAATATCCTCTATAAAACATTCCACCAACATGCCCATGGCCCCAAACACAAAGCTAATTTTTTTTATCTATTTCCAAGGTGAAAGAAAAGAAACACAAATGAATCCTCATTTTTTGGACCTAAGACTGTACATGGGATTTATTCAGAATTTCCATTGATTTTAGTGAACATTATAAAATATATTTGTATTTTTTATATCACTGCACCAATTCTCTTAGGGCCTTGGAATCCCTCGATGACTACACATTAGGATTTGCAAATATCCCAATAAATGTTCCACTATAATATAGGATAATGAAAACATCAATACATATTCACCACCATGATTATTTCCACCTCCAAAAAGTTAATTCTTTTAAAAAGAAAAAAAATTGATCTCTCAACTGGAAGTCCCACGCCGTTGATATAACTATGGGTTCATGTGATGCCAACAAGTATGCACTTTGGGGAATCAAAAAGGCCAAAAAAACCCATATAGTTTCATGACTAGGTAGAAATCATGGAATAACAAAAACAAATTTCATAACAACTATGATCGGTTGAAATCACCCAAGAACCCATTCCATCTGCACTTATAGTGTCTATTGTTGCACCACCTCTCAAATCTAACATATATTTTGATAAACCCTTGTAGTTTTCATCTGCAAATGGAATTTATTCACTATTCCAACACCAAGTGTATTGCATATAACTCCAACACTGAGACCATGGTTTTAAAAATTAAAAACACAAGGCTACCCAAGTAGAAACATTAGGTCATACTGAGCCCTTCATTGGTGATCATCTAACAACCTCACCAGCTACTACTAATCCACTAACAATTGATGGTACACATCCCACCAACACATATGAAATATCATAGGGCCTATATCTTCCCCTATGAAATGGTTCTATTTGATTTGCTACTTTCACCAAGGTCTCCAATTATATAGTTCCAGAAAAAAGGATCCTCCCAAAATTGTAGGGCCTACTCCGAAACAACTGTATGAAACCACGTCCCGAACTCAGAATTCAATAGAAATCATACGCTATACCACACCTCAAAATTATCTTATTTTGGAAATAATAAATCTACCTCATAGTTTTAATCATGTAACAAAAATGTGACTTTCTGGGGATGCATCCCTCTTCCCTATGAGTCAGATGATATATCCAACAACACTAAACATGGTTCTACTAACACACCATGTCACCCTGGTTAAAATAATAGACCGAAGTGGAATGTGTATTGTACCACAAAATATATTATTAAAATTATATTTCAAAAATATAATGGACATATAACAGAGCAGTAATCATCTAAATAGACTTGTAGAAAAAGGCTCTTGTAGAATGGAACTATCCTCACACTCATCCTCTAGCTCCTTGATCTTTGTACAAACAACCTAGTGGTGTTAGTGGCAACCCCTTGAATGATTTGAAACCTCCTACATCTATCCTCCCTCACCATCCACATCTACCGTCTTTTTTAAATCCTATCTATTGGGGATTCCTCTAATTAGGGGTCTACGGACCCTCACCTTCTTATCCACATGATGTGTCCAAAAAATAACATGTAAGATGTTTCCGATCACTAAATGCATAATACAACCTCTCTTATGGCTTCCCATGACCCTGATGCATATTATAAATTGAATAAACATTCAACTAAGAATAAGAATAGTAATTACACCTAATCTATGATCTGAATGACTGTCATCATCTAGATACTACAGACGCCCCATCTTCATGTTCACCAATGATATCTCCATCCACATGAACCAATTCAAGAAATATCTAAATCAATAATTTTTTCTATATCACCCCTCCATGTGAGGGAAGGAACAATGGTACCACACCATCATTTATATATCTATAGAGTCCATTCTCAATTTTTTAACATTTTATAATGGATTGGAAACATTATATTGGTAGTATCATGAAAGGACTATTAACCTTGTTGACTACTATTTTATAGTCATGATTCCCTACTGAATCTAGGGATTCTTCTACAGACATAATGATCAATGTGTTTTAAGATAAAATTATCTTTTAAAGAGACTATTTAAATACACCCATCTAAGAGCCACCTCGTCACATGTGCACATCACTAGGATCAATGAAAACGTTTTATCTCTCAGACTACAATCTGATCGAGTAGTGTCCTCACAAATTAGAAAATAAATGTTACTACCTCAATCTAGTCAATGGATAATTGTTGGACAATATCAATATGATATTTAATAGGTAACTACTTGTGTAATTCCTTTAGTTCACTCAACCTATGTGTATCCTCGATCAGGACTGCTACCGTAGCCTATTTCTCAATGGGTGATGGTTCAATTGCAGGACCACTTTAATGTACTGCCTCATGAATAGTTCCCTAAAATGAATACTCCTCATAGGGTAAATCATTGTCACAATATAACCTAGGATTCCAATATAATTTTCATTATAGTGGAATCATTATGTAGAACCATGACATGTCTCAGTAATGTTTTATATCTACGGAGCTAACTTAAGAGGGAAATGGAACCCACAATCTAGTCTTATATGATGCGTGTAGCAAAATTCCCCTTTGAGAAATCCATAATTATACATGGTCAAATACATTTATATTAGAGAATTACAGAATGTATACATCAACCACTACAGAAAAATTGTATTCTCTTCCCTAAAATCCATACTAGAATCACATTAGCATTGTCTCTACACAACCGAAACAAAACTCATATATAAGAAACCCATAATTTTTTTTACCAATGATGAAGTCACTCGGATAAAATTATATCACAACATTAACTAATGGTTATGATCCCTGAATACCCTAATACGACCTTCAATAGTCTAGGGGATGGAATCTAGTGCTGAGTAGGCATATCAAACAAATTTGAGGCCGTAACCTATGGTACATGAATTCATGCACCCAAAATCATATCCATGAGAAATATTAGATATTTTAAAATATAAAATAAATTTATGAATACTTAATTATAATAACTAGAGTATAATAAAAAATCTGAAAAAATAAAAAAGGATAAAACTACATGACCACTAAACACTGTAAAATCATTCATGCTACTTGTAATGAGGGAATCTCTATCAAATGAGACTTTACAAATTCTCCATGTGTTGGAACTTAATAAAACCATGGTCTATCTTGAACACTATGTTATTCCTACTCTGTGTCCTCCTGAGAATCAGTTGAGTGACATGTCATCTGCACAAGACATAACATGTGATGGAAAATCCCATGTAGGTTATAGTATATTAAGAACCATATCGCACCCACAAAAACAAAAATTAAAATTGAATAAAAAAATGAAGCATTACACTCATCATAGTAAGAAGGAACCTCAATGAGAGAGACACTCCATATCGACCATCTGAGGTAATATAGAATATATAGTTATAAAATCATAGTTTATCATCCAATTGATGTGACAATTACACAAGAAAAACAAGAATCAACCTGTATATACAAGACTCATACTCCATGTCTTGTGATTTCCCAACCCCAAGGCCTTCTATAAGATTCTACCCAAGGATTGAAGGTAACACACAACTAATAGAACATACTCAATGAGATCGACCATACCAAATGGAACACTTTAGTGAAATATGTTTTATTGAGAATAACTCAGTAGGTCAAAATCCATTTCCCAACAACATCGGTCTTATCACCATTATCCTATTGCCTGTTCAAGGTCTGTAGGCCCCAATTAGAGAGGAATTCTAGTCAACATAGCATATAGTTAAGGGAGAAATACTCTTTATCATTAAAAATTTTCATCCATTACAGAGAGAGATTGTGTTTTTAGGGAAATACTACATTTCGTTTCCCAATAGTAATGAGAGTAATAGCTCTTAACCATCCTACAAAATAATTACTTCACTCAGTTAAGGACGCATGCACCTCACAACATTGAAAAACTTCTATCTCAAAAATTAGTATTGTTCATAAAAAATAGAGGGGATCACTCCACATAACTATGCTCCAAAACTGAAGGCGCACTGACCCCATTATAGTCCAAACTATTTTGCAACACATACAGAAGGGGGTGTACCACTCAGTAGACATAGGACCCACACCTTTACTCAGTAATAGATTTACAACTATACCTATATGAGCACAATGGAGAACCCAACACCTGACATGACATGGGATTAACAACATTGAAGTTGAAGAAACACACCCCTGCATGATAGTGTATTTTTACATTCATTGATAAATGACATATACACTGTTAAGAAAGGGGAATATCGACTCTATATATATATCACATATAGAATACGTGTACCCTTTTGTGATAATTGTGTATCAAATCCATGGATATAGGACGAGCTCCCTGCTATTACTAGGGTGAACCTACATTATCATTCTAATGAGTATGGAAGGACCCAACTCTAATATGATAGGGGTGAACCTACTCTATCAGTTTAATGAGTGTAGAAGGGATTCTCCCTTGTATGATAGTTGAGATCCATCTCCAACTACATGAACAATAGAGGGAAGATAAGAAATATTTCAATAGAAGAGTTCCAACCCCAAGAAAACTGATCCATGGAGAGAATACCCATTCCCTAATTCTAGTTAGTGATTTATACCAATCATAGAGGTAAGAGAATCAGGATCCCTAATATTACATGGTAGTACCAGTACCAACATCACTAATAAATAGAAAAGATATACTACAAAATTCATGGGTCACTTTGAAACACTACCGTTGGTAGGGGACCAGCACCCTGATCTTATAGGGGAGCAGTTCTCCAATTACCTATAGAGACTAGAGGACCAACAACTATAATTATGGTAAAGGGTATCAACCCTAATGTGAACCAATTGATCCATAATGATTACTTACCCAGGTATAGAACCAATGAAGTAGTGTAATTCTTAAATCATGACCCAACATATCTTACAGGAGAACATAAAGAACACCACCACATTCAACATGGAAAACTAATCAACATTGGATACTCAGAATCCAAAATCCATTTACTGAAGAAGGAGATATTTCTTGATGAAATATACATTAAAATAAATTTTGTTTAAAGAGTCCACGCTATGTGTAACCCTACATGATAACTAGGTTGTGACCCATACTGCCCAAATATTATATCCATGTGGTATAATTCAATTTTTACATGATTTATATGTCATGTATCTCCTCACCAATTCCTCCAATTATGTCCTTGACCATATAACTCAACCAAGTGTGCATATGTCCATGGAATGTTACACTAGTACATGATGTGTCTCAGCTAACCTGCCGCTCATCCATTCCTATTTTCCATTACCAAACATTTTTTTCTAGATATTTAATTCCACATAGCCTTATCCCATGAACATAGGATGTTGGATAAATACGCGATGTATATCCATAGTACTGGGTGTGTAGTCCCATGTTGTCATCTTCTCAAATTGTGAATGAAAATCATGATGTTATCCATCACTACAAGATCTATCATTAGGAATTCCAAATTGTAATTATCAACGAGGTTCTAGAATCACCACGATTTTCCTCGAATCATACATTTCAACCCTAAGGGAATCTCCACCGATTGTCATATGGTACTAAAACCGTTAAAAACTCATAAAAATGGTATCTAGACTTACAAATAATATACTCCTACCTGATGGTAAAACTCAACATCTTATGGTGCTTATCTATGATCCAAAACTACCACACTATGATTTGGGAGCGTTTTTCTAGAAGATCTAAGATCAGTGGTTCCTCATATCATTGGATGGATACTATTTTCAAATCACTCCATAGGGGGGGAGGGGGACTAATAGTCTCTATCATGCACAATAAAAAATTATAAGGGAAGGGAGTGTTTGTATTATTTTATTAAATCAATATAAACGATTTAACACCCTTCCAACATGTCCCCGACTCGAAACTAGACTTTGATTAATTCTATATTGTACATAAGGGAAACATCACATTATAAACTCAACTGCTTCATTATATTTACAATTCCAGACTCATAATAAGTGTTATTCCATGTTTCCAAGGAATAATATAAAATTGAGAAAATATATATATTATATGTA
This sequence comes from Viscum album, assembly GCA_963277665.1. NCBI lineage: Eukaryota > Viridiplantae > Streptophyta > Magnoliopsida > Santalales > Viscaceae > Viscum > Viscum album. The sequence goes on from OY728156.1 coordinate 1,028,541,355, forward strand.
ATATCACAGAATTTTGGCTCGGTAGGCCCCGAAATCTGATGATGACTAAAATCCTAGCTTTGAAAATATAACTAGAAATATTCAAAAACCTATTAGTTAAATATTCAAGTAAGTAAATTATTTTTCATATCATGTTTTTTTATGATTCAATTTGGATGAGGAACTTCTAAATTGGTTAATGTAAATTCTCATCGTGGGAGGATCACTATCGGCCTTTTCTGGTAATGGCCATGTAATGGAAAGGATTTTGATAAAAATTCAAATTGTCATTTTTAGAAAAACCGAACAAATGATTGAATAATTATAATTTTGTCACTAAAATAAGCATGATATGGTAATATCCAATTCATTGTATAGAAGTTGTTTGAGTGTGGTCCATATGGATTAGATTTTTGTTAGTGAGACATTCAAATTAAAACTCTCATAATGGGGGGTGTGGTGTGTGTTGTGAAGGTGAAATCATAATGATGGGTGGGTCGTATGTTTGTAAAAAATGTTGGGCATTGGTCCTGGAAGAACTATGGTTTTATTTGGGTAACCAATGAGGGGTTTGAATCAATTATTTATGAAATTATAAAAAAAGTAGTTGTAATGAATAATCGGGATTTTCATTCGAATTGAGATCAAAGGGGTCCCAACATGTCATTTTAGGTGATCTTATTGGATATGTGTTGGTGGTGTATTATGGAATGAAAATAGTTTTGATGAAATAGATGAAAAAACTATATTTTACCACTATGAGTTGGGCATGGACTCTAATTGTCATGTTCAGGTGTCTATGGGATGCCTCTTGGTGTTAAATCATCAGGACTATGTGAGGTGGTGATGTGAAGACAATTTATGGAAATATTTTTAGGAATAATTAAACTATTTTAAGACTGAATTGGGTTGATGTATGAAATTGGTGAAGTATGTTTTAATTATATGTTGATGTTTCATTTGAAAACAATATTTCTTTTATATAAATGTTACCATGCTTTTGATTAAAAACTAGTTTGTTCATAGTTCATAAATGGATAGTTGGTTTTCATATGATGTCATTGGATTTGGAATTTATGGAACTATACTGATGATCAGTTTAAATTTATTGACATTTTTGGAATAGAATATTGTTTACATTATTTATTTCAATTTAGACTTTCATTTTCAGGTTCTGTTCGACTTTATTTATTTTGAATGATACATGCACTCAATGTTTTTTATTGTAATTTCAATAAAATGTTTTGGAGCACCATATCTCATTTGAGTGGTCACAATATTTAATTATTTTTTTAGTTGGATGGTATAGGATAATATTTATATGATTTTTTAGTTTTTATTATAGGCGTTGTATCTGGTTTTGGATGGGTGACTTCCCTGAGTAGGAAGTTGGGATTCAGTTGTGTTTTTGAAATTCTGAAAATGAATGTGGTTGTTAGCGATACAAGGTTGCCAGAATATGTTGGGTGGAGCAGTTAGAATAACACCAAGACATATAATGAAATATAATTATTATTTTGGAAAGGTTCTGATATCTCACTTCCATTTGATTTTTAAATTTCACAATGTTTTTTATTTTTTACAGTACAAGATGGATATTAAATAAACACATGTAAATATATTAGGAGAGTTAGAATGTCTAAAAATGAATTTATTAGATGATAAAAGAGAATATTTATATATATAGGTTTTTTATGATCTTTGGAGTTTTCAATTTATGTTTCAATAGTTTTTGATTTTTCATGATAGGGAGAACATTTTGGTGAGATGAAAGATTAAGAGAAACCATAAAACACAGTGATACGCATAGGGTCTTCATTTCATCTTGAACTGAGAATAGTTGTGGTGTATATTTTTTGAATGACTATTGAAAAATATTGTGGTTTCCAAAGGGAAAAGTGCAAGATGAAGTACTACATGAGACGTGGTGTGTGGGTAGCACATAATTTAAAACAAACCATGTGCTTTGTTGAAAATTGGTTTTGTGGGAGTGTTTCACAGTAGGAAAACATTCAAGAACCCATGTAGCCATATAATGATAGGGGTGTTTGTTTTGGGTAGTGGGAGGGGAAGAGTCAGTGCATAGTATTTCTAACCATATATCCTAACCATTCAGGGACTTTTTGATGGATTGTTCTTGGTACATGATTTTTTCAAAATTTGTAAAAATATGTTGCCCATACATTCGACTAAACATAACATTATTAAAATTTTACTTTTAAATAATTAATATTTAGTTTTTTTTGTTTCTTCCTACTCTACCACCAGCATTTTCACAAACAAACAGGGATCTTCCAACCAGAGTACTATGTTCCCCCTTTGTATTATGGTGTGTTCCGGAGGAACATCATTATTTTGAGGTTAGATTTAATCATAAATGGATTCCACTACTCAACACCTTAATTAAATATAATATATATTATATCTATTTTATGTTATTTTGATGATTCCAAAAGATCCTGGTGGAATCAAATAAATCTTAATTGTTTTTTGGTCAGCCTGTATAGAAGATATCCCAATAATATTTCTACACATCATTGCTAAATGATTCATTTAGGTATGTTTTAATGGTATATTTTCATAGGTTTTCCATGTTAAATTAAATTAATTATTTTGTTACATTGTATTGATTCTTGTATATTTTATTTGTAATGGTTATAATAGTTTGTTGTTTACCTTACATTATTGTTTATTGGTGTTTTTATAAGACATGATCACCTGATCCTAAGTGGTATTGAGGGGTTTTTTGGTACTATATAGTTTTTATGGAAAATTATATGGGAATTTACAAGGCAAATGTTATTTTAAAAAATTATTGAGATCTTCATTTGTGAGGTTAGTGCTAAAATATAATTACCCATAGTCTTTTTAATTGGATTACATTTGTTGGTAGTATTTTCCTTTCCTCCCATTAAGTTTTTTTTCATCCATATAATAAATAAATTAGTATTGAAATTAGGTATATTCCCATATCTCTTCTATGGATCACGTCATATGCATGGTTTCTTATCAGACCAATCCAATGGTCTCTAATGGGGTGATATATTTATTGGAAATGGTAATGTGGGGCTATACATTGGTAAAGAGATTGGGCTATGAGCCTAACCCGACATACCTCGTTTCTTGGATTGGATGAACGGTTAAGTAATACATTTTATGGCTTGGGTATAAATTTTTTTCAAAATTTTATTTAAATAATTTTTTTGTAATTTCCTTAAATGATATGATTTTGTAAACCGATTTACAAGGATTTTTAAATAGGTATAAATATGTGAATTTGTATTTAAGAATAACTTCATATCATAGGATTATTCTATTATGAAATTATTTTGAATCCTCTCGATTTTCTATGGGTTATGATTGAGTGGTGTTGTTATAATATCAATTTTATCTCATGGGATATGAATGATATTTATTAATCCCATCTCTTTTTAAGTGTCCTTATATAATGATTGTTTTATTATTTTTTTGGCAGGTGAATGTATGATTTTATAATGTGATGGGTGGGACCTATATATCTTACAAATGGGTTGGGTAAATAATTATTTCTCAGGAGTATAAAATGTTTTTAATGGGATGTCAACCCAATTGACTAAAATAATGATACGATTCGATGTTAACCCAGTTTGGTAATATAAGACTGAAATGTGAGGTGAAATCTGTTCAGTAATATAGTATTGGAACGCGGAGTTATCTTGGTTCAGTATATGACTACGTCCACTAATATGGCCTTCGATGTAAAAATTTACTCTAATGAAAATCATTTTATAAATTTATTTTTCATCCATAATTCCATGTATTATTATTTTTTTTCTCACATATATTATACTCTTTATTTCCTTTTGATTAACATCTTATGATGTTATACTCTTGATTTCATGATTAATTTTTTATGATAACTGACATACAAGGTGTGATTATATATTTTTATTATAATGTTCTCATATCCTTATGTTAATTTTCTTCTTAAATATCTCTACAGTTTACCTTTATCGAGCATCTAATCACACACATTTGTTCTATTTCCACTTCCAATGTTATGAAGAAGTTTATTGTGTTGGAGTACTATAGATTCTTATATATAATAATGAAATTGATGATATTTTACAATATTATAAGATTGTGTTCAATGATTCTACTTACACTAAACTATTACTTTCCTCTTGAATATATTTTTTAAATGTATTGAATATGAATCTAGAATTATGTTATATCCATGACTATTAATAATTTTTCACTATAAATTATTTCAAATTAAATATTTAGTCAATCATTATAAACATGAATAAGGAAACATAATGGTCTTCCTAGGGATATTTCAAATGATATATATATGGATGTTTCCTAGAATAAATTTCAGGATAATTCAAAGTATAAGAAAATGCATTGGAATTTTTTTAGTGATATAGTGTGTATTTTTTAGAAATACATCCTAATTTAGATACTACATATGTGTTTGTCTCTATAATAGAATCATATAGTGGTGAGAACCCCATAAATACCTTATTGACCTATACACATACGTTAACTAGTGCATGAAAACATTCCTTATTGAACACCTTGTTTGAGGCTCTCATATAATATAGTTTTTGAATTCACAAACTCTTTATAAACCATATTGAATTATTTAATTAATTTTCTTCTATGAATGAATTGTATAAGCCTCAGGAGTTATAGAATAATAATGATTGCATCATGATCATAATTCAAATAATATGTTTTTCCTGATTATGTGGTTCACAACTATGATGATTGTTTCTTAATATAGGATTTTTTGTTTTATCCAATGGTTGTAACCCAATGGAACCATGATAATGGGGAATGAAATGGAAATTGAATTGATTATCTCTTGAGAAAAATAAATTTAAGGGATATGAAATTAAGAAACTCATTATTATACTCACAAACATTTTCCAAGCTATATGTCACGATGAATGACTAAATGAGAAAAAGAGGGAACAATGATATGGTGGGACATTCATGAGGAAAATCACACCTTCATTAAGTGGTTTCAATGACCCATTTGTTTCAAAGTAGTAGATCATTTCATCAAAAAACATATTTTTATATATAGGGTTAAGGTCAAGAAAATGTCTCTCTATTTTTCTACTATTGGGAAGGTGATGAAGATCAATGTTGTAATCATAATAATAATACTTGGAGGGAAGATGAAATCGACTCCATATATTGGGATGAGTTCAAGAACATGTTTTTTAATATGTACTTTCCCCATATTCATCTTATGAATATGGATATTGAAATGCTAGAGTGTCAGAAGGATAATGATGAATATGTTGGTTCATGTGAAGAAAATATTACTGGTATTTCATGGTGCTCATTGAGTACTATCTTCCAATATCAAAGAAAATTTGATCATATATTTGGTCGAATGAATCCTAGACATTGAATGTCATTGTATATTAGAGACATTTGTATATATGAAGAGGTATTTCCAATGACCTAACATGTTTGAAATAGATTTTGGAGTTTCATTCCAATCGAATGGTGTTGAAAATTAATTGAATACGAAGATAGAAGGAATATAGAAAGACCATGGAAATAAAATGATGTTATTTAATTTATGATCAATGTATGGGAAAAATCTTATAGAGAATTATCTTAAGGGGACTCAAAAATGTTTTATGTGAATGGAATGTCATCTGGTAACTGATTAATAATTTCATTTGTAGAAGATAAACAGTAATGAAAAAATATTTATATCTACTTAGAATATATCTCCCAAACTCCAATTTTTTATTTGAGGGAGTTTTGGAATTATGTGAATCAGTGACCCAATCTAAGTGTGATTGTGTATGATAATCCACATGATCCAATATTTAATGATGAAAAGGGAAATCATATCAAAACACAATGGATGAATCGAATAATATTAATTATGGAACAAAAATATTTCTCGAATTAGTTGGGAATTTAGTTATTCATTTTATATGAATAAGCCTTCTGAAAATATTATTCACCATACATTGGTGAAATTTTATGTGACTATCTCCCTCTAAATGTATTATCTTATAATGATATCATGATTGATACTCAATATGTTTATGTATAGACCCATTATTTTCAATGACAATGTCATTGGTATAGGATACAAATTTTTTTATGAGTGGTGGGAAACTTTTGTTTTGGATGAGCTACAAGGATGACCCTTTTATCTAATTAATTAATTTAAATATCATATGGGGATGAAGGGATTAATCTGTTACATCACCATATGATTATTTACGAATATTTGATGAATTTTCATAACAATTTTTTTGATAAGTATAGATGGAATTTCATATAATTATATTTATGGATATTATGATCTGAAAATACATCAAGAATAATAAATCCTACTTCATTTCTGGGAATATGATATGAACTAGAAGTTGATCAAGAAAAAATATGACATTGTTATAAAATAAGGTAAGTATATATTCTTATGAATATTCATTAACATTATAAAAAATGGTCGTGGAATAACATATTGTGATTTTCTAAATTTGTTTTGTGATATTAATGACCTCTTTCACACATCTTCAGTTTTTTGTTTTTTGGTTGATAAGTTTATCTCGATCACCCACATACTTGTTTTTAGTGATCCTTTTCAGTCTCTAGAAAAATTTAAAATTTTCTTTTATGTCCATTTTCTATTGAAACCTATTCTATAACAAGTATAAATATATTTAAGAGTTTCTTTTTGTAACTATTAGGCTTCACAAATCTCTAATTTATTTTTTTTGTAATTATTTATTTTTACTGTGTAGGTTTTTATGAAAAAAAACATTCATTTGTTATACCTTTGATATCCAATTTGAATTTAGAGGGAGAAATTAAATTTATTCAGGGTATAATATAACATTTTTATTTTTATGAACCTTTCTCTAATAAATTTTTTTTCTTTAAATTATTATGTTTCACACTACACCAATGGGTGGTTCTATTAAATGATATAACAAGACCTCTTTTTCCCATGCGACAAAAACATTGAGTTTATACAAAACATTTTATTATAATAATAATTATTAAAATGATATAATTTTAACATTTCCATTTAAGACTAGTGACATGAATATTAATAAATACTTTTTAAATATTCTTTATATTGTTTCTATATAATAAAAAAATTGATAATAATACATATAATTTTTTTGTAAATTAGTTATATGTTTGAAAATATATTTTCCATAAATAGTATTTTTATTATGTACTTCTATGAACAATAATTAAATTAATATTATCCAATTTTATAAATTTAATATGATAAATAAAACATCATTTTTCAAATTAAGAATATAAAAATTAACTTAAGATGATTTTTTTTGTTTTTTGAAAAACACAAATTTTTGAGGTATATTGAAAAATACAAGATCTTATTTCAAATTTTATTTTTTTTCTAATTAATTACATTGTTTAATTACATTTTAATGAAGTTTTATACTTTATTTACAAATAACATTAAATCAATTAATACAATATAATTCACTGGAACCAATTTCACATTGAAAAATAATATAAAAATATTTAAACCATTTAAACATTTCTGCTTACAAAAAACCACCATTCGTGTCACATATATTGGATTAATTTTAAATAAAATTCCGTAACTTCAATGTTTATAAAATAGAATACTGGAATTATTATTTTTAATAAGAATAATTTTAATTTCTTGTTTGGTCAAATTGGTTTTTTACAAAATGGATTAGTGAAATTAATTAATATTTATTTATTTATTAGTGTAAAAATTAGTTTTCATAGTGGTTAAACTATAATATAATGGGGGAAATGACCAAGATGCATTTGCAAAAGACATTATGTACTAAATTTGGACAATATCCCATCTTGGTTCAGATTTTATGAGTTAGTGGGACACTATTTCATGAATGTATCTTATATGATATGTTACAAAATGAGAAATACAAAAAAGGAACCTTCCGTACATTAAAAATTTAGAAATCATTTATATATAGACATAAAACAACAATAGTTCAATTTTACACATTATTTTGAAATGTAAATGTTTTGTATAATATAAATTTATTTTTATTTTTCATTATTGATTTATTTTGATTAACTACTTTTGGAATTTCAAATGATGTAAATATTTTCATAATAATTAACTTAAATAAATAATACTAAAAATAATAAAATTTGATTCTATTGATTAAATTATTCACCTGGATTTTTTATATAAATATATTTGTATCAAAATGTATAAAGTAATATATTCTAACTCTATGTTTTTATTGATATTTCTTTATATATATATACGTTAAATAACATCAGAATCTACATTAATTTTATTTTTAAAAAAATTATTTATTAAAATATTAATAATCTTCTAAAAAATTTATATTTTGATAAATTATTTTTATACATTGGAATATTCTATAAATTGCAATTTTTTATCTTTTATAATTAACATATTTACATTTAATTATAAACATCATTATTTTCACGGTTCATGTTAAATTATTGTGTTTTCCTGATACAAGCTCTTTTTTAAAATTATTTTCCAACACACATGATATTTATTGCTTGTAAAATTATATTTAATATTAATAATTTATTGGATCTATTTTTTATTATAGGTAACTGTAATTTCGTCTTAATTGTTAAATTAAATAGGATATAAAACTAGTTTTCTTAAAAAATAATGTTAGTGATAATATTGGGGAAATATAAAAATTAAGGAAAAAATAATAAAAATAAAAAAATTTATTTTTGGTAGTGGTTTGGATCCACCATAATTATCCTTTTCAATGATTTTCCCATTTTTTTATGTTCATTAGGTTTTAGAGATCTCTAAATAGTGTTTACATATTGTATTTACAATATTTACATCTGTCCTTTATAAAAATGCATCCAATATCGTATTTACAATATTTACATCTGTCCTTTATAAAAATGCATCCAATCTTCCCCTTTAATACACCTCTCTAAACAAATTAAATCCCTAAAACCATAAAAAATTAGCTCCCAAAGTCACATCACATAACCTGGAAGACACAAATATGCATATAAATCCTTCTAAGGAATCCCATTAATGAAGACCAAAAGGGCTTTCTCAAAAAAGAGGTCATATGATACCACACGATATTTTGTTTTATTTTGATTCTACGCCATGTTAGTTATTATTATTTCATGATTATATAGTTACCAAAATATAATCAATATACTCATATTTCTTTTAATATAAAGGTTATATAAACATTGAGAAAAACATCCATCAAATGGATAACAAACTTACCATTAATGTGTACATAGGAGTACTACCTCGTGAAAGGATATTGTTTTTTTCCTTTACAACTTGTTATTATGGGGAATTATGATGTAAATAATGTTCATATGTTTTTTAATATTTTCTCAATAATTTATTCTTATTTAATTATTAGATAAAACATACCATCATACTATTTGTTTTTTGGAAATACAGTAACTTTGTTTGTGGACGTCTAGACTACCGCCTCCTCTAAGAAATGTGATTCATTCAAACATTACATGGAATTTATTAAGGATGAATATAATAAAATTGATATTATATATATATATGAATTATTATTTCTAATTTAATGATAATATATATAAACATACCTATATTTCATTTACTTTATCACATTCAATATGACAATAAAAGTGAAATAATGTTCATGCATATGTACTACCTAACGTGTCCATGAAAGGTTTATTCAATTTCATGTATATATTTTTTATAGATTATAATAAATGCATATATATTTAATATATATTATATTTATATACTTTTTTTAAATTTTGAAAATAAGTTACACATAATCTAATTAAAAGGACCAAGAATTACAAGTCAAATCATGGATGAAAAACACATCGGTTTTTACAAGAAACATAGCATAAACTTGGAATTGTTAATAAATATGTAATATAAGTCCATAATTCAACAATATATTGTAGGATATAAAATAATATGGTTCTTTAATATTGTTATAATAATCGTATAACTATTATATATGAGTATTGAATATGTACAAAGAAATTCAAGACTTAAAGAATTGGATTTCCCGTCTCTCTTTTACTTTGGTGATACATATGCGTTATTCAACATCCATTTATTTTTTATGGTGTACATAATACCAATAAATGTTTTCTAATATTCTAAATTTTAAATTTATGTGTATTCAAATTTCCACATTATGATCATTCATTCATGGATTTTGTGGTTCAAATATTACCAAAACAGGAATGTAATTTTGTCTCAATTTTCTTTCTTACAGACGTATGGTGTGTAATGAACCCATAGTCTTTTATGATGTTTATATAATTCCATTTTACATGCTATATCATGAGTATTGATCCTTTTATATAGTTATAATTTTCATAAAATGTTATCATTTCGTCGTTATTATGATTCACATGTTTCAAAGTGGTATGGGACACATTGAGAGGTTTAAATCTATCTTCTGAAATAAATGTTTTAAATAATCATTCAAACATATTTTAAATATAATATTACGCCATTTTATATTTTTTTATTTAATTCGGTTATTATCTAATGGAACCATTTTTACTCTTTTTAATAATGTTTTATTCATTTGATGAATGGTTATTTATAAGAGACACTTCTCTTCCATAGGTTATACCATGATAATTTTTTTATAAATACCAAATATTTTCACAGGTTATTCTATGATGAAATTATTTTTAAAATATATATTTTCATAGTTTATTATAGGGGGAAGATAATATATACTAAATTTTATTTATTGGGTTATGATGTGATATTTTTGAAACTCATCACCATTTATGGGTCATGATCTAATGATTTTTTTATTAATTTTTGGCACATTGATATATGATTTTACAATTTGAAAGGTGGGAAAATATCTTTCTCAGATTCAATGGATAGAGACTTATAACCAAATAGTGTGATAGTTCTAGAATGACAAGTGGACCCATTTTTGTAATAAAATTATAGACCGGGATGCAATCATAGTTCATTATTTTTTGGCATGAACGAGAGGTGAAACCAACATAGTTATACAAGGATAGAATGTGGAGTTATTCACAAACCCGATCTGGTCACCTTCAAAACTAGCACCCAACACAGTCTATGGCAAGACTTTAAGGGCGTTCCGGATTCCCATAGACTGATATAAGATCCATGGTATAATAAAATGAAATTTGGGAATTATTTATCTGAGTTTACCAACATAAAACAACAAATGAATCTAATAAAACAAATATGGATTTTCCCAACTACATTATCTATTTCAAAAGTTTAGAATTTAGTTACAAAATTTAAAACAATGTTTAAAGATTATTAAAATAGAGGAAACCCAAAAAGGATAGGCCATGAACCAGCTCAGGAAAAGGGGAAAATCCCACAATCCATGTCCAAAACACTGCATCACGAAGGACGCAATAATCCTAGACCACCTAAACAAAAATCATTTCCCAATTTGCAACAAGATAACCAAGTCAAATTACACCCAAAGGTGTATGTATGGCATGATCCAAATACCAGTAGGATTCCACCACAATCAAATTATATGTGATAATAATTATATGATAAAATGATTTCATGTTTACTAAACAAAATTTGTACTCAAAATCTTTAGAAGAATAAATTTTAAATAAAATCAGTTTTCAAGTGGGAAACATTAAAAGAAATAAACCATTTTAAATTGAAAGAAAATGCAACTAAATTTATCCATCCAAACATACTATATGTCGACGGTATGTGTAAAATATCTAATGAAAAATAGCAATGGGAAATCAAAAATAGGTACTAGCTCGTTATGGGTCCTAGGTACCTCATACTCTGTGAAAGTAACCATATAAATATCCATTCATGGTGACATGAGACAGTAGTTGGGATCATACCCATAGCCTAGTGGTCCCCTTACTACATCATAATCATATTTTAGTTAGTGTTTTCACTGTCAAACATGTTACGTGAAACAGGGGACAACCCCCATGATATCACCATACTAGTACATGTCCACCCACCTAGATACATGGGTTTTCCCTCATGTTCTCAAAAAAGTACCACAACCATGAAATACTATTTGAAAATGAAAATACCCCTCCCTAGTCACACACACACACAAAATCCCACACACATGTCACATGGTCTAATTTTTTGTGGAAATTCATTTTGGAAATCATAAACACACCAAAATACCACACAACACATTTCACCTGTCTTCCACCCTTCAAAGAAAAATTTAAACAATTTTAGAAAACCATTCCAAGATAGTACACATCACATAACATAAATTTGAAATTAAAATGGTCCATTTTAAAAATACACTACTACCAATATAGTTTGGAATAATTGTTTTACCTCTGATATAAATCAAGAATCCATTTAAAACCTTCACAAAACAATTTAAAGTAGTGAAACCGTTTTTCTCACATAAAATCCTTATAAAACCCTCTTTGAACACAAAAATCATACCAATATCACATCTAACCAAAATATTCAGCCATAAAATAATTTAATCAAAAAATTCAATTATTTATAAAACAACCCCAATGAATATAACATGGAATACACACCAAAAAAATCAATTTGGCACAAGAATTCCACTTAAGACCCAACCTATTATCAAATTCTATCAAATATTATTTTTAAACCAAAAAATGGAAAATGAAAAAGATAAATATAAAAATAAATAAAAATTAACTAATCCAATAATTCGTACACATGGAATCACCTAACATGTGAACCAAAGACTCCAAACCATTGCGCAAAACATCAATCGCACCACCGCCACACCACAAGTATGCGAAATAAATTCATAACGCACAATATTTAACCAAAATGATACAATGTAAAACCCTAGTTAATAACCCTAGATTCTTTAAAATTTATAGCCTTATTAAAAGTGGAATAAACACTATGAAAATGGGAGTAATATGAGAGGAAACCAACTTACTTTAGATATATTAAATAAAACTACCCAAATAATCATGTATATGAATTTATAAATTTCAAAAACTTCATGTGAGGTTCAAATATGTCTGATGTGGTCATATAGGAACTGGAATGGGGAAAATAGTGAAAACGAAGGATTTATGAATGAAACAAATTACCTCTTCAAATCTAGGCATTTTGAGGATGCTTGAGAATTTTCACCCAACTCCGATATATAAATGAGCTCCACATTGGATCACTAGAATATGATAAGGGAACCTACAAATGTTTTCATAGTGTGGGAGGAGAAATCAATGAATGAGAGTAAAAATGAATATGATATTAACTAAAAAATGTTTTTAAAAAACTGGAAATGGGCTTACAAGCTAGCCCAAATAAATAAATAAAAACCCAAATCCTCCAGGATTATGGATTATTAGTAGGTCCAAATTGATATTGTTGTGGAAATAGGATAGTGGAGGCCATTTTTATAAGTTTAATGGGTGTATTATTTTTGAGAAATGAATGAATTAAAAAATTGGATTTTATATCTGGAAATGGGATAATAGTTTTTCCCAAATCATGAAAACAGACCATTTCCTCCAAAAAATTATTGGAATCCAACACAATAAAAAATGAAAATTAAATGAAAAATAACTTTAACATATTTCATGGATGTGGAAAATATCCCCACCATAAAACATTCTTCACTAAGGGATCCACAACAAGGCCAAAATAAAAAACCAAGCCCAATCCAGAGGCCAAAAAGGACTCCTTTTCCATGTTTCGCTTTCCCTGAAAAAGACCAAAACACCTCCCCTTGATCAATAAAGGAAGGAATAATCTCACCAACCAAATCATCCCCCACTTACTAAAATGACCAGGCATTTTCAAACTAAATCCCAAAACATAATAACTCAAACACTCTCTGAACAGGACTATAGAAACATAGCTAGAACGAACAACGAAAATGAATGGGATCACCTCAATCTTGATTCCACAAAATTGTTGGGAACACTCCAATCCCAACATTTAGTAAAGGAGGATATTGACAGTTAAATAACACCAAATGAGACTACATATTTTCATACCAGCACTAGGGAAAAAACCATGTTACTGATATGGGAAGACACAAACCAACACCCTATCATAAGGGGAAACTCAATTTTTCCCGAGATAGAATAGGGACCCAAACAGGGGGAGGCCCTATCAAAATCTCTGACATAAGGGTTATACATTAATTATAATTTTCTGAAATAACTTACATGAGACCTATAGTGGGTCTCCCCACCATAAAAATTGACTATATTATCTGACTATCACATTATTTTATGAAAAGAATCAAAAATTTAAAGAGTTGGCCTAACCACAAGGTAAGTTCACACAGTTTCGGAAACCGTGGGCTAACCATGTATATAATTTTGTCCAAAGGGTAAACATTTCATGATTACATTTTCCATGGTGCATGTCCATGTGGAGAGAATGTGATATATTCTGTCTCGTATGACTATTTTTCATAGATTGGTGAACGGTTACTACTAACTGTGTACAAACCCTACACTACAATATGCCTCAACCAATTTTCATACTATTCTCTAAATACTCAATGTAAACCAAAGGGTGAAAATCATTAACATAGGATATAATGTGGTAATAATATTACCCAAACTCTATCCACTGAACAAGAAAAACTAGAGAAAAACAACCATTGTAGAGGTTTAAACTATTCTTATATTTTATACTGAGGATGAGAATTATAACATCAATTAATAATGACCCTAGTATTTTACTGCCTACATGCTAGCTTCACTCTAGGACCTATCGCTAGAGATCAGATGATCGAAGCAACTTCGGCCCCACATTAATGCCTTGAGAAACCCTCAAGTAGAAATTTTTCTTTTAGTGCCACAATGAACTAAACTATGATCCTAGATGGGTTCAACGTGAAAAAACACACTCCAAACACATTTACCCAAAACCGGATATTTTGCTGAAACAAGAGCTTATAAGGAGAACACACATCACCCCTTGTTCATTTGGATGAAAAAATTGAAAGAGGAATGGACATTTGAAAACACATTCCCTTAAATAGAGGATGGAAATATTTTTAAAATGTAGACAAACTTCCGAAAAAACTAGGGACTCCCAAAAGATTACTCAACCATCACATTTGGAGTCAAACGATCACATGACCACACATTGTGTCTCAAAACATGACTCTTGCGACGGATAGAACTAATATATGGATTGGGACCTTATTCTGACTTCCAAACAACATAAGATTTCATAAAAATGGTCATAAGATCCTCTCATGACAATATTCTCCACAACTGTGGTTTAACATGAACCCTAATTTCATAGAGACTAATGAAATACCATGATCCCCTCTAAGACAATAGTTTAGACTCACAACCCCATACCACTCCCACCATTGGAGACTCAGGTAACATAAGAATCTAAGGTCTCCTTAAACCTTCCACAACCACTCTCTAACAACCATAGGATCCACAAAACCATGAAAAAAAAGGTTTGGACACTACCCTTAAATCTTGTGAAAAAACCCCTCATGTTGATCAACGAGAGGACATTTTAATGGAGAAGCAATCTGGGATGCACATCATTCATGCATTAAAACATTATGGGAGAGTACCCTATTCATCTAGAGAACCCAAGGACCCAAAAAAATTTCGTCCATTGGTCAAAAAATATCACTAGTTATAACTGAACTCTTGAGGGGAGCCACCACCAGGGCCTCCTGAACTTTTCTCAGAACATACCACTAGCCATCCCTTCAACCCAATTTACTGACCCAACACAAATCCAAAACCTGATTCAATCAAGAAGAGTTCATGAACTCAAAACATCCCATAAAAACAAAATTTCAAAAAACATGTAAGGAACACCACCCAAACCGATCATACTGACATCGTTTTTTCCTTTTAAAGAAGTCACTTCATTTAAAATAAATTTGTATGTGGTTAGTGTACCCACCAACGATATCCTATCGGCCCCACACAAGCACGTTTCTGTGTCACATATGGAACCTTCTCCATATTCATCCTGGAAATCATCCATTCATTCCATTAACCATCCATCATACCATATAACCGCATGCATGTGGTCACTCATGAAAATACCAAAGGATAAAAAGAATTCCTACCTTTTTTAGAAACCTAAAAAAAATCAACCAACACATCCCTTTTTGTTAATACCAATAACCACATAATAAAAACCAAATTTACAACTTCTAAAACATTTTATAAATCCTTGATAATACATATATTAACTCACATTCATTCCATATGTTAATTTCTAAACATTTAATACCATTTCAAAACAATCCCAGTTTTATGAAAAAAACTCCATACATCAACACCTATCCATTTAAAAACCCATATCATCTTATTTAATGAATATTCAAATGATTCATAAAACATTTCATATGATTACATGTTAAAAATCATAATTTTTCTTAAAACCCCAAAGATAAATTCCCAAAACACTTCAATCCAATCAACACACAAGTCAAAAATTATGAAAAGTCTCTTTGTAATAGATTTTCAAAACCCACTCTATCATAATTAATGCATTTAGAAGAGGTGTAAGAACACCATTTACCATTATAAAACAGTTCAGATACTTCATTTCTAGTATTTCAGAAATCAAGCCACTTTTGCTGTACAGAGAAATAATTTCACAAAAGATTACATTTCTTAAATCAAATATTATTAATAATTTTAAAACCAAGCTTCCAAAATTCCTAAACAAAAGGACGCAAGACAATGTGAGAGGAAACTAGTTTCATTGATTGACTTGGACATATGATGGGCATCCATGCGCCAATCACTTCACCATATGAAGAGTGTTCTCGGACAGTATCCCCATCTCCGCATATCATTCCCGGCATTGTGATCTCACTAAAGCCATTGACCCAACTCTCTTTTCATTTCCCCAATCATCGCTGACCCATGAAAACAAAAGGAATCAGATAAAACCTAACATCCCATGATGAATTGAACCCTATAAAAAGGTATGTTTTCCATTCTTCGTACTTGTAATAAGAATTTCAAGTAATGAAAACACTAGTTCTGAACTATCCCTACTCATCCCCAAATAAAAAGTCCCAAGAGTGTGAACCTCCCTTTGATGCCATTTTGACACTAACCTGACCTAGTTGCCTTCAAAATCGGCACATGACGCACTCTATGGAAAGGTTGTAACGTCATTCCCAATCTCCACTATATGGAACAAGTGCTCGGGTATCATAAAATGAAATTTGGGAATTATTTACATGACTTTATAAACATAAAACAACAAATGAGTCCCACAACACATATCTGGATTATTCAAAACAAATTATCAACTAGAAAATTTCAGAATTTATTTACAACATGTAGAACAATGTTTAAAGACTATTTCAAAGGAAAAAACCAACTAATAGAGACCATAAACCACCTCATGACAAGGTTAATTTCCCACAAATCCATCTCCATAACATCTCATCACGAAGGATGCTTGAAACCCAGACCACCGACAATAAATCTTTACGTAGCCAATGAAAATGATAACCAAGACTACATACACCCAAATGTGTAAGTAGGGTGTGAGACAAATCCTAGTAAGATGCCACCACAAAAAATATTCCATTTGATAATCATTATAAGACAAAAATTTTGCATGTTTTCTAAACATGAAATGCTAGAAAAAATCATTAGAAGAAGAAAATTTAAATAAAATCAGTTTTCAAATGGGCTAATTTACAAGAAATTATCACTTTAAAATAGAAAGATAAACCTACTAAATTTATATATACTATCACTCTGTATATCGACAGTAAGTATAAACAATCTAATGAGCACTATAAATGGGAATAAAACTATAGTCACTACCTCACTGTGGGTCCTAGGTAACTCGTACTCAGTGAAAATAAACATATAAATATATGTTCTCATGAACAAGAGCATCTAGTAGGGATCGTACCCATAACTGAGTTGTCCGCCAACATCATTATAATCACAGTTTATTTAGTATTTTCATTGTCAATCATGCTACATGAAACCTAGAAAAACCCCATGGGATAGCTAGAATACTAGTTCATGCCTACACACCTTGATACCTGGGTTTTCCCTCCTATGCTCAAAGAAGATTGAAAATCCATGAAATAATATTTTCAAAAAAAATAACACTTCCAATTCACACACACACCAAAAAGCCCACACACATGTCACAATATCACCTTTTTCATTATAATTCTTTTTTGAAATCATACTCGCAACAAAAAATCCCACAACACATTTCATCTATCATTCGCACTTCAACAATTCCTTTAAATGAATTAAAAAACATTTCTACGAAACTAAACATTAAAAAAAACGCCCTTTCATAGTAAAATTGTCCATTTAAAAAGTACAC
Source organism: Viscum album (assembly GCA_963277665.1). Classification (NCBI taxonomy): domain Eukaryota; kingdom Viridiplantae; phylum Streptophyta; class Magnoliopsida; order Santalales; family Viscaceae; genus Viscum; species Viscum album. The sequence continues at coordinate 1,028,559,641 of OY728156.1, forward strand.
TCCTACCAAAATATTTTGGAAACATTTTTCACGTCCAACATAAATCAAGAAAACATGTAAAACCTTCCCGAAGCAATTCAATGGAGTGTAACCATATTTTTCACAAAAAATATTTCTAAAACCCCTCTTTTAAGACCAAATTCATACAAATATGAAATCAAACTAAAACATCCATCCATAAAATCAATTAATAAAACAGTTCCATGAATTATAAAACAACCCCAATGAATACAACATGGAATACACAAAAAAAGTATTCATTTTTGAAAAAAAAATTCCACTAAAGAAATATCTTATCAAATTATATAAAATATAATTTTCACCCAGAAAAAAATGGAAGAGAACCATGCTAAAAATAAAAATCATGCAAAACTAACACATCTAATAATTCCAACACTTGTTATCACCTATCATTTGTACAAAAACACCAAACCGCTTTGTGAAACATCAATCACACCACCACCACACGAAAATTAATTGTAAAAAATCCCTAATCCAGAATATTTAAAAAAAGAATAAACAAATGTAAACCCTAGGTATAAACCATAGCAGATATAAATTTTATAACCTCATGAAAAGTGGAAGAAACCATATGAAAATGGAAGGAACATTAGAGAAACCCCACACACATGAGATATCGTGAATTGAACGCCCCAATACACCAGTATGTGAAATTAAAAATAGAAAAAAAATGAAATTGATGTTTGAATAAAGATGAGGAGGTCTTTTAGGAACTGTAATGGGTGGAAAAGTGTCAAAAATTAAAGAGTTATGATGGAATCAAATTGCATTTTCAATCAGGGCGATTTGAAAAAGCATGATAAGTTTCTCTTTATTGAGATATGGAAAGGAGATATAATGTGAAAGGAATATAAATGGCGGTGCTCTAAGGGAATTTGGATTCGATTTAGAGGTGTAATCAAAGAAAAAGAGTAAAAAATGAATATGTTATTAAGTAAAAAATTTATAAAAACAATTAATGGGCTTATGAGATCAGTCAATTCCTTAAATAAAAACACAAATCCACCTTGATTGTGCATTCTTATAGGGTCCAAAAAAATGGGGGTGTTATTAGGATAGGATAGTCCACGTTAGATTTTTAATGGGTAAAAAATGATGAAAAATTAAAGACTTATAAATTAAACAAAATTGTATTATAAATAAGGAAATCAGCTCATAGTTTGACCGAATTCATGAAAACTCACCCTTTCCTCAAAAAATGAATGCGAAACCCCCACAAAAAAAGAAAGAATGAAAACTAAATATAAATACATTTAAAAGAAGTCATGTGTGTGAAAATTATCCCAACCATAGAACATTTCAACTACATATGTTCATAGAAAGGCTAGAAGAAAAAACTAAACCCAATAGAGAGGACAAAATGGACTCATTTTCTATTTTTGTTCCGCCCCAAAATGGCCAAAACACATCAAATTTGTCAATCAAGGAAAGAATACTCTCACAAATCAAGAAATAAACCACATTAAGAAATGATCATGTATATTCAAAATATATCCCAAAAAAAGTTCAAGGACTATTCGAATAAGACTCAAGAATCATACCAAGAATAAACCACGAAACCGAATGAGGTCACTGCCATCTAACATCAAAAAAATTGTTTGGTGCTCTCCAATACCAATGTTTACTAAATGAGGATGTTGGTTGTTAAATAACTAAGAATGAGACTACCTATTATTAGATGAAAATTAGGGAAACATCCATGTTACTAATATGGGGAGACACAAATAGACTCCCCACCACAACGGGCAACTCAATTTTTCCAGAGAAAGAATCGTGACACAAACAGGGGGAGGCCCAAATAAACAACCAAAAATAAGGGGAATAATTTCATTAGAATTTTCCAAAAGAACATAAATGATACCCATAGTGGGTCTCCCTACCACATGAACCAACCATATTAATCGACTAGTACAGACCAAAATAGAATGAATAGAAAATTTAAAGAGTTGGTACAATCACACAGTTAGTCCACATAGTTCGGAAAACTGTAGGTAAACCATGCGGGGCATTCTGTCCAATGGGAAAACATTTCAATGTTACATGAGTTAATGTGAAAGGATATGTGGATACCATGTAGTACCTACTTTATCTTATCACACTGTTTCCTAGGTTGGATCATGGTTAGTACTAAATGTGTGCAAACCTTGTGCCACCTTCTACCCAGCTCAATTTCCTTAATTTTCCCTAAAAACTCAATGGAAAACAAAGAGGGAAAAGAATGAACATAAGAGATAACTTGGGAATGATATTCTACTCCTCTTTCTATTCATTGAGAATATATAGAGTAATAATATATTAGGGGTTTAAACGGTTTGTATCTTTAATTTTGGGTATAGGAATTAGACAAACAATTTTTAATGACCCATGGAAATCCTGGTCTACACGCCAACTTCACTCCTGGACCAATGGTTGGAGATCTGATGATCAAAGAATCTTCAGCCCCACAGTCCGACATTGGAAAACCCATAAACAGAACTACTTCTTTCATTTCCACAAACAACTTCACTCTGATCCCAGATCAGTTCAACGAGACACATCAGAATCTAAACTCACTTTATCAAAACATTATATTTTTTCGAAACAAGATCTTAGAAGGTGAACACACATCACCCATTTTTTTCAAATGAAAAAATATAAATAGTAAAGGTCATATGAAAACACCATCATCTAAATAGTGGATGTCAATATTTTTAAAAGGGAGGAACACTGTCGACAAAACAAAGACTCTCAGAAGATTTCACAGCCTTCGCTTTTGCTGTCAATTGAGCACATGTAATCATAAGATATCACCCAACATTACGCATGAAACTGATAGAATCAATATATGGATATGTACCTTATTTGTTGTCCTAAATAGGACATGATTTCACTCAAATAGCCATATCAACCTCTCTTGACCATATTCCTCACACTAGTGGTTTAACATGGACCATCTTTTCAGACAGATAGTTAAAGGTGTAGATGCCCTCTTAGACAAAATTTAACACCGACAACCCCAAGACTACCCCCACCATTGCTGACTTAGGTTTCTTAAGGAACTAAGTTATCTTTAAAATTTACTCAACCAATCTCCTGCTACAAGAGGATCCAAAAACCCATGAAAGGAAATGGTGTGTACTCAACCTACAAAGCTCGAGAAAAAGAATCATTATGTTGATCAACTGGAGGAATTTCCAATAGAGAATTATTTGGGGCTGCACATTAGTCGTGCATTGAATCATTATGGAGGTTTACCCTATACAAGGAGAAAACACATGGAACTAACCAAGATGGTAAATTGGTCAAAAAATATCACTATTCAGAACCCAACACATTAGGGGAGCCACCATAAGGACCTTCCGAACTTTTTTCCGATGAGACCATTAACCAGCCCTTCAACCCAAAATACCGACCAAACTGAAAACCAAAACACCATTCAAAGAAGAGGTGTTCTTGAACTCAAAACAACCCAAAACAATAAATTATCCAAAAACATATAAGTCATGAAACATTAACCGGTCATCAAGATATCTTGTTTCGATTAAAAAAGAAGCCACTTCATTGAAAATAAATGGGTCTGTGGTTAGCGTACCCCCCAATATTATCCTATGGGACTCACACATGAATTATTCTATGCCACACTAGTCACCCTCATGATATTCATCCTCCCACTAATCCATTTGTTCCATTAACCATCCATCATCCCATATAACACATTGTGTGTGGTCACTCGTAGAAATGCCAAAGGGTAAAAAATGTTCTTTCCACTTTTCAAAACCAAAACATTCAACCGACAAATCCATTTTTTCAAAAATAATTTTAAAAGAATAAAAACATAATTTACATCTTAGAAAAAAATTTAGAAATCCCCAATCATTAAAATAAAAACTCACTTTCACCCCATACATTTATTTTATTACATTTCATCCCATTTCAAAAAAAATTTAGATGTATTAAAAAACTCCCATTCATCAACACCCATCCATTTGAAAACCCATATATTCTGATTTAAAAAAATTTCTGTTGATTTATAAACTATTCAAATGCTAAATAGTAACCGAATAATTTTTTTTCTTAAAACCGCACACATATATTCCCAAAACACTTCATTCAACTAAAAACACTTTTCATTAATTCCTCAATGTCTATTTTTTATTTATTTTTAAAATCCACTCTAACATAATTTATTATTTTAAAAAGGTGTAAACACACCATGTACCATATCAAAATTGTTCCAAAAATTCCTTTCCACCATTTTATAAATCAATCCAGTTTCTATTTTCTAGAAAATCAATTCTTAAAAGTTAAAATTTCTTAAATAAAGTGTTATTAATATTTTTTAAACCATTCTTCAAAAATTCCAATACAATATGACACAATAAAATGTGGGAGGAAAATATTTTTGGTGGGTGACATCGCAATATGGTTGGTGTCAATTATCCAATCACTTCAACATCACAGAGGGTGTTCTAGGAAAATATCCAAAGCTCCACATGACTTTCCAGCCCTTGTGAGCTCACTAAGACAATTTACAAAACTCTCTTTTCATTTCCCCAATCATTGATGACCCATGAAAATAAAAGGATTCAACTAAAACCTAACTTCACCTGGTGATTTGAATCTCATCATTAGGTGTGTTTTCCATTCAACCAACTCGTAATATAATTTTCAATTCATGACAACCCTAGCTCCAGAAAATCATGTATATTCCCCAAATAACATGACCTATGAGAGATAACCTCCCTTTGATACCATTTTTTCACAAACCAGATCTAGATTACTTCAAAACTGGCACCAGAACAAGTCTGTGGTAAGCCTCGAAGGGCATTCTTGATCAACACAGGCTGACACAAGTTCCTGGGTATCATAAAATGAAATTTAGGAAATATTTACTCTAGTTTTAAACATAAAACAAAAAAATAATTATCCAATAAAAAAATCTAGATTTTAAAACAAATTATCTTTTATATAATTTAATAATAGAGTTAAAAAAATAAAAATAAATATATAAAGACAGTTACAAATGATTAAAACCAAAAAATTACAGTTCATGAACCACCTCATGATAAGGGGATACACCCACAAGCCATCTCCAAAACCCTGAATCTGAAAGGATGCTAGAAACCCAGGAAACCTGCAATAAATGATTTACTCACCCTATGACAATGAAAACAATGTTTACTTACACCAAATGGTGTATGTAGGGTGGGAGAAATATCCCACTAGGATTCCCCGACAAAAAAAATTCAATGTGATAATCATTATAGGACAAAAATCATTCATGTTTTATAATCAATAAATGAAATTAAAAAATATTTTAAGATGAATAATTAAATAAAATCAGTTTTCAAGAGTGATACATTAAAAGAAACAAAAACATTAAATAGAATGAAAATGCTACTGAATTTTTCTATACAAACATACCTCATGTCTATGGTATGTATAAAATATCTGATGAGCCCTAGTAATCGGAAAACAACAGTAGGTACAAGTTCATTGTGGGTCCCTAGTATGTCATACTCGGTGAATGTAACCATACAAATATCTATTCTCAAGAGCATGAGCCACTAGTAAAAATCATACCCATAACCTAATGATCCACCAAATTCATCAACATCATATTTTAGTTATTTTCTTCATCATCGAACTTGCTACATGAAATAGTGGCAAACCCCACAGGATCATTATCATACTAGTACTGATCCTCCCACCTAGATACCAGGGGTTTTTCTCATGTGCTCAGACAATTTTTAGATGTCATTAAATACAATTTTCACATGAAAATAACACTTCAAAGTCACCCACATGCCAAAAAGACCACACACATGTCACATGATTATCTTTTTCATTCAAATTCATTTTTTTATCAAACTCACACCAAAACAGCACCCAACACATTTCACCTCTCATTCACACTTCAACGAATCCTTTAATTAATTTTTCAAAACCTTTCCAAGATGGTAAATATATCCTTAAAACCCTTTTACATTAAAATAGACTATTTCAAATGTACACTCCTACCAAAACGGTATGGAAAAATATTTGTACCTCTTAAATAAATCATGAAACCATTTCAAACCATCAAAAAACAATTCCAAGAAGTGTATACATGTCTTTTACAAAAACTATTTCTAAATATTCTATTATAAGACAAAAATCTTACCAATATCACAGAAAAACCAGAATTGTAATCCATAACATCATATTATAAAACTATTCCATGATTTATAAAATAACCCTAATAAATACAACATGGAATACACTCAAAAAGTATTCATTTTGGCACTAAAATGCCACTTAAAAATCATCATATTAACAAATACTACCAAATATAATTTTCACACAAAAAAATGGACAAGTATAATTATAAATATATATATCAATAAAAATTACTCTTCCAATAATTCTTACACATGGAATATCCTACCATTTGCGCCAATAACTGCAAACTATTGTGTGAAACATCAATCACCCCACTACCGCACCACAAGGTAGTAAAATCAATGCCTAATCCACAATATATCACATAAATGACACAAAATCAAACCCTTCATATAAACCCTAGCAGTTGGATATTTTATAACCTTAAGGAAAGTGGATGAGAACCTAACGAAACTGGAGAAACACGAGAGGATACCCACTTGGGATATCTTGAATAAAAATCAAAAAATACCCCCGTATCAGTATTTACAAACAGAAAAAAATTAAAATGGGTGTTGTGTAATGCTGAGGTGGGCATATAGGAACTGGAATGGGGGAAGAGAGTGAAAAATGAAGTAGTTATGAAGGAATCAAATTACCTTTTCAAATCTGGATGCTTTGAGAAATCATGAGATGTTTCTCCATAATAAATGATGGAAATGAGCTGCAATGATGTATACATGAATATGGGGGAATTCCTAGGGCTATTGTCTTCAGTTGGGTGGTGTAATCACTAAAAAAGTGTAAAAATGAATATGATATAAAATATTTTAAAATACTAAGAGTGGGATTACGAGTTGGCCCAATTCCTTAAATAAAAACACAAATCATCGAAGATTATGGATTCTTAGATGGTCCAAATTGATATGGTGTTGTTACTAAATTAAGTTAGGCCATGTTGGAAGTGGAATGTGTATATAATATTGAAAATGAAACAGTTTTGGAATAAATAAAATTTGTTTATTAAATCAAGAAATGGGCTCAAGGTTTGGTAAAAATCATGAAAACTCACCCTTTCATCCAAAAATGTATGGGAAAACCCCACAAAAAATTATGAATTTATGATAAATGAAAAATACCTTTAAATGAAGTCATGGATGTGATAGAGTTTACTGAGGTCATTAAATCACTATTCTAGTAAGATGGATTTGGAAGTAGGGCTTTACAACTATGGAAATAATTATATATGTCTTTGTGTATTCCACAATTCCATTTCTTATTCTTATGTTATTCTCTCAAATATTATTCTATTAATTACCTTTAAATTCATTTATTATGAACTTTTATTAATTATTCCATGATTTGTTTTTATGACCACATATATGAAGGGTATGATATTTTCGTGTTCTCATACATATATACTCATGTTGTTCATGAATACATATCACTTTTTTACCCGTACTAAGCATCAAAGGTCACCCCTTTTTATGTTTCCAATCACTAGGTTATGAGAAAGTGATTTTGGTAGGAGTTATAAAGGGGAATATCATTATTGGATACATTGATGTTCATTCACTAGATTAGAAGAATTTTTTATCAGGATTCCAGATAAAATAAACTACTACCATACTCAGGCATGTATTATTCTAATTTGATGAATATTTTCCTAAAATCATTTTATATTTGGGTATGTTATTCCTTGGTGACTTAAGATAGCATGAATTGTAATATGGTGTTTAGATTAGTACATTATGTTATTTTGTATTTGTAGAGAGCTATGACATATACATATAATGTCAAGATTTTAGTTGTTACCACATTACATTAATCCCATAATATTATGATATAATCATATCATGGAATGATTTTATATTGCTATATATGAATATTAGGTTTTATATTGGCTTTACATATATCTATCCTTGTATCTTTTACTTTTCTTTATTATTTACTTCATTTATTCCCTTGATAGGATATATATGTCATCCCACTTTTTATGTTTTTTTATAAGTTATCTAAGGAAGATTCATAATTTCAAAGTGATATTGTAGATCATTATTGATATTAAAATAGATATTTTATGTTTTTTGTTATGTTTATGTTTTATGTATCGTGTCTTCCAAAAACACTTGACCTCAAGATTTATCATTCATTTTTATAAAATTATATAGAAAATCAAAATAAAATATTTTTATGGTGCTGGATTCGCTATAATGGGAATGATTAAACGGTAAATTTATCATTCTTATTGTTGAATATAATGTTTTATCGAATTACCTATAGAAGTTTAAAAATATTCTAAATCAATATAATTCATTTAATGGAGTTTGTGGTCTCCAAAAAATTGAATTTTGAAACACCATATCATAATATGTATTAATTCGTGATTTATTACATAAAGGTAAAATTTATACAATTCCAAAAGATCGCGAAGCATTATTTATTTGGAAAACATGGAACATATAGCCTAAAATTGATACATAAAACCAAGAATTTTTGATAAAAACTTATCATGATCAGAAAATTTCATTTCTCTTTTAAAACTAGGTGGGATAACCTAAGAGATTACATAATAAAGTGGTGTTTTATGGATCAAATTAAGGTAATAAATAAATCATATCATATGTTAATATAATAAATATGTGATAAAAAGAATATCAAGGAATAATAATAGTGGTATGAAAAATAATATAGAACTATGAGTCATGATATTACATGAAAGCATAAAGGGAACATGAGAGTGTGTCGACAACATTAATCAATACATTATAAATCAGTGTTAAGGCTAACAACCATAGAAAAACAACATGGTCGAATAGACCAATAATATATTATGGTTCATCCAAAATCATCTAAATGAAATGTAATTAAAATAAAACATTACCCAGTGCATTGGATCATTATACGATGACTCCATCATTTTTTATATCAGGTACATGTAGAAGTGTTCCAAAAGAATCATATAACTTAAAATTTTCATTAATAAATTTAATCAAATAATAATTTAGTGTGAATTATATACATGGATTCCCTTAATAAATTGTTGATATGTAGATACATGTGAATAATCTTGAGTTGAAATAAGGATGGTTGTTCACAATTAAAACGGTTTGGCATGGATAAATCACAGGACAATTTAAGAGCATATCTATAGAATGTAGTGGTTCATAGTTTGGATAAGTGAGGGTGGAAGAGTTATGTCATTACTAATAAATTTTATGTGATGTAATAGGTATGTATGACAACATTTTCCAAAAGAGACAATTAAATATTAATCGAATAACCTAAAGGAGGTGCTTTAATAAAGAGGTGGAGATAGTCCATTACATTGAGAGAGTGATTCATAATGAATAAGAGGAGCTTATTGGGAGCATGAGGGAACCATTATTGGGACATAAAGAGATATGGGGACAATAATTTCAGGATAAATGGTTTTTAGATATGTGAAATGGGAGTGTTTGTGGGTTTATATAGCGAAATATAGGAGAGTTCTTTATTAGTTTCCAAACATAGGTTTTGGAATCTATATGATAATAAAGTAAATAACAAAAACCACTATTTTCCTCTGTGATTTATTCCAAATTTGGTTTTTTTTAATACTAATAATGTTTAATAAAATATATAATTCATTTAATAGCCATAGATATGTGAAAGTGAACCCTGTTTAGAATGTATTGTTCTAAAACAATAAAATTTAATACATGATTTTGAGGATTTTTTAAGATTTTATAAAACTAAAAAAATAAAATAGAAACAAATTATTTATATTTCAATATATATATATATTAGGTTTTTTAGACATATTATGGTATATATTTCAATATTTTATTTTCATTTTTATGTCATAATACACACTGTATATTTATTCTTTATTTAATTTTGTCCAAAAAATTAAATATTATTCTAAATTTATGAAAAAATCAACATTAGATAATTTTTTCAGGATTATTTGAGATATAATAATGTTATTATTAAAATAATTTTACATGTATGGGAATCACCACACAAAAAACAATAATACACATTTATTGGAATATAATGGTTTGTTGACATTTATTGTTTTCATTCCAACATAAAACATAATTTTGAATTCAAAAAATATATTATCATTTATATTTATTAAATATTAATAAATAATTATATTTAATTAAAATTTAGGTTATTTCAAAACATGTTCAACTGACTATGAAGAATGACTACATGTAATCTATATATTTCCCATATTTATAATTTTTTTGTCATCACATTGATATCTAATTGTATAAAACCTAATATTTAATCATCATAAATTAAAATTAAAAATAATAATATAATCCATATTTTATTTGAAAAATATTAATACATTTCAGTTCATATTATTTTGGTCTAGATATATAACTGTTTATTACATCAATGAGTTCCCTATTAGTAAGTCGCATTATGGTGAAATTTTGTTGGTTGGGTCGAAATATATTGTTTGGACAGTTTTCTTGATGATATGGAACTTAAAATATAAATGGATTCATTAACTAATAACTTTATTAATCTCATAATGGTATATTTGAACAAATAAAATATATTTTTTTTCTCTATTGGAAGCTCTGATAAAAGTTATTTACAGGGTACAATCTTGCCGGTCAAGGCTATAGTTTCATCAATCATTATAAATTTGATTATTTAAAAAACCTCTAGAATTCTACTTATATGGTCACATTTCAATGCCTATATTTTCCATTTTTATGGTTCTTATTAGTGTATCAAATTTTATAGACTATTTATCTGCTCAAAATAGCTAATATTGTGAATTTTTTCCACATAAACATATTTCATAATAATGAATTTACATTTTTTAGGAAGGGAGTATCATTTATAAAAAATAATTAACATTATTTTCACATTAAAAAATTATTCCTTCAACATTTTCATTTCATACACATAAAAAAATTAAGGTATTTCTATTTCATTGCCTATTATGGTTCCCTTGTCACTTCCTTAAATATATGCTTCCACCACAATCAATTTACGCAATGATTTGTCTTATTTCATAGAACTCTATATCTATGATCTGAAATCTTCACTAGCTACTCTTCATATACTGCAAAATTATAAAATATTAAAACCTATAAAATGCATACATGTAAGGGTTCTGGTATGTATTTTCTCAATATGGATACATAGAACACAACATCTAATCATGATAGGTCAGGATATTGTAGTAGTAAATAGACACCATTATGATAATACCAAGGATCTAAATGTTTTTGAGGAATCTAGGAATATAATTTCTGTTATTTATAATCATCTATAAATTATTCCAAGTAAATATATGAAGGAACATTTTATCCCTGACCAAAATCTCTAGGTCTCATAATCTATTTTCGAAATAAATTCTATGTCGACTACATGTAGATTTCATATGATAATGAATGGTTTGAACATTATATTTCATCGTAGGGATATGATCATGTCTCATCAGTTTCCACTCTGCAATTTCAATCCAGCATGTATGTGCCTAACACCTATTCCATATATAGATCCTTAAAATTTGCGATATGAAATAAAAACAGAAACTTCTATTATATGATAATTCACCTAGATAAGGACTTGGTCTCAATATACATTGAAATATATTGAAAATGATCTCATAATGACATATATATTATTAATGGTTATTTTAGACTGCCCATTCTTCTATGGGTGATAATCATTATTGAAGCTCAGTTCTATTTTCAATTCATTCTTATGTATTCTCTATAATCTTGAGGTATACATTAGATACCTAAGATAAATAATACACAGAGAAACACAATGAATTATTATCACATACCAAATTTCTGTCTTGGATAATATTTTAAGAGATAAATATTCAATAATGTTAATATAATATGTTATCTTTTAAATAATATCATCTACCGCCTACATGGAATAATTACACATAGATTTAAAAGGGAGTAATATGATAAAATTCCTAGAAATTTTTTCCAATTTTCATTCTTGTATGGGTAAAAATTTTATCGAACATCTAGACATTAATCATTCATACATGATTTGTTGGCATACCAATCATTAAGAGACAATATTCATAATTTCTTTCTTCATGTTATCCCACCAGATGTATTCCATCTAATCTATATACTATTTATTTCTTCCCAGATTAATATATAAGGGTTATCATCTAACATCATCAATAAGATCCGTATTTGGTTCTAGAAGTTATGTTACACATATCTATATTATATACCAAATAACTCTATATTCATCTATGATGACATGTACAATATATTATACCTTCTTTTAAAGAAACTATTAATATTTATAGGCCTCCTTGATCCTCAAATTAAAAAAAAAAATTCACTTGTTATTTAGGAATGGTTGGATGATGAACAATTTATTGTTCCCTATCAATCCATTTTATTTCAAATATTATTAGACTCGAGCAATAATTATCATGGATAGATTTTTGGTATCATTTCTACAAATGGAATATACAAAATTGTTTTATTTTCTATGATGTTAATCGATAGAGAAATATTAATCTATGATCACCATTAGCTACCATCATTGACTAATATTTATATAATTTTGCATGAATATATATACGATGATTCTTTATGACAAATATATATCGCACCACACAATGTAGATATAATTATACTGAATCATTAGTGTGAAGAGAAGAACAACCAATTTTACATCATGAGATTGGTAGTTATGATCATGGTTCTTTATTTTTTGTGAGTCATATTCTATCACTTTTTCATCTTTCAAGAGTACACAACCCAATTCCTTTTTGAAGCATGATATTAGAAATCAAAAGCTACCAATTAGTGGTTAATCTGGGCATATTTGATGTCATAAAACCTTTCATTGTCTTAATAAAACATTCCTATAAATGTTTATTTCATATAAACATTACACCTACGAAGTAAACACGGCAAAGCAAAATTAAAATCATGATATGTTTCTAAATAATGGATGATAATAAAATTTTAATGTAATAAAACTACATATAACTAACAAAGGGTTCATCCTAGACCATCCTTCAATTTCAATTATTTTGAACTGTCCATAAATATCCCTTTTCTAGTTATAACATTCCACATGAATGTTACATTATCTAACTATATATCACATTTACAATATTTTCTACACATATTTTCAATTCAAAAATATCATTATTACATTATTCAAAAACTTCTTGTCATCCATAATTAATTTTTAGTTGATTAAAATATAATTTATAATGACAACCATAAATTATTTTAGGTAACATATAATGATATTATTTATAAATACGATGAATATTAATAGAGTAGTATTGGGACCAAATAGAATTATGATGACCCTATAATACACATTCCATATATGAAATGAAGTCCCCAAGATATCCACTATGTTCACATTTACTATATAGTATCCTAACATTAGTCCGAACAAAGAGAAATACGATTCTATACATATTTGATTGAAAAAGGGATCAATCCCTGGAAGAGTATACTTATACATTAATATGTTTTTTTGATCTCATGATAGTCAATTTAGACAAATTTTCCAATAAATATTCATGATTATGTGGATTAGTGAACACCATAGTAAAGTATTTGGTTGTAAGAACCCTTTATCTAGATTCCCATGTGTATTATTCTTCAATGACTCATGTTTATTAATATAAATTACATCTATATTCATGTATACTAGTAATGGTTAAAATATAATTTTAGTAGAAAATAAAATCTCTCTTCTAAGAGAAAGACCATGAATTTATCCAAGAAACGCATCAATGAATTCCATTAAAATTTTAATGTCCTCAATGATTATTATTTTTTCATTACACTCAATCATTTGAGATAGATATGACTTATCATAGGTAAATATTATCTATGTTAAATATGATAATACAAATGGAGATTAATCGTCCTATTTATATTGCATTGAATTTAAGGATGATTCATCCAATAGATATTGATTTTCTTATCCCTTAAATTTACGTTTTCTCTATATTATGAAAGTCAAACCATACATCGAATTGAATTTAATTATTTTAATGGATGTTGAATGTGGTTATTCATGATTTTTAACCAAAAAATTATATTATTGTATGACTAATATACTTGGGATGTAATATGTTATCCATTTTCCACTTTTATATATAACTATACTTTCATGCTTTGTGGTGGTGTTTGAATTTAACTAGACTACTTTATTGAAATGAGGTAATATGTAGAACATGATTCAAAAAATTATGTTTTCTATCACTGAATGAGTAATTTGAATATGACTCCTCACTTCATTTTCATGATACTCTTCATATGTTCTGATAGAATATGCTCACTATTTCTACCATGGAGGTTGTTGGTGTTGAATTTCTCATTAAAACATGTTCATGGGAATTTTCCTATAAAAATCCATGTTTTCATGAAATAGAAACATTGTAATTAAAGATGAAGTATGAATATGGAATTCATTTCATGCATCACAATTTCTAGTTTCAATAGTCAGTAATAACTAGCTAGGATTCCTTCATTACTATTCTTAATGCATTCTTCCATCCCCCATAGAAAATTTGTTGGATACTTTTTTCCATACATTTGAGGATTGGGATGTTGATCTTTCATTACACCATTATATAAATCTATTACATCACCCAAATAAAATATTATTTTCAACATTTTATACTAATGATAACCTTGATAGTCACTAACTCAATTTCTTATTTGAGTTCACGGTAGAGAATTTCCTCATAGATGTTAGAGTTGAAAATGGATATGAAATTTTATTGACTCGGCTTAAACAACCAAATAATTTTTCATCTTTACATTTTGTCGTAATGATAGAGGTGGATGTGTATTATATTATTTTTAAGTTTTCTACCTATGGTCTAATTTATTCTTCATCATTTTTATTGATGTTAAGGGTATCCACATATACCTTATGTTAAAGAGTAAAAAGAATATATTCTTTGAAAAATATTATCTATAATTTATTTCAATCCCTCAATTTAACCTGTTCTTTGGGATTTCTATTTCTGATCAACATCCACCATTTATAAGTATCTCCTACCATAAAATAGTCTTCTAGTAGGAACTTTTCGTTATTAAACAATTATAGGTGGTATAAGATAGTCTTAATGGATTTGATCAATTATTCTTTGATGAGGGGATTAGAAGATCCACTAATAGTCAAAAAAAATTCATTATGTTCTCAATTGAAAAATGATATATATTAGGTGGATTTGATTGTTCCCATAGAATAATTTTTCATTTCAAAACATGAGGTAATTAAAAAAATTCATAAACTTTCAAACCCATACTTCCATTGGGTTGGTAATCTATTATATTTCATATCTTGTTGGCGGTTGACTTAGTTTCTCAAATTTCATTCCATTTGTCTTGCAAAAATATAGAACTTGGGATGAGTATTTTTAAATTGTTAATCACTTTAATAGGATACCATCATCCTTATTTGGAAGACTGAAAATTGATATATATTCTATTCACTATGAACATTTAGGTTCCAATATGTGTTTTCCATGATATATTTTTTTAGAATAATATCATTTGGGAGTTTTTCACCCATAAAAACCTTTTGTAATTATATTGTAAATTTAACAAACCATATCCCCCTAGAGTGTTATACTAGGTGTGGAAGAGGAATATTTCTTTGGACTATGTAATTATTGATTCAATATCAATACTCCCTTTTCAAGGTTATTACGACTATTTTCATCTATAAGATAGCCACATCAAATTGTATTATGTAGAAATAATTGAATATTATGAAAGAATAATGATCATATACTTATCCCAAATTTATATATTTTCCTATGTTTTATTATATTTATTTATTTTTCTATAGTTCTCAATTACTAATCCAAAAAATAAAAAAAACATTTCATTGATACATATTATAACAACCAATACATTAATATGTTTTATTCGAAGATATATTTTATTAAGGTGAAAAATACATAATCACAATAGATAATAAAGGCTAGTTTATTGGGGTAATTCGGTAAGTATCACATAAAAAGGATAAATGGATACAAATAAATTAATTAAAATTTCCCTAACATGCCCCAAGATCACATTGATCTATTAAAATGGTATAATATAAAGTGAATACAAACATAAGAAAGAGGCTATCTATAAATACCCTGAAAGGAAAAACAAAATCATATAGTAATGTAATGTAAT
This sequence comes from Viscum album, assembly GCA_963277665.1. Lineage (NCBI taxonomy): Eukaryota > Viridiplantae > Streptophyta > Magnoliopsida > Santalales > Viscaceae > Viscum > Viscum album. The sequence continues at coordinate 1,028,575,954 of OY728156.1, forward strand.
ACATGATATAGTAGAGGTAAATCAAAGTACAAAAAGATGGGAAATAATTATAATCCTGAATAATGAGGTATTATATCATTTGATATTATAAAGGATTCATTAGAATATTGTTACAATATTAATCATGGCAACATAAAAAATGGTCAAGGATAACCTATAAAACATCAAAACATGGTAAAAAAGACACAAGAAAGATTATGTGTATTCCCTAATGTAATAAATTATGTATCATGTGAGTAAAACATTACCCAACTCATTCGATTACTATCTAGGTGAACCCATAATTTTCAAGTCACGTATAACCATACGTGTTCCAAATGAATCATAAAACATAAATATATTGTTCCATAATTTTATTACCATGTCCGTGATGTAGAGTTATTTAAACAGAAGTTGTAATTCAATTACGAATTGTGATATATTTCATATTACTATTGTGTTAAAATAAGGATGGGTATTCAACCAGAAAAATTGTTTGGCATGAAAAAATATCAGGATATTTATGGTAGTATAACAAGAGTCTGTTAAAGTCCATGGTGTATCACCCAATAATAATAAAGGGTTAAATGGCTAAATAATATAACAAATTTCAAGAAGGTGCACCTTCTTCTTCGGGAGTGGATCAGATTAGAACTCCACAGTTAAGTGTGCTTCGCCTAGAGTACCAATCATGATGAGTGATCTCCTGGGAACATTCCTAGAGTGCGTGTGAGTGAAGAAAAAGCACACTGAAAAGGACATGTGTTGTCATGTGGGGACATTCATTTTTTATATGACCTATTCGGGCACGTGGGTGGGCCCTATGGAGGGTACCATGTGTCCATAGGGAATCTGGTGGTACCTTGAGGGCCAGGACAAAACATCCATGTTAAGACATGGTCTATGTGGTGTCATCGGGGACTAGTTGTCACATTTCGAATCATAGGAGGAACCCGACCATGCATGTGGTGCACTGCCTAGGTTGAGATGTAGGGCCCACAATGAGGACATAGTATACTAAGGGGTGGGGGTGATTATAACTCCTGATATTGATAAAGAGTTAAATTACTAAATGATACGACTAAGGTCAACATAATTCTATTTCCTTTTCGAGAGCCTACATGATTAGAGATCCATAGTTAAGCATTCTTGTCCTGGAGTAGTTATATGCATGGGTGACCTATTGGGAGGTTTCCTAGGGTGTGTTTGAGTGAGAAAAAGAACATTAAAAAGAACATGTGTTTTCCTGTAGGGAGGTTCATTATTTACATGAACTGGTCGGGCACATGGGTGGGCCCAATTGTGGGGACCACATGTCTGTAGGGTGACTGGTGGTAACTGGAGGGCCAGTACCCGATGACCATGTTATGGCAGGGTTTCTGTGCTGTCACTAAGGAACAATTTTCAAAAATGTAGGGAATTAATGAACTTGAAAGGGTTATCTCATATCGTGGATTAAAAATAACTAATAATATTGAGGTTTGAAATTATTCAATAATACAATCAATTTAATAAATAATTAAATAATTCAAATGTGGTGATTGAATAATGAGGAAAAGTAGAGGATCCATTACCTTGAGAGGGTTCTTTTTCATGCTTGGGAGGAGCGTCTAGAAATATTGGAGTAACCATTTGATGATTATTGAGAGTGATGGGATGATTATTTTTGAGATGACAATGTTTTTTCATGAGGATATAACGGAGTTCGGGTGTGATTATATATACAAATAGGGGATAGATCTATATAGATTTCCAAAAAATGATTTTTAAGTCTATATTATAATTTAATCTAAACTGAAGTCCTTTCCATTGTATCTTCCCTTAGATTATCCCAATGTGGTGTGGTTTTCAGAAATAGATCTAGGAGAAAATAATAACGTTGGGACAGAAGAAGTGTGTCATGTTTGCTGGGAATTGATTTTAATTATGTAAAATATGAAAGATGTATTGGATGATTAATTTAGAGTTTATAAAATTAATCAAATAAAATGTAAAAACACATTATTTTAACGGAAAAATATATATTTGTTTTTCGATACCTTTAATAGAATATATTAAATCATTTTCAAGAAATTATTATATTATAATTCATGCTATATATTTATACCACAATTAAATTTTCCCCAATAATGTGATTCTATTAGAAAATATCACTGATTTTGAAAATTTATCTAATTCATAAAAATGTATTCTTTAATTAAATCTATATATTTAACATAATAAATTTTAATCATTTCATCAAAATTAAAATTTCTGAAACATATTATTTAATCATTATAATGTGGTTTAAAAAGGATAAATATAATAAATTGTCTATTAAAGAAATATAAATATTCCAATTCATACAATCATCATCTAGATACATAATCTTGTATAGCTCCTATGAAAGTCATGATGGTATGTTCTCCGATGGTGAGATTTTCATGGGGCGGTTCAGTAGTCATGTTTTGGGTCATCATATAAAATATCATGAACATATTTGGTTAACAATTTCATTCATGATTTAGTTATTGAACTCAGACTCAATTTGGTCATTTAAAAAATGAGTAATTCTCCCTCCTTTAGATTCTTTCAATAATGGGATTTATAGGGTACAATCCTACTTATCATGGTCATTGATTTTTCTTCCATTCAAAATTAGAAATTACCATAAAACATTTTATATACATGTGATATGATTGTAGCTGAATACTTATGTTATCAATCGTTATAAAGGGAAATAGTATTTCATGTTTCAATAACCATATAACTATTCAAAATTAACAATTATGTGAATTTATTTCCTAAAAAATAATTTCCTATTAATAAATTTAATCTTTTAAAAATTCAATTCCATGTATAAATGGTGTCACCAATTTATTCATCTAGATATATATATTCTAATTATGTGTGATTATATCATAAATCCCCCTATGTTTAATTTCCAAAAATTGGAATGGATGGTATTAATAAAATCATCAAAAATGGCATCTGTAGTGGTCCATAATGAACACCCCATATAAAACTATTAAGAGACATGCTTCAGTAGATTTCATTGTATTTTTTCAAACAATTATAAAGGATTTCAAGAATTTGAAAATCTTTTTTTATAATAAGTTATGTTAGATAAAACTTTCAGAAATGAAAATGGATGGATTATATTTTTCATAGAGATTCATATGTAAATGTATAAAATATATTAATAAATTATTTTCTTTATGTTATAATTTGTAATTATGAATGTTAGTTAATTTATAAATTCTCTTCCCAGACAATCCATTATTTATGAAAATTCTTATAATTAGAAGTGATTGTGTAAGAATCGTATGTGATGTGAAATGAAATTGTTTTCCTAAACAAATGATTTATTTCATGGAATCAACAGTCAAACACATTATGGATGTACAATCACAAAAAACTCATTTCACGACTAACAACATCCATCACATCAAATTTCATTCTTCTCCAAAAAGAGAATATGATTTAGTAGTATATATTAAAGAAGAAAGACCTTTCAATTTAGAATAATCCTCTTATACCATAATATCATTGAAATATATTAACTCTTTTGAGAAAATAACCTATATCCTCAAATAATCATTGAGGTAGAAAGTCATATTAGTCAAATATTTGAATGAGGGTAAAATGATTAACGGTGTAAACTAATTAACAATATAAATCCCCGTGTTGAAATTAAATCTCGAGACTCTATGAATTAAAATTGAGATATAATTCCTTGTAATAAAAAACGGTAGGATGAATATATTAAATATAATGAAGAAAATTCGCATCCATTATGTGATAAACCTCCATCATTGTCTGGAAGGATAAATGTAATGTTGACCTCCTATAATGTGGGTTAAGTAGATTTCATCATAAATCATTATCTACTAGAGACTTTAATAGCTACAGGGAATATATTTCATATACCCTTACCGTGGAGAAAAAAAGTGGTGGATCTCAGTGGTCTCATAGGAGTATATTTTAGAAACAAATAATAGATTTTAACTCTATGGGATCATCGAATAATCCTCATAGTGGAAATAAGATCAATCTATCTATATTCTATAATGGTGAGAGGAAGTAACATTATAACAATTGTAAGAGAACATAAAGACTTTTCATGTGGGAAAAAAGAGGTTTATAATGTTTATGAATGTTTTAGAGAGACAAACAGTCCCATTAATATAAATGTATAAAATATGGTTTTGATGAATCTTAAACCTATGTACTACTGTATGATATGTAGGATATATATAAAATTTATAAACAAATTCCATAAGTCTATGGTTTTTGAAGAAGCTAAATAACAACAAAATCAATAGAAAAAATAGTATGAATGGTAATTTTATATCACAACTACCGAGTTGGGTCTTGAAAAAAAAATTGGCAATTACACTGGTTATTTATTCAATAATTATGAATGTATTATTTTGTTTTGGTTTTATGAATTTTTTCATATCATGCATCCTTATATGAACAAATTAAACACAACCACCGAACAATGAGGTTGAATTATTAATTAACACTAAAAATGGGTAAATAATATAATTTCAACATTATAACACCTCTATATTCAATATTTTTGGGAAGAATCTCAAAAAACCCTATCATACACCCATTAGTGGAATTTGATGTCATATTGAGCCAAAATAATCTATCATTTTATGAATCCCCTGTTATTTTTTGGAAAATTAAAACAATTCCTTTAATTATAGAGTGTTGGATATAGTATATTAGGATAAACAATTTTTTTCTCCATTGTTAAAATAAGTAGAAGTAATCATTGGACATCTGTTAATAAGAGGGATAATATTCCTAGTGCTGGAAACCAATCAAAAACACTACACAAATAGGTTTAATAGAATCAATAGAATATGTTGGATTCATTATTATATTTATCAAACAATATTTTCCTTGTACTATCCACAAGAAGATATAATTCCTTCATCTCAATAAAAATGAGGATGAATGAATTGGGACTTATAAGGACATTTTCATAGGACAAGAATTATACTATTTCATACTTTTCAAGGATTCTGAAAATAATGTTGAAAACTTCCACATAGGGTTAACACGAATTCTATGAAAATATATACCAATTTTAGAACATGATAGCTATGAGATAATATTCATATTTACCGATAATGATGAGATAATAAAATGTGATTCTCAATGATCATGATAGAGTGGAGATACAAAACAAATATTAATGTTTATCTATGGAGAATCATTATGTAATCCATATTAATGAAGTAAAATCCAACTTCACACATTCCATAAGTGTAGGACAAAGAATCCTAGAAATTTCCTTGAGGAAACATGGAGATTTTATATATTTGTAAAATGGGGGCATCATGTTAATTAATTTCATAAGAATATGTTGATAATAATAATGAGATAAACTAAAAGAATTCATTGATGAATCCTAATCATATAGTCCAGTGGTTCAACGTTAATGAACAATGACACTGTGTAAACTGATTCCCCAATATATGGGGTGTCAAAGATATCCTATGATAATACCCTCCAGGTAAAAAGAGTTGATAGTATTATGTTATCACTACATCTATGGTGGATCCAAATATTTATGTATTGATTAGTGTGTTTGTTAATAATTCATTAATCGTGAGAAAACGATTTGATTCTAGTTTTACACATTACTTCACATCATACATGATTATATGAAATATTAAAACACCACCATTAAACATGAAGGCTGAGTTATCATTGAGAATAAGAAGTGGGTCAATTGTTTCTTCTCCATCATATAAATCATCCCAATAAAATAACTATTTAATGAATATCTCAAAAAAATATAACATTACTTATTGTAATGTAATAATATATGGGTTCTGTGTTATTTATCTTTATATAGATACCACATAAATTCTTGGAAATATAAAATCACATTATGTGTCCCAAATCATCCATCGAATCAAAACATTGTTAATAAGGTGGACGAATCGCGTTGATAATGTCTTTTAATGATTTTATATTACATCCTTACAAGAAAAAATATCTTACATAAACATTTTGTTAAATGAGAGGATCACCCTTTCATATATTTCCATTATAAGCATAAATAACGTTGTGTTCCCTGGATTTTACACGGTCTTCTTCCTAACAGAGAGGATGAGTTCTCAATTAAGCTTATACCTGGGGATATAATAATAACCAAGAATCACAATATAATATGCACGATTAAAATAATTAAATTATAGATAAAATTACAAAATAATATGGAAAGTATATTCATAGACCGATGTTCTTCATCATTAGGGTAACTACTACACTTTTTCATGAAAAATTATGGGTCGATGAATATTGGAATTAATAATCATGAACTCAAAAAAATCATGATAAAGAACATATATACCATGTAAAAAATTGATACCTTTTTGGATATTCTGATGGGACATAATACATATTTATAGTGGTTCTTCAGATGATATATCATAAAATAAAGGTAAATAGATAAGGCGTTCCCCTGGATGAATTTTATGTGATTTGGTCATTTTTAGTTCATAGTAATTCTTTTCAAACTCACAAATATCTCAATAGTATTAATAAACGTTAATATATTATTTAGATATTACATCAACAATTTTTTTGTAATCATTATAGAATATATAATAATATACTATAAATTAATGGAAGAACATTGGTAGAATTTGAGTGTTATGGTATTGACATTGGGAATGGATAAGTAATATAAAATATAATGTAAATATATTTTTTTATTGAAAAAGAATCATTCACGTAGAATATTATCATTAGGAATGGAAAATCTATAGACCATATAATGATAAAAGTTGTTGATGAGTGATCCCAAACATATTTTTTAATATATATACATAATTAACATTAATTAGTTGGGTATTATATATTATTATTTTTTGAGAAATTACATAATATTACAACTGAAAAACCATGATAACTCAAAATGGTGTAAATATTGTTCAGACTAATAAATGGGAAGAGAGTTTCATGGTTTTGAATAAGAGGATAATTACATAAACAATAATCAAAATACACATATATAGGGAAGTATTTTCCATATAAATTGATGTGTTGAAGAAGGAATTAGTTCCGTTCATCATGAAATATTATAATTTTGTAGACTATGCCTCTCTATAATTAATAAACAATGGGAAGAACAATGTAACATAATAACTAGATTTGATAGTAATATTCACGTTTAATCTTTGGAGAAATTATCTATAATGGAGATAAGTGTAACATAAATATGAATCATAAAACACCAAACCATATATCCACACCTATGTTGAAAAATATGTACCAAAAAACGTTCAAGGAGATGATAAGGGATTGTGACTACTCATTTAATTATTATCTGTTAATGTGGAATAAACTGGAAGATTCTGAAATTGGAAATTTGTATGTATCCTTATCCATGATGATGATTTAAAGGGATCTAAAAATATTATATTTTAAATCTATTAAAATGGGATGCATAAAATAAGTAGCCACATCCTACCTACCATAATTGATTAGTTAACTATATATTCTAGAGAATATTTATGAATCTTATAGGGTTGATGTTGAGATATTCATGATAGTGGATGTTCAAAGTATGTTAAATTACCTAAAATTCAGTATTAAACAAAATGGAGTTGTGAGACATGATTGATTACTAATAATGTCATAAACCTCTAGGATATGGAATGATTTATTAATAATTCATCATGTTTAACATTCTATATCCACCCAGAGAGAAAAAATAATTTATAAAGATATTCAAAAGAACTATTTGTGGGATAATATAATGAATGAGATAACAAAATATACATTATGGTTTCACCTTGTTAAAATGGAATATATAAATGAAATATCATGAAGTCCAAAATCCATCATTGAATATCATTCATTCATTGAAAACAATTAATAGAGAAAGAAACTATATGAATATGATATATGTTATATAGTTAAGTGTATGAACATTTTAAAGTGATGTATTCAATGAATAATTTTGATACTAGTGTCTTATATTTCAAATTTAATGTTGTATTTGAGCATTTGAATTTGGTTGTTATACTTCTGTAGGAATATTAATTTTAAAATTGGGATAGTAATATTACTATTAGGAATAAAAAACATGCCAATGGAATAATAATATATATTTGGCAAATAATATAATGAGTTTATATCAAAATATTATTATAAAACATGTTTAATCTGATAAAATAAATTTTTGATACAATGAACTAATAATAATATTTTCTATAAAATATGTATAGAATATCGTTGTGAAAATAAATTTTAATGATTTATATGATACAAATAATATATCAATTTGATAACATGTTTCTCATGAATATAAATATTCTCAACATAATATAATATAATATTTTGATACCATAGAGAGTTTTCCTAGGTTTTATATACTGGATCATTTTATGAAATACATTTTTTAAATAAATAAAGATTTTTTAAAAACATAAAATAATATATTTATAAAATATTATTTAAAATTATAACATCTATGTATTTTAAAATGATTCATGATGTTCAATATCATACATATATTCCACATTGAGCTTAATCAAACAACTAGATACTATAATTTAAATGTGATAGTTATCATCAAGCAATTTGAATGGTGGGAATTGATGAGATAAATAGTGTTATGAAAATATTCTTACACGTCTTTATAAATTTAATTATCTTTATAAGAATTAATTATAAATGAAAATAAAAACCAATTTTATATAATGGATGCATTTTTATTAAAAAATATTTTTAACCCAAAAATGGACTTTTATATTAATAAAATATATTAATTAGTACTAATGAAATATATTAATGAAATTTAAATTGTATACATTCATCAATATGTTTTTAAATTCATCCAATATGTTTTATTGGATTATGATAAGAATATATAAAAATTTTATGTATAAAGATTTATATTTCTATAAAAATGTATTTTTTAAACCATTTAATGGGGAAACGATTATAAATATAATTATTTAAAATTTTATAAATTTTACACAAACGAATATCCTTCATTATTGAATGTGTAATTTAAAAATTATCTAAGGGTGAACTTTCGTTATTTGTCTAAGAAGTTTCATTTTTTCTTGAATAGTGAAATATAATAAATTTTAATTGAAAACTAATTGTGACAATAATAATTTATAGGTATAAGATATATTTTGAAATAATTTTGAAGTCAAATTATTTTAATAATATATTTATTAATCCAATGTGTTTATTTCAAATTATTTTTTTGATGTTAGATATATACAACTCAGTATGCTTTTGACAATTTTCACATTGAAACACCACATTCATGTCTTGTTTGTGGAATTAAATTTAAATATAACATTAAAAATTCAATTAATTGAACATGGAGAGATGGATTCCATATTTGGAATTAGTTGGTTCCAATTACATTTTATGTTAATTTACATTGTTAGGAATAAAATGTTACAATGGTAAGAAAATATTTATTGTAGTATAGAAAAAACAATAAATTGAGTTAATTAAAATTTATAATGCTCATAATAAAGAAATTGAAGTGGTGTTTTATGTATTTCTAAACTATAAAATGCCATTATAATATAATTTTCAGTCTAATTCATTGTAAATATTTCCACATCAATGTGGTTGGATTTAAATATATTTTAATGATTATCCAATCACATAAAACAATGAATTTTTAAGTGTAAATACCACTCAACCCTAATCATTTTATACTTAAAATCCATGAAGGAAAAAATATATGCTTACCCCTATCTTCCTAACTATACCCACATCCATGTTCTTCTATTCATACCAAAAGATCAATTCTAATGTATTTAATAAGTCCTTAATGTAAGTGATCATCAAAAGGTTATTTTCCCATTACTCCAATCTTATTTTCATTTTTACTTCTTTTTTACCCTCAACTCATTCATCCATAAAATCATGATACATTCTTAATAATCTATTTACTAATTTTTTATGTTTATAATGTAATTTCTCGACCTTTCGTCCACTCAATGGTGTCCCTATGTTGGTGGGTCAAATGATCTCATGAGTGCCTCCCCATACACTAAAGGATTCCAAATATTAGTTACTGTGTATTGTTTGTATGTTGGGGAGACTATAACATCACATATGATTCCCATAATTTTTATAATTGACAACAAACCACAACGTAAGAATAATATATATACACTCTAAATACGGGAATAGTATCCCAATACAGGATGCAAATAAAACAGATATAGTAACAAACTTTTGAAGAATAAAAAACTAAAAAACATAAAAATACTATCAAAATACACTATGTATGTTCATTTACATGGATTCATTCCATAGATATGAGAAATGGTAGAATGGGATAGTCATATACCACAATTCTGTACAAAAAGAAAAAAATAACAAAAGAATAATCTATTAATATCTATAGCATATTATCGATCATCTAATCATATGCTTCATTTAATGGTATAGCATATAAAATATCTATATTAAGGCACATTAACTAATCCATAAATGTAGCCTAGTAATCTACTCTGGCACTAAATGTGTCTTGAGTAGGGTGAGATATAAAAACTTCGTTGGCCACCTCCAATGGTTTCTACATGATATATAATAAGTTATCGTAGATAAATAGTGTATATGTAAAAATATATAATAAAAAATGCTATATAAATAAATACCATAATCGATGTGATCATGTAGGACACGTAGTGTCTATACCAGCTTCATCTCATGGTTGTAATTAGTGAATTATCAGTAGATAGCTTTATAGTAATACATGTATATATATATAGAATGGTTATACACTACATACACCTATACAAACTATCTATGTCCTCACGAAAGTAGCTTTATATGTGGAATAAAATATGCTGATTGTACAGGGGAAAACCCCATCATCCATAACTAGCATAAAAAAAATACATCCTAGAGAAGAATGTAAAATTCCATACATCCCATTATGAGTGAGATATTTCATTCCCAGACCTCGATAGGTTTCTTGTTTCAACATGCAGTCACTAGTAAAAGGGATGTGGTTCATCATATCCACTATCAAATAAATGTTAATTGTGTGAGATTTAATTATAAATAGGCAATGTAATGGGGTGTTCCATACCAAACAAGACCCTTAACCATCATACCATAAACAATATAAATTTTTTTATCATACTTATAATAATATTTATAAATAATTTTTTGCCATGCAACATATTTACCAATGATATTATAAACAATGCATAATAATTCAATTAATGAATTTTATAATGTATGAAATAGATGATGTCTCCTTTAAACCCTTGTAAAATAAATTAATCAATTTATTTTATTTGATCTCAGAAACCGTCATGAATCAGTCCTTCCATTTAACAAATCCACTTAATTGACCAAAAAAAGAAAATTCATTCTAAATGGGTCAATAAATAATTTAAATGGTTCCCTTTCCTATTTACAATTCACATACATGGGAAATTTCATAAATAAGTAATGGTAAACCATTAAGATATGATTTAGTCCAACCTAAATTTATTTTCCAATTGTAAATTCCATTTCTAAATCTATTCAAACTCTGAGTAGGCATTCTGGGAACTTAATCAATTAATTATAAATGGTAATTTGAAAATGGAATATACAAGGGGTGTCCATGATAAATTTTATCATATTATATTTACATAATAATAATCTGAAGAATAATATCTTGTATTCTATATCAATATAGTATGAATAAATATATTTTTGGGAAATGGACGACAATGTTAAGCATTATGTTTAATAAAAAATCACTAAAAACAATAAACTTTCTAGAAAAGAACTCGACACCCTACAAAATTTAGTGACCCAAACATTTTCCATGTAATTTCTCCCTTCTTGGAGTAATGTCATAAGGAATCATATTTGGAAACATAATGGAATAATGTGATAAAATGACCTACTTTGTTACCTATACACATAAATTTTCCCCTTATGTTTTTTGAATTTCGAAAATATGACATACATGGTTGTGATCAGTATGATGGTTGGGGGCTGATATGACAAAAATTATTTCTGTTCAATAGTAACCTACCCTTATGAATATTAATATGACCCTTATGAATAGTAAATTTTCCAAAATAATAGTAACCTCAACTATGAATTATTAATTAAAATTTATGCATCTTTTAAGTGACAATATGGCAATAGTAAGAGTATTGGTATTTTTTAAAGTCATAGATAAATAATTATAATTAATTAATTAATTTAAAACAAAATTTATTTTCAACAAATGTGTTCATAAAATTAAAATTATATGTCTTATGGTTTTACGTTAATTTTATAAGACATTACATTATTTTTAAAAGCATTACAAAATCAGTCTTAATTTTAAAATAATTATTTTTCAATTGTATTAATATTTTATTTAAAATTTTATATAATCATATTTTAAAAATTATATACATAAAATGGATTTTATTTGTGTATTCATCGCATCGACAAATTTTTGGGTGAATTTTTTGATATTTTTCTGAAAATATTTGATTTTTGTGAATAGTAAAATACATTAATTTAGTGTATAAATACATTATAATTTAAATACACCATTCCTAAAATCATGAGTTATGTACGCACCCAAATCTCAATCCAAATGGGATTATTAATATTATTTTTCATATAATCTTCACTATTTATTATCCTGTGGACAAATAATAAATTAATGAATATTATAGTGAGAAAACCCCTCTCCCATCCACTATAAATTCCCCTATCAAACCCTCATTAGTTCACACCACTCATGCTTTAGGAGTATTCCAAATTATGACCAAGATCATACCTAGCACTTACCTCACATCCTTCATCCCTTTGTCTGATAAAAAGACCAAATATTTACCCCTAATGAGGCTCTCAAAAGAGATAAACTAAATATGTAAATTCCACATTTTGATTTTTTTTTCAAGTTCATTTTTTATTTTTTTTTTCTTACCTTTCCTCCCTAAACACAAATTGTATGATAACTACAGTAACATACATATAATAGATTTATATTAGTTAAATATTATTGTTTATCATAATCTCCATGTTCCCCTCTTTTAATTTTATAAATCAAATCACCAACAGAGATGTGTTGATTTATCACATTCAAGGATGGAGAGTTTTCAATTTTCATTACCTTCTTGTATAGTGATCATGAATCCATATTAATGGTTTAACCATATCATAATTTTTTTATTTTATATTTTTTAATGTTCTAGTGTACTTTTAAATTCATGATATAAAATAATAATACAATGAAGTTTATTGTAAGAAAAACCTCCAAATTGATCCATGCATTTATCATTAAAATTATATCTAATGATTTATCCACGTGGTATATAATAAAATATATCATTTTTATGTATGGAATTACAATAATATTATCTATTATAAAATTATGGTTTCTATACACATTTATACAATAAAAATCCATGAATCCCAGTGACCCGTTTATGAAAACAATCAAAGTGGACACTCCCTAATAATGAACATAAACACAATAACTCATCCAATGAGCCGTGAAAGAACTTAATAAATCCATAATTATTAAAATTCATCTATAAAATTTTCTAGAATTTCTAAATAACTAATATAATGTGATTATATAGTACATTAATGTGAATAATGCTTTCAGATATTAGGTAAGGGGATGTTTTCAAGCCCAACATTCTTTCGTTATGTTCTTCCTCTTTCACTCTAGTTCAGCGTAGTTACACCTTTAAAATGTTTTTTTCATCATTATATTATTTTTTCTAGGATATATTTGTTTTCCATAGGACATTATTCAAGAAAAATGTTTTCCAAATAAATCATCTTTCAGATACACTAATTTTACTTCTCACTCAAGGTTGATGGTTCTTGTATAATGATTGAAATTACTTTTTTCTTTTGGGAACCAAAATTTAATCAATGTATTCTAATGAAATGAATACCTTTCCGTTTCATGGATTATTTTTGTTGATTATTGATATATGTTCTATGTGGAAGGCATGATAATGAATATCTTATGATGTCACGGGTGCGCCTGGAATTATATAGCGCAATAGGAATGATTGAATGTGACTGGTGCACCCAAAATTATAAAGTGGTTCAATGCATTAGGTTAAGTGATTAATCTCATGAGTTAAATAGAAACGAGTCATGGACATTATGCTAGGATTTTTTCCAAAATATTTTTGGTAGTTAACTACTAAGACCTTATGTTTCATTTTAATGCAGTTTCACATTGCAAGTCTTTTCGTAAGGTTTATTATCATGATTATGATAATATTCCAATTTTATGATGATAATATTTATTCTAATTCCATTCAATGTTTATTCATGTTCTTATCTATCATCTTATTGTAATTTTAGCTCTCCCATTTTCGATGTATATCGTCATGTTACTACATGTACGAAGCAGAATTCAAGAGCCAATAACAAGGTTGATAAAAAGATATTAAATAAATGTTTTGTGTGGTAAAAGTAATGTATGGTACTTTTTTTCCCAACACACTATACATTTGGATCCTTTATGGGTAATGATTTTATTTTTTTGTCATTAAAATTATGTAAATGTAATGTAAGAAAATAAGGGTCACTATAGATGGTATTAGATGCAATGATTTGTTAATTTGGGAATTCATATTAGTGAACCGTAGAGAAAATATTTAGTATAAGAATAATTACTAATATGCACCCAACAGTATTGGATAAACATAGGTATCCCATAAGATATTCTTTTAATATAAATTTATCAAATTAATAATTTATTTATTCATAACTAGTTTTCTTATGTTTTGTTCTAAACATTTCTATTTTAGAAAATTGTAGCAACTAGGAGAAACCAGGACAACAACCCAAGTGAGGGCCAAAGAACCTATTTCCCGAACGACATCGCCAATGATTTGTTAGGTTGAGTTCAAAAACTCACTGAGATTTATACATAACCATCTCAGGTTATAAATAATAAGATGACTAATGTGAACATCCTCCTTCACTAAAGAGGGTGAAACTAGAAATCATGTGTTTTATGTAGCAATGACCACCAGCGTTTAGTGGACCTCCTGATCCACTAGTTTAGGAATAGTGGGTCAACTCCATTAAAGAGATATTTAATGTTATTCACTATTATGATACAGAGAAGGTAACACTTATTGTTGATCATCTAGATGTAGATGTTGATGAATGGTTGTTTTTTATTAAGCACACCATGCCATGAGACAAAATTGAGATGATTGAATGAAATAAATTACGATAATGATCCTTAATATGTATTTCCTGAAAAATATTTATATGAATATTGAGATATAATTCATAGGTCTCATGAAAAACGAATTAAAATCATTCACAACCAACAAAGTAGATTTCACAAGGATTTCACAGAATGCTTCAGGGTTTTTTTATCAATAATGATTGTAAATTTGATTGATACATTAGTGAATTATAACCACGCCATTGATAGGATCATGTAATTTGAGACTTTGGTAGCAATGAATAAGTTGTTTGCTATGATCTAAATGTGGATATTATGTTTTGAAAATGGTCCCATGGCTATGTTGATAAGAAATTATAGATGGAGTTCCAAACTAGGGGATCTAATTATAAAGGTTTCATGAAAACTTCACCACCCACATGCCAATATTGTAGGATGATGCATCATTATAAATTCCTCAACGGGATGGGGAAATTATTCATGTGTGGGAAATAAAGAATCTATGCTATAAAGTTTCAAAAATAAATGAGAAGGATATATAATGTAGTGGAAGAAAGGAGACCACGACCCATGAACCAATGATACAACTGTAGGGATAAATTACATGAGGAAATAAAGTGTACTGAACCTCGAGTCCTAATGGGAAGGAAATTTCAATAGAAACCAAATAAAAAAAAACAAGGGAAGACATATGTACCCAATACAGTGGAAGTGGATCCTGATAATTAAGTCGTACAAGGTAGGCATCATATTCACTCAATAATGAAAAATGTATTATATTATTCTACTTCTACACTTTCTTTTATATGTTTAATTTTTTCTGGAACTATAGACTTGAATCACTCAAACATTTATGTAAGGATATCGATACAAACACTAAGTGATGAAATCATAGAAACCCAAGTGTATGACTGTACTCTTGTTGGCGTATATGGGATGATTCTTCTAAAAAATATCATAATACCTCCCTTGGTGGAATTATATACTATAATGGGAATTGATTATCACTTGTTATATAATGGTCATATCATCTGTCAGCAAAAAGAAAATATCATTTCATATTACAAACCATCATATGTACCAAAAAAATTCAAGGAAGAACATAAATTTCATATGAAAAATCACTCAACGGTGTGGGTGGTGATTCCTTGTGAAGAGGCGTATCTTTCTCAAATGGTTGAGTCAAAGGAATATGTCAACCTAGCAGAAATTCCCATCATGAGGGAATATAGGGATGTTATTTATAGAAGAGTCACCAAGACATCCCCCATATCAAGAAGTAGAGTTCTCCATAAAACTCATAAAAGGAGCTACTGCTATCTCAATGTGTCTGTATAAGATGTATCCTATTGAACTAAAGGAGTTAAAGAAGTAGTTGAAAGTAAATTTGTAATAATGGTTCATACTCCCTAGTGCAATAAATATGAGATTAAATAGTGCTATTTTTGAAGAATATGAATGGAAAAATGTATCTTTGTTTCAATTATCGAGAACTCAACAATATCACCATAAATAAAAAGTATACTCTTCCAAGGATTAAAGGCATGTTAAATCAGTTAATAGTATCAAAAAATTTCTCAAAGGTGTATCTTCATTGTGAAAATCATCCGATAAAGGTAAATAAGGAAGATACATAGAAGAATTCCTTCCAAACAAGTTATAGGCCTAATGAATTTGTAGTTATTCCCTTCATACTAATGAATTCTCATTCATTATTTTTGGATTTGTTGAATATATTGCTTAGAAATTACCTCTAAATTATTTTTAAGTGTTTAGAAATGACATTCGATTCTACTCTATGATCATGTAGTACAAGAAAAACATTTGAGACATGAGGTGGTGACAATAAGAATGGAAAAGTTGTGTGACAAGTTCAGAAAGTGTGATTATTGGATGAATAATGTCATGTTCTTGGGACAAGTGATCACAGGTGAGTGAATTTATGTGGACCCTTATAAAATAATGGTGATTGAGGAATGGAGCAGACCCTCTATTGTCATATAGATCATTAGTTTTCTTGCATTTTATGGGTACTACTGATGTTTTGTTAGAAATTTATCATGATTTTCAATCCAACTAACTATGTTAAAAAATAATGAGGCAAAGTATATCTGGTCAAAATATTCTGAGGGAAGCTTCAAGGAGCTAAAGATAACGCTGATCACTACACATTTACTCACATTACCAAAAAGTGGAGAATGATTTGTTATATAAATTGATACTTAAATGAATGTCTTGGGTAGCCTTATCATGAAAAATAATAATATTATATCCTATGCCTCATGGAAATTGAAGATCCATGAGATGAACTACTTGATGAATTTTCTTGAGCTAGCCATGGTTTTTTCCATGAAAATCTGGCAGCACAGCCTTTGTGGTGAGAGTTGAGACATATAAACCAACGAAAATAGCCAAATATATATATTAAAAAAAAGAGATCAACATGCATTAACAGAGATGATTAAAAAAATTCACAGACAACAATTTCTCTTTTAACAGTCAACACAGAGTAGTGAATAAGGTACCTGATTGTCTAAGCCAAACATAACCTACTACAATATCCATGTTGTGGATTGAGAAAGACATTATCTTCATGGATATAAAAACAATTATTTTGAAAAGCATAACTATAAGGAATAAATCAAACCTTGTCCAAATGATTTCCCAACCACCAATCCAAGTGATTATTGAGGCGGCTCAAATTCATTATCTCAAGTTAAAAAAGAAGTAGAATATAGTAATGGAAGGTAAGCTGTAAGAGTTCAATATCAATGATGATTGTGTGATTTGGTTTGTAACGCGAATTTCTGTGGATTCATCACCTAGGATAAAAAATGAGCTATTGGAAAATGAACATATCTCAACATTCTCTATCCATCCTGGTAGGACCAAGATTTAACGATATTTTGGAGAACACTTCTGGTAGGATAACTTAAAGAAGGTTATTTTGGAATAAATCTTAAGAAGGTTGGTATGTAAGCATGTTAATGAAGAGAGAAAAAATTACCAAGGGAAGATGAAACCATTTCCAATATCTATATGGAAATGGGAGATTGTCACTATGGACATTATCACAGGAATCTCGAAGTCATCCAAGTGAAATAATGTTATATGTGTTGTGGTTTACTGAATAGCTGAGACTTCCCATTTTATCACTATTCAGGATGATATCATGCTTGAACAACATCAAAAGATAATTCTTAATTATGTTGTGATATAGAAGGGGTTTCCACTCTTTATTGTCTTTGATTAGGATTTAAGGATTAAATTTAATGCTACTGGATTATTTAAAAATCTTGGTGTACTGAATTAAATATCAGCACGACCTATCACCCCCATACTAATGGACAATCTGAAATGAATATACAGATGTACAAAGACATTCTATGAGCATGATATTTAGAATTCAAAGGTGAATGGGATCAGCATATCGCCTTGGTTGAGTTCACATGACACAATAGATTCCAATCGAGTATTCAGATGGCTCTATTTGAATCTCTATAAGGAAAGCGATGTTAAAATCCAACCTATTGAATGATGTTGGATAAGGAAATCTACATGGGCATGATCTTTTAAAAAAGATGATAGGGATGGTTCAAGTCATCCAGAAACATATTAAAGTGAATCCGTGTCAGAAAAAGGGATATGCTGACAACCTTCTAAGGGGGTTGGAGTTTGATGATGGAGATATTATATTCCTTCAAATATCACCATAGAATACAGTCACGTGTTTTGGAAAGATAGGGAAGTTAAACCCAAGGTAAATTGGACCCTTTGAAATCCTTGACCGAATATGAGTGGGGTCCTATCAGCTTCCACTTCCATTGAATATGGATCAATTTCATTATGTGTTTAATGTATCCTTCCCGAGGAAGTATTGACATGATGCCTCATATGAACTATACTCAGAGGTGTTATAGTTGGAATATGATCTCTCCATTGAGGAGGAGCCTGTTGATATTCTAGACAGAATAGATAAGGTTCTATGAAACAAGACAACCCAACTTGTCAATGTGTTCAGTAGGAACAATAAGAAAGGAGTATTAACATGGGAAGCATAAGAAGAAATTAAGGAAAAATTCCCTCATCTATTTATGTAAAACGAAATTTTTAGGGTGAAATTTCAAAATGAGAGAAGAATGTGAAGATAGAAACTTGTATCAATGATATTTATCCATTATTGTAGTAATGTTATAATCAATTACATTATGAAACACAATGCCACATCATGATTAAATGAACTACTATGTGACATTTGACCATAAATTTTCCAATACTGTGTTTTGTGTTTTGAAAATGATACATACACTATTGTGAACAGTAAGATGTTTAGAGACCTATAAGAATAAAATTTTATTTGATGAATAGTAACCCACCCTTATGAATAGTAACCTACCCATATGAATAGTAATATAAAACTTATGAATATTAAATCTACCTTGTTAATATTAACTTCACCCATGAGTGATTAAATAAAATTTACATATTTTATAAGTGAAAAAATGACCATAGTAATAGTATTTTTATTTTTTAAGTAATAAATAAATAATTCTAAATAATTAATTAATAGAAAATAAAATTTAATTTTCTAGAATGTGTTCATAAATTAACAATTATATGTATTATGGTTTAATGAAAATTTTATAAGACATAATGTATTTGTTTAAAGCATTTTAAAATCTGTTTTAATTTTATAATTTTTATTTTCCTAGTAAATTAGGATTTTAATTAAATTTTAAATTAATCCAACTTATAACATTATTTTCAAGATATGGAGTTCATTTTTTATTATATATTTCTAAAAATGGTAAGGGTCAAATTTTTCAGATGTTTCTAAAGTAATAGAATTTTTATGAATAGTAAAAAGAAAATTAATTACATTATAAATAAATTATAATTTAAACCCACTATTATTAAAGTATTGAGTGATGCATGCACCCAAATATTGAACTCACAGGCACATATAACTATTCATGGTCATGGAAATATCAATATTTCTTGTCTTGTGCATAAATTATAAATTAATGAAAATTATACTACGAAAACCCCTCTCCCTCATCTATAAATTCTCTATTCACATCCTCATTACTTCATACCTATCAAGATTAAAGACTTTTCCAAAATATGACCAAAGAAATTTATATCCCCTATCCAACAGCAGGTATCCCCTGGTCTGATATAAATTCCAAATCCTCATCCCTAATGAGGCTACCAAAAGGGGTAAACTGGAGTGATAAATTCCTCTTTTTGATTTGTTTATTTTCATTCCACACCTCCCTTAACCCAAATGTTATGATTACTCTATTAACATACATATACTAGAATTATATTATACGATTGGTATTGTTTATCATATTCTCTCATTCCTCCTACATTTATACTATGAATGAAAACACTATCTGAGATGTGTTGATTTATCAAGTTCTAGGGCGACGAGTTTTCAATTTGCATTACAATATTCTAGACTATTCAAGAAACAATTTTAATTGTTGAACCAGAAAAAAATATATTTATTATATATTATTTAATGTTTTATTATCCTTATACAATCATGATTTAAAATAATAATTCAAACAAGTTTACATATAGAAAACCCACCAAATTGATCCAAGCATTTATCAATAAAATTATATCCATTTGTTCCACCTCACGGTATATAACAAAATTCTTGATTTTTATATTTATCATGTTACTAATATTATTTATTAACAATTGTGATTCTTATCAACTTTTTATACAAACATACATCAAAAAATACAAGTGAACCGTTCATGAAAACATATAAAATTGACACTCCAGATCAATTGACTCAAAAACTATAACTCATACAAAGGCCCATGAAGGAACATAACAAATCTATAATGAATCTAATTCATCTATAAAAGGTTTTGGAATTTCTAAATATTGAATCTAATGTGATTATATATGACATTAAATTAAATAAACTGTTTGGATACGAGGTAAGGGGAAATTCATGAACCCAACATTCTTTCTTTGGTACCTCAGTCTTTCACTCCATTTTTAGTATGGTTACACCATAAAAATAATTTTTTCATTATTATATTAATTATTCAATGAAATACATGTTTTCACTAGAGATTATTTCAAGAAACATGATTTCCAAAAAAACCATCTATCAAAAACAAACCTTTTACTTCTCACTCAAGGTTGATGTTTCTTTAATCAAGTATGTTATTCTCCCTTTATTTTGGGAACCCAACGTTTATTAAAGTGTTATTATGAGGTGAATCCCATTAATTACAATTGGTTATTAATGTTCATGATAGATATATGTTCTATGTGTCATGCATGATAATGAAAATTTTATGATGTGACAAGTTCACCTGGAATTATATAGAGCAATAAAAATGTTTGAATGTTATGGGTGTGCCCATAATTATACAGCACTCCAGATAATTGGGTAATGTATTGAATTTCTTGAGTTAAACTGGATGGATGCATGAACACGATTCTATCTTTTATTACAACTCTATGTGGTTGTTAAACAATATGAATTGATGTCTTATTTTTATGTATTACCCCCTTCCAAATATTTTATTAAGGATTCCTCTCATCATTATGTTATTCCTATGTTATGATGATAATGATTAGGATCATACCATTTTATTTTGTTTCATGTTATTATTTATCCTCTTATAGGTCTTCTATCTCACCAATTTACGATGTATATCCTCACGTGAAAACATTAACTAAAGATATGTCTGGAGACAATAAGAAGATAGGGAAGAAATAATTAAATAAATGTTTTCTATTGCAAATTTTATGTATGAACCAGGTTTACTCAAGACACTGAACCTTGGGATCCATTATATTTAATGATATGAAGTTTTTTAACATTCAATCTATGTAAATTTAATGTAAGAAAATAAGATTCCCAAGAGTGGGTATCTGAATAATGGTTTAGTTAATTTGAGAATTATTATTACTAAACCAAATAAGAAACCTCAAGTATGAGACTATGTAAATATATGAAAAAAATATGAATTGTTAAAGATAAAGATCACATAAGATATTATTTTAGTGTATATTTCATAAATGAATATGTTATTTATTCAGGAATGGTTTACTTAGGTTATGATCTATGATTTTGAATATTTGATAATGGAGGGAATCGGGGGAATCCAAGCCAAATAAAAGTTCTAGGGCCAATGAAATGATTGCCCGAATGAAAACCCCATTTCGTAGGGAGGTGGAGTTCAAAACCTCATAGATATGTATACACAAATATCTCATGTTATGAATAATAACCTGAATAATGTGGAATTTCCACATTCAAAAAATAGTGATAAACTAGATATCAAGTCTTTTATGTGGTGACGACCACAGAAATTTAGTGGATCTTATGATCCACATGTTTCAGAATAGTGCTTCCACTCTAGGGACAATATTTTTTCTATTCTTCAAAATTCTGAGATGCGGATGGTGAGAATATATGTTTATCATCTAGATGTAGAGGCTGATTAATGGGCTGCTTTTATTAAAAAAACAAGAAAATAGTGTAAATTGATGATATGAAATGGGAAGGAATTAAGATCATGTTTCATAAAAAAAGAATTTCCCAAGAAATATTCATATGTAGATGGTGAGAAAATCCATTGTGCTAAACGAAAAAAGGAGGAAAATTTTTCACGACCAATGATGAAAATTTCAGAAGGCATTCACGGTATGCTTCTGGTTTTGATATCCACAATGTTAGAAAAGATGATATGATCTTTAATGGATTAAAAGCACACCTCTTAAAATCTATTCCTATTCAAGATGTTGGTAGTTATTAAGATGTTTTCCAGTGTTCCCTCAATGTGGATATAGTGTTTGGATAATGGTCCCATCGTTATTATGACATGTAATGAAAGATGAAGTTTCAAGCCAATGGATCTAAGGATAAAGGTGGAAATAAAACATAACCACCCACATGACAAAAATGTGGGAAGATGCATCACGGTAACTACTTCAATGGGATAGTGAATTGCTACACATGTGGAAACGATGTCCATGATTCCCAATAACATCGAAAGGACATGAGAAATAAATAAAATGTTGTGAAAAAGGAGATCACCACCCATGGACCAATGCTAAAACTGTAGGGAGAAAGGGAACTATGCAAGCCATTTTAGGAAACCACATGTCCTCATGGGTATTCAGCATCAGTATCCACCAAAGGAAAATGAATAAGTGATGGCTTATTTCAAAACTACTACGGAAGTAGAGTAGGATAATGAAGACGTACAAGTTACACATCCTCTTTGTTGGAACCAGGGTCATCAAAGCATGATTTGGCGTATGGTTTGTGTTTGTTTTCAATCCTCTGTGGAAGTTCAGGATGTGTACCAAAAAAGAGATCATACCGTTCAAGCAGAAAACAGTAGTGAAGGTGGCACCGTTTCCCAGTGTTTGCCAAATTTTTGGGCCTGAAAATCGGCCAATAAAGTAAAGTATTTTTGGAAAAGGTACTTGCGCGCCGAGGTCTGGGAGGATAGAAGACTTGCGCACCATATGTTTTTGAGGATCAGAACGTCAAAATTTGGCTATGGAAAGAAGGTCGCTCAAGTATTGGTTGGGTCGCGCAAGTGAGTTGCGCGATAGAGGTTACTGGAGACAAGACTTGCGCGCCGTCGAGGGACTTGCGCGCCGCCGCGCAGGGGGTCCAGTTTGCCTCTAAATACTGGACCACCCCTCCTCAATTCTTATGGAGTTCATGGCTGAGAGATTGTTCGAGCTCTCGTCACACAGGTGGTTGATTCGCGCATGTGGTAGTTTTGTCGCGCAAGTAGAGCTTGTGTGCAGGTTTTTGGCTGTGCGCCCAAGGCGGTTTGGAAGAGAAAAGAAGTGGACCGCACAAGTTTGTAGTCGGGGAAGGAAGAGTCACGCATGTGCGTTGATGACACTTGCGCGCCAGTTTGGACTTGCGTGCCATAGTGGGACTTGCGCGACTGTCTTGGAGAAGCGCTCCTGGTTTTGCTGAAGCCCACTGGCCTGTTTGGAGCTGCACGAAAGCTATGAGACTACCCGATACATTCGAGGAAAAGTGATATTCTTCTTCTGGAGAGAATCGGACTTCAATAGAGCATCTACATACAACAAAGGATGCATTCTTATGCAAATGATGAAGAGACCTTTATGTCTATAAACTGGGTGGGACTTCACCAACGGCAGTGAGCCAGGGGGAGTCAACGGGAGTGACCCGAGGGACTCAGTGAGCTATCCGTGAACAATTGTAAAGGCAGTGAGCCTGGGACAGAGTGTCTCTACCCGAAACTTTGTAATATGAATCTAGTGAAGCATAGTGGATTTTGGTATGACCGACAACATGTCGGAGTATGCTCCTTGGACGTAGCCCTATGTGGTGAACCAAGTAAAGAGGGTTGTGTCTTCTCTGTGCATGTGAATGTTTTCTTTCTGATCATAATCGTTATATAGGTTCAACAAGTTTCTACCAACGTGGGAACAAGATCCATCACATTAAAAGAAAAATTAGTCACCCTGATTCACCCCTCCCCTCTCAGGGTGTCCTGGGGTCCTTCAAGTGGTATCAGAGGGAAAAGGATGCTGGTGTTGAATCTGACCTTCTTCATCATGGAAAATGCGATCAATGTCAGGGGAGTCCCTCACTTCGATGGAATCAATTTCCAGATCTGGAAGAACAGAATGAGATCTCATCTAAGATCTCTTGGAATGGAAGTTCTTTTTTCTACTATGCATGGAATACAAGTCACCGATCCAACAGGCCTTGCTATGACTGAAATAGACAGGAAAATTCTTGATGTAGATGCTAAAGCACAGAATGCACTCACTGCAGCCCTTTCTGATCAGATCTACCTAAAGGTGATGAATTGCACCTCAGAAAAATCCATGTGGGATAAACTTGAGAATACTTATGAAGGTGATAGAAAAGTGAAGGAGGCGAAAATACAAGTGCTGCACAATCGGTTTGATGATCTGAAGATGCATCCAGACGAGAATGCAAACTCTTTCTTCAATCAAATTACTGAAGTGGTTGGAGCTATTCGGGGTCTAGGAGAAGAAATCAAAGACATTGATATTTTAAAGAAAATATTTACAAGACTTCCACCTCTTTATAATGCGAAGGTGTCAGCCCTTGAGGAAATATATCTTTCCAAACTTTCTTTAGATGATCTACTGAGCAGTTTGGTAGCATATGAAATGAGGGTCAAACCTGAAGATGCTACGACTCGGGTGAGCAAGGAAATGGCATTCAAGGCCATGGATAAACTGAAAATATCAAAGTATATTAGCGGTGAAGATGATGAAGAAAAAGAAATTCTTTCTCTCATTGCAAAGAAGTTCCAGAAGGGGAAAGGGAAATTCAATGGGAAGTTACCTCTCGCGTGTTTCCGTTGTGGAAAAGTTGGGCACATTGCTTCTCAGTGTTTAAAAATGATCAATGATGAAGATAGTGAGGATGAAAACTTCAAGAAGCCTCAGAGAAGGTTCTTCAAAAAGGGAGACTTCAAATCTGGTAAGAATATGAAAAGGAAGAGTTTTGTCTGTGAAGAGGAAGAAGATGATAATGAATTCTGTGATGAAGAAGAACCAGAATTCAAAACTGGAAACCATGCTTCTATGATGGCCACTATTGAAAAGCCAGAACACACTGAAGGATAAAAACAACTGAGAACTTGTGTAGATCCTGAGATGAAACTTAAGGATGCGGTAAGTAAGCTTAAGATTAAATGTAAGAGCTGCAATAAGTGGAAATCAATTGTAGAAGATTCAACTGAATATGTTGATCAACTTGAAGCTGAAATTGAACGACTGGAAGAATTTGTGAAGGTACAGTCTAAAATAATTGAAAGAAATGATGATGCAGTTGATCTAAAGCTGAGAATTGAAGAGCAGGAAAAGGTCATCAATGAACTCACTTCCAGACTGAATTAAAAATCCTAGATTGTTGAGTGTCTTGAGGAGGAAGTACTTACTCTAAGAAATAAACTGGAGACTGAATCAGTTCCAAAAGAATCGAGGAAGAAAATACAGTTCAAGAGATTCTCAGATGCAGAATTACTTGCAAGAGCCAAGTGTGGTTTAGATGGGGTTGGAAAATTCTTGAGTGATCAAAGACCCGCTTGCATGGGAAAGAGTGGAATTGGCTGTGGGGCTGAGTCATCAACTGCTGAAAGTGAAAAGATCCAAAATAAAGACAAGATGAAAGCTGAACATGATAAAATGTTACCTGGAGTGCTGAAAAAGGAACCCTCAATCCAAACTAAAAGGAGACCCAAAAATTATCCTCAAACTTTCAAAAATGACAGACAGTCTTACTATTCTCCCAAGGAAGAATGTATAAGGATAAATTCAAGTGAGAAGACATTTCCTCTCATGAAGTGTCAGTTTTGTGGCTATCTGGGCCATACCATGTCTTATTGTGAAGAGGCAAGAAGCTATCTGAATGGAGAAGATATAGATGCTCAACAAAGGAGAACAATCTCATATCCTAATTCTCATAGAAGAAATAATTTCTATGGATATTGTTTTCGTTGTTCTAACTTTGGGCATAAGGCCGTTAATTTCAGGCAGAGAAGAGACATAGACACCTCATACCGATGTTCAAGACAAGTCAAGGCTCGTTAGCAAGACAGTGTTGCTCTTTCAAACAAGTTCTCACCTCTCACAGAAGACTTTGACTATGAAGAACCTGGGTATGCGGAAGAGATAGTTGAAAGGCCATCAGATCTATATACTCAATCTAATATCTCATGGAACGAAAGGAAGAAGATTGAGAAATCGAACCTTGTAGAGGTATCCCTCAAAGCTACAAAGAACAACAGTACCTGGATTCTGGATAGCGGTTGTTCATCTTATATGATGGGTAATGCCGGCCTCCTAATGAATATCATAAATAATGTTGATGGTACAGTAAGATTTGGTAATGATGGGGCTTTGAAAATCAAAGGGAGTGGAAGTACCCAATTAGATAATGGAGAACTAAAGAAGACTGAAGTCCTCTACATATATGGCCTACGTCATAATCTCCTCAGCGTGAGTCAACTATGTGACTCAGGACATATAGATACTTTTAATCAGAAAGGTTGCGCTATCAAGGGAAAAACCGGCAATTCACTTATGAAAGGATGCAGAACAGAAGGCAACTTGTATCAGGTTGATAGTGAAGAAAATTTATGTTACATGACTGTTGAAGAAGAAAACAATTTGTGGCATAGGAGATTGGGACACATCAATCAACAAGACATGGAGAACATATCAAAATTGAGAATTGTCATGGACATTCCCAACCTGAAGCGTCAGCGTGAAAAATCTTTGGATGCTTGTATTCGTGGGAAGCTGGTCTGCAGTTCATATCGGCCATAGAAGAAAAGAGCGTCTCACCTTCTTGATCTGATTCATACAGATGTTTGTGGGCCAATAAATGTTGTCGGAACTCATGGAGAAAGGTACTTTTTACTTTTCATTGACGATTACAGTAGAATGGCATGTGTGATAGTCATTCACAGGAAATGACAAGTCCTTGACAGCATGAAAACATATCGGCGAATCGTCGTGAATGATACTGGACGAACAATCAAAGTGTTGCGATCTGACAATTGATGAGAATACATGTCCATTGAATTTGAGAATTATCTGGAGAAACATGGAATACACCATGAGGTAGCTGCTGTGAGAACTCCACAAAAAAATGGAGTTGTTGAACGTAGGAATCGACAGGTGAACAACATGGCACAAACTATGCTGATTGAGAGTCGTATTCCACAACATTACTGGAATGAGGTTGTTCAAGCTGCAGTATACATTCAAAATCGAACAGGACTTTATATGGGTGAGACGAAGACACCATATGAATTGTGGCGTGGACAGAAGCCTTCTCTAAAATACTTTCGTGTCTTTGGAAGTAAATTCTTCATCAGGAACAAAGAAGGAAATCAAGGGAAATATGGCGACAATGCGGATGAAGGAATTTTCCTCGGTTACTCAATGAATAGAATAGCCTACAAATGTTTCAAAAAGCATTTAAGAAGGATTGTTTAAAGCATTGATGTTAAAATAATTGAAGATAAAACCACAAATCCTTCAAGGACGTCATATGCTGATATGATAGAAAGTCAGGAAGAATGTGAACGTGAAGAAAATTCAAATGCAGAAATAGAAGAAGCTGTTCAAAACACTCAGCAGTCACATCATTAGGTTGACTCAGAAGAAGAATCTGAAGCAGAAACTATGGCTGAAGAGAATACTACTGAACCTCGCAGGAGAAGTCGAAGAGCTGAGATTGATCCATCCAACATAATTGGGGACAGGAGTGCACCCACTCAAACAAGAAGGATGAGGAATACCACGCAATCTGCATTTCTATCAGTTGTAAAGCCATCCTCATATGAAGAAGCTGCAAAACATAAATCTTGGGTGAAATCCATGAATGATGAATTAGATCAGATTGACAAAAATCAGACATGGGATCATGTCCATAGACCCGAAGGTCACAATGTGATTGGTACCAAATTGATCTTCAAAAATAAGTTTGATGAGCATGGAAGTGTTATCAGAAACAAGGCACGACAGGTATGTAAAGGATACTCCCAGATTGAAGGTATTGATGTTGAAGAATCCTTTTCTCCAGTTGCTAGACTGGAGTCAATCAGGCTTTTCCTTTCCATGGCACTCCAAAGAGGATATAAAGTATATCAAATGGATGTTAAGACCGCATTCTTGAATGGTATACTCGAAGAAGAAGTCTACATTGAACAACCAGTGGGCTTTGTCTTGGGTACCGATGAAACAAAGGTCTGCAAACTAAAGAAAGCTCTATATGGTTTGAAGCAGGCACCACGAGCGTGGTACTCACGGCTAGATTCATATCTCAAGAAGTTGGAATTCAAAAGAGGAGGAGTTGATCATAATCTCTATGTGAATAATTATCCAAAAGATCAATTCATGGTTCTTGTCTACGTTGATGATATCATATTTGGTGGCAGCAGGAAGAAATTAGTGGATGAATTTTCCAACCACATGAAATCAGAATTTGAAATGTCTATGATTGGGGAGCTCACATATTTCTTGGGGCTGCAAGTGATTCAAAATAAGGAATACACATTCATTTCTCAGGAAAAATATGCAAGAGAGCTGCTGAAGAAGTTCAATATGCAAGATTCCAAACCAATGTCAACTCCGATTGCAGTTGGTACTAAACTTGGAAAGCATGAGGATGGGAACTCTGTTGATCCCACCATGTATAGGAGAATCATTGGAAGCCTACTATACCTGTCAGTGACAAGGCCAGATATTGTCTTTGCAACATGCCTTGCGGCCCGCTTTCAGAGTAATCCAAAGGATGAACATATGGCAGCAGTAAAGAGAATCTTGAGGTACATTCAAGGTACACATAACTTCAGGTTATTTTTTGCTGCAGGCAGGGATAGTGAATTATCAGCATTTTCTGATGCTGACTGGGCTGGTGATGTTGTAGACAGAAATTCCACTAGTGGTGGAGCTTTCTATATTGGGCAGAAATGTGTTGGCTGGTTGAGAAAGAAACAAGAAAGTACTTCTCTTAGTACTGCTGAAGCTGAGTATATCTCCGCCATAAAAGCATGCACTTAACTTCTTTGGATGAAGCAGCAGCTAACATATATTGGTGATAAGGTGAAGCAACCAATGGTGATTTATTGTGATAAAAAAAGTGCAATTGATCTTACGAAGAATCCAGTTCAGCATTCTCGTAAAAAACATATTGAAATACGGTATCATTTTGTCAAAGAAAAGGTTGAACAAGGCGTGATTAAAATAGATCATGTTGGAACTAATGAGAAAGTGGCTGATATCCTAACCAAGCCATTGTCCGCGGCTATGTTTGAGAAGCATCGGTTGAACCTCGGTGTTCAACCACCTCCTACTGCATAAGTAGGCTCCGGAAATCCCCTCTCCCAGTTTGTTTTAACTGTTTTTTTTTCTGCCTATGGATGTGATGCAGGTTTATGGGGGAGATACTATCCAGGGGGAGTATGGCTTAAGCTGAACATTGAACAACTTATCGGTCTTTGGTTTTATTGTCAATGGGGGAGAAAGGAATAAATTCTAGGCAAGAAATTCTTCTGCGATGAGAAGTGTAAGATTGTGATGAGAAGTTTTTCAAGGCAAGAAATTCTTCTGTGATGAGATGTGTAAGATTGTGATGAGAAGTTTAAGAAGGATAACATCGGGGCGTCATGGAGAATTTCAAAACACTGGAACACAATTCAAGCTTCCTCTCTTGTTTTCTACACCGAGCATTGCTCACGTAGACTTAGAGTGTTGGCTGAGTTGATTCTTGCGTTTTGGGTTTGCTCGTGGTTGGAGATCTTTTGAATTTATTCTGATTGCCAACAAACCCAAAGGGGGAGATTGTTGGAACCCGGGTCTTCAAAGAATGATTTGGCGTATGGTATGTGTTTTTTGTCAATACTCAGTGAAGTTCAGGATGTGTACCAACAAAGAGATCATATCGTTCAAGAAGAAAACAGTAGTGAAGGTGGCACCGTTTCCCCGTGTTTGCCAAATTTTGGGGCCTCAAAATCGTCCAATAAAGTAAAGTGTTTTTGGCAATGGTACTTGAGCGCCGAGGTCTTGGAGGATAGAAGACTTGCGCGCCATATGTTTTTGAGGATCAAAACGTCAAAATTTGGCTAAGGAAAGAAGGTCGCGCAATTATTGGTTGGGTCACGCAAGTGAGTTGCGCGACAGAGGTTACTGGAGGCAAGACTTGTGCGTCGTCGAGGGAATTGCGCGCTGCCACGCAGGGGGTCCAGTTTCCCTATAAATACTGGACCACCCCTCCTCATTTCTTATGGAGTTCAAGGCAGAGAGATTTTTCGAGCTCTCGTCGCGCAGGTGGATGAGTCGCGCAGGTGGTAGTTTTGTCGCGCAAGTAGAGCTTGCACGCCGGTTTTTGGCTGTGCGCCCAAGGCGGTTTGGAAGAGAAAGGAAGTGGACTGCGCAAGTTTATAGTCGGGGAAGGAATGGTCGCGCATGTGCGTTGATGACACTTGCGCGCCAGTTTGGACTTGCGCGCCGTAGTGGGACTTGCACGACTGTCTTGGAGAAGCGCTCCTAGTTTTGCTGAAGCCCACTGGCCTGTTTGGAGCTGCACGAAAGCCATGAGACTACCCGATACATTCGAGGAAAAGTGATATTCTGCTTCTGGAGAGAATCGGACTTCAATAGAGCATATAAATACAACAAAGGATGCATTCTTATGCAAATGATGAAGAGACCTTTATGTCTATAAACTGGGTGGGACTTCACCAACGACAGTGATCCAGGGGGAGTCAACGGGAGTGACCCGAGGGACGCAGTGAGCTATCCCTGAACAATTGTAATGGCAGTGAGCCTGGGACAGAGTGTCTATACCCGAACCATTGAAATCCAAATCTAGTGAAGCATTGTGGATTTTGGTACGGCCGACAACATGTCGGAGTATGCTCCTTGGACGTAGCCCTTAGTGGTGAACCATGTAAAAAGGGTTGTGTCTTCTCTGTGCATGTGAATGTTTTCTTTCTGATCATAATCGTCATACAGGTTCAACAAGTTTCTACCAACGTGGGAACAAGATACATCACATTAAAAGAAAAAGTGGCCACCCTGATTCACCCCTCCCCTCTCAGTGTGTCCCGAGGTCCTTCACTCTTCAGTCAAGAATGGATATTTTTTTATTCAATTTTGTCTTTACACATTCCTTTATATCTAGAATGTTTTCTAAATATATAGAATCGAATCCCTAAATCCTTGAAGTATATATATCTATAAAAATGCATAGTTGTGAAATCATTACAACACCTCTTTTTGAATATTCTCCTATTAGAGTATGTGGGACGAATCTTTTGGAAAATATTCTAATACTTACCTTGGTGAAATTCGATGCTATAATGGGAATGTATTGGATCTCATTATATAGAGGACATATCAACATTCAAGAAAAGGAAATAAATTTTCATAGTCAAAACCATCCCAGCCCCCTAACAAATTTTAAGAAATATCCTGAATCTATGGTAAAAGAGCATTCAACGTTGTGGGTGTTGATTCTTTGTAACGAGGAATACCTCGCTCAAATGGTTGAGTCAAAGGGAAGGGTCATTCTAGAGGAAATGCTCATTAATATGGAATATAGTGTTGTATTCTTTGAAGAGGTACCTCAACTTCTCCCAAATCGGGAGGTATAGTTCTCCATATAACACATACTCGGAGATACTCCTATATCATAGTGTCCCGATAGGATGGATCCTACAAAACTGTAGGAGTTAAAGATGCATCTACAAGGGAATTTGGATAATTGGTTCACATGAACTAGTGCATCGCCATGGGGAATTCCAGTGATCTTTGTGAAGAATAAGATTGTAACAATGTTATTGTGAATGGATTAGCAGTAACATAAAAAGATCACCATAAAGAGAACACATCACCTTCTAAGGATTGATGGCTTGTTCAATCATTTAAGAGGAGATCAATAGTTCTCAAAGGTGGATCTTTGTTCTGGATATCATCATCTAATGGTGAAGAAATATGATATTCAGAAGAATTATTTCTATACATGGTATAGGCACTAGAAGATTCTGGTGATTCTCATTAGAATAACTATTTCCCCTACAGTATTTATGGATTATATGAATAGAGTATTTAGACATTACCTATATAAATTTTTGGTAGCATTTATCGATGATATTCTCATCTATACTATGATTAAGGGGAAAAAATAAGAACATCTAAGACCCGTGTTGGTGACTTTGAGAAAAGAGATGTTTTTTCCAAGTTAAAAAAGATTGAATTTCAGAGGAATCAAGTAACTTTATGGGGACATGTGATCACAAGTGAGGTAATTTTTATGGACCCTTCAGAAACTATGGTGATTTAGGAGTGGCCCAGAACCTCTGGTGTCATATAAATCCATAGTTTTCATGGATTATCTAGGAACTACTATGGGTTTATGAGTAGTTTGTCATGATTATCAAGCCTGCTAACTACTTTAACAAGGAAAGGGGAAATATAGGTATAGATGGAAGAATATAAGGGAAGATTCAAGGCTCTAAAGAGAAGGATAATCACTAAACTTGTACTCACATTATTGGAATGTGGAAACTATTTTTTGATATACAGTGATGATTCAAAGAAAGGATCGGGTTATATACGTATGAGAAATTATAATGTCATAGCCTACATTTCATGGAAGTTCATGATCCATGAGCAGAACTACATAGTGTATAATCTATAGATTATATCTGCAATCTTTTCCCTGAAAATCTGGCAATACTAGCCTTATTGTGATAAGTACGACATATACCCCAAAAAAAATTTCTTATAGTATATATATCTAGAAAAAAGAAGCTCAAAATTTGTCAAAGGAGATGGTTAGAGATAATCTAGGACTACAAATTTAATATTCACTATCATCCTAGAATGGAAAAATACATAGTTGATACTCAAAGGAGAAAAGAACCTACTAATCTATCCATGTTCTGGAATTAGAAAGACCATAACTTCATGGATATGTGATGGATGGATTTGGAAATCATAATGGTAGGTAATACATCCTACCTTTTCTAAATGATTTCCTAGCCATCTATACAAAATAGGATTAAGGAGGCACAAAGGCATGAACCTGAGTTAAAAAATAATGCAACCTCATTAAAGGAAGGGAATATACAACAGTTCCATAATGAACATGATGGTGTTATTGGGTTTGGAATTCTTATTTGTGTTCCTTCATCACCCGGGATAATGAAAGAGCTATTGAAAAATGCACATACCACATCATTATTTATCCATCCTTATAGCACCATGATGTTCTGAGATCTAAGAGAACACTTTTGGTGGGATAATAGGATAAAGAATATTGAAGAATATATCTCAAGGTGCATGGTATGTCATCATGTAAAAAAATCTACAAAAGTAAAAAGGGTTTGTGCAACAATTTTGTCACTCATGTGTAAATTGGATAATGTCCTGATGGAATTTCTTATAGGTCTCTCGAAGACGCCCAAGAGAAATTATTCGATATGGGATGTGGTTGATCGACCTACTCAGACAGTCCATTTTATTGTTATTCGAGAAGATCTATCACTTGAAAACCCTTCAATAAAATATGTGTTGAATGTGGTGATTATTCATGGTGTTCCACTCTTGATTGTCTCCAATCATGATCTGACGTTCACATCTAAATACTGGAGGACCCTTCAACATTCATTGAGTACTAAATTTAATTTCAGCATGGCCTGTCACCCCCAAAATGATATAAAATTTGAAAAGAATATATTGATTCTTGAAGTCATGATAGTAGCCTTATATTTATAATACAAAGGGTGATGGGATCAACATCTCCCATTGGATGAGTTCTAATACAACAATAGGTTCCACTCAAGTATTCAGATGGCTCCAGATGAATCTTTGTATGGAATGTAATGTATAACTCCAACCTATTTGGATGAAGATGGAGAAAGAAATATATATGGACCTGATCTTGTGCAATAGATGATGGAGAGGGTTCAAGTCATCTAGATCAAATAAAATGCTACTCATAGTTGGGAAAAGAGTTAGGTAGAGAACCGTCGAAGGGACATGGAGTTCAACATTGGAGATAAAATATTCCTTCGATTATCACCATTGAAATATGTCATGTTGTATGAAAATAATGAGAATCTACTCCCATGGAACATTGGCCCATTTGAGATCCATGAACGCATAGGATATTTGGCATATAAACTTGCACATCCACAAAATATTTCTCAACAACATGATGTGTTTCATGTATTACTCCAGAGGATGTAAAAATAATATTGATCACATGTAATTAACTCATACATGGTAGAAATGTTAGATAATATCATTTATGAGGTGGACCCATAAGAGATTATAGATTTAAGATATTAGTTTCTATGAAACAAGATAACATACCATCTCTAAGTGTTGTGAATGAATCATATGTATGAAAAAGAAAACCGGGAACTAGATTATGTGATTAAAGAGAAGTACCCTCACCATTTTATGTAAAATGAAATTTCAAGGGGGGAATTTCAAATGAGGGAAGAATGTAATGACCCGAACTTTTCTCAGTGCAATATCTCCTACATTATAGTGATGTCCTAATCAATCACATTAGGAAACAAAATACCACATCGTTATTAAATGAATGACGATGTGACCCTTAACCATAAAGTTTACACTTCTATGTTTTCAATTTCAAGAATATGACATACACTGATACGATCATTAAGATGTTTGTAGTCCAATTAGACAAACATAATTTTTTATTGAATAATAAATTACCCTTTAAGAATAGTCTGCTACTCTTATGAACAGTAACATGACCCTTATGAAAATGAAATCTTCCAAAATAGTAGTAACCTCACCCATGATTGATTAAATAATATTTTGGCATCATATAGGTGACAATTTGACCATAGTAAATGTATTGGTAATTTTGAATGACCATAATAATTAAATGTAATTATTTAAATAATTTTTAAAAAAATTAATGTTTCATAAATTTTACTTATAAATTAAATTTATATGTCCTCTATATTTAAGATAATTTTATAATACCTTGTATAATTTTTTAAAAGATTATAAAATAAGATTTAATTTTAAATGCTGTATTTTTTATTTAAATAATGATTTAAATTAAAAATTAACTTAATAATATTTAGAAAAATATTTTCATAAAATTGGTTGCATTTTTTATTCTACACATCAAAAAATAGTTATGGTTAATTTATTGGGATTTTCTGGAAATACTAGATTTTTGTGAATAGTAAAATACTTTAATTTACTATATAAATACATTATAATTTAAACCCACTATTCATGACATCATGAGTAATGTAATCACAAGATTCTATAACTGATATGAACATATTAATATTCATGTTCATGGAATCAAAACAATTGGTTGTCTTGTAAAGATATAATAAATTAATTAATAGAACATTGAGAAAACTCATCTCCCCTCCATTATAAATACCACCCATCACACCCTCATTAATTCATAGCTATCATGATTCTTGTATTATCCAAATTGCACCCATATAAATTACCTAGAACCTCCCCCACGACCAAAATCATTGGTTCTGATAAAATGATCAAAACATATTCTATAAAGAAGCTCTCAAAGGAGATAAACTAAAGAGGTAAATTCCTCCTTCTAATTCTTTAATTTTCTTTTATGTTCTATTATTTTATTATATATTTTCTACTCTACCTTAAACCTAATGGTATGATGAATCTAATAAAATAATGTAATATAATTATATTTTTATAATGGGATAGTTATCATAATTTCTCCTTCCCCTCCATTTATACTATAATTGAAAACACCATCTGAGATGTGTCGATTTATAACATTCTTTGATGAAGTTTTTTAATATTTATTACCTTTTTCTAAAATGGTCAGGAACAAATTTTAATGGTTGAAAAAGATCACAATATATGTATTTTATCTTATTTAGTATACTCTAACACTTATACATTCATGATATTAAATAATAATACAGTTATGTTCATTGTTAGAAAATACACCCAATTGGACCAAGATTTTTTCATTACCCTTAAATGTAATGATTCTTCTTCATCATATATAAATAAATTCCACATTTATACCTTTGTAATGTCAAATATAATATATATTAACAAATATGGTTTTTATCCACTTTTTATACAAACTTCAATCCTTGAACACAAGTGAATCATTCATGAAAACAAAGAAAATGAAAACACTGGAACAATAAACATAAACATTATAACTCATCCAAAGACCCATGAATAAAATTAACAAATCTATGAACCAAAAATTAATGTATTAAAGGTTATATAATTTCTAATTAATGAGTCTAATGTGATTATATAGGGCATTAATGTGATGAAAGTGCTCTGATATGAGGTAAGTGGAAATTATCGTACCCAACATTCTTTCATTAGGTTCTCCCTATTTCACTCCATTTTCGGTTTGGTTACTCCATTAAAAAAAATTCTTCATTATATTAAATTTTATAGGATATAGATGTTTTCCACTGGAGTTTATTTCAATCAAAATGTTTTTCAAAATACCTCTTGATTAAAAAAACTTTTTAATTATCACTCAAGGTTGATGGTTCTGTATCAATTATGTTCTTCCATCTTTTTTTGGGACCTGAATTTGATGAATGTGTTATTATGAAAG
This sequence comes from Viscum album, assembly GCA_963277665.1. NCBI lineage: Eukaryota > Viridiplantae > Streptophyta > Magnoliopsida > Santalales > Viscaceae > Viscum > Viscum album. The sequence goes on from OY728156.1 coordinate 1,028,613,276, forward strand.
AAACTTATATCATTAAAAAGGATATTTATGTTAATGATTGATATATGTTATATTTTTAATTTGTTATAATTAAAATTTTCTGATGTGACGGGTTCACCAGGAATTGTATAGCACAATATGAATGTTTGAATGCGACGAGTGCGCCCAGAATTATAGAGAACTCCAATGGATTGTGTAATATGATGAATATAATGATTTAATGTGAAATGATTCATGAACATTATGATATCATTGTTTACAAATATTTTAGTTAGTTAACCACTAAGACATGATGTTAATTTTATGCATGTCTACATTTCATGTCTTTTCTTTAGGTGTCCTATCATCATAATGATCCTATGATTATGTTATGATGACATGATTATTCTACTACCATGTTATATTGATACATGTTCTTATAAATAATATTACATGAAATTTAGTTCACCCATTTTATATATATCCTTAGGTGACTACATATGCCAAGGAGAAGTCACGATCCAATAAGAAGGTAGAGAAGAATGAATTAATTAAAATTTTTGAGTTGCAAATGCTATGTATGGTTATAGTTTCCCCATCACACTAAACCATTGGATCCAAGATGTATAATTATTTTAGGTTGTTTATCAGTAAAATGATGTAAAAAATGTAACAATATATGGGTCAATATACCATAGGGTCATTGATGACTCCTCATCCAATATAGGCCATAGAATCGAAGTATATTGGTAGAAATCAAAGAAACAGTCAAACACACTGAAAATAAGGCAACAAGGATTGAAAAGAAATAGGAAAATAGATCTAAAGTTAATTATTAAAATTAATAAAGTGGAATATAGATCTTAATATATATTTTCCAACACTTATTAATGATCTTGATTTGGAATCTGGTTGTGTGATTAGAATCAATTGGTAGCCATGGAAAATTTGAGGTCTATAAGAGGAGGAAGAACATTGGTGTACTAGAAAAATCAAGTAATTGAAGATATTTCCTATAAATTAGGTTCATTAATTGAAAATATGATATTTAACATAAAAAATAGGGGCACACTGTTTGAACACACGGTTTTACCAAATAGTGTAAAGACCTTGTAAAGGACACATTCCAAGGAGATACCCCACATCGTTATCATGCATGGTTTCCCTAACCATGAAAAAACTATAAACATTTACTATGTAGGGCCTTTGTATTTTTTATAATGGAATTCCACAAGGGGTATCATGGTTGCAATCAAGAAGTATCGCCCCTAGTTATCCTCTTTTTCACCTTGCACTGTTAGGGGAGACCATGCGGGCTAGTCTACATGGGTTCATCTAATTACATGTCCAAATATGTTTTCTAAATTCATGGGGTTTCAGACATAGAGCAATCAATAGACACCCCTATAACCACCATGACTACAATAGGTAACATCATAAGGGCCCTTTAACAGATTTTAACCCAAAAAACAAATGAGATGTGCCTTAATGAAAGGGAATGTCATTATTACCTCCACTCAATAAAGTTACTCATCCTTGAGCTGGCATTCTAAGGGTAAACATGTTCAATAGATAGATGTTGCAAACACTGTCATCATAATTCATTTTCCCAGTCCAATGTCTCTTCATGTATTCCGTCATGCCTCGAAATCCCATGTACTTCAGGAACATACCTTTCTCATAGTTTCTTAATTATTTTGTAAAAAATTCACATTGGATACTCTTGGAAGGATGCATCTACATCAAACTCAACCAAATAATTTTGAATGTCTTATGATGGTTCTGGGTAATATCAACAAAGATGATATATGTGAATGAAATCATGAATATAATAGTATCTATGAGAAAGTATTATCTAGTAAGCCAATGGTATGGTTTATTTTGAAACATAAAAGGCTCTTTTGAACCTAGGTGAGAGTTTACACATCCTATGAATATTATTATGGAATAAAAAATTTGATATACATAAGAAAATCATGTTTCTTCCCTCAAAATCAATAGTTATATGTATTCTATATGAATATTACTGATGTCTAGACTAAGCATTCATCATGTGTGTTTGGGTCAATTAGACCTACTCTGTAGTATCTTGAATGAGATGTGGTTCGTGAAATGATTCAACCTCTTTGTCTATACATCACAATGGTGAACACAAAGTCCCACCATTTGAGGCTTCATAAGGATTCATCTCGATGACATCCATAAAATTTTTATTATAAGAAAAATCAACAAGGGGTATTTGATTATCCCAATAAATCGACATGTTAAGTAAAAAAGAACAAATATTGACCGCCAAAACATAAAACATAATCTCTTTACCATTGTTAGATGGGTTATACGTTGTAATAAAAATAACGTTTTTAGCTAAGTCCTTCTGCAATGCCTTCCAAAACAATTATCTAGAGTAAGAATTTATTTCTAAAATGATAGAATGAGGAGCTACATGAGGACGTACAACCGAACAAACATAAAACCTCCAGATATCTTCTAATGACATAGTCTCTCACATAGGTATGAAATGGGTGACCTTCATTAAATGGTCAATTAAAACCCACTTTTTTTCATTTTCATAAGGTGATAATGGAAAACCATCTATTAAATCTATATAAACGTAGTCCCATTTACAAATGGAAATGAAAAATTTCAATAGAATCTTTATCGTATGATGATGTTCTGACTTTACCTACCAATAGAGGAGAAACCAAGTGATAATACATGAAATCAACCATTTGATATCAGATTAATAACTCTAGAACCATATATCTCGATACATCTTGGTCACATCGGGATGTACTTCCTCTAATAAGGAATGAAATCGCCACATAATCTCACCTATGATGTCAACTAGGACCAATACATGTCCATGGAATAATAATGCATCATCCCAATCCATGGTCGAAATAGAAGATTCACAACCATCAAAAATTATTTCTATAGTACAAGGACCTTTGGATCAGATACTTTAATCATTCTCACTCATCCCAGAAAGGTAGAGGCAAAAAATAAGGCTAAGGGGACAAACATCTTACTATCCCCCTAAACATAAACATATATTTCCAAAGGAAAATCCAGAATATAAAATTTGTAAATATCCTTCAATACTTCTTGTCTCTGTGTCCTTACGCTCATACCATTGACCACAACAATACCATTCCCAGGTGTGTACACACACTCTATATTAAATTACTTTATGTACTCAAGGAACCTGCATTGCCTGGGATTTACACATCACTATGTAATAATGTAGTAGGTGAGTTTTTAATCTATTGACATAATAGAAAACTTACCATGGAAACTTTTTTCTCCAACAACATAAGTCTTGATCAATCGAATCTATCTCTGGGTATTTTTTTAAGTAATTATTCTCATCATACCTCAACTGACAAGCCTTATATGTGATGACATGCTCATCCAGCATTAGAACATTTCCATGCCTGGTACATTATTCATCACATTATACTATATAGTTCATACCCACCTCTAGAAGAATCAATATTAGTGTTGAATTAAATCATCCATTCAACTCTTGAAAGGATTATTCACATTCATTGGACCATAAAATTTTTACAAAATTCTATATAATTTTCATAAGATGTGCTTCATATAGGGAGAAATCATAGATGAAGAGTATCCAATACCCAATAATTCCCATGAAACTTTATATGTAAAATAAATAATTTTGACTCTCCTAAGAAACAAAAGATATCACTTTCTATGGGATTACCAATTCTCCTCACAATGAGATAATTTTCTCGAGGAAGTGGACTTTTTCTATCAAAAAGTAGATTTCTTATAATATTTTCATAAATATGAGTCTCCCTTGGTGTATTCAACATAATATTAGGATAGTTATCATAGTATTGTGAATAGTGAGAATACACTAAGATATCGAAAACATATACATTCAAAAATGAATCCTGATAAGTGTGGAAAACTTGATTCAAAAGAGCCATAAAGACTATAGGTGTGTTTGTGAGACTAAATGATATTACCAGGTACTCATATAGATTATACATTCTCATGAAATCTGTGTAAGGTATTAATAATGAAATGAAATGTACTAGATGACATATTGTCCTCAAATCTAACAATGATAACACTATCATTCCTTATAAATGGTCTACGTAGTCCTCTATTTTAGGCAGTGGTTACCGATTCATCACTATGTTCTAGTTCAATCGATTATAATCAACAAAATGCCTGAGGGTACCATTTAATTCTTTGGATAATTTACTGAAGAACCCCAATGAGAATATATAAGAAATATAAACCCTTTAGGAACCAAATTCCATAACTAATTACTATTTTCCATATTATCTATAGGTTCCACCTTATAAGGTAAAATGATATCTAGTGATGCACTTGTACATTCTCAAAAGTAGACCCTATGTCTAAATCTGGAAGTACCCAAAAAAACTCATCAACAAACGTATCCATAAATCATTCCAATATTGTTGGCGCAAAAATGATGGATGAAAAGAAAGAGGGAAAAGAGGTCCCGCGACCTACCTCGCGATGCCCCAGCGTAGAGCCCCCCTATGCAACGTGGCCACTACAATGAAAAGGAGGTGGTACCCTCCATGAACGCCCCCGAAATTCACATGATCTCTACAAAGAAAAACTGGAGTTACCCACCACGAATGCCTCTGATGTTGGAGAGCCCGCCACGAAGCAAAGGAGGTGGTAGCCTACACGAACCCCCTCCAACATTCGCAAGCCCACCACGAAGTAAAATAGGTGGTATGCTCCGCCAACACCCTTGACGTCCGCGACCCGCCGCAAAGAAAACGAAGCCCTCTTCGTGCCATGTCGGCTCTTCTTCGCAGTGCCTCTTGCCTATAAATACCGAACCCCCCCCCCCCCCCGAGCCCAAAGGATGGACAATCCGACCTTTCACCTTCCTGGATCCCAAATCGCAAATCACCCTTTTCTCTAAGAATCATGAGCTACGCGATGTATTTTTACTTCGTGAGGTGCCTCTACATTGTTTCGTTTTGATCCCCTCTTCTGAGAGGGATGGCCTTCATGAAGCCTAAGGGTATTCGCGTAGGAAGGGGATCCCCAAGGGGATCCGGGTAGTCATGGAGCGTTTATCATTCGCGAAACACCCTTCATGTACATGTGGTCCACATTCTGATGCAGGGTCACTGTACTTCATGAAACACATTGCTTCACGACACATCGCTTCACGAGGATCCTATGCTCCGTGAGGCAGTGCTATGCGAACCCCCTTCCTCTTCACGAAGAACCTCCCATTTTCACCTCCACCTCATGATAAGGCTAACGAACCCCCCCCCCCCCTTCTTGAAGCACGCCTCTTCGCACGTTCCTTCCACCACACAGAGTGACCGATCTCTACAAGGCACACGCCTATGTTCTCCTATGCCTGGTTATTCCTTTTCCCATGGAACCCTTCAAGCTCGCACGATGTGTTTTCAAAGTCCCCTGGATGATACCGCCCGTGGCGTTGCTTCGAATAATGATTCTTCACATAGGCACGCTAATGGCTATTGCTTCGTCACAAAGCCACACTAACGTAGAGCCCTCGATCGTTCTCTTTGTGACCCGCCTCTGGTACGACATTGCTTATACCTTCCCACCCTCAAGGAGAAGACGTTACAGGTTATGTAAGTCCTAGGGCTGCGGTGTAACCCCACCTCGTCCAAGCTGTAGGATATTAAACTTCCGAGTACCCTCATCCTCAACACACGTCTTTAAACTACAACCTCTCCACGTACCTCTCTTGTGGGGTGCCCCCACCGTGGACATTATCCACTCCCCTTGGTCTCCACAATGGATGATATCCTCTTTCTGAGAGCAGCGTTTGTCCACGGGGGAGGGGCATCCCCCTTGGTGTAAGCCCCTAACTATCCTTGTAAGTGGAAGATCCCCTGCTCCCTCTTTTCATCTTCACTCTCCATGGCTAGCAGAGGATGTGATAAGGAACATGCCACCCTCCTCTATTCTTGGGTGCCAAATCCCTCTCCCTCTGTTCTTTTTCACCCTCGAGCCTCCATCATGGAGTAAGTCCCAACATCATGGGCCACCCAACCCGTAAGCCAGTATTCTCTTCCCACGGACGCACCCTTCGCGACGTGATCGTCAGGTCCCTACAACCTCTTGTTTCTTTCACTAAGCATGACTTCTAGGATGTTAGAGTGAGCATCGTCCATGACACACCTTGGGCCACCTCAGAGCATAAGCTCCAAGCTCCACCTATCCCGCATGACGTTAAATTATGACATCTAAACAATGTGGACTTTGTTCCTTGCCATGGTAGGGTATGTAGGAAGCCTCCCCGAGGTTTAAGCCCAACACCCATCGTACCAAGGTCCATCTTCTTGTCGGTTCACTGCTGCCCCATCCGAACTACGATGAATTTGATCCATGGCAAGATAGGGTACGTAGGAAGCCTCCTTGAGGTTCACACCCCCAATCCACATGGACCATGGTCCTTATTCACATTGGTTCTCCGACACACCCCTGTCCTTCATGATGTTAAACTGCATCCCAATTTTGTGGTAAGATGCTGTGATCCCACCATATAGTTGTTCTGACATCCCTTCATGTTGGTCCAACAACCCCCACACCAACCCAAACTCAAAGGACATTGATCCATGTCAAGGTATGGTGTGTAGGAAGCCTTTGTGAGGTTCAATCCCACACCCATCGGACCAAGGACCATATTCAGGATAGCCCTCCGATACACACCCTTCTGAACTACGTGGTCTTTGATCTGTGTCAAGGCATGGTACGTAGGAAGCCTCCCTAAGGTTCAAGCCCACCGACCATTGGCTCCGACTGCCTCTATGTTGGTTTTCCAATCCTTCACCTGAACTATAAAGACATTGATCCATGTCATGGCATGGTATGTTGGAAGCCTCCCCGAGGTTCAAGCCCAACACCCATCGGATCCTCCATCCATCTTCACATCGGTTCACCGACACCCATCTGAAATATGTGGTGTTTGAACGATGTCAAGACATGGTACGTAGGAAGCCTCTCCGAGGTTCAAGCCCATCACCCATCAGACCCCCGGTCCAGCATCATGTCGTTTCACCGGCGCCCACTCGAACTACGAGGAATTTGATCCACGACAAGGCAGGGTACGTAGGAAGTCTCTTCGAGGCCCAAGCCCAAAAAAACCATCTTACATTCTGATTCTTACTCGGGCCTCCATGTCCTGGTGAGATCATGCACCCCATTCCCCTCCACACCATTCGAGAATCCGCCCATGTGTTGGCCCCAACATCGGTGTTCTCTCAGATGGGTTTCTCAATATGATCCACCTTTATCGGTGTTCTAATCAGTCTGATCGGTCTCTGCTAGATATTAATCATTCGGAAAACCCTGTGTTAAACATGTGAAGCTAAGGAAAACCTCAGATATATGCCTATGGCAAATGATTCCCCACGCTCGATGTGGGATACCTCTAGATTTTTTGCCCTCAATAATCCCTATAATAAGTGGAAAAAGATAGAAATTACAATTCCCCAGCGTCCAGACATGCCAGTGATGCGTCGACGTGACTACTCCCCCAACTGAAGGTTTCTTCTCTAACTAGACCCCATGGAATGTCCTGATAGATACATTGTAATTAACCGTAATCCATGGAAACATGGAACTGGGAGGATTTTGACGAACAACGTAAAAAATATATGATGGAAACCCAGACTAGGTGACGAGTTCTGAGGAGGAATCCACGGAAAGTAGAACTGACATCCCATCATATTATTTTGATCAAGGAACAGACATCCCTGAATAAGGATCAAATGCCACCCAACATTGGAAAGCGGGAATACGGGGAAACAGAGCCGCGCCGACGTCCCCCGAATGTGACGGACGCGCGCACCCCGGCGAAAGCGTCAAAAACAGAAATGGTGAACCCCACGGGAATTTCTTCTCCTCAATGTGTAGATTAGTAGCGTTGGAGAAATCAGTAGAGTGACGTGTCACCGGATCCAGATATTTGGAACTATGTCCCACCAAGAAAATAGCGGGTCTGGCATGAAACTCACTAGAAGTTGGTCTAGTAGAATGTTAGTTATCCCATTCTGCGACGTTGTCAGCGTGGTTCCCTCTTACCAGCCACAGAATACGGGGTGACGCTGGGGCGCTGGTTATTGATTTATTTTCCTATTACTGCTGATTAGTTAATCTCCCTGCTTCTTAGGAATGAGGTTTCTGCCACCGGAACATGATCACCACCCACCCTCCAATGTAGGGGAAGGGGAAACACTAGCACAACTTCTCCATGTGGCTCCACTACTTCCACAACGACGTCTGCGTCCACGAACGTGGGGCACCCATGCCCCATATCCCCACCAGATTTCATCCAACGAAGGGTGAATAACGACCTCATACATCGTTACGAGGAGGAGGGAATAATCCCAACTAGGTATATGGCCCACATGGACCTGGAGGCATCCAGGCAGTTCCATCAACGCTGCCCCCGAGGGACGCGCAGTGAGCCGATGCTCCCCACTCCGACCTTCAACCATTTCGGGAGCCTCTCCCTGGAACACCTCGATGACTCCATACCCTATGCCGATGAGGTAGGAGATGTTCAGGCCCACCTGGCCAGTGTTCCATCCTAGGGGTTCCCAGCAAGGGCCTCCACTAGGCTGCGCCAGCGTCACCACCTGGTTCCACAATCTGAAGAGCAGGTAGACTCCCTACCTGCACCACCAGCCCCTGCCCGGCTGACCCAACGCCAATGTCAGACATATGTCGAGGAGGGTGCTCATCAAGGGGTGTCGACATCAGCGGGTACTAAGTCCCAAGCCACCGACGACGTGCATCATCAACCCCTGCATACAACGAGCATGGGAAACTATGTGACTAACCTCGATCGAGGACCCAACCACCCCACAGGCAGGCTGGGTCGACTCTCCTGGTCGCAGACATAGGCAATGGCCACCGAAGACTAACCCACAATAGTGCCACCCGGTGAGGAGACCCTCCCCGTGCAACCACAATGGAGGACGTGGGCATTTCCCTCTCCTAGGCCCGACTTGGAGGAATGCCCTATGCCACCTTCAACCGGAATGAGGGCCATCCCCATGGTAGAGACACCTCATATTGGAGCCTCTACCATGCTCACTACATTGGGTATAGAGCCATACCTCCTTCCACGGACCGCCAGGGTAGGTATGTTGTAAATCCAGTCACTCTATGATGTGAGGACCTTCCTCACATCTTTGTAGTAGCATACATAGGTCTTATTCATCTTATTAACCTGAGGGGTGGAGATCAACTTCACTTCAGCAACATCCAGCTCAGTGGCCCTACCCATGTTTTTTCTGATCAATATGGGGACTATCCTCGCCCTGACAACACGAAGGGAACAAGTCCTGGAGGTCCTACCCATGCTCCCATCGGTTCTGGCAGGGGTCCCACCCGTACCAGCACTAAGCATAGAGGTCCTCCTCATGTCCGCTTTGACATCTTCCCCGGTGCTACTTGCACCCTAGCCCACTCAAGAGGAAGTACTCCTCACCCAAACACTAGTACGGCGGAAGGACCTACCCATGTCGAGTATTTCCCTTTCCCCGAAGAGACATCATGGGGAAGGAAGGCGGGTCGTCGATTCCACAAGAAGTATACCGAAAAACTTCAGAATGAGATCAAACTAGTCTGTTTCTCCGATTCTGAAGCAGAGAAAGACTCAGCAGGGGAACCCTCCCCTCGGTCCTCTGTGTCATGGAACATGGTAGGAACAAGGCGTATCAGCCTCATCCTTCGAGAGTGTGATGTACACCGGATTCCCACCTATATTCAAAGGTACATCCAGGATGAGTATATCTTGGGATTCCATCAGTTTTCGACAGTGGAGTCACCACCATCATCACTTGAAGTACCCTCTACCTCGACCATAATTATGGAGAGTTATTTTGGGGACCGATGGAGGTTGAGTAACCGCATGACCCATCATCGGTAACCGCGATCCCTCAACCAGAAGATGTGGCTATCATCCCTTCGTATCGTGACATCGTAGTCAGATCACCACACTACTCGGTGGATGGCCCGGAATTCTATGGCCAGTCGGCTCATTCGCCGTATTCTCCGCCACCCAGTATACAGTGTCAATGTTCCACATCATTACCACTACGGGTTCCTCATCCACCTCTGGTTGACGAGTGGGGCAATACGGGTCCAGCCCTGAATCTGAGGCCAGGAACACATGGAACATTCTTGCGGCGGATCACATCCCAGAGAAGATTTGACCAGAGGGAGCATCAAACTTATGGGTGCCGGAATCCCTCACCCCATAGGATGTTGAGTACATCCGTCAAACACTATGGTAGATACACTTCCGTATTTGTTATCATTGGGTGGTGTACCACAGGAGACAAGTGCAGTTGGAGGAGATCGGTGAGCAAATGTTTGGTCTATTTGGCCACACTCCTCAGGGACCAGTGCACTGAGTCACATGGTCTCCAGAGGACCCTCCAAGAAATATGTGTTCAGATCTTCAGGGTACTCCGCAAAATCATCAGGGAGCGTACCCCCACATTCGAGTCCATGGATGAGGGAAGTAAGATGCCCTCCTCTTCATCCCTATTCGATGACAGACCATCTCGATATGCGATATTGAGGACGTTCCCCTGGGAAGGGTTGTGGTCCATATGGCCAATGTTGTGGACAAGTAGGACGATCTAGAATTTCTTGATGGAGACTTCCCCTCTGAGGGTGAAACGCCATTGTTGGACCCATCAGGGAGGTTTACTTACTCCTAGAGGAACTTCCTGGGTCTCCCTGCACCCACCGAGTCATTTTTACTCAGTGGGAATGGTGGTAAGGGTAAAGAGCATGTCGCAGCTGTCAAGAACTCTGACCCATCAGCCTTAGTGCAGAAGAAAGAGGAAGACCCTGAGAAGGCCATTCTGCTCTTCCAACTTGCTGAGCAGAAAATGCTAGTCGGTGAACTCCTAGATAAGCGCACTATAGAGCGGTGAACTTACTATAGTTATTCTAGGATTGGGAAGTAGGTGCAGGAACAACATCCCCCCAGTGAGATGGCTCCAGGAAACCTTGATCATACCACTCCCGCGAATAGGGTTGACGTCGAAACTCACGGCAAGAGTGTGCAATACGTCTCACCAAACAATCCCGAATGGTGCGACAATCCGAGGAAGTTTCCCCGAGTTCCCCCAGGTGCCCTGTAGGACGCTCCGCCAGTCACTCCACGAACTGCTGAACCCATTTACAGTGTCGAAGTGCCCAAAAATGCAACTGTGGTTAGGGATCCCCCACCAATAGAGGGACCCCCTCCCGGATGATCACAGAGCAGCACTCATCGCCTTCCTCGAGGCATTGGAAATGCGGTATTTGGTAGCCTGACCAGATGGGAATCCATATCCTGCGTGGGTGGAAGATATTCCTGCACCCTCGGGTTTTGGAAATCCCACTTTCTGTCCCCTTAACAGGACTGGAGATCCGCCGCAGCACCTATCCCACTTTTCCTAAAGGTGTGGCCCCATGTTGGGGACCCCAATACAGTAGGAAGCCTCCAAGATCATATGTTTTGTGCAGACATTAGAAGGACCTGCGTTTGTCTAGAACAACCAGCTCCCTATTGGATAGGTGATCTTCAGGGAGGATCTTTGCCGATAATTCCTATATCAGTTTAGTTCTACCTCATGAAAGACCAGTATTGAAAACATATTCAAGTTTAAAAAAAGGCCTGATGAGAGAGTTACAGACTTCATCACCCAGTGGAAGGGGCTCACATACTCCCTCGACCTTCTTGTGACTCATTAGCAATTACTGACGATGTGCGTAGGGAATGTTAAAATATAACCGGTTCCTTCCCTCATTAATAAAAACTACCATGTAGGGTTCCGAGACTTCTTAGATAAGGCCCAGCGCCTCGAGGAAGCCTTGCAACTGGCTAGTCAGGCGCGTCAGCTACCCTATGTGATCCCAGCAAGGAGGGCTGGTAGAGCCAAGCCCACTACGGTGGCCCAAATAGAAGCCCCATGCAGCTAGAGTTGCTACCAGTAGCACCAGCTCTGCATCCTCGCAGAGGCCCGCCACCGCTGGAACAACCTACTACACATCACCGACTCCCTCAGAATCGACTGTTACCCCAACGCAACGTGCCACCGCCACCTAGGCTGGATAATCAAGAACCACCTCCTTGGCACGCTCCTCGAGCCCCTCATCAGGGCCTGGCTCGCAGAGCCCCCTATCCGGAAAAAAGGCACTAGACTTACTCGTTCAGTGAGGATCAGGTCCCTGGTTACTTGAGTAGTGAACTAGAATAATGGATTGTGCGCCTACATGAGTGCAGAAGGCCGTTATATGGGAATCTCACCGATCTCCCAAACTACTGCCCATATCATCGGATTCTTTGGAACACCCTCAACCAGTTCTATGTGTTTAAATACTAGCTCCATGACCAGGTCGATAACAACATATTCAGGCTAGGCATGGCCTCGTCACATGTGGCGGGTGTCTTTGTGAGGTCATACAATGGTAGCGATGACGAAGGTGAGTGGCAGCAGGTTCCCAACTGTAGATCCCCGGAGTACGATGACTGAATGGCTTGTAAAATAGTTTCCAGTGCCCATGTTATTATTTGGGCTTGCCTGGATGAGCTAGAGCCTTCAAAGTCTGCAGCCAGTGCCTCTACGTCATCATCTCAGCAAGCCTCTTCCCAGGAGATCAAGCATCGACAACACAAGAACAAGCTACGCGCTCCACCAATGTCGTCGTCATCCCGCACTCTCGGTGACTTCATGCCCCCTTAGATGGGGATCCCTCCCAGAATCCACCCAGTGGTGGATAGTCCACGGTACACTTTGGTTAATACCATTGAGTTGGTAAATCCATATATGACTATCGATGAAGGGGGCGAACCTCCACAACGTCCCCAGCTGGCGTCAACGTCGTCGATACTGTGGCCACATGGGTCGTCAAGGCACGTCAATGGGCACTTTTATCCAGGCCATTCATGTCACTGAGACCAGACAGTAGGCCCATCGTAGAGCTCAGCATGCACATCCTCCTCATCTGGTGTCCTCGGATATACCTCCGCCTCCGTTCATGCTTCAAGATCAGGCAGTGCTACATCGTCCGTACCATGACCAGTCTCTCCCTACTACAGTCCAATATTAGTTTTCCGGTCCTCATATGGAAGCTACTCTTCAAGCCTCGACTAATGTGTTATGGGGCATACCTATCACTAGCCAGCCCCCAGTCCAGCCGGCATGACCATTCATGCCTCCAATCGCAGAGCAACCTCTTGTAAGAAGAAGTTGGCACCTGGCATGGAAGTATGATGTTTTGAAGCACCTTTTCGGCAACCTAGTGAGGAGCTCACCAAGGCTCTAAGGAGACCCCTCCAGTTTGAGAAATAGGTACCAGTTGGAGAAGCCTTCCACGTTGTGGAAATTGAGAACGTTGAATGCCTGGTAGTTATCACATTCTCTGGTGAAGACGAAGTCCCTCCCATACAGGGGCACATTCGTCCACTATACATCACTGGTCAGTTAAATGGTGTGAAAGTCTGTTACTGCCTTGTTGACACAGGATCTAGGATTAACCTAATCTTGAATTGGACATTGAGGAAGCTGGGGTTATTTGATGATGATCTAACTTCCTCTGACCTCAGAATCCAGGGATACGACGGGATCAAGAAGACCATGGTTGGCAAGATCTGTTTGAAGACCCAATTTGGTGGCCTAGTTGCCAGTACCGAATTTATGGTTGTCTCCCAGGACACCACGTACAACGAATTTATGGGGAGGCCATGGCTCCACCTACATGTGGAGGTCCCTTCATCATATCACCAATGCCTCAAATACTCCCTCAATGGTCGAGTAGGTGTGCTCCTTGAAGATGTGTCTCCTTTTGCCTCTTGTGAAGCCCACTATCTGGATGCTGACTATTACAAGAGATAGAATAAGCAGATCCTGGAAAGCAAGATTAAACCCGCCACTATTACAAGTGAATCCTAGGTAGGTCTATATGATGCCTACATCTTCCTGATCCATCGGTAGGATTCCATGACCCCCTGACATGGAGAAATGCTTTGTCATTTTAGGTGCGAGAGGAAGTCATATTCCCAGGTCCAAGTGAAGAAGAAAAATCACCTCATACTCCTACACCAACCAAGCTCGGGGATCCCAGAACCTCCTACCACTATACGGTATAGAAATTTCAGGATCATCGCAATGGCACTAAGTCATTCGTGTTTGTTTCACCGGGATGGAATTAACCAGCTCAAGGTGACGCGCCACTACTTATTTGATCTTATCATGCGTGACCCCATGGGAGGGAGACTAGATGGGATTAGATCGACTACCTTCATCGCTATGGTCTCAGTGGCACTTGAATCTCTTGAAATGATGAGCACTGCCGCTCAAGCCGACACCAACCTCCCATCAGAGTCTGCTGGCTGGTAGAAAACTCCCCCCATAGAAGATACCACCAAAAGTGGAGAAGATGATCTAGAGGATTCTCCCCTTGCCTTTGAAGAAGGCATCTCTACCATGGTCGGTGAACTGGTATAGGTGAGCCTTGGTAGCAAGGCAGATCCGAGGCCCACATAGATCAGTGCTACCATGTCCCTCTAGGAGAAGCAACAATACGTGAAATTCCTTAAGGAGAACCGTGATGTATTTGCCCGGAGTAACGGAGGGATTCCAGGTCAAGATCCCTAGATAGCCGTCCACCGCCTTGGCCTCCCGAAAAACCATCACGGGTCCAAGAATCCTCCTAGAATGATGCACCCTTCTCATGGTGCCATGGTTGAGGCCGAAGATGACAAGCTTATCAAAGCCAACTTCTTCAAGGAGGACCAATACCCCATGTGGCTGGCCAACAGTGTGCTAGTCAGGAAGAAGAACAGGAAAATCAATGTTTTTATTGACTTTTGTGATCTCATCCGCCACTGTCTGAAGGATGATTTTCACCCCCAGTGACAGAGTAGTTGATTGATGCTATGGTCGGGTTCGAAGCTCTCTCCATCATGGATGGGTATTCAGGGTACAACCAGATCTGGATTCCCCCTGAAGACAAGGATTCCACTGCTTTCAGGCCCCCCCATGGTACTTTTAATTACAAGGTTATGCCCTTCGGCCTAAAAAATGAAGGTGCCACCTATTAGCGGGCCATGCACCGCATATTCAATCCAATTCATGGAACATTGGTGGAGTCCTATGTGGTTGATCTGGTGGTCAAATATCACCAGCACCAAGACTATCTCAAAGACCTTGAGAAAGCTTTCGGCTTCCTCTGTTCCAACCACTTGATGATGAACACATTGATGTGTGCCTTTGGGGTCACCTCCGTGATGTTTCTATACTTCGTTTTCAGATATCGTGGCATCAAGGTCGACCCATAGAAGATCAAAGCCATTTACCAGATGCCTCCCCTGGCTAATATTCGAGAGCATTGAGGTCTTCAAGGCCATATAGCCTACATACCCCGATTCATTGTGAATCTGGCTGGCATGTGTAATCCCTTTTCCCTGCTCATGAAGAAACGATCTGCCTATTAATGGGACGAAGAGTTCCAGACCACTTTTGAGGAAATCAAGAAGTATCTACCCCAGCCTCTAGTCTTGATACCACTCGTCGCCCGAATGCCGCTGGTCCATTATATGACCGCCCTGGAATGGGTCTTAGTGCCCTGCTCGCCCAGAAGAACAATGAGGGGACAGAGAACCACCTCTACTACCTCAGTTGCATGCTGCTTGATACAGAGACCAGATACTCCCCCATCGAAAAGAGTAACCACAAAATCATGTTTACGGTACAGAAATTGCGACATTACCCACAGCACCATAAGGTACAGTTGGTCTCTCGGGTAGACCCACTGAAGTACATCCTGAAACGCCCGATTTTGAATGGCTGGCTAGTACGGTGGGCAGTAATTCTCTAGCAGTTTGAAATCATGTTGGTTCCTCAAAATTCTATAAAGGGGAAGGCTTTGGAAGACTTCCTAGATGCCCATCCAACCTCCGTGAATCAATCCTTGGACCTAGATTTTCCTGATGAGTCAATCCTCTCAGTCGATCATGTCGTCTCATGTTGGAAAATGCACATCGACGGTGCCTCTCCATGCCCCACCAGTAGGAGGCTCAATGACCCTAGGCTCAACAGAGTGGGTCTGGGTATCATCTTCATCACCACAGTGCAAGTCGTTCTGTTGTACTCATTCCTGTTGTCAAAAGGTTGCACCAACAACAAGGCAGAGTATCAGGCTCTCATCACTGGCCTTGAGCTGGCCCTTAAGATCAATGTGCCACATTTTCCCAAGAAAGGGGATTCTGAACTAGTCATAAAGCTTGTAAATGGAGACTATGCTGTCAGGAAGCCAGAGCTCATGCCTTCAATGGAGTGCACCCTTCATCTAATGGCCCAGTTTTATTCTCGACCAGAGCTTACCCATGTCCCTCGGTCCCAGAATGGTCGAGCGGACGCTTTAACTGGTTTAGCTGCGTCACTTGTAGAACCTGAGCAAAATGATCTGATTATACATGTGGCACAATGGAGATTCATTTCTCCCGTCATCTCATAGGATGACGATGGTCCACCGGAAAGCCATCTTACCGTCAAATTCTCCACATCAGGAGCCCCAGGTTCATCAGACGCGGTGGTTTAGACAACTCCCGACTGGAGACCACCTTTTTTTGAGTATCTCCAAAATGGATGCCTCCCGGATGATTGGGCCAAGAGCGAGCAAATCTGACGACGTGCACTGCGGTGTACCCTCCATAGTGGTTCCAGTCTTGAGAAGATCATCTATAAGCATGGTATTGATGGTGTTCTCTTCCGTTGAATTCAAGGAGTCGAGATTTATCAACTCATGCAATATTTTTATGATGGTTCCTGTGGATCCCACCAGGCTGGGCTGATGCTGTCGCATCAGATTCTGAGAATGGGGTACATCTGTCCCTCTATGATCCACGATTGTATCGTGTTTTCCAAGAGATTCCACACATGCCATGTTCATGCTAATTTCTTGCATCGTCCACCAGGACCTCTCCACTTCACCAATTACTCATGGCCCTTCGTGGTATGGGGGCTTGATGTCGTAGGACCATATCCACCGGCAACAGCTCACCAGTGCATATTCATCCTGACCGCAACAGATTTCATCTCCAAATGGGTAGAGGTAGTCCCACTTAAGGAAGTCTAGGTTCGATCCATTGAAAATTTTGTGAGCTCCAACATCATCTACCGATTCGGAGTCCCTCACGCCGTGCACACTGATAATGGCACAATCTTCCGACAACTAAGGTGAAGAAATTGTACACCAAGTAAAATACCAGTTCAACCCATATATATCGCTATCACGTGCAGAAAAATGGATAGATCGAAATGTTCAAAAAAACCATCTCTAACATTTTTCCTAAAATGGTTGGTCAGAACAAGAAGATTTGGCTGGACAAGCTCCCCAACGCCCTCTAGGATTATCAGACAACAACTCGCAATTCCACCCAGGTGACTCCATATTTCCCAGTGTATAGGGCTGAGGCCATCCTTCCCATTAAGATTTAGCTTCCATCATTGCACACTATAGTCTATGACCAGCAGGCGCCAGATAAGGTGGCATAAATCCATCTAGCTAAATTGGAAGCACTTGACGAGAGTAGGCTCCGTGCCCTGCACAATATGGAAACGTGTTAGAATAAGATAGCTAGAGCCTTGAACAAGAAGGTTCACCTCTGCTCTTTTCTGCAAGGCAACTTGGTGTTGGTCCTCTAAGCACTAATGATCCCTGGTAGGAAACCACCCCATTTGGAGCCCAAATGGGAGGGACCTTACATCATTCATAAGGGTTACGTCAATAGAGCGTACTCTTTGGTGACCATGGATGGTGAGCACATAACTCCTCTCACCAATGCCAAGTTCCTCAAGAAATACTTTCCATGAGCCCCTTTGGTCCTGCATGACCTTAAACTGTATAGTCCTACACAACCATAAACTATACATTCCTGCAAAACCTTAAACTGTATGATCCTGCATGAGCTTAAACTGGACGGTCCTGCATGACCCTAAACTGCACGACGGTCCTGCATGACATTAAACTATCCAGTCCTGCATGACTTTAAACTATGCATCAACCTGCATGACGTCAAACTACATCTTTCGAACTATGTATGGCTTGATTCCCATCCTCATGGGATATGTAGGAATGCTCAGACGCCTCGTCTTGAGCCCAACACTGAGCTATTTTCTTTGACAGTCTTCCATGTGTATAGTCTCCACTGAGTTTCCATGCTTGATTTGGAGTAGGCTTCCTTAGCCCCACTCATATGAGGATTATAATGGTCACACCATGTTCCCAATCCCATTCTTATATCCCCTCCTCATTCTAAATGGCGTTAAATTGCATCTTGAGAACTAAGTATTGCATGATTCCCATCCTCGTGGGATACGTAGGAACACCCAGACATTTTGCCTGTTGGCCAAGCCCCAAATCCAAAATCTTCCCCTTGGGATAAGACATATGGAAGGGTGCATACTTTTTTCCCAATTCACGTTGAGCTAGCCTAGATCCGGCTATACGTACCCCTCCCTGGTGATGTTCGCCTCTTTCGTAGATGTGTATAGCTATGCTTCACCAACTCCTTGACTGGGATTCCATCACCTTCCCCACCCGAAAGGGCCCCAGAATTGTATGGATGCTATGCCTAAGGGACCTCTTTCCACTTTGACCCAACACCCATGAGGATGTCGAGCAACAGGACGATACAAGTGCCGCGTTGTGAATATGGTTAGAGTTCGATGCTCGTTTGTTGCTCCCACTTCAGTTATCTATCGGGATGTTGTGTTTCCAACATTGTCAACATTGTCCTAGATAGTTAGGACCACCCCAAGATGTCCCAAACATCGAGTGTAGTGGTTCGTTCTACCCCATCCCCATGTGAAAAACTCCCCTCAGGAGATACCAGCTATCAGAACTCATTGGATGGAGATTGACAAGACCGGCTCTTTGTTTCCCACACCGAGCACTGCTCACGTGGGTTAGGAGTTGTGATGAGGCAACAACTGTAAAAGAGTGCATATGACCTTCCACCTGGCCTAGGTTATCTCTGATAGGATTGTACAACCTGGTGTGGGATTATGTCCTCATGCACGTCAGGTTACACGTCGTGCAGTACATATCCCCGGATGAGACCGTCCCCCGTCCCTCGTCCTTATTGAAAGATGTTAAACTACAAACTAGTCAGGCCTTCCTGACCAAGGCCTAGAATTAGGCCCCTCGGCCTTCTCAGGCCCCCGACCCTCATCCTTATTGTAAGACGTTAAAATGAAATTCGGTCAGGCCATCCGGACCGAAGTCAAACTATCAGGCCCCTTGGCCTTTTCGAGACTCCTGCCCTGGTCCTCTCTTATGGGAGTATATGATGTGGTACGAGATAATGTCCTCATTCATGTCAGTTTGTTCATAGTACCATACACCTCCCTTGATTGGGGGTATCCTACCCCCCCCCCCCCCTTATCCTACATGACGTTAAACCGAATCTTGAGAACTACGTGTGGCTTGATTCCCATCTTTATGGGATATGTAGGACCACTCGAATGTCTAGAATTCGAGTCCAGCCCCATCTCTCGGAAATCTCTATTTCACCTTGTCCCCTAGGCCCAACCTTCCCTGATTATGGGATTATTTTGTGTGGCATGGGGTAAGGTCCTCATTCACGTTAGGCTTCTAATGACCATGCCATGTACCTCTTCCTCCTAAGCTTCTGCATCAGCCTTCTTCGGCGGTTCATCTATGTGCCTAAGGTTACACACCGAGTGTGACTCACGTGGGCTTACGTATCGGTTCGAGGTCTGCGCATACTTGGAAAGTTGTCATCCCTCCATGGTCTGAGATGTAGGACCATAAACTAAGATCTCCCCATAACTATGTACGGTTTGATTCCCATCCTATTGGGATACATAGGAAGGCCCAGACGCCTTGTCTATCTGTCCAGCTTGAGTTCAGGTAATTTTTATTTTTTGTCCTGCCTTCGGGCCTTTGACTACGGGACAACATGGTGTGGTGTGGGATTATTTCCTCATTCACGTTAGGGATTCCAGAGCTGCACTGATTGCACCCCGTTCTAAAAATTAGCACTCTTGTTTCCTGTCCCTCATGATATTAAACCATATGTTGTCCTGCTCGACGTTAAAAGGAACCCTCTAGAACTACGTATAGATTGATTCCCATCCATATGAGATACATAGTACCACCCAGACATCTTGTTTTCGGGTCCAGTTTAGCTTGGAGCTAGTTTCTCTGGCCCCTTTCGCTCTCACCCCTATTTGGGCCCCTTGGCCCAAGATTCCTCCCTCAAAATTATGTATGGTGGGGTGTGGGATCATGTGCCTATTCACGTTGGTTATGTTTCATGGAAATGTACACATTCCCCACATTGCATCGTCTCTTCTACTTCTGTGTTGAATGACGTTAAAATGCATGCTTGGTCTTATCACATGACCCTAAACCTTAGTATCATCGTCCTGGATGCACGATGAATAACAGAACTGCATTGTGATGACCTCATCATAGAGGATGTCACGTTGGGTATTGGTCAAATGTGATGACATTTTTCAATGCCGACTACAGATTGATTCTTGTGGTGATGCTAGGGCTTGCTACACTAGGCCTGTCACTTCACAAAAAAAAACCACTCACCTTAAAAGAACAACATGATTTATCAAATACCGCTTCTCTTTGTGGGAGGTCTAGACCCACACACCCCGTTCATCCTTTTCACTGGTACCTTACCATGTCGTTCTACCTTTCAAGAACTACATATGTCTTGATTCTCATCCTCAAGAGATATGTAGGAGTGCCTGGGCACTTCCCCGTGGGCCCAACCTAACTTTCATGTTCAGTCCCTTGACTCGAGCACTTCCCCATAGAACACATTGTAAGTAGGGATTATGTCTTCATTCACGTCGGGTTTTGGAACCACCTTACCACATGTCTCATGCTCTCCTTACCCATTCATGGTCTGAGTTCTACGACCTTAAACTAAGTCCATTTCATGAACTACATGAAGGTTGATCCCCATCCCCATGGGGTACGTAGGAAAGACTTTTCACTTTGCTCCATACCCAAGTCAACTCTAGTTTTTGGTCCCTAGACCTATAACCTCTCCCCGAGAACAAATCATGGTTGGAACCCCCGATTCCCATTCACGTCGGATATTTGAGTCACCCCACCATGTGCCACCTGTGTTTCCTCCCATCTATGGTCCGAACTATATGACCCTAAACTAATATATCCCTATTAGAAGGGACTTGACTCCCTCTATCTAATATGTCTCATTTAATTATTTAGATGTGTTTTGACAATGAGACTAATGTGTTGAGTTTGAATGGAGACATTCCTCTCATTCCATGACTAAACATTGTGAGCTCTCCATTTGGATCCTCATCCTCTTCCACATACTAAAGGTCCCTCAGACAACATGGATTTTAGGCTTAAGGGCTCTCCTTGAATGATGGTCCTAAGGTCTTTCCAACCATTTCAGGACAATGTACCTAAGGATCTTGGATGACATCTGTGACAGGTCCCGTGTTTTAAACATGGTCAACGGTCGACCCTCATTTGTTTTTCCCCATTCTAGGCTAACACGATATGGATGCTGCGTTTTTTCCACGGTCAATAGTTACTAACCATCGTCACGCCGCCATCATTTTGATCCGAATTTCGAGTGTCATGATTCAAAAATTTCCATTTCCTCATGTTCAAGAGGAATTCCAACATACATGACTTTAAATATTGGCGTGTCTAGGTGTGCTACACAGACATGTTAGAATCATTGGGCCGGTATTCTTAGTGCGTCCCTTTTCCCCACCATGACCCTTCCTATGTCAGGAAACTCCCACCACTACGTCTTGTTTCCCACACCGATCACGACTCGCGTTGGATTAGTAGTTTTGGTTAGAGGTGTACCGGCACAACCAAACTGTTCATCATCCTGCATGACATTAAACTGTGCCTCCAGAACTATGTGTGGCTTGATTCCCATCCTTATGGGATATGTAGATACACCCTCATATTTCTCCTAGGGTCCAGCCCCATGAATTGTAAAGTCATGTTCCTCTCTATTTCCGGCCTCCTAGCCTAACCCCTCGTGGGGATTCTCCAAGATGACATTGGGAAGCGACGACTCCCTCGCTAGAGAGGCTCTGTGTAAAAGAATAAATGATCCATGATCAGACTGATGCACCATATAGTGTGCTTCCACCATGATGGCGTAACCCCAATAGTGTTGGATTCTATTCGAACAAACCCTCACTCTACATTCCATGCTTTTCGTACCCCCTTATTTGGACCCTCGTCCTATTTCACGTCTGGAGGAACCCCCTAACAGTATGGATGCTCCACACATGGCCCGCCTATTGACCTGTTCCAACATTCTGAAAGGAAAATGGGTCAAATTTTGAGTTGGGCCCCATATTTTAAACATGGTCAATGGTCGGCCCTCATTTTTTATCCCCATTTCAGGCAGACGCAATAAGGATACTGTGTTTTGAACATGGTTGAAAGTTATCCTTCATTGTCACGCCACCCCCCATAGTGTTCAGGATGTTGGGTATCATGATCCACACCTCCCACCTCCCTATATTCGGACTAACCCCAACGCCCCTGGTGTTACCCTGCCCGTGCACCATATCACATCGAAAGAAGAGCTCGTCGATTGTTCTGAGGTCCTAATCTTCCGATCGGGCCTCTCCCGTGTCTTCCCAGAAGATCCGGATTGGTTACATAAACCCTAGATACTCGAAGCTTGGTCGACGCATTATGGTAAGATGGAATTTCATGGTGATCACCTATTGTTACTCACATTGGGCTCACCCGAATTATCATAGGGGATGACAACTAGACATTTCACGAATATAACAGATGCGTATGAATCCAACCTCGATAACGAGACTCATGCATGCTAAGAAATCAAATAAATCAACACATGAATGTACGTTTGAGTGTTTTTTATCTTTACAATACTCGGGGGGTTTATTCCACCCATAGACAGGTTGACCCTGTCAAAAGAGAGTTGTAGTTCTGCTACCCATCAACTTGTGCAATCCTAGAGTTGCGTCTACATGCTCAACTCCTGCTCCCCCTCAGTAGCGATGGGGTGCAATTCATCAGCCTCAGTTTGGGTCCGCTCTATTTCATCCTAAATGATCTCCATTTCTTTGTAATCTTTCCTTAGATGCTCTTACGCCTCTTCCAACTGGGCATTAAATTGCAAGATCTGCTTTGTTTGTGCATTACGAGAGGCTGAGTGCTCATCCGCCCAGATCCGTGGTCGAGGGATCTCATCTTCAGCCTCCCAGAGCTTCATTATGTTCATATCCTTCCTTCACTGCCATCCCATGCTGAGGGCGCGATCAAAATCCTGAATCTTTTCTACCATAAGTTATCAGATGAGCAGATGATGGTGATGGGCAACCACTCCCCCAACACACAGTTTGCCCATCCGGGAGCGAAGTATGTCCATCTCATCCAGCCATAGTTTCTGGGGGGTCTTTTTGATAAAGCGCATGATCAAATTCCATTATCTGTGGCGGACTATATCGTTGTACTCTTTGTAAAAGGTCGTCTCATCCCAGTCTGCATGGTTGGCAGGCTCATTTTTGGGATACACCCTCATGAAATATTAAGCGGTATCTGCAACTGTCATGGGATCAGGCGCGACATCTAGGTTTGGATCAGACATGGTGGGACTTGGGTTGACTGAAAGATCCTCATCGTCAGACCCCACCTCAATGACCTTGGGCACTACCCCACTGGTGGTCCCGCCAATGATGTGGGGAGCTGTAGCTCGGGTGGTCTGGGAAACTATCTCCACGGTTACTAGCCTGCCTCTGGGAGGGGCATCGCCAAAAATCCCGACCAGCCTTGTGGAAGTGGCCCATGCCAGTTGAAGAATTGTATGTAATAGAGAAGGGAATGGTCATCAGTTGGCATGATGAACGTGTGGCAGTAATGAATTCAGTGGAGTGGACATACAGAGATTGAAATCTTGGTATTTCTCCTGAGTTGATGTTGATGGGACCCCAATGTGTGGCCCTCCGTATATTATCAGATGGTCCATAGACTATAAAGAAGCCACCTTGGTTGTCCAAGACCCGCCAGACACAGAACTGGATGCGGCCACAGGTGCGGGTTCCGAGGGTCCTGCATCATCACCCACTGAGGGGCGAGAGCAAGTTCTGTGTACAACGTCATCCTACACGGTTCAGATGCTAGTAAGTAGTCCACAATTTCATGAGAGAAGACCCTGACGATAAAAACATGGAATTTTACCTTGAGAGTCTCCGTGAAATTCTTGAGACCCGAGTCTTGATCACCGACTTCGCCTTCCTCCAACGGGCTCCTCCCACCGACCTCATCCTCCCAAGAGGATTTGTCTGATTCATATAGTACGAGGAAGTTCTCTTTCAGCTCAGTGGCCGACAGCTGTGGGGGAACCATCTGATCCAACAATACCCTCACCCAGTCTATCATTGGACGCAGGGCACCCCTTGAATGCAAAAAGTCCTCCAGCTCATCCAGATATTGCTCCACCTTCGCCAGAGACATTGCCAAACCAGCCCGGACATGGCCTATATCCGAAAAATCTATCCCGAGATGGTTCAGTTGTTTCCACATCTCGAGTAGGCCGGGGAGCTACCGGTTGAAATCCCAAATGTCCCAGGCCTCTAGGAAAACCAAATTCTTTGGCACGTCGATATGGAGTAGACGTTTCACCGGAGCCTGAGTAGATATCATAGAGAACCCCCTTGGTGGTTGCCTCTCCGGATGGATCTTCTCTCCTTGGACCATCGGATCCATAGCTCCAGTTGGATCCACCACCACTACCTCACCCTCAACTGGTGAAAGTCTCACTTCCATGGCAGCCCTGCCACAAAGAGAGGCCCTTGTCGCCCTCCAACCCTGACCTCGGGAAGGGGATGGCCTGCCACAACCAGCTCAAACAGTTGGTTGCTTCAGAATTTTCCCCAGATAAGATACCTCCCACCTTATGGCGTACTCCGTCACCATTCCAAAGGCAACCATAAGAGGAGGCAATGCGTTCCACATTTTTCCGTCTTCCCACGAGAACATGAGCCACAATTGCCTCATCATATACGGGTGCTCCTCGTGGTGCATCTCCTAGTTGACCTACGGGGTCAGCCACTGCAGGCACCGGAATTGCCATGAAAACCGGTGTTGGGTGTACGGATCACAGAGAGGCTCTCGGTCCACCCTTTTCACAAAGACTCCACCTCGAAAAGCTAGGATATAGTCCCAGTTCTCTTCCATCCCCTAACCATCGCCGGTGAGTACCACTGTCGGCAAGGGAAACAGGTGGAAATTAAACTCGTCTTCCTTCCACACCCGGTTTAGTACCAACGATATGGTTAAATTGGTTGAAAATCTCCCAAAATCATTCATAATGGATGGTCCGAAGATTGACCCCAGAAGTGAGATGGGTTTTAGATATTCATAAACCCCCCTGATGTGCGCTGCGATCCACCCATACAGAAGATGGAATGGCCTGTATATCCTCTGCGGCCTTGTGCTCTCACAAACATGACGTACCATCTTGTACAATATGGCAAGAAATGGAATCCCCAGATAGACCCACCCTCTTGTGGACAGAATGGACTCCCTGATGAATGAGCATTGAAGCCCCCCCTTGTTGGTATCCATCAATGGTAGGATCCAACCATAGATAAGGGCCGTGATAAATGCTTCCAGTCTGACTATCGGCTGCCGCTTGGTATTGAAACTGAAACCCCAGGTCTTCCATTGGCTATCCTCCAAGAGTCACCGATACTATTGCTCCTTGCCTCGTTGAGCCCCCTTCAAGAATGTTCGAGGCCTCGCAGGAAACTCTCGATCCATAGGGAAGTTCAGGAACTTCTTGAACCACTTCTTGAAGTGGACATCCCTCACTGCTTCTTTGTCTTCTCCAGGGACCAGCCCCATCAGTGCCAGTGCCAGCCGTGGAATCTGCTCCAGATCCTCCTACTCTATCATGACAGGGAGAAACTCATGATACATAGACCCCAATATTGGGACCCCATAAATCTGATCGACATCCCACAGACTGATGCCGACCTCCCCATGGGGTAGGTGAAATGTGTTGGTCCTGGATGATCATATTGTCAATTGCTCTAGCATCAGCTGTTTTGTTTGATATATCTGGAATTGGGAGGCCCATGCCACCTCATACAAACCCACTCTCCTCAGCTCGGCCCCAAACTCCTCACATGAGGCACCTACCCATTAGTCCCACGCCCAATCAATTGTGATGTTTCAGCCCTGGTGTAGGTCCCACTCGTCAGACCAACCCTTCTGTGAATCCCTCAAATCTGCCTTAAGTATTGTTTGGTACATGGTAGGGGACATCTCCGGGTAAAATGGCATCCCATCAACATTGTTCCGATGATTTTACAGGCAGTCATTGGTGACAGGTGTGAAGTCTTCTCGTGCATGACCACCAGCCACCCTAAACCATTGGCGCTGGCACAACGTTCTCCAGAACTAGCATGCTAGTTCATCCGTACTCACCTCTGGAATGAAGATGCCATCCTTCTCCCTGAAGCCATACAATGGAAGCCTCATCAACAATTGGAAGTTATTTTCACTCACTGATAGTAGCCCCCTCAATGATTTATGATCTGAATGGCTACAGACCAACTCTCCTACGCCCAGATAATTTTCCATTTCATTCCTCCAAGCAGCATCCGAAAGCACCCCCTAGGTAGCTTCATGATGGTCTATTGGGTTTTAAAAGGCTCGGACAATTTTCAGCTCGGGTCGTGAAGCCAGATCGTGATGCTCGTTCGCGAAGCCGAATCATGGATCCTGTCCTCAGCCTGTAGACGCACAGTCACGTAGCACTGTCACAGAGTTAAAGGCTCGCGGAACGCCGCGAAGCTCGATTCACAGTGAGCAGTCGTGGAGTATGCGGAGCTTCACGAATCGAGGGCGAAAATGGAAAAATTCGTGGAGGAGAGAAAGGACAAAAGAGAGGTCAGCCCCCATATTTATAGGCGGCGACACTCAGAGCTTCGCGGTGCATCCAGCCCGTGTAGAGATTCGTGGCGTATCTGGCCCGCCCTGTCCTTATCCGCCTCGCATTCCCTCTTTGCGAGTCAGCACCACGAATGACTGAATGATTTTTGCGATTTCCCTCAGACTTCGAATCTTGATCCCTCCACAGCTCCTAGTCTGAGGGGGGGAATTTGTTGGTGCCAAAATGTTGTAAGAAATGAAAGAGGAAAAAGAGGCCCCGAGACCTACCTCGCAAAGCCCCGGCACAGAGCCCACCAAGCAATGTGGCCGTTGCAAAGCAAAGGAGGTGGTACACTCCGCGAACACCCCTGACATTCACGAGCCCGCCGTGAATTAAAAGAGGTGGTACCCTACACGAATTCCCCCTGACGTTCACGAGCCCTCCGCGAAGCAAAGGAGGCGATATCCTCCGCGAACTCCCCTGACATTTGTGATCCCACCGCGAAGAAAAGGAGGCGGTATGCTCCGCTAATGCCCATGACGTTTCCAACCCATCGTGAAGCAATCGAAGCCCTCTTCATGCCGCATCCACTCTGCTCTGTTGCACCTCCTACCTATAAATTCCAGACTCCCCCCGAGCCCAGGGGATGAAAAATCTGACTTTTCGACTTCCTAGCTCCCAAATCAGGAAGCAACCTTTTCTCTATGAATCATGAGCTATGCGATGTATTTTTCCTTCGCGAGGTGCCTCCGCATTGTCTCATTTTGATCCCCTCTTCCAAGAGGGATTCCCTTAGCAAAGCCTAATGGAATTCGCGAAAGAAGGGGATCCCCAAGGGGAATCAGGTTGTCACGTAGTGTTTGTGCTTCGCGAAACACCCTTCATGTACACGTGATCCACATGCCAGAGCAGGGTTGTTGTACATTGAGAAGAACATTCCTTCACGACACTTCACTTCACGAGGCTCCTGTGCTCCGTGAGGCAGTGCTATGAGAACCCCCATCCTCTTCACGAAGCACCTCCCATTTGCACCTCCACCCCATGCTAAGGCTAAGGAACCCCCCTTTGGGAAGAACACCTCTTCGCAAGTTCCCTCCACCATGCAGAGTTAGCAAAATCTACCAGGGCCCATCCTATGGACCCCTCTTCCTGGCAATTCCTTTTTCCGTGCAACCCTTCAGGCCCACATGATGTGATTTCAATGTTCCTTGGATGATACCGCCCGTGGAGTTGATTTTCCTAATGATTCTTCACATATACAGACAAATGGCTATTTCTTTTTCGTAAATCCAATCTATTGTGGACCTCTAGATGGTTTTCTCTGTGACCCCCCTTCTGTACGACATTGCCGGTAACTTCCCTCCCACAAGGAGCAGAGGGTACCGGTTATGTAAGTCCCAGGGGTGCATAGTAAACCCACATCTTCCAATCTGCAGTTCGTTAAACTACCAAGTACCCTCATCCTCCACACACAATGTTAAACTGTGTCCTCGCCCCATACCTCTCACGGAGGGTTCCCCCACCTTGGATATTCTCCACACCCCTTGGTCTCAACAAGGGATGATATCCTCCTTCTGGGAGTGGTGTTTGTTCGTGGGGGATGTGCAGCCACCTTGGAATAAGCCTCTATCCATCCTTTTTGGACGCATAACCCCTTCTCTCTCATTTCATCTTCTCTACACAAGGCTAGAAGAGGACGTGATGAGAAACATGCCCCCCTCCTCTCTTTCTGGCTGCCAAATACCTATCCCTCTGCGCTTTGTCCCCCTCAGGCCTCCATCCTTGAGTAAGCCCCAACACTATGAGCCACCCACCATGAAATCCCTTCTTTGATTTCCATGGACGCACCCGTCGCGACATGATCTTCAGGTCCTTGCAACCTCTTGTTTCTCACACTGATCATGGCTTCCATGGGATTAGAGTAAGCATCGACCATGACACACCTTGGGCCACCTCCGAGCGTAAGCCCCAAAAACCCCTTTCCCTTCATTATGTAATACTATACCATTTAAACTATGTGGAATTTGATCGGTGACAAGGTAGGGTACATAAGAAGCTTCCTTGAGATTCAAGCCCAACACCCATCAGACCACGGTCCAACTTCACGTCGGTTCACCGGCGCCCACCCGAACTACGTGGACTTTGATCCATGCCAGGCCGGATATGTAGGAATACTCCCTAATATTAAATACCCCCCTCAACATGGTCCATGGTACATATTCACGTCGGTTCTCCGACATTCCCCTGTCCCTCATGACGTTAAACTGCATCCCAATCTAGCGGTAAGATGTTGTGATACCACCATCTAGTTGTTCTGACACCCCTTCACGTCGGTTCAACAGCACCCACACCAACCCAAACTATGAGGACATTGATCAGTGTCAAGCCATGGGACATAGGAAACCTCCATGAGGTTCAAGCCCACACCCATCAGAATATGGTCCTTATTCATGTCGGCCCTCCGACACACACCCATCTGAACTACATGGTCTTTGATCTGTGTCAAGGCATGGTATGTAGGAAGTCTCCCGGAGGTTCAAGGACACAGACCACTAGCTCTGAAAGCCTCTTTGTTGGTGTTCCAAGCCCTCATCTGAACAATAAAATCATTGATCCTTGTAAAGGCATGGTACCTAGACAGCCTCCCCGAGGTTCAATCCCAACACTCATCGAATCCTCGGTCCATATTCACATCGGGTCACCATAGCCCATATGAACTATGTGGTCTTTGATCCATGTCAAGGAATAGTACATAGGAAGCCTCCCCGAGGTTCATGCCCATCACCCATCGGTCCCCCGGTCCATCTTCACGTCAGTTCACCGACACCCACTCGAACTATGAAGACTTTGATCCATGCAAAGGCAGGGTACGTAAGAAGTCTCTTCGAGGCCTAGGCCCAAATAAACCATCTTCTATCCTGATTCGTACCTGGGCCGCCACATCCCGGGGAGATCAGGCCATCCCATTCCCCTCCACAGCATTCGGGAAGCTACCCATGCGTTGTCCCCATTATCGGTGTTCCACTAAGGGGGTGCCTCGATCAGATCCACCTTTATCGGTGTTCTGATCAGTCTGATCCATCTCCGCTAGACGTTAAACTTGCGACATACCCAGTGTTAAACAAGGTAAGATGAGGAAGCCTCAGATACATGGCTTTGTCATATGATTCCCCGTGCTCGATGTGGGCTTCCTCAGGCTTCTTGGCCCTAGAGAAGCCCTATAATAAGGGGGAAAAATAAACACGCAAATTCCCCAACGTCCATACATGACAGTGATGCCTCGACGTGTCTACTCCCCCAAATGAAGGTTGCTGCTCTGACGAGACCCCTTTGAATGTCCTGACAGTCGCAGTGTATGTAACTGGCATCCATGGAAACATTGAACTGGTAAGAGTTTCACGAACAACGTATTAAATCTATGAGGGAGACCCAGACTAGGTGACGAGTTCTGAGGAGGAATCTATAGACGAAAGATCCAACATCCCATAATCTCGTTTTGACCAAGGAGAAGACGTCCCTGAATAAGGAGTGAATGAAACCAGCCTTTGGAAATTAGGAATGGGGGGCAACAGATCCACGCCAACGTCCCTCGAACGGGACTGAAGTGTGCGCCCCAATGAAAGCATCAGAAACAAATACATGAGAAAAAAATAGCATGTATATATCCTCAGATCAACTAGTAAAATGCTAGAAGTATGTGTTTTCACACTATCCATATATTTCTGCTTAAATCCAGCTCTTGTCACATGAACATCACATTCAGGCTTATGAACATTCCTACCACACTCGTTTGATTTAAGCATCAGCCTTCGATGATATATGTAAATGTGGGATCGATAGGGAACTAACTATTCAATCATTATGATTAAGTCAAATCCCATCACATCATGGATGAAAATATTACATTCAATGATATATCCTCCTATCAAAAGGAAATATTTTTTTCAATGGTTAATGCCATCTGACCAAATACCTAACGAGGTATTGAATGTCATAACACCATATAAGTGTTCAATATCGAGGAAAAGACACTCTGTGATTGACAAAGATATAAAATATTATGTTATTATTATGCCAAATAATATAGACACTAATGTGGATACTAATAGAATAATACCAATGAAAACAAAATCCCAAATCTTTACTAAATTGACATAGGATGGAATTAATTAAAATATATTGTATCGAGGCACTGAGTTACTTATTACCTACCTAAGCATGCCCTCTCTATTTACACTAATATTCATGATTATCATGACACATGGACCAACTGTCACCTCGGCCTGAGTAGTTTTTTGTATTCTATCTCCCTTAGTATCAGGATCATATTGTCCCCACATCAAAATATGGGGAAGAATTATATATCTTAATTATAGTCCCCAATAGAATGTTTCTTTAGAATAACTACATATAACCAATCCTTCCACACTATATACATTCTATGGGATCCTATAAACACTTAGGATTCAAATATCATAGCTATGGGGACTGGTCACATATCATGAAATTTTCTTCATGAGGATCCAGACTACTGCTACCCCCATGCAAAACGGTGAAGAAAAGCATTCTCACACTAGAAGAAGAACTGATATATCTAGAGGCCAAACTACTATTACATGGACCATTATATTCTCTTACATTAAACTCATTAATAATAATATTGATTAATATTTCATAAATATTAGTCATGCAAAATATATTGACCGTTGATTTGATGGTGTATAAGAGGACATCCAAGAATCGTCTAAAGGCCATTAGATAATCTCTCACTAGAGTTGTTGTGAACCACTAAAGCTCAATAAATAATGGAGAATACTTTATGGTAGACATAACTCCTTTTTATTGGGTCATAATCACTCTATCCCACTTAGACCTTGGTGTCTATCAAAATAAATAGTCATAGAAGATTGTCAGGGAATATTATCGAACCATATTACAATGATGATCTTCTTATGTAATGACATCCCATAATCATTCAGAATAATCAAATAGAATATATGTAGAAATACTGACCCTCCTCTCTAGAGACATATCTAGAATCTTGAATATAGAAATAATATATTCAATCTAATACGCGTCTTCATGTGGTCCTCCATCCACAAAAATGGTGGGAGTATGTTGCTGTTGAAACTTTTAAGCCAACGATGTCATAGTTATGATAGGTTGAGAAACACCAAGCATAGAATGAAACATATGTAGAAATTTTTCATTGAACTAGGAATAAGTTCCAATATCAGTAGTTGTAAGGGGATCAAAATTGGGAACTGTTACAAGAATCATGGGCTTATCGAGTCCTTACACCTAAGGTGCTTGGTCATTATTTCCATAGGGTTGTATGACTATAGTATTTTCTTTGATAACGAAGCTACAATTCCATGTTCCTCCTCATAAGAGATCATAATAGTCAATATATTATGGTTAAAAAATAGTGAAGGAGAACATCTATTATATTGACCAATCACACCATTATTTCTACTTCTAAATCCATGGTTGGGTAACAGTGAAAGACCATTTTATGCCATTAGAACATAAGAGACACACCAACTACCTACTAATAAAACCAGGCTCAGGTCTGTATCTCATGACCCATGTATAATAAAACCATTCAATTTTTAAAAGTTAATTAGATTTATATTCAAACCCATTTATGTATTTAAAAATCATTAAATTTTGGAATGAGATGGATCACTATTTTTTATCCACAAGGGCCCATAATACACATGATCCAAAATATAGAATGCACATAACCCACACCATAACACATTCCATCCAATGTGACTAATAGTCCACACATCGACGTTCCATAATTCAATACATAAGGTGTGTGTATTAACCTATGTGGGGAAAAAATATTAGGTTAATTCATGATCATTAAGTGTCAATTATGTTTCCTCTACCATGAATGGAATGTCAAAAAAAATCCATATAAAATAATGGAACTTATAATATCTAACAGAAAAATATATTATAAAAATAGATGTGGTATGGTAATATGGATGGAATATTCGTCCTATTGTTCCTATAATGATGAATTCAATGAATCCCACTCATATCATCAGGAATAGGTAAAATTAATCATTACCTTATTTTTAATAATATAAATAATATTCTAAGATATGTGAATCACCAAACGTTAATGTCTCATCAAACATCATAGGAATAATCAATAATAACATTTACATATCCCATGTAATTTGGGTTTCCCTTATACATGGGTTAGCTACATCCAGGAATAGAGTCATTTTTAAACTCCATTAACTTTTAGTCTATAGTATAATACTAAAATAGTAAGGAAAATAAATAATATACTATGATAAAAAATTATATGGTACCAAACCCTCATCCACTCAACTAGGGTCATAATCTAGTGGGTCAAATGGACTCCAATGTGCCTCCCCATGTTCTAAAGGATTCAAAATAGTTGTTAGGGTATAAAGGTGGCATAGCAGGGAGTCGATAACAACATATCATAATTCCACATTGGATAAAGTAAAAAAAGAAAAAAAATTAATTGTAATATAAAAAGACATTAATGACCAGACATGTAACCCATCATTGAGTTAGAACATGAAAAAAATACAATAATAAAGTATATAATAATAAATAACCAAAAAAACTGATTAATAATTTAAAAATTCACATGACAGTATCATATATATGGATTCATGGAATGATGATAGGCAAAGGGAATGGGGACCATGTATTCATAAATTCCTATATAAAATGTAATAATAAACAGAACATTATCCCGATATCATCTAAAGCATATTTTAGGTTATCTTCTCCTATGAAACATCTATAATTAAATCATATCAAATATCTATAGTATGCTGATTTTATCTTATCCATTTATATAGAAAATTAATAAAATTAACTACCAAAGGAATCCTGAGTATGGTTTGAGATAAAATCTCAGTAGGCCACCACCAGCAATTTCTAGAATTAATACAAATAGTTTCCAAATATAAAAAGTGTTCATGTTTGACTAAATAATAAACACCATTGAATATATAAATACCACGTTGTTTATGTTCTTATTGAAAACATGGAGGCTCTACCTACTTTTTCTAATTGATAGAATGATTGTATGATCAATAACATAATTATTATAATAATAAAATCTATGAGTAATGACCTATCATGCATCATAATTACCAAGCCAATTATAAATGAGGCAAAACAATTAAGTTAAAAAATTTAATAAAGGATTCGATAATTGATTTTTCGCACCGAACGTTCAAAAACCTTTTCAATTAATTCACTTAATTCATTCCACTATGCAAACCATCCTTAATAAAGCCAATCCATGTAATCAATCCACTTAATTAACCATGACATTTGGAATAAAATTATAAGGAAAAATGAAGCACTTAAAAGGATCCATTGTAAATTGAAAAACTAACAACATAGAAAATTTCATAAATTTGAAAGGACAATCACATATGGGTTATTTTATCTTAATATAAAATTATATATCATTTTGAAATTCTTTTTTTGTCAAATTGTAACACATTGAATGAATTCTGGGAACATAATCAATTAATTATAAAGGATAATTTCAAGCTGGAACACCCAAGGTGTGTACATGATCTTGGTTGATAACATCTATTTATATATAATTGCTACTAGGTACTATATAATATATATTATGTCAATTTAATAGAAATAATCCCATTTTATGGTGATCTGGGGAAAAGGTTGTCATGAGACCCATGTATGAAGCTATAAAAATACTATATCTTTTGGGGAAAACTATTATAACCCATTATTTATTTTCATTGAAAATTCCTCTACTAATAGGAGAATCATATTTGATGTATATTTTGAAAAATCAATGAAAATGGACTCAAACAAAAAAATTCGGGAAAATGTTCTTATACATAAATACTAAAATAGATCTTAAGATAAACTAAGAAATGAAGGAAGATAATTGGAGATCTTATAAAGAGACATCCAACAAATTGGATGGATCTTGGGTTGAAGTTCATTTGTGTGAATGGAATCAAATCATAGCTTATGGAAAATGGAGATCCTAGAGTGGATGAGAAAGTGCAGTTTTTTGAAAAAATGAATGAAAGTAAGTGGAATCTATGAAATTAGTTTCATTAATTCACAATTAGAAAATTTACCCACAAAAATAGGTGCCAACAGTTTTTCCATGTCATGCGCATAATAGGAAAATCCAACTATCCAAGGATAGTGCCTTCATGGTTATGGAACGTTGTCTCACATACCATGTGAAAACTATGAAAACAATTAGACAAACTTCGATAGTTTTTTGAATGAGGTTGCACCTGGGGCCGCAAGATTGTTGAAAACCCACGATTTTCCATATTATCATGCATATCATCCCACGTAGTTAGGAAATACATTTTCTGATTGGTCCCACTATTTCTATAATCTTTGAGTCCCAGTCAATTATCCAAATTCTAGGTGTTCTAGGCTCTGAACAAGCATCTGACTCCCTGATAACCATCATGGTTCCATTATAAATTATAATAAGAGCCATTAAATTAAAATGACCCCCAATATAACTATCTATAATTTCATTAAATTATGGTTCATAATTGGAAATCCTTAATATAAAATCTATTTAACTCCTCATCCAATCCTATTAAATGAAATAAAATTTGTATTCAAATTATTCTGCCTCACCATATTTGTGAATAATGAGTTTTGTTAATATATTAATGCCTTCAGTGAAGGCCATCAAGTATTATTCTAATTTAATCATATTTTAATAATTCTATTATAACCTATTTAATGATCTATAACTAAAATATTCTGATAATATTAAATAAAACAAAACTATTCTGTGTTGTTCGAAAAAAAACCTCCAAAATGTACTAAACATTTATTATTTACATTTTCAAAAATTAACCATCCGACCATAAGAAATAAATGATATAAAGGACCATTTATAATTCTTAATGACATTTAGTACTATTTAATTCAAATTTGGGATTTATAGTACTATTTTACATAAACAACTATAACTATACAGGAATGAACTGATCATGAGTCGAAGAAATGAATGCACCTGAAACCATGAATGTATTGAGAAAAATTTAATGAATGGGTCATAATATGTTATAAAATAATCAAATAAGGTATTATAAATATTATTATGGTCATAAAATTAATTAATAACATTATTTAAACCATTATATTACTGGTTAATATACACACCACAAAATAGAAGCATGAGGTTAGAGTTTCTCATCTCACTTTTTACTTTGGGGATACATATGTCTTGTTCATCACAAATTTCATCTATATAGTGTATATAATGTCCTTTGATATATCTTATATTGAATCCATTTTTATTAATGGATTCCAATGTTTCATTTTATTTTGGATTATTTTTTGCTAATTTTATTAGATAAATTATAGTGGAATATGAAAAATTTTATTTATAATTTATTTATGTGTTTTTATAGTTTATACAAATAATCGATTCATTTGATTAATTCTAACACCAATGATATGATATTTGTAAAAGGATTTCGTTTTAATGTCCTCTAATGAGATTCCATTTTCAAAAAGATTTTTTTTCAAATATATGTATTGAATGAAATTTATCGATTTAATGTACATTTTATATATTGTATATTAACTTAAGATTTTATATGAAAATTTCAATGAAATTTTTTCCCACTATGTAGGTATCACATTTCCAAATTGGTGATTTAAAATTTAAATTTAAATTTTAGTCAAAAAGTGTTGATGATTAAATATTTCATTATTTTTCATTATTTTATTACTCTTGTAATTTGATTTATAATTATGGGTACTTACTTAAAAAACAATTATGGTTGTATATGTGATATAAAAGGATAAGTGGTCACATGATAAACCAATGATGGCTAGTTCTATGAAAACCCAAGGATGAGTGGTTATGTTATATCCTTTAAGGCATTATGTACTAAATTTTTTTAGGTTGACCATATTTTTAACTCTATTTGTAAGAGGTATTTGTAAAATGAAATCCAAAGTTAAACACTTATATTTAATATTCTATCTAAATAGGTTTCTTGAAATAATTATTTATTTTTAAAAGGTATTATATATATATTATTGAAAATATTATTCCTTTTTCCGAATAAAACTATTTTTTAGTTTTTTTAGTGATATTCACTAGACTAATAGTTACATTTTTATTATTTACATTACATTCATTTTTCATCACCATTTTTCATATTTTTTCATATAAATTATGGGATAATATATAAAATTATGAGATCAAGGAGAAAATTTTGAAGATTTTCTGTGATATTAAACATTTTTTTATACGTATGACTTTTGTTTTTCTGGATGAAATGGATACTGAGTATATGTTTCCACATGTATTTTATGAAATTGTATAGTATTTTTTATTCCAAATTCTATAAAACTAAAAATTTAAATTATTTTTTGGAAAATAATAATGTGGATCCTTGTTTAAAATAATAATAATATGTAACGATCAAGGGTAGGTAATTAAAGTGTTTATTAGATCAAGGTTTAGATACTTGGGAGATTATGATGATTTCTTAAGAGTTTTAAATTCCATCAAAGGGTTGAAAAGATTAAATATTATTATATGTTTCATGTATTGGACACAAATGTTTTTCTTCCATGTTATGGATTTCTATAAGATTAATGATATTTTTGGTGATTTTATATTGAATGGTAATATATAGGTATATTGTATTTGAAGGACAAATTAATTTGTAGTTTCTATGAATATTATTTTTATGGGATTACTTTCATTTTAAAATGTAATATTTAATTTATTTTTATAATGATATTATTTTCTACAGATTAGATGTTTTTTAGAAATATTGAAGGGAATTAATCTCTCAAAACATTCATGTCACATTATTGTGATTTGATTATATATAATATTGAAAAATATTAATCATATAATTTAAAATTTTTTCTGAGTATTCAAATAACCTGCAGAAAACAATTTGAATTATCATACATATTTTATTTTCTCTTAAAGAAAATTGGTTTGTTTTATTTTATTAATTTTTTTTGAAATTATCTATTTTAAAATACACATCTTGAGTGAATTCCACAAATGACATTACTTATTAAATTCTCGAATTTCGAGATCGTTTTAGAATACCAAAGGGGTATCAAATAATTTATGATGTCTAGATTTAAGGTTAGAATAATTTTTTATGTCCAATTTATGAATCATTTATATCTTCAAATCGACGAGTCATAATGATATAAATCACATCTCTAATTTTAGGAATGAAGTATGAATGAATTAGATAAAAAATATTGGTTAATGGTTTATGAATGAAGTTATATTAAGGATGTGTTTTTTTTATTGAGTTTTTAAAATTTATGCTACAATGGTATTTTATAAATAATACGGGAATTGGGGAATACCTATGAATTTTTAAAATATATTTGTTTTCCTTAATAAAATTTGAAACAAATTATCTATGCAATTGAAACCAATGAATTGTTATGAAAATGTAATTATTTTTTGGGGGAAATTTATTATGTTTTTTAATATTTTGAGTGTTAGGTAATCCTTAAATTTATGATTATAAATTTTTTTTTTGAGGAACTACTACATTACATTTTTTTGACATACGATTAAAGGTATTGGAATTTTTTGGAATATATTATCATTGATTTAGAGGGAATTATAGGTTCTTAATTTTTTAGGATGAGAAATAAAAAGTATGTGATTACCAGTGAGGATAAAACATTTATATAATAATGAATATATTTTTGTCATTTTTTATTATGTTTCTCATTTTCATTATAATTTTTAAAGAGTTATCATTTCAGTAATAAAAAAGGAAAACCTATAATTTGGGTGACAACCTATCATGTCTTTCGAGGATGCAAGAATTGAACCCAAAACCGAAGGTTGATAAGGGTTCATAACATACCATTGGACTACGTTACATATTAGGCATTATATAATTGTTTACCATTCTTTAAAATGTAATATAATTATTGTTTTTTTTCATTTTTGGAACACATTTTTTTATTATAGATATAACCATTATATTGGAAACATATATTTTCATTAGGTGAATAATTTTATTTCAGAATATGAACACTATAATGGGAAAACTTTGTGGTCAAGGGGAAAAGAATAATGTGGTATTTTATTTTACTAATTATGGTTTAATTATCATTTGTAATCTTTTTTTTGGTATTTATGGGGATTTGGGTTATTTATGGAAATGGTTGGCATACCTTTGAGATTATATGATGTGGTAAGTTACTTTTTTTAATGAATTTCAGAGTTATTGTGTTATTTTAATAGGGTTGAAATAATTTGTGATCAAATACATATTATTTTTGGGGTCTCAAATTTTTTTGGAAATATTTTGATGAATTTTATGTATAGTTATTTATTGAATGATCTATATTGAACCATATCTACTTTTATTGAATTTTAGTGATTAATATTAGTTTTTATCAATTTGAATAGTTAATAATTTTTTTGAAATATATTTTATAATACTAACATTTTTGGATTTTGTTAATTCCTAATTATATGATGAATATATTGTTATAGTTTTATGGTTCTTGTGATCCAGTAGAGAGGATTCTGATTCTTGAGGTACGGAAATTCATCATTTATAATCATTGTTTAGGGAAAAGACGTTATTGTGGTGGAAATTGATTAAAGAATCATATTAAACATGTCATGTAATTATTTTTCCTTCTATTTTTAGTATTTTTGTTATATTAATTCCTACATTTTGGGAAATTTATTTATTTATAAATGTTATTAATTTACTCTTCTAGCCGACAAATCAATAGCCTTTAAACCAATCACAGATTTATGTTTATGTGGTGGTTATCATTCCCACAAACATCTACTCTTTCACTCTCAATATGAAATTTATTATCTGATTTTATATTATATGTCCATGATTTTTTATATTGAAATCTACTATGTTTTATCTTCAGTGACCTTCTTACATTCATTTCACACATTTTAGAAAAATGATTTATTTATACCTTTTATGACGTGGGATTTCAATAAAGTTATATTGAAAAGTAATTATCAAATTATTTAAATCCCAAGATTATATTTTGAGGAGACACATTATAAAATGGTGGAGAATTTATCATCAATAAATTTTAAAATGAAACAACATGCCCAATATAATACCAGATACACCACATCGAGCTTAAAAATGACAAATTAAAATTATTATAATGAGATAGTTATCAAATCACTATTGGAATGTTGGGAATGAATGAGATGAACCATATTAGGAAAATATATTTAAACATTTTAATTAAATTAATTAATTATTTTCTAATTATTTATTAATTAATGTAGAATCCAACTAAATATAGAGGAATTGTTTTATTAAATAATTAACTTTAATTCCCACAATAGAATTTTATATTAATAAATTAAATTAATATCATTTTGTGATATATATTAATAATCTTTATATGTTATATATTGAAATATTTTTTTGAAAAAAATAATACAATTTTTTATATTCATAACATAAGAATAAATCTAAATTTTATGCTGAAATTCTATATTCTTGCAAAGGAAACTTTTGTCGCATTTTTATGGTGTCCATATTTGGAGAACAATACATGACCCTTTTATAAATTTTATTCAAAAATGTAAAATTCATTATTGATTGTGGAATATAATAATTTTCATATGGTTAATTATAAATATTTTTATATGAAGTTTATCTTTTTGATTAAATAATTAAAAATACTGAATTTTAATAGAAATTTAATTTTTATATAAATACATGATGAGGATACATTATGATTTTAATTGACATTAAATTCCAAATATATATATTAAAAATCTATTTCTGAAATATAAGCCATTGAAATTATTTTAGTGATGAATATATGTATACTAACTCTTTACGATTTTGAATTTTTTCACATAATAAACATTATTTCCCATTCGGTCTATGACATTTATTTAAAATTTAAATTCTCAAATTAAGTGATTTGAATTTATTATAGTGTACTCTATATTTGGATTATGAATGTTAAAATGAGTTATTATTATCATTTTCCTTTTTAGACATAAAAATGTAACCATTGTATAAAAGCAATGTAACATAATATAGGTAAAATAATGATACGGGATAAAGGGATGTTGAATGAGGGTATGATCCCATAAGGGGAGCAATGTGGTCAGGGTTTCCCCAATTTCCACAACCTCTTCTACGACAAAGGGTTCTACGAATATCTTCCTTAGCATCCCATCAACGGTTTGAAAATTCTGTGTTGTGGTGGAGTTTGTCTATCTATAGGAGGTGATGAGGTTCATGAAACTATCTTCCTTGGTGGCTTGATGATATCTAGGTCTTACACAATTATGGGTGGTCAAGATCCATCTTCTATGGTGAAGGCTTGTCCGACTATTTTCCATGGCGGCGAAATGACGGGTGGTCAGGTTCTAGTCTTCCGTGGTGTATGGTGGCCCGATATTGTTTTATGCAGTTAAGGGTGAGGGTTAGATCTATGTATTCTAATGTGTGGGTGGTTGATATCCAGTATTCTACGGCATTGGGTGGTCGTTATCTATGTCTTTCATGCTTTATTATAATAGGGTGAGTGCTTTGGGAGGATTGTTGTAGTCTCCTAGAGCAGGTTTGATGGTCAAGATAAGATTTTAAGAGTTTCGTTTCATTTTCATGGTAAGCTTGGACCCCTTCACGGGCCTCGTGGGTTCCCCCTAGCTTCTTGCATGATTTCTCATTTTCGCCTCGAGTGTGGGATAATGCTCGACTCTGATCTGCTCAGATTCAAGCCCATAATTGGGATTTTTTTCATATTAGTAGGGTCCCTCTGTCTGATGATGGTCCATTGGTGTGTTTGTTGGGTGTACCATCCCTATGATGCATTTCTGTGGCATCTCATATCTTGTAGTGTATGGTTTCTTTGGGTTTCTTGTCTGAACCTATGGTTTTGGAGGAAGTCTCATGGGTTTGTTTCTAGAAGGCTATCATAAGATGACAGTTCCAACAACTAAAAAGTAGATATAGTCATTAAAGGATTTCTAAAGGCTGAAATTTCTATTGTGTGAAGGATTTTCATGGTGGTTCATCCAGTGTTTTGTGGTTATTTGACCTGTGGTCTGCCCTAAATGGACTATGCAACCAGACCATCTAAAAGGGGTTGCACTAGATGTGGTTTATAGCATGATGTTTTCAACAGAAAATTGATATCAGTATTTGGATGTTTGAGGGGTATGAATTTTTTTAATTGGTACTAGGCCTGTGAAAATATGCACGAGATAGATAGCCAAGCATCAATGATCAGGTGGAATTTTAGATTAATGTTTTTGATGATTGGGATGAGCTTTCCCTTATTATTCTGATCAGGAAATTGATGACGTTTGTAATGTTGGGAAAAAATTTATGTCTTTATGTTCTTGAGGTCATGTTGGGTTACCCCTTAACCCCTTATAAAGGGTTTTATCTAATAAAAATTTTATTTTTAACTAATGGATCATGTTATTGTTAGAAGGTAAAAGCATAGAATAACAAAAAACTACAACCTAAAATGGGTGGTTGATATGTTTATCCACCATAACCTACCTTTAGAATATAAATTATCAATCTAATTCATTTTAATATTTTCCACATCAATTTTTATGGGATTTAAATATGTAATAATGATTATTTAATCACATAAATCCACCCCTAATCATGTATAAATACCACCCCTCAACTCCCATTTTCTCCTCACGTGAAATGAAGACCCATTAATTACATATAAACCCTCTTCGTCATTGTCTCCACATTCATAGGATTGATGGTGACGTAAAATGTCTAGTTTCATTGTCCAGAAGTTTTCCTTCAAAGAGGTGATATTCAAGAGATAATTTTATTAAATCACCACTATTATTTTATTTTCTTATGTTACTTAATCACCACCTCATTCATCCATCAAGGAATGAATAAACTAGAACAATATATAGAGTGATGTTTAATTTTAATAATGAAATATATAATGTATACTTCATGTTTAATTTCTTATAATTCAATGAATTGAAACCATTTTCCAAATTATAGGGGTAAATTGTCTCGATGAATAATGTTTTTTGTTTTACCATAACATCCATCATGAATAGTCATAAAAGAATGGCTCTGGTTAAATCCAACTGTAATAGTAAAATTTTAATATATTTTATGTTCTTGAAATTATATATAATCTTAATATTATATAAATATAAATTTTTTCATGGTGTTTGAAAAAACCTAGCAGAACAATCTAACCATTTATCATTATCATTTTTTAAAATGAATCATCCACACAAAATATTTAAAAAAGATATGTTGTACCATTAATACATATGTAAGTACATTAACATACATAATTCCACATCTTGTGTTGTATTCATAGTTTAATGGAACATCCAAAACTATACAGAAATGAACCGATCCCAATACCCTGAAGTAAATACACTCAAACCGTTGAAAATAATAAAATATTAATAATGATTGGGTCATAAGATGTTATAAAATCATCACATTAGGTATTTTAAATATAAATATAGTTTATTATTATTTTAATATTATTTTAAATATTGTAATGGAGGATATGGTATACACCACTAAAGGGAATCATGATGTAAGGGATTCTCATCTCACTATTTTTCTTTTGTAAAAAATATTCATTATTCACCACACATTAATTTTCATGCTGTGAATACATCCATTTAATATAATGTAGCATAAATATCAATTTTATTATAGTATTCAATTATTCAGTTTATAATAATAACTTTTTTGGTGTTCATGATTCGACTGATTAAAATCCATACAGAAATTCTCAACGCAACACTACGGGTGAAATGTGTATTTGTGATGGGGAATGTTCTCATCGAAAAATGTATATTAGGAGGGAATACTTGCAATGGTACCATCTAGAAGCCGCAAAAGGTTTGATTTGAGTAGCATGCCAAAACAAGGGAAGAGAGTTTGCAGTGGGAATAAGATCTTGTTGCAAATACCCGACAACATTGTTTACTATTTGGAACATGACATATCACCTATCGCAAAATAATATGCCTTAATGTTGGTATGTGTGATAAATCCCATCATAAATACCTTTATTTCCACCGCTCATAATTAATAGGGGTTAGTATTTGCGATTGGAATTTCATCAAAAATAACATCATCATAACTAATCTATCCTATATATATAATCCCATGAGTGAAATGAGTATCTATAAATTCTTTTCAAAAAAGTATTTTTAAAAAGGTTCCCCAATAAATTAAATAGAGGC
Organism: Viscum album; assembly: GCA_963277665.1. Taxonomy (NCBI): domain Eukaryota; kingdom Viridiplantae; phylum Streptophyta; class Magnoliopsida; order Santalales; family Viscaceae; genus Viscum; species Viscum album. The sequence goes on from OY728156.1 coordinate 1,028,657,468, forward strand.
CAGTTAATCAATGTAATATAGTTATAAACTTTTAACATTTTAAATAACTTCTAATGAAGATTGGTTAATTATAAGTTATCATAATATCAGTTATTGACATTATATTTTATGTTATTCTAATAAGGTAAAACAATTATAACGTTTTTCCAAGATTAGCTATCAATGTAAATTTAGTGATTTTTGAATTAAACAGTAAAACTGAGAACTCTAAAATAAACAATATAGTGGATATAAAACAAGTGGTTCATTCTCAAGTCAAGACCTAGTCCACCCAACTTGATGATCACCTACCAAAAAGAAGTTTATATAAATAAACTAGATCCAGACCATGGAATGGGGTCAACAACAGTACACAATAGAGTCCAGGTCACACGACCTCTTCTGCAGTTCCTCATGTGTATGAACTAAGAGGTCACACAAGGACCTCTTCCACACTAATCTGTGGGAATACAGAATGGTAAAATGATGTATCATAAAGGCTGATTTTTATCCTTTAGTTTAATGTAGTAGAAAGTACATGTTTTTATACAAACACACACACATTACATGAAATATAAAAATAATACACAACAATGAATAAATGATGTGATAATGTTATAAGTCCTATGAGTGTTAGCCTATTTTGGTATGGACTTCTATGATGAAGGAGATGAAAAAAACTAGTCCTCTTGCAGAAAATAGAGTATCGGAAGTCAGCTAGATATGGATCATGATCTTCGTGGTGTTAAAAGTGTGAATAATGTTCTTGAATCTAGGATTAGAGTATGCTTTTTGTATTATTCAGAAGTTTCATTTTTCATGTGTCCGTTCTTCTTTCAAGAATGCTCATGCTTCTTCATTATCACACACAATATTTTTTTATTGTTTCCACTACTATCATCGATTTTTCTTCTGGCCACATTGTTTTTTTATTCATAGAATGTATGTGTTGGAGTCGATAGGATTCATGTATTCTGCACCTCATACCTTATAATGTTAGGTGACGTGTTTAAAAAGAAACATTAATTATGTCAGAGCATTTAAAAGATTCAAATATGATCGTTAAAAAATAAAATGGAATAAGATAAAACAAAATAAGAAACGGTGTCACAGTCTGTCTTGAAACATTGTCTCCATGAAACGGTGTATCATTGAAACAATGTCTCCATATTTTACCTTGAGAGGTGATATAGTTATGATGGAATAGTTTAATAGAGATAAAAAATCGGTAGCATAGATGAGGTGTTTGATCATAGTGTGTGATCACGGTGTCTGGATGGTCACAATGTCTAGTTATGGTGTCTGGGTCAAGGTGTCTGGGTCATGGTGTCTCGGTCAGGGTGTTTGGGTCACGGTGTCAAGGTCACGGTATCTGGGTCACAGTTCCTCGGTCACGGTGTCTCGGTCATGGTGTCTGGGTCACGGTGTCTAGGACATGGTTTTTGGGACATGATGTCTGTGTCACGGTGTATGGGCACAGTGTCTGGGTCACTGTGACTGCTTCACAGTGTCTGAGTCAAAGTGTATGCGTCATGGTGTCTGTGTCATGTTGTTTGGGTCATGGAATCTGGGTCACGGATTCTTCGACATAGCCAGATATCTGTATACAGACACAACAATGATATTCACATAATAGATTAGACATAATCATTTCTCAAGGAAATCCATTATTACACATACTCAAAATAGTTTACAATCATTAATCATAGCACTTATGATCTTGGATTTGTTTATTTGAAGTATAATGAAATTAATCATGTGTACACATTAATTTAATTAGATTAAAAAGTATTAGAATGATTTATAGAATATATAGGATTTGTGATCATTAAAACAATATTCACACACTAGTGGTCAAACAATCACCCCATTATTGATGATCACAAATCATGTGAGTGAGAGATTTATTCTTAGGTGATGTTTCTCATATTTAAAGTGTATATAGAATTCATATTTCTCCCTCATTTTTTATTATAAAAAATAGTACAAAAGTAAATAAAATAATAGAGAATAAGAGTCCATAATGCCTTAGACAAAAAGTGTCATTACATATAGTATGTGATAAGAAATAACGAAAAAATCCATATTAAAAGATGGTAGTCACTATTCTTCATCACTGGATTGTCTTTTATTTTCCCTTAGTAGTAGCATCAGAATAAGAATCCATAAGAGTAGATTTGGAAGTGGAATCGGGGATTGAACCAGTGGAAAGATAAGGTAAGGGGAGTCCTTCAAAAACAGAAGGGGCCAAGGTAGGTACAATGGAAGACCATGTCAACTTTTGATCAAGGATAAGAAACATGATCTGACTCAAAGCATGAGATATAGACATAGATGTAAAGGCAAGGGCATAATTTGATAATGTATAAAAACCATAATATTTGGGTGGACCTACAGGAGCGACAATGGCATTACTCAGGACATGATGATAAGGCCTCAAAAGCTTGATGATGTCAATAATGATATATCCACCATACTTCATGGTTTTCTCAATGTCATCCTCATTCTTCATAAATGTATCTGACAAAGGACTGGAATATTTGAACTTTTGGGAATGATTTTAGAAAGCATCAGTAATAGGAGGGATTCTCAAATGCAATAGTAGGTACTTAAAATGGATGGTCTTGTCATTTCTAGAGAAGATCTGATTGACGTAGAAATCAACCTTCATAGAAATTTCTTGCTGATAATCATTGGAAATCATGAAATGAGTTGTCAATAAATCAAGAACTCTATCAATATTATTGACAACATCAGATAAATAATCCTTTGTCAAATCCATGAGCTTATATTGAAGTTCTACATTGAAAACTGTTCGGAGCAGATCAGTGTCTAAAGAGTGTAGAGATGCTTTTCCAGAAGTACGATAAACTGTAACTGCCGAAGTAAGGGATTTGAGTTGATTCAAAACATTCCATAGACAACCCTTATACTCATCAGTCAAGTTGTAAAAACCAAGGGCATGTTAATTCATCTCTTGAACAACATTCTTATTTATTTTATATACCTTGTAATATAAGGAAGTGAGATAATGGTCAACATGGAAGGTTACTTCCTATGGAATCTGACTAACAAAATCCTCATCATGATAAGAAACTCGGTCTAGTCTTGAGTTCATTACTGTCTAAATTTCATAAACCATACTTATGAGAGTCTTTACATAATCAATTAATTGTTAGTTCTCTACTCTGACCTATTGAATATCATGATGCATCATGGGTTGAATATTACACATGATCTTTTCCAACAACAAGGCATCACCTCTCTCACTCAAGTTGGTTATAAGAGAAGGTTGAGTATTCATGAGTTTTCCATCTCTAGCTAATAGGGTAGTTCCATATTATTTATGATCATCCTTATTCACATTGTTTGGAGGTTCTTGTGAAGGTTCTCGGATAGAAGCTGAGATAGGTTTAGGATCATTGGTAGAGATAGCTTTAGGTTTATCTGCCATTTTTAACTGAAACATAGTAGATAGATAAATACCTTTTATAAAAACTTACTGTGAATCATTCAAATTAATATAACTAGGTAATTTATAAAATTTATCCACTACACTGGGATCAATGGGATTACAGAATTCAACATCTTCCAAAATCGGGTGATGCTCCCCCCAACAGGTGCATCTTTCTCATGACTGAGATAATTTTATCCCTGATTTATTTCCATGATTTCATTCATGATATCCTCACCTATATCCTTTCTATCCAACTAAAAGGATTTCACCATTCTCTCTTTAGTATATGGAATAATTATATGAATAGATTATTCTTTTTGGTGGTTCTCAAGAAGAGATTCTTGCATAATAGACATATCATTTGATAAATGATCTTCTACAAAATAATGTTCATTTAACATCGAAATAGATTCTTATTCAGTAGAAGTTTTTTCATTCAAATCAAAAACTTCTTCAAGAATAGATATTTCCTTGTCAATTAATACATGAGGAGCAGATTCAATGTCTTCCTCAACCAGAATAGTTTCCCTTGTAGGCTCAACAACCTATTCCTATTCTTCCTCACCAGAATACTTAACAATCTCATCTAGTTCCAATCCATGATCAGAAATATCCTCAGGTCTTGAAGAGTGTTCTACCAGATTCAACATTTCATAAGCATTGTTATTATCTTCGTCCTATTCTTTTCTCCAGGGATGCCAACATATTTTTTTCTCTATAATGTTACTTTCCAATGGTAAAACTCAAAATCCTTAATAGATTCTTCATCCAATCAAACCAATCATTTTTCATGAAGCATAGCTGAGATAACCCTTGAATTGAACAATGAGGTTTACTTGGAGGTTGTTTTGATCAAAATTCATATGGTGTATTACAAATTTTCATAGGTGGATCCTATGTCCATTTTTATGAGATATATAAAAAATACACCCTGATACTTGAGTTTAAGAAAATCTCATTTTCCAGTGCTAATCAGATTCTGAAAAATATAAATAGGGGCCTAGATTCACCATCTATCTCTACAGTAATGGCTCTTCACTTTGTTTCATTCGCAGTTAAGCTTTCCAATGCTTCTTTCAAAATAATGAACTCACTTAGAGGTGGAAAACCTCTCTTTTAGTCTTAAAAAATACCCTTATGAGGTGTTATAAAACTTACAACCCATAACCTCAAAGAAAATATCCATCTCTATACATTGATCCAGCTTCTCACAACATAGCCATCTGTGGAATAAACAGACAATTGAACATACTAATAAAACTATGCAACAAATTTTGGATAACCAGGACTATCCTACATTGTGAACCAATCCATCCATCCATTTTCTTTTAGCACATTCATTTCCAATGACTTACTTGACAAAAGCCACGTAGGGCATATATATTTTTTGGTTACCACTATTCTGTCTAACAGATTTGGATTCAGAGGACCTTCTGGTGCTATCATCAGCTCTATTTTAAACTTCTTATTTAAACTGTTCTTGTTAAGAGTTGGCAGAGATGGGAATTTCATCATGGGAATTAAAAGATGGTTTGAGAGAGAGAGAGAGAGAGAGAATTTAAGGGTTGAGTTAGAGGGGATTTAGTTTGAGAGGAGAGAGCTCGAGCAAAGAGAGAGTAAATCTTCTTTAGTTTTTATCATTTTGGGATACCAAGAATCGAAAAAACAAAAGTGCAGGATAGTAAAAGGGTAAAATAATCAATTAATGTGATACAGTTAATAATGTATAAATAAAAAAATAAAGTGTCCTTATCGTGATACTATAATCAAATTTAATGGTGAGACTGTAACTAGATTTAACAGAGAGACTGTAATCAAATTTCACCGTAATACCGTAACTGGTTTTCACGTTGAGACTGTAATCATGTGATTTCTAAACTGTGCGACCGTATTGTATTAGAAAGCATGTTCCTGACAGAAATAGAGCTAGAGAGAGAATAATTGTGAGACTGTAAACATGAAACAAGATGTTGTGATACCATATAATTACTATTCATGATTTATCATTCCCAATTCATGTATGATGTAATCTATTCATTCAGAAATTAATGGTTTGGTGAATATTTCAGTGAGCTGATATTCACTTCCAATGAATTCCAAAGCGATGTCACCTTTTGGAATATGATCTCTCAAAAATTGATTTCATTCATCAATATGTTTTGTCCTAAAGTGTTAAAAATTATTTTTTGAGATGTTAATAAAACTTTTATTGTCAAAATTTATAGGTACATGTCAGAATTGATATCCGTAATCTAACAAGGTGTGTTTCGTCCAAATTTTTTTGTAAAACAACAATGAACATCTTAGTATTCATCTTAAGCAGTAGATAAGGAAAAGGAGTATTGTTTCGTACAACACCATGATACTAGTTTCTTGCCTAAAAGGTGAAATTTTTCATAGGTTTTTTTATATCTAGCATTCATCCATCGAAGTAAACATCAGAATGAGACACTAACTCAAATAATTGTCCTCTGGGATAGAACATTCATAGATTGGGTGTATGCTTGATGTATTGTGAGATTAAATTAACCACATTTAATGGAGATTCCTTTAGGATTTTCTTGAAAATGATCACACATACACACACTTAACATAATGTTAGGTCGGCTAGTATTTAAGTAGTGTAATCTTCCCATAATTTATCTATACATGGACTGATCAATAGATTTTCCATTTTCATAAAGATCCAACATACAAGTAGAACACATTGGAGTCTCACTATTATTAGTTCTATCCAATCCAAAACATTTTAGATGATATATAGTATATTTTCTTTGATTTAAAATGATTCCATCATTATTTTGAATGATTATAAATCCATGAAAAAGTATTTTTTCACCCATTAAACTCATTTCAAATTGTTTTTTCGTCATTTTAGAAAATTCAATATATAATGATTTTTTAAAGATCCAATGATAATGTCATAAAAAATTTTATCAACTAAAAAATCATTTAAAATGTGTTTTATAAAATTGGTAGGATGAACTATTCCTTTTGTAAATCCTTTGGAAATAATAAAAGTACTCAATTTATCACACCAAGCTCTTAGAGCTTGTTTTAAACCATTTAAAGCATTTGATAATTTAAAAATATGGTTTGGAAAATGAGGGTTTGTAAAACTAGGGGGTTTCTAAACAAATACATATTTAGCTATATACCCATTTATAATTTCCTTTTAAACATCCATTTGATATATTTTGAAATTTATATGTATAGTATAAGCAAGAATAATTATGATGGCTTCATGTCTAGCTACTGATGAAATGGTATCATCTAATTCAATTCAGTCTTCTTGACTATAGCCTTGTGCAACCAATCTAGCCTTGTTTCTAACTTTATTACCAGCTTCATCAACAATATTTCTAAACACCCATTTACTGCCTACGGTGAGTGTGTCTTTGGGTCAGACCACGAGATTCCAAAAATTATTCCATTCAAACTGATTATTTTCTTCTTGCATATCCAACACCCAATATTCATCATTTACAACATCATTAATGTTTTTAGGTTCAAGTTGTGATAAGAACACTTCATGTTTAACCTGATTTCTAAGAGAATATCTTTTAAAAGTTCATATATCTATGTCTCCTATAATAGTATCTAATATAAGGTTCATACGAGTGATAAAAAACTCTATAAATAGAAGGACTAGTGAATTCAGGTTCCCCAAATGGTTCAAGTTCATTGTGACCTGAATCTAAAGAATTTACAGAACTAGAAGCTTTCACCGATTCTTTTATTGGATAGTTAGAGGATTTTGAATTAATGTCGAGATCATCCTCTAGGTTCTCTAGAGTGGTCTTAGGCTCATTTGTATCTATTTAATGAATCTTTTCATTGAATTATTCTTCCAAAAATTTAATTATTTTATTAAACATTCTATAGGATTTACTAGAGATTGAATATCCTAAAAATATTCCTTCAGCACTCTTGGATGAAAATTTTTCATGATTGACCATAGTATTAAGGATACAAACATTGCAACTAAAAACATCGAAGTAGAAAACTTTCGGTATTCTATTATTCCCCAACTCATATGGATTTCTTTAATGAATGGGTCTAATAAACACTCTATTGATAATATAGGATGCCATATTTACAACATCAGCCCAAAAATAAATTGGTAGGTCATATTCACTAAGAATGGTTCTAGAAATCTCTTTTAGGGTTCTATTTATTCTTTCTACAAATCTATTCTATTGAGGTGCTATAGGGGTAGAGAAATAATGACTATATCCATTGTGTGAGAAAATGGATTCAAACTCATGATTTTCAAACTCATGACCATGATCACTTCTTAAGTATTTATTTCTAAACCCACGATGATTTTTAGAGTTTTGGAATATTTGGTAAAATGAGAGCATGATTCACTTTTATGAACTAAAGACAATGTCTGAGTATATATAGAAAAGTCATCTATAAGAACATAGAGATAAATCAAGCACCTATCAAAGAAACTATCCACCTAACCTCACAATGGTATAATCCCCAATAAATCAATGTAAGGTAACATAATAGTAATAAAACATCGATGTTTCTTTACCCCGCACCGCTTTACCACTATTTATTTACGAAATCCTATGCGTTACCCCCCCTCCACCCCATAGGTTCCACTACAGTCCCACTGCTTCTCCAACAACATCCTTATGGGCTATCACAACCACACTCCACACACGCAGACACCAGGGCCACTACCACCACACACACCCCCACCCTTAGACACCCACTCTAGAGAAATCATCTCCATGACAAATGACACATGGGCCTCATCTCCAAGACACTTTGGAAACAATCCTGCCCCACACACACATGGGACAACCAGTACAACACACCCTACCCAATGATTCTTGGGAAATAATAGACCTTTGGCCATCACATACTTCCTGAAAAGTCATTGCCTACATGGGAGAGGGAGTAGAAAGGAGCTTATAACCATCCACTAATATGAATTTTTGCAAAACACCCATCCCTAAGAAATGGTGGTGTTCAACATGAAGTGATAAACTTGGGAGGTGTGTGAATATTAACCACAAGAAATATATTTATACATATTAGTAAACAAGAACTCATCCCAACTGAAAGGTCTTAAAATATGCCCATACAGAATTACTCTCATTTGTATTCATACTTGAAATAATGAACAACAATAACAACCAGAGCACCGCCCATTTATCAATAAATATTCCCCATTTAACCCATTCTTGTTATCAAGTTCAACTAATTTCTTTTGAAATAATTCTACACTATCGGGAAACTGATAGGCACATCCACTAGTCAGAACAACTCTAAAGTGGTGACAGTAAAGGTAAGGGCATTGTTTTTATTTCAGGTGGTGCTGGTCCTTCCTGTGCCAATTTTTTCATTGGGCGATGGCTAAACCTACCATCAAAGGGAATTTCATTGCTATTTTTAGTTTTCCTGGGGAGATTATTGTAGTCATTTGCACATTTCCCTTATCCACATCTGGTGGCATGGGGGTCAGGCTGAATCAGATGCACCTATGGTTTCAAATAATTATATTGACACCCTTGGGGATGACATTAAGACAATTCTAAATACAAGAAATTGATGAAAATCATAAGATTTGTCTAACCTTGGTGTTTCCTCGAAGGCCTTTGGTAGGCAGGAGGTGACATGCAGGTTGGGTAGAATGAGCACTCACTCCTTTAGCTTCCAATCTAGTGTCATGGCTGAGAATTCATCTCTTGAATCTAAGAGGGAGAAAGGTTCTCCTAAAGGTATTTATGAGGATGATTTTTTGGTGTAACTTACATTGGTTTCTCATTTTTTCCCATAATTGTTTGTCTATAATTAAAATAATAATTTAAAAAAACTCACATGCGAAGAAAAAAAGAAATATAATATAATTTAAGCATTCACACCTTCTTCTCTGGTGAAGTCACAACAAGAAAAAGGATATGTGAGATCCCTCGATTTAATATAAATAAAAAATCCCCAATATATATCGCAACATAGCCTTAGTTCAAAAAACCAACAAAAGAACAACAGGCGATTACATCCCAATCCACATCACCCCACAAGCATCAAGAAGAACAATCGTGCTTATTAGCAGAACATAGAAATAGAGTTTTCAGATTTAACCACACCATTTATCAAGTTCCATCAATTTGTTTTTTAACTGGGGTGATCACACAAGGATTCATATTCATTGGGATCCATTTAATCAACCATGTTTAAATGATTAACCAATTTCCTTATTATAACCATTCAATCAAAATATTATCTAGGAAAAAAGAGGTGTGTTACTATGAAAGAAAGGACCACCAATGACCACAAATTTTAATGGTCATAAGCCCATATAGTTTACAACATATAGAACAAGATAAAATAGTATAACAACATCTTCATCAAAAACACCCTTTCATAGTTTAAAATCCAATTATTAAATTTTTTAAGGGTTGTATTCATCCACACCCCATGGAAACATTATCATACACAACCCTCATGTTACAAAGTAAAAATAGATTAGAGAAGACCATACCTCAATGATCAACGATCCAATTTTTCTCCTCACTCTATGAAATGTGGTTGCATGACTAGAAGAGGAAGAAATCCATGGTCTCCAAGGATGAGAAGGAATGGCTCTATCATGGTCGCACGATTCATCTACGAAAAAGGGACTCCAAGTGCACCATGTAAAAGAAATGAATGAATGTATGAGAATAGATTCTCTTCGTGATAAATGGCATGATCCTAGAGTTATGTTATATGAAATATCAAACCTCAAAAAACACAGATTGTGGTTTCACCATGCAGTTGGGTCGTTGCACATGATGGAATTTATTGTTATTTAATAACTATTCTCTGAGATTGTGGAGATGAACGTTGTGTGTTTATAGATATCCTCTAAACTTAGAAAACTAAGTAACATGTGTGAATATGGATGAAACGGAGAAACGTGTGACACCGAGAAAAAAGACACACATTTTGGTAACTGAAGGATCTCCTGAATATTGGGGGTATAAAATATTTTACTTTATTTAATTGGATTTAAAAAGGTTATTAAAAATCTTAGATGTCAAAATATTCTTTGCTGGATTGGAACTGGAAAATCATGGGAACTGGAAAAATAATAAAATGAAAAGGGTTTGACATTATTCAGTGAGACACCATAATGGTGCCTCTGTAATGGTTCTACCATATCGGTGGAACATCATTAGTGGATCCACCATTTTAGTGTGAAACCGTGATGGAGCCACCATCATGGTTCCCCCATTTCGGTGGAACTATTTGGTGGAATTGAATTTTTGGAAGACACCTTAAGGAGTGACTGGTAGAACACATGATACCTAAACCACATGATATTTGGAAAAGTAATGCACCAGGAGGGTCTGGGCCATTACATCAGATGCCTATCAAACTATTCTTGTCCTTGAGAATCCAAGTGTAAACCCGAAGAAAATATAGGGGTCATAACAACAACCTTATAATATTCCTCTCAGGGAAAAAACCACCCTAGAGTTGTTCGAAATGTGGAAAAACATTGATATATAAAAACACCTCCCTCCCATCTATCTATTAAACAACTACGGATACACCACATCTCTTATCCCCTAGTAACCACACAAACATTAAAGTGTCACACTGTCGAGGAATATAGATTAGGGAGTCTCTTCCCCCATGTCAAGATACGATCCTCTTTGGGTGGAACTAACTCACCCTCATGGGATTAATCACATCCACCTTTAATCATATTGAATATGGATTAGGTCATCCCCTCTCCATGGGGTAGAATTTTTACACACACATATATAAAATGATAAAAATCTAATCTCCTAGTTATAAAGGTCAGTCACTAAATCACAATCATATTACAAAACAACATAGAACAAAACTCAAAACAGCCCTGAGTACTGGGCATACATTTGTGCGTCATGTTCCTATGTACAATTCTCAAGGACACCATGCCTCCATAACACACGGACTCATGGAATGGTTCATCCACAAAGAACATTCTTCTCATAATCCTCGATCATCACTAGACACTCCACAAACATTGCATTGTACTCGATATCTGTCTTTCCCATGTAGGGGATATGTGAATCATTGTGTATATGCCGACGAAGTGGATACACATGGAAGTAATTGTGGACCTTCTTTAACGGTGGTGGTAGCAGCACCAGATATTCCAGTTCACCAACACAGCACAACACCTTGAAGGGTTTGGAAAACTTTGGAGAAATATTACTCCCCCTACTGATCCACTATTTCCTACACTAAGGGAAAACCCTTAAGAACACATGGTCCCTAACCTATATCTCTAACAGTCTCCTCCTATGACTGGCATATGACTTCTTCCTGTCCTGAGCCACCTATATCCTCTCCTGTATAAATGGAAATTTCTCTGTCGTGTTCTACACCACCTACGGGACATGAACAGATGATTCCCCAACCTCTGTCCACCACTCGTTTGAATGACACTATCTCCCATAAAAGTATTTGAAAAGATTCATGATAATGTTATAGTGATAGATATTATTTTAGGAAATCTATACCAGAGGAATGTGGCATACCCATTATCCCTTGATGTCCAAAACACTTTCCTGTAGCATTTTATCCAATGTCTTGATGGTCCACTTTGGCTGCCCATTTATCTGGGGATGGAATGTAGTGTTGAGGCATATATGGGTGCCAAAACCATGTAACAATACTTTCAAGACATGTGAGGTAAACCAAGTATGTTGATCAATGAATTTGGACCTTAGAACTCGATTAAACCACATCACTGCATCCACCTACCTACAAGTTAAGGCTTAACCACACTCAACTCCTTGCATGTCAGGAAGTGAGCTAATTTCATCAGCTAGTACACTACTACCAAGATTGCATCACAACATCCTTGAACCCTTGGAATTCCCATGATGAAATCCAACGAGATGTCATCCCACTTCCACTAGGGAACTTCTAATGGATACAAAAAACCTCCTAGGATGTATTTTTCAACATTCACCTACTAACACATGTGGCACTTCTCCATTTGAAGCTTCACCCAGGGCCACCAAAATTGACCCCTCAAGTCCGAGTACATCACAGATACTCCTCGGTGTACCCTTATGGGTGAGTTATGGAACTCACCAAGAAATTTCATGCAAATTTCCAATTGGAAAAAAATATGTACATGTATCATCATTTGATTATATCCATCCTTTTGGATCAATGCCTTGGATAACACAATCGTGCATCACTTCACCCTCTATGTCCCCCTGTTGAGACTCCTCCACATGTTTTTCTAAGGAATACTGCACCTTCATCTGAAAAAGACAGCCTCCACCACCATCCACCCCTGTATACAGGTGTAAAGAAGCTAACTCCTCTATTTCCATATAAGAAAGTGTTGATTCTCAAACCACATTCTTCTACAACTTGCTGCTCAAGGATTCAACCACCATATTCACATTTCCTAGTCTCTAGGAAATATAGAAGTTGTATTCCTGATGAAACTCCATCCACCTCCACTGATGTATGTTCAGGTCTCACTCGGAGAAGATATGTACTAAGATATTTTGATCTTTTAAGACCATCATGAATATCCAGATGAGGTAATGATGCCAAAACATTTTCGTGGACACTACATCTTTAATCTCATGTTCATGGGTGGAATAATTAAATTCTTGAGGATATAACTACCTAGACCCATAAGAGATCACTCCCCACTACTACTTCATCACAACCCCCATATGTAGGCCCTAATAATCATATACCACTTCAAATGTCTCTCGTTACTATGGAAAACTATGCACTAGTGCACTGACCAGCTTCCCCTTCAGGTAACTAACGACTGCATATCACTGCTCACCCCATACAAATGTCTGCTCTTTCTTGGACAAGGCAATCAAAGGTGTTTAAACTCAAATGAATTGGGTACGATCTTTCAGTATTAACCTTCTATAATAAGGAATATATGAACCTTTGATATATTACTGGGTGATTCCCAAGAAACAACTACTTCAAGCATCTATGGGTCCACCATTATTCCCTGTTGGGACACAATGTGTCCATGGATGTGCACCTCTAGTGTCTAGAACATTCTCATGGATGGAATCCTATAGATCTGGTGCTGTCGTAGCACCTCTAAAACCATCCTCAAATTCTTGGCCTGATCCTCCTATGATCATGAGTATATAATCATATCATCAAAAAACATGACTATGAATGGGTCTAGATGTTCTCAGAATATAGAGTTCATTATCCCCATGAACACTGCTGGTGAGATTGTAATGTCAAAGGAGATGACCAAAAACTCGAAGTGACCATATCTAAACCAAAAACCAGTCTTCCAGATGTCACCATTCTTCACCCTCATGTAGTGATATCCTAACCACAGTTTGACCTTATAGAACCAACATCCTCCCTTCAATTGGTAGAAAAGGTCTTCTATCAATGGGAATGGGTAGCGAATCTTGATCGTCACCTGATTCAACCTTCTGTAGTCTATACACAGCTCGATACCACCTTATTTTCAATTTGAGAGCATGTCTAGAGCACCCCATGGGAATGTAATCAGCTGGATAAAATCCTTCTTCATTGGATCATCAATCTGGATTCACAAATCCCACAAATCAGAAGGTTACATCTGATAGATAGATATCGAAATTGGATGGGAACCAGGTAGCATGTTTATCTTGAAATCAACATCATGTCGATGGGGGTAATGTCACCACCTCTATAGAGAAGACATCTAGGAACATTCTGATGATCCTAGATAAATTCACCATCTATGTATCTTCTATCCCCACTGACACCTCAGCTATCAAGAAAATAAGGGGATCCACTCAGCGGCTACCATCCTCGAAACCCTGCTTTCCAATGAAGGTTAATCAATTTCCACCCATATCCAAAAACATGACCCTTATACAAAATAGGTAGATAACGGTCCACTGAATGAATTTTCATTTGATGCCTAAAATGAAATCATATGTTTTAATATTTTACAATAGAATGTCCCCACTGGACTGATGTGGCCCCAACATCAATCTACAACCTAGAAAAATGTAAGACAAGCTAGTATGACCCCCAGACAAGAGTACTCAATACCATGGGCATGAGAAGTCTCTCTTCATCTAGACTCAGAGCATGGGATATACTGGGTAAAACAAAGTAGTGTAAATCTCCTGAATCAATCAAGGCACAATGAAGAGTACTAAACAAGCTGATCATACCTCGAATGACATTTGGCCCTACTGGAACAGTTGCCTCTATGGTGTGAAAATACCCACACCTAGTTTTGCTGACCATTGGCTATCAGCTGCCTCCCCGACCACAACCTAGTCATGGCCCCGACCACAACCTAGTCATGGCCCCGACCACAACCTAGTCATGGTCCCTAAGGAGTGCCCTGTGGTTGGCCTCCTCTTGCAATGTATGTTCTCAGAGGAGTGAGAGCTCACTGTACTGACTACGACAGCTGAAAAGTCTGAGTTGGAAACTAGTGCAATTGAGGTGGGCATAGAACCTTCCCACCTCTTTTGTACTGCACTTGGTCCAGGCACTGATTCCTATGGTGACCACGACTGCCACATATAAAGCATCTCTATCCAAGGCCCATTGGGAAACAGTGGGGACTATGAGATCGAATCCAGAACTGCTGGGTCGTGATCCAGATCGACCGAAACCTGTAGGGACCTGAGGATAGAGGCTTGTTGCTAATGGACTTCCCCAATGACAATCAAAACTAGATCCCCTATCATGGAACTCCTCTGAGCATGTTCATCATGTCCACCATTTTATCCATCATATAAACTTCCATATATGTTGGTAGAGTGAACTGAGTAATAACATACTGTAGGGAATATCAGAGTTCCTCCTCTAAAAATATCTCCTGAGACTCTACATCTAGGAATAGGTCTGGAGAAACACGATGGAGATCCTTGAACGTGATCCCCAATTCCCTCATATACATACCCCTACTATAGGGATAATAACTCTTACCTCTTCTCATACTACATTGTGGAATATATGAATTCCACCTGGAACATCCTCTTGAAGTCAGTCCATGAAACCTTAGCCTCCCTCTTCTCCCCATGATGGTGAGTCCACCACTGAAGCACCACTCCTCGCGTCTAGAATACAGACAGAGGAACCCAATACTCTGTCATACCCCTGACCAAGCTAAAATCTATCAACTGATCCTTGAAATTTTCTTCCATCTCCATGTCTGAGATGCTTCCCTCATACTTCTCGAGTGTCGGCCGCTGAAATGGAAAATGTGTATTCTAACAGTGGTCATCTTATACTGCTCGATCATCCCACTTCTTATCAGCCAAATCAGCCTCCTAGTCCACTATCGCCTATACTACATGATCGTTTGGGTTCCATAGATGCAAGGTAACCATGGAACAGTCGACGCCAGAGTAGTGTGGGAGATATATTTTAAATTTTTAATAAAGATGTTATTCATTTCAAACTCCGAAAACTCCCAAAACACATTTGAAAACAAGTATTTATGATGCATGTACCATTCCTAGGGTCTCTACCATGTAATCAATGTAGCCTCACTTTGTCATTCAGTAGGTCCAGATTCCTTTCATCAGATCATGTATAGCCATAAAATACAAAGTCCTAGCTAGTATTCACTGGCCTATTTCACTCACCATGATTACCTAACATCATCCCCAATCATCCCATGCAATCCTCATTGTTCATAACTCAAAACTCTATCTTATATCTAAACCATCACCTCTGGTACCATTTTATCATGACTCACCATCAGTACGATGAGTGAAGGGACAAAAAACTACCAGAACCTTCATCATGTTGAAGGATATATATTGACCCCCATAGTCCAACCTTCAATAAGATTTAGAGTGGAGACAAGGAAAAATGGTACAGATTCACACGTAATATAGAAGGAATTACACCTTTTTATAGAAATAGATCATGATATAAGATGGTAAATCTCTTTAACTCAAATAAAAAAAGTAAAAGTAAATCCAATCCCCTTTTTCCACATGCATGTTGAAAATAATGTTATAAAAATTTCATAAAAATTTCATAGGAAATGACAAAAATAAATGAAAATAGAAACAAAAACTATCCCAACGTCCAAGCTAATACAGTCCCACGTAGTCCTTCATGTCCTCATGGAATCCTATAAGTATTTTTATATACGTAGGGTGTGTCTATATTTATAATCAATAGGGTAAACCAAAAGATCACATGCACAAGTGGGGAGGTATTCTCTTGCCCCGTGAGAAATAGAGATAACCCAAGCACCCATCAAGGAAACTATGCACCCAACCTCACCACGGCAGAATCTCTAAATATCTAATGTCAGGTAAAGTGATAGTGATTACACATCAAGGTCTGGGTACCCATCATCACTTTCCCAAATGTTATTTAGTACATCATAAGGGTCAAACCTCACCCATAACATCTACTACAATCCCACTACCACCCCAACAACAACCTTATGGGATATCACAACCAAGAACCAATCCCACAGACACTTGATCCACCACAACCACACACATCCCCACCCAGAGACACCTGGGCCAGAATAACCACATCCACGAACAATGACACATGAGCCTCAGGCCAAAGACAATTGGGAAACAATCATTCCCATACAGACTTTGACCAACCACTATAACACAACCTGCCTAAAGAGTCATGGGTCATAATAGACCTTAGGCCACCACAGCCATCCTGAAGATTCTTTGGATACCATGGAGAGGGAGAAGAAATGAGCTAATAACCTACCACTCAATAAAATGATGAGAAAACACCGTCCCCTAAAATAGGGGATCTCAACAAGAATATCTCAACATGGGTTGTTTTTTAATAAGAAACACAAGAACTAAAATTATAAATATAGGTAAACAAGTACTCATCCAAACCTATGGGTCTCAAAACTATCCTATACACAAACAATCTCGTTACTATTCATATATAAACAAATACACGACTGCCACAACCAAAGCACCACACATTTCTGGAGGAAAATTACAATTGGAACCATTATTGTTATTATGTTCATGTTATTTAGTTAGAAATAATTCTCCACTACCTTGGAACTAGCTTGCACATTTACAAGTTAAAAAAATCTAGACTGAAGAAGAAAATAGCCAATCCACAATTTAAGCATTCACACCTGGTTATCTTGTAAAGTTGCATTAACAAAAGGGATATGTATGATCCCTCGATGTGCTGGAACTAAAAAAATCCCCATCATATGGACCCACATGGCCCCATATCAAAAAAACCAACAACTGCACAAATGGGGATCCCATCCCTATCCATGAAACCCCACATGCATCAAGCTAGACAACTGTGCTTATTAGGAGAACATAGCATGGTGGTTTTCAGATTTAACCACAACATTTATCAAGTACCTTCTTTCCTTTTGGTTTACCGGGGTTATCACAGATGTATTATTATTCATTGGGTACCCATTTAATCAACCATGATTACATGATTATCCAGTTTCCATGTCACAACCATTCTATAACAAATATTATCCCTAAAAACAAATGTTCATTTGTGAACAAGAAAGGTGCCTAAATGACCACAATTTTCAGTTTTCATAACCCCATATAGGTAAGAACATTTTAATGGTGATAATATAATACAATATCATCATCATAAAACACACACCTTTATACTTTAAAATCCATTTATTATCTTAGTTATGGTTTGAAATCATCCATGCCCTGAGGAAACATTATCATACAAGCCCCACATGATACACAGTAAAGAGAGAAGAAGGAAGAACCTACCTAGATGATCAATGATCAATGATTCTTGCTCATCCTAAGAACATGGGTTGCCCGATTTTCATAGAAAGAACTTCAATGTCTATAAGGATGAGCGGTAAGGGCTCTAATATGGTCTCACAATTCATCACCAAAAGAGGGAATCCAAGCGAACCAAGGAAATTAGAGGAATCATGGAAGAAGAAAAATAATCATTTGGGATAAAAGGCCAGATCTTGGTGTTATGGGATATGAAATATCACACCCAAAAAAGGTGAATTGTGGTTTCACCTTGCAATAGGAAGGTTACATATGATTGAATTAACCATAATTTAATTATAATATTTTGGGTGGTGGAGATAAAGGTTTTGTGTTGATATATATCCTCTTAATAGTATAAAACCATTTAATATAGGTAAATATGGGAGGCACAAGGAATGGTGTCACACTGAGGAAAATTCCACACGTTTTGGTAAATGAAGAGTCGCTTGACTCCTGGGGGTTCAAAACATATTCTGGCGTTAAATTTATTTAAAAAGGGTATTAAAACACTTTTACATCAAAAGATACATTTCAAGAGATGATGTGAAAAAATAAGGGAACTAGAAAAAAAAGTGTGGGACACCATTCGGCGAGACACCATAATAGTGCCACCAAAAATGTGACACTGAAATGGTGCATTCGGTTCGGTGGAACACTGTATGTTGTGCCACCATTTTGGTGAGTGACTCTGACTATGTGACAATTACGGTGCCACCATCATAGTACCACCATCATAACGCCACCATCATGGCGCCACCATCACTGTTCCAACATGACCGGTGCCACCGTTCAGGTGGAACCGAGTATTTGGAATACTTCATAATGAGTCACTGGTGGTTCCAAGGATACCCCAAACAACATAAATATGGAAAAGTAATGGACTAGGAGGGTGCAATCCATTACAATTTTATTATTCAGGAGAATTGATATGTGTATGTTGGAAGTGAATATTAATAATGACTTCAGTGATATGAATTTTCATGGAGATGAGTTGTTCTGTAAAAGGGGATCTTTTTTTCGAATGACTCATCTTCTTGCATCTTTCTCTAAATGAAATCATTATGATAAAATGCTCTGATGTACGTATATAAAAATCCTTATGAATGAGAATGGATAGTAGCGTAGTGAGGACACTATGAAAACCATTATTGTGTATAAAAAATTGATATGCATACATAAAAGTAGGTTTTTCATAGCTATTTCAGTAAGAGAACCATGAAAGGATATGAGCCTTTAGCCAAAAGAGTTGTCGCCAGTCAGTTGGAAATTGTAACACTCATAACTTTTTTTACTTTTTTTTAATTAGATATTATTACTAATAATTTGAGTTAATTATGAGTAGTTGAGGTCTGATGAGGAAGCCTTATATCCAGGATTCATAATAAAAAACATGATGGATTTGAAAAATTTGTGGATATTAAATCAGATAATGGAATGAAAAATAGTTGTTTTCATCAGATATTCTCATTGGATAAAACAATGTTACTTGAAAGAAATGTATTACCAAAAAATTTCAATAAGTGAAAGAGTGTGGTTCATAATATGTGTGTTTGTTATCTGATGATTTATGAATGTTTAAATCACTGCAGATTATAATATGGTGAAAAAAAGTCATTATAAACATGTCCCACATGGGGACACTAAGGTATAAAGAGTCTCAACTCATATGAATGGATCCCTTCCTATAAAACAGTTGAGATATTTCCCACTTACACCCAGATTTATGTGTTTATTTATGTCTCAGAACATAGTGGAATTGATGGCATGATAGAAAAAAATACTTCAACTGGTAAAATATTAAATCATCTCTATGATTGCGGTTCATGGAAAAAATTTTACAATGTTCATCTATCATTTTATTTATGAATCCAAAATGGGGGACTATGTGTATTTGCTGACGGTTTTAGTCCATTTCGTTCTTATAGTTGTCTGTATTCATATTGGCCTCTCTTTGTAACTTCTTAATATTTACCTCATTTGATTGTGATGAAGGAAAAATATATTTTTTAAACCATATTAATTTAGGACATCCGAAAATAAATATTGATATTTTTATGAAACCATGGATTAATGAGTCATATTCATTGTGGAGTAATGGTGTCAATACATATGATGATGCTACAAAAATCATTATTCTAAAAACATCATTGATTTGGACAATTAGTGACTTCCCAGAATATAGCATGGTATCTTGATGGATTGAAAATGGTCAAAAATCATTTCATTTTTATATAAGAGAAAAAACGTGTTAATTCTCACCAATGAAAAAATACATTATTTTTTCAACTATTTTTGTAGATTCAATCTAACTTATTATCCTTTTCTGTGGAAAGAATATCATTTATAAAAGGAACAATTGAATGAAATGATCCTACAAAAATGATCGCTGGTAGAAAGGTAAAATGAATTGTGTCTTAATTACCTCCAAATATATTTAGACTAATAATAAACCAATATAAAAATGATGGATTTGGGAAAAGTAACAATTGGATAAAATATAGAATTTTTTGGGATCGTCGATAATTGTTTGATTTGTCGGTCTGTCACATGTAGGAATCCATTCATATTTCTATTTTCTTGATAATTTATTTCATATAGTTTTGTATACACCAATTAAGACCAAATATAATATATAGTTGTGACTAGATATTTTGAAAATTTAAAGGAAACTAGAAGAAGAACATTTCGAAAATGTTAGATCACAAGTGTTAATTAATACAAATTTATCTTCTACATTTTCCAAAGAATATCGATTGTTATTTTTTCAGTGGATTTCATTATATAGACTTCCAGATGGATATGATTATAATTTTGGAAGATGTGATAGAAATGGTCATATTAATAAATTAAAGAGTCATAATTATGTCATTATAATGGAATGAAATAATCTGATAGGACTATGATTTTTGTTTAATTCCATGATTTGGGATGCGATAATAGACATATCCAATTATTTTTGAGACATTTTTGTAGTGACAATAGACTATAATGCACTAAGTAGATTGAAAGAAGTTGTTGTTTTAATTTTATGTATAATGGAGAAAATCATCCCACCAGATTTATTTGACGAAATGGGATATTTGAGATTACATATTCTACATGATGAAATGTGTGGAGGATTGGTACAGTTTCAATGGATGTACCTATTCGATATATGCATTTGGAAATTGAAGAAAAAAGTACATAACAAATCATCAGTATAAGGATAAATTGGAGAAGCTTATTTCTATGATGAAATTTATATTTTCATTTTTTCACGATTTTGAATAAAAATATCCCTCAAAACAATACATCATTAGATGTAATGAGGGAAATTTTGATGATGATATAACCAATAAATTATCAATTTTTAATCATCCAAAACATGTCTTCGGTGAAGTTTATGACTGATGAGATTCAGATAATGAACATCATAGAGCATATACAGATGTTATCCTCAAGAGTGATGACTGAATTTTTTTTTACTATCAGTGATCATATCAATATGTATATAATATTTGTTACTATAAAATAATATTGTTTCATTTTTTGGTTATAAGATAGTCATATCAAGAAAAAACGTCCAAAATTTATAGTAGCTTCCCTTGAAGAGTGCTAGACAAAAAAAATTTATACTGGTTTCAAAAAAAAATTAACGTTAATTATTTATGGATTAACATCTAAAATCAATTAATTACTTTTTATAATGATAATTGTTTTCCAAATTTTCATGTATCTCAAAACTCTAATAAAATATATAATCGATTTGGCATCTTGAGTAACCCACCATAAAAATGGATAAATTTTATAATGAATATGTCATGAATGGTTTTAGATTTCATACACATGCATATTTGGAATAAAAAAATGAATAGTAGTGTATTATTATGATGAATCTATAATAGATAAATTCAATAGGACTTTTATGACTGGCGGAAAAAAAATTTATTTGTGTTATCTATGAAAAAAATACATAATTTTGTTTAAATTTCAGTTGTTGGACACTCAGAGAGGCTCACATGTTCATCCGAACCATGGAATCATTGATATTAAATATAAAATCTTATGTGAAATAAATGTACCATTTTTTGTTCCTCATCAAGAACATAAATTCTTTATTCAAACTATTACACTAATTCAAAATAGTTGGGTGATAAGTGGATCATTATAAAATTTAAAACTCTAGAATTTTTTTTACAGAATGTGAATGTCCTTCCACTGAAGTATAGTGAATTTAAAATTTTCAAGAGACTACTCCCAATCCATCATTTTTATGAAGATAAATGAATATCGACTATGATACTCCACATTTAAGGGTTGATGGTGACGGTGATGTTAGTGATGTTAAAAATGACTTTTAAATGAAAATAAGTAATCAAAATGAAACTCATTTTGAAATTGATGATGTTGAGGTGGAATATGAAGTCATTGATGTCAACAGATATTATGGTGAGGAAGGAGATGAATATTGACATGGTTAAATGCTATTTATAATCATATATAATATATATCTATATATAATAATTGTTTTTAATTATTTTATAACAATAGTAATTTCGTGTTTTAGATGGACCATGGTCTATTTATTCAGTTACATGAAGAAGATCTACCTTTGGATGGACAAGATGATGGATCATCTAACCCTCAGACTAATAGTGGTTCAGGGGGAGTCAATGGGGGCGTAGTGTTTCCTGATTGACGATTCCAAACCCTATCCCATAGTGATGTCAAAATCATGGCATAAATGGAGAATATAGAGGATTTTTTACCTATAATGTTTTAGTTTGTTGTCATTATTTTATTTATATGCTAATTTTTTTTATTTGTTATTTTTTTCATAGATTTTCTCATATAGTTGTCAGATAGGGGAGCACTATAATTGAGATATTATTTTTCTGAAGCCTGGGTCACATGGGATGAGATTGCGTTTAATGTTCAACACTCCATGTTATATCATTAGCTGGTACGTAAATAAATAATAATTATTGGAAAATTTATTTTGATTATAATTTTATATTAATATTTATTTATAGGGTTTTTCATATCCTATCAATTAGTTCACGTTTGGCGCTATTTGGAAGGCATGTGAGGGGTCTGTGCATGAGCATTGTCATTAGGTTTGGCACAATTTGAGAAGAAAAGAAATGAAGAATGATGGAGTGAAAGAGTTTGATTAGTCTTGCCACACCCACTAACCTGATTACATTTCATATCAGGATAGGGATGGATAATGTTCAAATTGTTTGGGTGGAATTTTTCAGAGGATATCAGTGGTAGGATGATGAATCCAGATATATGGGAGGTGACACATCGATATAGAATTTGTATATTTAGTATTCACATTGAACATATCCAATGAAAATTTATATAAAATAATTAATATATCTTTTACTATAATGGTTTATTTTATATTCAAATAGCTAGTTGAATAGCCTGATGTAATGGATTTCAAATTTTATAGTTGGATGTACAAAAATCTTTTCAATGGAGAGATAGGAGGTGATCAACACTATCATTTTTTGGGTAGTATAATATATTTACATTTCAAATTACTTGAAAGCAATATTTTATTTATTTTAATTTTAAATTGAAATTGAAGGACTCATATGTTGCCATAGAGTCTCATACAAAAATTGAGAGTCAGGATGAGACTGTGGATCATACTAGTAACCACCTATTTGAAGAGGCATCATGGATGTAGGAGACCCAATCTACCTTTGATAAAATCCAAGTTGTTGGTATCAACTATCGATTTAATCCTTAGAGTTATAATGGTACCATTGCGATGTCAGCATCCAGCTTGAGAGGAGCTCATGGAGAGTCTTCATTTAATATTTCAATGTATAAGGAGTAGTTGTGTGCTCTGGGTGAGCTCTTATAGAATATGTGTATGGAGAAGGAGGTGATTCCTCAATGGTAGTAGTAAGATATTCCCAAATGGCAGTAGAATATACAGGAAGAGCTCTGAAAACAATAGTAGGAGGAGATGCATTGATGGAAGTAGCTAAAACATGACAAGATGAAGTACATGCATCATTTGACACATGGTTTAGGGATGGAGTTCCATCCACCATCTCCTCCAACTCCTTCAAAAGGCCACCCTAGTGATATATTTGTATTTTTAAATAAAACAATGGAAAGATTTTTTTGTAATATTAAATATATTCATTTCTTTATAGTTCTGTTGTGTTAGGTCCACTTGGATGAATACCCTGAGAGGGGGGGTGAATCAGGGTATGACTAATTAAAAATTAAATCTCGTTCTGATCTTGTTTCACTGTTAAACAAAACACTATTCTCTCTCTTTCCTGCTACACAATATAAACATAAAGTAAAGCAAGCACATGATACAACAATTTTACTTGGTTCACCGCTAAGGGCTACGTCCAAGGAGCATACACCAACAGGTTGACGATCCTACAAAGTACACTAAACTTCACTAGCTGTGGTTTACAATGTTCGGGCTAGATCACTTCTATGCCCAGGCTCACTTCCTATACAAGGTTTAGGGTCAGCTCACTGCTTTCCCAAGGGTCACTCCCGGTTTCTCTCTTTCTGGCTCACTGCCGGTGGAGAGGATCACCATCTACCTCTCCCTAAGCTCACTGCTCTTGGAAGGGATTCACTCACATTTTATAGACCTGTAGGTCTCTTTATTTCCATTGAGGAATGCATCTTTCTCTGTGTGTAGATGCTCTGTTGAGGTTCAACTTTCATCCACTGATGAATACCCCTTTGTCACTGAACAATGGGAAATTCCTTTTGGAAACACCTTCGCAATGCACTCAACTTCGCTAGGCTCCCAATTTCACAAAACTCAAACAACCCTTCACGAAGCTCCTGCCTTTTCGCGAAGATCTCTCACGAAGCTCTCTCGCGAAGAACTACCGCGAAGCTCAACTCGTTGCAAAGAAACTTCTCTCGCGAAGCTCACTGAGCCAACGCGGAGCACACAACTTTCTCGGAGCTACAATAACCGCCGTGAAGCTCCTCTTTCGCGAAGCACACTGGCTCCACGAACCACCTTCGCAAATCGAGAGCGGATGATCTTCCATGAAAATTCTCTTTACATCGCTCGATGGGGTCAGCCTCTATTTATAGGCGATTCCACCGACCCTCGTCCCTTATGCGCGAATTCAACGCCACGTAATCTCAAATTGCGAAGCTCCAAAGATTCCGCCAGAATTCTGTCCAAATCGCGAAGCACCACGACACTTTGCCGTTCGCAAAGAATGACGTAGTCGCAAAGAATCACCGTCAACATACCTTTGCGACTTCGCCGCGAAGCTCCCTCGCGAAGCCCAACATTCCTTCGCTCCTTCGGCGCAAAACTCCCTCGCAAATCCCTTCACCGCCGCGATGCGCTTTAGCCTCTGTCGTTCGCGAAACATGAAATAATCACGAAGACTCACCGCCTCCATTCTTCTGGTCTTCGCGATTTCCAAACCATGAATCCTATCTTCACGAAATTCATGCCTTTGCCATATGAAATTATGATCTTCATGGAAATCCACTTTTCGCGATGCTCACCACATTCCAAATTTTGGACCCCAAAAATTTGGCAAACACTGGGAAACAGCGCCACCTTGTACTGCTCTTTTTTACTGCCTCTAGATCGTCCTTTCTATTGTCATCGTTCATCGTCAACAAGGATTGTCAATAAATTCTCAGGAACTCGACAATTCTCCATGGAAACCTGCTTTGTCAACACACCCAATCAACCCAAAAATACTTCAATGTTACCTTGAGGGATTTTTTCCCAACAATCTCCCCCTTTGGGTTTGTTGACAACTCTTCACAACACTGCTCAGAATGATTTTTTGCACTTTGATACCTCACTGAGTCTTCTTCCATCCACTACCACCATTCGCCTCTTGCAATTATGATAGCATTCAAGGAATCACTTAACACGTACTCTAAGCCCACATGAGCAATGCTCGGCGTGAGAAACAAGAGTAGTATGAAAAGTTAATCAATGAAACACTTCATGTCTGACCCCAGTTGTCGATTCCACCCTGATACCAATTCTTAAATTGATACCAATTGTTGAACCACACTGATTCCAATTGGTGAGTTCTTAAGTTGATACCAATTATTAAACCACACTGATACCAATTGATGATAGGTAGACACCGTCTCACACCATTCCAACACCACTGTGCCTCTTTTATCACAAACCTCAGCTGTCGTGATATCTATGATTTGATCGATCACTTCTAGCAACGTCAGATTTAATACTCGCCCCCTTTCTCATTGCTCCCCCTATCTGGGTGCTCCACTGGCCAGCTTCTCCCCATATCATTCATGATTTGTCAAATCTCCACAATGTATCCCCCTTTAACAATCACTATTTTCCCCCCTTTGTTAACGAACCCAAAGGACACTCCTTTGTAGTCTGTAACATAGTAGAGAACACATATCAACACATTAGGGAAAAACACAACATACCTCGGGGAGAGGGGTGGGCCCATATCCAAACTACATTAAGTGCGGGGAATCGACTGAACTCCCAGAGCCAGTCGATGCCTTTCAAATTCTTCATTGGATAAGGCCTTTGTCAGAATGTCTGCAACCTATAGCTCTGTAGGCACATACTCCAACTTCAAGATTCCCTGCTCAACTTTCTCCTTGATAAAATGATACTTTATCTCAATGTGCTTTGTCCTTGAGTGATGGACGAGATTTTTTCTAAGATTTATAGCACGTGAGTTATCGCACTGGATTACAATCAGAGACTTCACTTCAACTCCCATATCTTCAAGCTGCTGCTTCATCCATAATAATTGTGTGCATGCTTGAGTGGCCGCAATATACTCAGCTTCTGCAGTGCTCAATGAGATGCAATATTTCTTCTTGCTAAGCCAAGAAATACACAATCCATCAAGATATAATGCACCACCAGATGTTGATTTTCTATCATCTGTTGATCCGGCCCAGTCTGCATCGGTATATCCCAATAACTGCATCTGAGATTTGGTATTATACGTCAAGCCGAATTCCACAGTGCCCTTGATATACCGAAGTATTCCTTTTACTGGAAGCATGTGGCTCTCCTTGGGATTACTCTGATATCTCACTGCTTGACATGTGGTGAAAACAATATCAGGCTTTGTTGTAGTCAAGTACTACAAACTTCCAATAATTTGCCTGTATTATGTGATATTAACTGCCTTCCCATCTGCATCTTTCAATAATTTCATCCGGGTGGCAACCAGAGTCTTCATCTCCTTGGAATTATCTATTCCAAACCTGCTTAAAACCTCATTGGCATATTTGGATTGAGAAAATAATGTTCCATTCCTTCCATGTGTCACCTGTAGACCAAGGAAAAACGTTAGCTATCCAATCATTTACATTTCAAATTCATTTTTCATGAATTCGGAAAACTGTATGCACTGAGCTTCATCCGATCCTCCAAAGATTATGTCATCGACATACACTAGCACCATCATCCTTTGATTACTGTCGTTGCTGAAATAAAGATTTTAATCAACTCCTCCACGCTGAAAACCAAGCTTCTTCAATTACTGATCAAGCTTTGAGTACCATGCCCTTGGTTCTTTTTTCATCCCATACAACGCCTTCTTCTGCCTGCAAACTTTGTTCTCATCCTCATGAATGAGAAAACAATCTGGCTGCTCAATATACACCTCCTCTTCCAGAACATCATTCATGAATGTAGATTTGACATCCACCTGGAACACATTGAACTTCCTTTGCACTACGATGGCTAGGAATAATATTATTGTCTCCAGCCTTGCAATCGGGGCAAATGTCTCATCAACATCTTTTCCCTCGATCTGGGAGTACCACTTGCACACTAGATGTGCTTTATTCCAAATCACTATGCCATATTCATTCATCTTGTTGCGATAGACCCATTTGGTCGTAATGAAAATCTTGCCTGCTGGCCTCGAAACAATCTCCCATGTCTGGTTCTTCTCAATTTGATCAAGCTCTTCATTCATAGCCTGAACCCAGTTTTCATCTTCAACTGCATCGGAAAAACATTTCGGCTCCACCTAAGATAAAGACGATGTTTGCTGTAATGATTTCAATCTTCAAGTCTGAACTAGAGTTGTCTGATCGCCAATGATATTTTTCCTATCAATTTCAGCTCGACTCTTTGGCTTCCTTGCAGATACAGACTTGACACTTTCTTGTTCATCATCAGAATCTTCTTCTGAGTCAGCCTCTGCCACTTCTACTCCACCTGTGTTTCTTACCTCATCATCACTTTCATCCAGAAACTATTCACTATGTTGTTGAGCAATCTGTTCATTTTCGACTATAGTGACATCATTGCTCTCAACAATTTTTACCAGCCTCTTGTTGAAGCATTTATATGCTTTGCTTTTCCCTGAATAGCCAAGGAATATCCCTTCATCTCCTCGTGCCTCAAACTTCCTATGATATTCTTTTTTGAGAATGAAACACTTACTTCCAAATATTCAAAAGTATTTTAACGTTGGCTTCTTTTCGTACCACAATTCATACGGAGTCTTCCCTTGCTTCGGACATAACATGGACATGTTTGAAAAATAGATCGATGTCAAAACTGCTTCCTTCCAAAATTTCTCTGGTAGGTCCTTATCAATAATCATTGTTCTGGACATGTTGTTGATGATCCGATTTCTCCTTTAAACCACTCCATTCTGTTGGGGAGTTCTTACTGATGAAACTTGATGCCTTATCCCATGTTTCTCGAGATATTTTTCAACCTGACGGTTTGTAAATTCCGTACCATTATCAGTACGAAACTTCATAATTTTCTGCCCAAGCATCTTTTCTGATTCCCTCCTGTATTACTTTATGAAACTGAACACATCTGTCTTATGGGTAATGATGAATACCCAGGCCATTCTGCTATAGTCATCAATCAAAAGAACACAGTACCTTTTCCCATCTATAGCTCATGGTGAGATAGGTCCACATACATCAGCATGCACCAATTTGAGCACTCCAGTTGCTTTTTGTTCCTTTGGCATGTATGTCTTCCTGATAATCATCCCTTGTTGACAAGAATCACACGTATGAGTGCGATCACGTGATAGTTTGGGAAGGTCTCTAGCAGCATCACACTTTACCAGATCTTCCATAGATGGTTGACATAGATGACCAAGTTGCTTATGCCACAACTGATTTTTTTCTTCTCTGGATAAAAGGCATGAATCTTCTTCCCCACCTACTAGGTAAAGATTCCCCTTTGTTCGTTTTCCCTGTAGAATGACTATTCCATCATTTCCTTTAACAATACCCATATTCTTGGTAAATAGGATAGAGTGACTAGAGTCGCATAGTTGACTGACGCTAAGCAAATTATGATTGACACCCTCTACCACCAAGACATCAGCATGTCTCATTTCATTTCCCCCAAACTTGGATTTTCCTGAGCCAACAATCTTCCGGTCTTCATCATTTCCAAATTTGACAACTCCTTCTTTGTCATATTTTATGCCTATAACTAGATGCTTGTTGCCTATCATGTGGGATGTGCAAACACTATCAAGGATACACACACCAGAACGATCTGATGCTTTAAGGGAAATTTCAGCAACTACGGCCTTCTCAATTTTCTTCTTCCAAGTCCACACTTTTTCTTTCATACTCGGCATGGATTGAGGCTTCTGTTCTTTCTCAGAGTATGATGGACCAGCTTCATCTTGCAAAACTGCAAATCTGTTCTGAACTTGTAACTCACTTGTCGGTTTACTGATCTGCTGCTTGCGAACATTTTGATTCTTCTTTGGCACATTTTTCTGAATGGTCAGAGTGTAGTATCTAGCCATTCGTCCAAATCCTCCGCACCAAAAACAGTGTCCTTCAAAATATGTTCTGGAAAATCGTTCTCTGTTTGGTTTCCATCTCTGTTCTTGTTCACTTCGATGTATTTTTTCTATGGAACACACATACTGTGATTGTCCCATCTTTCCACAACAATAACACCTGATATAAGGTGCATTCCTTCATGTTACATCAGCACTACGAGTTTCCCCTTGGGATATCTGAGTATTCTGAATCTTCATTGTGCTCAAATCCACTTTCAATCTCGGGACAGACGCTTGCGGTCTAACTTCAACTGCCACAGATTTTTGTTTCTGATTAAGAAATGAATCAGCCTTAACTTCTGAGTTCAATTGCTGAGTATTTCCTGCTGAACTACTAGGATCTTCTTTCTTCTTTTCAGTCTTCGTAACGACCTAATTTCCCATGAATGTGTTGGGATTCAGAGGTTTTTCCTGGTCTTTAACTTTTCTCCACAGACCAACAACTTCCTCTTCAAGCTCTACAATACGCTTGACGTGATCTTTCACTTTTCACCTCAAGCAATCAATCTTCCTTTTCTACTCTTCAATCTTGAGCTGATGCTCATCAACCTTTTCTGTGCGCTCTGGCCTGGAAGACATAATATTTTCAATTTCTTTCTCAAGATAAAACTTCTCTTATTCTTGTTGTTGCATGTAGAGTTTGGCATCACGTACTATCTTGTTGGATTTCTTTGTTTTTGATCGCCAAACATCTATCTCTTCAAGAGATGCTTCTAATTCAGCTTCCATGTCAACTCTCCCTTAAATTTCTTCTTCTTCTTCATCAGTTTCATTTTCTTTCTTTTCTAGAGCACTACTGGCAATAGCCACCATCGCATTTTGTCCACGATCTTTGCAGTTTTCTATCTCTCCAACGTCTTCACCCTCAGACTCAGCTGAACTGTCTATTTCTTGTGAAAGAAGATTCTTCTTCTTATAGAAATTTTTCTTGAACTGCTTCTTCCCTTTCACATAGGCTGAATATTTTTTCATGGGAATCTCAACTTCATATTCATTGCTTTCTTCTTGAAACTTTTCGGGGCATCTTGGAGGAGGATGACCAACCTTTCCGCATCGAAAGCATGCTAGTGGAAGTTTCCCTTTAAACTTTCCTTTTCCTCTTTGCAGATTTGAAGAGAGGAACGAAATCACCTCATCTGACTCTTCTTCCTCCTGATAATCTTCAATAGTGAGCCTCTTCATGGCCTTAAATGCCACCTCTTTGGATTTCCCCTTTTCCACAGCATCGTTGTCATCACTTCTCATTTCATATGAAACAAGAGTGCTGTGTTGGTTATCCAATGTCAACTCTTTCATATCTTTATCTTCCAAAACAGAAACTTTCAGATTGAAACGAGGTGGAATCTTTCTCAAGATGCGCTTTACGATTTTAATTTCTTCGATAATCTCACCAAGGCCTCGCATGTCTTCTACCACAACATTTACCCTATCAAAGAATGAATCAACTGACTCATTCGGGTTCATTCTCAGATCTTCATACTTGTTCCACAACACTTGCAGCTTGGCCTCTCTAACTTTTGTATCCCCTTCATAAACATTCAAAATCTTTTCCCACATGGCATGTGATGTTGTGCATGACATCACATTTGTATATATGGGATTGGAAAGGATCCACCTAAGGCATTGATTGCTTTGGAATCAGCATCCAACTCTTTATTCTCAGCTTCTGATAGTGCACCACTTGTAATTTCAGCTGTGATACCATGCATAGCTGATGAAAACACATCCATTCCCATGGATCGTAAATAGTGTTGCATTCGATTCTTCCATATCTGAAAATTAAATCCGTCGAAGATCAGAATCCCTCTATGATTAGTGACCTGCATTGAGAGAAGAACAACTGTCGACCTTTCCACATGATACCACTTGTTAGGTCCACTAGGCTGAATACCCTGAGAGGGGGGTGGATCAGGGTATGACTAATTAAAAATTAAAGCCCGTTCTGATCTTGTTTTGCTGTTAAGAAGAACACTATTCTCTCTTTTTCCCACTGCACAATATAAACAGAAAGTAAAGCAAGCACATGACACATCAATTTTACTTGGTTCACCGCTAATGGCTACGTCCAAAGAGCATACGCCGACAGGTTTCTGGTTGTACCATGTCCACTAAACTTCACTAGCTTTGGATTAAAATGTTCGGGCTAGATCACTTCTATGCCTAGGCTCACTACCTATACAAGGTTTAGTGTCAGCTCACTGCTTTCCCAAGGGTCACTCCCTGTTTCTCTCTCTCTGGCTCACTGCCGGTGGAGAGGATCACCTTCTACCTCTCCCTAAGCTCACTGCTCTTGGAAGAGATTCACTCACAGTTTATAGACCTGTAGGTCTCTTTATTTCCATTGAGGAATGTATCTTTATCTGTATGTAGATGCTCTGTTGAGGTTCCAAATTCATCCACCGATGAATACCCCTTTTCCACTGAACACTGGGCAATTCTTTTTGGAAACACCTTTTCAAAGCACTCAACTTCGCTAGGCTCCAAATTTCGTGAAGCTCAAACAAGCCTTCGCGAAGCTCCTGCCTTTTCGTGAAGCTCTCTCGCGATGCTCTCTCGCGAAGAACTCCTGCGAAGCTCAACTCGTTGCAAAGAATCTTCTCTCGCGAAGCTCACTGAGCCAACGCAGAGCACACAACTTTTGCGGAGCTACAATAGCCGCCGTGAAGCTCCTCTTTCGTGAAACACACTGGCTCCACGAACTACCTTCGCAAATCGAGAACGAATCATCTTCTATGAAAATTCTCTCTACTTCGCTCGAAGTGGTCAGACTCTATTTATTGGCGATTCCACCGACCCTCGTCCCTTACGCACGAAGTCAATGCCACGTCATCTCAAATCGCGAAGCTCCAAAGATTCCGCCAGAATTCTTTCCAAATCCCGAAGCACCACGGTACTTTGCCGTTCGCGAAGCTTGACATAGTCTCGAAGAATCACCGTCAACATACCTTCGCAACTTCGCTGCGAAGCTCCCTCACGAAGTCCAACATTCCTTCGTACATTTTCCGCGAAGCTCCCTCGCAAAGCTCTTCACCGCCGCGATGCGCTTCAGCCTCTGACGTTCGCGATGATTGACGTAATCGCGAAGAATCACTGCCTTCATTTTTCTGGTATTCGCGATTTCCAAACCATGAATCCTATCTTCATGAAATTCATGCCTTTGCCCTATGAAATTATGATCATCATTGAGTTCCACTTTTCGTGATTCTCACCACATTCCAAATTTTGGAGCCCAAAAATATGGCAAACACTGGGAAACGACGCCACCTTGTACTGCTCTTTTGTACCTCCTCCAGATCGTCCTTTCCTTTGTCATCGTTCATTGTCAACAAGGATTGTCAACAAATTTTCAGGAACTCGACAATTTTCCATGGAAACCTGCTTTGTCAACAAACACAATCAACCCAAAAATACTTCAATGTTACCTTGATGGATTTTTTCCCAACATGTTTTTATATTATTTTGAATATTTATTTAATTATTTATTTAATTTTTATTATTTTATTATATTATTTTTTATTATTTTAATTAATTTATTAATTTATTATTTATTATTAATTTATTATTAATTATTTATATTTCTAAAATTATTACAGGTTTTAATATTTTATAATTTTCTATTATTTTGAAATTTTTTAATATGAATGTTTCTCTAATATTAATAATATTAAAAATATTATTTTATCATATTATGATTTTTTACAAATATTAATATAATTATTTCATTAATATGAACATCATTAATATTATTATATTATTAATATTATATTAATAATATTTTTATTATTAATATTAGGATAAGTATTATTATTATATCAGAATATTATTTTATTATAATTTTTTAATATATATATATATATATATTAATAATAATATTTTTTTTATTTTTTAAAGCTATTTTCTAAGGTAATTTTTTGTGGGGGGCATTCCCCATCGCAAATACTCTCTTTGTACAATCTCGGGGAAATAATTTGTGATGAGACCTTTTGGGATAGGGACCCCCGTCATAAAGGGTATATACGATGGCCCATCATAATTTCTATTTCAAATAATATCTGTAGAACTATTTTCTTTGGATCCTCATCCCATTACAAATTGTTCTTTTTGTGATAAAATTTTCTATAATGTGTCATTTGGGACCGAGCCCCATTGCAAATAGTCCAATTTCCAGTAGTGTACTCTCTATTTTTTTGATAAACTTATACTTCTTGATAATTTCATGAGCATTTTATGAGTTAAATGACTTATGATTACATTATGTTATATATCCACATGTTAAATATGGATTTTTAGTGAAAACGAACAATTGAAACATTTTATTAATGGACAATTAAATTTGTGATATTTAAAATGAAATTCTTTAAAAATCCCCTTTTGAGATTCATTATTGAAAAATATTTATTATATTACATATATGGTAAGAACGAAATATTACAAATTCATTTTACAATAATATTTTTATTCATACAATAGAAGATTATATGGTTACAATGAAAGATTTTTTTTTGATTTTTCATGTGTGGATTTTTTGAACATTAAATGTCATAATGAAAAGTTTTTTGTCTCTTTTGGGTGTTTTTATAATACAGTCATTCCTGATTTATGGTATTGTTCTGGATATTATTATTTTTTCAAAATAATGGTTGGTTATATGATAAACCAATTATGATTTGTTACATGATACACTGATGATGGTTGGTTATATGATAAACTAATGGTGTTTGGTTCAATCATAAACCAAGGATAGGTGGTTATAATATAATCACCAATTCATAGGGTTCTCCATAGTTTCAGGTTGGCCAAATTTGCTACTCATTAGTAATAGTGAGGTGTAATACTATATTCCAACAAACTAACTAAAATTTTTGATATTTAGTAAATATTTTTCATGAAAATCGTTTGGTTTTCATAATATGATATTGATCGATTTGAAAATATGATTTCATTTTATGAATAAAAAGTTATATATTATAAAAAATAAATTTTTATCAATTTTCACCAGACTATCATTTTCCTTTACTTTATGTCCGTTTATAATATTTTTTCCTCACCCCAGGATCAAATATTTTTTTTAATAGGACATAAGGTAGAAAAAATACAAGTATGAGATTAAGAGGAAAATATTTAATATTGATCATAAAAATGAATTCCTGTTTATTTTTATGAATTTTAATTTATGGAATAAATTGATAGTGGGTATAAGTGTCAAATATTAATGTATGGTTTTATTATGTAATGATCTATCCCAATTCATTAGAACAATAAACATAAACATTATTTATACTCTAATAATGTGTATTATAATTTTAAATCTTATGAATGTGTAGTGTTTATGGCCAGATCAATTGAAAATGGATATTATTTTTTAGAATAATCACATATAATTAATATTAGCGATAATTTTATAATTTTAATGAAAATTATGAATTTTTAGTGAATATTAGAATAATATCAAATGTATTATTTTACATTATAAGTTAAAAACCAAATTAATTGAATATTGGTTTTTGTACGAAACATGTATCCTCGCCTCAAATAAACTATATAGTGTATATGTTCACAATTATCATTTATTATTGTTTTCTTGAGAATAAATAATAATCAAATTAAAATTAATTACAAAACACCCCTCTCCTATCTATGAAATTACTACCATTCCCTTCCCCTCTTATCCTCACAATATAACTACTTCACTATTCCAAATCTCTACCTAACTATCACCCCAATAAAAATTCCCACATTCATATATTATTTGTATTATCAATGATTCATTCCATAGATTAGTAAGGGGTAGCCTGACAATTATCATCTTACAAAAGAGGTAATACTCTCAACCAATGACTCTGAAATTCTTATTTTATACCACTTAAAATTAAATTAAAGTCATATTGTTAAAAAAATATTATACTTAATATAATTATTTTTTTGTTATATTTTTTAATTTCATCATTCTACCCAACATTAATCTTATCTAAATTGAATAGACTGCCTATGTTTTTGTTGATTTACCTTCTCCATGGATGATGCATTTCATTTTTCACCAAAAAATTATTGATATTCATTGAAAATATTTTTTGAATAAATATTTTTTATAATAAAAATATTATATCATATATAAATTTATTAAATGTCTTAATAATCACTAAAATTTGAAAACGGAATCTACATCTCGATAGTTGGAAAACCTGGGTATATTATCTAATAATAAATTGATAACATTTATTTTAAATTAATTATACTGATGTGGGATAAAATATAGATATTTATTACTTAATAAGTCTCTATAATTAAATTAATCTCATTCCAATTAACTTCATGTGTTTTTTCCTCATTTGATTAGATGTTTGACAATTATACGTATTATAAATCAATGTCGGAAACCCAAAATGAAGTCCTTCAAGAAAGTAGTAATAAACAATATTTTTTAAAAAAATTATAAAAATTTAATATATATGGGTATATAATAAATGAATTATAAGTGGAACTGGTTCATAAAAATGAATTTAACAAGTTATGTTTAATTATAATATAAAATTAAGGAACATCCTATATGTGTCATGAGCTAGAGGTAAGGGAACATCCAAACCAACCTATTCAATTTGTAGTTATAACATTACTCAAAATAACACACCATAAAACTTTATTATTATCAATTTTTTGTATTCATTATATATTTTCTCCTGTAACATATAAATAGTTTAATAGATCATTATTATTTTTTGTATAAAAAACATTTCTGCTTCAGTTATCATGTTCATTCAATAATAAATCCCAAAAAAAGGGAACTTCTCCATTACTTACATCATTCCATGTACAATTACTTTCAATTACTTTACCAATATAGTTTTTCCAGGAAAATAAATTTTTATATATTAATTTGTCTTAATTTTCTAGTTTTAGGGAATTTATTATTCATTAACACAATTAAATGAGCTTTTAACATATTTCATAAGGACCTGCATTACAAATTCCCTACAAAAGTACCCTCTCTACTCTTTTTATAAATTCATATTACAAGAAAATTATTACAATGACCATGCTTCATTACTAATTCATGAAAATAAAGTCATAATTTATACCCTTTAATAATAGAAATATTTATGATTTTTTTTATTATGATAAATGAAAGTACTATGTAACCCATTTCATTTATCATTGGTTTTTATTATTTTTATTCCCTTTGAATTATTTCATTATGAGAAATGCATATTCATGTACGTGTAGTGAATGGGATGGGTGAACCTAGAATAATATAAAACCCCAATTAATAGGATAATATTTTTATCTCATTGGATACCATTAATGGTGTAGGAGTGGCAAGCCTAACAGACAATTTTACCTTGTTATGGAGAGAATACCTGACTTATTAATAAACTGTATTGTTTTATTTGGATTCCACATTAATATTGTTCAATGATCTTAGGATAGCATCTTAACATTCCATGCCTCTATGTTATTATATATTATTCTCATATTATAGGTTCCTATGATATATCCCTTACCTAATGTGTGTTGCTTGTTATCATATTTTACTATTATTATTCCCATACTAGATTTTATAGCTAACCACGTCTTATTTAATACCCCTTGGGTGTCATATATACTAATAGTAGTCTGAAGTGACGTATGATAACCATATGGATATTTAAATCAATATCTAATAGGTAATATTTGTTTTAATTAATTATGCATCGAATCACCCAAATCATTCTATATATAGATTATTACATAATTTTTAATATCATTATATTAAAAACATGGCATAATGTATTCATGTAGAAAAGTTCACTATATTATTCTCTCATACAAAAAATGATAAATTAAGGAAGTAAATTAAGGTACATAATAGATATCCCAAATGATTTTTTTTACAATGTGTTGAATTTATCTAAGATTCCTACTAGTTTTCATAACTAAAAATTTAACAATGTATTTAAAAACATTGGAATTTTTAATATTATCATATTCCTACGATTTATAAAAGTACTATATAACATACTATGACATGTTTGGGTACCTAGAAAGAATATAAATTTTGAAATTTCTGAGTCTCCCTATGATATGTATGATTACTCAAAAGGAATCAAAATAGGGTAATGTTTATAAAAACCTTGTTATAATTATATGTACTCAATGTATAATATATTTGGAAATGTTTTGAGCATCACAATGATGTTTCATAGTACACAAATCACATGACATTAGAAAAAATTCCGAATTATCCATGCCATACAAATTTTTACTCAAAGGGATATAAAATTTTTAAATCACTCCAAACACAATCTAAAATGTAAGTGTTTGTAACATGATATTTGGAGGTTATAACGTTTCAAAAATATAATACTTGTAGAATATATTAGTTACTATTGAAATACAATCTCCTAGAATGATAATTTTAAATAAAGTAGAATTATAGTAATTATATTATATTATATATTGTGTAAATATCATCATTATTTAGTCGTTATAAAATGATTCAATATGATTCTGATATATATTTAAATAAGAGACCTTGCATATTTTTAATGAATCTATATTGTGATGAAATGTATCACACTATGAAGAAATCTAATAGTCAAAAATAGTACATATTTGATTGTTTTAGTTGGAATGTTGTCGTGCAATCATGAAAAATGTCTCATTATGATGCATGATAAAAAAAGTATTGTGATATAGATTCACACCATTATGAAAATTCATGAATGTTGGATTTGATATTGGACTATGATAAATTAATAACATATTCTCAGAATATAATTATCTCATTGGGATCATTTCTATATAAAAATATCAAAAATGATATATATTTAATTTTATACAATGATAAAAATTAGAGATACAATACAAGAGAATAAAAGAGGTAAAATAGCGTTTTAAAAACATAATACCGAATTTTTTTATGATAATTAAAATCAAAGTTATAGAATGGTTTGTTTTATCTATAAATCATATAAAAAATTAATGTTCATAGGTTAAATGGTGTTTATATTCTCTGAAAAATTTACAAAATACGATAATGCTATTCATGTAGAATTATGAGATGCAGAAGTAATATTACTTTTTATGCTAATTTAGAAGCAGTTCCAAATCTAATAAAAATGATGTCATCCTTATTCATTGAAAATGAAGTGGTGAAATTAGTTTCAATCTATTATTATGTTCAATATCATTCAAACTATGTAATATGATGTGGGAATAATGAAATATGAAATATTAAAATTACAATTACTTGTTGAAAATATGAGGATATTATATCATTATATCATAAGTATTCAAGAAGTTGGATATATCCCTAGAGTACTATATTTGTGAGAGAAATCATGATTTTTTTGTTTGAGTATTCCTATTTTTTCACTACATATATGGATGGAATTCAGATAAATTTTGACTAATGTATGATTTATTATACTGATAATTAAATTTTAGAGGATATATATGAATCTTATATATATCGATAGCGTCTATATTGGTTATATAACCTAAAAAAGGAAAAACAATTCACACATTGTACCTAGTTAGTGAACGTAGTACATCCTCATGTACATACCCATTATCTTTCTTCATAACAATAATAATAAATATATTATGTGGGGTGATAACAACAATTGTAGAATTGGGATATAGTCATCCACAATTGAGGTGAACCCTGGCATTAAATCCATGTGTTCCTTATTGTTTTGAATTCCTACTAATATCATTGCATGAAAACTAATTGTATATGGTGAGTGAGTGTGACATATATTCATAGAATTTTTATGTAGTTAAAAGTGTTTAGAACATTATTTAGTTGTTAATAACTATATCACACTGATTTACCCGACCTACCTTCTTAGTGTGGCACAACAATGTTGTTGGAACAATAATTTTTATCAAAGTTTTCATTTTCACATGATTGGATTGTTAATTGTATGTTTATTTAATAAATTTCATTTTATAAATTATCGTATTAAAACCAACATGAATTTAATAAATTTATATTATTCATATATTTCTGATTAATATTATATTTCTACCATAATTCTAAATAATAAAATGATGGAAATGATAAAAATGATAATTATGGAATCTGTCGTCTCCCAATAAGAAGAAAATGTAGTATTCAAATGTTTTAATCCTGTAAAAGTCAGATCTGGAATAGATGAATATGAACATGTGGCTTATTTAACATATAATAACATCAGGTAATCAATATTGATAATTTTTTTTGTGTATTTTATACATTTATGGGAATAATTTTAATAATCTAATAAAATTATAATTTCCTAAAAAATTAATGTATTGAAATTAATAAAATTATTTAATATAAATGTTATGAAAGAATAATCTCCATTCATTGTTTTGAAGGAATAATTTTTTATGTAAAGGTTGGATATTAATTGATCAATGTCTTGTTAATGAGAACATCGAGGTCTAATATATAAATTGTTTCAGAATAATTATATTCCATGTTTTTAATCTGCCTATTTAAAAGAGTATGTAAATTTTGATCGAAAATGTCCAGTGAGTATATATTAATATTGAATCATCTTATAAATATTCATTAACAGACATATGAAAATATGTTTTTATTAAATACCTATTTTAATTTTGAAATCATTTATTACTATTTTTGTCTGTATTATTCTCTACACAAAAAATTTATCAAATACTCATATAGTGGAATAATTAATTGAAAAATTTATTAAGTAAATTTATATTTTCAATTTCCATGATTCATTTTATATACATTCAATATGGTCACGAGAGTGAACAAGATTCCAAAAATATATTGCTAAGAATTTTATAATCATAATATTTCCAAATAATACTCTTTATGATATTATCTAATCATACTTGCCCGAACTCTTACATATTACTTTTCTAAATAGTATCCAGACATCATCAAAAAGAAAATCATTATAATATATTTATATCAAATATATTCTCTTGTAAACACATTTATAAGAATGTATGATACAGTCTCAAAATATTTATGCATTATCAAAGTGAAACAAATTAGTTGGATAGGGTTGTTTTTTCAAGACAAAGTGAAGTAAGAAGACATTGTTTTTAAAAAATCAATGAAATGAAATGGATAATTGGGACATGATTCAGGGGTAATATATAGTGTCTTTGTAAAAGAAAGGAATAAATAAAATGATTTCAAGAAAAAAATATCATATGAGAAAAATGAAATTATATTAAAAAAACATTATGAATGATTCAAATCAATATAATATACAACATAATTATTCCTATAAATTAACCACTATAATAATATTTATTTAGTTATTATTCCGTAACATTCAAACCCTAAACAATAATAATGAAAACAAAAACCAATATACTAGGAAAAATGACCCCTAACCGATCATTGGGATTATCAATCGTGGAACCCAACAATGATACAATATCATAGAAAAATTGTGATTAGCAAAGAATTATTATATCACAAACACTCTATATATGATAATAGTTGGAGTAGATGGATTTTATTTAAAAAAAACGTATTGATCCAAATTTTATTATATTCGGTGATTAATGCATGTCTATCATGAGTCACACATTCTTAGAATCACATTTCATGTGCTAATTTAATGTGTGTTCTAATCATTAATAAGTCATTTTAAAATTAATTCTTTTATAAAATAACGTGATTTCATTATTTTTAGTCAAATGAACAATTACATAAAAAATAGATTAAAAACTACTCTATCATTAGTGGATTGATCTTCGTGAGGACAAGTTACATAAACAACAGTATGATTTATTATATGCCATCATCTTTTCTATTATTTTATTCTAGAACCATGAAGCCAAAAAAAGGATAAATATTGAACATTTTATGGTTTATTGAAGTGTATGTGATATTACAAGGGAAAATAATTGTAAAAACATGTTTAAGTATAAGTGGAATGAATTTTTTGGAGAGATATTTTTTACAATAATCTTTCTTCCTAATGGATAATGATGTGGAATTATTATACTATCATTTTATATACCCTATTAATGCAATGAAAAACCTTCATATAGTGTTAAAAATTAATATTAATTGAGTATACGAGGTCATGGTACTGATATGACAACAATTTTATATGTGACATTCTATATCCAAAAGTTCTAATGAATTGAAATACACTTTATAGTGAATTACAATGAAAATAATTTATACATACTATTGAATGACATTCAAGAAACTGAATCTATAAAACTATAATCAATTTTAAAACATATTCATTAATGGATAAAAATTTTATGTTCTAATTGGAGAGATGCATACTATTCTATCGAATGTAGGTCTTCATTAGTATCATGGATATTTTATGTCATAAAAATAGAGATATATCTTTTATTGTATAAATAAAAAAATAATTATTATTTTTCAAATAGTCTATCTAATTTTTTAAAAAATTCAACCACAAGTAAATTTAATTCTGAAAACAATACAATTACTATAAAATTGAAAAAATTAAACTTTCATGGGATTTTCAAATTCAAGTTCAATTTATAAATTTACAATAAATCATAAAAAAATTGTAAAAGAATATCAATTATTATCAAAAAAGTATTCTATACATACAAGATACATTAACACTTTCACAGTTACAATTTTTCACTTATAAAAAAAATTTGATGTTATTTAATATAGAAAATGATACATTTTGAATGTTATCAATCCATTTTATAAATAATAGAATATAATGAATCAAAGAATGAAATCAATATCATTAAATTTTATTTAAATTATATCTCGAATATTTAAAAATAATCCAATCAAATTAATATATCAAATAAGGTTAAAAAAGATATGAGTGTAACATTACACTAATTTCATACACCTATGTGCCTGTGTGAGATGACTATTTCATGCTTGAATTTGCATCAATAATTCAATATATTCTTGTCTAATAAACTATTTATTCATATTTGGTATTTTTATAACAAATATTTTCTATCCCATTGTAATGAAATTTAAAAAAACAAACACATATCATTCATATATACAATACAGTAATCCCATGACATAGATATTCTTATGTCCTATACATTTAATCACTCCCCATATTATTTATTTTCTTTTAATTTATTTTGGTTGTTTCAAATATAATAATATATCAAGTAATAATTTGTACGTAAATATGAAAATTTAATTAAATTTATTGGATGAGAAATGATCATATGGTATAAAAAATCTTGTAAGATGGATAAATATTATTTAACATGTTTAAACGTTCAATTGGTTAGGGGAAACTAATAATTCTTTATTTTTTGTTGAGTTGTGTAGATAAATTAAATGATACATTTGTATTATAATTGAATTATATTTAATGGGTTCACAATTTCAAAGGACTCATAAATATATAATCTATCATATCATTGACAAACTATGATTCTCAAAAAAAATCAACCACTAAAGATGAAATATTTCCAACTATTAAATAATAGAAATGATTTTGAAACAATGAAATATATATTATAAAATAGGTCCATGGACGTAATGATGATAAGATAAGATTTTTTTTATTTTATTTTTGGATTAAGAATTAGAAAAAACACTTCAAACAAAACTCTAAAACAATATAACAAAAATTACATCTCATTCCCACATATAAAATTTTACATTTTTTTCATTTGACACTATATAATGAAATATTCACATGAAATGAAGAATTTTTATAATGTAAAATAACATAAAACATAATGGTTAATTGATATCCCAATGTTCTATAGTGGTAATGGACTTATACAATGTGATTTTACTAATTTAATTTAATGTTGATCCTATGAATTACTGCATCAAAATTTTCTAATTTATTAAAATTATACTTATTATAGACTCTTATTTGACCTTCACGTCACCATATTGAAATAAATGAGATGTAACCTAGAGTCTTAACAATCTATAGTGTTACTTATCATGAATGAGCTTCTGTAAAATGTAGTATTTTATGAATTTGTCTCCAACATGAATCTTCTGTAGTTAAATCAATCTAAAATGATTTTCATTATATATATATTTTTTGTATATCCTTCAGATCTTTATAAAAATGTAATAACTCTCTATTATTTTTATTTTCCACCTGCCTTAAATATTAATATTTTGATCAATAGAGGATGCATTTAATTTTTATGTAATGTAATTAAATATCACCCCTGGGATAAAATATAATGATTATGGGATTTTTGAATATGATGCAATATGACCATAGTGCATTATCTGGGAACATACTCTAATACTTCAAATTAGGTTTTGTAGTATTCTACCATATCAACATGAACTAAAAATTTCAATCACTCTCTGAAAAAAATATATGGTTTTATGGTGCTAGAGATTTATGTTTCATACCA
Source organism: Viscum album (assembly GCA_963277665.1). Taxonomy (NCBI): domain Eukaryota; kingdom Viridiplantae; phylum Streptophyta; class Magnoliopsida; order Santalales; family Viscaceae; genus Viscum; species Viscum album. Next base: position 1,028,701,789 of record OY728156.1, read on the forward strand.
TTATATAAAGGGGGAAATACAAATGTCAGTTTTTTTATTATGAACCTTACTCACTAGTGGTATATTTTGGTACTCTAAAACAAAATATAAAAATTTGTGCCTTGAAAAATATAATAAAATTTGAGAATCAGGTGTCTTAGTGGCCTTTTCATCACCCCATTTTCTATAATATTAAATAAAAGTGAATTTATAATAATTGAAATGAATTATGAAATTGAATCACAAAACCAATACCTCATACCACAAAATGACCTTAGAATGGTACTGATTATTGAGTAATCTCGTGATTCCTAGAGTGATTCTAGTTTGTTGGAAATGTGAGTGTTATATAGATAAAATATTGAAATCGTGAAACTGGAAAAGATAATATAATCATATGACTACGAAATTACTATAAATCCTTTATATTTTAATATTTCACATCAATCATGGGAATAATATAAATGAAAATCAATCTCACAATAATTATGAAGAAGAAATATCATTATGAATTGATTGTTAAAAGAATTCCAAAGGTAAGGATATTCCAGAAGAAAAAATATATATTTTTCATTGTGTTTTAAAATAATGCATCATTATTTTTATTAGAATTAAAATGAAACCAAACTAATTAACTAATTATTCCCAATAAGTACATGTACATATCATATAATTACGATTCATATCTGAAAAAGCTCCCTAACGTGGTCCATTTCTAGGGTATTATTCTTCAATATTGGAGTGTTCCTTCTCATGTTGACAACCTTATGTTCATTAACGAATTATACTCCATACCTTTAATGTGAAAATATTAAAAAATGAAAAAAATGAATGAAAAAATATATGAATTATACACGATTTGACTTAGAGTTATATTGTTAGATAAAATAATAAATTTATATGCTAATAATTATAAAAAATATTAATAGAGTACTAGTCACTAAATCTCAATTTTCATTATTATTTAATTTTACTATGAAAAATGAAGTATTATAAAATAATAATAAATTACAATGAAATTCCCTTAAACCCTATGTGATAAGTCTCCTATGTCTTAGATTCTTGAAGAACCACAAAAAATCATATAGAAACTCCCATTGTGAGGATATTATTGTCTATGGAGAGGATATATTTTTCATTTTCTTATGAAAGGAAATTATATAATACCCATTAAAAATAAAATTAGAATAATTTTAATGTAATATTATAAAAGATAGATTAATATTACATAAATCTATAGTGAAACATCAACTAAAAGGATCATATATTTCATGAACCAACCATAGTCAAGCCTAAACAAATCACCAGATCTGGCCATAGACAATGCTCGATAGGAAGTTACAATACTCTAGGACTAGATACTACTATCATAAATAAATTTTAATTTAATAGAAAACAATTTCAACCACAAAATAAAATATATATAAATATGAATAGAAACAATGGAATTAGAATCAAAATTATCAAGAAACAATTGACATTCCATATTGTGACACGTTGGTTACCGCCATTCAAAAAACATTACTATTCAATGAAAAACAAATATGACATCCTAAACATGAATATTTGTTTTAAAATATATCTATAAAATAGGGGTTTTAGATTTATAAAACCAATAAATATAATCTAAAAATCATCTATGGGAAAAATGATTTTATATTTTAAAAAAAAATCCATTACAAAAATATCAATTTGAAAAAAATACCCTATAGGTAACACATCCTATATATTTTATAATAAATAAAAAATATATAACTATTCATATATAGCATATTATATCAATTTAATTCACAATAAAAAGAAACAACATGTCTATGATATGGAAAATCTAATATAAAAAGTATCCAAGATATATCAAATAGAGGGTAGTGTAATGTGACTTTGTTTATTATTATATAGGTAAAAAGAAACTAAGAAAAGGTCATTTAATGTAATACTATAGAAAAAATGTGTAAATTTAGACATGAACCAAGAGTAATCTATATATATCTATGTTATTTAGGATCCTATGATCCACATACCTGTAGTGATTAATCTACAATAATTTTTCCCATGAACAGAACTCTCGATACGATGATTCCATAGATCTATAAATTACCCCAATATATCATATTTTTATTTAATATTCTAATTTACTCTATTCATGGATCCTTGGTTGGGGTTCATATGACTCATCCAATGTACCCATCCTTAGTCAACCCGCCATGGTACCCAAGACTCATGTGTTCTCTGCCCAAATGTAGTTAAATATATAATAATGTATTATATATATATATATAAATATCACATATTAAAAATTGCATCATCCTTCAAACCTAATATCACCCATTTTATGTGCATCACCCATCCATGTTACAAAAAAATAGATCCATGTGTTCACTACTGAAAAAATGACATATACCCACAATTCAAAAATGTGTGTATAGACCACAAAACTGTGGGTATATCCTATAACCACGAGTTTTGGAACCATGTGAAATCAGGCGTCCGGATAGGTCCCCAGCCTATACACATGGTTTGAAAACGTGGGTAAAGATTTGTTGTCACCGTGTCAAAGTCAAATTTATGCCCACCATGCTGGAAAAGCCTTATACCCACAGTCTTAAAATTGTGGGTATAATTTGTACAAAAAACAAAGCTGTAGGGATTGAACCTGTGACCTGCACTCAAAATTCAGGATGCCCTACCCCTCACGCAACATCACTTCTTTATATATATATATATATATATATTTCTCTAAGTATATTAATTTATTCTCGTATTATAAAAAAATGTGTCTCGTTGGTTTTGATCCCTTGACTTCATTTTCAGACTTCCAACGATAAACCAACTAGGATAACTCGCTTATGTATTTATATACATACATTTATTATAATATATTAATATCTCTCCTGTTATTATAAGAAAAAGCAGTCAGTAGAATTTGATCTGAAGATCTAATATAACCTTAAAGGATTCCACACCAACTCATTTACTAAACTTTTGTGGTTTGATATATGTATCTACCTATACAAATTAATATAGACCATGGGTATAGGAGGGAAAACCGTGGGTATAGGTTTTCCCTAAAAAAATGTTTTCTTTCCTAGTGACTTTTTTTACTCCATAATGAGGGAAAGCTATAGCAATGGTTTTTTAAAACCAGTATCATAGGTCTTAAAAAACACATACCTACGGTTTTAACAAAACAGTGGGTATTGGACTTGAAAACAAATAATTATGCCCATATTTTTGATCAAAATTGTGGGTATAACTATTTTTTCCCACGGTTTTCCAAAACTGTGTAAATCGGTCTTCAAAAACAACATATACTACCCTATACCCACGGTTTTCAAAAACTGTCGGTATAGGGGTTTCCTATAGCCACAATTATGTGTAAAACCATGGGTATATTGATATTTTCATGTGTTGGTTTTTTCATAGAAAACATAAAACATAACACATCTAACACATAAAAAAACTTCTTAATTTAGGTGGGAAAGACTTCAGATGTGTTTCACATTATAATGGAATAATTCAAATATATAGACCATCCTACACTCCATAGGTTTGAAAACATTTCCACAAAATCATATCTTACTAATAAAAGGGCCATGATTTAGCTTTTTACATGAATACCACATATTAACTCATTTCAAAATCAATAATCCATTTGGTAAAAAGTTATTATATTAGATAAAAATATATGTCAAAAATAATGCGGAAATATAGAAGATTGGAGGTGAGTGTTTGAAAAAAAGAGTTATTGAGATGGACTTTTTAAATTAATTTCCTATTATATGTAATTTTTTCTATCCCAGGACTAACTATTTTTACAATTATTACATTTATATTTGATATATATATTATTAATTAAATATATTTTTTGTATATTGATCATTTTAATTCATTACCATAAATGTATTAATGTCCTAGAGTGTTTTTTCCCTATATAGGCTGATGGTAGTTAACCAATATGACGAGATTTTTAAACATATGTTAATATATTCTTAATATAGTTATATGGATGGATAACATACTCTAATGGAACATGATTTATTTAGAACATCAGGGGAAAGTAATCATAAAATTTTGATGATACAATTCATGAATTCATAATTCATAATAATCAATATAGGAGATTATGAGAACTAACATTCTAGTAAGATGTATAAATGTTTTGGTTTTATTTTATATTCATATATATGGGTTTTTAATTTTCATTATACATTAATATTATAATTCTTGCATTTCATGACCTTTTCACCAAGATTCTCTTACCAAACCCACCATGTGGTGTATTGGCGGGAAGTAGGGTATGTTTGGTGAACCATGATTAACATGTCATTAAATGATATGTATATGTAGGATTTTTACCTAAAATATTTATGGTTTTTTATTACGTGGTCAACTTATTAGAAAATAAGAACTCAACAAATTATAGGGTCATGGGGTAATGCTATTTTTATTTTAAATAGTCAGAGAAAGATATTTCAGTATAATAGGAGGATGAAACTGTGACGAAACATTTTAGATTGTGAAATTATTAATATATTACATATTTATTTCATGTATGTAGTTGTTTTTATTGGAACATTAAGTTCATTATCTTCATCCTGTGACCAATTTCAAAATATTAATCCTAGAATTTAGGAAATCCCACCTACTGCTAATAATAAATAATCATACAGGGTCACACACTAAATGTTATTATTGATATCAATTAAATTATATTATTATTTAAATAATAGATAATACATTATTCTGATGAGTGAGGAATAATATTATTCAATATATATTGGTCACATAAATTAAATAAATATTTATTAACAGATATCTGAATAAAAACATATTTGATTATTTTATGTAATTTTAATAAATAGTTATTCAACGGTATCTATATGAAATATTTAATTTTGAATAAAATTTTAATTTATGTATTAAATTTATAACTAGGACTTATAATGGATCTAGATTGTCTCTTTTGATTCAATAATAATTTTTATGCCTTTATATATTATATATCTATATGAGACATTTAGAATATTTTCAAAATAATAATATTCTTATTATTTTGTGGCATGGGGTTTATTAGTGCATTTAAATGTTATTACATGGCTAGAATGAAATTAAATAATATTTTACCTATAACCTAAATCTATAAATATATGGTTTTTTCTATTGTGTAATGAATACAAAATTGAGAATAGGTAATTGTTTTTCTCAATGATTTATCTATCGAATAATTATAGTCTATCCATATCAAGAATTGGAAACAGAAGATATATTTATTCTAGACCGAAGAACAAGAAAAAAACTAATAATTCAACACATTCAACTATTATTGTTATAATATAAGGATAGGGTGGTGTTCCTTTGTGATAATTAGACAACATGTGGGTCACCGCTATAAGGATTCTATATAAGGAACCTCACAGTGAAATGAAGGAAAGCAGAACGTGCCTTTTTGGATAATCAACATTCATCAAGGAAGAGTATTCCTATGACCATGTATTTATTTCATCATATATTAAAAAAAAATTCTTATAATTTAAGTGAAATATCATCGATCATGGTTTTGAGAAATGATTATTAAAAAAAGTGTAACATATCTCACACCACCATATGCTTATGATACATCTAGAACTGACAAGTGGTATAGAGACATCACATTTAAATTTATAATTATTTATTTTATTGTTGATATATGCAAAATTTTGTTTTTTTTATAATTTTTTTTAAATAAATTTGATTTGAATTTTGATGCTTTTAAATATTAATCATAATATCTCACATTTTTTCATTTTTATTTATGATTTAAGAATATAAAAATAGTGATCAGATATTCAATTTGTATATTTCCAATATTTTGAATGGTTAGGCTAGGATACACAACATATACACTTAATTACACTCAATTCAATATAGTGAACTACACCTAGATTTCCCATAGGATATATGGTTCACCACTGAGTAATTAAACACGGTGTACACCACATGTTGACCCATAACTATGGGACGCAGATTTTTGGAAGAAATGGTATGTGTCGATGTACCACTTATAGAGTATACATGAGTTATTTTTATGAACCACACATTCCATTTTTTTATTAAATAATTTCAATATAGTGTGAAAATTATAACCTGGAGAATCAATGATATACATGAAGAGTATACAGTGTACACACTGTGTAGCCTATCAATTATTTCATATGATGAATAGGCCGAGTGACTTGGTGGGCCATGAGAAACTCACAACATGTAGATTGTAAGTAGGTGTAATGTTGTTCGGCCCAGGAACATGTCTTAAACCTAGCCATGTTTCCAAATTACAAAAAAACCGGGACACATAGTGTATTGTTCGATATAGAATCCACATCGTCTCCCCTTAATTTGAAAATTTTAAAATTATACAAATTTTTTTATTTTTCATCGTTTAAACATTATGTTATTAGATGTCTCACCATTTTGTGTTTGAGAATTTAATAATTGTTTTATAGAATTTTAAATGGTCAATAATTATGTGTAACAAATATTTCACTATTTAAATTCCATTATATTTTCTTGAATTCCATAAAATATGGGCCTCTCCAATTTTGTTAGGATGATAATAAATATAAAACGGATCATAATAAATAATTAAATAATTAATGCATGGAAAATAAATTTTATTAATAAATAACACATCAAGAAAAGAATTAATGTCGGTTACTTTTTCTTATTTATTGAATATATGACCATTATTGAACAAGAAATATACTTCTGTATGTGTTGGATGTTTTAATTTAATTTATTACCCAAGGAATAAATTATTTAATATTAAATTAAATGATGGATGTGAGTCATACCATCACCTATTATTTTTTATGAATTGAGGTACTGAGGAAATTTACTTAATCTCCTTTTAACCAATCTATTAGTTTCCCTCACATATATGTGAGCCATAAATATGTGAAATTAATATTTTATCCCATGGTATCTAGAGATGGTTTATTAAAGAACCAACATGATGAAACTTATGTGATAAATAGGTGGATAGATGGAATGTTGTATCTCATCCCAAGACTAGTAAATATTATTATTTCTACTAGTTCAATGGTTTATATAATTTTGTCACATTAAATCAACCATTATATTATTTTCAATAATATTACATATAATTATTTATTTATTTCACTCTATGAAATTATTTACATTATTTTACAATTCTTGTAATCTTATAAATAAATAAATTGATGTACGAAGATGAAAATTTAGTATATGAATTATTTCTAAATGCTTTATCAAACAAGTTTAACTAATTATGCATCGTACAATTAATATTAATAGGAAATATATATTTTAAAACAAGATAAAATATCTATATAACAAATTAAAAATCACTCAGTTAAATATTATGTCAGACTTGGAATTATATTAATTTCTTATGAATGAAACTAAATAGATCTAAGTGTTTTAATAACCCTTGTTGGGGAAATTAATTTTTAGGGGATTTCATTATGATGGATTTGGGTATACTTATTTATTCTAAATCAATCGGAGTATCCCTTTCTAGAATTTGATATATTTAGAATATCGTGTTGCAGAAATCCATGATAGTATTTAATGAAAGCGGATCCGACCCAATTTATCAAGGAGCTTCAAGTCCAGAATTATAAAAGTCATACAAACCTACATACCTTCAAGAAGCATGCGACTATCTTTTAGGTATAATGTGAAGTGTAATATAGATACTTCACGCTATAATATCATAGATAATATAAATTCCATTTACATTTTTAGGTCATTTGGAACATGATAACAAAGTGAGAGTCTTTAAAAAATCTATTAATACATTTTATCTCACCAAATTTATAATTAGTAAAAGTAATTTTAATGTTTTATGATAATTTTATAATAAAATGAAATGATCATCATACATAATATAAACATGATAATTATTGGATAAATAGAACGTTCTAAATTGTAGTAACTTTATAGAATCATAATAACATATTCGGTTTATGCTACTCTAAAATAAGAAATCATGTATGCTATAATCCTCATTTTCTGATCGACCTGCAATGGATGGCTGGGATGAAGAGTTATTAATATGTGAGAAAAACATTAATGACATGGTTGAAATTAAATTTTTGATTGTTTTATTATTTATATTGAACTCATAAGGTCTCACAATAATATGGATGCAAATATCATGCATGATAACCTCTATGGTCATTACCAATAGAGGGATAGATTGGATCAATTTTCTTTTTCTATGGTTCTCATTCAAGGAAGGATTGTATAGGGTTCTCCATCTAGACCTTATCATTCCAAGATCAATAGATATATTGACACATTATATGTTCTAAGGTTTAAAATATCTAATAAACAGGACACTTATTTTATTCTAAAATCACTCCCTCAAATATTCTCTATAATTATTGTTAATTGATATTTTATCAACATTGTTAAGTAACATCCGGATATTATTAATCTTATTTTATACGTACTTAAGGATATAATGATTGAGGAACCTTTCATCTGTTTGGTGATCAAATGGAAAGGTAAATAGATGATATTTCTGACCAAATCATCTTGAACCCCCTTTAAGAATAGAGAGACCAACTTGTAAGAAAGGGAAAAGGATGCTGTTTTTTTTACAATTCTCAAGAACATCTACACGATGAAAAATCAAACCCATTAAAAGAAGTAAGGAAAAGGTACATGTGCATTTGATATCGAGTTAATTTTATCTATATCTAAAAATTGAGTATTAGATATAGATTGTGGTTCCCACATTTGTTTTCAAATATATTAAATATGTTGATTCAGAATGATTGACCATGTAGAGTTGGTTATATAAGCAACCAACAGTGATAAACATCCTCTAATAGCTATTGGGGACTTCCATATCACATTTCCAACTAAAATGGTCATGATTTTTTAAGGATGTTATATTATCCCTCTTTTACCAAAAACATTATTTCAATATCAATATGTGATATGATATATTTATTTTAAAATTATGGATTGAGTATTTCTTATTTTATACTATATAATTTTACTATAAAGGAACACATAAATAATACTCTTTATGTTTTAAATTACATTAACCATGTAATGGAAACCAAAATTATAATTTCATCACATGTCCCAAACCACAACGAAATTTGACATCACATGATAAGTTACGTATATGATAATAACATCGCTACATTTCATTAAAATTGATATTTATATTATTTTAAATTAAAACCACTTGGGGTATGTCACACATTTCTACAAGGAATAATAGACAAATCCATCATTAAGTGGGAATGGTGAAAGGGCTAAAAGGATTCTTGAATATGTTCAAACAAATGTGGTTGTACTATTGCCTACAGAAGAAAGGGGTGGGTACTCAAACATCATATGTTTTAATAATTATTATAGCATATATGGATATGTATAATTCAGGACAAACAATTTTGAGTCTTATGATATATTAAAATAATAAGAGAATCAAATTGAGAACTAGGTTTTTATGATGACTAACGTATAAAACATAGAACATGGTGGATAATATATTAAACATGAAATCATTTATTTGTTATAGGGGTTTGGGATATTTTTCCCTACTCACTCATAAATATATTTCTTATTGGAATGGTGTAAGGGTAAGGAGGAACCACAACATATTGGACATGGTGACATCAAAGATGAGTCGTCCAAGGCTTCCATTATCCTTTTAGGGATACAAATTATAAAAATTATAAAATATACCAAATCATGTAACAAATAAATTAATATCTGCATTTTCATTTGAATTATGGAGTGCAAGAATAACCATGGTATTAAATTTTATATTGCGGTGATGAAAATTATTTGTTAAGGCCTATTCATGTAAGAATCATGCACCCTGGGGAACAATGCATTATTTTGTATAACACCCCAATGTATCAAGGGAATATTTCCAATACAAACCCTAAATAATAAAATTTTATTTTTAATGGTAACACTATATTAAATAAGATTAATCATATCTATGAATTAGATAGAAGGAGTGAAATAGAATTTGAGGAAGATAAGACTCAAGGAACACAATAGTCGGTACATGAATAGATTCCAAAAATACCTATAAAACTATATGTTATTAATAACTCCCATGTACTATATATGATTGAAATAAGACTAATGGGAACTAAATATTACGGATTTATTGTTTGTAACACCCAAATATTTCATATATATGTTATCTCTTTAATGTAATTCAAAAGATTGTGATACACGCAACACAAAGTTCAAGCGCATCACAACCTATCAAAAAAGCTGTTAAAGTAGCCGTTATGAATAGTAATAACATCAATTTTAATTTAATATATATACTATATAATTATAAAATTCACCTTTTCAGTTTCTTAGACATAATATAAGGACAAATTCAATTTTTTAGATAAAAGAAGTGTTTTTTAAAAATACAGTTTTCCAAATTTTAATGGAAAACCCTTTTTAAATCCAATATTTCACAGCTATAAATATTAAATTTAATGATATAAAATTCTTCTTTTTATATGGGATCTAAAATTTAGTTTGGATAATTTTTTGGTATTTTTATGATAACATTAACATTTAGATGAATAGTGAAAATACTAAATTTTAATTGAAAAGAAACTTTTTAATAAAATAATTTAAGGTATTAAATTATGAATTTGAGTGGTTTAAAAGTATAATTAGATTATTATTTTATCATTTAATATAATTAAGGTCATTATAATCAATTTCACATTTAAATTGGACATAAAAAATGTCAATATTTTGATAGTTTTTACCTCTTAAAAACCTACTTTCTGGTTTTGACAATGTAAATTAATATGAAATTAATTAATAAAATTTATATGTTTAAATTTTTTAAAATATATATCATTTATGAATTTTAATATCAAAATTATTTTAGGTTGAATTTTGTGTATTTTTCTGAAAACATTCAATTTTTTATTAATATTGAAAAACACCGCATTTTTCTTAAATCAGAATTTTATTTTAATAAATATTATATTTATGTAAATTTATTTTTAAAGGTAAAAAATATAAATAATACCAATATTTGTTCGTGAAATTCATTGGAGTCATTTTATAATAATATTTGATATATAAAATTATTTGAACTATTAAACCCATTTTACCCTCCTTCTATGCACATTTGCAAACATTCATAAGACGTAATATAATCGTATCTGGGAATTAAAATTCAATACTCTAAGCAGCTCGATTGGAATATGTATGTAAAATTTGGTTTTGTCACGACCCGTCCTCTGGGGCACGTATCGTGATTACCCCTTGCCTCCCTTCCAAAGGACAAGGGCTGGCGACTAGGACCAAAGGCGTAATTTCCCAAAACTGGTAAGGCATTGCCTTTATAAAACATAAACTCACACAACCAGAGCACAAGAGAAAGAAAACAGTAAGTAAAAATGGTATACTAATTGTACTGAATGTAAAGGGGGACAGCATACTAGCCCAATAGGAATGTACAACTTAACAGAAAGTACAATTGAAAAGGGAAAAATAGCCGAAATGTGAAAGCAACTCCATGATCGTCCTTTGGTTTTCCTACCCGAAGGGTAGGTACAGATGGCTTCTACAGAACTCTGGGTCCATCAGACTCCACCGTGTTATAAAACGTCGTAAGGTCCTCCTCCGGGTACTGTCCAGTTATGACGCTCTCGGCCTCTGTCAGTGTTGTCTATCGTCTGCAACCAACACAACAAGGTGCGGGCATATCCATTGTTGTGGTGAGTATAAAAATACTCAGTAGGGACCCCAAGACCATCAAGATATCACAAAAACCAACAAGGATAACCCAAAAAGTATGATTTCAATGGATAAACATTACATAGGTATATTCCCATACATATACATATGTTATCATGTATCCCATCTCAATCATGAGGAAAACACAAAATTCATTGACTCAGCTCAAACCAAGATTTTCAATATCGAAACCATGACTAATAGAAAACTACTCCTCTATCATGTACATTGGTCCTATCGTGACACTAAGGAACTTCTCACTATCCTTAGACAGTAGATGTACATCTCGTGTCGAGTACCGCGGGTCTGGTGCCAACTACCAGGTGCTCCGCCCACTATGGGTCTACTACAAAATATTGGGTGCTCCCCCTAATAGCCTACATAGGTACTTCTCCCATCGAGTAACACAGTTCTGTTTCCAACTAACAGATTCTCCATCCGCCATGGTTTTGCCTCCAAATACTAGGCGCTCCCCATTAGGCTAATAGAATCACTCAGAGTCGAATCGGTCAAGCAGTCGTCAGGTCCGTCAGCTATTATGTCTCTACCCTCTGCCAGGTCATCTCTAGGAGGATCCACTCCACGAGCTACTGGTCGATACTCCATGCGTCATGAGGACTCACACATAAGTATCTCAAAGTACCTCCATGTCATATGGGTCTCAACGCAACGGAAATGACGTCAATTAGACACCCAGTTTGTGAGTTATTAGCCTTTTAGTCCTAGGGGCTAGGATGGTATTGTGTACGAAAAAAATGACTATATCTCAACTATACCCCGAACTCCCTTGGGTTATTTTCAAAGGGTCGTATTAGTTCAAGGAATGTCGGTGTCGCTGACGGTTCGTCAAATCGACGCTTGTAGCCCATGATATGGGAGAAAAGGTGTAAACGGGTCTGACGAGTTCAGGTCCAGTCCGACCCAGTAGGACCGACCCAACTCGGTCCTTGAATCTGACCCGGACCAAAGGGGCAGCCCATCTCGAAGGGGCGGGCAGACCCAAAGGTACAACATGACCTAAAGGGGCGGCCCGGCCCGGTGGCCCACACGACCTGGTGGCGGCCCGTGTTTCCCGGTGGTGCCCCCATGGCCAGGTCGGTAGGCAGCCCGAGTGGTATGGCGAGCTGACCCACGTGGCCTAGCTAGACATGCATGGGAGGGGGGGTGTCGCACCCCCTTTGTCTGAAACGGCCTACGTGAGGCACCGTCTCTTGGTAACCGCGAGACCCAAAGTGTCCTGCTTGTAGCACGCACTGGTTGCCGCCTCAGACAGCCACCCTCTCTAGTCCGCCGTGGCGAATGGTCGCAGTCCTGCACCACTGGCGTGGTGCAACGGTGTCATTCCCCTTCTCCACAACCCGCCCTGGCCTCAGCTCCCTACTAATCTACGTGGCATGATGGTGGCAAACCATCATCAAACCACCATGGCCTTCTTAGCTGCAGCCCTTTCTTCTGGCGCAGTGCGACGGCTCTGCGCCCCTCTTGCTCTGTCGTGTCCCACCTGACCGCGGCTCAGTTCTTTGTGTGGCACGGTGGTGCCGTGCCATTTTGGAAACCCGGCTGACTTGCTCCGCCTTCTTTTTCCCCAGTTGGGTCGTTGTCGGTCTCCACGTGTACCGCCTCCATCGTCAACGAAAAAAAACAAACCAAAGGGGTGGGTTGGGTCGTGTTTATGCGGTCCGAACCCTCCTCGTTACAGTGATATCATTTGGTTCTCAAAGAACACAACATCTGACGGGGTGCAAAGGGTAATATTAAAATTTAAAATAATAACCCCTACATCTCTAGTCGAGGATCGTTGACGAAGTCTCAGAATAAGGCAGCGTCAATTCGTTGACATCAGGAAGCATCCGGTGTAGTAGTCTGAGGAAGAAGTGTCGTTGGCGTTTGTTGCGATCAGATCCTTCTACTTAGGTTCGGTCAAAAAAGGAAGAAGAAGTTCTCCAACATTCTTCACGTTCTTCACATTCTTCGTTGGGAGAACGGTTCTCCTTTGGAAGAACGGTTCTCCGTGGAGAGCATTTTCCAACAATTTCACAGGAAGTGAAATTCCAACCCTAAATAAAATATTAGTTTGTCTAATATTATAAGTGTTGGCATGTAATTCAAAAGGTGGAATTAATAACATGGATCCACCCAATTAAATCACGTGCATTGGAACATTAAATTAGTGGGGGAAGGTGGAGAGTTTAACCCACATAAATAGGGGGGGTTAGAGGTGTTCCAAAATTAATGGGGTGTAAGAAGAGTTAAGAAACATGTGTGGGCCCCACTATATAAAATCCTACCAAGGGAGGTTATGTGCAGGTGGGCCCCACCACCATAACCTCTCATGGGAGGTTATGATGTGGTGGACCCCACCACTAACCTCTTCTCGGAGCTTTTAACCACCACAATAAAAAAAGTTAACTATTAATTATTAATCAATTTAATTAAAAACCCCAAAATCTAATTTCCATTCTCGTTATAACAAAACTTTGGTAAAGGTATTACTTAAAAATTGCGGACGTTGTGAGTTCAATGGTGCCCTCAAAATTTGATTCCGAGCACTGGTTCAAATGATATAAAATCCTGCTCACATGTTTGCTGAACATATCCAAGAAAAACATCAGAAATCGATTCCGGGTACACCGGGCCTCGGAATCAAGCGCCATCAGAAATTGAGGACTCGTAAAATTTCAATGTATTTAAAAGCAATCCACAGGAGATATTGGGTCTTTACGTTCTCCCTAACTCAGAGATTTACGTCCCCGTGAGCTATAACATGAAATAAGGTAACAAATGGGGGTACTGAGCACACATCTGAGCCTCCCGCTCCCATGGGATCTCCTAGAGGTTTCCATGCTGCCAACGAACGAGCACTAGAGGTATCAACCATCCACGCAGGACTCACTCCTGTCGATCCTCAATCTCCACTAGGACCTATGTGAATTTCACCCCATCATCGATGTATATCTCCCTTTGGTTGATTATGTGGGATGGGTCGTGCACGTATATCCTCAGCTGAAATAAGTGGAAGACATCGTGCAGTCGGTGCAACTGAGGTGGACGAGCTATGTGGTATGCCACCTCGCCTACTCTGCTATGGACTTGGAATGGTCCATTGAAATGCAGAGATAACATGCTTCCACGTCCAAATCTTCGTAGAACTTATCGAGGTGAGACTCGTAGAAAGGCGTAGTCACCATCCTCGAACTCCAGAGGTCTCCATCTCTGATCAACATAAGACTTCTGCCTACTCTGTGCAGTCATTATCCGCTACTAGATGATCTGCATCTTCTTCGTGGTAGCCCGTACCATATTTGGTGCCATTAGTGCGGACTCCCATGGTAATATCTAGCATAGTGGTGATCTTCAAGGACAACCATACAAGGTTCTAAAAGGTTCCATACCTATGGTGGAGTGATAGCTGTTGTTGTAGGAAAACTCCAAAAAAGTTATGTGATCCTTCCAGCTGTGACTGAATTTGAGGACACAAGCACATAACATCTCCTCGAGGGTCTGGATTGTCCTCTCAGTCTGACCATCCATCTGAGGATGGAAGGCGGTGCTCAAGCGAAGCTGTGTCCCAAAATCTACATGCAACCCCTTCCATACCCGGGAAGTAAATCGTGTGTCACGGTCGGAGATAATAGAAGATGGTATTCCAACTAATCGCACAATCTCTTACACATAGAGTCATCCTAAGCTCTCTATCGAGCCCTGCTCTCTGATCGGTAGGAAGTGGGAAGACTTGGTGAGCCGGTCGATAATCACCCAAATCGAGTCATGACCCCTATATGTACGTGGAAGACCCATCATCAAGTACATGGATATCCCATCCCACTTCCACATTGGGACATCGAAGGGAAGTACCAACCCTACTGGTACCTGGTGCTCTGCCTTCACTTGCTTACAATTAAGGCAACATGAGACAAAATCTACTCCCGCCTTCTTTATAATTGGCCACCAATTCTATCATTGAAGGTCCTGGTAGATTTTCTTCTCTTCTGGATGTACCGCTAAGGGGATGTGTTGAACCCCCTCACCACATCTTCCAGATGTAAAAATTGTACAAGGGTATGCCCTCTAAGGAGGATGACTGGCTCCACACCTTCAAAAAATCCATTATGTGTCCACCCTGTGGATATCTATGCACGTCGCATCTCACAGTCAGCGTCTCCACGTTGCGCCTCCCTGACTCGCTGAAGAAGAGGAAGAGTGACTGTAAGAGACTGAAGATAGGCTGCTCCATCAATATCCACAAAGGATATCTTTAAGGAATCTAGCTTCTTTATAGCCTCTCCTAGCAGCCGAAATCCTGTTCTATTTCTGAGATCATCTAAAACAATGTTCCCTTTCCCAGGAGTATAGAATATCTCAATTTCATAGTCCTGGAGGAACTCAATCCATCACTGTTGTCTCAGGTTTAGGTATTTTTGAGATAAGATATACCGGACACTCTTGTGGTTCGAGTAAATAGTAACACAATCACCCATCTGATAGTGTCTCCACATATTCAAGGTGAAAACCACTACTGCTAACTACATTTCATGGGTAGCATAGTTCTTCTCATGTTATCTCAGCTGCTAATAACCATATGCGATCACTGCTCACTCCTACATCAGGACACAACCATGTCCGGTCCCTGATGCGTCGCAGTAGACTATGTACCTTACACCTTCCTCGGAAAGCCTCAATATGGGGCACTATTCAGCCTCTTCCACATCTCGTGAATTCTTTTCTGGCATCTCTCCGACCACACGAAGGGTTTCCACTTTTTTTTCAAGTCTCATAGTGGTGATGCAACTCTAGAGATGTCTGGAACGAATCTCTGGTAGTACCCAGCCAAGCCCAGGAAACTCTATACCTCCGTCACAATCATGGGTTTCTACCAAGAAAGCACTTCCTCAATCTTCGTTGGATCCACTCCATGTCGAGCCTCCGAGATTACATGTCCCAAGAAGTGAACCAATCGAATCCAAAACTGGAACTTCGAGAGAATACCATAAAGCTGGTGCTCTCAGAGTGTATCCATTACAACCTGCAAATGGTAGTCATTCTCCTTCTTAGCAGTCGAGTAAATCAGAATGTAGTCGATGAAAACTTTGACAAATTGATCAAGGTAAGGCTGAAATTTCATGTTCATGAGACTCATTAACACTGCTAGAGCATTGGTTACACCGAAGGGAATAACCAAGAACTTGTATTGGTCGTACCGGCACCTGGAGGCTGTCTTCTACACATCCTCATCTCGAACTCTGAGTAGGAGATAGCCTACTCTAAGGTCTATCTTTGAGAACCATTGTTCTCCCTTGAGCTGATCAAAGAGCTTTTCAATCCTCATGAGTGGGTACGTGTTCTTTATGGTCACCTGGTTCAGGCGACAGTTGTCAACACAGTGCCGCAAGCTCCCATCTTCCTTCTTGGCGAACAGAATCGGGGCTGCCCAGGGGGAAACACTAGGTGGGAGAATCCCTTCACCTCCCAGTCATCTATTTGTACCCGCATCTCGCAATGATCAGCAGGAGCCATCCGATATGCTGGAGTAGATATAAGTGTCTTCCATAAATACATGTCAATATAGAAGTCCACCTTTCTTGGAGGAGGTATTCCTGGAACATCGTCTGGGAAAACATCCATGTACTGGTCCACCACTATAGGATAAGTTTGACTCTCCACATCAACTGCTCCGAGGGTAAGGCAAGCGAACTGGTGAGTGATCGGCTGCACCCTCCTCCGAGTAATTTTGTCCTGCACTGCAAAGGTTCCCTTCTCACCAGTGAAGGTGAACCTGGTCCCATTTGTGCGAGAACACTACACCGTGTGCCAAATAAAGTCGATCTAAGCATGGATTGTAGATAACCAGTCCATACACAAGCTAACATCGTAATGCCTCAACTCCGCTATGAGGATATCTTAGCCAAAGCTCTCACCTCCTAGAGTAAGTTCGCACTACTGGTACCCGTGCGTAATCGTTGAATCAACTCCTATAAGAGTCTCTAACTACAAGGATCAAACTGACGAATCCTTTGGAATCTCTGAGCACTGAACGAGGGAAGTGGGAATGAAAGACTGACTGGAACCTGTGTAAATAAGAACTACAACTAAGGTGGAATAGAAACATATCATATGTCTAGTCATCTCCATAGTGTCTTGATTGTAGGCCTCTAATGCATGAAGTTGTGCTCTGCGCTGTCCACCCGCTACCTACGGTCGGGGTGGACCTCCTGGTGGTGGTGGCAGTAGCACCTCGTATCGTCTTCCACCACTAACTGCACGTCTAGCTCCTCTGCCACGTCCACCTCCACCCTGGGAACCATCTCTATCGAACATCTTCCTGGGTGTTCCCGAAATTGTATGATGGTCATCAGTACATCGGGTCAGACAGTCACGAGCCATGTGACCATGCCCCCCGTAGGAGTTACATTGTTCACTCCTGGCATGTCCGGATCTGTCTCCACTCTGGGTGCCCTGCACAACTGATCCTGGGTCGGGTTTTCGACCTCATGTGGGTATGGTCCTATAGGACCTCTGCGTCATATGTCTACTGTTAGCTGCAGAAGACTCCACTGCAAGTCGGTTAGTGGTGGGTCTCACTGTTGGAGACTGTTCAAAAAGGAAACTCTCCACTATGAGGACCCACTCTAACAACCCTGTCTACATTAGGATGCTATGGGAGATAACTGAAGCTCTAATATCTCGCCTAAGTCCCTGATCAAAGGTTCGGGCCCTGATGAAAATGTCCAGTACCATATCAGTGGAATAGCGTGAGAGGTTGGTGAACCTTACTGAGTACTGAGCTACACTCATGGTTCCCTACTACAGATGAAGTATCTCATGTATCTGCACCGCTCGAAGGGTGGCTGGTACAGACTCTGCCCAGAGCTTACCCTTTAAGTATGCCCATAGATGTGTCTCCTCATCATGAATCTGGAGCATCAAGCTCCACCATCTGCATGATGTTCCCTGAAGGAGGCTGGCAGCAAGGATCAACATGAATTTGGATTGTGTCCCTACCAGTCTGAAGACTCTCACCACAGCCTCCATCCAATCCTCAGCCGCATGTGGGTCTGTCTCCCCCCTAATCTTGGGTGACCACTGGTGCTCGAACTCATGCAGTGCGCTCAAGCGGCATGTACTCTCTACTACAGGGGCTGATGGCATGGGTGGCCCAACAGAATGTAGTACCGTTGGTGCCTCCACTGGTGCCACAACTGGAAGAGGGCCCTATACTGAGGTATCGTCGCACGGCGGGATGTCAATACGTAAAACTCTCAGGGCTATAAATGTTCGTCGGTGGGGAGGCATTCTCAAAGAACAGATGTGACATGGTCAAACGATTATACCTGGTGACCTGACCTAGTTTGAGAAGACTTAAAAAAAACTTTTGAAACACCCACACAATCAGTGTTTTCATGTACTATGTCGGAAATCAGTAGTCAGAGTCCTGGTGTATGGATACGTCAGCCGCCGCACCAACACTAGACATCATTAAATGAAAACCACACTCAGTACCCTTAACACAAATGCTTCATAGAAAAGAAATATCGGATTCCTATGTTCTACGGTAGAACCGACTCCTCTAATACCAATTTTTCATGACCCGTCCCCCGAGGCCTATATCGTGACTACCCCAAGCCCGCCTTCCATAGGCCAGGGGCTGGCAACTAGAACCAAAGGCATAATTTCCCTAAACAGGGAATTATTTGCCTTTATAAAATTTAAACTCACACAACTAGAGTGCAAGAGGAAAAAAACACTAAGTAAAAAGATTATAACAAGTGTACTGAAAGTAAAGGGGTCTATAATACAAGCCCAACAGGAAAGTAAAACTAAAAAGAAATTACAAATGAAAAGGGACAAATAACTGAAAGGTGAAAGCAGCTCATGGATCAACTTCTAGGTTTCCTACTTGAAGGGTAGAAATATAAGGCCTCCACAGCACTCCATGTCCGTCAGACTCCACCGTGTACCAATACGTCATAAGGTCCTCCTCCGGGTACCATCCAGTCTTGGAGCTCTAGGACTTTGTCAACGCTGTCCGTCGTCTGCATCCCACACAACAGGGTGCGGGCATTGCCCATACCTGGGGTGTGTATAATGATGCTCAATAGGAACCCCGAGAGCCTCATGGTCTCACAAAAACCAACAAGGATAATCCACAAAGTATGATTACAACGGATAACCATTACTTAGGTATATTCTCATTCATATACCTATGTTATCAAGTAACCCATCTCAATCATGAGGAAAACACAAAAGTCATTGACTCAGCTCAAACCAGAATTTTTATTATCGAAACCAGGACTGCATGAGAAATCCTCCTCTATCTTGTACTATGGGCCTGTCGCGACACTGAGGCACTCGCCACCAACCTTAGACTACTGAGGTACTCCTCCTGTCAAGTACCACAGGTCAGCTACAAATTACTAGGAACTCCGTCCACTGTGGGTTTGCCACTAAATACCAGGAACTCCCCCTAATAGTCTACAGAGGTACTCCTCCTGTCAAGTATTGCGGGTCTTCTGCCAATTACAGGTGCTCCGTACGAAATGGTTCTACTTCCAAATACTAGGCGCTCCCCACTAGGCTAGTCAAATAACTCCAAGTCGAATTTTTCATGCAGTTGTCAGGTCTGTCACCTACTAGGTCTCTTCACTCTTCATGATCGTCTCTGAGAGGATCCGCTCCACGATCTACTTGTCGATACACCAAGTGTCATGAAGCCTCACATGGACATATCTCAATGGACTCCCACGTCATAGAAGTCTCAACGCAACTGACGACACATCAATCAGACACCCAGTCTGTGAGTTATTTTACTTTTATTCCTCGGGGCCCAGTTGGTTCTGTGTACGAACCAACCTGACCTTATCTCAAATATACCCTGACACGAAATCAGCCCAACCTGAAGGGTTGCCCGGCTCGGTGGCTTGCATGGCTTGGTGGTGGCCCGCATGGCCAAGTGGCAGACCGCATGGCTTGTCCAGCTAGCGGCCCACGTGGCTCAGCTACCCATGCATGGGAGGGGGTGTCACACACCCCTTTGTCCAAAATGGCTGGCGCAAGGCACTGAACCTTGGTAACTGTGAGACCCGAAGAGTCCTGCCTGTAGCGTGCACCGGCTACCGGCTCAACCGGCCACCCTCTCTTGTCCTCCGAGGCCTATGGCTGTGGTCCTACACCACTGGTGTAGCATGACAGTGCCACACCACTTCACCATGGCCCGCCCCGGTCGTGGCTCCCTACTGCTCCACGTGACGCGACAGTGCCGCACCGTCGTCCATCATCCACGACCCTCTTGGCTGCTGCCCTTTCTTCCTGCGCGGTGCGACGACCCCGAGCCCCTTCGGCACCGCTGCGGCCCACCTGTCCGGGGCATGATTATTTTCACGGAATGGCGATGCCACACCCTTGTGGCAGCCGAGCCGCCTTGCACCGCTTTCTTTTTTCGTGGCCGGCTCATTATCGGTCGCCGCATGTACCGCCTTTGTCATCAACGAACAAGAACAAACCAAAGGGGAGGGTGGGTTCATGTTCGTGTGGTCTGAACCCTCCTCATTACAATGATATCATTCGGTTATCAAGAAATCAACATACGATGGGTATGAAGGGTAATATTTAAACATAAAATAATAACCCCTACCCCGCTTGTCGACAATCGTTGACGAAGTTGCAGAATAATGCAGCGTCGATTCTTTGACGCCGAGATGCTTCTGGGGTAGGTGATCAAGGAAGAAGCGTCGTTGGCATTCTTCACGGTCGGCTCTATATCCTTAGGATCATTCAATGAAGGAAGAAGAAGGTTGTCGACGTTTTTCACGTTCTTCACAATCTTTATTGGAAGAATAGATCTTCTTTGAGAGCATTTTCCGACAATCTCACAGGAAAATAAATGCGAACCCCAAATAAAATAACAGTGTGCCTATTATTTTAAGTATTGGTACATAATTCAAATGGGTTAATTAATAACCTGGATCCTTCCAAATTTATCACATGCGTTGGTAGAATAAATTAGTGGGGGAAGGTGGAGAGTTTAACCCATAGAAATGGGGGTTTAGAGGTGTTCCAAAATTAATGGGGAGTTAGAAGAGTTAAGAAACTCATGTGGGACCCACTAAATAAAATACTCCCAAGGGAGGTTATGTGAGGGTGGGCCCCACCACCATAAACTCTCATGGGTGGTTATGGTGTGGTGGCCTCGACTACTAACCTCCTCTCACAACATTTAACAAACACAATAAAAATAAAGTTAACTGATTATTTTTAATCAATATAACTAAACACCTTGAAATCTAACATCCATTCTCGTTAGAAAACAACTATGGTGAATTTATTTATATGAAATAACCGACACTGTGACTTCCATGGTGCCCTTGGAATGTGATTCTGAGCAAAGGTTCTAATGTTATAAAATCCCGCTCGCACATTTACTGAACGTATTTGAGAAAAACATCAGAAATTTATTCTGGGCACACCTGGCCTCGGAATCAAGCGTCGTCCAACACTGCACTCTCATAATATTCCAATGTAATTTAATAACAAAACTTGTCCATGGGAAATCCAGGTCTTCATAGGTTTAATAGGAAGAATTTTTTTTTTCTAAATAGTAACTTTTGAATTTTATTTACCATGGTAAAAAGTAAATAAGGAAATTAACGGTAAAAATAATATTATAATTACCCAAACACGTGTTCAAATAATATTGGATTACTTTGTTTCAACCAGAATAATCCTTTCGAATAAAATATGATCCTCTTTGATCCACATGTACTAGATAAGGACATTTATTATTACTTTATTTAAAGAAGAGTTAAAAGTGTTAAATTTATATTTTAGTAACTAAAACATTTTTAATATAGGGTTATATAGAAGATAAATTCGACTATAATTATGCATTATAAAGATAAATATATTTCATAAATCATGGTATTATATTTATATAATTTAGACATTATGTAAATAAATTTATTTATGAAAAAATGATGATGTATTAATTACCTTATTAATGAATGATTAAAATAATTGATATTATAAATACCCAAATCAATTAAATTCGATACTTTTGATCCCTTAAACTAATTTTATAGGTTCATATGTCATGTTAGGAGTGATTTAATTTAATTTTTTGACGAAATCACGTTTTATTGAATTTCACAAAAACCAAATACAAAATAGTGTCAAAATTGACATAGTTGAGTTTTTAAAACAAATACTATATTATTAACTGATATAATATTCATAAAATTATAAGGATTGGCCAGAGGATATAGATAACATTAGATATGTCATTAATAAAAAACGTTGGGTTCTCCTTGATTTTTAAAGTAAGATTATTATTGATTTATTATAATAATGCAAGAATACATGGTAAAAGTTAAACTATTTAACTAAGAGTTAAATCTAAATGATAAGGTTAATATGGGGACCTAAACAAGTTTAAAACATATTGGTTGAGTAGATTTATACCCATCCCCACCTTATCTTATAAATATACCCATTTGGAACCATTATAAACAAAAAAATTATAATAAAATAATATTTCAATCATTTTCTAATGTGACCCTCACATATCTTATAAAATGGTAGTCCCCCTTCTCTCAAAATCACACATACAAAGACATTTGGATCGATTTAAATTACCTGTAATATCCTCCCAAATACCCTCAATTTACCTTATAGGTCCTATATTGATCCTAAAGCTATCCTAATGAGCTCTTTTAATCAAATAATAATTATGAACCTGAAGAAGAGGTAATTACTTTAGCACCTCCTTCATTATTCTATTTATCCTATGAATGAAAAAGTCCCCATATGTGTGTACGTATGGCTTACCGTCTCCACGTTATGGTGTAGTTTTTTATTCAAAGAATCATTTTTAGAATGGGTATAATATTGAGTATAATTGATGGAAATAACAAATATAACATGATCATGATTATGTATATATAATATACCATCCCTTCAAATATGACTTCACCATCAATAGAATGTTATTGTCACTCGTGCATACGTACAACTTACCGTATCCACGACGCGATGAGATTTATTTCAACATTCACCATTCAAAGATGAATATAAAAAAATATATTATTAATAATTATGTAATATTTGAGATAATAATTCTACTGAATATATAAATATATATGTATAAATATATATATATATGTATATATACATATTTACATATATCGCGTTCACTTACTTCTATTTAAAAAGATATGAAAATAGAAACAACATTTATGTGTACATACAGTTTAACGTCTCCATAAAAGGTGTTTTCCATTTTATATATCTCTATATTATACAGATTTATAATAAAAAATTTGTGACAAATAAATAATTTTTTATATTATAGATGAAATTAAATCATGATATAAGTGATATGATCAATAGTAACATGTTAAAACGTGTATGACAATGAAAGCAATTATTACCTGAAATGTTATTCTAACATATAAATTACTACTAAAAAAGTAAATATAATGTCATAAATGATTCATGTATGACAAAATATATATTAATTTTATTATGGTATAATTTAATAACATACAATGGTTATTATTCAAGAGGTTAAACGTTCACCCGACCAAACGAAAGTACTATGTAAGGGTTAATTCTTCAATATCATTATTATCCAAGTTTGTTTATATGTTGTATTTACTAGGACATATTTATCATCCATGTCAATGTTTCATAAAAACGAATTTTAAGGAATCTTTTACGGTTTTATGGATGGTAATCATTGACCATATCTTCATTTAAAATGTTTTAAACATTTATTTTTCTAAAACTATTTAATTGATGTCCACATTTTCAAAATGATATTATGGATTTATTCATATGGAAATAATTGTTTTAACTTGTTAATTCCATTCAATGGTTTCAAAGTGATGTGGGAAACTATGATTCAAAAATATATTTTAAATGACTTCCTTTATAAATTGTGAGACCTTTAAATGATTTCATAGAAAAAGATATTTCTCTCAAAGGGTTTTACTGATTATTTTGAAATATATAAACATCCTTTTTAGATATTATTCTGGATTGATATTGATTTATTAAAAATAAAATCCTCGATATTTTAATGAATTATTTGTGATATGTTTGACTGCGAGTGTGCTATTTTTATTCCATTCATGATTTATGGTTAATGTATTGACATTTCATATGCTAGTTTTAATACGAATGTTTATGTAATGTTTCAAAATTTTCAAATGAAAAATGAATTGGACTTAGTATGTGATGGGTGGAGCCCACTATAGCTTCTCTATGAATCAGTAGGTCTCATGAGACAAATTATTGTCTTTTCATAAGACTATAAAAAATATTATTTGTATTCTTGGGCCTTGGTCTTAACTACGTGGTTATGGTGTCCAGTATTATACATTCCCTCATTATGAAATTAGTTATTATATGTTATTATTGAACTAGAAGAATATCCATGTGCATGTTATTATGGTAATGTTTGATTTATTTTTTCCGTATAATGTTGATGTTTATGTTTAAAAGGCTGTTGTTTTTATGACACATATTTCCTTAATAGTTTATAGCTTCTGCTAAATTATTTACCCTTATCGAGCATCTGAGCTCACCTCGTTCTTAGTTTTTGTTTTCACTGTACACCAAGAAATGTATTATGATTGATAAAAATGGTTAGGAAAGTAGAATAATGTCTTTCGAAAAGGATTATTTATATTTTGTTTTAGTTTTGAATGTTAAATGTAATGTTCATGTATGTGTTCTATTTTCCATGACTTCTAAATTGATTGGTCCTTCAGGACTTTATTGCTTATAATCATGTCAATGTATTAACATAATGCACCGACAAAAGTCTTATGGGGTCAGGGTGTTATAGTGGCTATCATAAAATGTTTAGTACAAGGTATGGAAACTATATTTAGAAGTACTCTGATTGATGAACTTCACCCTAAGTTAGACTCTGAGGATTAATATAGAAGAACATCTATGAATTTTGGTATGGTATTTATTTTGTGAATTTTCTATAAAGTACATCCATATCTGGATTCAAGCAAGAAAAGGTGGCTCTAGAACAAATTTATCAACGGGTAAAACTCACAAACATTGCATTAAGAAAGACTTCAATAGGAAATAGTTTACGATAATGGGCGTTGCTGTTATCTTGGTTATGACACTCTCGGGGGATATGTTTTGGATAATTAAAATTTTCGTTACGAGCCATTATGAATGATTTATGAGTATATTCTTGTTCATAGAAAACAATTTTCTACGATTATGGATTTTTTGAATAAACTGTTAAATTTATGTTAGGTATTTTACTATTTTGGAATTTTGTATTATGATTTATAAAGTAACGTATCTTATGTCTTCATTTAGAAATGGTTCCTAGTAGATGGAATGATACCTCTACAAATACGCATGATCCAAAGAGTAAGAAGGATCATATATTTAATGGATGTATGCCAACATTTAGAAGGGAAATATTCTACAATGTACCTCCCTCATATGAAGAAATAATATCATGTGTAAATAAGTTATGTAATGAATACTATAAGATTTATGGATTTGAATGGAAGACAGAGAAGAAAATTATGGTAAACAAAAAGATTAGATAATGGGAATAAGGGAATGAAGGATTTTCCAATATGTGATAACTATGGAATGAATCACTAAGGTAAATACATGATGCGAATGAGATTTTGTTTCATGTGTGGATAAACATTAAACCATGTATGTTATTACAAGGGAAAGGAAAAAAGATTCAAATGTACAATGCATCTTCTTCTCGGAGTTGGGACACTAAGCGAATAAGTTTCCCAATCATTAGAGTATAACCCAAATGATGCTATTGGATAAAACTCATATCATGATACTACTGAAGATGAAGAGGAATAAATAGGATTCTCATATTTTTATTAATCAATTATGTAAATTTGTGTGTTGTATCAAAAATGTACAAGTTATATTAATTATGTAAATAAATACATATGGTACTACAGTAATATTTCATTGAGGATTTGCGATTATATTGTAAAATGGAATGCAACTAAAAAAAGTTAAACTTTTTAGAAAATACAAGTTTAATGGAAATATAAACATTAATATGTTCTTTATACTAAGTTAGTGATTTTGGAATAATAGATTCTTGGTTTGGATAAATTATATGGGATATTCTTGACTACCTTGGAACTGATTTATTATTTGTTTATTCCATCATTGTGGGAGTATTCAAAATTTCTGGATATATGTAATATATATAGTATTCTATAAGGAATGAGGGGGGATGAATTTAATAATAAGTTTTTATGTTAATTCAAAGTTTTTCCATGTTATATGGGAATGAATGATGATGGTACTACCAAGTTATTATTTTGAAAAAATAGATCATCATTATGTTATGTTGTGTCACGAACCGAATCTGCTCGCTGCCAAAATTGGAACCAAACCTAGCCCATGACATGACCTGAAGGGTGTTCCCCATCCCCATGTGCAGGCACAAGTGCCCGGGTATCATTTATTTTTGTTTGGGAACGATTTATCCGAATATGAAGGCATAAAACATTAAAAACAATCAATAAACTGAATCTAAAAATTGTAAGAAAAACTATGTTTTAAAAAAACCAGAACTGAATAAATATTTTTGAAGACACTAAAAGTGGTCTAAAAACACATAATGACAACATAAAGACATCCCCATGGACTCCACACGACAATGGGGTCATCACCCGCAAGCCTTCTCCGCAACTCCGCCCCAACGATGAGGACTAGCACCCAGAACCGCCATCACCCTTAGCCTCCCCTTTACCTGAGTCAAGCACAACCAGGCCTACTTACACCCAATGGGTGTAAGTAGGGTGTGAGCCTAAGCCCAATAGGATACCACTAGATTATTCCAAATATCATGTAATACAATGTGAACAAAACAAGCAATTTTAATACACAAGGTGAAATAGTGTTAAAATTCAAAGAAATGGAACTTTCAAATTAAAACTGTTTTCAATCAAAGAATTCCAGTATGTTAACACATTAAATAGACATGCGAGATAATGTAATGTACTGCCAAAACACCCCACAAAAAGGGTAAATACAACAAATCCAATGAGCATCAAAATCGGGAACACCCCTAAGCACTAGGTTGTCTCAGGCCCTATGTACCTCGTTCCTCAGTGTAGAGTAACCATAGAAAAATCTGTTCTCGTGCACAAGACACTAGTATGGAACATACCCATAACCTAGTGGTCCCCAATAATCATACAAATATTTTAGTTAGAGTTGTCAAATCCAAATTCTAAGTGGAACAATGACAAAACCCATTCGATCCACTAGCCGTACTAGTACAAATCTACCCCACCTAGGTACCCGGGCTTCCCCTTTTGTGGTCAAACAATTTCAGAAAACAAGACACATACTTTTGCATATAAAATTTCACTACTGGTCACAAAAAATAGTACAGTAGCTACACACACTTTATACTATTTAAAAAACACAATAAATTAATTTTATTTTCAATAAAACAACCTCTCAAAACATCACATAGTTTTGCACCGAAAGCTCTTTAAGGTATCCACTTTTCACACTATGTGAACACTTGTAAGTCATTAAAACAAAATTCCAGTTCAATACCCTTTAATGAAACCAACAATTCTGTTTTGTGGCAGGACAATGTGAACCAAGAAGTTATATCTTTTAAAAACCACCATTTTCACAAAAACATGGCACATGAAGCCCATTTGCTTCCCAAACACCATTTAAGAAAACCTTCACAGCAACAACATGAAAGAATAAATATTAAAAACATGATTTTCAGTCATAATACTGTTCAATAAAATCATCTATGTAATTATTGGTCAGCCCAAAATGAACCAATGAAACATTTGAATGAAAAACCCCCAATTTCACCAAAAATTGGAACATAAAATTCATTTTCATTTTAAACGCACCTAAAACCAATTTTTACAGAGACATTAAAGGTAAATAAACAATAAGGTACCATTAAAACAACTATCTAATTCACAAAAATTGCACTCAAAATGGAATCACCTACCAAAACCAAGGAAACCCTTGAACCCTTTGTGCGAAAACTCAAACGCACCACCGCCGCACCTCAAGGAAGGTAAACCAGACCTAAAACCATAATTTCAGACCATGAAACACAAGATAAAACCCTAATTTTTAAACCCTAATCCCTGGAAATTAGAAAACTAAATGATAAGGGAATAAAACCTAGGTAAATTGGATATAACCCTAAACAAATTGAAAGAAGAAAGAAGGAGAAAAACTTACTTAAAATATCTTGTAGAAGTCTCCCCAAAAAATACCAGTATCTAATTTTAAAAATACTCAAACCTTTAAGGGAGGTTCTAACAAGGATATGGATATCATTTAAGAATTTTAATGGGGGAAAAGAGTAAAAATTTAGAGATATATCAAGGAAGGAACATACCTTTTCAAATCTGGAAGTTTTGAGGAAGCCTATGAAGTTTGGCACCAAAGCGCGATTAACCGGAGCTCCAAAGACGGGGGAGAGAGAAGGGTCATGCGGCTGGGTTCAGTGGGCGTGGTCTCCACATAAAATCACAAAAAAATCCAAAAAAATGAATATGATATAACATAATCAAGATTTATTTTTAAAATAGGAATTGGGCTTTCGGGCAGGCCTAACCCCTTAGATAAAAACCTAAATAAACCCTGGTTATGGATTTATAAAAGCTCCAAATTACCTTGGTGGGGTTAATGGGTTATGGGAGGAAAAGTAGGAATTTTAATGTATAAAAAATGTTGAAAAATGAAAATGTTATAGAAGATACAAAATTTATTTTTTAATGTGAAATTGGGCTCACGGTTTGGCCCAATTCATGAATACTCATATATTCCTCCCTAAAACCTAGGTAAACCCCCAAAACAATGCAAGGATGTAAATTAAATGAAAAAAATACCTTTAAAATATGTCATGGATGTGACAATTATCCCCACCATAAATCATTCCTCCCCCGTAATGCCACAACAACACCAGATGCAAAAGCAAATCCCAAACAATAGACCAAGACAGACTTCCTTGCCACGTTTTCACCCGCTTCAAAAAGGACGAACATATCTAGTTGATCAAAAAAAGGAATATAATACTCTGACAAACCAAAAAGTACCCCACTTAATTAAAATTATGAAACAAATTCAAAACACATCCCAAAAAAAACACCTCAACCACTACAAGATGTCGCTCAAGCAATCCACTTGAAACGAACAACGAACACAAATAACGCTACCACAACATTACATAAACAAAACCATTGGGTGTTCTCCAACCCCAAATTTACCCAAGTAACAAATTTGTGGATATATACACTTGAACGATACTACCTCCTACCAAGAATACACCAAGGAGAAAACTGAGTCACTAGTATGGGGTGACCCAATCTGGACATCCCACCACCAGGGACAACTCAATTTTCTTAGATAGAATAAGGATAAAAATTGGGGAAGGAACGAACGGTCTCACCATCATAAGGGTTAAACTAAAATTATTCCTTTTCCAAGAGAACATAAATGATACCAATGATGGGTCTCCCCACCATAATAATGAACACAACATTCCTTAAGACAAAATCAAGACACTAACAGGGGGCCTCGAATGGAATTCCCAGCATTAGGGGTAGATTAATATCAGAATTCTTCCAATGAAACTTAAATGACTCCCATTGTGGGTATACCCCAAAAAAAACCCAACCATCTTAACTAAATAGTATGGGATAAGAAAAAAAACATCAGAATTTTAAGGAGCTGGCATGGCCACACAGTTGGTTCACACGGTTTGGGAAACCGCGAGTTAACTGTTCAGATCATTCTGTCCAAAGAGGAAACTTCACACAGTTTCCTTTTCCAAGGATCATGGACATGCAGAGACCATGCGGTAGCTAATGTCTCTTATCACATGGTCCCCTAGGTTAGCACACAGTTACTACTAACCGCGCAGAAACTATGCACTTCAACCTGTCTAACCTAAATTTTAACCTTTTCTCCAAAACAGAAGGGAACCCAAAGGGGAAATAATCAACTCAGGGTATGACATGGAATCAAGGTACTCAAACGTCTTTCCCCCAAATGTGAGAAATTGGAACAAGAAGATGAAACCAGAGGTTTAAACTATTCCTATCTTTCATATTGAGGATATGACCATGACCAAAAGTTTGAACAACTCTAGGATTTCCCTTAACTATGCACCAGCTTCTCTCCGGGGCCTATGGCTGGAGGTCAATGGATTGAAGAATCTTCAGCCTCACAGTTAGGATTTGGAAACCCCTAAAATGAACATCTTCTTCCAGTTCCAAAAACAATTATACTATAATCTCAGATGGTCTCATTGAGACATGACACACTTCAAACGAGCTCTTCCACGACCCATCATTTTACGAAAACAAGAACTTAGAGGACGCACACACATCACCCCTTTTTTTCTTCGGATTCTAAATAGCGGAATGAAAGGACATATAGAAACACATTCCTATAGAACATAGGATTTATAATTTCCTATAGGGAGACACACATACAACAAAATAGTTACACTCATAAGATTGCTCAATCTCTACCCTTATAGTCAAATGAACACATGACATCGCAAGGCATCGCCAAACATGACCATTGTGGATAAAATAAAACACAAGGAGAGGGAACTGGTACTGAGTCCCAAACAGAACATGATTCCAGCAAGTGTCTATAATATCCACTCTTTTCCAGATCTTTCACACTGGTGGCCTAACATGAACTCTTGCTTCAATGATACTGACGAAACACCCAGAGGCCTTTTAAGACATCATTCTACAATGACAACCCTGAACTTCATTGACCTTCAACAACTTTGGAAACATAAGAAACTAAGTTCTATTTCAACCTCCCACAAACACTCCCCCACTATAGGTGGATCAACATAATTTAAAAAGAAGAGGGGTAAACTCAATCTCCAAACCTCAAGAAAAAAGATCTTATGTTGATCAACTTGAGGATCATCCACCGGTGAATCACCATAGGCCAAACATGAATCATACATTAAAACATTATGGGGGTATACCCTTGCCTACAAGAAAACCCAAGGACCCAACCGATCTGGTCATTTGGTCACAAAAGACCACAAAACTGAACCGAACACATGATGGGATCCACCACATTGGCCTCCCAAACTTTTCCTCAAAAGAGACCATTGACCAACACTTCATTCCAACTTATCAATGAAACACCAAACCAAAACATCATTAAAACAAGAGGGGTTATTGAAATCGAAACATCCCATGATAATAATCTCCAATACACATAATCCATACCTCCCAACCATACATTATAAAAACACAACACTTTCCTTCAAAAAATATTATTTAAAAAAAACAGTGTTAGTGGGTTGTGCATTTACCAATGGTATCTCATGAGCCTCACACATGCATGTTTACATGCCACACTGGGAACCCACCTCATATCCATCCATATTCCCAAATAAACCTATGCATGTGGTCACCCTTGAGAGCACCAATTACCAAAAATGAAACCTTTCCTCTTTTTAAAATCAAAACTTTTAACCACACTTTCACTTTCTCAAAAACAATAACCATAATATCAAAACCCAATTTTTTCATCTCACAAACCAATTTAGAAAAGAATATATAATTCAATAAAAGAACATATTAATGCCTTTCACAATTGTTTCAAAAAATTTCAACCCATTTCAAAACAAATCTAATTTCATGAAGAACACCATTTCATAAATCTCCATTTAATTAAGAACTCAACTCTTCTCATTTCAAGAAAAGGTTTTAAAAGTTCAGAAGTTTTCTTTTGTTCAGTAGTCATCAAAACCAAATTCCATCTTCAACCCCCACACAAAAATTCTAGAACATTGAATTCAATCCAAAACACTTTTCCATGGTTAAAAAAAATTCCATTAGAAACATATTTTCAAAACCCCAATTAACATAGTTCATACTTTCAAAAGAGGTGTAAACACATAATTTAACCTTTTGAAATAATTCTTAAATTTCATTTATAGGAATTAAAAGAAACATAAAACCATTTTCTATTTACTAGAAAATAACTTCACAGAAATTCACACTCCTTAAATTGAAGTCATTTTTTTTGCTTAAAAAAACCATGTTTCCAAGATTCCAAAACAAAGAGACACAAGACAATGTTAGAGGAAACTAGTTTTGGTGGGTGATTTGGACATATGGTTGGAAACCATATACCAATCACTTCATCATCACAGAGAGTATTGTTGGGAAATATCCATGGCTCCACATGGCTTGCCAGGCCCTGCGAGCTCACTGAGATTATTCGCCCAACTCTCTTTTCATTTCCCATAGTCATCATTAAACCAAGAAAACCAAAGGACTCAGATAAATCCATACTACCCATGGTGACTTGAATCCCGTCATGAGGTGTGCTGGCCAGGCACACTACCCATGACTGAAATGTCAAGTCCCAACAATCCAACCTCCAGACTATCCTGACTCTTCGCCAAATAACATGACCCAAGGAGCGAACCTCCTCTGATACCATTTTGTCACGAACAGAATATGGTCGCCACCAAAACCGGCTCCAAACCTAGCCCATGAAATGACCCGAGGGGCGTTCCTTATCCCCATGGGCTGGAAAATGTGCCTGGGTATCATTTATTTTTGTTTGGGAACGATTTACCCGAATATGAAGGCATAAAACATAAAAACAATCAATAAACTGAATCTGAAAAATGTAAAAAAAAAACTATGTAAAAAAAAACCAGAACTGAATAAATATTTTTAAAGACACTAAAAGTGGTCTAAAAACAAATAATGACAACATAAAGACATCCCCATGGACTCCACATGACAATGGGGTCATCACCCGCAAGCCTTCTCTGCAACTCCGCCCCAAAGATGGGGACTAACACCCTAAACCGCCATCACCCTTAGCCTTCCCTTTACCTGAGTCAAGAATAAGCAGGTCTACATACACCCAAGGGGTGTAAGTAGGGTGTGAGCCTATGCCCAATAGGATACCATCAGATGATTCCAAATATCATGCAATATAATGTGAACAAAACAAGCAATTTTAATACACAAGGTCAAATAGTGTTAAAATTCAAAGAAATGCAACTTTCAAATGAAAACAGATTTCAATCCAAGAATTCCAGTATGTTAACACATTAAATAGACATGTGAGATACTGTAAAGTACTGCCAAAACACCCCACAACAAGGGTAAATACCACAAATCCAATGAGCATCAAAATAGGGAACACCCCTAAGCACTAGGTTGTCTCGGGCCCTATGTACCTCGTACCTCAGTGTAGAGTAACCATAGAAAAATCCATTCCCATTCACGAGACACAAGTAGGGAACATACCCATATCCTAGTGGTCCCCAATCTTCATCCGAATATTTTAGTTAGTGTTGTCGTTATCCAAATGCTAAGTGGAACAGGGACAAAACCCATCTGATCCACTAGCCGTACTAGTACAAATCCGCCCCACATTGGTACCCGGGATTCCCCTTTTGTGATCAAACAATTTCAGCAAACAATACACATAATTATTCATATAAAATTTCACTACTGGTCACAAAAAAATAGTACAGTAGCTACACACATTTTATACCATTTAAAACACACAATAAAATAATTTTATTTTCAATAAAACAACCTCTCAAAACATCACATTGTTTTGCACCCAAAGCACTTTAAGGTATCAATTTTTTACACTATGTGAACACTTTTAAGTCATTAAAACAAAATTTCAGTTCAATACCCTTTAATTAAACCAAAAATTCAGTTATGGGGCATCCCAATGTGAACCAAGAAGTTATATCTTTTAAAAACCACCATTTTCACAAAAACATGGCACTTAAAGCCCATTTGCTTCCCAAACACCATTTAAGAAAACTTTCACAGCAACAAAAAAAAGAATAAACATTAAAAACATGATTTTCAATCATAATACAGTTTAATAAAATCAACTAAGTAATTATAGGTCAGCCCAAAATGAACCAATGAATGATTTGAATGAAAAACCCCCAATTTCACCAAAAATTGGAACTTAAAATTCATTTTCTTTATAAATGCAACTAAAACCAATTTTTACAGAGACATTCAAGGGAAATAAACAATAAGGTACCATGAACACAACATGATAATTCACAGACATTGCACACAAAATGGAATCACCTACCAAAACCAAGGAAACCCTTGAACCCTTTGTGTTAAAACTCAAACGCACCACCGCCTCACCTCAGAGAAGGTAAACCAGACCTAAAACGAGAATTGGATGTAACCCTAAACAAATTGAAAGAAGAAAGAAGGAGAACAACTTAATTAAAATATCTTGTTGAAATCTCCCCGAAAAATACCAGTATCTGATTTTAAAAATACTCAAACCTTCAAGGGAGGTTCGAAGAAGGATATGGAGATCATTTAGGAATTTGAATGGGGAAAAAGTATAAAAATTGAGAGAGATATGAAGGAATGAACTTACCTCTTCAAATCTGGACAATTTGAGGAAGCCTATGAAGTTCATCACCAAATCGCGATTAACCAGAGCTCCAATGAGGGGGGAGAGAAAAGGGTCCCGTGACAGGGTTCGGTGGTCTTGGGCTCAACTTGGAATCACCAAAAAATCCCAAAAAATTAATAAGATATAACATAATCAAAATTTATTTGTAAAAAAGGAATTGGGGTTTCGGGCAGGCCCAACCCCTTAGATAAAAACCCGAATAAACCCAGGTTATGCATTTATAAAAGCTCCAAATTTTCTTGGTGGTGTTAATGGGTTAAGGGAGGTCAATTAGGAATTTTAATGGATGAAAAATGTTGAAAAATGAAAAAGTTATAGAAGATACAAAATTTATTTTTTAATCTGAAATTGGGCTCACGGTTTGGCCCAATTCATGAATACTCATCTATTTCTCCCTAAAACCTACGTAAACCCCCAAAACAAAGCAAGGATGTAAATTAAATGAAAAAATACCTTTAAAATATGTCATGGATTTGACATCTTGACCATTCTTATAAATTTTTGGGCTATGAGTTTGGACCCAAGTATTTTCGATAAGTGTAACTGATGGAATGGATTATGTTGGAAGCTCGATACTATGTTTTAAGTAAAAAACATTTATTATGATTATTTTTGGATTCTTTTTATTAAACTAACAACCTGAAGGTCATGAAAAATCTTGTCGAATCCGTCAAGGCCGCGAGACTTGAACCCACAATTGAAGGGCGATAAGGGTACATCCCATACCACTGGACTACGTGATGTCTTGGTTTGTATAATGTAATTTATTAAATGATAAGATTGATGAATTATAAATTAAATTTTTCAAAACCCTATATTATTATGATAAATATAATACTTTTGAGTTCTATTATCTTTTTGAGTGAAATATGAGTTTGTGGTATAAATTAGTTAAAGGATGGAACACTATATGTCATGTTTTTTTGGAATTCTTATTTTTTGGAGAAATTAATTCTTAAACATTAGGGAAAGGATCATAAAAAATTTGTTATCCTAATACCTTATTTTTTGATGAAAAAATTATATTTTAATCTATTATATATTTTTGGATTTGAGGTGCTCAGTTTTTTATTTATTGTTCACTTGATTATGAATGATGACCTCAATCAATCCCGATAAATATTTACATTTTTCATAAAAATTTTGTGTCTCAAATTTCTAAAAATGTTCTCATATTCAAAATGTAACACCCCAATCTTCCATGGTATGTTTACCTTTGAATAATTTTGTATCTTGTGTTGTACGTTACATTGAGTTTTAACGTACCACGACCACTGAAAATAGCCATTATGAATAGCAATACACACTTTTTGAAATTTTATAAACATTAATTATCCAAATGGACGTCATTTTTTTATTAGGAATATCAAAATTAGATTAGGGAGAAATTTTGGTATTTTTTTGAAAACATTTAATTTTTGATAAATAGTGAAAACACTGAGTTATTGTTTAAAATCGAATTTTTATTTAAATAATTAGTAATTTTATTTTAATTTATTTTAGGTGAAAATTGATACATAATATAAATTTATGTTCTATTTAATAAATTGTGTTAATTTTATAATAATTTTATATATAAAAATTTTTTATTGAAATTTTAGCTGTATTTTACCAACCTTCTATGAGAATTTTAAAATATGCATAAAACATAATTTTACCGCTTCTATGAGTCGAATATTAAAAATCCAAGAGACATGGTTGAAATTTGTATGAAAAATGTTGTTCAAAAAGATTAAAATATTTTGTGGTGAATAATAAATGTTGACTTTTATTTAACATAGTTAAAAGAATAATATTATAATTAAGGGTAAAAATGATATTGTAATTACCCTAAAACATGTCTTAATTTTATTTTATAAGATTAAGTCCACCAAAAACAACATTAGATATAATATATGATCATTTTGGTCCACATGGATTAGATGATAATATTTATTATTATTTAATTTGAAGAAGCGTTAAAAGGGTTATATTCAAAGATTAATAACTAAACCATTTTTAATATAGGGATATACAAATGATAAGATCATATATAAATAATTATTAAAAATCTAAAACTGTTTCTTACATAATGAAATTTTATTCAAAAAAATCAATTTTTTTTATTAATTTATGTCACAATGATGATGCAGTAATTCCCTTATTTATGAAATACTAAAATAATTGATATTATAAAAATTGAAATAAATGTAAATTTATACTTATGATATATTCTACTAATATTATAGTTTAATATGACAATTTAATATTGATTAAATAAATTTTATTTGAAGTTATAATGTCTTTATGGATTGAAAAAAAAATAAATAGTGTCAAAATTGACATAATTGTGTTTTAAAAAAAATACTATATTATTAATTGGTATTATATACCTAAAAATATAATTTTTGGAAAAAGGACTTAGATAAGGTTATATATATTAATAATTTACCACTTGGGGTTCTCTTGGTAGTTTATAGTATGTTTATTAACCATATAATATAAAAATCCAAACAGACATGATAAATGTCAAACTATTAAACTAAGAATTAAATCTAAATGATAAGGTTAATATGGTGACCTAAACCAGTGAAAAACCTATTGGTAGAGATGTTTTCAACTCATCCACACCATATCCAAGAACTATATCATTTTTGAGACATTAGAAACCGATAATGATTTTATTATAATATAATAATTCCATCTTTTCATAAAGTGACCCTCACCTCTATTATAAAAAGGTACATCCCCTTATAATAATATCAAACCTCCAAATACATCTGGATCAGCCAACCCCTTCCCAAATATCCTCCCATATTATATCACATAAACCTAGAGTCCTTACTTTGATCATAAATCCAACCTAATGATCCCTTTTGTTTAACTCAAAAGGAAACACCCGAATAAAAGTTAATAATTTCACCACCTGCTTTGAAGTTATTTTCTTCTTCCACTTCCTCTTTCATTTTTGATTCCATACCGAAATAATAACTCAATTACCTTCTACATATAGTGATATTAATATAAATAAGGTACCACAATATTCATTATTCTATTCATCCTATAAATGGCAATGTCACCATATGTGTGTTTGTATGAATTACCGTCCCCACGTCATGGTGTAGTTTTTTATTCAAAAACATCATTATTTGGATGGGTATAATAATGAGAATAACTAATGAATTAAATAAATATAAATTTTTTATGATTATTTATATATTATATACCATCCAATTACATACGATTTCACCATCATCATAATGATATTATCACTCGTGCGTACGTACAAATTACCGTCTCCAAGAACGTGATGAGATCTATTCACCATCATAATCATTCAAGAATAATTTTCATTTTATGATTATAAGTATTGTTTAATTTATTAATATAATTCTGGATATGAATCAAATACATCCTATCCATAAATAATGTCTTACGTTACCAAGCATCTAAAGGAAAATGAATTAGTAAACACCCGAAACGATGATAATTCTGAAATTTTATTAACAAGGAAATATTAGAGGATCATTTATGATATCATATTTATGTATATAGTTCTAGTATATTTTTTAACCATGTTTTAGCTATTATACAAGAGTTCACCATCGCATCAAATAAGGAAAAGTACAAGGTCCGGGTTAATTCGACAATATCTTTACTTATTCGAGGTTGTTAATATGTAAGTATCTACTAGGACCTCTTTATCATCCACTTCCATTTTTTCCTAAAAATATAATTCAAAAAATATTTTATATTTAATAGACTATGGGTTATAGTACTATATTCCCTTATTTGACTATATATGTTTTAAAGAAATCTCTCCATTATTTTCCAAACAAGGAACTTTATGACATTTTCAACAAAATTGTGGTAAGAATGGTTTTTTTAACTTATACTGTTGGTGCGGATATTTTCTGCCATTATAAAATAGTCGAAGCTTCCCATAAAAGATTATAAGATTATTTTCTAAATGAATGTTTTCATTTATAATTATGGGACTTTTAAATTATTTACAAAAATAAAGAGGTATTTATTTCAAATAGTTTTCATTTCATCTATGTCAACATCCTTTGATGGATTTTATACTTGTTGGACGTTGATTTATTATGTTACAAATCTTCCATATTATGGTGATAGTTTTTTGATATTATTGAATGTGTATGTTTTATTTTTATACCATTCATTGCTTATGGTTAAAGTGTTAACATTTCATATGATAGTTTTAATACGAATGTTTATGTTATGTTTAAAAATTTTCTTATATAGAATGAATTGGACATAATTAGTGATGGATTGAGCCCGCTATAGTTTCCCAATGCATTAGTAGGTATCATGAGACAAACTAGTGTCTTAGCACAAGCCCTTGAAAAAATATTAGTTGTATTCTTGGCACATGTCTCTGACTATGTGGTTATGAAGTCTAGAATTATGAATTCCATCATTATGAAATTTTCTATTGATATTTCATGTGATTATTCAATTAGTGGAATATCCATGTAAATAAGTAAATGAAATTATTTGATTTATATTGGCCATATTATGCAGAAGTTTATGTTTCAAAGGACATTGTTTTAGTCTTATACATTTCCTTAAATGTTTAGGATTATTTATTAAAGTATCCTCTATATTGTTATCCATAGTAAGCATCTGAGCTCACCCCATTCTACATTTTATTTTTCCCAGAATTCAAGGAATTATATTATGAATGACCTGCAGTGATATTCATAGGGATATGAATGTGGTCAATGGATACGATATTGTAGTTTTTTACATTATAATGTAATTTAAAACATTTGAATCTAACTAGTACTTCCAAGGATACTAAACTGATTGGTCTTTTGGAATTTGATCCCTTGTGATCATGAAAATATTATATAATAATGCACCGAATATGGGTAACTAGGGTCAGGGCATTAAAATTAGTATCTGAGGAGGTTTAGTACAAACCTAGGAAACTTGATTTAGACAAACTCTTATTAATTAAAATTAACATAAGATAGACATTGAGGATTAGTGAAAAATAACTTCCTTGAATTTTTGTAATGTAGATATTTTTTGAGTTTTCCAAGATATACATCCCTGTCTGGATACATGCAGGTAGAGGGGGCACTAGAATTGATGCACGTAGTGGTAAAACCTAGAGACACCACTTTGAGCAAGACTCAAATGAGATCTTGTGCATGAAAATAGGCCTTGCAGTACTCTTCGCTACGACACAGTTGGGGATATGCATAGGATAATACACATTTTGTTTACAAACCATTATGAAATATTTATCAGTAAATACTTACTCAAAAATAAATTTTAATGATTACTCATTAAATCCATAAATTATTCAATTTATGTTAAGTGTTTTACATGTTTGTAATTACGTATTACGATTCATAAACTAATCTAGTGTATGCCATTGTTCAGAAGTGTCTCATAGTGGAGGAATGTGAACCATATAAATGCACGTAATCCATGTAGGTACTACCCTACTACACAAAATAATTATTGTGGATCTAGCGATGCAACTAGTGCTGATCTGCATATCCCTATACTAGGACAACTCACTCATGTTATGAATAATAATCTTACCCATATGGAGCACCCAGATCCATAATAGTAAGGATAAATGTTAGACTGCTTCTTGAGGAAACAACCATCACTAATTAATTGGAGTACAAATCCATTGGTTGCTGAGAAATGGATATGTTACATAGAGAAAATATTTCATACTTTGGGAGTAGCGAAATGGAAAAAGTATTCATGGTAGTTTATCGCCTCACTAGAGATTCAGATCAATGGTGGCAATTAATCCAAAAAAAATAAAGATGAAGAAGTGTCTAACTTGGAAAGGAGCGATTTTAAAGAGATATTCTTATAAAACTTCTTTCCTCATTAACATCATGTGGATATGGAATGAAAATATCTAAAACAGAGGCAAAAACAGGATTAGAATGTCGCAAAGTATGAGGAAAACCTTACATGGATAACAAGGCTTGTAGAAGATTATATACGTAACCCACAGATTAATATTGGTTGATTATTTTATTGGTTAAAACCATTTCTATATTGAGAATTAGTCTCAAAAACCTTCTCATCATATGAAGATATTGTCACTTGCACTATCAAGACATAAAATAAATTCTCTATGTTTTACGACATCATATAAAAGGAAGAGAAAAATAGATCTGCTGAACACTCTGGAAATGGAAAGAATGGGAAGAAGGGAATAGTTGAATATCCTTCCTATAGTAATTGTGGGAAGAAACACTCCAGTACTGGCCTGAAGGGAATAAGAGTATGTTACTAGTGTCATGAAAAAGGCCACCAAACTCATGATTCCAAGGGGAAGAAAGATGCTATCAATGTTGAACGCAACAATTCTAGAGAAATTAAGCATTATGAAAATTAATTTCTTATGTGCCAAGGGATCTTACCTCAGAAAAGTCTAAGATAACTAGGTCATGCTTATGTGATCACTACTACTGATGTTGAAGCTCCGGAAGTCGTGGTGGCTAGTTATTTAGTGGTTTCCTAATGTTTTTCCAATGTTTTCTTTGATTCTAGATCATCACATTGTTTCATATATTCCCAGTTTTCTATGAATATTAGATATTTTCAATTTGACATAATAAGGGAGTTGTCAGTCAAAACACGTTATAAAAGTATCATCACAAAAACGTTTTGTGAATTAGCTCCAATTAAGGAATATAAATGTTCATTATCTGATGATCTCATTGTCATATCCATGATTGAATTTGATATAATATTCAGAATAGATTTTCTTACACACCATGATGAAAAAATTTATTATTAGAAGAAGGAGGTTACAATTTTCGACGATGATAAAGAGTACCTTATCTTTAGAATAGAAACATCACCACCTGATTCTTATCTAGATCCACCCCCAGTATCTCTATTAAATCCAATTATTAGGGAAGAAGAGAATGAAATAACTCTGTGTGAGGAAAAGAATGTTCAAATACAGAGCATACCTATTGTGCAAGAATATTTTGACGTGTTTCTATAGGAGTTACCCAGACATCCTCCAGAACGAGAAATTTACTTTCCTATTTATTTAATTCATGTTTCAAGGCCCATATCGAAGACCCATTATTGAGTGCCCACTGTCGAATTAGTTTAACTAAAGAAACAACTAGAGGAAATGAGTAATAAGGAATTTATTCTCCATAGTATTTATCCATGGGGAGCCCCTTTCCTTTTTGTTAAGAATAAAGATGGATCTATGAGGTTTTTCATTAACTAAAGGGGGGTCAATACAATAACAATAAAGAACAAGTATCCCCTACCTCGCATTGATGATTTATTAGACCAAATTCATGGGGCATAATATTTTTCAAAGATTGATATTCGATCTGGATATCATCAGTTGTGCGTGAAGAAGGATGAATTTCCAAAGACAACATTTCGAAC
The DNA here is from genome assembly GCA_963277665.1 of Viscum album. NCBI lineage: Eukaryota > Viridiplantae > Streptophyta > Magnoliopsida > Santalales > Viscaceae > Viscum > Viscum album. The sequence goes on from OY728156.1 coordinate 1,028,744,407, forward strand.
AATGTGTGGGAATTATGTGTTTACAGCAAATCATTTTGATGGACTAATTCACCCTTTGTTTTCATGGCTCTAATTGATAGTGTTTTCAAGGAATATCATGATGAAATTGTAGTGGTATTTATTGATAATATCTTTGTATACTCCCAATTCTATGAAGATCATGAAAATCACAAGCTCATTATTCTAATGACTTTTAGAAGTAATGAATTATATGGGATGTTTAGAAAATGTGAATTCATGATTCAATAGATTTATTTTCATTTCCACATTGTCTCTAAGGATGGAATCTATATTGATCTTTCAATGACCATGGAAATCCAAGATTGGATGCACTAAAGAGTATAACTGAGGTATGCAGTTTTATTGGTTTGGAAGGTTATTGTCGATGTTTCATCCAGAATGTTTCCCGTATGGCTATCCCATTAACCAAGATCACACGTAAAGGGGATAAATTTGTTTGGACAATAGATTGTGAATAATTTTTTAAGAATTAAAGATAATATTAGTCATTGCCCCTATCTTTACTCTACCATCAGTGAATGATAGGTTTTTTATTTATAGTGATGCTTCAAAGAAATGAATTGGTTGTGTCCATTTGAAGAATGATAGTGTAGACACCCCAAAACTGAAGTGCATGGACAATACATTACTTTTGAAGAATAATTAACACATATCAAAAACCAACACTCAAGCATCGTAATAGTTTAGTGTCTTTGAAAACTCAGAACACAATCCTCTAATAATATTGAATGATCTTCAACATCTCCCATAAATAACTTCCCCTTTTGTTTTCTTACCTAAAACCTTTCTCTATATCCTAGGGAAAAGAAAACATAAAAAGGGTGAGCTCAAATTATCAGTAAGGGTAAACATAGAGAATATAAAACAATCCATAAACATTTGAATGAAAAAACTTGATCGTAAAATCTAAACATCAAAATCTTGAGCATAGACATAAATCTTGGAAGTACGTAAGGCATATTTCATAATGAAACATAAATCGTGATAAAATTGAATGGTAATAAAACATGTAATTGTGGAAAACCATTAAGCACTTGTTATGATTTTTATATTATCCAAGGCATTACTGCCAAGACCATCTTAGTGGACAATGTCCCTTTCTGAATCGAGTTCACTCCTCGTTCTAGTCATGTATCACTGAACTAGATTTACATACCATTCCAGCCATGTCTATATCATGAGGTATAATTCTTTACCCAATGCATTGGAGGGATATATAGGTCCCTACCATCTCATAATGAAATCAGTCATACTTTTGCCACTACGTGAACATAAATCATTCATCATTACCCAAAGTATAAAATGGGTTTCATAAACATCACCCCATCATAACATAATCCATACAAAAAAAGAGTATAATTTCATCATAATAAAAGTGAAACCATGTAAATCATAGAGATATTATACTTGAAACATACCCTATGAAATAATGTCATCTTATATGAAAAATTGTTTTGATAAAACACTTGAAATTAATTATTGAGGAAAATATCCTTTCTTCTTCAAAATAATTTTCTTTTCAAAAAATTCCAGTAAATTTTTAAGAAAAGTATTTTGTTGAAAATAGTCATTAAATCTTTTATATTACGCTTCATGAAAATAAGGCATTATGAAACTGTAAAAATCTGTTCATGCCATATGTGTTGAAAAAACACTCTTCTCATTCTTTTGCCAGAAAAGTCAAAAAAATACCTCGTAACGTAAACAAATGAAAGATTCCTTACATACCATATAGTAAAAGTAAAAAAGGGTAAAAAGGTCTTTAAAAATCCATTAAACCATTTTTATAAAACAAGGACATGAATGATAAATATAACCCCAGTAAATACTTACGAATAAATAATCTCAGAAAAAAATGACATTGGAAAATATATCCATTACCTTTTGTTTGATATGCTTCATATGTATCTGAACCTCCTGTATAATGATTTAAATAATGTCATTTACCATTTAAAAAATCATATTCACTGTTATGATATCATATATGGATCACTTATGACTTTATATTACCCGTTCTTTTGTTAATTCCATGTTAAAGTAGCATTTTGGGTTAAATCGTTTCATTTATCGTATGTGTTTCGACATGTTGTTCTTGATATTATTACTTATATCATGAATTACTTAATTCAAGAATGTAAAACATGATTTATATATAATATATATTCATCATATAAATATATATGATAGATCGATAAATGGAATGAAATACACCGTTCATGGAGACGGTAGGCCATACGTATGCATGAAAATTGTTTTCATTTCCTTATTGAATTAAATGGAATTAAGTAAATGAAACATATATGTACATAAATCCAGTATCATTATTATGTAATATATTTCTTGATTATTTTTTATATATACTCTATAATCATACTTGAATGGTTAATCATGGATAATGAATCTCATCGCGTTCGTGCAGATGGTAGTCTATACGTACGCACGAGCGATGATATCATTCCAATGATCGGGGAATCATATTTAAGTGTATGTATAATATTTCCGAATCAATATCACTTTACAATAATCATATATAGTTATTTATTTACACCATTATATCCATCCAAGTAGGGTGGTGGTGGAAAATATATTACAACGTTGTTTCATATTTATAATAACATATCAGTATATGAGTGATACTGATGTTAGTAATTTATAATGAAACAAATAATGAAGAAGTATTATAAGAAGAAATAAATTGGAATGAATCAGTAAATGATATTACCTCTTCTTTGACGCGCCTCTTCTTAACCTCCTTTTAAGGCACTAGAGTTGGACTTTTGAGGAGACCATAACCTCTATAATGATTCTAGTGAAGTTGAGAAAATATATGGGTAGGGGTTTTCTGAGCTTGATGCTTCAAAAGTGTGTAAAGAGAAGAGGGAGGAGGTGCCCTTTTACAAGGGAGGAGAGGGGCACCTTTGGAAACCTCAAAAATATTAATTTATAATAAATTGAAACCCCACATAAAAACTTCAAAAATGACTCAAATCAGAACATAGATGAGATAGGGGTGTGATACCATCAACAAATAAAATTTATACATGTTGGTAATTTGTTTTAAACATTATCAACTTTATTTATCCTTATTTAATCTATTTAATTTTATTTGTTGTTATAAGATTGTAAATTTTAAATTGTTATAAATAATTACTTATGAGTTGTGAATTTTCCATAATTGTATTCTTTATTACATTGTGGACAATATAAATTTAATTTATAATTGTTAAATATTTTTGTGATTTTTAAACAATTTTATATAACGTTATATTTATAAAATAAAAATAGTGTCAATTTTGACACTATTCATTTATTTGAATTTAAATAAAATCTGCACAGATGATATGATCGAACTAAAAGTTTCAATATATTACTATCATGTAATATTTATCAATAAAATTATTGGATCACATTAAATAGTTCATATAATGTTTATTTTAATATTTTTAAAACCATTTATTTGATATTTCAATCAATAAAATAATTTCAACATCACTATTGTGTCACCTTTAATGATAATTATATAATCGCTAAAAATTCAAAATAAATTCACATGATGTAGATAATTTTATTAGCGTTCTGTAGAATATTAATGTTCGAAGTTTCATGATGTTTATCAGGAAATTAAAATTATTATACTTATAAGATTTAAGGGAGTGACACATTGTCACTTTTTTTGGTTTTAGTAATAATTAAATTATTTTCATGGTCTGATGTTCATAATATGAATCTATCAGGACCCTTAGTTGATATGGGTCGACTTTTAGTTATCCAATAGAATTTTGGAAGGTGATAGGGTAATTTTATAATCTTAGCTAAACCCTTAATTACCCATTTTAACTTTAACTACAGTAAATAAAAATTACTGTAGTTACTATTCATAATATCAACAAAATAAAAGTAACCAATTAACCTAATTTGGAACCACTTAATTAAAATATGGAATCCATTTTAAAAAATTCAAAACATAGAAGATTCAGTAATTACTTTAAAATTATTCACGTTGTTAAGAAAACAAGTTTTAACAGTTAAAACATTGCTAAAGATTGAAATGTTTTTACCTATTAATTCAATGTAAAATTAATGGTAATGACATAAATTATATTAAATGGTAAAAATATATTCTATTTATACTTTAAAACCATTCAATATTATAAATTAACCATATATATTATTGATATGAAGAAAATTGTTTTTAATTAAAATGTTACATGTTTTTACTATTCATTTAAATATAAAAGTTATCAGAATAACATGAAAAATTTATACAAAGAAAATTTTTATATTCTGATTCCCAAGAAGAATTTTTTTTGTCAAATTGAACTTATAAACATGTCAAAAACTATATTTAACGTGGGTGCTCCATCCAAAGGTGAAAAAACTACATTTTTTTATAAAATTAAAAATGTAGTAAATACTATTCATAATGGATAGTCCATAATAAGTTTATAACAACATATCATTGTTAGTGAAACAAGAATTGTGTACAACACACCCTATCGTGGAAGGTCGTGATTGCGTGTAATGCAAGACAAGTCTGTGTTGCGTGTAGTGCAAGACTCCTTTGTTGTTGTGTATAACAAAATCCAACCATATTTCATTAATACATTGAATATATATATAAATATACATTCAATGTTGTGTTGAATAACTACTATCTAACAAACGTGAAATTATGTTTAACACGATCCAAGATTAGTGTTGCGTATATTACAAGCTAATACGGTGTTGTGTATAGCATAAGATAATTTTGTTGAAGTGTACAAAAGAATAAATGAAATAAATTAAAAAGAATATATCTTATAAAATTTTAGGGTGTTACATTCTACCCCCCTTAAAATGAATTTCGTCTTTGAAATTCGTCGAGTTTATAAGTAGTTTACTACATGAAAGTTTCGTTCATAGAAACCCACATCGTAAAAAGGAATACTAAAACATAATTTTAAAAAATGAAAGTTAGAATCAAAATGGATACCCAAAGTAACTCATCACTTGGGTTCCCACATAGGAGACAAAGGTGAAAATATAGATATAGAAGAGAAATATAACTGTTAGGTTATGATGGAGAGTGGTAGAGAACAGGGCTATGAAAAAATCCAATAGTCACACTGCCATAAATTTGTGATGATCTAAGGTACCATATGATTCATCAGATATTAGAGCACTAGGACAACATTTTTGGTTTTCAATACCATTTCCCAAATGTTGATGAATTTTTGAAAAAAAATAATTACTTGATTTTGGTACAATCTCAACGTTTCCCATACCTCAAACAATTTCCACTTCATCTATTAATGAAATGACGTTTAATTTTTCTTTCATGATGTTTTAACAGATTATGAGATAGAATTATAGGTCATTCCATCTTTCTCAAAAATAAGTTATCAAAAGTTATATAAATAAGTCCATATACTGTGAGATTATTCGGATCTAGTTCTAAAATGGACTTATACTTCATCTATCATCATGATTTATAAAATAAAAATAGTTTCTACTAACCAGGGATTTCTTGTAGGTCAGTGGTAGGCTATAAAGGCCTGTCGCACTTTGGTTGTAGGTTTGATTCCTGCAACCTTATCTGATGTGACGGGTTGTCGCCCGTCCTGTGGGTTGTCCATTTTTTTGAAACTATACTATTATAACATGACAAAAATTTCTAGACATAAACAATAATATCTGATATAGAACATAATATATTCCAATCTTTAGGTTTATCCAAAATACTTTTTTCCAATCTCATAGTATAAATAAAACGATTACTATAAAGTTCGTCTACCAAGCATTGAATACAATCATTTATCTCGCGTATATCATAAGATATATATATATATCTTGTTGGTCACATTACAAACTTGTGAATTCCTTAATCATGTATTGTATTGAAAAATGAATACCCATAGAACATTAGTGAAAACATGAATGTTGTCAGAAGTCATCTCTTTCAACATACCAAAATCCCAAAAATCTGTATACTCAACCCATGATGTCACATTGTCCTTATACAGTCATGAGATCATTAATACTACCAAACAACTAATTATCTCTTTATCCTTTCATTATTCAGATGTCATATACCTTCAATAAATATTTGAATAACCTTTCATGGTTACCATTACCATTAATCATATACTTTCAAAAACTCACGGAATGAAAACAATGTAACAATCCTTAGATTTTTCTTTATTCCATAGTACCATACATTATTCTTGATAAAAATACAATCATTCCACTACCTTCTAAAACCACTGACTAAGCTTCCACACTTCTTTCAACCCATATATCATTTGTAGTCTCTTCATCATCATCAACATCAATACTAGTCATACGATCATGATGATTCTCTTCATGAAATTTTCCATTAGATAATTGTTTTGCATAATGCCCGTACATTCCTCATTTAAAAAAATTAACCATTGTTGATGTCTTAGCAATACCATTATCATTGTCCTTGGTTTCAGCTGAACATTTTCCTTTACAATTATTGTCTTTGTGTCCTTCCTTTCCACACCCAAAGCATCTTCCAGTTCCTTTAAAACATTATCCATGATGCCTCTTACAACATGATTTAGATGATGGAAATTGAACATTCATTCCTCTATGATCATCATGAAACTCCATCTTTCTTTTATTAGATGAGTCAGGAAACTTACCAAAGTTTAGATTATTGATCATATTATGAGATGGATGATTAGGCATTATAACGATGATTGGACTTCCAAATCCCATTTTATGTGGTTTCTCATGAATAATATCATTATATTGTCCATCATATCCTCTATTATCATTAATATTCATGTTTCCACCCATTTTATAAAATCCAAAAAGAATAGTGTGAGAGAAAAAATCATACTAGAAAAAGAACATAATAAAGGGGAGTGATTTCAGTCTCTAACATCTTAGGTTTAATCATAGGTTATTCACGATCATTATCATAATTCTAGGACGGTAACCTATACTTATACATAACATTAAGAACATCCTTAGAAAAACCACACAAATATCTCTAGAGACCTCCCTAATGTTTTCACATCCTATTTTCCAATTTTTAACTAAAAATTTCCTCTGATAACAACTGTAGAGACCCCAAAACTGACGTACGTAGACATTACATTATGTTTGCAGAATACTTAATATATAAAAAAAACCAACACTCAAGGATCGTAATAGTTTAGTGTCTTTGGAAACACAGAACACAATCTTCTTATCATGGTGAATGATCTTCAACATCTCCCATAAAGATCTTATCCTTTAGTTTTCATACCTAAAACCTTTCTTTATATCCTCAGGAAAAGAAAAACTAAAATGTGTGATCTCAAATTCTCATTAAGGGTACAAATAGAGAACATAAAACAATCCCTAACCATTTGAATGCAAAAACTTGAACATAAAATATAAGCATCAAAATGTAGAGCGAAGACATAAATATTGGAAGTACGTAAGACATATATCATAAATAAAAATAAAACAAGATAAAATATAATGGGAATAAAACAAGTAATTGTGTTAATCCATTAAGCACATGATATGATTTCCATAGTAGCCACGACGTTGCTTCCAAGACCATCGTAGTGGACAAAGTCCCTTTCTGAATCGAGTTCACTTCTCCTTCCAGTACTGTATCACTGAACTGGATTATCTTAACTTTCCAACCATGTCTATCTGATGAGAAATAAATATTTAACCACTGCATTGGAGGGATATATAGGTCACACCCATCTCATAATGAAATCATTATTACTTGGAAAATAACATGAAAATAAATCATTCATTATTACCCAAAGTATAAAATAGGTTTCATAAACATCATCCCATCATAACATAATATATACAGAAAAAATGGATATAATTTCATCATAAGAAAAGTGAAACCATGTAAATAATAGAGACATTAAACTTGAAACATATACATATGAAATAACTTGATCTTATATGGAAAATGGTTTTGATAAAACACTTAAAATAAATTTTTGAGGAAAATATCCTTTCTTCTTCAAAATCATTTTCTTTTCACAAAATTCCATGCAATTTTAAAATAAAGGATAATGTTGAAAATAGTGATTAAATCATTTAGAGTAAGAATCATGAAAATAAGGTGCTGTGAAACCGTAAAAACATCCTCATGACGTATGTGTTAAAAAACATTCTTCTCGTAATTTTTCCGGAAAAGTGAAAAAAGTACATTGTAACGTAATCAAAAGACAGATTCCTTACATACCATATACTAAAGATAAAAAATGGGTATAAAGGACTTTAAACATACATGAAACCATTTTTGGAATACATTTACTTGGATGATAAATATAACCCCAGTAAATACTCACGAATAAACAATCTCGAATAAAAAACGAGATTGGAAAAGTAATCTCTTACCTTATGTTCGATATGCTTTGTGTGTATCTGAACCTCTTGTATAATGATTTAAATAATGTCATTTAATTATTAAAAAATAATATTCACTTTTATGATATCTTATATGGTTCACTTATGACTTTATATTACCCATTCTTTTGTAAATTCCATGATAAAGCAGTGTTTTGGGTAAAATCGTTTCATTTATCGTACGTGTTTCGACTTGTTGTTCATGATATTAAATCTTATATCCTGATTTACATAATTCCAGAATGTAAAAAATAATTTATATATAATATATATTCAGAATATAAATATATATGATAGATTGATAAATGGAATGAAATATACCGTTCATGGAGACGGTAGGTCGTACGTTTGAATGAACGCTGTTTTCATTTCCTTATTGAATTTAATGGAATTAATTAATTGAAACATATATGTACATAAATAAAATATCATTATTATGTAATATATTTGATTATTATTTATTATATATACTTTATAATAATACTTTAATGGTTAATCATGGAAAATGAATCTTGTCGCATTCGTGGAGACGGTAGTCCTTACGTACGCACAAGCGATGATATAATTACCATGATCATGGAATTTTATTTAAGTGTGTGTATAATATTTCAGAATAAATATAAATTGAAAATAAACATATATAGTTATTTATTTACAGCATTATACTCATCCAAGGAAGGAGGAGGTGTAAAACAGATTACACCACGGCGTGGAGACGGTATTCCGTACGTACGCACGTGCGGTGATTTCATTTTCCATAGGATGGATTGAAGATGAAATTGGGTTGTTTCATATTTATAATAACATATCAGTATATTAGTGATTCTTATGTTATTAATTTATGAAGAAACAAATAAAGAAGAAGAAGTATAAGAAGAAATAAATTGGAATGAATCGGTAAAGGATATTACCTCTTATTTGACGCGCCTCTTCTTAACATCAACTTAAGGCACAAGATATGGTATTTGGAGGAGACCATAACATCTATAATATTTATATGGAAGTTTATAAGGTATATGGGAAGGGGTTTTATGATCTTTAAGGTTCAAAATTGTATATAGAGAAGAGGGATGAGGTACCCTTTTATAAGGAAGGAGAGGGGCACATTTGGAAACCTCAAAAATATTAATTTATAATAAAATAATACCCCAATTAAAAACATAAAAAATGACTCAAATAGGAACATATATGAGCTAGGGTTGTAATCTCATCATCAAATAAAAATTATACATTTTTGTAATTTATTTTAATCATTATCAACTTTTATTTATTCTTATTTAATCTATTTAATTTTATTTGTGGTTATAAGATTCAAAATTTTAAATTATTATAAATAATTACTTATGTGTTGTTAATTTTCTATAATTGGATTATTTATGACATTTTAGACCATATTAATTTTAATTTATAATTGTAAAATCTTTTTGTGATTTTTAAACAATTTTATATTATGTTAGTTTTATAAAATCATAATAGTGTCAATTATGACACTATTCATTTATTTGAATTTAAATAAAATCCTCACAGAAGATATGTTCGAACTAAAAGCTTTAATAGATTTATAACATGTCATATTTATCTATAAAATTATTTGATCAAATTAAATATTTCATATAATATTTCTTTTAATATTTTTAAAACCATTTATTTGATATTTCAAGGAATAAAATAATTTCCACATCACTATTGTGTAACCGTTAATGATAATTATGTAATACCTAAAAATACTAAATAAATTCCAATGATGTATATAATTTTATTATATTTCTGGATTCAATTCATTTTCAAAGTTACACTTAGTTTATCACTAAATTAAAATTATTATACTTATAAGATTTAAGAGAGTGACATGTGGTCACTTTATTTGGTTCTAATAATAATTAATTTATTTTCATGATAAAAAGTCCATAAAATGAATCTATTAAGACCCTATGGTGATATGGGTCTTCTTTTAGTCAATCAATTGAATTTTCCCAGGTGTTAGGGTAATTTTATAATCTTATTGTTACCCTTAATTACTCGATTTACCTTTAACTACAGTAAATAAAAATTACTGTATTAACTATTCATAATATCAAAAAAATAAAAGCAAACTATTAACATAATTTGGTACCAATTAATTAAAATATTGAATCCATTTTTCATAATTCTAAACATAGATGTTTCAGTAATTAATTGAAAATTAATCCTGTTGTTAAGAAAACGGGTTTTAAAAGTTAAAAAATTACCAAAGATTGAAATGATTTTCCCTATAAATTTAACATAAAATTCTTGGTAATGACAAAAATTATATTAAATGGTAAAAATATATTCTATTTATATTTTAAAACCATTAAATATTATAATTTGACCATATAAATTATTGCGTCGAAAAAAGTTGTTTTGAATTAAAATATTGTGTGGTTTTACTATTCATTAAAATATGAAAGTTATTAGAATAATATGAAAAACTTATCCAAAGTAAATTTTTATATACTTATTCCAAATAAAAATTTTAATTTTTCAAATTGAAATTATAAACATGTCAAAAAATATATTTAATGTGGGTGTGCCATCAAAAGGCGGCAAAACTGCATTTTTTGATAAATACTTATTTTACCCGAATAATTTGTCTCATACCATTTTCCAAAAAATGTGAAAGATGAATAATAATGTTATAAAATTAAAAACGTAGTTAATACTATTCATAACGACAAGTACATTATAATATTATAACAAATATATCATTTTTTAGTGAAGCCCGGAATTGCGTACAACACACGCTATCAAGGAATGTCTTGCTTGCGTGTAATGCAAGCCATGTCATGGTTGCATGCAGGGAAGACTCCTTTGTTGGTGAGTATAGAAAAATCAAACCATATTTCATTTATACATTAAATATATATATATATATATTGTCAATGTTGCGTTGAATAACTACTATCAAACAAACTAGAAATTGAGTTTACCACGATCTAAGATTAGTGTTGCGTATACTGCAAGCTAATACGATGTTGTGTATAGCACAAGATAATATTGGTGTAGCGTACATCAGAATATATGAAAGAAATTAAAAATAATATATCTTATAAAATATCATGGTGTTATAGATGGAGTTATTTTCTATGCATCACGATAGCTATAAATTCATGAGAAAAGCTATACCACTCATGTTCTTGAGTTAGAAGCTATAATATTTTCTATGAAAATATGGAGACACTATATCTATAGTGAAAATGTTAGATTTATATTGATCAAAAGTTCTTGATGTTTTTTTTATCACCAAAAGAACTCATCATGAGGAAAAGAAGATGGCTTGAACTACTCAAGGATTATGATTGAACTATAAAATACCACCCATTGAAGGCAAATAAGATGGAAGATGCATTGAGTAGAAAGGATCATAGAGTTTTAAACAATATAAGAGTTCAAATGGATCATATTTTCATGGATATAGTAATTATGTATATGGGAATACCCATGGAAGGTGAAACATCAATACTTTTTCAAATGGTTTCCAAACCATATTTTCTAGAATGGATAATCAGTTCTCAAACTAATGATGAAATGTTTAAAAAAATATTAATGATATGGATGATGGGAGATTTATTTTCTACATATATGAAGAAGTAATTTTGAAATTTGGGAAGATAATTTGTGTTCCTAACATTCCTGATCTAAAAAGGGAATAGTTGGTTGATTCTCATAGCTCCCATTTCTCTATACACCCTGGGAGCACCAAGATGTATATAGAATTGGAGAAAGATTTTTTGTTGGACAACATGAAGACAAATATTTATGATTTGTGTCATGATGTATGGTTTTCCACAAGTGAAACATGGAAGGCAACAACCTGGAGGAGTCATGAAACCTTTTCTCATACATGAGTGCAAATGGGATAATATTACGATGAACTTTTCATGAGGCTACCAAAGACTCCTAGAAGGAATGATGAAATATTGGTCATTGTTGATCATTTTACCTTATCAGTACATTTTCATGCTATAAAAGAAGATTTACCACTTGAATTTATGAAAGCACTATATATTAATGAAGTTATAAGACTTCATGGAGTACCCAGATAGATTTTTTATTTTCTTGTTCCCTATTTTACATCAAGATTCTGGAAAAGTCTTTAGAAGGCCAAGGATACTGAACTTAGTTTGAGCACAGCGTACCACCCTTAAACAAATGGAAACTCAGAATAGACTATTCGAACCATAGAATACATGTTGATATCTTGTAAAATTGACTTTCAAGGTATTTGGGATCAATATTTACCTCTGGTATAATTTTCCTATAACAATAGCTTTCATTGAAGTATTTAGATGGAACCATATAAAGAATTATGTGAAAACAGATGTCACACACCAACTTATTGGGATGATGTTGGTGAAAAAAAACTTGTAGGCTCATAACTTATTGTGGAGACAATGGAAATGATGAAGGTTATCTAAACACACAACAAAGTAGTCCAAAGTAAAAAAAAAGAGCTTTACCAACAATCGAACGAAGGATTTGAAATTTCAAAAAGAAGACCTTGTTTTCTTGAATGTATATTTATGGAAGTGAGTTATTCATTTCAGTAAGAATGGTAAATTGAGTCCCAGGTACATCAGACCTTTTTAAATTCTAGAACAAACAGAGTTGTATATTATCATATGGAAATGCCTCCAAGTATCACCAAATTTCAGGATGTGTTCCACGTATCACGATTGAGAAAATACATGCCTGGCCTAACACATGTACTCACCTATAAGGAAATTTTACTTGAACATGATATGTCTTATTGTGAAGATCATGTAAAAATTATTGATACTAGATAACAGGTGCTGATAAACAAGACGACTAATCTGGTAAATGTTCATTGGAGAAACCATAAGATAGAAGAGGCGACGTGGGAACCAAGGGAACTTATGATGAAGAACCACCTGGATATTTTTATGTAGTAATATTCTAGAAATCATGAGGATGAAATTATTTTAATGGGGGGATAATTTAAAACCCCAAGCTTCTAGAATACGATTCCCTTTAAATAATGTAGTAGCTTGCGTTGTACGCAACATAGAGTTTTAACACACCACAACTGATGAAACTAGCCCTTATAAATAGTGATACCCACGTTTTCAAATTATGTAAATTTTATTTTTCAAAATGGATATTATTTTTGGATTTGTAATATCAAATTTATCTTAGGGTAAATTTTTGGTAATTTTCTAAGAAATATCAATTTTTGAGGGATAGTAAAAAACATTGTGATGTTGTTTAATACTGACTTTTTATTTCAATATTTTTTCATTTTACTTTAATTTATTATTGGTCAAAATATATACATAATACTTATATATGTTCAATTTAATTCATTGGAGTCATTTTATAACATGTTTACATATAAAATATTTTATTGAACTTTTTAACATATTTTACCAACCTTCTAAGGGTATTTACAAATTTTCATAAAAGATAATAAATCTGATTCTGTGAGGTGAATTTCAAAAATCTAAGAGAAAAAAGATATTCATCACTAAGTAATATGTGCTTTAATAAGATGATAATTATTTTTTGTGAATAGTATCGTTTGACTTTTATTTACCACGGTTAAAAGTAAATAGGTAATTAAGGGTTGAAATGATATTATAATTTACCAAAAACATAACCTAATTCATTTAGATAACTATAATTTGACCAAAAAATATTAGGAATAAAATATTATCATTTTGTTCCAATTCGATTAGATTATATCATGTATTATTATTTTATTTAAAGATGAGTTAAAAGTGTTAAATTCAAAGTTTAATAACTAAAACATTGTGAATATAGGAAAATACATTAGAAAAGTTCAACTATAAATATAAATTTTCAATATAGAAATATTTACTATATAATGGTATTTTATTTATAATTTTTAGACATTAAATAATTTAATATATTTATGACACAATGATGATGTAGTAATTACCTTATTAATGAAACATTAAAAAACATGATATTATAAGTATCCAAATAAATTTAAATTGAGCCTTATGATTAATTAAACTAATTTTATAGATTAATATGACAGGCTAGTAGTTATTAAATAAATTTTATTATAAGTGATACAGGTTTTATGGGTTTCAGAATAATCCAATACTAAATAGTGTCAAAATTGACATAATTGAGTTTTTTTAAAAAATATTATATTATTAATTGATATAATATTTATAAAAATCTTATGTTTAGAAAAAGAACATATATAATGTTATGTATATTTATAATGAACCACTTGGGGTTGCACGTGGCTATTTATAGTAAGTTTATTAACCATATAATAGATAAATATAATGAGACATGGTTAATGTCAAACTATTTAACTAATAATTAAATCTAAAATAAGGATAATATGGTGACCTAACCCTGTCCAAAACCTATTGGTTGAGATTTTGTTGACCCATAGACGCATTATCCTAGAAATAAATAATTTTTTAGACATTATAAATTAAAATTGAATTTATTATAAAATAATATTTGAAGATTCTCCTAAAGTGACCCACACCTGTCTTATAAAAGGGTACTTCCTCTTCTCTTAATTTCACACCTCCAAAGAAAGTTGGATAATCCAAAACCTACCCCAATATCATCCCAAATTCCCCAACATATACCTAGAGTCTTTAAATTGATTTGAAATCCCACCTAAGTATCCATTTTGATCAACTCAAAAGGAAACACCAAAAGTAGAGGTAATAATTTCACAACCCTCTATCAAGTTCATTTCTTCTTCCACTTCCACATTCACTATTGTTTCTATAAAAAAAAATAACTCAGGTACCTTATACATAATGTGTTTTTATTATAACTTTCGTAAAACAATATTCTAATTTTATCCATCATATAAATGACAAAGTCACCAAATGTGAGTACGTATGGCATATCGTCTCCATGTCATGGTGTTGTTTGTTATTCAAAAACATAATTATTTGTATGGGTAAAATAATTAGTATAATTGATTTAAATAATAAATATAACACATTAATGATACTTTATATATCATATACCATCTAATTTAATATGATTTCACCATCAATTTTACGATATTATCACTCGTGTGTATGTACGGACTACCGTCTCCACGAATGCAATGAGATTCATTCCCGATTGAAATCATTCAAGATTAATTATCATTTTATGACTAAAAATAATGATTAATAACATAATATAATTATGAATATGAATCAAATATATCTTATCCATAAAAATCATTGATTTTGTAAGCAAGCATATAAAGGGAAAAAAATCAGTTAACACACAAAAAAATGATACGACTGAAATATTATTATCACAATAATATTAGTGGATAATATATGAATATCATATTTATGTATATAGTTCTTGTATAATTTATTTACAATGTTTTAACTAATATACATGAGTTTAACATACCATTTACTAATGAAAATTACAAGGTAAGGGTTAATTATACAATATCATTACAAATCTGAGGCTGTTAATATGGAAGTATCTACTAAGACTTCATTATCATCAACATCCATGTTTTCTTAAAAATGTAATTCAAAACATTTTTTCTATTTACTAGACTATGTTTTAAGGTCATTTATACCCTAATTTTACCATAAATGTTTTGAAAGGAATCTTTCTTTCGTATTCGAAACAAGGAACATTATAACCATATCGGAAAAATTAAGGTAAGAATATAATTTTTTTAACTAATACCGAGGGAGCGTATATTTCCGGCCATTATAATGTTGTCGAATCATCCCATACAATATTATAAAACTATTTTCAAAATATGTGTCTTCTTTTTATAATTATGTGACTTTTAAATTATATCAAAATAGAAGAGGTATTTATTTCAAATAGTTTTCATTTCATCAAAGTCTACATAATTTGATGGATTTTAACGTTGTTTGATGTAGATTTATTATGAGACAAATCATCTATTTTGTATTGAAGGTTTTATGATATTATTGACTATGGATGTGTTATTTTTATACAATTCATTGTTTATAGTTAAAGTATTAACATTTCGCATAACAGTTTTAATATGAATGTTTATGTTATGTTTAATCCTTTTCATATATTGAATGCATTGGACATAATATGTGATGGGTAGAGCTCACTATAGATCATAAATGCATCGGTAGGTCTCAAGAGACAAACTAGTGTCTTGGCAGAGGGCCTTGATGAAATTTTATTTGTAGTCTTCGTACAATTCCTTGACTATGTGGTTATGAAGTCTAGCATTATGAATTCCATCATTATGAAATTGTGTATTGATATTTCATGTGATTATTCGACTAGTAGAATATCCATGTGAATAAGTAAATAGAATTATTTGATATATATAAGCCATATTATTTAGAAGTTTATGTTTAAAAGAATTTTTTTTGTCTTATACATTGCCATAAATGTTTATGCTTATTTATGATAGATTCTGCAATATTGTTATCCTTAATGTGCATCTGAGCTCACCACTTTCTAAGTTTTATTTTTCCCATGATATGAAGTAGTATATTCAGAATGACCTCTAGGGATATTCTATGGGATATGAATGTGGTCAATGGAGATAATGTTGTTGTTGTGTTTCATTTTATAATGTAATGTAAAACATATTAATGTATCTAGTACGTCCAAGTCTACTAACTTAATCGGCCTTTTAGGGTTTCATCTCTTGTGATCATGCCAATATTTTGTAATAATGAAATTAATCTAGGTAACTGGGGTTGGAACGTTTCCCAAAATCCTAATTTGTTGAAGACTTTTTCATTTCCCATCCCATCTTATTATGAATAAATTTTATTAACCATATTTCTGATGTGGGTAATCCACAAAGGTATTTTCTATTTTTAACATTTTTATTTTCGATTAACATTTTCAAATTGTGAGGAAAGAATTTATTAAAGTATGAGAGAATGTAACACACCATGATTTCATAGTACGATATCTCTTTAATGTAATTCAATATGTTTCGCTACACACAACACATAGTTCAGGAACATCACGAACTATCAAACAAGCCATTTAAAAAGAGTTTATGAATAGTATTAAGCAAATTTTTACCTTTATATATATCCAATATAACCTTAAAATTAATCTTTTTTGTTTATTAGTCATTATATAAGGAAAAATTCCCATTATTAGATAAAACAACTATTTTTCCAAAATGGTGTTTTTCCGCCTTTTAATGGAAAACCATTTTTAAATTCAATATTTGAAAAATTTATATACACAATTAAATTAAATAAATTTTTTCTTTATAAGTGGGATACAAATTTGGATTGGATAAATTTTTGGTACATTTCTGATAACATTCAGATTATGATGAATAGTGAAAATTCTAAATTTTAATTGAACACAAATTTTTGAATCAAAATAATTTACAGTGTTAAATTATGAATTTGAACGGTTTTAATGTATAACTGGGTTATTTTTTTCTTTTAATATAATTTATGTCATTGAACGAAATTTTAAATTTTAATTGGACATAAACACATGTCAATATTTTGATAGTTTTTACTTCTTAAAAAGCTACTTTATGGTTTGACAATAAGAATTAATTATAAATTAATTATTGCAAATTCTATGATTTAAATTCTATAAAATAGACATCATTTTTGAATTCAAAATATAAAAATCATCTTAGGGTGAATTTTTGGTATTTTTTAGAAAACTTTCAACTTTTGATGTATAGTGAAAAAACACTAAATTATTGTATAAAACCGACTTTTATTTATATAATATATATTTTTATTTAAATTTATTTTTATTTCAAAATAGACACATAATACCTATATTGGTTAAATTTTATTCATTTTATTCATATTTATAATAATAATAGATATATAAAATTATATTGAACTATTTAACGATTTTTACCCACATTCTAGACACATTTTCAAATTTGCATAAAATGAAATTTTACCACTTATGTGAATTGAATATCAAAAATCCTAGACACACAGTTGATAATAGTAAGTAAAATCTAGTTCAATTGGATGAAAATAAATAATGGTGAATAGTAAATTTAGTATTTTATCAACTACAGTTTAAAGTAAATTGGGTAATTAAAGGTAAAAATGATATTATAATTAAAATATATAATGTCCTAATTCTATTGGATTTGTTTTTTCGTCCAAAATAAACCTTAGGAATAAATTATGATCCTTTTTGAACTACTAGGATTAGATTAGGACATTTATTATTATTTTATTTACAGAGATAAAAGTGTTAAATTCAGATTTTTAGAGCTAAAACATTTTAAATATAGTGTTATACAGAAGATAAATTCTACTATATATATTTATTAAAATGATAAAAAAATTCCTATATAATGGTAATTTATTTAAAATTTTTAGAAATTAAATAATTAAATTTATTCATGCCACAATGATGATGCAGTGATTACATTATTAATGAACGATTAAAATAATTGATATTATAAATACACAAATAAATATAAATGGAGACTTTTGATGGATTAAAATAATTTTATAGGTTACTATGAAATTTTAGGATTGATATAATTTTTTTTGAATTAATAATTTTTTTTGACTTTCACAAAAAATACTAAATAGTGTCAAAATTGACATAAATTAGTTTTTTAATTAGATAATCTATTATTAGTTGATATAAAAATCTTAAAAATATAAGGATAGGTTAAATGACTGAGATAAGGATAGATATTTTAATAATGATCCACCTGGGGTTCTCAATAATTTTTATATTATCATTATTAACTATTTATTATAATAATACAATAATACATGGTAGTAGTTAAAATATTTAACTAAGAGTTAAATTTAAATGATAATGTTAATATGGGAACATAAACTTGTCAAAACCTATTGGTTGAGAAAATTTAGAACCATACCCACTTTATCCTCTAAATAAATCCATTTTGATCCATTAGAAACTGAAAATTATTTGATAATTAAATAATATTTGTAGCATTGCCTAATATGACCCTCACATATCTTATAGAAATGAACATTCCATTATATCAAAATCATACCTACAATGACATTAGTCTTGGACAAACCTCGCTCAAATATCCTCCAAAATACCCTCAAATTATCCTAGAGGCCTTTATTTGATCATAAATCGGACCTATGAAGCCCTATCCAATAAAAAGGAAGACCCCGAAGAAGAGATAATTACTTCATCACCTCTTTCCATGTTTTTTTGGTCTTCAACATCCTCTTTCTTGGTTTTTTCCATACCAAAATAACAAATTTAGTACCTTCTAAATGATGATATTTTATTAGAATTATTGAAAACCCATATTAGTTATTTTCTCAATCCTATGAATGAAGAAGTCACCATACGTGCATAAGTACGTCTTAATGACTCCACGTCGTGGTGTAGTTTGTGATTCATCGCTTCATTATTTTGATGGGTTTATTAATGATTATAATTGTTATAATTAATAAATATATCATGTTATTGATTTTAAATATATAATATTCCATCCAATTATGTATGATTTCATCATCAATTGAATGATATTGTCGCATGTGCATACGTATGGCTTACTGTCTCCATAACACGATGAGATTCATTTCCACATTCACCATTCAAAGATAATTATAAAAAAATATATTAATAATAATTGTGTAATTTATGAAATAATAATTCTACTATATTTATACATATATATCATTCCCTTATTTCTGTTCAATACAATAGGAAAATAGAAATACCTTTTATGAGTACGTACAGATTACAGTCTATATAAATTGTGTTTTACATTTCACACACATATATATATATATTACACATATTTATATTTAGAATATATATGATAAATAAATAAATTTTTATATTCTAGAAGAAATTAAATAATGATATAAGTGATACAATCAAGAGTAACAAGTTAAAATGTGTACGATAAAGAATGAAATTATTACCGAAAATGTTATTTTAACATGGAAATTATTTCTAAATAAGTAGTATAAAGTATTAAATGAATAAAAAATGAAATAATAAACATGAATATGTTCATGTTATAATTTAATTCTATGGTCATTATACAAGAGGTTAAATGTACCCTCGACCAATGGAAGGTACAATGTAAGGGTTAATTAGTCATTCTGATTATTATCTGAGATTGATTATATGTAAGTATTTACTATGGAATATTTCTATTCCATGTATGTGTTTCATAAAAATATTTTCAGAATGAATATTTGATGGTTTTATAGATGGTAATGTTTAACTATATGGTCATTTTATTTGTTTTAATGATTTATTTTTCTAAATCTATTTAAATAATGTCCATGTTTTCAAAATGATTTTAAGAATTGATTCATATGGACATAATTGTTTTAAAATTTTAATTCCATTCAATTGTTTCAAATTATTATGGGACACATTGATTCAAAAAATCTATTTTAAATGACTTCTTTTATAAATTGTGAGATTTTTAAACGATTTCATTAAAAAAAATATAATTCTCTCGAAGGGTTTTAGAGATTATTATTATCAATGTCAACTTCTTTTTTGGATATTATTATTGATTGAGGTTGATTTATTATAAAATAAATCTTTAATATTTTATTGAATGAGTTATGATATGTTTGACTGTGAATGTGCTATTTTTATACAATTCATGATTTATAGTTAAAGTATTGACATTTCATAAGCTAGTGTTAATTCTAATGTTTTTGTAATGTTTTAAAATTTTCAAATGAATAATGAATTGGACATAATAAATTATGGGTGGAGCCCTCTATAACTAATAAATTCATCGGTAGGTCTCAGGTGAAAAATTAGTGTCTTGGCACAAGGCCTTGAAAAAAAATATTTGCAGTCTTGGCACGAGGCCTTGAATATTTGGTTATGATGTCTGGTATTATGCATTACCTCATTATGAAATTAGTTATTGCAGTGATTATTCGTCTAGTGGAATATCCATGTGCATGTTTATATGGTTACATTCAATTTATTTTTGTCATATTTCGTTCACGTTTGTTTTTAAATGGATATTGTTTTTTACATATCTTTCCTTAAATGTTTATAGATTCGGCTAAATTATTTACCCTTATAGAGCATCTGAGCTCACCCCTTTATTATGTTTTTTCCCATGACTTCATGAAGTGCATTCTGATTGATATGCATGGTTAGGCTTGAGGAATAAATTCGTTCTAAAATGATTATTTATATTTTTTTATGTCGGAATGTGTAATTTAATGTTCGTGAATGTAATCTATTTTCAAAGACTGCTAAATTGATCAGTCCTTTGGGACTTGATTCCATGTAATCATGCCAATGTATAAAAATAATGCCCCAGATCCAGGCTTATGGGATTAGGGCGTTACATTGTTTGTTATGATAGTGACTCATTATTAGTATATCATGAAGATCTAATATCATCATAGGAACCATTAACTAACATATAAATTTCAATGTGGAATGATTCCATGAATTATGAAAGTTATTTCTTGTACAGAAACCTTGTTTTGAATTTCTTATATACACTAGTAGATATCAATCCCCTTGATTGAAAATGGGTATTCAAAATGAATAATTATATGGATGTAAATTTTGTACATATATTTAATAACTGGTTGAAAAAGTTCTTAAAAGATGCCAAACAATTTAATATGACAAATCATTTTTAACAGTTTCAATATTGAAATGCATCATAACTCTACATTCCAATACAGCCTTCCAAGAATATGATATTTGGGAAATAGAAGTAAAAATAACATCCTTATTGAGAAAATTCTAGAAAATTTCTATATTAAAAATACCAGAGGTCTTTTGAATCCAAATAATGACAACATGGTATAAGAATTTCAAATATCCATTTACAGATTAAAGATATTATCCACATTAGGGAAACTTCTTTTTTCTAAGTCGATAATGTATTTTTATTTAAAAACAATGATTGAGAGTCATGTTTCCATAAATTTTTTAGTGTATGTGTGTCCATTTTATTAATAATATATGTAATGAAAGATTTGTCGAAAGAAACAACATATATTTCTTATAGTTTTATATTTAATGGCTGAATAAATGATTCCCTATAATGAAATTTTGGAGGAAACATATATTCTTGGGATCTTGGTCAATCATGATAGATCCAAAATGTTGCTCAAACTAATAAAAAATACATATATTGATGAGATACTGAGGTAATTCAATATGGAACAATCCATGAGGGGATTGTTATTAGTATCATGTGAAATTCATATTTCCCTAAAAATGTGTCCATAGATTTATAAGGATTGAAACACAATGTCAAGGATTTTATACACATCATAAATTTGTTTAGTTAGGTATATTATACAAAATAATTTTATTGACGACTCCTATGCAATGTGTATGGTAGGAATATATCAATATGATCCAGGTGACCACCATTAGATGGTATTAAGGACTACCATTAAGTATCTAAGGTATACTGGGTATATTATACTGGACATTATTAGTGATGAAGCACAAACCATTATAGGATATGTTGATTCTAGTTCTAAAACTGATAATAATGAAATTAATTTATTAAATGGTTACATCTTAAATGTTAATGAAGGTTTTGTGGGCTGCAAGATCTCAAAGAAGAATGTTTTTATCGATTCAATAGTGGTTCCAATGTATATTCCATCCTCTGTGGCTGTTATGGAAGAAATATGTATATGAAAATTCATCCCAATTATTTAGGCGGTACCTATAAGTAAATATCCTATCACACATAATTTTAACAATTATATAGTGTTGGCTATAATTGAATAGACAAGTGCACATTGGAAGATGAATAACATACTTCGTATGTGCCATATATTGATGGATTTTTATTTGAGTGGTGAGATTTCTGGGATTAGTACCCCATAAAATTAAACACAGTCAACCCCTTGGCTAAAGCCTTAACTAATTAGAAATATGATAATCATTTGAGGTCTAAGATACTATTTATCATAGGCAGTGGGAACTAGTCCAAGTGGTTTTTCATTACTATTACTTTCCTAGGACCAACTTATTATACATCGATAACATTTATTTTTGATCAATTAAATATTAATTAAAAATCATATTATGAGATGATCATATATCTACAAAGAGTAAATGTAATAATGTCCTAATTTATTGGAACATTTATATGGCCACAAAAGTTCTTCTTTATGATTATAATGTTTAGGTGTTATGAAAATATTCATAATATTGGTATATGATGGATAAAATACTATGATTGTTAACCTATTATTTATGAATTTTATGCATGTTCTCATTATAGGATAATTTTTATTCACATAATGTTAACATATGTTATTCTCCTAGATGGGATATTATGAATATATAACCACTAATAAGAATTCATCATGTTTTGGGGTCATTAAATATTCATATATGTGAGCATGTGTACTGTTACATAGATATTATGGTTGTCATTAATACTTTTCATGAATTTTTCATAAAGATTTACTGTAAAAAATTACCATGCCTTATGTTTGTGGGATGTATGTTCGATTGAGTGCTTGAGAATTGAAATGCAACTAATAGAATAAATATTAATCTCAATATAGAGGAATAATTTTATTCAAGTTATATTAATCTCAAAATATATATATAAATAATTATTTCACTTCATGTGAATAAACACATATATTTTTTAGTTATATTTGATACATATAAACTATTTATTCACCAGCTCGTTAATAAAATATTTATTTATGAATAAAATATTTGTTTGGATCTGCAATAAATACTGAGATGTTGTGGTAAATATTATTTAAAAATTTGTGCAATTTGGTGTACCATAAATTATTATTAATATTAGAATGTGGAATGTTATTTATTAATGATTTCAAATTTTATTTAAGGGCTGCCATGGAATTAGATAATATGTTACCCTAAATCATAACTTTTAAAATAGATTGTTATGTCTGTTGTAAATTGCATACAAAAATTGATAATAGAGTATTGTTTCCCATAATTAATTCTCCCTCAACTCCTTCTCTCTTCCTTCCATGAACATCAAACAAAATAATTATTTATGGATAAAAAGGAATGCACGATCACTATTGAACAAAGAAACTAATTTGGTTCACCACAAGAGCGCATGTATATTGGGTGGTATTTCATAGATATAATTGGAACATGTGTGGATAACCAATATAGTGATTCAATAATTGTACCCTCACAGTGCAATGAATGAAATCTAGGAGGATCTTTTCAGATGATCAACATTACAAAATGAAAAATGTATCCTAATTGTAATATCCCTTCTTTAGATTGGCTTCAGAAAGATAGAGAATTATACTAGGCCTTAAGTGACACCCACCAATATTCCAAAGGATAACAATAAATTATTAAGAGATTCAATACATATGGGGGGACAATTTTTCCTTTTAAATAAAATAACTAATACAATACAACCAATCCAAACAAACCACTATAAGATGCATGAAAAAATAATGGAAGCACAACCATTTTATTTTATTTCAAAACCATTCAAATGGTACTACAAATAGAAGACAAACTAATACCAAAGTAAACAATGGAAGATAAATTATACAACTCCAATATGTAAATAAGACTCCATCATTAGAAAACTCCATGCTCTAATATCATCAAACAACTCATGTATCATGAAATAGTACTAAAGAAGTGTGATACGTTACCTTTTCCCGTGTCCTAGTGGATGAAATTTTAAAATAAACCAATGTACCAATGTAGGGGTTAGTATTAAACCCAATAGGCTTCTATTAATTAATACCCTACTCAAACCATAATAACATAATGGTTACAAATAGTTATATAATACATTTTATAAAAACCAATTCCCAAAAATTGTTTATATAAAAAGTAATAAGACATCTAAAACCCATTTATAACTAAATAAAAACAAGTAGCATATCTCCCAAATTTTCCAGAAAAAAAGTATTTTCCATGAAAACAACTAAACAAACAATTAAATCAATTTCTCCATATTTTTTTGTATAATAATTCTATTATACCTATTTGTACATCCGACCACATGAAACCTATAATTCCTTATAGTCATTAGTGGTAAGTCATCCTCTCACTATGTTGTCAAATAGTGAACCATTATGATAGAGTAGAGACATGACCCATATCCATATAAAAATTTATGACGGAGACTCTATACACTTATCCATCTGAAATACAATGAACACACACAATCACTATTCAAAAAAACCATTGCAAAAAATGACAATTTCATCCTTTTCAATAACACCATTATTTTTTAAAAAACCATTAAATAACTAATTTCAATTATTCAAACCGATATCATTTCAATACAATAATCAATTTATTGAATACATTTGGATTTATAAATTTACATCAATTTCAGAAAATCCTCATTTTAAAATCAACATTTTAAAACAACGAACCAAAGTACGTTGTAAGAACATCCAATTCTCAGGTTTCGAAAACCCATCAATCTAGATGGTTTTCAAAAATCCATACAAAACCAATTGAAAAGAAATTTCAAAAATATAATCAATTTAAAATCAAACCAATTAGTTCTATCACAATGAGTCGAGAGTGAAGCCACCTACCTCATTATTTTTGTCGAAAATGATAAATTGATGAAGAATGCTAATGAAACCGAGTTAAATATCCAATAACCATCCATAAATGACTTACCTTATCATCATCAAGAACAAATAAATTAATATTTTTCATTCATACCCTTATATATAACAATAGTGTGTGTATATTTGGGAATCCATGAATAGGGGTGAAGTAGATCTAATGAAAACATCAAGAATGATGAAGAATGAACACTTACAAGGAAGAATCAACTTCTAATCACCAATTGAAGACATTAGATTTCTTCAATAGTGATGGGAGATCCATCCATCACCTTTTGAGAAGAAAAATGAAATTTTAGGGATGCATATAAGGGAAAATTATGCACATAATGGAAAAAATGTTATATCAACTTTTTTAGGATATAACATTGTCCTTGCGCATGGTTTAGTCACATGGTTAGAAAACCCCTGTGATAAGTTGAATTAGACACCACCTTATGGATGAATTAGTCATGTTCACAACACAGAGTCACCATTACCATATGCGATCCATTCTAAATCCATTTCCTCTATATACCCAGGCCACACGATTTCACCCTTGCTTTTGAATGGTTTGGATAAACTATGTGGTGCCCATGCACCTTCCCTTTATCTATAAACACAATAAATTTCCTAAATATCTCAAAAATTTTACCCATATATGTTATAAGAATCAAAATAATAATTAAAGTTTAACATCCTACTAACCATGGTTGTTAAATTATCTCCACCATTTTTCTTTCCTACACCGGATAGTAGAAAACAATCCTTGACTTGAAGGTGTTCTAGACATTTCAATTTCATCTCTTTCTCTCATTCCCAAGTCTCTTCTAACATATGACCATATTTCCATAAAACCTACAGTGGACCTTTTATTTTTCCATGGAAGACCTTCTCTTTCTTACCAACAATCTACACATGGATATGTTCCACTGAATCATCAATCACTAGATCAACCTGATCCCAAATGATGACTTAGTCAGTTTTAGGCTGATACTTTTTCAACTGAGATATATGAAAGACATTTTTCACTACACTTAACTGTAGAGGAAATTCCATCTGATATGAAACCTCTCTAACACATTCAAGTACGGTAAAAGGGCATATTTATTGAGTAGATAACTTTTAATGCTTCCAAAAATGTAATTTTACAATCCTTTGATAAATCCATAAGAACACACGATCACTCATTACAAATGAAAATAGACCTCGATGATGATATGAATATAATTTCTAATGAATATAAGGCATCACCATTTATTTTTGTTCAAAAAAATCTTATCTATTATTTCATGGTAGTGGCTTGGTACAATAAGTGACGTTTCACCTATCTCCACACATCAAATTGGTGAATAATAAAGAATCCCATACAATGCTTCAGAAAAATCCATTTGTATACCAACCTGATAGTTGTTATTATTTGATAAATCTAGTAAGGGTATATTCTCTTCCCATGAGCCAACAAAGTCAATTACACAATCCCACAACATGTCTTCTAACATTTGTATTGTCCATTCAGATTTCCCATCAATCTGAGTATGATAATCCATACTCATAGTCAACTATGTCCCAAGGGAACTTTTTATGGATGTCCATAAATAAGACAGGATCCTCGGATCATTATATGAGACTTTCAAAACATGTTTTCCATGTTTTTTGATCACTACATAGATATAGATTTTTGATAGATCTTCCACAATATGAGTTTAAAAAATAGGGATGAAATGAACTTACATGGTATTTTGATCCACTATCACCCATGCAGTAATGTGTTTCCAAACCATTCTTGGGCGGCCTCGGATAAACTCCATCACTATTTTTACCCTTTTTCACACAAGGATAGATAAAGCTGAAAACATACCTCTTGGTCACTAATTATATACCTTAATTTTCTTACAATTTATGCACTATGAAATAATCTTATCCACATTCTATTTCATGTTGTTCCAACGAATCTATGCTTTCAAAGCCTTATACATCTTCTATATTCTGTGATGAACAACCCCTCTAGAAAGGTGGTAATCACAAAGAAGTTTATGTTGATAAAACATAGGGACAACCATAAAATTTCTGAACCACAATGCTGAACTCCCATCTAGTTTCTAGCCATCAATTGTCTCCCCACCATTGAGTTTTTAACACATTTCAATTCATTCTCAATCAGATCTTTATACATATTTGACCATATTTACCAAATAAGCATCTTAAAAACTACAAAGAAAACCACAATGTCCCATTGGTTTTCTCATTCCAAATTTATGTAAGTTAAGTTTGATATCAACTTCCACATTTTTAAAGCTTATTTTTCTATCTAAAATATGGCTTTATTCATAATGGATCTTCCACCATACTTCCTTTTCCCTGTGTAAAAATCATGTAAATGTTTAAAATTTAGACATACATTATCCATGTCCTTTTCCTTAAATTCAAATCATTTTGTCAGAAATTGTATTTCAAGCTGTTATGAACTGTGAACATAATAAATTTATCACCAAATAAGTAATGATGACAAGTCTTCATGGCATGGACAACTGTAACTACATCCAATTCATGTTTTCGGTAATTCATCCCATGCACCCATAAGATTCTTAAACCATAAGAAACATCTTTGTCTCGTTTCCAGAGAACACATCCCAAAACATATACAATTGCATCAAAATAAACCATATACCCCTATCAAGATTATAGAAAGATCATGATATGTAATGACGTATGATGAACTATCTTCTCTTGGAAGGATTTATGGAATTTCTCAGTACATTGAAATAGATATGTATTCATTTTCATGTCTCTCGTAGGTGATGCTAATAGTAAAAAGTCAAAAAAAGAATCTATAATATCTATTGTGACTAGGATATCATCAAATATAACATATTTCTTTTGGAGGTTGCTAAGTGATACATGCATCTATATTCTCTAGATCCACTAAAATGATTCCTTCAGAAATTACATTTCGGAGAATGAGTACCTTTTGTATCCAAAAATCACACATTGACAATTTCGAATACTAGTTATTGAATCTCTTGATTTAAAACACTATCTCTAAGTGTTTCTCTTGCCCAACCCTAGTACTCGATACACCAATATGTCATCCAAAGAACCATAACAGAAAAATCCATATATCTCTGAAATTTCTAATTCATTATTACCATAAATACTCCTAGTGAATTTTTAAGACTGAATGGAATTACAACATATTTATAATGCCTGTATTAGCATATGAGATATTCTTTGGGAATATACCCCTTCTGAACTTGAAATTGATGATATCCTGATTGTAATACAATTTTAGACAACCACTATTATCCAACCAATTGATCAAATATATCATCATTGTGTAGAAGTGTATATCTATTATATTTCATAACATTGTGATGAAAATGATAATAAACAGACAACCTTATAGTTCTTTGTGCTTTCTTCATGAACAAGACTAAGGATTCCCACAGAGATGATCATGGTCAAATGAATCCCTTGCCTTCCTTATCTTAAAATTTTAATTTCCAACACATTACTTATAGTAGTTATATCCATTATGAAAGAATTAAAATAGGACTAGTCCCTAGAAGGATATCAATAATAAACTTCACTTCCCTTATAGTTTGAAACGCTGGGAAGTTATTAGAAAAACAAATGAAAATTATTCCACAACTTATAGAAAACAGTTAACATTGATCTCTTCCATTGATTCCAAGGTTATTTCCCCTAACATATAAGATATCATCCTCACTAGTGCCAACAAATCCATTTCACCTGTCATTACATCCCTTTCTCTTTTGAATAGATTCTTAGCAATGTCCTCAATTGTGAAACTAACTGCTATACTATAATAGTCGATGTGAGCTTTCATTATTTTTAACCAATCCATACCTAGGATGAAATCATATAAATCCATTTATTGGATTGATAAGTCCCATTTTAGCTCATATCCATAAAAAGTTATATATCATTCTGTACATAGAAAGGCTCAACATTCTCATTGACCAAAAGGTGTTTGATGATTTTACATATACGGCATCATCTAATGATTTAAACATAGAAAATCATCAACACAAGATGAAATGAAGGAATGTGATGAACTATTATCAAATAACAATTTAATAAGGGTGGAATTCATAAGAATCATACATTTGTCTATGGATGGTCCCGCCTGATCATCCATAATCACCTACCATGCTCCATATAATTTATTTGCCTCTACACTCTACTCCTTATTGCCTTGCTGAGACTACCCTTGGAGAGGGTTCATGGTATTACTAGAATAACCATTACTATATTTTCTGTGTTGATGAGATTTATTCTATTGTCTTATCCCCATCGAAGCATATGATGCATGTGACTCTTGAGAAGCGTCATGAGCACCTAAACTCAGAACATTGTGACAATAACATAGAGGATTCACCATCTAGTTTCATTTGTGACATGATCTAGGTGGTGTTGTAAATTAGTTCTTCTTGTGGTTGAAGGAACCACATTGGAAACATCCCATGTGGCTCTGTGGTCATGTAATAAGTCTAACTGATCCAACTATTTGATTCATATTCATGTCTTCACCTTGGAAGTAGATGTTCATCTTCCAATTTACCACAAAATTATAGTTCACAAAACATCCCATAGGTTTCAGGATGCATCCTCATTCTATAGGTCATGATGTTCCATATTCATCCATTATTTGTCAATTTATCATATATTTATTGTTCATAATATAGAGCACAACTATTTTTGAGTGAATATACATACATATCCAAATTTCAATTATGCATGAATTCAGGACCACACTATCCACAACCATTGGTTCAAATAATAATAAATTCATCAATTTGGCCACATATTGAATTATAGAGTGATTTTCCAGCTTTTCGATAAATAATAATTTTTTTTGAATCATGAATGTGTGAGGATAGAATAGTTTGTTGAACAATTCCTCAAAATCATCCCAATTATGGTCTTGATCTACTTGATCCTGCACTACTAGATCTTACCAATGGCATGAAATATCATCTATAAAAAATGAATCCATCTTTAATTTTAGCTCTGCAAGTGTGCCGATGAAATTGAACATATGATATATAGTATTTAGCCACACATCAGCCTTTTCAAGTTCCGAATCACAGTGTATGATGGGTGGATTCTGATTTTTAAATATGATGGAATGATAAAATTATATCAAATAATTCATCTAGTTCCCTATATATATAGCCTAGAATTCATTGTAAATACTTTTAATGGTTTTTTGGTTCACCCGTGGTGTAGGGTTGACCATTTTCTTTGCATCTTATTTAGTTTGGTTGCAATAATGCCAACCGAGTGCCTTTTTCTAAAAAATGAAAACCTCATATGTCTCACTCTCTAGAAACTGAAGGGTTGACATATCAAATTATATCACATCAACTATCACTATGTTTCCATCCAAAATAACCAATATTAGTGTTCACACTTTTTATTTTCATAACCATCATCTTTTTCTTAAAGATAACACCATTTACAAAATACCAAAACCATGCTCTTTTCAAAGTCATTCATTTGAAAAAATGAATCATTTTTTAAATATCATCACAGTCCTTAAAATCATATGTCAATACATAAAATGAAACATGAAACCCTAATTGGAATTCATTCCTCTATTTCATGTCATGCTCTTCTCATTATCTAAACCCATGAAAATGAGCTTCCAATATTATTAAAATTGTATGAAACATACTTACATACCCAACTCCCTAGTTACATGATGGTCAACATAAAAATGTTAGTTATTACTTTTTATGCACTAAATTTCAATTATTGACTATCCAAATCCTTTCTATGATCACAAACCAAGGAATATTCAAGAATGAATTAAACTCCCATTCAAAAAAACTGATGACAAATTTTTTGACAAGGCAATGAACATTTTGATACCACTTATGTAAACTATTCTTTTGGACGGAACAAAACTGATACCATTTGAAACATCCCTCTTTCCCTTTATGGGAATCATATGGTGGGAGGAGGTAACTAGGCCTTAAGTGACATACCTGGGACACTAAATGCTAGAAATAATTGATAATGTGTTTTAATACATGTGGGGGATGATTTACCCTTTTTAATAAAACAACTAGTTTAATATAACCAAACTAAAAAACATTATATGATGCAAGATAAAAAGAACGAAAACAAAACCATTTCAATGTTATATCAAACCCACCAATTGATACTAAAACAAAATCCAAAATAATTAAAAGTATATTGTATAATATAACTAATAATACTCTTTTATTACCATTGGACACTATGCTCCACAAGATCCATTCTATAACACCACCAAACATCCCATGGATATTGAATTAGTACCAAATAGATGTGATACTATATCACTTCCTATGTCCCAATATATTAAATATGAAAAAGTATAAATGTTCCAAATCAAGGGTGAGTCTAAAACGTAGTCAGGTTTCCTTAAAAACATATATACTCATGAAACAAGTATATTATATTTAGACACTTTTATGTATAAAAACTTATTAAAACTAATTCCAAAAAAATTGTTTTAAAAAAATCAGCATCGGTAAAACAATTTATAACTAAATATAAACAAGTTCCATGTCACTATTTTTTTTAAATTTTTTTTCCACTGAAACAAACAACCAAATCATATAATAAATTTATCCACATTCATTTTTTCATAACCATTCCATTCCACCAATCCACACATCCAACCATACATGTAACTTGGACCACACTATACATAAGATTCGTGAGTCATCATTTCACTAAACCATCACGCATTGAACCATTTTTCTTGGGGAGAGCTCTAATGATTATCATTCCTACTAAAGATAGAGGATACTTCTTAACCTTATTTGTCTTGAATGAACATGAACACTCACAACCATTATGAAAAAACTACTTCAAAAAAACCATTCCATCATTTTCAATAAAAGAATTATTTTATTGAAATAAAATAAATAATTAATTTAATTCATTCATCCCCATTTTATTTGAATATAATATCCCTTTTATTCAACCCATTTTTAATAATCCAATACAAAAATTCAAGATAAATCATCAGTTTAAAATCAACATTTTAAAACCAAGAAACAAAGCACTTTGTAAGAACATCCAATTATCAACTATCCACAAACCAACAATAAATTGGATATTAAATAATAATTACACATCCAATTCACTATTATTTTCACATAAAATAATAAATTTTAAATCAAGCCAATTAGTCTAGAAAGAGTATACGAGATTAAAGCCACCAAATTGGAGAGTTTTTATAAAAAAGATAAATGGTTGATAAAGGCCAACAAAACCGGGTTAAACAACCATGTACCCACCTTAGATCTCTTTAAATATCAAAATTAAGTCCAAATAAAATCATATAATGCATCCAAAGCCATAGATCTGCCAAAAATGGGCCTATATCTGATAAATCAAGAAGAGGGGTGAAGTAGATCAAAGAAAAGACTCATGTACAATGATGAAAAAACACTTACCATTAGTAATCTGCTTCTAATAAATATTTAAAACCTCAGCCCCCCTCTAGATCAATGGGAGTACCTTAATTAGACATTGGATAAAAAAATACAAAGTTAGGGACATATAAGAATACAAAATGGACATAATGGGGAAAAATATTTAGTTCCACTTTTTAGGATATATCATTGACCTTTTGCACATTTTAGTTTCATTTTTAGGAAACACATTTTCTAACCATGCATTAACGACTACATTAAGGATGAAATGGAAATGGTCACCTTGAACATTTTTTATAACCATGAGAAAACCATGACAAATCCACTCCCTCAAAATACCCATGTTGTATGATTTCTCCCGAGCTATCGTACTGTTTGGAAAAATAGTGTGATACCTTTGAGCCTTGTCTATACCTCTGAAAACACAAATATTTTTTCCAAAGGCTCCCATAAACCACCCCTATACTTTATAAACATAAAAATCATAAAAATAACTATATACCCAACACAGGGGGTGATTCACTAATCATAGGTATTAATTTCATCAGATATTAAAACAATTAATTATAAATTTGAGAGGAAATATTCTCACTAAGGGTTTCAGTAGATGGATATTAAAATAAATTTAAATATATCACTCACCACCCCATGATTTTTAATCACCTTGAACTGACATAATAGAAATTTTCCAATATATATGTTCACCCTATGATGATATGGATATTCCCATGTTCACCATCATACATATGGTCAATAATAAAATGTATATGGGTATAATCAAGTTAAAAAAATAAATATCACACCAAATAAAAATTGTTCTTACATTGTCCTGAAACCATAAAAAGAACCCAAGACCCATCCAAAACATATTAACACATACGACCCATTTTACCTAATTCCCAAATACGGCCAATAAAACATTTAGGATTCCAAATCCATTTTAATGGGAACATAGAAAATTATTAAATCTATAGAAAACATATAAGATTGTAAAACAAAAATATAACTATGAAAGTCCTCTAAAAATATTATTTTTATAAAAAGATCATCATAGAGAGGCCACAAAACCTCATATAAAATCAGCAACTGCATGAAGAAAAAAAATCAAATAAAATCAAGAAATCATAACAATATAATTTCATGAATTTTAAGGGAAATCGATGGAAATAACTAACTCAATGATGAGAAAAAAAATATGAATCCATGCATGGAATAATAAGATCATTAAGACCACCACACACATTATAAACACATATTCTATATAGTATGAATATATAAATTTATTATTTTCTTTTTTATATTTTCCTATTGACCAAGGAGGAGATGTAAAAAGTGGGGGTGGTTGTATATATATGAACTTATATATATTTTTAGTTAACATACAAGTGAAATAATTGATAACCTTCACCATGGGAGACCTAAACCCAAATCAAGGTGGTTGAGGGACCCCTAAAAAAATATACTCCAAAGTTACAAAATTCCAGAATAAACAGTTGGTTGTCTTACTAGACGAATTCCCAATAGAGGTTATACTCCTCCTTTCCCCCAATTATTTTATTATTAATTCATACTCTAGAGGAGGTAGGTGTGACTTGTGTAGTTTAATGGTCAAAATTATTATTCTCTAATTGTATATTCGTGTTTTATTTTAGGTTCCAGTTTTATTTCTTATTTTGTTGATGAAAATATTAAGGAATAATGATTTAGTTGTTGGAAAAAGTATAACACATAGATATAATTTTTCATAAGAATTTTACTTCTTTATTGATATATTATATTTTAAATAGATTTTATTTCATATGTCTAGTGGTTTTATACATTATCAATAATTTTTTGTGGGATTTTTGGTGGAACAGTGATGGAAAATGATTAAGGGAGACCATGCTCCAGCTCATAAAAAATTATTAATCGTAAACAGTTGCTCTATCTGGGCCAAACATTCAGGTTAACTATTCAGAAGAATCCCATGTAGACTATGTAGACCTAGATATATATGGGATGAAGGGTCAGAGCACGGTATGTTAGGACCTATGGGAAAATCATGTGGCCTACTAGATATTAATAATTAAATACAATAAATTAAATAAATAACTAATATATTCCCCTTATAGTCTCCCATAATCATTTTCCATCAGTGTTCCACCCACCAGCACACCAAAAAGAACTATGTATGAGGAAAGACACTCCTGACATGACATGCAATCCATGGACAATATAAAAAACATTAAATAAATAAAAATAAATTAAACGGGATTCATATGTGTTATATTTCCTCTTGTAACTAAATCATTTTTCAACCATAATTTTATCATCCATATTAGGAAAAAATGGAACATAAAATCAAACAAGGATATATAATATGAAAAACTTCTTTATGACCATGACACTCCAAATGTCAAACCAAATCTCATCTATAAAATGAAATAATGAAAATATTATTGGGGAAATGGAGTATTCTACACAACATTAGGAGTCCATTATGTAAGAAAATAATCTTTCTACTTGAGAAGAAACCAACTAATAAAATGTAACAGTATAAACATAAACAAATCATGATATATACTTTCTAAATTACACCCCCATCCCTGTGTTGGAACATCCAAAACTAA
Source organism: Viscum album (assembly GCA_963277665.1). Lineage (NCBI taxonomy): Eukaryota > Viridiplantae > Streptophyta > Magnoliopsida > Santalales > Viscaceae > Viscum > Viscum album. Next base: position 1,028,780,380 of record OY728156.1, read on the forward strand.
AATCATTCAAAAATAATACCTACCACATGGAAGCATGAACCCAAAAGGCCTAAAAACAAGGAATAGAAAATAAGAATCCAATATTTTTAAAATAACGAAAAACCCACCAACTAGTAGAAAAAAAAATTATTTTCACTTTTCAATTGGAATTTTTTTAATAAACATCCACAAAGACCAAGAAACACCTAAAAATGTTGAAATGATTCACATTCAGATATATGGTCAGATCCTTGATTCCATGATGCATATGTATCCCCATATTCAATAGCAAAAATATTACCATATGGAATTACTCTTCTAGAAATTCACTAAAGAAACTTCATTAGATGTCCCAAGGGGACATAGTAATGATACACCACTATATAATAATGGATTTATGGATTATTATTATAAAATAGACAACGCATGAACAAAAAGGCAGTGAGTTTATTTTTGGAAGAATACTAGACTGAAAAATAAGTCTCCTCTAGAATCCAACACTATAAGAAACACATCATCCATCAATTTATGAAATAAAACTATCTCAAATGAATAAACATGATCCTTAATTTCTAGAAAAAATACACTCAAAAACTGAGGATTTAAAATCCTCAAACCAACTACAATTATGGGTATAAGAAAACCCATGAATAAAACCCTTTAGAAACTATCTAGAATTTTCTTGGCGAAATAGATTAAATAACATAAAAACTAAAGACCAAATCAACCCCAAACTAATCTCAGCAAAAAAACAAACAATAGAAATTTAAAACACAATACGGTAATAATATGATCAAAAATTAACAAAATTTAAAAATAAAATACTAAAAATTACTATTTAAATTTTATAATATTTAACAATTCTGATAATCCATTTCACATACCATAGCTTATTAAAAATGAAAAACCCATTTCCCAATAAAAAATTCCAATTTCATGTCATATTTGACAAAATATCATTTTGGTCTATCCAAATTATATGTAAATTACTAATTACACATTCTAATTGAACCACACATTCCATTATAAAATAATAGTTTATTTGAATGGATACAATTTCTAGAAATAATTTCAATTTTGAAATCATTTTTTGTCACTCTAAAAACTATTTTTACTCAATAATACACTCACAATAACCAAAACTAGACCTATATAATTACTCACAAAAAACCCCCAAATTTAGTATCATGAAGTCTTTCATGAATTGGCTATTAGGTCTAACATGGAATACCCAATGAACGTACTGTCCATTAGATGTGAAATTAACAAAGAAATCAGACACTTCATCGATTAATACACCATGTAATCCCACCATGTTTCACATTATCACATCCAATATTATCCCCCAACATGAGAAATATAATCATGGGAAATTGGAACCAAGAATCGTAAACCCAAAATCGAAATTAATTATTCAAATCATAATTACCCTTGGTAACACATGTCTCATAATATGGTTTGGTGATCAACAGTAATAAACGACTTACCTATTGAATCATAATAATCATATAAATATTATACCAGACAATGTAACTATAATGTAATCATATTATATAGTTGTTTTATGATCTAACCCTGATCCACCCCTATTTTTTCAGCCAACCGACCAAAAAAATTCATGAGAGGCATTTCTAATCCTCCTGGGCTATAAACTAGTGTTGGGTATTAATGATAACTCAACTGGAAATTATTTCAATTACAAAACATCAGATAGATAAACATAAATAGGGAAAATAATATATACACCTTTATTATAAATAAATCAATGTTACCCCTTCATCGTCATTATTGAAAAAATCGACCCACACCACAAGCTAAACTGAATGAGATCCCAAATAAAAAATACATCATGCATCAACCAATGTTGTGTTAAAAAGTGGGTTTTGAGAATAAAACATTTCAATATTTTTGAAACAATTAATAAATATATTTTCAACCATAATATATTCCATGGAAAAAAATTTCGAACTAACGATAATATATATGGTTTTTTCTATTTAGAGAACGAAAAAGTGCTTCATAGAAATATATTTTTGTAAGAACATTTAATTCCTTATAAAATTATTTTCACAATAAAAAATACCAGTTTTATAATCAATACCAAAGAGGAAGAAAAACCCATGTAATGTATAAGTAAAGGAGAAAACAAAACAAATCATTGACACCATAGTATATCAAGGATGTTCTAAACAATGAAACAACAGTAGTATAAGTTACAAAATGTAATAGAACTAGTAAAAAAATAGAAAAATGGGAATTAAAATATCCTATAAAATATTTAATACATGTAAAACGAAAAAAATCAATATAAAATTTTAAAAAAAGAGTAATCATGAGAAACCACAATAGAAAATCCATAAGTTGTTGGTTTAGTTGGATCATATGATCCACATTCACTCTGTGATCGATCAAGAATATTTTCTCTAATTTATGAGACACATGAGTGGAATAATCCCATATTCTAGAGGTAACCAAAATATATTTTATGTTTCGTTATTTTTGTTATGTAATCCATCCGGGGAGCCCGGGTTGGGGCCATGCCAACTCATCCGGTGTACTAGTTCATAGTCTACCGACCTAGGTACCAATCACTACCTTATAAAAATCCCAAATAGAGGCTACTTATTAAAAAAATTATTGTATTCAGGTATATATATATATATATATATCAAAATAATACATAAATTATCTTTCACCATTAAGCAATGGAAATCCCATCATAGGTGCAACACCCATCCAAGTCACTAAATCCATGGACATAACACTTTACAATGAAAACATCACAAATAAAAAATCTTACAAAGATTAATAAATATTTAATTAATGGGGAATTCCTTAATATGTGTTTTATATTTACATAAAACTAATCTATGTTCGAATTAAACATATGTATCATGCGGTTCAAATAAATTTTTCCATAACTTATCAAATAACCAAAAAGGGCCAAGAATTATAAATACTTTTGAAAATCACCATAGAATAAATTTGGAAACATAGAATACATTAAAATACAATTTAGTGTTTTATCGACAATAATTTAGTAGAAATATTAGTTAAATTAAAAATATGAGAGGTAATTTCTTAAATATTCGAGTAATCAAGATGGTACATTTTAATGGGATTGTCATTTTTATCTATGTCCCAATCTACATGTATACCCCATGAAAATATTGATATTGGAATTTTAATCAACACATATATAGACAACCACAGGAATTCCCATGGGCCTAATCAAGGAAATACAATAAACATCAAACCATGGTACAATGAATCAAAAATAAAAATTAAACTATAAAAAAGAACTCAAAACCAATCAAAACAATATTTACACATATGAACCATTTTACCATAACACCAGAAAATTAAAAACAAAACTTTAATTTAGCCAAAAACGTTTTAAATTCCACTTTTTATTTTATTATATTCAAATAATATATTTATAATTGATACACATAAATGTAATGATGAAAATACATTGAAACCGTATTTTTCACAAAACCACTATCATAGTGGGGAAAACCATAAGAAAAACCCACAAACATGAAGTGAAAAATTAAATGTCATTTTAGAATTATAAATGTCTAATGGAATGTTTCTGAAATTAAATGGATGAATAATCCTTCTACCGTTGTCATAAAATGGAATAAAACGTCATCCACTATATGAGGTGAACCCAAGACCAAGAATCATTCCATAAACAAATATATATATATATATATACCTTATATATTGTATATGGTCTCATAACCATGGGGTAATATGTACAAAATGAGTATATATACAAACTTATATATGTATATTTGTGTATGTCACATATAAGGGCCATAAATTTTCACCTTCAACAATGGTGATCCTACCAAAGCTCAATGAGTTCCATGAAAACATAGAATGTACAATACAGGAAAAATAAAAAAATACCCATATTAAATAAGGATAAATTAGAATAAAATATGAAAACCAACCTAATACTGTTGGTGAATTCATTTCCATTAATGCATGTGTCCAAACTCTTCTCTATCAAGTTTCTAGAGCATTGAAAATCAAATTAAGGTCATACAAAATAACAACAAAAAAAGGCCATGAGGAAAATAAATCATTTAGATAATTCTATACTAATTTTAGGTGAATAATTAAAATTAATATATAGATAGTGTAGAGGGAGAACCGCTTAACGAAGTATATTAAATAATGAATTTAGTTGAGAAACTAACATGAATGGGAAGGGAAAAGAGGATTCCACATATCTGAGGGAGCACCCATGTGGATGTTGCATTGAGAATTTAGAGGTAAGGGGAGGAAAAAATCACACTTTTGGGGTCTTCAAATTTAATTAATTTATTTTTTAACATGGAATGTTACATGGTTAGGTCATTGGGTATAACAGAAAATGCCCCAATCATGTGGTCACCTCTATCTGGGGTCACACAGTCTGTAGGGGATGGAACATGGATATGCACCTGACAATTTAAAGGATACATAGATAATATTAGGATTCATGTATTTATCTGTGTTGTTTCATGGTTTCCCCCTAACCGTGCCCAAAATGGGGCCCACACACACATACCATCCCATAAAAATGTCTCAATTATTTGGGAAACACTTAGGACACAACTGGAATGACATGAATTTGATCAAATTCCACTAAATAAATAAAATAAAAAATAAAATTTGGGTCAGTGTGTTACATTTCCAATAAAGGATATAATAATGCTTCCTCATCTATATAGTTGAAATGATAAAATAATACCGTCCATGGATATATCATCATATATTAAATGATTTAATATTACATCACATTAGTTATTTCTATTATGTACCATGAAATTATAGTTATGAATGTTCACAACCATATTATTCTCCCAAAAATGACACAAAACATTACATAAACTCAAAATATACTCATGATATGATAATTAATACAATGTAAAATTATACCCAAACTCTCAAATTTAATTCTTAATAAATTTAGAAAAATACTAACAATGAATCTACAGAAGGAATTTTTAAAATCACAATGTCTAAATGACTTCCAGTAGTATAAAACATAAAAATGGTTTCGGAAATGTATTCATTTTATGATCCTCAAGATTAATAGGAAAAAATAATAACAGAATAATCAATCCAAAAAACAATTATTTTCATTACCATCATGCCTCTCAATAATTTTGTCAATTAATGGGATGGGGGTTTTTGTTGGGTGTTTCTTGATTTATTTTTATATAACTAATACACAATCTCAAAAAATTTGGTACCAACATCATAAATAACTCTCCCAACTCATTTATAATAATAGTGGACCGTCTTTTCATAGGTATATCATAATCTTGGATAACCCACTAAGAATCACAAATATTGTAATTAATTTAACTCTCGAGGAATATTTTTTTATTAACAACAACCTTAATTATTTGAATAGGTAACATTTAATGTTTGCATATCATTTTATTACCATCCTTAAAAATAATCATATGCCCTATATTGAGGGTTCAATACTTGACTTGAATGATATGTTCCTTTTACATTCATTTATGTTATATGTTAAAATATCTAAAAGAAATTCTTCATGTGATGGAAAGTGTTTTTTGACAATGAAAATGGGTAATATTTCATCAATCAATAAGTATGATTATCATAGATTTCGTGGAAGTGGATCATGTCCCAATGTGAGTTGTAGATGTGTAGATAAAGTCACCAAGTGAACTAAAATATGTTCACAATGAGTATAAATAATGAAATATAAATCATTTATATTAGAAGTTAATGTATCAAATCAATCACCATGTTAAAAAACATTCATAATATAAAATATCATTACTAAAATCCCAATATGAAGTCATATCATAATCATATCCACATGTGGTGTTTTCATATGAAATAGGTGTGGAAATAAATTTTGACATCTAACTAGATCTAATTATCAAAATATAACTAATCATAAAATAAAAAAAATTCATGGTGGCTTTACAATATAGTGAATATGGGAGATAAAAAATGATCCTTTCAAGGGTAATTTATGGATTCCATTGTATTGCATCTCAAAACAATGACCTTTAACTCCATTTAATGTGTACCCTCCTAGAAATATATGATCATTATAATACTTTTGATGTAGGGAATAAATATTATATTCATAAATTGAGAATGTACATGATTTTACACCATTTCAAGTGTGTTGGAATACATATGAATTAATATTTCCCTCACATAAATTACTACATCCTCTAGGATACCCATGAGATATTTCATTTCCCAATTTTCATGTTTCACCACCACTTTTGTTTTATCCAACTCACCAATACGAAAATAATTTAAAATATAATGAGTTATAAAATATAGGTAATCCTCCAAATACCTTAAATACATCTTAAATGAATAAAATCCTTGTTACCCAAAGAATATTGAATATCCAAGGGTACATTCACTTCATATGAATCTTGAGATATGTGCAGAAAAGTGTCATCCATGATTGATGTTTTTATTCCCCATGGCAGTGCTTAGGTTGGAACAATATTCATTAATGTATTTAGTAAAAATTTTGGTTTTATTAATGGACACAAGTAGTTTTCTATTTATCTTAAAACTGTTGAATGTTTGTAAGAATTATTTTATCGTTTCTACATAGTTACTTTTATTGGTTGTTACAACTCCACAAGGAATGTGTGATGGTCTATATGGTATGATGTTGAGTATTTTTTCCATTGTTTTTCTCTTTTGGTTCCACATATACCCATGGTGATAGTTTTTTATCATTAAGTGAGTTGAATCCTTGTATAGTAATGAGAACACATCAATATCAAAATTACTTCCCACTCTAAAATGTGATCACAATGATTCCATTAGGATTAATAGTCTCTTGGGAAGTACTATTTATAGTTATCAAACATACTAATTGATTTTTGGTAGTTTCCATCTAACTCAATTGTGATTAAAATACCGATAATTATGTACATTTTCAATCATACATTTTCATTAAATGATCATCAATATTTTAATAAAAATATAAATTGGAATTCCAATGTTGATGTTGAGTTGGTGATGTTTGGGATTGAAAAATATTTTATTATTATTGAAATCATTCTTGGTAATGAAGAGTCTACTTGAATTTTTTCCAGGGGGGGATTTTTGTTTTTTTAGGTCCATACATATAATCAAGATGAGACTTTTATATTGGATGTTATTACAATAGAACACAATCATATATATTTTAAGGGGGTTTTTTATAGTTACAACAAAAATTGTCTCTAAAGAAACAATCCTAAACACTCTTAATAGAATTTAATTAATGAAAATAGACATGTAACTGATATGTTTTTATGAATATCACAAAAATATTTACATGAGTGTGTGGAATTTAATTTTATGTGTATCATATCTGTCTCACTATAGTGGATGAATCTACTGACAATGTATAAATTAAATGATTTTCTAAAAAGTGAAATAACTTATGTACTTCTATTTTATCTAGTGTCACTCGGTCATAAAATATTCTACAGTATCGTGTTATATTTTCTATTAAATATCGGTAAAACATCTGTGTTCTTTCGATCAATTCTCATCATTCCATTGCATCTAGCATTATCCTCTATATATATATATATATTTCCATCTTCATATATGTATTGAATGAGGAGTTTCTCTTGGATTTTTTGATCTAGGAAGCTCTCATTTATCTTATTGAACCACACCCTTGACTCAAATATCACCCCTCTTTATTATTTCTCAATTCTTAATATATCTGTTTATAAATTCTATATTCATTATCATTGGAATGTATCCTTGAATGAAAAAGATTCATCAACTCATTCAATCATGTAACATATATATATATTATTGCTAAGGCATCAAATATTTTATATTTATATGAAGTGATAATGTGATTGATATAAATTTTATTGTACTTCAGGAAAAATACATTGATTATTGGTATATAAAACCATATTGAATTATTTTAAATGTTGTTTTGGATCCTCATAAAATTTTCCATCACATATTAAATGTAGGGGAATTAACAGAATTTTTTTTACCAATTCCCAATTTGATATTCTTATATAAAATGAGTATTGGTTGATAATTAACATTAGTTTTATCCAACTCTTGAATTCTTGTATCATGTTCTTATTATTCGTAGTCATTTTCAGAGCATTATATTTTTTTGATGGGATACCTGAATGAAAACCATAAGGATAATAGATCGTATTATAATTTTTTAAATCCTAAACATATTATATAAAAATATTTTTGTATTCAATCCTAAATGTATGGAGAAACAAAAGTTTTTAGTTCAAAATGAATACACTGTATGGATCATGTTATCAATTAGAAAAAAAAAGAAATAAATTATGTTTAGCATATTATCATGATATAAGATTTTAATTCATGTTCATAAAAAGAATAACCATAGAGTGAATAATAAAGAATGACTGTAATAATAATAAATGACATAAATTAGAAATTAAATAATAACATACATTAGAAGTGGTGGAAGAAAAAACTTGTCTCCTCATATATGGTACTAAAGTGATGAGTGTTACGGTATTCACAGCAAAATATTTTACAATTTCTCAATCTAGAGAATATTGGACGACCTATTTCATTCTATTGAAGAGGAATTCAATTACACATACAATAAAAATATTAATTAAAGAATAAAAATAAATGAAACATATGGATAAAATTTAAGATGGTTTTGTTTAGTGACATTAGGAAAAATAGAATAAATGATAATATTTCTAGAGTTATGTGAGAAACAAAATAATTACATAAAAAATTATATTAATGATCATACTCGACTAATATAACACAACATTATTGAGTAATAATTAACCATTGTTATCAAATTAATTCAATTATTACTCCCTATGTATTTACCCTTGAGCACAGTGGATGAAAGTAAAACCACCCTGATTCTTGTAAATGAACCCTATGAAATTTTTTTGGATATTCAATCATGGTAAATATCTTATATGACTATTTGAAAGATGAATTATAATTATAATAACGTTATAGAATATCCACTACTCTATAAATAAGAATTTGTTTATTATGTGGATTATATTTTAAACCATTAAACATATCAAATATTGATTAAATAGAGAATAAAATATTTCTCTCCTAAATCACACAATATTGGAATTGAATTTGGGGAATGGTTCATTTACATTATTTAAAAAATTAAATAAATTACATTAAAGTTATTTTTTATGTAATAAAATAACTATACTAATTAAAAAAATAAAAAATGGTGGTAATAATTTGATAATCATAAAAACAACTAATGCATTTGTGGATTTTCTCTTGTTAACAAAATTGAAAAATTAAAATAATTAAAATAGTTAAAAAATTATCACTAATCATTATTTATATAACAATGAAAAAAATAAAGATATCTTATTAGGGGAAAAGATTATTTTTATTAATGATTATGTGATATTACAAGAAAAAACAAAAAGTAGCATGAGGAAGAAACAAATGATATCATTATTGTAAGAGATCCATAATAAAATTTTCCAAAATAAAAAATCACTTGATTACATAAATATAATATTTTATGTTCATTAATCCATTTAATTTTTTTCCTTGTGGATTATCCGTTTTAGTTGGGATATCAATTATTTTTTCATTTTTGGAATTTTAAATTTTTTTCTCCTGGTCAATTGATTTATAGTTTTGTAACTTCATCATTTATATAGAATATTGTTTCATTAATGTTTATGGTTACTTACTTTCTTTAGTTAGTTGGTAAAATTGTTTGGTCAATTGGTTCCTTTTAACTATCAATTGGTTCCATCATGCAGTTTTTTCATTCTTCATTTCAATTACTTTTTTCCATCATGTTGTTAACTGGTTCCTTCATGTGGTCAACTGATTTTATCTTATAAATATATTATTCTTAAATGAGATCAATATTCTTTATAATTTGATTATTTTTTTCTTCATTAGATGATTTTTATGGTTACATAGTTTGTTTTCTAGATCTATATAGTTGATCTATTCTTTTTTAATGTTTTATTATCATGAATAAAATTCCATATTTTCAAAATACCTAAATTTTCCATAATTATTCAAATTTATTATAACATAAAAAGTGGAATTTAAATCTTATATAAAATGATTTGTGTTATTTTTTTCAAGTATTAAATCTCAACTTTGAATTTATTAAATCTACTAGTTTTATATATGTCATCTAATCTAATTACAATTATAACAAATTAAAAGATAATTTAATATGGAATGTCGACCATGTTAATCTTATGAGTTATTAAAAGAAATATATCTGAGATCCTAAAGTATAATACATTCAACATTCATGAAGTTTCTTGTTTCATTAATGTCTATTCAAACTAATACAACTATCCTACGCCATTATAGTTAACAAAATTTCATTAATTCCTTCCTCCATTCAATTTTATGATTTTCATTACCACTTTCTACAAAAAAAACTTCTACAACATCATGTGATGATTGAGGTATGAGTATTTCCCATATCCTTTTTTATTCTATTAATGGTTTTTTATTTTCGTTAATCATTTACCTTTATGAAATCCAATTCATTAAATTCTCTTTCATTTCCCATATATTTGTTGGCTAATGGAGTATAATATTTCTACCTATAGGATCATTGTCCTCCAATTATTTTTTGTATATATGGAACTAGAATGATTTTTTTTTCTATTAGGTGGTTCTTATGGAAGAACAAGAAAAACAAATGAACCCTATTAATTTGAATTCTGATAGAAGGGGTGTAATCACATCTGATTATCTATTTTCTTTATAATTACCAAGTTTTACAATTAATGAATATAGATTATTGAACTATTATTATTTTGGTTAATTATAATTGAATGATATTATTTTTATTTGAGAACCATTTCTATTATAATCACACCACTAATATCATGTAAATGTCTTATTAATGTATAAAAAACTTGTTTAGTTAAAATGTAAAAACAATGTTAAAATACCTATGTGAAAAATAATTCATCATTGAGAGAAAAACCTTTTATATGTATTATTGTCTTATGTGGAATGGAAATGTGTCCTAATGTGTAGTTTATATTGCTTTTATTATCCTTGTGGTTATGTGACCGTTGGGGGTTTGAATAATTATTGTCTTCAAATTTTCAGATGTGGTATGTGTTATGGGTAGTGGATGTATACGGTGGAAGATATTTTGTTTTCAGGGAGAGATAATTGGGTTGTGTTTACGAATTTGGTATGGAATCCGATTGGTTTTTCAATGGTAAATTGTTTTAGAATCCCGATAGTGATTCAATGTGAGGTTGGTAATGAAAAACACATAATGGTTTCATATGAAATTTAATAAAGGTAAATTTGAAATTACATATGGTAACTAGTTTAATGGAGTAATTTTTATTGATAGGATAGTTAGAAATTGTAATTAAATATTGATTTTCATAATTGTGTATTATTATCAATTATAAAGTATAATGGAATTAATATTTATTGGTGGTTATCAATGAAAAAAGATAGAAATAGGGATGAATCTATAATTCAAATAAAATACATTATGTATTGTGTGTGGCCATTTTTTTGTGGTGAGACACATTTAGTAGTGGAAGTGTGTTGTATCTATTAAATTATGTTTATGATGATATGAAGAAGATAAGTTTGATGATAAACCTATGTGTCAATATTATGTGAAGTCTGTGTGTGTGTATATATATATATATATGCGTGTGTGTGTGTGTTTTTTTCATTATAATTTTATGCACACCCCATCTGTGTCGAGTAATACATTCCAATACAAAAATGTTTTTGGGGATGTTTTCTCCATCCACTGAGTGGATGGGAATGGAATTTGGATTACCACCTCATCACCAGACTTCATTCATATATAGAATTGTTCAATGGAAAATATAATGGTGTGGCCCATACCTAAATAATGGTAAAATTGGTGAGATTCCTAATTATGAGAGGATGTGATATGTAGTGGCGTCCATATATGATAGGAATAGGGAATGTGGTCGATTTACATCTTGTTCATGATACCATACTACCATTTTTGTGATCTTTTAGATTTATGTGTAATGATGCAGATGATTATGAGGTAATGGTACAATAGATTTACATGGTTTCATTTATTCTAGTATAGGATTTTGGGACCTATAATAGTGTTGGGAATGTTGGGATGGAAACTCTCCCACAATAGAGATGGATAGATATGTGGTGGTGATATGTCATAGAAGGAATGAAACCTCAAGATTTTTGACTATGTGGCATGCGAGTAAAAACTCATTCTTGAAGTATATGTGGGATTTACCAAACTATAATCTCTTGATATTTTCATAAAACTTGTTTTCATTATTTGGTGAGTGATACAAGTGAGGTTCAGATGGATAATTGACCTATTTACATTCTTATTAGTTGGTCTGTTTGTTCACTCATACTTTAGTATAGTCTTTTAAAATTAGTGTAGGATATAGTGGGTTTTATCATACTAAATATACCTAACGTACGTACCATAGAAATATTTTAACTACTTCTTAGGTTTCTAATAGTGTTTTGGATTCTTAATGGGACATCACTATCTTCAAATTTGAAGAAATTGTAAAAATGTTTCAATAATATTCCATTTTTTAGACATGAGAAATTATGTTACTCTTTATATGGAAATGTTAGATGGTTTGGATACATTTATTTGATTTCATAGAGTTTTTTGTTATTTTACATTATTCACTCTTTATTAATTTAATTAACATTGAGGAAGGCCTCCCGTTTTAGTGGTCTACAACCCTGGTGTTAGTCACGAACTAGGGGTCTGCTATAGATGGGGCATGGTATTCACTCGCACATTTTAATAACATCTGAAGGGGGTTATCTATAGAGGGGATCATGATAGGGTATTATCAATGGTTTTGGATGATAAATGTGATGGAGTTAAGAGTTAGTATTTTGTGAGTATTACATGAGTTGTGAAGGTAATATTGTTAGTTGAATCTTTTCTGTGAAGTAGTAAGGTAGAACAGTGTGAAAATATATATTTTCATCTCCATGTTGGAATATGAATGTAACTTAGGATTAACTAAATCCAGGGGAGATATAATGTTGATTTTTTTGGGTATATACAAATTAATTTTACATGTATTTGGTATATTTTTTATAATGATTTATTTGAGATAACATTGTGGATTAAATGATACAAATTATAAATTCATGAGTGGCTTTAGTGATACTAGTATTGTGGGTTTTTTTGTGTTAGTAATGTATGTTATAGATTCAATAAAATAATTATGGGTACACCTATCATATCTTGAACCATATTTTTAATTATAATTGTAAGGTGGTGTGTATGAGATAGAGTTACAAAAAGTGGAAAAAACACATTGTGTAGTGGATGAATTCCCATGATTTTTATTCGTGCATCTTCTCTATAATAATTATATATGTGCATGAATTATTTATTGGAATATAATTTGGTAATAAATTTAAACATTAAGAATTGATAATAATTTATTTTAGTAAATTGTATGTGGAATCATTTAGTTTTGAGTGGTTTTTTATTTTGTTTCTAGTATATACATATATATTAACAACATATCAATTTTTTAAAACTGATATAGTAAATTTTTTTAATCCTAATTCTTTTGTTATCATGTTATTTGGTGGTTTTTAATTTTTTTTATAATCTTATGGACATTCATATTAACATGGTAAAAAATGATTATCTAATGTTTCTATGGATATTCAGTAATTAAATTTCATTTTATGACATGTTTATTTGTTCAAAACATTTAACTAAATTTATTTTACTATTTTTAAAATAGTGCGTGTTTCACTAGGTGTTATGTTTTCATTTAATAATGGTTAAAAATTATATTTATAGTTTTTTGATGACTGGTTTAATGTATTTTTTATAATATATATTTAATGTTCCGATTTTAAATGATTTTTTTTTGAAATTCAATAAAAATATTTTAATGGATTTTTTGAGACATTAATATTATAAATATTTTTAGTTTCATATAACTATTTCAATGCATGGGATTCATGGAATGATTTTAATATTTTCTGAAATTGTTATTTTGTTTTAGGTCCTTTTAAACATGCTCCCAGAAATTAGATATTTGTATACTTCCATAAATAATATCCCAATTTAATTTATAATATTATTTTGGTGTATATTTACAGTGTCTAAGTTTTTTATAGTATAATGGTTGGATGACATCATTTTGGATAAGGTAAATATGTTTTATCATTATATACTAGTTGAAAAAATATTAATTAAATTTATGAGAAAATAAGATTATAAGTATTAATTAATATTTTTCCTTGGTACTTTTAGAATTTGATATTGTTGGCTAAAAACATCTATGAATATTCTAGAAATTAAAATTAATATTTCAAGAAGATTCTTAAAAAATGTTAATATATTCACTAATAAAAAATAATATCCATTGGATATTAATTTTCATTAAAACGACTTAGAAAAATTACCTTATAAATATATTTCATTACTAGAAGTTAATTAATTAAATAATGTTATGTTTAAACAGCATTCTTTTATTTTTTTAAACTCTTGGGCATGAAATTTTATTCCATGGGATAATATTAATTCATTATAATTACTATAATTTTTCTGAGTAATTCATTTAATTATATATAATACCATGGGGTGTGGATTCTAATTGAATTTCTTGTTAATCTTAAAGATGAATTGTGGACAATTTTTATATCAAATTGTATATAATGTAATATAAATAAATGTTATATTTTTTAAATTGAAATGTAAAATACTAATGAAATTTCTAAATGTATTTAGTACAACCCATAATATAGGGGTCCTTGTAGTGACAACAATAATCCCACCTCCGATAGGCCACGGGATGGAGGCTAGCACCGAGTAGGCATATCCCACAAATGGATGACATTTTATGATGTACCAATAAACATGCACAAATGTCAAAGCCAAAAAATTCTTGAACGTTAAAAGCAATAAGTAATGAATGCCTATATACATTGAGATACCAACCAAAGAGTACAACAGTATGAAAACTATATAGTAAATTGGTATATAATACATTCCCCCCAAAAGAAACAGTCTGCCACGTGAATGCACATGTTCCTGAAACCCATCCGCAGAAATCCCTACATGAAGGGTCGGTACAGAAATAGATTTCTAATGTCACTATACCACACTGATTCTATATGTCCTCTCTCTAAGAACCATATTTCCTTATTCTACCATGTACTCCATCAATTTATCGATTGTCTAAAAAATATGAGACACATGATATCATATCCAATGCACGAGTGACTATAACAATACTCAGTAGGACACACCGATAGAAAAATGAAATACCCCTAATAAATACTAAAAGTATACCCCAATTGAGACATATGATGTAAAAAAATAATCACAAAAAGTTTCATAAATATGGTGAGTTCACCCGTGTTTATGTTGAAAGCATGATGAAATGATTTACATCATAGTTCCCTGATCTCCTAGTCTCTATGAGACTAGAAGTGTCAATAGTGCATGGAGCGTCGATGGCACACGAAGAGATGATAGCGCATGGAACATCTATGATGCACATAGAATCAATTGTTCAGGGAGCGTAGTTGTAATCTAGAGTAGTGATGGTGCTCAGGGAGGATATAGTGCATATAACCTCATTGGAGAACAAATCATCGATGGCACATGAAGCGCCATTCAGTTATGATTCCCCCTGGTCATGTAGTCACCATTATCACAAAATCACCATGATCAAGTAGTCCCCATGATCACCTATGGACCAATATCACATAGTCACATAGATCACATAGTCATATAAAGATACAAGATTATTCTCCAAGAGTGCTTGTTCCCTGACTACACACTCCTTGATCTATTAGGCCAAATTCCAACTTCACCAAAAATACAACTGGAATATCTCAAAACGACCATCTCTTTCTGGGTCCGGACTATGTAGACGACTCATCAAATGGATGTTACATTCAAAAGATATGTCAATTCAGGAAAAAGGGTCTTGAATTGTCACGGTCTGACCGAGATCGGTCCGACTGACCTGACCTAACCCCATTTGGCCGACCAACCCAACCTGGTTGGTCTTGGTTGGCCTGAACCGACCAGGTTTTCCACCCCAAACTGCATTGCGTGGGCTGGTTTGGATCCACCAGACATGGTCCACCCTGTCTATGTCCTTATAGTCCATGTGGTCACTCGGCCGCATGGCTAACTGGCTACCCAAGTCATCTAGTGCCAGACCACATTTCAAATGGCCTACTTGCCCTTTCCACCGTGTCTAGTGGCATTGCAAGTGCCGTGGGATACTGTTAACACTATGGCCACCTAACGCGGCTCATCCACCTTGTGGCCCCATTAGGCTGAATCCTATATTCTAATATCTTGGCCCCCTACTACAACACCAAATTACCATAGAAATATTTCACTTCTATTAGTAATATGTGTTCCAGCTATACGGACTGTGAGTTCCAGAAACTTCCACCATGGCGACTGCCCTTATCTACCATACAGGTTAGTGGGAATCACCACCTGCCACTAGAAGCTGCTGGTGGCCCTGATTCTATGGGTCACCCCAAATTTCTCATTTTCTTTATTTTCAAGACAAATCCATATCATTGATACTGTAGTCCTGGTCATCATTTTATTGGGCTTGATCCATCTTTTCATCACTCTAGGGTTCTGATTGTTCTTGGAGCCACCCGAAAACATCATGCTGGGAACATAATAGTGAAGAACATGTATAATATTGGGATAAATGCACTTATGAATGGTATATCATCATCAAAAAAGTGGTCTTGGAAAATGATCTAGATCTATGGAATTTGTGTTAGATACAGTATTTAGTATAATACATATAACCTGCAATATATCCCCTCCCGCAATATATGATCAATCTGTGAAAAAATATGTTTTTGGATTAGTTTGTATTTGACATAGAATTAATAAATGGGAAAAGAGGAGATCCAAAATGGATCAACATCCTCCATAGTGGCTGGATTTGTCATTGATGAGGAGTGGGGTTTCATATCATCATCGATCCTGGATCCACCGGCGTTCGACATTGTTCTTCCAAGAGGATTTTGTATCCTTACCTCAATATAATTTTAAATGTTATTTTGATACCCCAGGATCCCTGATAATAGACATTAATGAATAAAAACCAACTCATCATAAATAATTTTTTTTACTGAAACAGTATAATGATATTTACATGAAATTTGTATATTTTAATGTCGACCCGCTCCAGCAGATGTCTGTAAATGTCAATGGTAAATCCAATTCTCTGAACACAATGGTTCCCTTATATTTATTATGCGGGAACTCGTTTATATGTTAATATATTATAATTTGGAAACCTCCCACACAGTTTATTAAAATCATAAAATTTTTAACTACATCATTCCAGGAACACAGGTCCATGGAATCTCATTCCATCCCAGATCATGGTCTTTGAGAATTCCAAATTAAATTCTAAAAATACAACCGTTGAAAATTGGATTCATTAAATTATCTCGGCCATAGAAATTTACATCCTTGAAATCCAAAATACGGGCTAATCAATATTAAAATGAGGGTACTGAGCACAAATCTCTGCCTTCCGCTCCCATTTTTTCTCCTGGAGATTCCCATGATGCAACAAAATGTGCTATAGATGAATCGGCCACCCACGAAATATCTTCTCTTATATATCCTAGATCTCTGCTGGGTACTCTAAAAAAGACACATCACCAACAATGTCTATCTCACCCTAGTCGATAACATTATATGGATCATGAACATACCACCTTAGCTACGACACATGGAAACATCATGCACTTGGTGTAACTACTGGGGTAGATCTAGGTGAAACATCACCTAACCAACTCTAATTAGAATCGAAAAAGGGAAGATGTATCTCTGATATGACATGTTGCCCGACCCAAATCTATGCAATTCTAGCTATGGAGAGCCCCAAAAGAACACATAGTCTCCCTTATAAAATATAACAGCATCCATTTCATATTATCATTTGACTTATGGAAAGTCTGTGCAATCCTCAATCACTCTGGGATGATCTAAACATTCTCAGAGGTAGCCCATACCATACCTGAACCAATTAGTGCTAAATCTCCAGGGTCTTTCCAACAATGGGGTTACCTTCTTGGTCACTCGTACAAGGTCTCAAGTGGTACCATACCAATGGTATAGTGATATAAAATTTTATATGACAACTCTACAATAGGAATGTGGTCCTTCCAACAACGAAAAATGTTTAGGATCCAAGAACCGAATATGACCTCTAGAAATGGTATTGTCCTCTCAATCTAAAATTTTTTTTGGTGATGACTCATCTTTCGCAAGAGAAACAGGGCCTTAAAAAACTCTTATAATCCCTTTTAAAACTTCTATGTAATGAAAGTATCACGATCTAGGACTATCATCGCTGAGACTCCATGGGGTCAAATAATCCAATACATGTAGGGGTGTCACATTCTATTTCTTAAACTCTTCTTAGGGATCACTTGGAAGGGGGAAGACATGGTGAGTGGGTAAACAATAACCATGATGGTATTGTGACACTAGGATTATCATGGTAAACCCATATGAAATTACATATATATCCCATCCAAATTTCACTCTAGAACCTCAAGAGGATGGTTCATTCCTGCTGGAATCTAATGACCGACCTTCACTTGCTGAAAAGTGAGGTGTATTAAAATGAACTCTTCCACAACCTTTCTTATCACTGGACACCATAAATGACTTTAGTGGTCTGGTTACATATTATCTACTCCAAGATTTACTACTAATAGAGATGTATGAAACTTCCAAAATATATCCTCCTGAAACATCACTCGAACTAATATGCACCCACTTTTAAGAACGACATGCTACCCACCGTTCGAATATGCATCTGTGGAATGCCATGTGGACATATGAGAAAATAGAGATTTACAGTATGTATCTCCAAGCAGTTCCACCATGACTCACTTTAAGAGTTAATGGGTGACTATAATTGACTAGAGATACGATTATCCATCTCAATCCAAAATGGATATCTATAAAGAAACCAACTACTCTGATGCCTCACACAGCAATTACAAGATAGATCTCCTGTTGAGTGAATCTACCAATATGTTCCTATTCCAAAGAGTATAGAAGATATCAATGTCATAGTAAAGGAATAAATATAGCCATCACCTATGTCTTAGGTTCATATCCTTCTGAGATAAGATATATTTTAAACTCTGGCGGTAAAATTGAATAGTAAATGGCTCATCTATATGGTATTGTGTCCGCATCTTCAATGTGAAGACAACTACTGCTAGCTCAACATCATGGGTCATATAGTTCTACTCATCGTACCTTGACTAGCATGATCCATAGGCAATCACTCATTTTTCTATATGTGAAAAATACCATGCTTGTTCCATGATGATCACAGAACAACATGAACTCAACACCCACATCCAGTAAGATAAATATGGGGAGTGCAATTCAATATCCATCTCTTTACTCGAAAGCACTACTATAACTTATAATGGTTTCCCCTTCTATTTCATGTCCCTCAAGGGTGATGCTACTATAGAAAAGTCAGGATAAATCCTCTGAGAGTACTGTACCAATCCAAGGAAAAACCACACCTTCAGATCACACCGGGGTAGCTCCTAAGAAAGAACTAATTCAATCAGTTTTTTAATATACTGCAAATCAACTCTTTGAAATGATATTTTCCAGATAATTCACCTTCTAAATCTAAAAATGACACTTAGATATCTTCTTACTTATTCAGTGTTGTCGAAGCGAGTCCAAGACCATCCTCACGTATATTGTGTGCATCTCCTTAGATACCGAGTACACAAGGTTATCATCAAGGGAGACCATGATGAACCAATCTATGTAATTATGGAAGATCCACTTCATGTGTCTCATGAACATTGATGGTGTGTTCTTCAAGAAAAATGGCATCACTATGTACTCGTACTGGCTATACCGACATCTGAAGCCTGTCTTTGGTACATACTCTTCCTGTACTTGATGTTCATGATAGTCATATCTGAGTTCTATCATACAGAACCACTTATCTCCCATCATTTGATCAAATAGGTTATCAATCCTTGGTAGTGGATACTTAATTTTCATAGTCACCTAGTTCATGCACTAGATGATCAAACATAATCTCAGGCTCCCGTCTTCCCTCATGGAAGATACGATTTGGTTGCCCAATGTGAAACAATAGGTTTCACTAGGCCATTCCTACACAAGTCCTACAGTTGTACTGTTAACTCACAAGGATCTGTGGAAAAAATATAACTTAAAGGTGTAGATATCGATTTCATCCCAGTGTATAGATTAATGAAGAAATTATTTTGTTAGTGATGATTTAATCCTGGAACATCTTTAGGAAAGACAACATCATACTCATCTAATACAACAACAATTTGAGGAATCGTCTCATCAAATACACCGAGGGTCACACTAGCCAACTAGTGTCCGATCGACTTCAACCTCTTACATGTGAGTCCATATTAACAACCTTGGTTTCCTTTTCTCTGAAAATGGAAAACCCAATCCCATCTCCAAAGACAAACCACACTCTATACCTAAAAAAAATCTGGGAATGGACATCAGGAAACAAATAATTACACATAATGTTTTTGTAAGGCCTAAATGCATCCACCAATGAGATCCCAGCCATGAATCTTTACTTCTATATTATAGTCTCATAGTTTTCGCCAGTGAGTTATCATCAAATCCTCTCCTCTACGAGTCTATAAGCGTTGGGATCAAGTCAACAATTCCACTAGAATCTCAAAGTCTCAAATAAAGGTCGTAGTGAAAAAAAATGACTAGAACTTGCATCTATCAAAACTACATCAATGGTTGAAAAGAAATAGATAATAACTCTAATCATATTGGGTGCACTATGGATGTAATACATCATCTCTTGAAGCTAGTATAATCCAATTCCATATGATCCATATGCTCCTGGTGGACCACCTGGGGTGGTGACTGTAGTACATCTATCCTCCGCCCACCTCCTAATATATGAGCATATCTTTTTTTTGACCAAATCCATACATACCACTCTTCTATCAAATATTTATCTGACTATGTTGTACCTAGAATGTATGATGATCATTCGTACTATGAGTTATGAAATTGGTATCAATGTTTCCTTGAATGCCACACAAGTAACACAACATCTCCTTCAACTGACTCTATCTATCATAGGTGACCTAAACTGTTGATCCAACGTCATGGGGGTCTTCTACTATTGCGTTTGACCCTTTTGGTTCTATGCTGCTACTACCTTCTATCCAGCAATGAAGACCCTACATCCTGATGCCTACTAGTAGCTCCCACTAATTGGACATTATCTATAAGAAATCACTCACCAACGAGGGATTTCTCTAGTACCCCAGCATATATAGGGTTGCTAATGGAATTGTTGGATGACCTGATCTCATAGAAGACCCCCTACTCGAAGGTTTGGTAACTGAAGAACATGTCCCACCACATAATATATGTGTTACAAGAGGGATCTATAAATTTCGATGACTACTCCGCAATTGTTGAACTTCCCTTATTCAAATGAAGTATCTTGTATATGATCATAAATAATAATTTCACTCTAATGAACTCATCCTTGATGATATGTTCAATGAATGTCAAAGATATATCTATCTCGTCATGCATCTTAATAAATAATCTCTTCCATCTCCATGATGATTCTTGTAAAAGACTCACAACTATGACAACCATTTCGTCAATAGGCATCCTTAGTAGATGCAATACACATGTAACTACCTCCATCCAATCCCTATCCTCCTTGGGGTCTGGATCACCCCTGAACTTATGAGGTCACTACCTTTGGAAAACATGCAACATAATCAAATCATGTGCATCATATACAAGTGAAACTGGTAGTAACTGATACTATTCGTGTGGTGGTATCGCTGGTAGACCACCTAGGGGTGATATCCCTCATACAGGTGCCTGTAAAAACAAATTATCTCTAAAAGCATTATCCTTGTGATCATCCTTCAGAATCCTTGATAGCTATATGTGTGGGTGCATCCTGAAATAAACCAATATGTACCACCATTAATAGATTAAACATGGTGATATTATACTAACACAATAAGGGAATAAGAACACACTAAATAATAAATGAATCATGTGCCATTTATTTTCCCCGCAACTAGTATTTTCATGTACCGAGTTGAAAATAAGAATTCAGGGTCAGTGTGTATGTATACGTTGCCCACTATGCCCACACTACAATCCCTATTCTGATATCCAAACTCGAAACACTTTATACTGTTTCGCCAAACCAATCTAAATAACTCTAGGTTAACTATGTATCATTGGCCACCTTTGATACCACTATGAAATGAACCGTTATATAAGGACTCATGCAATGACTACCCCAATCCCACCTCTCATAGGCTAGGGGCAGGCCACTAGTATCATGTAGGAATATCCCACAAATTGGAAGAATTATCTTATGTACCTAACACATGCAGTCATCAACAAGTGCAAAGTATTGTGAAAAGTAAAAATATTAAGTAAATAATTCATGCATACATTATGTTACCATCCAAAGAGAATGATAATAGGAAATCTAGAAAGAAAACTGACATAGGCTATAATACCACCAAAAGAAATAGACTTCCATGTGTATTCAGAAGTTCATAAAGCTCTTCAATAGGAAAACCAACCTAAAGGTTTGGTATAGAAAAAATTTTCTAATGTCACTAAAGCACACATTGTATTTCTTTCCTCTCTCTAATAACCAACTAGCTCCAGTCCACCAAGGATTCCATCAAAGTGTCGATCATCTACAAAAGATAAAACATGTGTAGGTATAGCTCGTGAAAGTGTTAGAAAAACATTACTCAGTAGGACACCCTAAAAACACAATGGAAATACCTTATAAAAATAGTAAAATTATATCAAAAAGGAACCAAATGAAGTACACCATAATGGAAAAACATGAAGTACAATCAATATTTTCAGATCACATTGGTGAAAGTATAAATAATGAAGAGAAGGATTTCCAGTTATAGTTCATAGATCGTCATATCTATATGAAAATAGATGTTTCAATGGAATACAAATCATTAATGGTGCATGGAGTGTCGATGTCACATAGAGCATCAATGGAAGATGGAGCGTCGATGACATCTGGATCGATGATGGTGCCCGAGGCATCGATGGAGCACTGAGCATTAATTGCGGACAAAGAGTTGATTATGAACATAACATCGATGGGTATTATATCCCCTATGCCACATTGTTTCCATGATAAAGATGACACCATGATCACATAGTCACCACGATCAAATATCCATAGAGATCACATAGACATAGAGATCCATTGTATTATGCTCGTAGTTAGCCCGTTATGGGTACACCTTCTTCTCAAGTCATTACATAATTTTCCAAATTTCACAAAAACTCATATAGAGTATCTCAAAATGAATGTATCCACACAAGGGTCTTAGAACTGTAGAAATCATTTCAAAACATGTTTCCTACGTTGTCAATCTACACTTGTTGCGTGGTCTGGTTTCCACTGGCTTCTCCAATGGTCACCACTAGAGTGACTTTAGTCCTCCACCACTACCAAACAAGTCTACCATTGCATGCCACTGGGTACTGGCTCATTCCACCGAGCCCCATCGTGTTTCACCAGGGACTTACATGTGCCACTAGGCGCTTCCATTCACCACCTCTGGAGCCGGTGGCTGGTAGCACTAGTTCCATGTGTCATCCATATTTCTCTAGAGCTCTTTTTTTAGAAAAATTCGTATACTTGATCATCGGGTCACAATCATCATTTATTTGGGCATAATCTGGTTTTCTATCGCAATGAGGGTCCCATCATTCCTAGAAACACCCCGCATCATTAGGCCGGGAACTGTAGGCTTCCAATGTCAAGCCTTGAACTGTAGGGTTCCAATGGTGAAGAACGTGTATAACAGATAGAGAAATACACATATCAATGGATTAATGTCTCCAGACAAGTGTTCTTGTCCCACACCATAAATCTTAGTAATTTGGGTTAGAAATGCTATCAAATCTAATCTTGATATCGCACAATATATCCCATATCGCAACATACGACCGATCGATGGGAAAGTCTATTCATAGATTTGTCCACTTTCATCATTGAAATCAATAAGAAGAAAGCATGGAATCATAAAGAGATCAATATCCTACCTTGAGGTTGTATCGGTCATTGATGATGAAAAGGGTTCCATATCAATGTCAATCCTTTATATTCTTAGGTTCGTTATCAATATTTAGAGAGGTGTCTGCCTCATTGCCTCAGTGAAATTTCTCAATTTTCTCGGATAACCATATATTATTGAAAATATTCTTTAACTAAATGAAACAAACTCAACTTAAAATAATCAATTTTTATTAAAATATTTAATCATAATTACCTCCAATTTATATCATTTACAATAAACCCACATCAGATGACGTTTGTTCCCACCAAAGGTAAACTCACTGCTCTGAACACAATGGTTCCCTCAAATTTCTTATATGAGAAATCGTTTATGTGTTATACCCATTTAACAAAGGAAAACATCCATCCATTATTAAATACATATGATTTTTCACCACATCATTCTAGGAAAAGTGGGCCTTAGAATCTCTCACTTTCTCAGGGCCTGGTCTCGGAATATTCCAAATTAATTTATTAAAATAAAACTGATGAATATCTGATTCAATAAAGTATTTATCATTTCATATTAAAATTTATGACATATTAATGTAATCGATTTGGTTTTTAGTATTGTTTATTATCCTATGTTTCATTATTTAATGAATACTAAAGGGGACATGTAGAAATTGAATTCATGGAAAGGTCAGACATTAATGAATACTATATATTTTTAATATTTTATGATGTTTTAATTCTCTTCATTATAAAATTATACAACAAATGGAAAGGAAACATACTAGGATAACCCACATAAGATATTTTTGGAACATCTCAAAACATTTATTGATACCAAACATTACATTACACATTTTATTATAAATTGAATTTCTCTATTTTGTTGAATATTTATAACATTATGATATTATTATTTAATATTTGAAAATATTGGTGAAAAATTCATTACAAAATATTTATGTGTGATTAAAAATGCAATTCTTTAATAAAAAAACACTTATTGTTTATTTCATGCATATATATTGCAATAAAATGTAGTTGATGCATGCCACATTAATTTTAATGTTTTTCCAGGCCCGGATATGTTAGATTCATATGTTTGAAGAATATTAAATGACATGGACAATTCTCATATAATTATAATATTCATGGAATATGTATTGAATTCTTAGTGATAAACCATTATCATTTTGGAAATTTTTATGGAACTATTTACCCCATTCCAAATATGGTATATTATTTATTACGCTAAATATATTTATATTATATGAAATCTCAACAATAAAATTACATATATGGTCTTTAAATATATTTATTTCCATAAAGAATAGTATTTTTATTATTTTGTTAAATATTTTGAATCTGAATAGAAAATATTAACATCATTGTTGAGAGGAAATTTCTAATGATAGGAAATCATTACAATAGTTAATAGGAATAATGGGATAGTCTATGTTCCAAACCACACAAATGTTTTACTAAAATAATTAAGTAAAATAATGAAATCCCTTATATACATAAAATAATGTTTTTATTGTTAGTAATGTTATTAAATAACGATTTTTTTGGAAGGGATATCATAAATAATGAAATAAATGAATATATATTTTTTTATTTTTTTAATATGAAAGTATTTAACTAGTGCAGTATAATGTTTATACTATTATTATTTATAGATTTCCAATTATAATTCAAGGGTACAATGTATGTGTATAATTTAAATAGTAGTTTTAATTATGGTTTAAATAATATTACTACATTTAAAATAAATAACGATATTCTTGAGGAATTACTAAATAATGTATAATAAAATTTATTGAATATTATTTTATTATTTTTTTATTCTAGGTGGTTGATTTCTATGATGTTTCTTGGGGGAATGATTTTTTTTACAATGGTTTCTAAGTTACCTCACATAAAAAGGATAATGAATTATGGTCAAAATGAAAAAATGTATTTGAAAATATGAAAACAAGTAATGCAAAGATACTATCGACACAAATTTCTTAAGATGTGAATGATAAAAAATTAGTTGATTTGTCATTGTTTTTTTCTCTTTACTATTGTGGTTGGTTTTCTTTCCCTTTCTATGATATTCTTTTCTAATTAATATAAGATGTTTTTTGTGATTAAATTTTGGAATCTCTTATTGTATATAAATAATAATTATATATGATAATTAAAAAACGATACATTATAATATATAATTTAACATAAATAATACATACCTATGTATTATAAATTTATGGAAGTACGATTGATTGTTGTTAATGTGTGGATATGGTTGGCATATTTTGTGGGATGGAAAAATAATATTTGTTAATGGTTTAATAAATAGATTAATGCATAAATATAAATGTTTTTGGCTTGTATATGTGGTGGTTTATGAGGAGAAGTTAATAAATTGGTGGGTTGACATGGTATGATTGTGGTGTTGTGACTATATGGTCGAAATGATGGTATATCAATATGTGTGGGATCTGAGAGTGTCTAATGGTTGATGTGAAAGTTAACTCTTTTGGGAGAGTAGTATAACGGTGAAATGTTTTCATTCTCAATGATATTGAGAAATACAATGATGCAGTCCCATTTATAATTCATTTTCCTGATACATCAATAAAAAAGTTCTATTTGAGAGGTATGCCACTTGGTTTCTAACATTATGGGGTTTCTTGTTTTATTGCGAAGTTATTGTGATAGTATCCATAAATCAAAAGTGGTTAATATTGAATGATTATTCATCTCGAGTGTTTCTATTTATATATAGTGTGTGTTCACTCCTATCAATGAAGATATTGTATTCATGTTACCTAAATTTGAGGTTATATTTTTTTTTGAAGAAGAGAAAATGGTAGAGGAATATGATGATACACGCTTATTACACCATGGTTAATTTGACTGTTTGTTATCTTCGAATACTTGGAGATGATATGTATCAACCATATTATTGGTGTGAGATTCAATATCTATCATAGTTTATGATTTCAAATGGATGTGTGTTTTTTCTTATGATATAATGATTTTTTATTATTATAATAATAACATTGAGTTTTATCTCATGAGGGATTATTTGGAACCACTTTCCTTTTCCACTTTGTGAACTATTTTGATTCAAGATGAGGACAATAAACTAATATGAATATTAAGTATGAGAATGAAATTTTTGTTATATAATTTAATGTATTATGTTTTTAATACCACTCCTTTTAGATTTCATAAGTCCTGGAAGTGTCTAGATGAATTTTATGTATTTATTCCAGTTTCGAATTTCTAAATATTTTTATGATGGAAACATGAATTTAAATGTGGTCACTTGTTCCTTTATGTGGTCAGTCTTTCACTTCATTTGGATAATTATTTCATTCATTTGTTCAGTTAGTTACATTGTGAGGTTAGTTGGTTCCTTCTTATAGTTGAGTTTTCCATCATATAGTCAGATGGATCCTTCTTATATTCTATCGGTTGTTTCAGTTGGTTGGATGGCTCCTTTGTGTGGTCCATACATTTGTTCTTACATTCAGTTTCATCCATCATGTATTTATGAAATTTCTTCAAGCCTTTCATGGGTTTCCTATTTCAGTGTGTTATTTCATTCACATGGTTGCTATTTTGGATTTATGTGGCCAATCCATATTCACCATTTTATCACTAGTTTAAATATATTTTATTTACATTCAAAATAAATTAATATTATATAATGAAATGAAATATTATTTTAATATAAAATGGGAAAAATAAAGGAATAAATAAATAATTTCACAAGTAGTATTGTATGAAAAAAATACCATATTTTAATTTCCTAAACCTCATGGTATTAAATGGTTCATTTTATTTGTCTTAAAGGAAAATTAACAAAATGATAATATTAAGTGATTTTTTTTGTTCATGTTAAATGTTATTATTGGATCAATTTATGGAATGTTATTTTACATTAAATCCTTGTTTTGAATATTTTATTTTATTTTCAAGTCCAAATGAACAAAAACCATCTCCTTCAACAATGAGGGTTGTCTGCAGTCACATGAAGCCTTCATGATTGTGATTTCAGTTTTGTTCATGCCCTATTTATTCATCTGGTTTCTACAACAACATGTGACATTTTTTTATAAGAGTTTCTCCCTATATATTTTTCTTTATATGAACATTTTATCATTTTACCACCCTAATACCTTTGGGGTATCCTAGAAATTAAATCATTCCTCTATAAACATAATTTTTGTTTTGCATGGATTATAGGATTCCCTAGTAAGGGATACCTATTATTCTGTAATATTATGCATTTATACAATTATCATTATTTTTTATAAAATATATTTGTTTCAAATTTAATAATAAATACAATGAAATAGACTAAAGTTAATTGGATGTTATGTGGTGTAATTTCATAAATTTATTTATTTTCATACTATTAATAATTTTTTCTCTCAAAATAGTTAATTTTTTTGGAAATGATTTTTGTTGATATTGTGAATTGTAAATTATTTTATTTTATTGAGTATATTTATTTTTATAAACCTACCACTCATAAAAGAGTAAGAACTTATAAATTATAAATGAACCGTTTTGTGAGAATTTTGAATTCATGTAAAAATATCTATGGAAAAATGATGAATTTCTGACTGAATCGCATTTTTAATGAATTTTGTAGTTATCTGGTTTCTAAATATAATGTTTTTTTATAATAATATGTTATTTTATTACCATATGGTTGTGTGGAAATTTTGGGGATTGTATGATAACGGTGCCAACTTGTTCAGATGAAGGACGTGTTAACTATAGTGGATGTATGTGGTGGTATATTAAAAGTTGGTGTGTTATATTATATGGTTATACTATTTGATTTGGTAGGGTATTTAATGGGGTTTTCTATAGTGACTTGTTTTTGTATCCATATACTGAAGGAATATGATTTTTTTTTCTAATTTGAGGGTAATAGTATATGATATAATTTTATATATTTAGAATTGTATTTAAATGTGTTATATAGTTAAATGAATTGAATTATTATGATTGAGATAGATATAAATATGAATGAAATGTAAAAAATTTTATAGTGATTTTTCGAAAAATATGATTTAAAATAGATTAATTAATCATGTGATGAAATCAATTAAAATATCACGAAAGGTGGATAAATATTTAAATGATATAAATGAATCTATGGAATATTTGTGTTGGTTTTATGTAGTGAGTTTCATTTACTAATGGAATGATGTTTTAAATATATTATAGATTTTATGAAAATGTGGAGATAATTATTTTTATGTGAAACATTTAGTCCATGATATTGTGTTCTCTACCTGTTTGTATGTAAATAAATGCACTTATTTTCATGTAACCTTAATAGGAACCAAAATCATCCCTGACCATCATTATACAGTTATATCAATTATTATTACTATTAGTGGTGGATTATATGCCCATATATGGTTCGAGTTATTTTCTTTGTAAAAAATTATAATACTTGAAGGATTATTTTCGGAGTGAGAAATTGAGAGAGTGTGGGATTCTAATCCTTGATGAGTTAGGGATTACTTTTTGAAATATATTAAATATATTAAATACCAAACATGTGTCACCGTCTGGAAAATGTGGCGGAAACCATAAATGAATGATTGTATTTGAAATATGATTCTTCTCATGAGTTCAAAACATGGGTTTTACCCTAGGATTGACATAATCTTTTGGCAGTTAGGAACTTGGATGAAATCCATTCTAGGTGTAAATAATAAGCTAAATAAATAAATTTATTAATTTCATTATGCTCACATACTGACATATTTTTTCATCCATAAATATATTTTTATGAGTAGGTCTTTGAAATTTCCTCTAAACCATGGAGACCAAGAAATCATTTATAGGAGATCATTCTTATTGGAAAAACTTTGATCAGAATGAGGATCATTACACCATTTGAATTCAATGATCGAACCAATAACAAAGAAAATTTCTCATTATTCATCCTTATTAAATCCACCTTGAGGTTGGATGGCGGTTTTGTTTGGACTTGTCCTTACTGGAATCACCAATGAAAAATTACAATCAATTGATTAATTGAGTTATTTCGGGTTGATTTTATTGCGAGTATGGTTTTTTTTTGGGAATATTGTAGAATTTTTTGTTTTATTGATTGATCATTGTATATTTTTTAATAAAAATGAATCTATGAAAACCCAATAATGTTATAAATTCCTTCCTCTAAAGGGTTTCATATATTTCTCCCTCCTTTCATTCGTCATTCATTGCTGATATATTTTTTGGACGGTCATTTGAAAATAAAAGATAAACAATGGTTGTTCACATATTTCATGAGATAATGGGTTGTTATCACAAATCTTGTTTTTAATCGATGATGGGATTGATTTTTGATATTGGTGATTACTAATTGGGATTATATATAGATGTGTAAGTTTATGATTTCGAATGATTTGTGATAGTGAAGCTACTTGTTGATTTACATGAAACTATAATAGAAAAATATTCCATATCTATTGACTATCAATCTCAGTTAAACAATATTTGAAAACCATGGGTTTATGGTGTAATTGATGACGAAAGTGAGGGTTTTTTATTCCACATTAATACCTATGGGTTCTGTGAAATACTAGACTACATAGCATGTAATCAATGAACAAATTCTATATATGGGACCCTATGTGGTGCTAGGTGTCTTTTATAATGAAAAATTCCTCATAGTGTGCGATATATATCACATGATATATGACCATTAACTTCCATCTCGATGTCTACCACATCATGTATATTGAAACAACAACAAGTACATTGTATTAGAAACACCATGTAGTGAAACACAGATAACAGTTGGCATATAAGACCAAGTACATAGACATGGTGTACACAGTCCTAAGACGGATGAACCACTGAGTTACATGATGAAATCTACACTCTATGTACCTTAATTTAATTTCATGTGTTGTAAAAAACATCATGTCATGTAATGAAAAGAGACATTAACAATTAGGATTAGTGAGGCACTCTATGTGATCCTAGAGAAGCGTCATCTACTCCATTTTGGAATGGATAGATTCCTCTTTTAACTAAATTGAGATCTATTCTTAAATAGTTTGGGAATCCTCATATTAGTATTGGTTGATTATGTTTTCATCCTTCATTCCTATGGGTGTTTAATGATGTTTCATATTCTCATCATAATGGGTGACCCCTATATAGCATACTGATCTATTTTGTAGTAAGGGAGTGTTCCTTTATTCTAGAGGGAGTTATCATAGATTTCTTTTTCTACTAACTCAATAACCTGGAGAATTAATTCATATGAGAGGGAAAGAGTGATCCTCATTCCATAATATCTCCAGATATAGTTTTTTTGTAGTTTACATGTCCAATATTTACATAGAAATCAAACCTCTATTAAGAAAGATGTTTCCAATAGGGTCTACAGTCCACATAGGGATCCTTAGGCTTGACCCCTTGTCTTTGTATTGAGATCTAATATTTATAATGTGGTATTATTATGATGGAGTTTATATCACTGATAAATACCCTTGTTATTAATTTTGACTTTTTATAGATACATGATGGGTTTTACTTCATGGGTGGGTTTCATATTTTTCAGTATAGCACCAGGAATATATTTTTCTAGGACAAGCCTTTTCTCTCAGTTGAGTTCCATTAGGGGTCGCAAGGCTAACTGATTAGGATCACCTGGATTATAAATCCCATGAAACCACACAACATTTCTATTATTATTAGTTGTTTTGACCAAATGGGTGTGGATTATTTCATACTTTATTTGTTTATTTTATTTTATGTCTCCCATTATGATTGATATATCTTTTGATGATATGACCCCTCATGATTCATTGTGTTTGGTTATTTTGGAGATTCCAACTAGGTATTGTTATACAGAAACCTTTACGGAATCAACCCAGGTATGTCATATCTAGTGCAGATGAAAACCCTTTTTAGAAGTCCATGGGGAATATGAGTAGGAGGATATAGTTTTGGATAGATAGACTGGGGTGTAAACTTGTGTTTAAATCTATATAATTCACAACCATTTGAGAAGGTCATAATTTATTTCTAGTTTTGGGTTGGCCTTTATTTCACCCATTTTTATTCCTTCAAAAAAATTATTCTATAATCTAATTGTGGGATTATAGATGTATGAATGAATTTTTATCTCTTGTTTTACATTTCCACATTGTATGGGCTTCAAGACTTTCATGTTAATATTAGTACTTTAGGATAATACCTCCCATGTGTGTGATATGAATTATTAGTGCTAGTTACTATCTCCTAGCCTATTTGATGTTGGATTGGGGTAGTTGTGTCTCATACCCCATAGGTCAGGTCATGATAGAATTTAATAAGGGTGAGTAACCAACTTGTAGTATTATGACACTGCAATTTTTTTGGAATGGATTTCAGATTTTCTCTTATATAGATATGATGATTGGTTTGGGAACAAGAGAAATATTTTAAATGAGATTCGAGTATGGCTCCCAAGAAATATTTTCCAGTAATGTTGTTGTAATAATCGAATCGATTCACCAAGATCCTAATAACCTACTTGTCGACTCAGTACATGTAGAAATGTTTTATAGGGAAAAATATGGTACAAGAATCATATAGTAATGTGATTTTGGTTTCCATGTATTTATTTAGTCTTTTAACCATTTAAACTCATTGTTTATGGTATACCATTTTTTCATTCATTTTTTATTCATGAATAATGCCAATTATGTTTCTATTTTATATTTGAGAGTTTAATTTATTTATTAATGAGGATTACATGTAGGGGTCTGGTCAGGATGTATGTTTTTTGTTGAGTCAATAGCTGGTAGAACCATTACCGGTTGTGTAGTACATAGAAGCACCTCATAAGGTCTGATTGGATGAATATTGTAAGACTGAGACATGTGTGGTTTGGTTTATGTGGGATGAAGTTATATGTATTTCAGGCATACAATTTAGGGTGTTTTTATTTAATAATTAATGTATTTAATTAATTATTATTTACAATTTTTTAGAGATTTAACTTGTTCAATGTTTTTTGGAAGGATATAATGAATCATTTGAAAATGAAACCATGATGAATTTTAGATATAAGACGAGGTGTGACAAATGATTTTTGAGAATGTAGTGCCTTTGGAAAACTAGAGTAGAACAGTTTCATAATAGGTAAATAAATTACATGAAAAGAATTATTCTGCACACTACCAGTACTACTATAAGTCGTGATAAAAATTTTCACTATGATGAACAATTACACGTCATATAAGCACATTAAAATATGAGATTTTTGGATATATTTTTGAAATAGATACTTCCAAATTCAAGTCAACTGAAAACTGAAGGATTACATGACATGTAAACACATTACACGTCCCTAAAATTTTCAGGACAAGATTAAAGACACTGTATTTTGAGTATCTTCATTATTGGAAAAAATCTATGATGTCGAACACACCAACGAGCAATATTTTGACCTATTATAAATGATCCTAATCATTATCAGATCTCATATAGAGCCTATTGAATGGGATAAAGGAAACTTTTGTTTGTTACATTCAGATACCAAGATCAAATCATGTAGTAAGAAGATATTGGGCCATTCATGATTTTAACGACCCATACATTACATACATTATTATTGCTTTAGAATTGAAGCCTAATTATTACAACATATAACAAAACCATGGTAAGACCGTATAGGTATAGTGTCTTCAAAAACTGGGAAACATAAACAACATGTTCATAAAGAATCTACATTTTCTCCAATTTATTTCATCATATCTAGAGTCCCTTTTTGGAATATCCTACTTAATACCCTTCTTCCTAACCCGGGGAAAAGAAAACATACAAAAGGGTGAGATAAAATGCTCAGTAAGGGTAAAAAAAGAAATATCAATCATATCATATTCATATGAACATAACAATTTGAATATCTTAACCTACAAAAGAGATCATAATATCATAACATGGGATAAATCATAGTAATGAAATGTAATCCCAATAATCATAAAATAAAACATGAAACATTGTGTAATTCACACATAATAATTGAAAATCATTTCATATTATTCAAGACTCAATTCCAAGACTATCATAATGGACAAATTCCATTTCTGAACCGAGTTCACTCCTCATTCCAGTATAGAATCACTGAACCGGTTTAACTTTCCGTTCCAGCCCTGTCTATCTCATGAGATATGATCTCCATATAAAGAAAGCTAATCCATGGCAATAATCACATAAAATACCACTATAGGAAGGATCAGAAGATTTTTAGCAAGCACTTTCCCACAAACATCAATTGGATAATAATTATAAACTTTTGATGCGAAAATTGTGCCATTATGAGTTGTCAGATCTAACTGAACATCTAATTGTTGAGGTAAAATGGAGATACCCTTTGAATGTTCTTAAGAAATAAAAGAGTGGGTGGATACAGAATCAAATAAAACATTTTCTACTTCTGAGTGGATGGTATGTGTAGCTTTCACCACTTCGTTATCATACTCCACATCGCCGATGGTAATTGAATGTGACATTTCATTGTCATTGGACTTCTGAGTTTGTTGATGTCAATCATCATCAACAACCCTTGGATTTGGGAATTTATTGGCATAATTCCCCACCTATTTTCAATTTAAACATTGAAGTGGTGGAGGTGCATTCTGTGTACCCCTTTCTTTTTTCGCATCATTAGACTTATTCATCCCATTATTTCGACATTCAGCTGCCTGATGACCTTCTTTTCCACACTTAAAACATTTTATTGTCCCTTTAAAAAAATTCCCTCCATGTTTCTTTCAACAATTTGAGCATAAGGGAAAAATCATCCTCTTTTCAGTGTGGTCTTTAGATTTTCCTTTGAATTCCATTTTCATCTTCTTATCAAACCCATATGACTTATGGGTTACTCTAATATCCATCTCATCCTTGATCTCACATCGAAAAATTTCCTCGTATCTATTGAAGTCCCTTATGGATAATTCCCTTCGAAGACTTGGTTTTATGCCACTATAGAATCGATCGATTTTACTCTGAGGTTGGATAATAATTTCGGAAGCGCACCTTTCATGTCTTGTAAAATTTTATTCGTAGGTACCAACTGATTCATCATCCTTTTGCTTTAGATCAAGAAACTCCTTCTCCATCTTTGTTACAAGAATACGAGGGAAGTACTTATTGAAAAATAATTTCTTGAACTCGTCACATTCCATGGACTCAATTTCATCCCTTTGCCTCGTATTCGTAATATGGTTCTGCCATTGATCAGCTTCACCATCCAAATGTTATACTGATAAGATGACTTTATAATTCTCAGAACATTGAAAGACGAAAAATATCTTTTCAGGGGTACTGATCCATTGTTCCGCCACTAATGGATCAGAAGACCCGCTGAATGAAGGTGGACACTGCCTCATTAAGGATTTAATAGAATTTTGCTCCTTCCATTGCTCATTAAGAATTAATTCATGATTCATAGCATGCGAATATTGTGTGGTCATGGCTACAAGATGTTTCATTCCATCTCACATAATGTTTGGTTTCTCAGGGGGACAATCATTGTATTGCCCGTCACATTCAGCATTAGAACATATCCTTCGGGTTCCAACCATTGACTAAAACCAAGAAGCATAGTGTGGGAAAATCTAATTACAATAGGAAAACCACATAATCAGTATTAAAATTTCACACTTTAGGTCTTATCATAGGTTATTCATGGCCATTTATAAAATAATAATATTATGTTCTATTCATAGTCATATCCTTAGGGTTCTCACTAAGGCTTTCACATCCTATTTTCCAAAGGATGACTATACATTTCCTCTAATACCAACTTTAACGACCCATTATTTACATACATTGTTATTACTTCAGAATTGAAGCATACTTATTACAACATATAACAAAAACATGGTAGGACCGTATAGGTATAGTGTCTTTAGAAAATGGGAAACATAAACAACTAGTTCATAAAGCATCTACATTGTCTCCCATTTATTTCATCATATATAGAGTCCCTTTTTGAAATATCCTACTTAATACCCTTATTCTAGACCCGGGGAAAAGAAGACATACAAAATGGTGAGCTCAAATGCTCAGTAAGGGTAATAAAAAGAAATATCAATCATATTATATCTATAAGAACATATCATTTTTAATATCTTAACCTTCAAAAGAGATCATAACATCATAACAAGGGATAAATCATAGTAATGGAATGTAATCCCAATAATCATAACATAAAACATGAAACATTTTTCCATACACACATAAACATAAAAAATCATTTCATATTAGTAAAGACTCATTTCCAAGACCATCATAGTGGATAAAGTGCATTTCTGAACTGAGTTCACTCCTCGTTCTAGTCTTGTATCATTGAACCTGTTTAACTTGTCGTTCCAACCATGTCTATCTCAAGAGATATAAATCTTTACCCAATGCATTGAAAGGTGATAGAGATCCCACCCATCTCATAATGAAACCATTCTCATGTGTTCCACAAAATCAAAAATCATACATCATAGCATAACCCATGTAATAAAAATTGGATTCTTAAACATCATGACATCATAAAACAATTTGTAAGAGATAATGAACTTCATTAAAATATTTCCATCATATCATAAACAAATCAACGAAATAATATGGATAGAAACATCACCCTATACTATTTTATATGAAAAATTATTTTGATAAAACACTAGAACTCCATTCTTGAGGAAAATATCCTTTCTACTTCAAAAACATTTTTCCTTTCTTAACATGTCATAAAATTTTAAACTAAAAGAAGTTAATTAAAAATAAACATCAAAACTTGTAAAGTACGCTTTATGGAAATAATGTTCTATAGACTCATTAAATTCCATTCATGCCGTATAAGTTAAAAAACATTATTCTCGTTCTTTGGCCAGAAAAGTCAAAAAGTATCTCATACTGAAAACGTCAAAAGATTCATTTCATATCTTTTACTAAAAATTCACCAATATTTAAAATTGAATTTAAAACTTGTAGGAGGATATAAATAATTATACATATTGAGGAAACACAGATGGGGATGATAAGTATGCCCCAGTAAAATCTGATGTATAAACAATCTCGGATAAAAATGAGATTGTGAGATTTTCCCTTAACTTAGGTCTGATATGCATTGTAGGTATCCAAACCTTCTGTATAATGATTTAAATAAAATCATTAAACAAAACCAAAGAAATATCCATAAAGTTAATTATTAACTCTAAAATTAACATTTTATATTTTAGATAATGGGGTTTGGAAAACAACAATTATTAAAATTTCATTTTCATCCTTAACATTTGAATATACCTAAATTTCCTCAATAAAAAAACCAAAGAAATATCCATGAATACATGAAATAATATATTCATATGATGCATGAATACATCACGTGAATTAGTTCACTATAATGCCATAACTACAAATCCCTAATTCCAATATCTAGTCCAATAACCAGTCTTCTAATTGCTTGCTTCATTTACATTCAACTAACTGTACCCCAACCATAGATCATCCATCAGAAAATATTTTTCTCATTAGATTTTATAATAAAATCATAGATATGATGAAAATAAAACATTTTCATTACAATTATGTTATTAAAGTATAAATAATCAATTAAATGTTTTTTTGAACAATATTTCCTTCTAAAAAAATTTAGGACATACCGAGGGTAAAGTGGAAGGTTAGAGAAAACCATTATGTAATAACTCATGCAATTTCATTATTAACACTAAAATTAACATTTTATATTTTAGATAATGGGGTTTGGAAATTAGATTAGCATCAGGAACATTTTTTATAATAAATTCATTATATAAATTGTATATAATACCAAAAAAATCATCAAGAGAAATCTCAAAATACTCAATTACCATCAGCATATCATTAATAAAAATATTTCCCTTATTTTCAGTAAATCATGAATGATAACATTCATTTACATAATTTAATAGTTTCTTGGATTAATGATGTGTAATCAATTTAACATGTTCATTATTTTACAAAAAACTGAATATCTTATAGAAAATAGCCTTTCTTTATCATCACAATCTATCATATGATGGTAAAAAAATCCAATTCATACACAGAATTATACCAAATGTTACTATAGGGGAAAGCGTTTTTCATCTAAATTCATTATTTATAGAACAATAGGAATATAATTATAATATTTACTTTAATATTTCCCCAATTGTTTTCAGTATATGTTATTGTTTCATTTCTTGTGGTGGAATTTCCAATAAACTAAAAAAATTATCATAAATGAATGAATATATAGAACCTAAATCTGACAACACATTGGCATATTATAAGAAAATAATAACTGTTCTTGATACAACTTTATTTAATGAACCAACATCTGGTGATTTTTTTCAAATTATTACAACAAACCATTCAACCTATTGAATGGATGTTTCCCTTCATTTTGGGTTCATCTTCAGACACATGATTGAATAATGACCTATCTAATTTCATTTTAAAAAAAGTCTGAATATATATCATAATTTTATTACCACTTCCAATATCATGTAAATTTAATTTATTTTCTTTAATATACATTTTATAACATCATAATAACTTATAAAAAATCAAAAGGAATTCCCCTGTGTGTTTTAAAAAAAATACCACAAATTGTAAACTTAATTTTCTTACCATCAAACATCATTTAATAAATATTACATTTTTATTTCCCTCATTTAAACAGTTTCTACTAGTTTTCTAAGAAAACATAATAACATGAAAACTAAATTTCAATTTTTATACACATCGAACATGTTTTTAAAAAAAATTTAAATTAAATATATTCCAATGCCTTCAATAGTTTGGATTTATTCCTTAGAGAAAACAATGAATTTTTCTATTAACATCCTAGATAAAATTTTTATCTTATAATTCTGATCATCTAAATTTATCTTTGAATGAATCCAATGAATCCCCTATTACCTCATGTAAATTTATAGATTTTTCAACAGATATCAAATTTCTTTTGGAAAATATTTCCCAAGAAAAATATTTTTGAATGATAATGTCTGAATATGAACATTATCTATGATATTAATAAAAATTTACCACCACTAGTTAGATAAACATTTAAAATGGTAACTATAAAGAATATTATTTTGATTTTCAGAACTTTTTATGACATCAAAAATCATTTGTTGTGTTCAATCCAATCACCAGCTTCCATCAGGTCAGAAGATCCACTAAAATAAGGATAATTATTAAACATTAAGAGCTCAACTACTAACATATTCCTTTGTGGTTGATATTTAAAACCATGTCAATATATGTCACCTCCATGTATATCTTATGTCAACTAATCCATCCCAAAAAACTATTTAGTTTTGATTCTGGCTATCCTAGGATGCAGATTTAGTAGGATGTTTTGACCATGATTCTGTCCCACCAATGTTTCCATGTTTCCAATTCACTAAACCTTTCTAATAATTCATTTCAATGAAGAATAAACATGAATATACCAATGTTATATATCATTACAAAGTAATGTGAAATTTATAATCATTTATAGATATTAACATACTAATATTTTAAACCCTAAAGTTATCTAAACCCACCATTGATACTAATAACATAGATGTTTCTGTTTACATACCAAATATTTTTTTATTCAATAAATAAATTTCATTCACATTAATATTATTAAATGTTTTCAGTTTTATATTTTTAGTCCATTATTAAACATAACACATGAAAATCAATAAAATTGGTAACTTTTAAAGAGTATCCATTTTCTCTAGAATATGAAACTATTAAATTACAAATTTTATTATTTTTCATGAAATATCTTTATAAAAGTCAATATGAATTCATTAATTATTTCACCCATTATTATACTCTATGAGAACAAATCAACCATGTTTTGAGAAAAAAAGATCAAGAAAGACCATATAAATAATATAAGAAACTATTAGTCTATAAAAATATATAAACCCTTGAAATCATTTTCACAATTTTATAATCTTCCGACCTAAAATATTATCACTTTATCACACCTCATTAACATCGTATATTTCTACTATGACTCCACTAAAAACATAAATCTTAATGGTATTCTGTAAAATAAATTTTTTATCACTCTTTCATTTATTGTAGCTTTCATAGTTATATAGGGAGTGTGACTCATTATTATATTTTCAATAACAACTAATGTATAATACCTTATTCTCCTAGGTGAAACCATACCGGTTAACTATGTATCATTAATGAAAGAGTTAGAGAGCTATAATGGGATAAACCAATATCATTTTATCACAGAAACCACTGTAATTAGAAAAAAGTTCAATAAACAATAACATAAACACACCACATAAACAATCCATAAAATAAAAATATATTTTCACCTCTGAAACATCATTTCATTTTTTTTCAAAAGAAAAGCACTCAAAAATAAAGGAACATTATTTGGAAATAATATATGACACTTTTAAATTATGCATCAAAACATTAAAGCAGAAAGAAATAGGTAATTTTTTTCAAGTCATATCTATTTAAAAAACATTCCTTATCGATTTTTTAAAAAAACATGGAAAAATATATTTTAAGTGTGTTTTAAAATAAAATTCCTTACCATGAGTTGGATTAATAAAATTATATTTTTATCTTCCAAAATAATAACATATGTCTTATTATTTAAAATATTGATAAATTAAACAAATTTTATTTTCACTTGCTTTTATTTTATAATAATTAATAAAATATTTATGTTTATGTTCTAGGTTTTTTAATATTTGGTACTTGTGTCCAAAATATCATTTGTATTTTGTCTATACTAAATGTGGTCATTTGTCTGTCATTTCTAGTATAATTTTTAGGATATAATAATCAGATTTAGGAATTAATTATAATTTATAATCCAACAATTATGTATGATTATGATAAATAAACAAGATTATAATCATGGAGATTGTAGGTCACACATATACATGAGTAATGTTTCCATTTTTTAATGATTATTATGGAGGAAGGATAATTATAATTTTACCTATCTAGAATGATAATAATATCAATAATATCATATCAATCATTAAAATATAAATATATATAATAAATCTTATTTGTTGAATAAAAATGAATCATAAGGCTTTTTGGAGGTGTTAGTTGACATGTATGCCTAAACGATGTTAGTATTTTTATGTGCATGGAAACGTAAGAAGATAAATATATTTTATTATTTATTAACAATTAATATTTAAATAATATCCTATATAATCATTTTATCTATCATTATTACTATCCTTTAGATATGGAAGTGGCAATATAATAATATCTATTACGGGGTGGTAGTCTGCAGTACACCTTAATTGATAATTCTATTTCAATTTGTTGAAATTGGAAATGGATTTTGATGATCATATTAAAATAATAAAATATCTGTATATTTAGTGTACTATAGTTATTATTTCACCATTTTTTAATAATATTTGATGTGCATGGAGGAACAAATAAAAATAAAATACCTCATTAAAACAATATGTATTTTTCAAACGATCTCATCCTATTAATACATTATCTCCATTAAGGAGGGTGTTCTTCCTAATCTAATTGTCCTATAATTTTCTTATTGATTAATGAAATTTTTTTAGCAATCAAATTATAAAAAACGTTAACAATTAAGAAAATATAAGAAGGGGTTCCCTTTTGTAGGAGATGAGTGTGTCACCATTGGAGTTCATCGAAATATTAGATTAATATAAATTAATTTTCTTTTCCAAATAGATTAAAACTGATTAATTTAAATGATAGGATGATTATGTGTCCAAATAGATTCATATAATGATAATTTTACCCATTTTAATATATATTAGTCTTTATTTTTTTTCTTTTAATCCTTAGTTAACCAATTGAACCCTTTATCTGATATCATGTAATTTACACAAGTAGTATTAATATAATTACTTAAAAATTTGAAAAGACCAATAATAGAGGTATTGATGATATTTTGATATTATCTAAGATAATTTTTCATAAATTGATATTTTTATAAATTTTATATATATTATGAAAATATTATTTATTTTAAAATAACAATAATTTTAATTTTGACATTATTAATAAATTTCCTTTTTAAAAAATATCATAAAATCAAGATAAATTGGAACCAATACATCTAAAAAAGCAGAAATATGTCAAAAGAATCTATAAAATTACTAGATGTTACTAATCATCTCAAAATATATTAATTTTTAATTTTTTATATCATTAGTTTGATATTTCCTTTTATTAAACAAATAAAGAATCATTATTATGGAAGCCTTTAATATAATTATATGTTCTTTAAAAAAATTATCATGATAAAGATAATATTTTTATTTTTCATAAATGCTATTAATAGTTTAATATATCCCCTATATAAGCCCATATTAAAAATATGCCACTTTTTAAAATCAAAAGCCAAACAAAATTTACATTTCATTGAATATAATATTATAATTGGAATTCTGTCATCCTAGTGGCATAAAAAGGTTAAAATTTAATCCTATGGGTGATTTAGATTGGCATAGAATCTTAGAATGATAATAGGAAACGTTTATTAGTAATTTTATAATATTTAATATATTATTTTTATCCATAATTACACCATTAACTGTAATCATGCTAACAAATAGAGTCACTAAAGATACTTTTCATAATGTCAAAAAATAAAAGGGGAAAATTTAAAAAAAATTTCCTATTGATTAGAAAGATATAATCCATATTTCAAAATTCAATACAAATAAATTTCATAAATTAATTAAAAATTAATCTTTTGGATTTAACGACAAAGCATTTTTTGGAAGTGAAAACCCTAAAAAATGAAATGTTTTTAAATCCAAATTTAAAATGAAATTGATTAAAATGTACTAAAATAGATAAAATGATAATTGTTTATAATTTTACTTTCAAAACATTATCATGTATTGTTTAACAGTATAAATAAATTATATGAAAAACAATTCCCAATTAAAATCATGATTTTTCCAATATTCAACATAAAATTAAACGTATAGAAAAATCATAAAAAATTAATATAAAGTAAATTCTAATATCAATATTTCAAATAGGAAGATTATTTTTAGAGATAATATTTTTAATGATAAATGTTGTTATTTTAAGACAAGTGAACCATTAAAATGTGATAAATATGATTTTTAGAAAAATACTATTTTTATTAGTAAAACTATATTTTTTATATAAAATTTTAAACATATTGTTTCTTTTAATTTATATTTAACGTATAAATATTAATAAATTTATAAAATGGATACTCTATAATTAATTTTTTTGTAACACGAAATGATCTTATAACTCTTATGGACTAACTAGTCTTCACTAACGACAATGACTATATAGAAAATTTAATTTTGATGGGTAATATGAAACACTTTTACAAACATTACATACTATTTCACACAATTATCTTACTTGTTTTTATGGGATTTTAATCCATAAATTTTCAATTATTATACATTATTTTTATTCTATAATATTCTTATTAAAAAAATACACATAACATATGTGATTAGATCACTAAAAGGATATTATTAACACATATAGTCATCATATTTGATATAAATTATCATTTTTTAAATAAAATTTCTTAACATATTAAAACCTATGGTTATTTTAATTTGTGGTATTCTAGGAAATAATTTTTAATATAATACGATTCATATTAGAAATCAATTTTTTAAATATAT
This sequence comes from Viscum album, assembly GCA_963277665.1. Classification (NCBI taxonomy): domain Eukaryota; kingdom Viridiplantae; phylum Streptophyta; class Magnoliopsida; order Santalales; family Viscaceae; genus Viscum; species Viscum album. The sequence goes on from OY728156.1 coordinate 1,028,824,235, forward strand.
TCATAATGAGATATAACTCAATCCTTGTTACTATCAATGATAATATGAAATCTGTATAAATCAAAAAACAATATGTATCGAGGTATATATATATATAAATATTTAACTATTGGAACATATATCAAAACAAATTATCTATTTTTTCCATTGATTATAAAGATATTGAAATAATATAATCAGATCTAATATGGCCACTAATATCTTAATGTTATGAAAACAATTAAATATTTATTCTTCAACTAATAATAATAAAAATAAAAAATTTAATACGCTATATGATTATGAAAATAGTTAAGATTATAGTTTTATTGAATCTAAATAATTCATTATATAAAATAACCAATATATTTTAATTTTATAAAATTAAATAAGGTTTATATAGTTATAAAAATAATTTTAACGGGTAATTGAAAACACTACATAACTATTTTTTATTATTCTTAAATTAGTAAAAATGGAAGTGGACCAATAAAACTTTTTCCTGATAATCCCATTAGTAGAAATTAGATAATAAATATCATAAGGTAGTGGCTAATTTGTTTATAACTGACATCCTTGTTTTTTTTATCAAATATCAATAAACATAAGATTAAATGATGCTCATTTTAGAATTGGTAAAATGTTTTTGTGGAGAAATTTAAAAGGGTGAATGTACCATTAGTTTTGAGTAAAACAAATAATATTACATCATATTTGTTAAAAAAATATTAATATGTTCAGGATTTATAATTTTCTGTAGTAGATAAATATTTGTTAGTTGATTCATGTAATTCAAACATGTTTTTAAATTTAATTGGTTTTCGAAACAACGTCAACAATGATCTCCATTTTAGTGTCACAAAATATTTTGTAAGAAAAGAGGTCTGCTATTGTTGATACAAGAAAGGGAATATAATCATCCAAAGAAACATGAAATCCATATGAAATATCAAATGTGATTACTTTATCATTAGATCAAAAGTTCATGAATTCCGTCTTGAGGTTTCAATCATCCAAAAAATGTATCAACGGTTACAGAAGTGGTTCAATTTCATGGGATAATGAATGTGGAATGAGGATGATGCAAAATACTTGTGTTTTTTAAATAGTTGAAAGATTTTATTTGAACTTATTGAAAAAACATGATAAATATGTATTTTACCAGAGCTATAAAAATAAGGGCTGTGAAATTTCACATTCATTAATCCTTCTTTAATAATTATAAATCATCACTTTTATCGGTTCTATATTAGAACAAAATGGATTGTAGTTTCACAATGTTTTATTTTTAGAATTGATAAAATACACATTCATCAACAATTATCCTATAACTGGCAATTTTTTTAAAAATATTAATTTGAAAGTATTTATTATATAGATAATAAAATTATTAAGGATGAACTCTACAAACTATTCAAAATAGAAAATATTAAAAATTTTAAACCATAATAATTATATTTTTTAAAATAAATATTTGAAAGTTTATTATTTTTTAATTTATAATTATTTATTAAAAAATAAAAAATTAATAAATAATATCGAATGAATTTATATTAAAAATGAATAAATAAATATAAATTAAAGAGGGAAATTAACCATAAAAGTTAATTAATAACATTAATTATATAAATGGAAAACAGTTAGAAAATAAATAAAATGAATAGATAGATAATAATAATTATTTAAAAAAATATTATTAAAAATGAATAATAGTAACTATTTAAATAACAATAATATTAAAAAATATTAAAAATACTATTAATATAAATTTCAAAAAATATTTATATTAAATTTTAATAAAAAACATGATAGAATATTTTAAAATTAAATTAAAGTCATGTTGAAAATTTTAAAATATTGTAAACATATATGTATAAATTAATATTGAAATAAATTATATTAAAATAATATAAAATATATAAATACTAAAAATGAATGAAATGTATAATATGAATAATTATTAAAAATGGACAAATAAAATTTAACAGATTACAAAAAATAAATAAATAACGAACTAATAAGATTGGTTACACGAATTTTAAATCATAACAAGTGAAAAAATTGAATAAATAAATTATATAAATTATATCAAAAAATATTAAAAACAGTTATTATTAATTAGTTCAAATTAGAAATTTTTAAAAATTTAAATGAAATTAAATAATTATCAAAAATTATGACAATTTAAAAAAATAATAACAGTTTTTAAAAAAATGAATAAATATTACACATTAAATTTAGAAACTTATTGAAAAAATTATACATACTAAATATATTTGATTAAATAAATATTAAAAATTAATAAAAAATGTTAAAAATAAATAAATACTAGAGTGAATAAATTATAAAAAAATGACTAACTTTACAAATGAATATATTAAAAAATTAATAAGAAAATAATTTAAGAAAATATATTTTGAAACATTGATTACATAAATTAAAAAACATAAAAATGAATAAGAATGAATAAATAAAAATTAATACATATTTATAAACCAAAACAGGATAAATTTTATTATAATTAATATAAAAAAATGGAAATAAATGTTATTTTGAATTAAATAATTATATTAATTTCAAATCATATTAAAAATATTAAGCTGTATTAAATAATGATAAATAAATAGAATACATATAAATTTAAATCGAATAGAAAATACTAAAACATAGTAAATACATATTTTTAATTTCTAAAATTTGATTTAATTATAAAAAATATTGACAATTAATAAAAAATTGAATAAAAAATATTAACTAAGTGATTGTTAAAAATTAATAAATAAAATTGAATGAATTGAAAAAAATATTTAAGATAAAATGGTTTTACACCAATAATTATCAGAATTGAAGATAGTTAAAATGTATACAATTAAATAAATAAGTAATATTATCATTTTCATTGTATTAATTATAACGAGAAAAATAATTATTTTTTGATCTTTGGAATGTTAAGAATAATTATAAATATTGTTATTTTGTTAAATTTATATGTACTTAAAAATGTATAAATAATGATCAAAACTAAATATATTACATATATATAAAATGAATAAATAATAAAAATAAGTAAATTTCAAACATAAAAAAATTACCAAAAAATACTAAAGCGGGTAAAATATTTAATTGAATAATGAATATTAATTGAATTATTAATCATTCAAATTACATACAAAAAATATACACACACACATATGTTAATATATATATGTACACAAACATACGCACACTATAACATCCTCATTTATATAATAAATGATGCCCCTTTTAGATTTATTATGTATTTTTTTCCTAAATTAGTTTTTAATGTAATCATTTCACTTTCATAGGACCTAGAATTTTCAGATGGGAAACTCATGATTTACACTTTCTAATTAATTTTACGAGGATTTTCCCCTTGTTTGGTAAAGGTGGGTTACCTATTTCATGTGATGTGTATGGGTAACACCAAATTCTTAATGCTTCAATAATGGTAAACTATAAATAGATAAGGTTAGTTCAATGTTTTTTTAATGGTAACTCCTATTTTCAATACACTTTTAATTATTAATCCATTGTTTTTAGTGGATGTGTAAGGGTATCTCAAACACATGGTAAAGAAAAATCCTAAATTTTTTAATGGGTGCATTACTGTATGTATAAGTTTTGTAAGTGTAATTCATACTTTTCAAGTGTTATATTAGGGTATATTTTTACCCTCACATGAATCCTATTATATGGATAAGGGTAAAATCATTTATCCTTATAATGTGAAATTTTAGTGGGAAAAGAAATTTAAGACCATATTATGTGTTTTTTCATTCCCAACAAGAATATTTAAATTATCATGATGATTTTAAAGTTCTATCATCATGAGAATTTATTATTTGTACTTGTATAAAATTCATGACTCATACTTTGAAATAATGTAAACACTTAAAAACTACTTAATGATAAATCCATAAAATATAAATTGAATTTAATTTAGGGTGTTTTAATATAGTTAACCATAATAAAAAATGACTCTTAATAATACATCGTTAACTTTTTTCATATTTTTTATCTCCTCTTTAATGTAGTCATTCTATAATTTGTAAATCCAATATCCAATATATTATTTTTGATCAAACTAGTTACCTCACTTGGTTTCTAGGTGTTTCATAACCCTCACCCTCTCTAATAAATTATTATGTGTATGATTTCAAAATATAAATCTAGGTAGGGTTTTCTAATATTTTTACAATACATATTTCATGAAATAATTTTGAGTTTATATTTATAATTCTATATATAGTATTTTCAATGAATGGTAAAAAATAATAGTCAAGAATTATCATAAATAAAGTAATGGAATTATCATTTCGAACTAAATTATTTTATGAGAGACAAATTACTATATTTGTAATGTTTTTATTTCATTTTAATATATAATATTACGAATGAATTCTAGTAATATATTTTTTGAATTTTGAACCAACCGATGTGAGGGAATGTTTCATGTGACGATTACTCATTTAACTAGAACATTAACATCGACAATCTTAAAGTGGGAAGTTACTTACTATATAAACGTTGTATATGATTTTTCAGGATGATATTCGATGCCCGACACCATTTCTCAAGGTAGATGAATGTGGGAGTGCGAGTGACCATTTAATCCTTTTCTTTATATATGATCTTATTATTTTTTATATTGAATCTTGTGAACTGATTATGGTATTCATTTTTTATTTTGTGATAGTTTTCATATTGTTTATTTACTTCAAAGATGATAGAACAGTGCTAATGGTATTTGGATGATCTGGTTTCATAGTTTTGTATAGATAAGACCTTTGAATGGGATATTGATTACTTGGCAATAACTATTGATTTTATCCCATTAGACAAAATATGTCAGATCACATGACACTTTTTAGGATATTTTATGTCATGCATGGGATGAGAATCCATCATCTAAAGACATATGTTAGAGAATGGAATAAATGGGTGATGTATTATCTAATTTTGTCAAAAATGTCAAGTGGGACTTACCATCATCTATAGATAACGACCTACTTCGGGGTGTAGAATTTGGTGTGTCTGATAATGACTACTATTAGGGTGGGCAAGAATGATTCCTTATGAAGACCACCATTAGTGTGGGTAATTGATGTTACTTTTAATAAACATTGATAGTGCTTTGATGCGGTGTCTCATTGAAAGCAGTAGTTGGTTGATAGATATTTCAAACCTTATTGGCATTATGCATATGTATGTGGGGTTGGGTTCATATAATCGGTGTAAGTTCATGATGAATTGACACATGTGCGAATATAATATTATTTTTTAATGTAATTAAATCCCTATACGAACAATTATATATTAAATGAACTTATGTGATGAGGTAATTTTTGGATTCTTAGTATGTATATTTTTCACACCATGTGATGGAATCTTGGGGAATGTGACACCCCAAGCTTTCACGGTACGCTTCTCTTTGAATAATACAATAGCCTGTGTTATACAGAACTTCGAGTTCTAACACACTACAACCAAACATACTAGCCGTTAAGAATAGTAATACCAACTTTTTTAAATTTTATAAATTTTATCTTTCAAAATGAAATTTATTTTTGGATTGAAAATATCGAAATTATCTTGGGGTGAAATTTTGGTACTTTTCAGTTTCATATTTTGATGAATAGTGAAAATTAATAAATTTTACTTAAAAACAACTTTCTTAATAAATATAATTAGTATTGATTAATTATGAATTTGTGTGGTTTCAAGGAATATTTATAATATATTTTTACCATTTAACACAATGTTTTACATTGTACATAATTTAACATTTAAACTGAACATAAGTAAGTGCCAATCTTTTGATAGTTATAATTTCTTAAAAACACTCTATTTGTTTTGACAACATGAATTAATTTAAATTAATTAATGAAACTTAAATGTTTTGAATTTGGTAATATAGACATCACTTTTGAATTCATAATATCAAATATATATTTGAACTAATTTTTAGTATTTTTTCTGAGAAACATCAATTTTTTTATGAATATTGAAAAACACTGAGTTATTGGTTAAAACCGATTTTTTTATATAAATAATTATTTAATTTATTTAAATTAGTTTATGTAAAAATAGATAAATAATACTTATATAATTAAATTGTAATTAATTGGAGTTGGTTTATAATAATTTTAGATATATATAAATTTAGGTGAACTTTTCAGTGCCTTTTACCCACCTCCTTGGAGAATTTGAAAATTCCAATAAAACATAATATTTCCGCTTTGGTGAGTTGAAATTTGAAGATCCGAGAGACATGGTTAATATCAAGGAGTAAAATGTGGTTTAATAAGATAAAAATATTTTTTTGAATAATAACTTTTTACTTTTATTTATCGTGGTTAAAGGTAAATAGTGTAAATCAAGTTAAAAAGAAAATTGTAATAATTAAAAATTATCTTAACACTTGTCCTAACATTATTGGATGAGAAATGGACGACCATAAGCATCTTTGCGATGATTTTGGGACCCCATGGAGCCACTTATGAATGATAATGACATTTTAGATTAACTAATTTAATTAATGGAAAAATTGACATAAAGGAAAAAAATTAGTAATTAATTTTTATATGTTGTTATATATGTAATATTTTTTACATTAAATATTTATTATAAATATAAAACTATGTCATACATAATGGTATTTTATTTATAATTTTTAGACATTAAATAATTATATTTATTTATGACACAATGATGATGGAGTTATTACCGTATTAATGAAACAATAAGATAATTGATATTCTAAATACCCAAATAAATCTAAATTGAGACTTTTAATGAATTAAAATAATTTTATAGGTTAATATGAAATATTATAATTGGTTATATAAATATTTTTCTAAGTAATAAGGCTTTTATAAATTTATCAAAAACAAAATTCCCAATAGTTCCAAAATTGACATAGAGGAGTTTTTAAAACAAATATTATATTATTAATTGATATAGTATTCTTAAAAATATAAGGACTGGCCAAAGGACTTATATGATTATTGGTATTTCATTAATGAACCACTTGGGGTTCTCATGGTAGTTTATCGTTTGTTTATTAACCATATAATATAAAAATACAAAGATACATGGTAAATGTCAATCTATTTAACTAAGATTTAAACATAAAAGATAAGGGTAAAATAGTTTCCCAAACTTGTCTAAAACCTATTGGTTTAGTTTTGTTCGACCTATCCCCACCTTATAAATTGAATAATATACTTTAGAGGCATTTGAAACATAATATGAATTTATTATAAAATAATAATTTATGTTTTCCCAAAAGAACCCCTCCTCCCCCTTATAATAGGACACCACTTCTAACCAATTCCTCAAACCTCTCAAGCCTTTTGGCTCGTCAAAAAACTGACCAATTAATCGCCCTACATCCCTCTCCTTCTCTTAGAAGCCTTAACTTAGTCATAAGACACATCAAGTGTTTTTTTTTGGGTTCAATCTATAGGGATTTACCCCCATTAAAGGTAACAACTTCTCTTAGCTTTTTTTCTTTTATTTTACTTCTACAACCCCTAAACACATTGTATTCTATTCTTTTGTAACAAAACCAGTATGAATAATATACAAGAATATTTTTATGAGAAGTATTGTAACTAAACTTACACACAACTCCATCTAATGGGTGGAGAACATAATGTTTCTTTGGATGGAAACCCAACGCCTCACGAAACGATGATTGTTAAATTATCTCCTACAACCTCTCATGGTTTCCATTATTATGGAACTATAACTAAATATGATATTAATGATATTTATTTTATAAATAATCTTCTGTAATTCCATTTTATATCATACCATTATTCGTTTCATGTTGAATATATATACGATAATTTCATTTGAGGAAGTGCGGACTACCACCCCCTCAATGTAATATGACTCATTCATACAATACATGGAACTTGTAAAGGATGTTGTTAATTAACATAAGTAACATATATAAGATACTATATTATACTGGAATAATAATATACCTATTTATCATTTGGTTTTTATTCCTTTTAAAATGAAAAATTAAATGGAAGTACCGTTCGTGCGTACGTACGGATTACCGTCTCCACGAACGTGATGTGATTCATTTCCCAATCATATAAATTAAATAATAATTCCAATTTTATGATTAAAACTAATTTTTAAGGAATTTATATCATTATGTATATGAATATGATACATCCTATCCATAACAAACACGTTTGAGGTAACAAAGCATATAAAGAAAAACGAATCAGTTAACACCCGAAACGACGATAATACTAAAATATTATTAAAAAAATAATATTAAAAGATCATATATGATATTATATTTATATCTATGATTCTTTTATAATTTAATAACAGTTATTTAACTATTATATAGGATTTTAACCTACCCTCAACCAAGGAAACGTTCAAGGTAAGGGGTTTTCATCCAACTCCTTATTCCCATGAGATTCATGCCATATTGCCACTATTACCTTTTGTGTGGTGTATGTACTGCCCATAATTGTATTCTTTGTGTAATAAACTAAAATTTATGTTTATATACATATTAATTGTATGATACCTCTTTCATGGGGGGTATTCTTCGTAAGTTTCTAAATTGGTAAGGGTTAATTTCACAATCTCTTTATTATCCGAGGTTGTTTTTAGGTAAGTATCTACTAGGACATTTTTATTATCCATGTCCATGATTGATGTAATATTTTTCAAAGGGATTATTTTAAGGGACAATTTTTTTACTAAAACATCATTTCAAATGTTTTAAATATTTATTCTTCTAACTCTTTCTCATTAATGTTCATGTCTTAAAAATGGGGTTTAAGGATTTATTTATATGAACATGAATGTTTTTTAAATATTAATTCCTTTCAAAAGTTTCAAAGTTGTATGGGACACATTGATTCAAAAATATATTTAAATTTCTTCTTTTCTAAATTGGGTTACTTTTAAATGTTTTCATGAAAAATGGATATTTCTCTCAAAAAGATTTACAAATCATTTTCATCTATATCAACATCCTTTGAGGGATTGTAAACTTGTTTGAAGATGATTTATTATGATAAAAATCTTCCATATTGTATTTAGTGTTTTGTGATATGTTTGACTGTGGATGTGTTATTTTTATACCAATCATGGTTTATGGAGAATGTATTTACATTTCGAATACTAGTTTTAATACAAATGTTTATGTTGTAACCATTTCGAAAGAGGAATAAATTGGACTAAGTATTTGATGGGTGGTGCCCAATATAGCTCCTCGATGAATCGGTAGGTCTCATGAGACAATATTGTGTCTTGGCACGAGGCCTTGACAAAATCTTATTTGTAGTCCTGGCATGAGGCCTTGGATATGTGGTTATGATAGTTTGGCATTATGCATTCCATCATTATGAATGTGTTTAGTGATATTGCATGTGATTATTCGACTAGTAGAATATCCATGAGTAATTAAATGGAATTATTTTCCTCATATTTTCCATATTATGATGATGTTTATGATAAAAAGGCTTTTGTTTTAGTTTTATACATCACACTAAAATGTTTATGCCTATTTTTAAATGTTTCTACTATATTGCTTACCCTTACTGAGCATTTGAGCACACCCCTTTCTATGTTTTATTTTCCTAGGATTCCAATAAGTGTATTGTGATTGATATGTAGGGTTAATCCAAGGGAATAATGGAATTCATAAAAGATTATTTTTGTTGTTTTGTATATTTTAAAGTCTATTGTATCATTCAGTATGTAATCTATTTTCCAATAATACTAAATTGATCTGTCCTTCGAGACTTGATTCCTTGTAATCATGCCAATATATTAAAATAATGCACCGACTATGGGTAATTGTGGTCGGGCATTATAGTTGGTATCAGAGGAAGTTTAGAAATAACCTTGGAAACTAGATTTAGATAAACTCTGATTAGAGCACATATCCCAAAGATAGACATTGAGGATTAGTATATAAGTACATTCTAGAATTTTGGTATTGTATATATTATTTAAGTTTTCCAAGAAATACATCCCTATCTAGAAATGAGTAGGTAGAGGCGGCTCTGGCACAGATGTACCTCGCAGTAAAACCCAAAATCCCCGCTTTTAGCTAGACTCGAATGGGAACTGGTGCACGACAATGGTCCTTGCTGCACAATTGGTTACGACACTCCAGGGGGATATGCCTTGGCTAATTTCATTTTCTTTACAAATAATTATTAAGGGTTTAGGAGTATATTCTTCCTCAAGGAAAACATCTTTATGATTATGGATTATATCCATAAACCATTCAATTTATGTTAGGTAATTTACTAGTTTGGAATTATTGCAATTCATAAACTGAACAAGTTTATGCTATTGTATAGAAATGGCGCCTAGTAGATGGAATGTGAACTCCAGCAATACGTATGATCCAAAGAGCAAGATGGATCATATCATTTATGGTGTTAATCCAACATTTAGAATGGAAATATTATCCCATGTATTCTCAACATATGTTGAAATAATATCTTGTATTAATAAGATAAGTAAACAATATTCCGAGTCATATGGGTTTGAAGGGAAGCAGGAGAAGAAAAGGATAAAAGAGAGAAATATGGATAAAGAGAAGAGGGGAAAAAATAATTTTCCCATATGTGATAATTGTGGGAAGAAAGACCCTAGAACTTGCCTGAAAGGAAATAGATTTTGTTATAAGTGTGGATAAAAAGGTCACCATGTACGTGACTGCAACGGTAAGAAAAAGGTTTCAAATGGGCAATGCTTCATCTGTAAGGAGTTGGGACACTATGCAAACCAATGTCCAAATCAACAGAGTATGCCCTAGAAGATTCTATTGGATAATAATCAAGTTATGAAACTACCACAAATGAGGAGAAATGATTAGAGTTCTTCTGTTGTTATTAAAGAATTATTTTATTTGAGTGTTGCATCAACAATGTGCTGGTTATAATAATTATGGAGTATATAAGAATTGTATTGAAGTACTATTTCATTAAGGACTTGAAATTGTGTGGAATAACGAAAAGTGACTCAATAGATGGTTAAATTTTTGGAAAATATATGGTTATGAGAAAGATAAACCATAATATGGTTCTGATACCGAGGTAGTGATTTTGGAATAATACATGATTGATTTAGATAAATTATATGGGATATTCTTGACTACCTTGACATTGATTAATGATTTGAATATTCCATCGTTGTTGGAGTTTACAACATTTTTGAATAGAAGGAGTATATCCAATATTCTATAAGTAATAAGGGATCATGAATGTAATCAGTAAGGTTTTATGGTATTTCAAGATGTTGCGGTGTTTTAAAAGAATACATGATGAAGGTTTCCACATGCTATTAAGTGGAAAAAAGAGATCTTCATTGTGATTACCTGCCATATAAATTTTTGACTATGAGTTTACACAAAAGTATTTTGGATATGTCAAGTTTGAGAATATTTTTGGATTTCCATAAAAAGGACAACCCGAAGGTCGGGCGGCAACCTGTCGTGTCTGACTAGGCCACGGGACTTGAACCCATAACCGAAGGGAGACAAGGGTGTATCACCTACCACTGACCTACATTAAGTCCCTAGATTGTATAATGTAGTTTATTTTTTTAATGAGTCTGATATGTGAATTATAAATTCATTATATTTGGGACCCTATACTATTAGGATAAATAGAGTATTTTTGAGTTGTATTATGTTTTGTAGTGAAAGATGAGTTTGTGGTAAGAATTTATTAATGGATAAAACTATAATTATAAAGTAATTCAATCTCCCTATGGTCTTAACCAATCTCATAAATAAATTCCTCAACATTAAGTAATGGAACTTAGAACAAAAACGTTGTCCTAGATGGTACCTTAGATCATCACAAAAATATGGCTTTGTGATTGTTGGAATTTTCATAGCCATGTTCTCTACAACTCTCCATCAGATATTGATGGTTAAATTTCTCTTATATATCAATGTTTTCCTTCATATAATCCTAGTATGTGTTCTTTTCGGTAACATTTATACTTACCACTATTTATTGTAATAGAGGCCTCATTAATCCATTTTTGATGTGGGATTACAACTATGATATTTTGAAACGTCAACCCCATGTTTCCAATACTGAGCTTAAATTGTGAGGATGAAATTTATTGAAGGAGGTGATAATGTGACACCCCAAGCTTTCATGGTACGACACTCTTTGAATAATACAATAGCGTGTGTTATACGCAACTTCGAGTTCTAATACACCACAACCAATCATACTAGACATTAAGAATAGTAATACCCACATTTTGAAATTTTATAAATTTTATCGTTCAAAGTGAACTTCAATTTTGGATTTGGAATTTCGAAATTATATTAGGGTGAAATTTTGGTACGTTTCGGATAACTTTCATATTTTGATGAATAGTGGAAATTACTAAATTTTAATTAAAAAATAAATTTGTAATCGAAATAATTAATAGTGATAAATTATGAATTTGATTGGTTTTTAATTATATTTAGAATATATTTTTACCATTTAACACAATGTTGTTCATTGGACATAATTTCACATTTAAACTGGACATAAGTAAGTGTCAATCCTTTGATAGTTATTATTTCATAAAAACACGCTATTTGTTTTGACAACAGAAATTAATTTAAATTAATTAATTCAACATATATGTTGTGAAGTTGGTAAAATAGACATCATTTTTGAATTCATAATATCAAATATAGATTATTCCTAATTTTTGGTATTTTTATGCGAAACATCAAATTTTGATGAATGGTGAAAAACACTGAGTTTTTGGTTAAAACCGATTTTTCATTTAAATAATTATTTATTTTATTTAAATTATTTTATTTAAAAATAGATACATAATAATTATATAAGTTAATTTCAATTCATTACAGTTAGCATATAATAATTTTAGATATATAATTTTTTTTGAAATTTTCACTGTCTTTTACCCACTTCCCAGGAGAATTCGAAAATTCTCATAAAATTTAATTTTACTGCTTCTATGAGTTTAATTTTAAAAATACGATAGATACGGTTAATATCAAGGAGTAAAATGTGGTTCAATATATATAAAATAATTTTTGGTGAATATTAATTGATTACTATTATTTAACGCGGTTAAAGGTAAAAAGAGTAAATCAAGTTAAAAATAATATTTTAATAATTCAGAATTACCATAACACAAGGCCTAACATTATTGGATGAGTAATGACCGACCATGGGCATCCTTGGATCAATTTTAGGACCCCATGGATCCACTTTTTTATGATAATGTCATTCAAGATTAATTAATTTAATGTAATAGAAAAATTGATATAAACAAAAACCTTTTATTAATTAATGTTTATATTGTGTTATATAAGTAATAATTTTTACAATAAATATTCATAAGAACTATAAAACTATTTACAACATAATGGTATTTTATTTATAATTTTTAGACATTAAATAATCTAATTTATTTATGACATAATGCTGATGCATTAATTACCGTATTAATGAATCTTTAAGATATATAATTTTATAAATACCCAAATAAATGTAATTTGAGACTTTTTATGAATGCCAATAATTATCTAGGTTAATATAACATATTAGGATTGGTTATATGAATTTTTTTCGATGTAATAATGCTGTTGTGAATTTATCCAAAACAAAATACCCAATTGTGCTAAAATTAACATGAAGGAGTTTTTTAATAAAATATTATATAATTAATTTATATAATAATCCTAAAAATGTATGGTTTGGAAAAAGTACTTATATGCGTATTGGTATGTCATTAATGAACCACTTTTGGTTCTTTTGGGAGTTTATAGTATGTTTATTTACCATATAATATAAATATACAAAGAGACATGGTAAATGTCAAACTATTTAACTAAGAGTTAAACCTAAAAGATAATGTTAAAATAGTGACCCAAACATGTCTAAAACCTATTTTTTTTAGTTTTTTTGACCTATACCCACCTTATAATTTGTATAATTATAGTTTGGAGCCATTAGAAACTGAATATGAATTTATTTTAATATAATACTTTAAGTTTTTCCTAAAGACCCCCTCCTCCCCCTTATAAAAGGACACCAATTCTAACCAATTTCTCACACCTCTCAAGCCTTTTGGCTCGTCCAATTCTGCCTAGTTCAGCTCCCTACATCCCTCTCCTCTTACTAGAAGCCTTACCTTAGCCAGAAGGCACTTCAAGAGTCCTTTTTGGTTCAAACCAAAGGTAGTTACAAAAATTAAAGGTAACAACTTCTCTTAGATTCTTTTCTTTTATTTTACCTCTCCAACCCCTATAATATTTTTATTCTTATCTTTTGCAACAAAACCAGTATCCGAAATATACTTGGATATTTTTATGAGAATTATTGTAACTACACTTACACACACCTCTATCTAATGGGTGAAGAACATAATGTTTTTGTGGATGGATACCAAACGCCTCACGAAACGATGATTCTTAAAGTATCTCCTACCCCCTCTCATGGGGGCCATTATGAGGGAACTGTAAGTAAATATGATATTAATGATATTTATTTTATATATAATCTTCTGTAATTACATTTTATATCATACCATTATTCATTTCATGTTGTATATATATACAATAATTTCATTTGAGGAAGTGTAGAGTACCGCCACCTCAAAGTGATATGACTCATTCATACTATACATGGAACTTATAAAGGATGGTGTTAATGAAGTTAAGTAACATATATAAGATAATATATTATACTAAAATAATAATGTACCTATGTATCATTTGGTATTTATTCATTTTAAAATGAAAAATGAAATGGAAATAGCATTAGTGTGTACGTACAGATTACAGTCTCCACGAACGTGATGAGATTCATTTCCCCATAATATCCATTCAAGACTAACTATCATTTGATGATTAAAAGTAATGTTTGAGAACATGATATCATTCTAGATATGAATAAGATACAACCTATCCATAACAAAAATGTCTTACGTAACAAAGCATATAAAGTAAAACGAATCAGTTTAAACCCAAAATGACGATAGTACTAAAATATTATTAACAAAAAAAATATTAAGAGATAATATATGATATCATATTTATATATATGATTATTTTATAATTTAGTAAAAATGATTTAACTATTAGACAGGAGGTTAACCTAACCTCAACCAAGGAAAAGTACAAGGTAATGGGTTTTCATCTCACTCCTTATTCCCATGAGATTCATACAATATTTTCACTATTACATTTTGTTTGGTGTATGTACTTCCCATAATTGTATTCTTTGTGTAATAAAAGTTAATTTATGTGTATTTACATATTCATTGTATGATAACTCTTTCATGGGGGGCATAATTCGTAAGTTGACAAATTGTTAAGGGTTAATTTGATAATCTCTTTATTATTCGAGGTTGTTTTTATGTAAGTATCTACTGCGACATATTTATTATCCATGTCCATGGTTTATGAAAGAGTATTCAAATGGATTATTTTAAGTGACTTTATTTTACTAAAACATCATTTGAAATGTTTTAAATATTTATTCTTCTAAATCTTTCTCATTAATGTCCATGTCATCAAAATGGTTTTTATGGATTTATTTATATGGACATGAATGTTTTTAAAATGTTAATTCCTTTCAAATGTTTATATGTGGTATGGGAAAATTTGACTCAAAAATATCTTTATATTTCTTCATTTCTAAATAGTGTTACTTTTAAATGTTATCCTGAAAAATGGATATATCTCTCAAAGAGTTTTACAAATCAAATTCATCTATGTCAACATCCTTTGATGGATTTTAAACTTGTTTGAAGATGATTTATTATGATACAAATCCTCCATATTTTATTGACGGTTTTGTGATATGTTTGACAGTGGATGTGTTATTTTTTTACCATTCATAGTTTATGTATTAAGTATTGAAATTTCATATGCTTGTTTTAATACGAATGTTTATGTTATAACCTTTTCGTATGAGGAATGCATTGGACTTAGTAAGTTACGGGTGGAACCCGCTATAGCACCTCAATGCATCAGTTTGTCTCGTGAGACAAACTACTGACTTGGCACGAGGCCTTGAAAAAATCTTATTTCTATTCTTGGCATGAGGCCTTGGATATGTGGTTATTATAGTATGGAATTATGCATTCCATCATTTTGAAAGTGGTTAGTGATATTTCATGTGATTATTCCTCTAGTAGAATATCCATGTGAGTAAGTAAATGGAATTATTTTGATTTATATTTTCCATATTACGATGATGTTTATGATAAAAAATGAATTTTGATTTTTATACATCGCCTTAAATGTTTATGATTATTTTTGAAAGTTTCTGATGTATTGATTACCCTTACTGAGCGTTTGAGCTCACCCCTTTCTATTTTTTTATTTTCCCAGGATTCCAAGAAGTGTATTGGGATTGATATGCATGGTTAAGCCAAGGGAATAATGGTGTTCATAAAAGATTATTTATGTTGTTTTTTATATTATAATGTGTAATGTAACATTTATGTATGTAATCTATTTTCCAATACTGCTAAAATTATCGGTCCTTTGGGAATTGATTCCTTGTAATCATGACAATGTATTAAAATAATGCACCAACTCTGGATAACTATGGTTTGGGAGTTACAGTGAAAATGAATATTTCATGAAAATGGGTCTAGTTAAGGGAAATTTCCAAATTATTATTAGTTGAAGAGAATGAGTCTTGGTGTTAGAGGAGGTGTAGAGACAGCCTCCTGAAAAATGATTCATCGTTATTATCTTTCATTACAGTCATGTTTACTTTCATATGATGAGGAATTCATGATGATTGTTGGATCTCCAAAACTAAAAATATGGTTTAGGTAGGTGTATTACAAAATGGAATCAGATGTATGTTTTATTAATTTCCATTTTGGTTAAAGAGGGAAGCAATTGAAATGATATTGAATGTGTGGGACTCAAATAAGTGAGTTTCCATATGCCTAGAAATCACATGTGTATTGGATTTAAGTGTATCTGTGGATGTGATGTTTTCTTGTTTTATTGGATTATGGTGTATTCATGATTATTTTCTAGCAAAATATGTTCACATTACATATATACAATAATTTTGTGAAGTATAAAAGTTATATAACTTGATTCCTTAAATTAAGTTATTTGATTGGGATATAACAATGTTTTTTGATTACATGATACCTATTTTTGAAATAAATAATTGAATATGAGTATGATATTTTGGATTCTATATATATGTAACTATTAATTTTGTGAAGGTATAGAATACATTATTTGGTTATAGGTGGGACATACACTCAGTTTTGGGTTTCCATTAAGGTGATCATTTAAATGATCAAATTGGCTAGTTTAGATCATTCATGAAATTTCACCAATTAACGGGAAAGAATGACGATCTTCCCAATACAATCATTGGATGAAAATATTGACACTATGTAATGTCCTAATCCATCTTACAGTCACTTTGGTAGTTGAAATGGTAAACACATGACGTCAAATGCCCCTCTTAGTAAGCCAAAGGCTACTGACTAGCATCGAGGGTGTAAGGATAGTTAGTGGGGAGAATATACCATCATATCAATGTTATTATATCATTATAACAATATATAAATTGATTAAAATAGAACAATTAGTATAATGTAATAACTGATGGGGCATAAGTCAATTTGAATATCTACTCAATAAATAAAAATGGTCGACACCAGTTTATTCAACGTATGTATGTAACGGTGGTACAAATCTAAAAGTAGTAAAAAAATATTCATGATTTACATCTCAGTACAAAAAAGGAAAAGGTCCCAACCCCCATGGGAAATCACCATGAGTATCCCAATTTCCAACTTGGTCCTTTTCTCCTAACTCCCTGGTACAATAAAACATAAAAAAGCAATGTCCATGCTCTTTTAAACAAGTATCGTATACTTGGGTACCACAATGCAACAATTTCTCAAATAGGATACAAGATATAAATCCTAGTAGGCTTGGAACCCTGTTGTCTAGATCAATATAAACAATTTAATAAATTAAATAATTTTAATGTATATCATATCAATAACTAAATTGAATAATAAACCAACAACCCATCCAGGTTCCTAAGGGATATATGACAGTCATACCTGCTTCTGGCCACATCTGGTATGTTTGATCATGTCAATTATGTGTATATATATATGTAGTAAATGTGTATATATAAATATATATATATAAATGTAAATAGATATTTATTATCAGCATCCTCCAATATTAACTAAGCGCATTACAATGACAAATGTACATAGGTCGTGAATACTATTTCTTGCTCCACGAAGATGTAGTGCCCACAAATTCATTACCAGGGGAAGCTCTCATGGTATTTTCCTTCCTCTAGACTAAAT
Source organism: Viscum album (assembly GCA_963277665.1). Classification (NCBI taxonomy): domain Eukaryota; kingdom Viridiplantae; phylum Streptophyta; class Magnoliopsida; order Santalales; family Viscaceae; genus Viscum; species Viscum album. The sequence continues at coordinate 1,028,842,598 of OY728156.1, forward strand.
GATCTCTCACAATATCATGGAAATATACATGGATAACGACACGTTCTTCCTACCCCATGACCTCAGGGTCCTTCTGGAAAAGATATTTGATGGATTAAGACGTAACACATAGACATCCCTCCCCATGCGTAACACAAATGGCCTATCCTATGGCTCAACTCCATGAGCTCTCACATTCTCTAGAGTATCATCACAAAAAATAACATATTCGTTCTCACTAGAGGGTCTCATGGTCCCTTGCCCTCCCTTCCTATACAAAGTGTAACCATTCCCAACATGTACTAAATGATGTATTCAACCTCTCATGTATTTGATAAGCCCATTAAATTACATATAAGAATGAATATACACATTTCTACTTATGGAAATCTATCTTAAGTGTTTCAATTTAAACATTATCAAGGGATTCACATTCAACTCGAAAACATGAGGCAATAGACTCTCTTTCATCTCACTGGCCATACTCAAATTCCTTAATTAACTCAGCAATTAATAGGTTACACAATTCCCATTATTTAATTCAACAATTAATTAATCAACAACACAATTAATATCTTAAAATTAATTTTATAAAATTATTTATCTCATTATATATATATCAACTCTCCAAATTTAATTCCACAATTTTATATCCATATCATAGTATTAAAGGAACATACTTATTTAACAATTAATTATATCATCATTCCCAAATTTTATATGGAATAATTAATCAACTGATTAATTATCTCAATTACAATTCTAAAAGAACATAATTAACTCACAATTTATTTTCTAAACATATCCAATTTAATATCTAATAATTAATAATCAAAATAATTATCTCAATTACAATTCCCCAAGAATATAATTAATTAATAATTAATTATCTCAACTTGTCAAATTTTAAATATCCTAATTAATCCCCATATTAATTATCTTAGTTATATTTATCAAACCACAAAATTTATTTCCAATTAAATATTTCAAAATATCCAATTAAACATCTCATAATTAATTATATCAATTAAAATTCCCATAAGAAAAAATTAATTCACAATTAGTTTTCTCAATATAGCCAATTTATTATCTCAAAATAAATCCCCTATTTAATTTTCTCAATTACGATTCTTAGATGACAAAATTAATTCAAAAATAATTATCTCAACATAGCTAATTTTATATCTCATAATTAATCCACCGATTAAATAACTCAATTACTAATCTCAAAAAAAATATTAATTCACCATTAATTATCTCAACTATTCCAATTTAATATTTTAAAATTAATCCCCCAATTAATTATCTAAATTAAAATTCTCAAAGCCCATATTTAATTCATAATTAATTATCTCAATATATCCAAATCATTAATGAATAATTAATTATCTCATCTTATCTATCCAAATTATTGTAATTACCACTATTCTGAATTTCTTAAATATGTAAGGGCATCAATAATAAAACGCACATCAACAGGATAAACTAACATATCATTCCAATCATTAAGTTTTTAGCATTAAGGTATCACACCTTCATTTGAGGGATTTTATTACCAAAATGTGATTTTGTAATATAATAAATTATTTATAACTAAAAAAAATCATTCAGCTTTTTCAGTAATTTTTTTTAACAATTGTAATTAAATAACTACTGTGTTTTATTAAATAAGAAATGTTGAGGACCCTACCACAATGAATTGGTCGAGCCAATTCTTGTTAACTCATACCGTAGCTCGCTCATGTACACACACCTCAATAAAAGTGCACACACACTTGGAATTTAACGCCACACCTTATAATAACAAATGTCACCAACAATTAGTGAAGTGGGGACTAACGAACACCCAATAATTAACCACAACTCAAACCAACCATAAGATACCAATTCATGTGATGCCAAAAAATATTGGGTATAAGGCCTTACCTATTTTTCAAGGAAGAGACTAAACCAAGATAAACCTCCACGCCTTCAGTGTAATTTGTGGAAATATGGACCAACAATTCCTGACACATCTTATCCACCACCTAGATCCAGAAGAAATGAAGAAAACTGATCAAACCCGAGTCTAGGGTTTTGGCCTATGGAGATCGGGTGATAGAGATCTGAAACAACTGACATGAATAACGAGACACACATAGACCAACTCACCTCACCAAGAAAAATAGTATTTGTACAGATACCATCATGATATGGCGTGTGGATTGAAGATGTGTGAAGGTGGTGGTGTTCCTCCCCATAAAATAATGAGGCAGGGGGGTTGCACCTCAACTGCTACTATATGCCTCCCCTTGCGTTATATCTCTCTCCCTCAAACTAAAATAAAACTAAAACCAAATTATATATAGAGTTTAATATAATAATAATAAATATAAAAATAACGATAACAATTTATTTTTTATTGTTATTATTAGCATTAAATTTAGAACAACTATTTGATAAAGCTCGACACATCATTGTTCATAATTTAATTAAATTAGTTCAATATGATATTAATTAAACAATATTTACAATTCATGATATTAAATTGAATTCTCTAAACACGGTTTAATTATATTAAAAACACTAACTCATTAACCCTATTTAATTAAATTCTATAAATATAAAATTAATTAAATAATAAACCCCATTTCACAAAGATTAATCCATTTGTTCTTTTCCTTTAATATAATTAAATAAACCCTCCATTTAACATTAATTATATAAATTCACCTTTACCGTGAATATAATTAAATGATAAACTAACTCCACCTTAACCAGTAATTTAATATTAATCTTTAATATTACACTTCTTTGGGAACCCCTAACGCCTCACTTACAAGTCATTTACATAAATTACTCTCATCTCAATTTAATTAATTAAAGACTCCAACTCATGACCATTTAAAATACATTTATTTTGTCTCATCTCAGATAAATTAAATAACATCTCCATCTCACTGTCTTCTAATAAAATTACCTCTATATAAATAAAATTAGATGAATTCCCAAAATGATAATTTACATAAATTTCATTGAAACATGAATTTAAATAAATTAATTTAACCCAAAACTCAAAATTGGGTAAGACACATGGTTTAACACATATGGTCTGAGAAACCATTCATAGAGCTTGTTCCCACTATTGTATTCCCAGAATTTCATGCATGAAGACCCACACATTTTGGCTAACTATGAATTGCCCATGAAAACACCTCTTTCTTGCATTATAAAATCTATGATTTCGGGTACAGGTATCCTGAAACGCATCGAGACACCCAGGAAACTCCTAGATCTATTAGTCAATCATGATATAAACACATAAAACCAACCGAATTTTCAAAACAACAGCCTGAATAATTACTTTCAAACTGACCTGAGCATTAAACGAAGAAATTCAAAAAATTCATATTTTAACCCCTTTCAAAAACAATGAACATTACAATCTACCAACCTAAAAATCATTTCAACACTACGAAGATATGGAGACACTACAACAAAAGCCAACCCACAATGTTCATGAAGTCTTGTTTGAAATATCATGTTGCATTCCAAAATTTCCAATTTTTATTTGAACAACTTTAGAACCCCAATCCATACATCCATCCTTGAATGACGTATCTGAACCATGAATCACACACATGTCATTAAACCAATTATGTTCCCTAAAAATGATTTAATCGCCAACAAAATTTATATGAAAGTACATAACCAACAACCAATAAAATTTTCCTTCCATTCCATCAAAATGATATTTGAAAACTATCATTCCCCAATAAAAATAAATGTGAATCCCAAAGAACCATGCTTCTCATGTATAACAACGATGAAAACCACATACGAAGAGCAAAATATTTTAAAAAATTATCATGACACAAGACCAATGCTATTTTACTACCTCTGGGATGAGGTCATGGTATAGTAAAATCTTATATAATCAAAAGTGCACACCAAGATTAATCCAAAGTCCAAAAAAGGATCAGTCGAACAATCACTGGTCAACTCTTTACTAAATTGTTGAATTCACCTATTAATTCATCATCTACCATAAATAGATGCATATTTTACCAAATTATTCTATTTTCATTCAATGACTACAACTGAATATATTCAAAAAACTAACCGTGTTTCCAAAATTTTGTGCACTCTGCCAACCACATCAAGCCATGCTTCCAAGAATGCATTGAAATGTTTACCAGAACAGATGCCACACTACCTACCTATAGAGTGTTGATGTCATATAATAAAAATAATAGCTACTCTCAAGAGCACTATTTCAAAAAACATGTAAAACTCACATTTAAAATTACATGAACCACGATCCCCAGGTCAACATCTCGCATGAAATGTGAAATTTAAACCAACAGGGGTGTTTAAATCATTGAGTCCGAAATGTACTCCTAAGTAGTGGAATGATCTTACCTTAATGCCTCAAAAACTCTTCTCTAGAGTTAACCCAATTATTTCTTTAATGGATGCCCATTCCTGAGGAATGTCTCATTTACTAAACCTTGAATTCTATATTTTTTATTCACATATCAAGTGTCAAAATTCAATGACCAAAAAACCAAACAAGTGTGAATTTCTTTAAATCCAAAAATTCTTTCTTGGAACAACTATAACTGAATGGAACCAATTTCAAAAATATCACAATGGAAACAATACATCTCGTCTCTAAGGGTGATACCTTCTTCTGGATAGTCCCTGGCAATGAAAACTCTTCAACCCTATATCATGGTCATGAAATACAGAATTTACTAGTCATAAACACCCTTCTTTATTTTATCCATTTCAGTAATTCATTTCATTCATTTGAACATTTTAATGAATTTCATACTAACCCCCTAGTAAAATATCACAAATATTTACATGGTTTTCAATAAATTACCTGAGGACAAAACATGAAAGCTATAAAAAATTCTACTTTGAATATTAAACATTCGGTTTCATTTCATTAAAAATATTCAATTTAGCATATAAATTACTTTTAATCAGATCAATTCCTCTGGGGTCCCATTTTTTCAATCCAGATTCATCTAAAAGCAACCCCACAAGTGATATGAGTTACCATATACCAATCCATAAAGTGCTCATACACTTTTTATGTATATTCTTTCTCCAATTTATTCAATCCAATTTCCATTTAACATTTTATCATTAGTATCCACATACACATAAAAACATATCTATCTAGTAATCACAACTGGTAACAAAAAATTGTTCAATAACATAAAATCATGGTATACCATCAAATCACGTTAATCAAAAATATAGCATGGAATATAATCCACTAAGAATTTGAAAATTATAATTGAAGAATGCTATCCAAATACGCATAATAAATCAGATCAAATCGTCGCATTACACCCAATGATCACAATCAAAATTAGGAGAATTCATAACAATGAAACTACATGACATGTTATATTCCTGGAATGTGAATATCCAAGTTTATAAGATGATTCATGAAATGAAGAATCCTTTCTAAATCAGGCCATGGAAAATTTCAGAAATTATCAAAATCATTATGCAATGAGAAACATGCCAATATCTCAAGGTTAAATCATATCAACAATAAAATCAATCAATATAAGCATAAATTCCCATCCCTGGTAGCTTGTTCATCCCACATACATGTGGTGATTAGTCCCACACAAGGCTATTTACCGAGTGTCGACACTTTCCATGTATCTTTTATACAAAACCAAAATAGAAAGGAACAGGGAAAAGAATGATCATAATCGACTCTCATACCACTTTCTATTTCTGGACACACTTACCATCGATCTGGTATCCATACCGGTCACCACAAGACCTCAAAAGCACCTCCCCATATGCCAAAGGTAGCTGACTAGCAGCAAAGGTGTAAGGATGTTCAGTGGGGATAATATACACTCATATCAATGTTTTCACAATAGTATAACAATAAATAAAAATATATAAAAATATACAAAGTATAAATGAATAACGAATGAAGAAGATGTCAATTGTAATAACACCTCAATAAAGAAAATCAATGACACCAGTTTATATAATGTATTCATGTCTTGGTGATACATATATAAAATTTGTAAAAAAATCATAATTCGTTACAAATCAGTATAAAAAAAATTAAATAGTCCAAATCCCTAAAGGCGATCTCTAGGATAATCCTATTATCCTTCTCGGTCCATTTCTCAAAACTCCCATGTAAAAGTCAACTACAACATGAAATATACAAGGTCTTGTAAACAAGTAGAGTCTACTCAGGTACCACATAATAATACTGTCCTGAATAAAGTGTTATATATAAATCTCAGTAGGGAGGGACCACTAATATCGTGCTCAATATATACAATGAAATAAAATTGAACAACGTTCAATTATATCGAATTAATAACATAGTTGGATAAATAACCAATAACTAGTTGAGGTTCTTAAGGGACACCTTAAAACGATACATACTTCATCCTTTGGTTGGTATGTCAGATAATGTTAATTATGTGTAAGTATATAGTAATAGTATATATATATATATATATATATATATAAGAATATAGATATTCTTAGCATCATCCTATATGAACCAACTACGTACCAATGCCTAATAGACATATACCAATTATAATTTTTTTTTGGACCAATATGTAATTAAAAAACATCCACTATTAGGGGAATATCTCGTGGCATTTTCCCTTGTTCAAACACTAATAGTTATCAAGGTCTCATAGAAATCAACATGGAATATCAGACGATCTTCATAACCTAGGATATCATGGCTTGTTGAAAAATGGTTTTGGAGGGATCAGGACGTAACACAGAGACATCCATCACCAAGAGTAACACACATGGTCTATCCCATAGCTAAGATCCATGAGCACTCATGGTCTCTAGAGGATCATAAAAAAATCTAACATATTCATTCTCTACAAGGGCTCTCATGGTCCCTTGGCTCTACTACCTATACATGGAGTAATAATTCAAATCATATAATGCATGAATTATTTAATGTCTCATGCATTTCATTATCCCATTTCAATTACATATTAACAAGCATATATATGTTTGTACATAGGGAAAAAAATATTTAGTATTTCAATTAAATCATTAACATGGGATTCCTATTCAACAAAAAAACATGAGTCAATGTCCTCCCATTAATCTCATTGCCACACTGAAATAAATTGTTTAACTCAAAAACTAACTAGGTACAGAAATCACATTAATTAATTCCATAATTAATTAGTTAACTACACAATTCATATCATATAATTAATTTTCCATAATTAATTATTCCATTATATATTCTTACTCTCCGTATTAAATTTCACAAGTAAATATAATGTTCATATTATAAAAGGAATATAATTGATACTCAATTAATAATCTTAACATATCCCAATTTTTTATCTCATAATAAATACTACAATTACTTATCTCAATTAAAATTCAGAAAGAAGATAATTTATTCACAATTAAATAACTAATCATAGTAAATTTAATATATCATTATTAATCCCCCAATTAAATATCTCAGATAAAATTATCAATGCAAAAAATTAATTCACAATGAAATATCTAAACATTCGCAACTTTATATCTCATAATTAATCCCCCAATTAATTATCTCAGTAACAAATATCAAAACACAAAATTAATTCAAAATTAATTATCTGATGTTATACAATTTAATACCTCCTAAATAATACTCTCAATTAATTATCTAAATAACAATTCATAGAGTACATAATTAATTCAATAAAAATTATCTCAACATAGCCAATTTTATTTGTAATAATTAATCATCTGATTAATTATCTCATTTACAATTCTCAAAGAACCTAATTAAGTAAAAATTAATTAACTCATTATATCCAATTTTATTTCTCAATAATAATACCATGATTAATTATCTCAATTACAAACCTCAAGACACCAAATTAATTGCAAATTAATTATCTCAACTTAGAAAATTTAATGTCTCATAATTAATCCCACAATTAATTTTCCCAATTACAATTCTAAAAACACATAATCAATTTAGAAATAATATTCTCAATATATCCGACACATTTATTCAAAATTAATTATCTCAACATATCCCTCCAAATATTCATAATTAACACATTACCCATGTTCATCAACATATAAGGGCGGTAATATAAAAACATGTATCAATAAACTAAACAAACATATCAGTCCAATAATTATGTTTATAGCTTGAAATAATCACACCTATGCTAGATGGTTTTATTACAAAAACATAATTTTGTTATCTAAAAAATAGTGTAATGAAATAAAAAATCCTTTCTATGTTTGAATTAAATTCATCCAACAACACTAATTAAAATACTACTTAATATTATTAATTAGGAAATGTCGAGTACCGTACTACAATTAATTTTTCAAGACAATCCTTTATAATTCATATTGCAGCCCACTTGCGTACACAATACTCAACAAAAATTGCACGAACACGTGGAATTTTTGGTAAAAATTTATAAGAACAACCAGATCATAAAATTATTTCATTGAGGACTAATGCACACCCAAAAACTATATAGAACTCAAAACAACCCAATGAAACTAATTAAATGGATGTGAGTCCAAATATCGGGTATAAGGCCTTACATGATTTTGATGGTGGTTACTAAATCAAGCTGAACCCCCACGCATTCAGCAGAAGTTGTCAAAATATGGGCCAATGGGTCTCGAGACGTGTTCTACACCACCGAGAAACAAAATAAATGAAGAAAACTAATCATACTCAGATCCAGGTTTTTGACATATGGAAATTGGGTACTGGAAAGCCGAAACAACCGATGCGAATAAAGAAACACAGCTAGACAAACTCACCTCATAGAGAAGTAGATGATTCTTCAAGAATATATCATGATCTGGGGTGTAGAGAGGGGCCAGATAAAGGTGGTTGTGCACATCACCATGGAAGAACGAGGGGAGGGGGGACATGCATCACTCTTTTCTGTGTGCCTTTCTTTTATTTTCTATCTGTCACATAATAAAATAAAAATAAATCGTAAATAAATATAAGCATTAAAATAATAATAATAATAATAATAATGACAATTCTATTATTATTATTATCAATTCATTTAAAACACCCCATTGATAAACCCCAACAAATCAACAATCCCCTTTTAATTATATTGATTCCTACTAAATTTAATTAATAAATTTCCCCAATTCAATTTATTTATTTAGAAATTTTTAACAAAATTTAATTTAATTAAAAAAATTTACTCATCAACGGTATTTTATGAAATTCAATTAAACTAGATTTAATTAAATAATAACCCCATTTCTCGGCGAACAATTAAGTTCATCATAATCTTTTATATTTTTAAATAAAACCTATTTTTTCAATTTTTTATATAAATTCCTATTTAAATATAATTTAAATAAATGAATCCCCAACTCCTCATTTACACGTTATTTAATATTACTATTTATTATTACCATTCTTTGATAACATTTTACTCATAATTTACCAGTCCTTTAATTAAATTCCACTCATATCAATTTAAATAAATAATTACTCTATGAAATTATCTTTTAAAATAAATTTAATTGATTTCATCTCAATTTAATTAAATAACATCTCAATCTCAACATCCTTTAATTAAATAAATTTTAATCGAAACTGAAAACTGAATATGACACATGATTTATCTTTCGCTGTCTAGTAGATCAAGTGTATACAATGCTCCAATTACTAGATACATGTAGTATCATTCCTGGATGACCCACAGAGTTTGACTAACGATGCATAACCCATGTGAATGCCTCTGCCTTGCATTTTTAAACGGATTTTCCATGCCTAATGCTCTGAAAACCCTTCAATCCCCATGGGAAACTCTTTGAGCCTTTACTCATGCCCGATATGAACAACTAAAATGATCCCAACTCTTGAAACATCATCTCACAACTATTTTTAATACTGACCAGGTCATTAAAAAAAATATTTTAAAATGGTATTTTAACCCAGTTGAAAAACACTAGACATTACACACTATTACTTCTCAGTGATTCCATTTAGAATAACTATATCTCTAATAATATTTATGGAATTTATAAATATTTTTTTAGATATTATCTCAAACATTTTTGGTATTGTTTATATATTATATTTTAAATAATCTAAAATTAGGGAGGACCGTGAAAGGCATTTGAATAATGTGGAAAAGGCTTAGAAAATTAAAAAAAACATATACAATTTATAGTAAATGTGAGATCTATATAAATATAGTACACTATTAGGGGTTTAATTCACTATAAAATGGATACATATGGTTTACAGTCATTATCATTCAGAATAAAGTTTTTTTCTAATAAAATGTGTGTTACATGTTTTTGTAAACAAAGTAACTATATATCTATAATAATAAAGTTAATATAATTGAAATGCATCCAAATAGACTTGAATATTGTATTATCATTTGTAAATTATGACTATTCGTCAATATGACGATTGGGTACTACAATCTTTATACTAATTATCAGGTTATATTTTGTGATTTTATGAAAAAATGTCATATGATATGTAATGCAGAGAGTAGAAATAATAACATGAACCAATATAGTTGTTCATTATAAAGAACATTTGTTATAGGTTTGAATGTAGGTAGAATCGTTGTGGTTATCCCTAGAAAAATAAAAATATTAACATTATCAGGTAATGAATGAACGAAATCGCATATGAGAGAAGTTCATGTTATTACAGATTACCACTCAATTGATGTTAGCCTTGGCACATTTTTTCGACTGATATTTAATGTTTATTAATTAAATAAGAAATTATAAAATGATCATGAATAGTAATATCGATTATAGTGATGGTCATCATGTAATTTAAAAATTATAATTGTTTCAAGAAAGATTTGTTTTTCTGAGACAGTGTATCTTACATATTCCTATGTGGATAGTCTGAAACATGGTATTTTGTGGGGTTTAAATAAAATCACAAGTCATTCAAACCATGACATAATGTTAATCAATAAATTCATAATTATGTTTCCTTGATAGGTGTATCAATCAATGAATAAATCATACCAAAATAAGATCAAATTATCATTTCTGTAATTAAATGATTTCGTCATGGTGGCATCAACCATGACTAAAAATAGAGACATTATCAATGTAGGGTTGAATATCATCCATTGATGTAGTTCTTTTTTGGTATTTTTGTTTTTCTCACTCATTATATAAAAAAATAACCTAAAATATATTTCTAAATGAATAACATGTTGTAATTATTAATATGATAATCATTTGGATTCATAAAATAAATATTAATTAATATCACAATTATAAATATATTATTTTATACATTCTATTACACATGTCATGAGAATATTTTAAATTTAAACTTTTGATATTTGCATTTCCAATTTTGATTGGATGAACTATCTAGGAAGAGATTAAATGTTTTAAAATTGTATATTTAATATAAACATAATTATATTAGAAAAATTTATTTTTTTATTTCTATGAAGTCATATTAGTACCCATGGATTGATGTGTAATTATTATATACAGAATATTTGGGTAATTTGTTTTTTTAGATTATTGAGTTTTTTTCGTAAATTTCTTAAAATTAATGTTCTTAGGTATCATTATCATTGTTAAAATATAATGCTTCATAAATCATTAAAAATTATATTGATATATTCCATTTCCTATTCCATTGATAATGGAAAATAAAACTATATTCTTTTATTAGGATTCCCCCACCATGTATCTTTCATTTATTCATCCACCCAACTATTCATACATAAAACCAATAATGGGATTCTTGATAAAACAGTAAGGATAATTTTTAAAATAATGTTTAATTTTTTAAATGAACATGTAGATTAGGAATATAAAATGTGTTTATTTATAATATATTCATTAGGCAAACGATGGTAATTATAGGATACATAGATGCACCGGTGTATTCTGATTTTGAATATTCATAATGTTACTATATTTAACATACCAGTGTTTGACCATTTCCTTATCAAGTATAAAAACATATGATGTTTAAGTCTTCATATTATTTCAATGTATGCTAAAAACATCTGGTTGTTATAATTATTTTTCAACAATTATGGTATATATGTTATGAACATATACCATGTCATATGGTTGAGTCATTTATGGTTAATATTATTAACCCTAATGTATTATATTTGATTTATTTAAGATATTATTTTTGGAAATAAGGAAGTAGAAAATATTTATAATTAAATATAAGATAAAATCTATGATCAAGGTGATGGTTGTAGGATTTTAAAAATGATATTTTTTATGGTGGTCAAATTTTATGTAATGAAATCATGAAGTTTTTTGTGTTATACTCTTCTTACAAACAAATAAAATAGTATTCTGTGGAAATATGGATGTGTGAAGGAATTTTATAATTATCCAATTTTGTCAAGATAATGATGGGAAAAATGAAAATGCTTCTTCCATATGGTTATAATAATGTTCACCAAATATGGAAAACACCACAATATAGTCAATGGGGGTTCTGAATGTGTATGAGTATCTACGTGTGGCCATAAACATAGTTTAATGAATGCATATATGTAGATTGCTAACATAAAAAACTAGAAAGGGACTATGCAGTTTCTTCCCTCTTGTAGAAATGTAGATATCCTTTGTAAAAGTTTCATGTCTAATATTTCCATGGTGTATATTTGTTTAATGACTTTATAAGGCCAACAGGAATAGTACAACACCATAGATATTGATATGTTGAGATGAATATTTTTTATGAAAAATTATGAACAAAGGGATTAATTTGTGGCTATGTTTGATGTGAATAAATATATTGATTACCCACAATGAAACGTGGGAATCTAGGGGTAGATTATGTTGTTAAGAAATGGATAGTACATTGGGAATATCCCTATAAAATATAGGAAATCCCATTTTGGGTGTGGCAGTTTATGTTGATAATCATAGTTTCCATTAAAATATATAATAAAAAAATAAAAAAAATAGGTTACCAAATCATAGTTATCACTATATTAGAGTATAAATCGGAATATATTTTTTCACTAATCCATGGTGAATGGAATGCCAATTGGCGATTCATGGTTTCAAGAGAAATCCTTATGGTGATTATTTATTGTTTTCTAATTGATTCATACATCAAGGTACATGAATTTAGTTCATGATTGAACTATTCCATTAAGGGTTTTTTTCATTATTAATAATATGAATTAATTGAAATTTAATTCACACTGTAAAATGATGATGAGTTAACAACAATGTAACATATTTTTACTTTATTTATAGTGTAATATTAATTGAATGACCTTGTGGAGTCAAGGTAGGATTTTATTACCCATAATGAGGTTAATAGATGTCCAAATAAATGATTTAATGAACTCATTATTTGAATAAGTTGTATATTTTGGATGTTGGATAGATCAACACATGATATTTTTCACATCAAAAATTTGAATAAGAATAATATGAGTTGGAGGAGGAGTAGGAGGAGTTCCAAGATAGAAGATGTATGAATATTTAAACATTTAATTATTATAATAATGTAGAAGATAAATGACATTTTATTTTGAAAATATGAAAAATTAGAGGACAAACGATTTCAATTCAGAATGAATTTGTTTATTTATATGGAGGACTTCACAGTTAATGATGTATAATCCCAACAGTACAACAATATTGAATTCAAAATTTATTAAATATGTAATACATTAAGGTGATTATGAATAAGTTATTTGGATGTCAATAAAAACATTTAGTTAATTATTTCCATTTAATTTTCCAATTACAAAGAATGTTTAATGGAGTGACCAATGGAATTTAGTAATCATTCTCTAATAAATAATAACGGAGTGACCCCTATGAGGGGATTCCATGCGTACAATGATTTGTTGTATAAAAATTATTGTTTCACATAACATTATGTATCTTAGTGAGAATAAACCTTAAATATAATCTATGCCATATTTACATTATTCAGTAACGTTGAAACAAATTAAGAAAAGAAAGTAATGTATAGTAAAATAGAATAAAAATTTATTATCATGGTTAAGAGGTCAAAATTCATTTAGGGATAGTGTTATAAATATATGATATTTTTTTCTATATGTTGTGACATTTCATACTCTGATTCACCCACTCTCTGACTATTCTCATAGTAATTCGCATAATGAGGTAATATAAATTATTTTTATAGATACAATTTCATTAATTTATATTTATTTTTGCCTTTAACATTACTTGATGTCTTTTTTATAGAAATGAAATCCAGAATTATGGATCCAATGTGTGATGGAAATAATTTAAATACATGAAAAAATGAGTACATCTTATACCTTAGGGAATCTCATGGATTTATATAAAATTTATTTTGAAGAATGGTATTTTCAATTAAGACAACAAAGATTTATCATTAAAATAGATCCAAGATTCATTGAAATTTATATCTAAATCAATATAAAGATAAAGTATTTTATAAGAAATAGAATCTACAAAGATTTTTTTCTAGGGGAGTATCTCCAAATATATGTGGAAAAAATTTGAATAAATATATAAAAAAGATAAATAAAGGATAATTATTTTTCTAAGAAGTAATTTCATTAATTATATAAGAATAAGAAATCATGAAAAAAGGTAATAAATTTTCAATATAATATATATATGATTGTAATGTTGTTTTGGATGTTTTTTAGAAATTTAGACTCTATTAGTGAGCTAAATGAGATGTGATGAATAGGTGGAAACAAACTAATGTTTAAAAACAATAGGGTGATCATTATTTAGTGACAGGGATATCCTAATTATATTTGACATGGAATAATAATTAGATATCATGCATGATAATAATTTGTCAATGATTTAAAACAAATTATTGAATTTTTTTGAAGATAACAGAATTTGTGGCATTGCATTTCATAACAATAATATAGTAACATTGTTTATAAAACAATGTGACATGATTGAATAAATTTCATATGATATTTTAATGTAAATGGAGAAAGATAAATAACACAATTATAGAATCATTTCACTCAATATAGATAAAAAGTAATAAAACAAACAACAACAATTTTTGCATAAATTTTGATGGATATTGATGCCAAATTGGACATCAAATATGCGAAGATGAAAGAACTCATGGAGAGGATAAACACTTTAGATAATATAATAACAATACCTCTAAAATTATCTTCAGTTTGATTAATTTTTTCAATATTGATATATCACATAAAACATAATATCCAGATTTATTTTCATATAGTTAATCTATAAATATAGGAGGTACCGAAGGGTGACTATTTTATAATAATGGAGTATATCATGATAATGTTATTCAAAGTCAGCAAGACCAATGATGTTAGATAATATCAAATATTGAAAACATATCATTTATGTAGAGACCAAATGTGGAAGGATTGTAGAAGATTATTATTTTAATATTTCATTATAATGGATGATATTGATTTTGGAGGAATACATAGATAGGTAAAGAATCTATACTAACCCTCTCCATCTTTTTATATTACATGTAGTTTTTTATCCTACATAAAGTAATAGAATGATTGAAAATAGGTTTGATATTTTTAATAATTATACCCAACAAAAAACCTCTCATCAACAACCACCACCATGATCTGGATACCCACAAAAAATATCATGTAAAAGAATAAATATAACCAAGAAAATTGATTCAAGAAGAAATAATTTCAATTAAAATGGTGAATGAATATGTAAAGGAAATTCCACTGATGAAGAAGATGTATTCAAAGATATTAATCTCATCCATGAAGGAAGATTTTGGCCATATGGGTTGTTTAATAAACCCTAAAGGTAATATAGGCAGATTCAATTTAAGTTAAATCTAGAGGATAAATCCACTATTGATACATCCGAGGAAGTTACAAGTTCAATTTTGACCAATTCTACTATTATGGAAAATTCCCATCCAAGAAATGATAACAATGCTCATTTCCATAAAGATATTTGTTTAAGGGGTTTCAAAAAAGGGATTTCATTTTTGATGTTTTTGAGGAGTCTATAGACAATTAATGTTGAAGGATATGATGTTTATGTGATGATAAAATTATATTATAAAAAAATAAAAAGGGAATTATGATATATGGAATCCAAATGGTTGGTTCATCATGAAAAAAAACATTCCCATACATGAGGATCCTTGAGGTACTTCTCTCCTTATATGCTTTATTTTCTATAATAATTTTTTAAAAAGGATGAAATTTAATATAGTGATAGAATACATGTTGTGATTATTCAACAAAAGGACATGATATATAAGAGATATGATACATTATTAAACTACATGATTTTGGGTCCCTAACATGAACATCGCAAATTTTATTTAAAAAATAAAATATTAGGAGGAATAGTTAACACAATGAAAAGTTTTATTATCCTTATATGGAACTTGAATATGTATTAAACATGTTAATATATGAATAAATTTTAATTTTCGTCCATTTATGTTTTATAATTTGTATCTATTTTGAAATATTTTTTGACACTCATAAAAAATTAATATTTTTATACAAAATATTTTTGTTTTACTGTGTTAGAGAACAAATTTTGTTTGGGGTAATTGAAATTATAAATGATTCTTATGATTATATTGATTTTAAGGAGTTATATGGATTCCTTTGATAATGTTTTTAAAGAATCTTCTTTTCTATATAGTGAATTGGATAGTTATTCATAGTGGGTTATTGTACACCCCAAATTCTAGGTGGGAGTATTACTAAATGTGTATATTAATGAATTTAGTTTTTATGGAAATTGACATATGTACATTTTTGGATTTGGGAATTACAACTAGAAATTGACTTCATTTGGTTCTATAGTATTATTTCAATCAATATCTGGATGATGTTATAATATAAATATGGATTTTAAAAAGGGTAGAATAACTAATATGATGAAGTCCCGCATGTCCTCATACATGGAGTTGTATCCAATGTATGAGAATGTTTGTAAGATATGGAGTGGATGTAAGATAAATCAGTCCACATTATCATCAATTTAGAGTAAAGCCTATGAGGGATCCAAATTTGAATTTCATGAGAGAAATGAATTTGAGATTTAGTAGTGTTTTTTCTCAAACATCATGGTGGAGATGAGATTGAATATGGACAAGGATGGTACCATTAAAAGGAATTATTCACCCTCAAAGGAAGATCAAAAAAATTAATTGAATAATAAGTTCCATTTGAAGCTAATTGTCAATAATATTGATTTATTTGGAGAATAAATATTGAAATATTGGAGATTATTGTTTTATTGTAAAAAATAAAAAAATAAAAATTGTTATGAATAAAAATGATTTTATTGGAAATGATTATAATATCCTTGTTGATAATAAGGATGGTGATGATAAGGATGGCGAACATGAAGACAAAGGTGAAGGTCAAGTGTATTTTTAGAGGATTTTTAACAATGAACTAAATTATTTATGAATATATTTTTTCAAAGGGAATCAGAATGGTTGTTGTATTTGAATCATTTTCAACACAAAAACTATAGTATCTGGTGGTAGTACAGTATTGTAAACATGATATACAATGATCCATCATGGTCAAGATAAGGATGAGAGAAGAGTGAATGAATATTGAAGATGTTTGAGATAACATTTACCAATATGGGAGAAACCATTACATTGAAAATTAGAGTGTTGATGGTGATATAAGAACATGGTGAAGCCTTTCCCATAACATACAGAATTTTGAGAAGGAAATTCACAACATGGAAAAATAGAACGGGACCACACTATGGTTGTCCCTGTAGTGGAGTTTTAGGAAAACATTTAGAAGTATTCAAAGAAAATATAGAAGTGGGATCTTCCAGGTTCAAGCATTAATATGGAAAACAAGACTATTACTACATCACAGATCACAATAATGTGTGGTAGGGGTGTACATGAGAAAAACAATCACAATGAGACTATAATAGTGGCCCTAGTCGTTGTGATGAATTTTGTTGAAGACCTATAGTGAAAAATGGTCATAATATGGTATTTAAATCGATAGAGAAAGTTATAGTGTTTGAGGAGGATCCATGAACACCACAGGGAATCCCACTGTAATGACTCAATATTTTAATATGTGGTCTCCTCAGAATAGGTCATATATGATTGATTCGTTCCCAACATGAAATTGAAAACAAAAAATAGTGATAAATTAAGATATCTTAAAACCATCCATATAATTAATCGGCAATATTTACGAGTAAACAATTATAAACAAATTTATATATATGATAATATAAATGTTATTTTAAAAAAATATACTTTTATCAATATGATGTTTAAGAATATTTTTTATGATTTTCACTTATTATTAATGAAATACAATTATTGTCATCTTAAAGGGAAAAATTAAAAATTAGGTTATTAATTTAATTTTGGTTGAATTATTAATATTTCAATGTTATATCAAATATGTACAAATAATGTTTTAAAATGAATCATTTTCCTATGGAAACAATGTTTACTTATAATTTATAATTTAAATTAAATATAATATTTCAAAAATTTACAATTATAATTTTGTTAAATGAAAATAATTATTAGATTTATAATTACAGTATTACATTAATAATTTTTTTTTGATTTTTCAGGAGTAATTATTTTTCATTTGAATAGTGAAAATACTAATTTTATTATTACTATCACATTTATATGACTTATAAGATATTGAAATATATTAATCATAAAAAATTAATATTTATAATGTATAATATTGAATTTATAAATACTGTGTTCAATTTATAAAAATATTTATTTATATTTAGAAAACGAAGTAAAATTTCAGGAATTATATTTTTCATTTATTTCATTAATTACATTTATGTATGGAAATTTAATGTATTGGGATTTATTTAATTTTTTACAAATATTACCATAAACATTATTCTTATCAATATAATATTAGTCAATTAAATTGATACTTATGTCCTTTTTATAATATTTATTCAAAAAAATACACTTTTCATATAAAAAGTCTATTTACTCATTACATGTGCTAAAGATAAGGTTAATTTCATACACATAGATTGTTAATTTGATAAAATTATTTATATGATTTATATAATAAAATAAATTTTGTTCAATATGAATAAATTTATTAATTATTTACAAAATATTGATTAATTTCAATTACAATGATAATGGTGATAAAAATATTTTAAAATTAATGTTTTCATAATATCATGGTATTTATATCAAATAAATTTTAAAAAATCAAATAAATAATGAATCTTATATAATATGTATATATATATACATTGAAACTCATCTAATGGGTAATAAATACTAAATAATATTTATAATCTATAAGCTCCAAATTTTCATTTTTTTATATAACTATTTCTTAAAAAAATTATATGTTTTAATTTTAGAGATAAATTTGTAATATATATAAATATTATTATATTAAATAAATTTTGAATTATGTTCCATTAAACCTATTCTTGTTTATATTTTATGTTTTATATTTTTAGTAAAACATAATTTCATATATTATTAAAATAATTACTAGGTTTAAATCTAATATATTAAAATGTAATAAATATCATAATAAAAACAAGATATATTATTTAAAAT
Source organism: Viscum album (assembly GCA_963277665.1). Lineage (NCBI taxonomy): Eukaryota > Viridiplantae > Streptophyta > Magnoliopsida > Santalales > Viscaceae > Viscum > Viscum album. Next base: position 1,028,862,162 of record OY728156.1, read on the forward strand.
ACATGAATAAGGCATAAGTTAAGTCTTTATAGACCCAAATACAACCCAAAATAAATTATCTTAATTTATTTTAGCCAATGAATTTGATGTAGTGGAAAACTTTTTTTAAAATATAAATGGTGTTTCCAAAATATTCCTTCTACTCAATTATAAAATGGGGTAATATACAAAATTTAAAACATGCAACCATATTTAAAAATTTACCTGAATGTGTAAAAAAATATCCAATCATATAATTCACTAACAAAATTATATGACAATTTTGACACTATGATAGACTAAACCCTTCAATTCCAAGAAGTTTACGAAGGAAATATGAAGTCTGAATTGTATGTTTTATCCCCATATTATGTTTTCAACCTTGATAATATTCTACTAAATAACTTATATATGAAAAATATTATTATATAAACACAATTTCTATAATGATAAGTTATTATTTTAATGGAATAATCATTATTTCTTTTTGTGTAACCCTAATGTGAAACAATTGGGTTTTTAGCGTGTTTCAGAAAATCTTTCCTTATCATTGGGATATCTTAGATTTTTCATCATTTTCATTTATAGATGATAAAAATTATTTACTAGAAAAATAAATATAATAAATATAATTTACATATGGTATTGATTATTCAAACAAATATTTACCCTATTTCCTTGCCATTTGTTGAGAAATTGAATCATTACTCCCATGTATGGGAAAACTATCGGCTCAACAAATAGTGAGTTTCACTTTTTATCACTACCCAAAAAGGATGGAGATAAATATATATATATAATTTATATAAATAATTTCCATAAATAGGTAATATTATATATATTATGAATAAATTTTAAAATCCATTACTCTTTGGTAAACAAACATCAGTAGTTAGTGGAAAATTCATCGAACCACCTTAGGTAACTGATGTAGGTCTGAAAACCATATTATAAAATAATAAAATTTTATAGGTAATGAACCTTCAAATATGAAATAGAAATTACTATGGTTTTTGTTATATATCTAATGATCATAATTTTATTATTATTGTTGATTACATTAAATGAAGAATTCATAAAAAACATGATTGATATGATCCGTTCGAAAACATACTTCTCTAAGAAACATGTTTTTCACTCAAAAAATATCATATAAATTGTGTATATAATTCCAATTGAATATAAAATATTTTAAATTATCATTATTTATAGTACCTTAACTTCATAATCATCTTTTATCTCTTTCAATGGGTTTTACTATAATGTATCTTAAATCATAGTTGTTTTCATCTAATTATTCCATTATTCCGTCATTTTTTAATGTTATGAACCAATATCATGTCTCCATAGTGTAGTTAGTTTCAAATTATTTATTCTTAAAATATATATAATTTAATTCATTATATTTATATAAATTTATGATTTTCATGCTTCTAATGTCTTCTAATTCAAAATTTAAAAATTTCATGATGTTATTTCATAAATTATTCTAATTTTTTGAGTTATAATGTTATTTTATGAACATAATTTTTAACTCGAATTGGTATAACAAAATAATATATTGGGAGTTTTTTTTTAATTAATTCATACAAATCATTTTTAAATATGATCCTATGTTATGAATAATTAACATTAATTTAAACAATGGTGGCCCCTTATTGTCTATAATATCTCTTCCCACCAATGTTCTCCATTTTAAGAAATCTATTTTTTGTGTTATCTGATTTGAAAATAATGTTATCATTCTCTATGTTTTTTTTAATAATAATTATTATCTTTTTTTAATGGTGTGGGACTTTAACAACAGTTTTTTAAAACATAAAATGGATCTATTATACCTCCATCATGTCTTATAGAATTACTCATTTGGATTATTTATCTCCAGAATTCCAATTTTATTCACATGAAATTATATTATTTTTCTATATATTTTCCATAAATATACACCTATTTAATGATACTATTCATTTCAAGGTTCATACATGTTTTTAGATCATTTAAAAAATCCTACATTATTGTAAACCATATTTAATAGAATATTCCAATTTTTTCCATAATATCATGAATCACCCCTATCAAAGATCTTATAAAGAATGAATAGATCTTAAAATCATTCATTATTTTATAGAGAACCCATTGGTATAATTCATGTTGTGACGGAAAATATTAAGCTATTTATTTCTTTAAATTTCATTTATTATTTTAAATTATCGACCCAATTTGTTAATTTTTATTATTTATTGTCAAGACCATTCAAATTAATTTTATATAATAAAAGGCCATTTTCATGAAATATAAACATTTTTAGATTATAAAATCCCAAACTAATTTAATTCCTTATTCTATTTAGAATCCTTATGATTTATCCATAAGATGTGCCTTCAAATCTTAAATATGATTTCCACATCCATCTCAGGGGTTTGATACTACTTATGGATTATGCATGGTTTTATTTCATTATCTGGAATTCATATTAATTATTTTCATTATTATATGGGTGGGCCTATAATTATATATCTCTCCAATTAATTGTGAAATGATATTATTTCATGAAATACCATGTATGGTGCACATGTGGTTAGAAAATATACATTATGTTATATGAAGTGGGAAACTAGAATTATATTTCCTTCTAATCCATAATCTAATGCTTTGTATCTCAAAATAATGTTGGAAAGGTATTATTATGTAAACCTCATCCACTATTGTAATTTTTACACCTTGTTTATATGAATGATTCGTGAACCAAACACACCTAGGGACTTCCTCCAATTTATGATGACAGTGATGGGAGTAACCCATGACTTATTATTATAATGAAATGTATTTTTTACATTTTTTATTCTAAAGATTTCATATTCTTATTATTTCATTTAGATACTCTATGTTTTTATCCATAGGACCATTCTATTGATGGTGTGATGTGCTGCCACTTGACTATTATGTGAGATTTTATTTCATTGTTTATTTCCTTACTCATGTTTTATAAAATACCACTTTTTATATTAATTCCATGGTATACAATGTTGTTCAATAAGATGTGTGTAAGTTAAGATCACTATTTTTTGGTTTATATATATAAATTTATATTGGTTTCAGATGATTTTTTATTTATATAATATTTGAAAAAAAGACCGCTAGACCCTTTTCTTGTATTATTGGAAAATTATATTATAAATCATAAAATAAATCGTGTTAAGGAAAGTGTCACTGTAGTTACCGTCTAATCCAGGTCCAGTTATTTTCGGATACTATGATGATAAAACCATAGTGAATACCCCATGGATATGTCTAATGGATTTTTATATGTGTGGGATTACATCAAACGCATTTTTTTCTAAATTATGGTGTTTTGAAAATTACTTCTAACACAACCCAAAATAGATACTAAAAGTGGATGCATAATTTGGGAAAGATGCACCTTGATGTAATAAACTCATAAAAATGAATGTTGGGGATTAACTCAATTGTCAACTACTGCCTGAAGAAGTGTCCTAGCTTCACATATAATTTTATAGTCCATAAAAATATTCTTGGTTTATTAATATACATTTTACAAATATCTATGGGGGATTCATTTCATATTTATATTGAAGGACTCGGTTGATATGTTTAAGAGAATTCATGATAATGTAATTTATGATGAATATTTAATGATATATGTAAAATCAAATACAATATAATTTGAAAAATGAATGATATATGTTAAAATGTAAATCAAGTAGGTTAAAAAGGGTGGTATATCATAAAATAAATTAATTAAAGTATAAATTGAATAAATTTTAAAGTAAAAAATCATCACAATAAAGTTTAAATTGGTTATATATGATAATTTTCATATAATGTAAATTTTTCATCTCTCACTACAACCCATTTTGGTTTTAGATATTTATAGTAACATAAAAACCCATGATAAAGGTTAGAAAATGGGAATGTTTATGTTTAACTAATGTATAATCCCATTAGAATGAGTGATAGACTAATAAATATGGTTATTATAAAAAACCAAATATAATGAAACATGAATAACAATGTAACCAAATTAGAAAAATTATGTGTAAAAAATAATATATTGATGGATACTTGTGAAAAATTAGATAATTAAAACGATGAGAAAGAAGATATTCAACCACCGATATGTAAATTGTTTTTGGAAAATAATCAATGGAATTTCCACAAGGATAATGGGAGATATAGGTAATCAAGAAACATGTGATCGACATGAAAATATGTATTCAATTATGGATGATGATGTCCTTTTTATGGATCCACTAATGAATCAATGATTTAGATGTGATTAATTTAGTCATGACCCAAAATAATTAAATTATCCCATGGTTATTATAGATGACTAACACCACCCACCAACTAGGTCATTTTAACAATGAAAAACCTATGAAACTGCCTCGTCCAAGGTCAATAGTCATTTTTCACAATATACTTATAGATGAATTATTGATTAAAAAATTTCACTTAATTTGTATACATTAATAAATAAATTAAAATAGGTGGTAGAATTTATATATCCATGATATGTGTAAATTAAAGAAGGATTGAAGAATGTTATGCCTTATAGGGTTACCTGTTATCTTTTGAGGATTTTATTTGTATTGGTATATATTTTTTAGATAGGGATCATATCAGATTCCTTATAGGGAAATATCAATTTCTATCCAAAATTGTCCCATGATCAACTGCCATTTTATATTTAATTAGGATTTTACTAATATAAATTAATCCCACAAAATTAGTTTTTAAACTATGATGATAAAATTTATTATGGGGGAGAATGTAACAATCTAACATTTTAATATACATTTTCCCATTATTATGTATAATATTTTTGATCGCATTCTCCACATGCCCCCACTAAAAAATAGAAACCATGATATAGTCAAACTGATAAAACCTATCTCTTGAATTGAATGTTATTATTTACGTATATCCTAATTAGAATATATACATATATATATATATATATGTCTGTGTGTGTTAGTTTTCAAACAATTATTTCATTTATTATTTTTATAATAATATAAGTTATCAATTGTTTTTTTCAATAAAAATTCTATTTAAAATATGGTTAAACTATTATTTTAATAATACATTATATTCATTTTTTAATTGTCATTTATTATTGTTTTAAATAAAATATGGCTAAGAAAAACTATTATTTTAACAATTTTTTCCTTTAAAATAGTCATTCACTATAAATTATATTTTTTTGTAGAAAAATAATTATAAAAATGTTGTAATTTTAATTTGAAAAAATTAACAAAAAATTTGGATTAATAATAAAAATTTACTCTTAGTATGATTTATTTTGATATCTAAAAAATAATTAATTTTCAGGAGAATAGAGGAAATATTGATTTTATTAATACCGTGACCATAATGTGACAAAAAACATCTTAAAAAATAATATATTATAAATAAACATATAAAAATATATTTAATATAAATATACTATGTTCAATTTATAAAATGCATGACAACCATTTAGAAAATCTTATATTATTTAATGTAATCCATTAATCATTGGTTTCGTTATTTAAAATTATGCATTGGTAAAATTCAGTTTTTATAAATATTTTAAACTCAAATTAATATTATTTTAATATTGAAAATATCATTAATATAATTTTAAGTAGTGACCTTTATTATTTAGTTTTATATTTATATGTAATTCTCAAACATAAACATTTAATAAAGATATTTTTTTACATGTTACATGTACTAACATTAGGATTAACCCCCCCCCCAAAACATACAATGTTAATTTGATGATATGATTCATAATTTTGACATAATAATTTTTATTTTCCTTCATTTGAAAATTTTCATTTTTTATAAAACATATATTAATGTAAATTACAATGATAATGGTGAAGTAAAAAATATTAAAATTCATGTATTATTATTATCATGAAATTAATATCAAATCAACGAAAATAACATCCTTAAAATTTATATAATTTAAAAAAAAATTAATATATTAACATTCATATAATTTTTAATCACCACTTAATATGATTATAAATCATCAATGCATAAAATTTCATATTTATAATAAAATTAATTTTATGCATATGACCTATATTAATATTAATGATAATTTTATAATATTTAGAAATTTTGTTCTTTTAAAAATAATCTCAATTTAGTTCGAAAACTCCAATATTTTATTATGTAGAATATTTTATGATTTTAAAAAACTAAAAATCATGTCGAGAATCATTAGACATGTAGTTTAAAAGTAAGATATAAATGTAAAATGATAATAGAGAAATAGTAAAACACATTTAAAACATGTCTATAAATATTTCTTTTTTATTATCATCCCACACACACATCAAAATAATTTTTTTTTGAATTTTAGGACCGGTTAACCTTGAAATAGTTTCATCAAGCTATTAAAATTTAACTGCGGTTTCCATGATTTTCATTTTCCTCTCTTATATTAAGGGGTAACCTAAAAAATTTTATATATGCACCTCCCATTCAAAATATCCTTTAAAACAATATCAAATTTCCTATAATAGGGGTCTATCATACTTTTTTAAACCCCTAGTTTAACTATGTTATCCTATACCCATCTATTATAATGATTTTTCCAAGGAATTACATAGTTTCCTACATAAATAATATCTTATTATAATTTTTCTCTCTCAATATTAATCATAAAAATATATACTATCCATTAAAATACAATGACATCGATATCATTATTATACCCATATTTTATCATATTAATAGAATATTCATTACTTATTATATTTTTATCATTTAAGAGAGAACAAGTGTGTAATTAATTCATTATGCAGACTACAACCACCACTATGAGACTTCTTAAATTTCCCATCAACGCCCATAATTTTTATTCAATAGTCTGTAGTGTGTGATTAAATATGATAATTAGACAACAAATTTTTTTCTAAACTTTTATACATCATTTACCATCTTTTCTACTAATGAATTGAGAAATGGAAACAATAATCTGGCATGCACACAAATTGTCAAATATAAGGGCAATGATATTCGTTTTTCATCACCAATATCCATCCTTGGATTTAAAAATATATATAATGTAGTAAAATTATTTCCATAAAATTTATAATAATGATGATTTTATGAAACTATTTTACAATCATTTCATTCAAGGTCAACATAAATAATGAGTTAAAAGATTATTGACTAAAAACCTAAAGGAACAGATGTAGGAAAAAAACATATTATTAATAAATAACATATGGTTATTAAAGGAACTTGTAATATGAAACAAATACTATTAGGTTTATATTTTTTATATATACTGTGGACTATATTTAATTATTAATTATTTTTAATGGATTTATGGATTGCTTTTGAACAAGACGTTTGGGTTTCGTCTCAAAACACCCTTCATTGAGACATATAATATTTTATGCACCTCATTTAATTAAAATTTCATTTATACACCCAAATAAATATAAAATGTCATGAATTATTTTAATTTATTTCATTTTTACTTTAATATCATTATTTTTTACATTCAAGGGGTTTTATTATAATGTATCTTTTGTTGTGAGGGTTATCATCTCAACATTTCTTAATTAAGAGATGATTTGTTGTTATGCAATAAGGTATTATTCTTATGGTTTATATAAATTACAAAAATTTATTTTGGATTTATCAATGATTTAATTCATAAGATATATTTGTGAATTTTATTTTAATTCTTATAATTACTATTGACTCCAAAAATTCAATAGTTCTAAGGGACTATCATAACTCAATATAATGTCTTGAGCTATATTATTTTTCCCTTGATTTAATCATTCAAATAATATAGTATACAATTTTTTTTCTTAGGAGACAAATTTTTGATTGAATTATTTTTAATACTATTTTCTAATCATTTTAGACTATCAAACTACGATAGGAATATTTCCCATCTATTAGGATGACATTTTCCCATCTTTTTTCCATAATTTAAATTTACACCAATTTCGAAAACATATTATGAGTTATATATTTTAAAAAGAATATATATCCTCTCATATTATAAAATGAAAATTTTATTATCATATTTTGGGATTTTAAATATCAATTAATGTTTATTATAGAAGAAAAATGGATCATCCATTTTTCTTTTGTGACCTTTAAAATTACACAATCTTGTTATTTTCACATTTTAAACCAACATTATTCAAAATATATTTTTTTCATTTTAATCTATATGTTCATTTTAAATATACCTACTTAAATTTGATATTAATTTTATGGGTGGTATGTATATTTAGTTTCTGTAAAAATTCCATCATTAATGTAAACAAGATTTAAGGAACATTTTTATTTCTTTCCCTTATGTTAGGTATCAACCCAATTAGTTTTTTAACACATTAATATATATATATATATAAACATATAATAAATATTAACAGAGTATCCTTGGTTCAATTGTGTTAAAAAAAATATTTTGGTATTTAATTTTCTAAAATATCCTGAAGTTAAATCATAAAATCTTCACTCGAGTAGTTTAGTTTTATTATTTCTTCTTTATATCATTCTCATGAATATTATAAAATTATAGAATATTTCTGAATCATATGTATTTTTTAAATTTATTAAAGTCAAATATAATTGAATTCATTCTCCATATTAGAATACTTATTATTTAGCATTCAGTTATCCAATGAAATATTAATTTTATAACCCACATAATTCTCTTGGGTTCAGTCAAGCTTATGATTTCAATATGATTTAATTTTCTTGTGGGAAAATTTATATATATTGTATTAATTATGTGATGGGTTTTAAAAATATTATATATCACACTAATTAATTAGATATTATAACAATTTCATGAGATATGACGTATGGTGGACAATTAGTTAGTGTAAGAAAACTATATTATGTGATGAGTGGGATCACTATTATGTAGCACTCCGATTCATTGGGTAGAAAACTATATGTCATGAGATGTTATATAAGTGATATGAGATTGAACATAATCCTCCATGGTAAATTTCAACCTTATTTACAAGGATTGGGAAGAACCCAAAACACCATGGGAGTTTTTACACATTATAATGATGGACATTAGAGTAACCATTGTCATATGATTTTATTGTAAGGACTTATTTTTTATCCACATGATTCTGATTCCAGGGTATTATGATTAAATTTTCGTATGAAATTGTTTCATTCTTTTGATCATTCTTATTATTATATCATGTTATGCATCGTGAATATTACTTTCTGATTTATTCCCATATTTAATACCTTAGTATGATTTCTATCCCACCCATTTTCATATGTTTTTAACCAAATTCATTATACATTGTTTTGGAATATGTATTAATATTAGGATATCTATGTGGATTTTTACATATAAATATTACATCTATATTTAATTTTTTCTACTTACATATCTCATACATTTAATACACTACACACCTTGATCCTTGACATGAATTCTTTTGAATTTGTGATATAAATTATAAAATAATGTTGTTATAAGACTACGTCACTATATCCATTATGTACATGGTTGTGTATACCATTTTTTTGACATCTGGTGGTGATGAAAGATAAAATTACCAATTATTGGGGACAAATATTTAGTTCTTAATGTTTTATATTTAATATTGGCAATGGTTATTCATCGTACCATGGTGAAGGGAATCTCGATAGGTGATTCATAAATTTTAGGGTAAAAAGTTATAATGATTAATTCAAAATGCATAATTATTTCACAAATAAATGTAATTTAATATATTACCTCATAATGTTTCAACATTAGTGGAGTTAGAATACATTAAATGGTGAATTAATTTAAAATTAATTTAATCAACAAAATTAATATGGAAAGAGAAAAAAAATAGTTTTGATTATTACAGTTATGATGAAATCATGGATAATTATCATAATGAGTAATGGATGGTTTTTATATACCATAATGATTCTAATTAATGTCGTAATGTAATTTTTTATTACCTTCATAAATGAAAAAATGGTCAACTTGTAGTAGAATCAATAGAGGACTATGTTTCATGAACATCTGTATCATCAATAAGAAGATAAAGAGTTACAAGAGAGTTGAAAAATGATGTCAAAAACCCATAATGAAAATAAAAATATATAATAGAGTTCCTATGTTATACCATATACTATTATAATAGATATTCTAGTGTCATTCATGAAATTATATAGTTCTACAACACCGGGATTTCAAAATTTGTGTAGGTGAAGACCAATGGGACTACAATACCACATCTATATTATATTGAAGATAAAAAAACATAAATGTGATACTAGATAAGTGAACCTTATGTAAACTAAGTAAATTAATGTGATCTATTACATATTATTTAATCATTGGAAGGAATTTTTGACAGAGTTACCCTTGAGATATAGGGTGTTATACAATAAAATTATAAGTGAAGTGATAAATTTGTAGAGAATCAATATTTATAGTTATTTGGTTAAAAAAATCTTCATCACATGACTTATTGAGTATCCCAATTAAGGAAATCTAATAAAAATAATTCTTTCATATTAAATTTATTAATTAATTCCAAAAATAGATCAGGTAACCTATGAAATTTTAAGTTAATTTGAATAAAAAGTAACCCTCATGGTTGAGAGGTCTATGCCAATTTGGTTGAAGTTATTCATTTCAACGTAGAAGTATATTAATTGGTTAAATACAGAAATAAGATAATTTAAACCACACCCATAGTCAAGTTTATATCACCCTAAGATTATATTGTGGTTTTTTTATTTTCTATATATTGATTAATTTAGAAGATGATTGACCATGATTTTCTGAGGGTGGTGTAACCAGTGTTACTAGATACAAACTTCTATGAAATAGAGATGGGTCCCGTTAATTTTTTAAAAAAAATTTATGGAATGTATAATATTATATATTTAATAATTTTAATCACATTACAATTATATATTATTATTTCAAACGACGTACATTTGAAATTAGATAAGTTTCTTATATTCTGGTAAGGAAATGGGATGAAATTTCAAACCCAGTAATCTTTTTTTGTACATTGGGATGTTCTAGTAGTTGATATTCTATAAATATAGACTACTGGTGTGTATGAATTTCTTGTGAACATGTAATTATTCATCTGATTTATCAATTTATATCTTTAGGAATCCCCATAACTGTTATTACTGAAAAATTAGGTATACATAGAAACTTAGTAACTGTCAATTTTTTACAATATTAATATTGGAACCATTTTTATTTACTATTCTCAAAAGATTTTGAAAATTAATTATGAAAGGAATCGATGAGTAAATTATATGGAACTAAATATCGATTATGTTAGATTTATATTGAATTAAATATCATCAAAAATGATATTTATATTCTCATATATAGATAAAACCATAAAAATTTATAGAAAAGAGAATGAGAGATGTTGACCAAAAAGTTATATGCATGGTGAGAATGTTGGCAGTATGAAATAATACCTTAAAATTCTATGAGAATAATAATACAACTAAAATTATTTAATCTATTTAAAGAATATATGAAATAAAAACATCCATAAATTAAATATTTATTTATGAAGTGATTGTTTGACACGAGGCTATTTGATGAATGATCTGTTATAGTCCATTTATATGATTTTATCATAATTTATATAATGATTCATGTGATGATAGTTTCATTTCCAAATATTTTATAGGATATTCTATTAAATTTAAATTCACCGAAATATAGATATGGAATAATTACAATTATATGTAATTCATATAGAAATTATAATTCGATGTTTAAAAATTTTTATTGTTTGATTCATAATGAAAATCTCATAAGAAGATAGGTCCACGTACATTTCTCTTTTGCAATAAAAAGATACAGATGAAGATGATCACCTCATTGGAATAATAAATATCTAGTAGAAGAAAATTCTAGGGTAATGTGTCATGGAAATTTAATTATTCTAGGAGTAACGAATTACCCATTCATCAATCAAGTGAATATTCAAATTAATCATTAGAATCAAATAGAAATAACATTATGAATGGATTCCAAAATATCATATTGTGTAACATCAAAATATGGTGGAAAATATTCTTATTAATGATCAAAATAAAATTTTTTCATTAGGGGATAACTCTTTATAATACATTAACAAAATGGAATATTTCATGTTTAGGGTATGTTATTCCACCAAAATATTTCAATGAATTCATATAGTTGATGGATATATATAATATATTTCCAAATAGGGGTATGCCAATAAACAAATGTAGAAGAGTGTTTTTCAATTTTTGATGAGAGTGGGAGTCATATCAGTTTTCCCTAGGTATCTCAAATCAGTAGGTAAGAAAAATGATAATGGATTTAGATTAACAATAAACAATATATTCTAAAAAATTTCATGGTGAACAATTTTTTTGAAAAAATATTTTAAGGATGGAATAAGTTTCTGGGATATTGAGTCATGAGGAAGAGGAATATTGAAAATTTCAATCTCTAAAAATATAGAAAAATGGCATTGTATAATCTATCATCTCAATGATAATAACATTATGGTTTTTACGAAATGTTAATTTTAAAGATCAATAAAACAACTATTATAATTTGAGAGAGATTTTTTCATTGAAAGAAAATTTTAGTTTAATTAACCTTGAAAATATAAATTCTAGAACTGAAATATTGAATCTAATTCACATATATATATATATGGGGACTTAACTCAGTCATATTTCATGGAGGATTACATAACATGAAGATATTAATTAATGAGACAATGATAAAGGTATTCTATTATTTTCATAAAATAAAATTTTATTTTTTATTTCATTTTTTATAGTGGTTATACATTTCGGTGTTTCAAAGGGGTAAGATGCTGAAATTTCATAGATTATATAATAGTGGTGATTAAAAATAAATAATTTAATTGATATTATTTTAGAGGAATAGATTATAAAAAGAATTTTCAATTATCAAAACACCAAAATAGAATGTTGTTTTAGACTATATAAAAAAATATTGAATGAAAAGGTTGGATGTATGTGTCAAAAATTTATTATGTCCATGTCCATCTTGAAAGAAGAAACTAACATGGTCAAATGACTAGTAAAAAAACTATTTCATCTATTGTGTGAATAAATTTTACCAAAGGACCTTGGGATTTCAATTATACCAGAAGTATCAAACCTCAAAAATAAAAAATTTCTTAGATTATGATCATTTAAATTTAATGATATAGATAAGCTATTGAAAAACATTAAATCCTATTTTATTCTAGACTACGAAATGAATATGACTAGATACCTATATTGGAAAAATGATCCATCAATGATTATTTGAATTTTATAAGTAAACATTAATCAAAAAAATTATATGTAATGAGAGGAACATGGGTAAATCATAAAATTTTATAGATATAAGTATAATACATTACATCATGTAAATTATAAATAAATTTAAAAAATTTTACAACTATGTGTGATATTAAAAAACCTCAATTATTTACCAAAAATAGGCTAAAATAGAGTTTCCTGTAATAAATCATTTTTTGAAGCTTATGGATAAGAAAAAATTATAAAAAATTAGCATTAATGGTCAAAAAATATATTCAAAGAACAATGTCATGATAAATGAACTGTAAAAATGGTATAAATTGGTTATCATATTGAATGTTAAAACAGTTTTACCTGATGTTATACTCAAAAAATTAGGGATAAAATGACCTAAATCATGTATTATTTAAATTATATGTCCATTGTTTTACCATCCCGCATATATAGATTATTAATGGTCCATTTTGGAGCCATGTTTCGAAGAAGGTGACATGAAATTATTTTAAATCATTGAAGATTTATAATTATTATAGTAACCTAAATTATAAATAGGAACCCCTTCCTATATATATTTTCAAATAAAAATCCATTTTTATTATTCTAGATCCAGGAAAAATAACATTCTAACATACATACACATGGCCTTGTGTCTCTAGTTTTATAGTAAAACCATCATATTAATTATTTAGTTGTAAACCTAAAGAGGTTGTCTGAATAATAAATTTAGTTCATAGTCTTGAATTTCAATTTTATTTCTCAAAAAATAGCCAAAAATATTATTCATACATTATTATATAATATCAATTGTACATTTCATATTCATTCATTTTATTAGTTAATTTATGTAACTAATATGCATCTTCTCTTAGAAGAAATGGGAAACGAAATTTTTGGTCATGTGTATGGTGGACTACCACCTCGCGAACGGATGTAATATGTTTTCTTCCCCCAAGTATTATGGATGGATGCATTGATACATTTAATTTATATATATGGTACCTATTACAATATTATAATTATAGACCTATAAATTTACATTCATCAATTCATATGATTGGACATCCATCCCAATGAATCTATATTTTTTATATTGCATTACAATTATTAATGGATGGTTATAAGGATGTTTTAAATGAATATATGTTAGTTATATTATATAATTATGATTTTTCCAAATATAATTGTTATTTTACTTTTTTTCATTCCATAAGTCGAAAATTAAAATCATTTTTCATCCGTATGTAGGGTCTACCATATATTTGAATAGTGTAATTCATTTTTCCAATTGAGGAATTTTATTGACACCTGTAAATTCATATATAATTAATATATATGATATTTATATATGGATTAAAATTATGAAGATTATTGACCCATTATCAATGTACAAGGACAAAAACTAAATTCAAAAATGATAGATGAATAGCTATACAGAATTCACCAAAAATTGTTATTTTATTAATGTATGGTAATAAAAAGGGATGTAAAGGGTTATAAGTAATAAATATATGCTATAAAAAATTTGATTATTTTTATTTAATACATTTATAATTATACTATATTTATTATACATTAGTTTTAAAATTGTATGATGATATTCTATAAATGAAGTAATGGTTTATCATGTCAAATGGACTTCATTGAAATATATGTTATGTTATTCAACTATCTTATTGTTTGAGATAAATAAACAGACCTATTATCTTGTTATTTGATTAATTTTTTTTTCATTTTATGATATTTAATATTTCATTTTATTTTATTATTAATTGTAGGATTACTATTTATAAGTTTCCAATGTGGCAACAATATCATGTTAAAATTTCATTTTTTTCATGATTGTTTATCATTATGTTCTATTGATAAATGATTATGGTATATCTCCCATGAAATGCAATAAATGTCACATATTATGGTTATTTATAGATATTAAATTTTTTCATTTAATATATATATTTTTAATAAATCAAGTGATGGAAGGAATTCTTTTAGGTAAGACTGAAGTTATTTCCCTCTTCTATCGAAAATCGTTTCTCTTTCAAGCCATTGTCTTGTTCTAATAGATTAGAACCAATTTATAATATTCACAAATAAATATTTAAATTTAATTTTACCCATTTTTGTGTTCTTAAATTTTTTTTAAAATGAATCATCTTGTCATTTCCCTAATGAGGTACATTTGAAGTTTTATCGACAATGTGAAATGAATCAATTTTTTAATTTACAGTCCATGAATGGATTTACCACCCTTCATGACCATCCAATTATTTGAATATTATTTTATAGGTTTCCATGTATATTTTAAATGAAAATGAATTTTTACAATGAATTTGGTAATATCGTTTTAAAAATTAAAATTTCATAGTTGATAGTTTATTTTCCTCATGATGTTTTTAATAATATTTTAATGGAATTTATATTCATAAATAACAAAAATCACCGAATTTACTTATACACTATATGTGATATGATCTTGTAATACCTTCCTTATTCATATCTATATGTTTTATGATTTTGATGATAATATTATTATGTAATATATTAATTTCACATAGATCAAACAATTATATACTATTTATTCAACATTTTTTTATTTATGGATATTTGTATTATGATTCATTTTTAATTATGTGTCACAAATATATATTCATTTCATTATGTAATGGGTTTGTATGAAATTATATATCCCTCTAATTAATGGTATAATTTGTAATGTATTGTGAGATAATTATTGGATGAAAGTTGATGTGCTAGATCAACTGTCGGAAACAAGTTGATATGCTTAATCCAATATGAGAGAAATATCAATGTGATTCATCCAATATGGAATGAAATTATATATTCCATGTTCATTATAATATAGAAAACACATACAGAAACTGAATACAATATTATTTAGTGTTATTAAATTTCTTCTATGATATATTAAATGGTTTTATACTTATAACGGTGAACAACATTTTTGAAAAAAACTTGTGGTTCATGATTGACTTAAGATGACTTCTAATACTTTTAAATCAAGTATTTAAAAATGATTATGCATTATTCCATGACACATGTTAGTGATTTTTTGATAGATTATATATAAATATTTTAAGCTATGTTCATGATCTCTTATCCTTATGCTTATCATATTCTTTCATATGATCATTGATCTATATCTCACATGTTTGTTCTTACAAAGCATATGAGCTTAACAATTCTTATATATCCTTTCCCTATGTTATGAATAATTTTTTCTATGTTGGGTATGTTTATAAAAATTATTAAATTGGGAGATATGTATGGGATATGTTGAAGAATATTCATGAAATAAGATGTTTATGTATCTAGGTTAAATAGACACTAAACCATTTTGGACCTCTATTGTTTATATTATAAATATATTGAAAATAAATTAAGAAATAAGTAATATTTATATAAGAAAGACTATATTGATATACTTCACAACCAAGATTAGATTATTAAAAATCTAGAGATTATATATATATAAATCAGTGAATGATCTGGGAATATGTCTATGTATAGTATACTATCCTAATTTTATGGTAAGAAATAGATTTTTAAGTTTTCTACAAAATTGATCCCTGATTGGATATTGAATGTTGAATTTTTTTGTCATAAAATCATATAGGGTTCTAAAACCTAAAAATAGATGATCATGTATGTCTTGACTACAATTCTATTGTATAGTGAGTGTGTAATTAATGTACACTATATTTGAGACTCCCAATTTATATTACTGGACATCACAAAAATTCATTATGAACCATTGTAATGAATTTGAGTAGAAGATGTTCCTTAATGACATATGTTAAACCTATAGTGTCATATATTGAAAATATGGCGTCCTAAATAAAAAAACCTATGAATTATTTTCTGTGATTAATCAATCTTATTAATGATACATGATGGTTATGCTAACCATTTTGGATTTTATAGTTTATTTAAGAAAGAATAATCTTGTTCACATTTGGAAAAGAATGGTAAAATATTGAATTACACTATCACTTCATAGTCATAAGAATTATATTATATCAATGAAAGGATCTATGAATTTTAATTCCAACCATATATTTTAGGATATTTAATTTTTAGTGAAAACGCTTAATTTTATGGTGGCGACATCTCAATTTTAAATGACCAATATTATTAATTTCTGTGGGAATACGCTTCCCGCAAATCTTTTGATTCTCCTATATCAGAATATGGTTCAATTCTATGAATGTATTGGATTTAATTATATAGATACAATATAAATTACCATATCTGTATAGTCATATTTTGTATTCCAAATAATTTCATTCTCATTTATCATTACAGGGATGAATAAAAACATCCATTAGAAATTAATTCTTTCTTATGGACTTTGATTCTATTCAAAATGGTGTATATCCTACATAGATGGGTATAGAGACGAAAAAAAAGTTTCATTTTGTTTTTAGATATTGTTAATGACCTTCCAAGAAATTTTAATAGACATCCCTTGAGTCTCAAATTTTTTTTTCAATATAACTCATACATATTTCTACACATATATTGAATATTCCTGGATGATTTCCTTAGATTGAGTGGAAATAAATAAAGAATCATCTGTAAGAAAATATTTATAATAGATTTATTCATCCAATTTCATCACCATAGGGAGAATAATTTCATTAATCTTTGAAGATAAACAACACAGTATGAATCTATATAGATTATTGATAATAATATAGGATCATTATTAAGAACCTGTATAATCCACCCAAAAGAGATGATTTTTTGATCAATTATGAGGAGATAAATAAATTTATTTTATTGATACTGGATTTGGGTACCGTATAATGAGGTTCAAAATTTGCGGCATAACCAAGAAATCATTTTATACATTGAATTGACACTATGAAGTTATATTGATTCAATTTTATCTTAAAAATTACCCTTCTTTTTTCAAAAAAATAATGAATAGTGTATATTGAGACTATTTTGATTTTTCGGTGGGTAAATTTATAAATGATATTAATATATATTCAAATAAAAAGGTAGTATAATATTATCAAATGGGAATATTATTGAAGATGCTAAGGAATGAGAAGTTTTAGTTAAATATACCATTTAGAATGTTTTATTTAGAATTATTCATTAAGGTGTCATATAATATCATGTATGGGTATTTTGATGGATCCATCAAAGTAGGATGTTATTGAAGATTGGATCAAACAAACCATAGTGACTGGTATCCCATCCTTCATTGTCATTGATTGTTATTATCGATGAATTGGGGTGAATTTATCGTGAAGGTCAAATACACTCAATATATCTTCTTAAAAGGAAAATAATCATTAACTAGAAGATTAATTGTAAATAAAATAGTATGGAACTAATGTGATGGTTAGTTTTCTCACATATTCTTACATCACCATATATTGGATAAGGGCCTTTATATTATAATGATGCATCCAAAATAATAAAATAATTTATACTCATTTATAATGACACTTTGTAGCTTATTCTTCGATATAATATATATTTTATGAGAGAAATTACCCAGAAAAATATTTGTGTAAGAAATTGTAATTTATTTCACATATGATTTGGATGAATTACGTTTATATAAAAAAAATGTGATATATATACTAGTTATGGAAGATCAAAGTAAATATTTAATAAAAATGAGATGGATATGTGATACATAACATGGTCAGAGATGATTTAATATTAATATTTATGAATAAATTATCATCCTTGGAAAGATCACATGGGGGTCAATTATTTGAGACAAAATGATAATTATATCTAATATATGATAAGGATCACAAAAGATTCAATATATATGAATTTTAAATGGATGGATCGTAAAATTTTGAGAGTTTAAGATATCTAATCTAGATAAAATAAATATTCAACCATATATACATGTTAGAATTAAATAGTTGAAGAAGGAAGACGTAGATATGTAAAATAATTGGGGAAATTTCCATCAGTTCATGTTTGATTGTGTTGGAATGATAAGGTTTAGGAATCGTGTATGTGTCCTATCCAAACATGAATTTAAGGTGTTATTGGATGTAACTCATAGTACATTAGTCCATATTCATCCTAGAAGTGTGAAGACGTATAGAGAACTAAAACAATATTTATAGTAGGACCATATAAAAAGGGTTATTATAAAATATATATCTCATGGATTCATAGGTAATAATGTTAAGGATGATAGATAAATTTACAATTGGTTGTTTCTACCATTACCCATATAAGAATGAGATTATAAAATCATCACAACATGTTTATTCACAGGCCTCCATAAAAAATATCTAAGACATGATTATATTTAGGTTTTAGAGGATCTCTATATGGATTCAGAACACATGAATTATATCAGATATAGAATCTATTATAACCAACATAATATAATATATATTAAACAATTGATAAAGTTTCATGGAGTTCCACAGTCTTCTAATTTATATTGGGATATGAGGATTAACTCGATGTTCTAGAAAATTATTCTTCATGAAATTGATTAATAAGAGTGTTTTAAAAATAATTATAATCCTTCTACATATGGTTTGTCTTGTAGAATCATTCGAACTGTAGAGGATATATTGATATCATTTTTTTTCTATAATACATTGGTGGTTGTGATAAATATGTTCTTCTATTCATGTATTCTTTAAAAAAATTCTTTCACTTGATAATTCAAATAGCTTTTAATGAATCCCTATGTAGTTATAAATTCATAAATCCATCGTAAATAAGTAATCCTTGATAAAGAACATTATGGAAACCTATTCTAACTTAAATAATTTTATAGATGGTTAGAGTCCTTCGATAAAACTTATGGAACAAAAAATCTATAGAAATATTATACTATTAATCATTAGTGAGATTTGTAGTCTTTTGTTGGTGAATATTTGTATCCTTGTTTTTCTCCATGCATGAGGGATATAATATTTGGTAACAAAAAAATGATTATGTATAGGTAAATTTTCCCCTTTCACACACTTGATCATGAATGGATGGTATATTTTCATGTGGCACACCCACCAAATCTATCTCATGTTCATGATATATTCAATGTATATTTCTTGAGGAAGTATATACCAAGACCATAAGAAGTTATAAACACATAGGTTATACCATTGAAGAATGATACCTCTTATGAGGAATAAATAGTTTGGATTCTAAATCATAGAGATAAGTTTCAATTGAACATGATCACTCACATTTTCCATCTTTTATGGGAAAACACAAATTTGAGAAAGCTATATGCTTACCTGAGTATATGATATATAAAATGGATCCACAATGTTTTGTATTCATGTAATGAATGTTTGTGGAAGTTATTATTATGAATGATATATAATGTATCACCCTAAGATATTTTGAATTTTTCTACCAAAATTAATCTATATGATAGTTTTTTCTATAGACAACCTCGAGTCAATATGATAAATAATATATTAAACAATTATAAAGTATATATTAAATCAGTTTTCATGAATATGAAAAAATAAATTATGAATATTATATGGTTTAAAAAGTTATAAATCAGATTAAATTATTATTAATTGATTAGTATAGAAAGTTAAAAATTCATTTTAATTTAAAGGAAATGTTTTTTTGAAAACATGTTTATACATGCAATGTATGTGTATATTAATAAATTAAATTGATCAATATTATTTAATTTTATAATGAAATTTATATATTATACTTTAATTAAAAATATCTATCATTCATCGAATATTTATTCATGTCATGAGATAAGAATAAATATATATTTTTTTCAAAAAATTATTTGTTTTCAAAAAAATGGTATATTCATGTTAATAAAACATATTTAAATGTTAATTTTTTATAATATTAGATAATATATATTATAAAATATAAATTTTTTTGGAAATAATTATTTAAAATTTATAAAAATTTTATTATTTGTATAATTTTTTGATAATATTAAATTTTCAATGAATTGTTAAAAATACTAATTCTTAATAAAAATAAAATTATCATTTAAGGCATTTAAAATTTTTTATTTTGTTTTAAAATTGTATTATACGTAACATTTATAAAATTTTATTATTAGTTATCCAATTCAGGTAATTTTAATCAATATTATATGAATGTTTTATATAATTACTTTATATACATATGAACTCTTTTTATTTGAAAAAATATTTCTTTTCCTAATTATGATTTTAATTTAAAATTAATTTCACCAATTAGTTGACTTGAATTTTTAAAATGTGCATCCATTCTTTCAATCTTATTACCATATTTTTATATTATATTTTTATATATTTCATAATGAATTCAAAAATAATTATATATATATATATTTTACCATGGTTAATGTTATAACTTTTGTATACATGATTAAACTAAAATAATATGGTTTAAAATGATCTGAATACATGTATATTTAATTTTTTACAGAATTAATTACTCTATATATCATCAAAAAATTGGAAATGTTCAATTTTTGGGAATCATTTCTAGAAAAGCGATATGAAATTATTTGAAAACATTAAATAATTACTATTGTTCCACTACAATATATTTTAAAATGGGAAACCCCTCTCCTCACATATCCTCTCATCAATAAAATTTTGGTTAGTCCAAGACCAAACAAAATTTATTCATAACATAGATCACCATGACTTAATTTGTCTTGTTTTATCATGAAACAATCCTATGAAGGATATTGGAATAAACCAAAAGAGATTTTCCAATGAATAGGTATAGTTCCTAAGCATTCATTTCCATTAAATTTCTTCTAATACCTACTTCGAATCGAATCAAAATATAATGAAATAATAAAAATAGTATCTAAAAGTTTCTTATATGTTATTATTTAATTTTGATAACCTATTTTAGTATTTTCTTCCATGAAATAATAAACCAAACTATCGATTGTTGGTATGGTATACTACCATCCTAAAAACCAATTTAATTGGTTTTTCTATAACAACCTATCACACACACACACACATATATTAATATATTTAATATATATATATAAGATATTTATAACATAACTATACTTTTTAATAATAATATCACACCTATATTCTTACCTTCACATCATTTGCAATGTTATAACAACACTCTTGCGTATGTGTTGATTACCACTACAGTTAAGCGACAAGATTCATATTTCTTTTCAATTACACATGTATTGTGATAAATATGTTTTATATATATATATATAATATTTAGATGATATAATAATGATTCTATAATTTTTAGTTAATGTTTTGCATTCTTTTGTTCCATCCATCATAAAATAGAAACTATGTTCATGCATTCATATTATCTATCATCTCTATAAATGATTTAATATATTCATGAATTTATAAATTTAATGGATGTCCTTAAATATGTTTATAATTAATGTAAATTATATTTAATTTATGATTAAAATTTTATATATAATTCTACCATGTTTAATTTACAAGGAGAAAATATACAAAAACTAATCATATATCAAAATTGAATTATTTAATAATGAGAATATTGATTTTAAACAATTATGCTAAATAAAAAATTTATAAATTGTTATAAGTAAATAATATACGGAATAATATATATTAATATTATTTTATAATATATGTATCACAATAAAATATTAATTGTACTTGAGTTTTTAATGTGAGTTAATTAAGGTAATACACGTGGCATGAGTTTCTTATCTCAAATTGTCTTTTAAGGGAATATATTTTGTTATAAACCTATATTATTTTAGGATTTTCATGAACCTAAATTTATTAATTTTATATTATTCATAGATTTATTTTCAGTAAATCTAATTTTTCATTTGATGTTATTCTTTCATGAGCCTTATGACTCAAAATTTACCTAATTGGTAACTATATTATGTTAAAATCTTAATGATTATCTAAATTATTTATGATAAAGTGACATTGATGATTTATTATAGTATATTTCTCATAAAAACATTAATTTCACTCTCTTATTATTATTGATGGATATTTAATTTTTCACTTGTAATTCTCACGCTTTGATACTTCAAGATACCAAATTACGGTTTTTAGGGAAAACTGACATTATTTTTCTATTTGGTTGAAATAATTTCTTTTATGTGTGTTTATTTTATAAAAATGGTATTTTTAGTGTTTTTAAATATCTAACAATGATTTAAAATAAATATTAACCAGTTTTTAATTTTTTTAAAAATAAAATTTATAAGAAAAATATTTTTTCGAATGATATAATTTTGACTTTTCGCCAAAAATTTGAAAGGAATGTATATTTTAATGTATATGAAATGAAGTGAATTTTAAAGACGTGTTGACCAATCAATTATAGGACAAAACATTAAAAATTTGAAAATTTGTTTTTATATAAATATGTTCTACACAATTTTCTCATAGTTTTTATTTTTAAATAGTTGATTTTCGGGTAAGAGAGTTTATTTTCCCCAAGAATTTTTTTAATGATATGTTATGAAATTAAATCCTAGAATTTAAATTCAATCCATTGCGGATTTTATACATTAATACCATCCTTTTTATTTCAGTGTCTTGTTTATGATTTTGATGGAAATGTGATTCTGATTTTTAGTCCCTGGGTTATATTGTGATAAAATGTTAATGAAACCCATTTATTATTCATAAGATAGGATATGATGAATTTTTATGATATCTTTGTACCCATATGTATGATTTTGATTAAATTTTGGGTTATGGTATAATTTTTCTGTATTGAAATTCATTTAGAAATGTATTATATCCCATGAGATAATTATGGTATCTAAGTTTATTCTCATGATCCGTTATGGGAAATATTTTACTCTACTTGATCCATTATAGGATTCAGCTGGAGGTATATAATAATTTATGATATGTGAAACATATAGGGTTTCTAGATATTATATTATTTTATGGTCTTGTTTTTTAACATTACATATGATATTTTTTATTTTATTTCGATTGTACCACACATTTATGAGATGAAATTAAGGTTTTTGATTGATTTTTAATTATTTACCACTCTTATGATTCATATATTTAGAAATGATTAAACTTTAATCCATGAATAATTCTTATGCACTTTGAAAAATTTGGTATTTATTTTGTATTATACAGTCATTATTTCATAAAATAATTCTTATCTAATCGTTAAAATGAAAATCGATTGATATCTCTCATATTTACCCTTACTAATAATCTAATCTCATGATTTATAGTGTTTCATTTCTCCAAGTTATGAAAAATTATATTTAATAGGGTGTATCTATGAATATTAATAAATGAGTGTTTTTAGTGATATATATTAAAGATATTTCAGGAAATAATATAATTGACTATGTTGCCTCAAAAAAACACTAAACACTTTCAACCCTTGGTTTTGTGTTTTTTAAATGATTTGAAAATTAATCCAAAATAATTTAATTTCATTACTGGGAAAGACTGAGTCATAATACATGGGTCATTAACATGATCTAGATTTATTTATTTTACATTGAACACTGTTTTAGAGTTTTTCTCATGGTTATAGTATATTGTTAATCATATATTGTTGATAATATAATGTTGTGAGTTCATGGTCACAAGATAGTTAATTGAGTATGATTTATGGAAATGGAACAATTCATGGTTAAACATTGTATAATTAGATTATATATATTCAAGGATTATAAACACCATTCATATTTAATTTCAATCTCACTTACATATTTTTGAATATCAAATAAAATCACACAGAACTGAACTGTCCCACAACCATTATTTTCAATATTTATAAAAAGATATAAATCTTTTATATTAAAGAAAATCATATATTGTGTGAATCTTTATAAAATAGTACATGGTCACTATATCCACTATGATTATCGGATTTCCAAAAAATTGAAATTGATCACACAATATGGTTCAATAAAATTTTGGAATTATTTAAAATAATGATTCATAACTGTCATTCTGTTTTCATTATAATAATAATAATTATTTTATATTTTTTCAATTTGTGAAAAAATGGGTTTTTATCGCCTGTTTGATTTAATATAAAGCTTGAGTATAATTTTCTATCAATTTAAATAATCTTCAAAGTTACATGAAATTTTAATTCCAATTCTGTTTAAATTTAATTAATAAAAAATATTCAAAAAATAATTTCACTAAATTTAATTCAAATCCTAAATCCCCTAAATAAATATTTGACGAATTAATCAAACTGTATTAAAATATTTTTATAGGAAACTGTTAATATGAATAATTTTTTTATCAAACAATACCAGATGAATATAATCATTATACTAACAAAATAACATCTTCTAAAGATAAACAATATTGTGGGTGATAATTGAAGCACACCTCTAATAGAACTCAAAAGTTTCACTATAATTTTTATAAGATGACGAGTGGATAATGATCAATACAAGTGAATTTAATTCCCATTATCTCATTAAGAATATATTTGAGAGTGTCTATATAATTTACATTTCCATTAACATGTTCATTTTTATGAGATTCAATGGAATTTTATCCAATGATTTTTATAAACATTACATACCACTACATTTTGGAATGATATATAAGGGATTATTTATGATATTATAGAAAGCATATATGAATGTGGAAAATTGTACAATAATATTTATTTTAGTCTTTTATATCAATTTTTTGATGTGCATCACTTTTGAGACTTCATCTACTAATAATTTTATTATATTTATACGAACCCCTAATATGAGATATCTATAGGGATCATATAAAAAAATCACCAACTCAAATCAACTAAGTCAATTTGAAAATCCCACATTAATCACAAGATTATAGTACATGTTTATTGTAAAAAATTAGAGTATGCATGGTAAAATATTATAAATTTATAATTTTGGTTTTTCCTCATCAAGTAATAGCCTATTTAATGAGATCAATTAATCGTAAAAGAATATAAGAATTAAAAAATACCAATAAAATTTTCGGGCGTTTTCATCCTATGATCATTTAAAAAATAAATTCTCTTAGGTTCAAGGAATAAATAGTTTTTATAGGGAACATTAATGGAATATATTATCTTCAAATGAATAACTAATATTATATAGTGATTTTTTGAATTTTTTAATGGAGTCAATAATTAATATCATAAATATGGTCTTCCCTATAAGAATTGTTATCAACAAAATAATTCCCACCCATCACCATTTTAGAATGTCTGGGTAAATGACCAACCATATAAAAGATATCAATGTCAAGGAAAATGTTATGTTTTAGATTATGGATTGAAATAATTTTAGATAACCCAATTAATACATAATTTTTTATTTTAATTAATGGTAATGATCATATATATAATATAATTACTTGGGTAAATGATTATGACCTTATATAAACAAATAAACCAAAGGTCAGCTAAAATTATCCATTAATATATGAATAATCCTAAATGAAATTTGAGTATTATATAATCGATTTATACTAATATTTGACATGTATTTCATGAAATAATAACATTTAGTCAAAATACAAATTGAAAATGAATAACCTATTAAAATTATTTAACTAATGAACAAATTATTAAATCAATAGAGGATAAATGTAGGTAGCATATAGAAAGATGAATTCTATAACACCACTGTTTCCATTTAGGATGATAAATCCCAAGAAGTTTATTTTTGATTTATACATTAAAAAAATTTCAGAATATATTAATGAAGGTATAAATAAATATTCATCTTATTTTTTCCATAATACAACTCCGTGTTATCAAAATATTTATTAAAAACTATTATACCAATTAATCAAATTTACAGAAAATTTATAATGTATGAATAAAAATGAAGTGTATATTTTTTAGTCACTCCAAAAGATCCAATTATGTATTATGATGAAGTTAATATTTCTATTCCACATACAATATATTTTATTAATGTTAAAATGGTATATATGGTCTTATATTTTCTATAAGCATCATGACTCACTCAATTTACTATTTATTGTATATTGGGGAGAAAAAACATTAGAAGGTAGAAATACATTTATATAAATGAGATATGGTATATCAAACCAGATTTATATATGACTTTTTTAAAAAATGTGAATAAATTTATTTTACCATCATACTTTTTGAACGTCGACATAGAGGATGGGAGAGGTAATTCTAATTAACCTATCATTCCTGGAAGACCTTTGTATCATATTTAATTAATGTAATCCATGTTCATGTAGGTAAACTATTTATTGATTTTGATGATGATATTATTGACCTTAATATTTCATTTTTAGTGATATTTATTTAGATGAATGCTCTATAAATCCACTTGGATATTTTTTAACTCTTTATTTTTTTTGAAACCAATTTTGTTTATATTTTTGAAAATAAAACCAAAATTCAGGTCCTAAAATTATATGAAACAAATTTAATATTCTTTTAGGGGTGTATGAAAGAAAAATTTGAATTATATACTGGTAAAATTATTACGAAATATTATTATGGATTTAGTTTTCTACTAAGGATGAAAAAAAGATCATTTTTCCCTTCATGTAGTATTCAAATGTTTGTATATAAGGAATTAAAAATTCATTAATGAATCCTTCAAGTTTATAAATACAAATTTTTTCATTGAACTATAAATACCAATAACAAATGGATAATTAAAATTTAAAACCACATCGAGATTAAGAAAAATAATATCTAATTATGGCTACGTTATTTAATATTAATCATTCCTCCAAATAATCTAATGAATCAACTAGTAGTTAGGGTATATGATCAAAATTTTAGTGTCTATATTATTGTTGAATTATAAATAAATAAAATGTGAAAATTAAATATAAAATCTATAAAAGAATATATAAAAAAACATGGTATTACAAATAAAATTATTCATAAATATTACAACATACATATCCCCTAGCTATTGAAAAATTTATGTCCTAAAATTCCAAGAAAAAATTAAAATCACTCACTAGGAATATAATATATAAAATATAATAATAAATTTAAAATTAAAAATCTTTGATTGAATTGTAAAAATAAACTCTAAATCCCAATATTCTACTCTGGCCTAATCATGAATGAGTCGTGTGATCAATCCAAAATACCAAACATATGTCTTGTACAACAACTAGAGTTCATAAAAATAGTGTATGAATTTAAATGTAGTTGGACACCGCCAATGGTTCCCCTAATGCATATGTGAAAATACCATTGTATAAACCACAAAATAAATAATATATGAAACATAACATGAATACGATCACATTGTGTTATTATGTATGAACATGGTGACTACAACAACCAATCCTACTTGATTGGAAAAATATTGTTACCATGTATGTTGTACTCTATGAATATATGGTAACAATATTTATATTACATGTTCTCATTGATGATAATTTGATTACGGGAAGGGTTTAAGGTATTTTATCCCATGTAAAAATTTTTATAGGTAGATGGTCATATCATAATGATCCCTAGAAACTCTATGATTAGTATATGGGTAGTAAATCATAACATAACAATCCACTTATACTCCATACATTATTATTTTAGTAGTAGATTGTCAACACCCCTATACCTCACAAAAAATATTATTCTCTATTTATTGGGGAGATGATGAAACTAAATCCATTATCTAATATAATAACCCATCATGAACCACAAGCATATTTTATTATATAGGAACAACACAACAATGATTTTGTAGAATAAATATAAAATAATAATTAAACAATATTCATTAACCAAATCCATGATCATAACTAGAATATCATATGTATAGGGTGTTCTTTATCTAAATGTACACACATCTATATAATTTTAAACCTCATATGTTTCATTCCATTGTAATGAAATAATCACCAATAATCAACATGAATACGCTTCCCCCACCAAACCTCATAATATTTCAAAATATATAATAATTTGAACCAATCATTCAACCCATTCAATAAAAGGTAAACACTCTCACTAGGATGCCTAATACCTAAATCAATATATTACCTATGAATCATAATTTATCACGATCAAAACTGTGGTGATCACAAAGACGAAAAAACATATCTAAATTTGTCTCAATAGAACTACCCAACTGAAATTTTCAATCCAACCCTATGAATAATGGTCTCATTGACTGATGATTATTTCATAGTCAGACCTCATAATAGGAAGTCTTCTGAATCCATAATTAGTCTAACATACCATATAAACATTATACAAGGTATTAATTGAATATTACAATGATATACCAAGAACATCTTTTAATAATTTTCTATAATGTTCATAGGATCCTATCAAAAATGGGACTAAATACCTGGGAAACAACATCACTCATTTAATAATATATTATGTAAATAATATGGGACTATCTATAGTCAATAATTAACTATCTCATTGAGGTAATTATATTCTTAGTATACTACAACACTAAAATAGGTTATCTTAACTTATCATAACTCCAAATCCTAAAATTTTAATTTTTTTGGATGATTCCAATAAATTATTTTAAAACCCAACCATTATAATAACACTTCAAATGGTATAATACCACAAAACCCCTCAAACTAGCCTATTGGAATGCAACCTATAATATTTATATCATGTCCCATTAACTAATACCAATTCATGATCTATCTAACCTATTTATTTCTTATTCTTATTTCTTATATATATGGTGGGAATTCATAATACCTAAAAAGTAGAGAATATTTATTTTCTAATTATGGAATAATCCAGCTAATATTTTTTAATAATTTATAATCCTTTTGGTCCCAAATCATATTTCCAAATTCCAAACCAAATGAATTTTCATAAAATAACATTTAATGAACATAATATATTCATCGATATATATCAAACTACCTATTTGGTTTTTTTGGATTTACACAATCCAATATATTTAATTAATCGTTGTTCATTTTAAAAAAAATCAGAAACTAGGTAACCATTTAAAATCTATGTCTTTATACTGAAATGTAACCCAATGTGTAAATAATGACCAACAATAGATTGATTACCATTTCATCGTCAAAAGATTCCCAATAACATTTTCCATGTAAATATTGGGCGAGAGATGGGCCTCTATGAGAAAGGGGAAGAAAATGATGATCAGGTTGAGCCTGTCCTTTTATATGGATAAAGGGTGGAGGAAATCCCTTTTTAAAGAATAATTTTGGACAATTTGTAAATAATAAATAGTTAAAAAGGCCTCCAGGTACCTAATGTATGGACAACCGTTATTTGTTGTCCTTCCACTGGTACCCCTAGATACAAAAATCTCTAAGGTACCCAATATATTTCTATTGGGTTCCCATGGGGAAGTGAAACATTTTCAGTAGAATCCACCCTAATTGGTTATCATAATGACAAAATATTCTTGAATCATATGTAATTATTTGAAACCACCCAATAAATATATTGCAATTCATGGGAATAAATTATGAATATGAATTTTTAAAATATCATTCATTATGTATTCATGAATTTTTTAGATTCATTATTTCCTCATCCTATAATAATGATTTTTATAGACTCCATATAACATGAAATAAGGTCCTTGAGAAGAATATATAAAAATTACCTATGTTATAGTACAGTTAATATAATTTAATGTATTTTTTAGTGTGGTTGTAATCTTGGTGTGGGTATGTGATCCACATACCTGATCCTACTACGATATACTTTCTTTGTAAAATCCCACTTTAAAGAATAATGATAATTCGTAATTAAAAACATGGAATAATGAATGATAATTATATATTACTATACAAAATTAAATATGAAAATAATATATCCACATTATACATTTATAAAATCCTTTGAAACATGCAAAACCAATTCATTATAATTCAAGATTCTTTATCTTCATTGTGATGTTTTAACACCCGTGACATCATGAAAACAACTCTCTAGTTGTATAAAATTTAATTTCAATGGGTCTACTATCATAATCCATCTATGTGTCCATCTATAAATTATTTTTCATTGTGGCCAGTTTACTCAAAAATAGATCATTATTATCCCAAGCACCATAGATAAATATATAAATTTATTATTCTTAATTAATTTAATATTACTCATCAATCCATACAAAAAACATATTTTCAAAACATGCATCTAGTCATTAGATACTAATTATATGAACTGACATTATTGGCTAATCATAAGAAAGAGTATAAATAAATAATAAATTTCATACATATATATTTACCCAACAAATTTCTCTCAATGTTCACCAAATTTAACCAAATACAATCATTTTATCCTTGATAAATCTATAGGGTTTTTATAACTATGTTACTTTTTCCCATGAACAGAATATCCCAATACATATATTAACTAATAATTTTTTTTAATTATCTATAATTTTTTTATTCAAATAGTTTAATCCCATTACCCATGAAATGGTATTTATATATCCTGATTCTTCTATATAATGATATCTAAAACATAATAAAACTGAATTCTCTTAAACCCAAGTCCTCAAAACATTATGTAGAGATCAGTGAATCTAATAATAATATAATGATTTCATTAATAATCATACATATATTCTTCAAATATTCCCTTTAGAATTCAAAAAATTCATTATTAAACTTAGAAACACACATCTGATTCACAGTCACATATTCTAAGAAACCATATATTCGGTGTATTCCCATGATTGTGTATTATCATATCCTATTAATAACCCTAAATAATATTATCTTATCCTATAATTATAACACATATATTTAACCAATTTTAGTTGAAACATTCTGAAATTTGATCACTCACTAATCCATAATAAAGTCCCATTACATGACACAAAACTACTTGGGAAAGAGAGAGTGCATGTGTCTATTTTAAATCCACAATATTTCTTAGGTAACTAAAATTAATATATTTAATAAATTTCTAACACATATACAATTCCAAATATAATATTTTTCAACAACCTCTCACTTGTAACATACCTATACTGTAACTCACCATCTTGACCATACCTCATAGGTCACCGAATATCTCCCAATCTAATTTCCTTGGACAAATGAGAAATTATAAACCATCTAATTTTGGTTTCATTAATATATCATTTTTAGTTATTAATAATATGATATTTTATTCTATTATACCTCTATTCTTGACCTCTTTCATCATGTATAGAGTGTTTCACTTCATTTTTCAATGGCTTATACACTAAAAAACCAACATGCATTCAATTTTTTTCAAATATATACTTCATGAAGTGTTACACGTGCATTAATTTCTAATATAATCATGGAATTTCTCTAGTAAATTGAAATACCATGATTTCAAACCCAAACTACATCATTAAAAATCACAACTAATGTACTCTTACTGTAAATATCTCATATTAGTAAATCATTTATGCCTTACATAACATAAAATATTTAATCACATTCCATCATCGAATTTGATAAGGAACCAAAATTCATATTGAGTTACTAGTATACAACCTCCATATATGTCTATTATAAATAATCACCACTTTATACAAAATTCTGAAGCACTGAGGTAGTTATACCTCTATAACTTTAGTTTTACATTCCCAAATAACCTGGTTAAGAATATAATTGAACATACCATTTAAATATGATTGAAATGTCCTGAAAACTATTTATGATTAAGATACCAACAATACTAAATGAATCCCAAACCTATTCCAAAACATATCCAAAGACATACTTTTCCATTGAGAAACAAAACCTAATGAATTATATTCCTAAAACCACCCACTAAAGGGATTTCATAATGATTCAAATAACTAAAACATTTATATATAAAGGAAATGAAATACTAAAAAAAGATAACATATTATTATAATTAATTACTATTAACCAAATATTCTATTTATCAAAAACATTATTACATGTTTTAATATAATAATTAATAAAAACAATTTTCAAAACATTTATTTTCATTATGAAAACTCATTTATGAATGGAATTTTCATTTCAGGTTCTCTTTATTATTGACTAGAAATCATGTTCATGTCAATTAGTATTATATTTCTAACATTATATATCTACACACAAATCCTACCACACTAGGGTTACAGTAAAAGAATTAATCAAATAGATTTATTGTTAAACATTAAATAGGATAAATTGTAATGGTAAAAATAAAATTTAAATCCCACAAGCCAAGAAACATTTATATTACACTAGATTGGTGTTCATGAAGTAAAAGATAAATATATGTTCTACATTATAACTAATCTCACATACTCTATAATATTATGAGTATATAAAATAGAAAAAAAATTATACCAATTATTACACCACATTTAGTATCACCTAATTAGTGATCAAGATGATTCATGTCATAGGAGATTAGGCATGCTTCCCCTTATAATAGATTCTTCCGTCATGAAAAATTTATCTATGATCAACATGGGTAATATTATACTCTTAGTATGATTGAAATAATTAATAAATAAATAACAAAAAACTCATCCACCATATAATATGAAGTAAAAATAAGAAATATTTTCTAAAATTAAATGATTACAATATTAAAATATACGCATGCAACCCCAAATGATCTATGAAAGTCATACATCACATAAATAATTTTTAATCACACATAGTCCTGATAATATAATACATATAATGAAAATTAAAAAACATAATGTACATGAGAAATACCTAAATCAATATACAATCCCCATTAATAAACTCCAGCCTGACCACTAATGTAACATATTCTTTATCTTAAGTATTTACCAAAATATTTTCTCATCAACAGGAGAGAAGTTCAATGAAGTGTGAATGAAAAATTAGTAGTAAACTACCAAAAACAAATAAAATATATACAAGAAATATATCTAATTATGTATGAAAAAATAAATAAAGAGATTAAAAAACATAAATATAATCATGTTAGGTTATTATGTGTTAACCAAGAGACCATCACATCTAACACTACCTTGTTGTATGAACCATTTAATCACATATAATCATGGAATTTATTGAAACATAGCATATCAAATCTGATATCATAGATAGAAATCATAACTTTGGATGTCCTTACATTATCTAGTCCAAAAATTGAAAATTTGAGTAGTGGATTCTCATATATATATATATATATATTTATATATATATATATTAATAAAAAATGAGATGAGAAATGGGTTAATGTATAACAATATAGTGAACCTATATAATTCTATATATTGTCATTTATATGGTAAATCATAACACAAAAACCGCTGCACCAAACATAAAGTGTCAACCACATGAGTAGATAAAGGATCCCATTCAACCGTAATTTCTATTAATCCATTATAATATATAATTATAGTATCACCACGTGATCTTTGTGAATAAAAATTTAGGATAATAATGTAAAAAACCCAACATATTGGATTAATATACAATGTTATTGCTCATATATAACATTTGGAATGTCATGTACATTCCATATACTTACCCACAAACATCTAGAATATTATCATCATTTGATGTCACCTTAAAACCCAAGACACAACCATTGATCACTTTGTGATATCTGTTACACTCTCCATACCATGTAAAAACTCACTACCCATGAAAATATAAATAATTCTTCTAACTAATTCATCATGAGAATGATACTCACATGAGGCTCTATAAACACTAACATAGATCATTACATATGACTTCTAATTCATCTATATCATCCCAATAGTGATCATGAAATCCATATGAGATATATAAATTTATTATAATAGAACAACCAATTAATATTTGAAATCCCATCACATCAACACTAGTCACACTACAAGAGTGTAGGGCCCAGATGGATAGTGCATTGACAATAAGAGGGGGTGAATTAGTTTACCACACATTCTACCAAACTAAATACACCCAGGAATGTTTGAACCAGGTGAAAGCCTGATCCCAAAAATTTATTGAAGAAAAAGTTCAAGTAAATAATGTAGAATGATAAGACATTACATTACATCAAAGCCATAAGAACCCCTCTCCCCATCATCGGATAACTCATCATCAGGGTCAGCTGACTCCCATTCAGAAGTCTTGTATTTGCGCATCATCTCAAGATACATTTTTTTCTTCTAAAGCATTTATTCAGACAATTTATCTTTGATTGGCCGCTTCCCACTGGGCACTTTGTCCCCCTTCGGGGACCCTCCTCTTCGTTTGTCACTGTACCCATTTACAATGACATTTTCTTGTGACCCTACATTCTTGTGTGCAGACATTGTCACCATTGATTTGGGTAGGTATGTATAGTCTCTCCTTGGCATGCTCCTGCTCCTATTTTTTTCCTGCACATCCTTTCTTAGGGTCTCATGAATTCCATTCTTAATAGCATCCCTGTAGGATGTTTTGTTACTGTGGGGATCTTCTTCATATTCAGATCTACCCCCCACTTCTTTTTATGGGCCAAAGGAGGACTAACATTTCCATCCTTCCCACCCTCCATTTGAGGTATCATGATTGTGTCATCATCACAGGGGACTTTACATTCCTCACTCAATCCACCCAGGCTAACATTGCCATCATTCTCTCCAACTTCCTCTTCCATATCAATCTACTTTGCCTCATTTGCTTCAACATTATCCAGCGCTGCAAATTTGATTATAGAAGAGTTAAACAATTCATTAGGATTTACCTGCACCATGACATCAGGTGTGTTCCCCTATTCAGAAACTAGTTCCACATGTCTAGAATTGTCCTTCATCAATGCAATCCCCCTACCAATGTACTGAAAGTCAGTGTTTGATCTCTCCATCTCATGCTGAACCTTGGTTTCAGGATTCACAGATCCTGCCATCTTATATAGATCTGAATCTTCTATCACCTTCATATGTGTGTTAGACTCATTCAAAATTGATTCCCCAGGCTGAGACATAGCCACTCCAGTTTTGGCCAGTTGGGTTCCCCTAGCTCCATCCACAAGAATCTGCCTAGATCCAGCAATCAGAGAGGTTCCATTCATCAAACCCCCTGATGATATTCCCTGCTCCATGATAGCTGTGACAACTGGATGAGATTAATCTTCAAGGTGTGCACTTGGGACAGGATCAACCAACGCTGTGTAGGCATCCACTGTTCGTGCAGCTGTGCCACTCTTTCGACAATCATCCCTCTCATGCCCCTTCTTATGACAAAAGGAGCAGAATGGAATCCAAGACTCATAGTAAATCTTTTGTGCATACCTATACTCACCCTCCACCACGATCGAGACTATACCAGGTGGATTATTTTATAGATCCATCTCCACACAGATTCGTGCAGATGCAGGGTTACCCATAGAGGTTGTCCTCTGATCAGAGAAAATGAAGCGCCCGATGGAGTTGCCTATCGACTTCAGAAGCCCAGAGTTCTGGAACGGGAGAGAAATTCCCGGCAACTGCAACCAGATGGCAAGATTTGGGGAATCTTGGTTCATCTGATGTTCAAAAGGCCACCGAAGAAGATGAAACGAGGAAGCTTTCCTTGGTCAAGACCATGCTCTCCCCAAGTCATCCTCATCAGAGAAGATGCTGAGGATCTGCCGAGGCCCAAAAATCCCGACCGACGCCAGATTATTTAAACCCCAATCTTCATTCACCATTTTCCAAAAATCCTC
This sequence comes from Viscum album, assembly GCA_963277665.1. Taxonomy (NCBI): domain Eukaryota; kingdom Viridiplantae; phylum Streptophyta; class Magnoliopsida; order Santalales; family Viscaceae; genus Viscum; species Viscum album. Next base: position 1,028,898,993 of record OY728156.1, read on the forward strand.
AATCAAAGGGTGACGCCGCACAAACCTTGCGATTAAGGCTGTGGAAAGCATCGAAGTAGCTTCGAAAAACTCTCGAACTAAGACTGAAATGATGGGCTGACCAAAAATGCATCCTGGAACCCTCGGTGCTACCTGTATCTCAGGCATGAAAAAAATAGATTCAAACATACCTCTATTTGCGAAACTAGAGGATGATGAAACCCCTACCCCTACTGCGGGAGGAGGGGACACAGCAACCGCCATCGGCGATCTAGGTTTTCATCTCGATCCGCCATCGGGGGAGGCCTCGGGAGCATCGGGACAGATTCCATTCTTAACCTCTACCGAACTAAATATATTTCCAATTACACCATACTAATCCGGAACATCTTCCTTATTATGTATTAAGTGATAATTTTTTTGTCTCAACACTCAGTACACATAGAATGATGATTATAAAAGATACAACATCCCACATGGACTTTTACGAGGTTTGGTAGAAGAACCACTCCATTTAGTGATCAGAAGATGTTTGTTTCATGGATTCTCTTATAACTAAAATTTTCATTGATTAAAAACTTCTATAATTGGAGAAAAATATTTTAACAATAATTTAAAAATATTACTGAGTCGGTGATGTTCTTCATACAGGGTCCAATAGTCTTCAGTAGGGTTTCTTATATTGGAACTACCAGTTCAAGAATGATGTTAAATAAACTCACTAAAGAGATCTCTCTACTACACTGGATGACATTTCATCATTTAGATATTCCTGTTACATAATATTATGTCTTCAAATTATCTAAAATACTCAAAATTAAAATCTTTTATGCCCATTGCTATGATCCTTAAATATGATTAATATAGGAATCTAGAAATTCATTATGTTTTTCTTCTTCCGAATTATATCAAATGATCAGGTATATAATATTTCTAATGATGATTTTACCAAACTCAATAATGTGTTCTTGTTTTTGAAAATATATTCTAAAATAATTTTTCTAAATTAGCCTTTCTCAATCTCAATATATTTTCAATTAAGATATAAGATCTTCTAATACTTCTCTGGGCTTTAATCATTATTTTTATTTATAATTTTACGATTTTATCATATAACTCTTTATAATTCTCATTATTTTTTTATCAAAATATAAATTATATATTTTCATTACATGAAATAATCCTCGAATCATCTTTTAAAAAATTACTTTCAAATAACTTGATGTTTATATAGTATTTTATATGGGGTTATAAACAAGGACGGGTGAAATTTATTCTGTATACGGTGTGTAATAGGAAGTGGTAATGTGACTATAATGTTGCCTCCCTAATATAATCAATGAGGGTTCACATTAAATACTCCCTTCAAGCACACTACCTTAAATTATGTACTTCACAAGATCAAAATTCTATTTACGTAGTAGCATAGAATGAAAGTAGGTGATGTCCTCATGTTATTTTAATGTGCTTTGTGATATCATCAATAATTTATTGGATGACCTTTTATGAAACTAATTGTTCACACTATATCCCCCAAAGAATATTTTTTCCTATTGGATCATTTTATTTTTCATGAGGCCTACTGTCTTATGGGTTTATTCTTTATGGTTACTGTTTTATAAGACATCGAACTATACATAGGTCATTCTCATCCCCTTCACATGAAAAGAGTTATGTCTATATATTCCTTCTTGAAATACCTGATGAGATCAAAGTATTTTTGTGATTCACATTTTTTTGATTGGATCAGGTTAGAACTAATTTTCTTTAGACGAAGTGATTACATAGAATCTTTGTTAATTAATACATGAGGTTTATCCACAACATTCTTTTGATATTCTCGTAGTAACAAAGACTCTGATCAATGCCTAGGTTTTGTTGAGGTGATTGAAAAACCTAAAATACAAAAAAAGTTACATGCTTAAGACTTGTTCAACCAATACCTAGGATCATGAGATCTTCTTTAATTGTGATCATCATAGCTTCCCCAAGAACCATCTATATGATCTTCTAATCCCCTAATCAATACACTTTACCATACAAAAACATGATCCATCCTTTGATCTACTTCATAATTTGACATAATCATTAAATAATACATAAAAATAATTTGTTCCCCATACATTAGAATATATGTTCCTCATCATGTGGTAGATTTGATGATGTATTGATTCTATCACATATTTCTCACAATAAGTTCATATAATGATATTTGGATTACATAATTAGTGTGCACAATCTTTCTCAAGACCATCAGTTTATCTTCCAATGACATGAAGATTGTCTTTCATGAAATCATGGTATTATTCAATAATCAACAAAGTTTCTTGTGGAGGAATCTTGAAATATCCATGTATGTTGAGTACATTAGTATGTAAGAAAGTTGATGTTCAATTCCTTGCATTGATTTTATATTACATTCCATGAGACTTAGACATGTCGATTGAGGATGAACAATTATATCAATCACTCTTTGGAATATGTTTCATCAATACGAGAAAGATGATGACATTGTTTGAAAAATGAGTGGATAATTAGAATAAATTTTTTTGGATTTTCAGATGACAACATATTACAAATATGTTTATCCTGGGATAAAATGAATAGTGAGGATCAGAACGATTAGATGGATATCCACATTAATACCATTTTAATATATTGTTGAATAGTATGTCGAGTCATGCATACCACATAGAGAACATTGTTGTTCTACACTATGATTTATAAATCACCACATGCCACTACTAGGTCGAGATAGCTACCATAATTATCACTCAACACAGACTCCCCACATCCCACATTTTCTTTTCCTACTAAAACATCAAGCATCTACCATTCCCTCATCCACATTCTTAGGCCTACACTTGTGCCAAAATTCCTTATTCATGAGAATGTGATCTGGGGACTTTACAAATCCTATTTCAATCTATCTGCTTCTTTGTATAGGACATCTTATGGGGCTTGACACACGAGTCCCCCCCATGTGTAGTTGAAGAATATACCTTATTGTATCTTATGTATTGGACTAATTATTATGTAAAAAAGAAATAAACTCATGGTAAAAAATGAAATTAAAATCCTTTCTCAAAAATCCATCAAACTCAAACCCTATTCTTATAAAATTCATCATGAAAAATATATTTATAATCCATGAACGTCAATTAATACAGGATCAATCGTTATTTACATTATGAAATTCATATTTCATGGCCTTCTTAATTACTCCAAACATTATTATAACCAATGATTTTATTCTTCACACATACATTCAAAATTTAGCAATAGTGAAATCAAATGTTTGATTTCCCTATGAAAATTATTTGGCAATGACATCCAATTCAATTAGATGAATTTGTGACAATTATTTTGGGATAATCTCCAACAATCATGAATATATCATATTATCATTAAAATATTAAAATTTTATGTTTAATCACAAGTCATTTTATATATAATAATACATTTTATTTTTATTCCTTCTATTAGATTGAAAAAAAATCAAGAATACCAAGTATCCATCCACATGCAAATTCATATATTCCCATTTTTCTTTGTTTTCAATACCATATACTCAATTTCAATGTCTAATATCCCCCTTATGGACATTATAGTTATATGATTAATGTTGGGGTATTATTTTTCCATTAAATAAATATTTATGTTATATATCTTTTTTATGAATGATGTATTGTATGACATGGATCACATGGTAATGTGACTTCAGTTGGTATTATATAAGTCTATGTGGTATATACCAGTGTAGAAAACAAGATATATATAAAAAAGGTTTTATATTCAATCTATTAACAACCATAAATATGATATCGTGCTTATCATTATTTCAGAATTTGGGGGTTGCATAAAATAGAATTATCTAGTAATATATTACCATGAACACTTTATTAATCCCATAAAAAATTTCTATTGCAAGAATATTTTACTCCCACATTCAATGAACTTACTCATCAAACATAACTCACCCCTTAATTCACCTATTTAATATAATCCATAAATGAAAAGAAAATTTAATTAGGTTACCTACATTTTGAAATTCTTTTGAGATGACATGAATTTACAGATATTAAGGAAATTATTCATGATTTCATCTCATTTATGTCCCCCTCACCATGGGGTGAACTCCCTATCCTTATACCTTGTGTAAAACATAAACAGATAGTCTTGAAGATATTAATGTTGATAATATATCATTGTGGAATGAATCATGTCTCTATAAGATCTATATTAATCGTTCATAAATTATGCATTTCCCTTTATGTACTCATTTCTCAAGTTGATAAGGAACCTAACCATAAGTTTCTTAAATTGTATCCAATAATACAAAATAAGAAATATAAAATAAAATGGACCACATTAGAGGGTCTTAAAAGGAGTAATTGGCCTTATAATTTTCACTCAACCCAAATACATCATTTTTTAATCTTTAATGTTTCGTGCAATCTTCAATGTTAATAAATAAATTATTAATTGTGGATAATTGAAATATCAAATTTATTCTCATTTTTGGAATTTAGAATGGATGATGTAATGAATAAATTAAAATAGAGATAAAAACTGAATTTGATAAAGGAGTTCAGAAATATATCAGTGTTATCTCTTACATCACTTCACTTTAGGTTATGTGATATTTATTATTCACTTGATTTTAATGAAGATTAATAAAATCAAACATTATTTCTTTATAAAGGTTGTTTCTAGAATCCAGGACACCTATATTTATGAGGAAATTAATCTGAAACTCATAATACATTTCATTTTAATGGAGATAGTATGAAGCCAGTAATATAACATAGAATGAGAAGAAATTTATTCTCTTAATGCAGAACTGTTATGTATATTTTTCCTTATATATCAATAATAATTGATAAAGATGACATTAGAGTGATAATGGATAGATAATAGGGACCTCAATTAATGATAATCAAAAAAATTCACCTCAATGATGATCTTGAAATATGAGTTAATTTTCTAGAGATTAATCATAGAATAATCACATGATTGGAGTTATCAATAAACTATCATCATTAGTTATAACATAAATGCTTTCAATTCTATAAATTTATTGAATTTTTATCATTTTATTTATCGTAGTGATGATCTTGTTATTTAATAGACCACTTTGAATGCTTTTAACCATAAAAAAATCAATATTGGAAGGTTCTGGAATAAACCAAATGGATAGTCGCACAATGACCCTAGTTGCCAATTTTACTTGTGGTAGGATGAAACTTATGATTATAATTAATCTTTTAGATGGTGCGTATTCAGTAAATTTGAGATTTTTTCTACTTTAACTGGTTTGTTTGTACCTTGAACTAGATATTCAGTCATTCCTATAGGTTGTAGGACACCACCTTAGACCGTTATCTTACATAAGTGGAAATTATCGGATTATCCAACATCCATTCTAAATTTCCATAAATCAAACAAAACTTCACTAAGATATTAAACGATTCATCAATTTCATCAAAATAAAAATCCAATCATCAATAATATTACACAATTTGAATCATTAGTATCAACATACATAAACAAAACAATATAATAATCATCCAAAAATAAAACTATTTAAAAATAAGATTTTTTGTGATAATGAAACAACACAAAAGAGAGTGAGTGTGTGTGATGTGAATGTATCCCAATTTTTCATGATAAAGAACAGAAAACACAAAATGTTATATCAAGAGTAAATAAAGTGTAAAACAAGTATTCAATGGTAATAGAGTGTATTATATAGAACATTATTATTAAATTAACTAAAAGTTATTTAATATGTTCATGAGAAAAAATCATAAACAAGCACATTAAATAATCATAACATAAGTTAAACCTTCATTTCCTAAATTATCAAAAATCATATCCCTCTAAATAGAAAAAAATTATCCACATTTAGGATATAAAATATTTTTTTAAAATTACCAAAAACTTTAACCATTTGTGATTATAATAAAAAAATCAATAAAGGATATGAAAATATATATAAAATAAGATGATAATTACATAAAATATAAAATAATAAAAAATGATATAAAATACCACAATTAAGGATTAGTATAAACATAAAACCATTAAAAGGAATAAGTCTTGTAAAATAAAGACAATAAAAAATGTATAATACATTAAATTGCATGATAAAGATTATATAAAATATATACATTTACAATATGTCCAATTAAACTTTGAAATGAAAATTTTATATATTAAAAATAAATGGATAATATTGTCTCTAAATATTTCATAATGATTTAAATTAATTTAAAAAATAAATTAAAAAATGTATGAAAAATAAATTTTCAAAAAATATAATTTGAAAATGAAAATATTGATTTCAAAAAAAATGTCAAGATAAAGAAGGAAATAAAAAAATAAAAAATTCAATAATTCAACAATTCCTCTATTAAAATTTAGAAATAATAGATGACATATAGATATATTAGAGACATTTAAATGATTTTCATGTTATGAAATAATGTTTTAATGAACCAAAAAAACATTTTCCTAAGATATTAGATCTTATTAATTCAATATTTCCTATATAAGGATATCATAAATTGAGTAATTTAAAAAATAAATCATTTGGTAAAAATATTTTAAAAAAATTTATGATTTGTCTTTTTTTATAATACACCATATGATATAGAAATAAATTAGAGGGGAATATTCTTAGAAGATATAGAATAACTATTCTTTTTGGTATGAAAATTTTGTGCCGCGTAAGGTTATATAGAAGATATATTGAATATAAAATTATTCGTCACACACTTATATTATTAAATAAATATTTATGATCCGAAACATAATTTGTATGAATATTTATATGATTTATAACATATAAAACATGACTAGAATTAGTTCTTCTATATTAGTCATTCTTATGATCACATTCATAAATAAGTTATCAAATTTTTTAAAAATACATGCATTATTTATTTTGGAACATTCATTAAAAAAATGTTTTTTTGAGAATGATTACCTAAATTCAAAAAATAAATTATGAAATTAAAATTTTGATACCATCGATAACCCAAAAAACATAATATGACTCTCTTCACCTTGGGTGAATTGATAAATACTATTCATAATACCATTAATTTGGGATTTTAAATTCTCAATGAATGGTTGGGATTTTAATTTGAAACAAAAATTCAATTTTCTCATAAGAATGAAGATTCTATTATTTGTGAACTTATTTGTATTTCTTTGAAGTGAAATTTTATTTTGACCAGTTTTCATAACAAAATTGCCCAAGATCATTTTTCATTAGAATATGAATAGGAAAATGATGTATGGTATTTAGATGTGGAATGTTATGGATAGATAGTGTAACATCATGTTACTATTATCAATTATTCCTAACCCCTATTTCGTTCATGCTTTTAATTGGTTTCATTCAAGGACATTTCAGTCGAAAAATAGAAAATTTTGAATGTTTCTGGATTGTGAATGGTCAGTGCATGGTTTGGCCAAACAGTCTACCCTCATTGTGAAAACCATGAAAACAAAGATAGTAAGAGTTTTAATAGTTGGCTAATAGTTTGAAAGCCCATTCACCACCCAATAAAAAACTGTGAAACCCTGTTAACTAGGGTTCGTAGTAATGGTGGATGGTTTTTCAAATCATGTTGTTCTTCCCTTGAAACCATGCATATGATATTTAAAATCCTACAATTATTTTCTAAAATCATAAAACCCTATTTTAGGGTCTATGATGTGCATATAATACCCCATAAATTTTTTTTCTTCCTTGTACTATCCCTAGGGGTGATTGTATTCCCTCTTCAACCATTTAAAAGAGAATAAAATATTTTTGAATAACATTTTATCTATTCCTAGTAATCTTACATTTCCCATTATCTTTCTACCATTATATACTCTTTCCTAAATACGGTTTTTTTTATATCAGGGTGGTTGGAGAATATATTATACAGTATTTTATAATATGAATCTAGGTTTGATTATCTGATACATGATTCCGTCATCCCTCATTGGAGTTTCTCGATTAGAAATTTTCATTTCGATATCACATGATACTGATATAGGTGGCACAGTTATGATGGAAAATTTCATTAACCCTAAATATCTAGATTTGGAATCATCCTTTTGATTCAAATATAATTTTGGGAATTTTTTTCAATTGGATTATTTAAAACCCAATTCAATTAAATTGGGGGATTTAGATTTTACATTTCATGAAATTAAGAGAAAATCTCAACTCCAATGAATTGGGAAATATTTATAAAATTGATGGAAAACTTTGAGATTTAAATTGATGAAAATAAATTGTGAAATTTATTTTATGAAATTGATTTCAAAGTAACATTTGATAAAATGGCATAAATTTTTTTTCATACAAACTATGTAGTTTTATCATTGAAAAATTCATGTTATGATTTAAAATAGATGGGTTTTTTATTTACATAATTTTGGTATAATTGAAATGGTATTATGAGGTGATTAATATTTTTAGTATTTTTGAAATAAATTTTCCAAAACAAATTGTTAGTAAGGGTAATTCAAGCATAGGTAGTGAGAGTTTTATTAGGATTACACCCATTTTGATTCATTATAACAGAAAAAACCCTACTAGAATAGTCTACGCCCCTGATGGGATTGTTATGAGTCTAATTTTTCTTGTTTTAGAAGGACATGTGTACGCATATATTTCCATGATCTTCTTTGAGTGTATGAGATCCCATTACTTAGAGCTATTGTACCTTTTAGCAGATGGCCTTGTTGCTAATTTTTTTAATTTGAAAAAGTTTCACTATTTTTTGAAAACTATTTTACTCATTCATTAGGAATCTATGTAAATTATTTTAAGAAAAATTATTGTTAGTGAATTTTTTAAATTATTGAAAATATTTAATTATAATGCCCAATACTTTTAGGAATTATTTTGAAATTAATTACATATTAATTTCAAATTTAATTATATCTTTGTCAAACTAAATATTGGAATATTATTACGGAATCCATGGTGAGACCCGACCTTGATTCTATATAACACACTTTATGTTTCTTTAATTGTTTTTAGATTAAATCCTTTTAGGTTAGAGTAAGGGTATATCCCCACATAGAGGTGTTTATAGTTGTAGATCCTTGGGATTAGAGATTTTTTTTCAATGGGACATGGGATTTCATCCATATTTTTGGTACATTATTCTTTTAATTTGGATGTGTCAAACAATCTTACTGGGGTGTTTTCCAGTTTAGTAGAAGGTGATATTACAACACTTGGTTGTGATCCATTCTTTGATGTCAGTATGCAGTTTTGCAATCATGTCATGACATAGGATGTATTTTTGATTGTGTGTTTTTCTACCTATCAATTTAATGAAGCTAATTTAACTAACTATGGTTTTGGAAATATATTTTGATGATTATTTCATCTATTTTCCTAAGTTTTATTTGAATACTATGAAATTCAAATCATATATTATTATTTGGTGATATTAATTTCATGTGATTGATAGTTTGATTGTTTATATGATGTTTTCAATGTTTCATGTTGTTGTTTTGTAGCATCATGAATTTATGAGGATATGTGAATCATACATAGGAGGATGTTTATCATGAAACATAGTGAAAAATCATATCATTAAAATGATTATGGTCAAGGTAATTGATTGTACTATCCAGATACAGGACATTCACATGCACCAGTTCTAATTCAGGACCAAGCTATGGAATATTATGGATATGTTTTTTGGAATCATTATCAAATGTTCCTTCACCGGTATCCACAAGCTCTCAATGGATAAAATGATCCCCAATATGATAAGGAATTGTAGTATAGCATTATAATTATGTTTGAGTACATTGAGAAAACTAATGAAATAAAGTTGATGTGTTCCACTGTCGTGCTGGATTTAACAAATAAGAGATGGTGGTTCATGATAATATATGGTTTTTAACAAAGAAATTGAGTTAATCATTCTTGAGTAGGCTAACAAGACCATGATTGACTATAAAACCATTAACCTAGCTAGAATAGTTTTAACCAAATAAAATTTGAATTGAGATTATGAAGAATCGACTGTTTGACTTGGTAAGTCGATCTGATATTTGTTATCTATATTTCCTCATGATTATTCCTTCTTATGTTGATGTGCTTGATAAGGAGTTAATTATACAAATGGACTTGGATGAAAGGTCGGGGATGATGGAGGTTCCTTTTTCTCTCAATAGTAGTTATGAATGTTTCTTCAAAGGAAATGGGAATCATGATGACTCTCAAAGTGGTTCTTGAATATATCCGTTTTTCTAGACCTCTTACAATGCCTGATAAATCCTCTTTAATTTACAACCCATGTGGAATTCAAGGGAATTCGAAGCATGATGTCATTATGGCAACCAATATATGTGGCTATTCTTTATGGTCGAGTTGATTGATGATGTTTACCATGACATTTCTACTCAACATAGTGGAGTTGAATCATCAATACCTATTAAATATATAGTGAAATTAGATGCCTCGTGAACAATGGGGTTCAATCCATAGACATAAATAATGAAGATTCTTTATACATTTTAAGAGTCTCCAATGGAAGAGGATATGGGTTCAGTGACTATTATATGTTACATCACTATATCTTCATCATTATGGGCTTTTTTAATTAATAATGTTGCATCTAATTTTTTTAATTCAATTTGTATGGTCAATCTCATTACTATTCCTATAGTTATTTTGTAAATTGTGATATATAATAATATAACACATGGAATTAGGAGAGATAAGGGTATCCATAGTCCAGCTTTTGTTTTCCCTCTATCGGATATTGAGCATGTTTGGATTTTTTTGGTTCTCAACATGAAACCTCTTATCATTGGTTTAACTATGGATTGAGTCATTGATATTAAATCCTTGATTGACTGTTATCATCAATGAGACTTATATACTACACTTAATAGTGTATATCATATTTTTCTAGGAGAATGAGGAAAATGGTTGAGTAGAGAATGACCTTCTTATCTAGAGTTGGGGAAAGAAATATCAATTTTTACATTTAATATGGAGTGAGAATCATTGAGCAGTGATCTAACTCTATTTTTTTGTTGAGTTTCATAACGTGATTTCTTCTAAATTATCTTTTTTTCCACCTATAGTAGATGTGTAGATCAAAATGAAATTAGTTAATTGTTCTAAACTGTTTTATATACCCTCTTATAACACTGTACAAAACAAATTTCGAGAATTGATGTATCAGCTAAATGATCTTCTTAGCAAAGGATTCATACACCTGGGTGTTTCTCCTAGGTGGGTGTCATACTAGATTTCAATTAAAGATGTGTGTTTAAATATTCTTTATGAGGATTAAATAAAACTCAATCATGCCACTATAAATAAAAATATCCATTTCAATATATTCATGACCAGTTTAAATATTTGAAATGGTAGATGTGTTTCTCAAGGATTTATCTTTGATATGGTTACCATCATTTGAGGATAAAAGAATTTAATATTCAAAAAACATCCATTAGGATAAGGTAAAACCATTATGAGTATCTTTTCATTACATTTGGTTTCCAAAATGGTTATTTAGTAATTATAGATTTAATTAATAGAATTTTCCAGGTGTATCTTGATACATTTTTGTCATTCTTTATGTATCACATTCATTTTAATCAATGATCGAATAGGATCATTTGCACCATAAGACAAAATATTAGAAATTTAATAGAAATTACCAATGATATGGAATTATTTTGAACAGTTTTTTCATAATACAATGACTGGTGTTCTTGGGAAACATGGTTTTGGATCATGAAATATCAGTGGATTCAGAGAAGATGACAGAAGTTATGACATGGGAACACCCACAAAATTTCATCAAGATTAATAAAATCCTAGTTCTAGTTTGGTAGCATCATCGTTTATTTAAGAAATTCTCAATGTAGGATTCTACGATGACTACTATAACATATAATTGAGTAAATTTTTTTGGATGAACAATGTCAGAGATACTTTTTTTCGCTATAAATCCTTTTTAATACTACACTGGTGTTGACACTTAAAGGACAAGAATGGCTATGTGGTCTTTTGTGTTCCATATGGTTCATGTTTAGAGATATTTGTTATGAAATTTTATCATATTTTTTATAATGAATCTTTTTATCTTAGTCAAGAAACTAAGAACTGTCCAACCGATGACCTTGAACATGATGTTATGAAGAACACACTTATGAGTTGGTGGGACTACCTTTTGGGAGAATGGTTTACAGTGTTTTTTGAAAATAAATTCTTGATTTATATATTATCTAAAAGATATTTGAATCTCCACTAGAGACATTGGGTGGAATACAAAAAAGCCTTCTTCTTTGACATCACATATACCCTAGGGAAATAGAATGTCATCGTAAATGCATTGAGTAAGAAAAACCATACCCTAGACTTGAAATAATTATATAAATAATGTTACTTGATGGATTTCTTTTCATAGTTTCACACCGGAGTAGGGGAATCAGGTTCTGATGTTTATTTGGCCTACTATCCATCTGACATCATCTCGCATCGAGATGATTCTTCAAATGCAGAAGCTTGATGATGACTTTTGCATCAATATATTATCTCTTTATGGTGGGTAGACCATTGATGATTTGTTGACTTCCATGAACTACATTCTATGTTATCAGAATAATTTAGTTTGATGTTATAGGTAAGGAATTCTATGATGATGGTGTCTATATTTCTATGTAGGACGTACACCCAGGAACCATGAAGATGTTATATTACATGTGGCATTGTTTTTGGTGTCCATGTATGAGTTGGGGCAGTGATGAATTTGTATCTTGTTTTTGTACTTTATATAAGATCATGGTTGATCAGAAAAAACAAAAGATTTTATTTCCTCCACATCCAATTCCCTCAAAAATGTATCATTAGATATATAAAGACATTTTTTTTGGGCTTCCACATACCTAGATAAATAATAATTCAATATGGGTTGTGATCTATATGATAAAAAAATCATCTCACTTTATAAGAATTCATTATACATTTTAATTTGAAGAGTTGGGAAACATTTGTGGAAAATATATTGTTCTTTTTCATGGATTTGCATCTGCTCAAGTCTCTAATTGGGATCATTGGATCACTTATTTCCGTTGGAGAGGCCTTTAGGAGGCATTGGGATCTCAGGTCCATTTGAGTATGGAATACCATCCATAGTTGGATGGCTAGAAAAATGTACCTACACAGATTATTTAGGAAATTCTCCTCACCTGCATTATAGATATTTCTAGAGCATAGGATAACAATATGGGTCTAGTTGACTTATCATATAAAATAGTAACCAATTTTCAATCAGAATGGCTCTTTTTGAGGCATGGTATGGCCGTCCATGTAGGTCATTGTTGTCTTGGTCAGAGATTAGTGAATTTTTTTTTTGGACCAAGTATAGGTTATTGGGTGAATGAAACAATTATATTGATTCATCAATGAACATTGGCGGAACATTTCATGTATAAATATTTTACTAATCATCACCATATAACATTTTATTTTTTAGTTGGTGACCATGTGTTCATGAATGTTTCTCATTAGTTAGGTCATCGACAGCTTCCATGTATTGGGAATCATTGTTCTCATTTTTGGGTCCTTTTTAGGTTGTTGATAAGGTGGTGAATGAATATTATCTTTTAGAACTTATACCAAAACCAATGTGGATACGTAATATTTTTAATGTATCTCATCTATGAAAATATCTATCTAAACTATCTCATTTTCTGAGATAGAGTGATCTTGAGTTTGAACATTTTTTATCTGTGACAGAGTATCCTGCTAGGATATTTTATTCTAAAACCAATGTTATCCATGGGAATATTATGCCTTTAGTTCGAGTTCTGTAGAAGAAAATTTTTGATTCTCAGGTTCCCTGGCAGTGGAAGGCATTGATGAGAGATAAGTAGTGTCATATATTGACATGGAAGCTTCGTAGTTGGATTTAATGGGATATAAATATTCATGTGGTGGGGAGGTTATAACATCCTATTTTTATTATAAGGTATTCTTAAACCCTTTATGTTATTTTTCTTTGGTATGGTTTTTAGGGATGCTTCATGTGAAAATTTATAATTTTTTCCATGATTCTCTATTGTGTATGGTTGGTACATTTTTTTCCCAAACCATGCTTCCTACTAGTGAAAAACCTAAAAAACCGTACTATTAGTGTTTGCATGGTTTCACATTTAAAAAAAATCACCCACCAAGGAGAAACTATGAATCCCCAGTAATGGGGATTCATGGTAATAGTGCATGGGTTGTTTAACAATTCCGCCCTACCTAGGAAACTCTGCTTACAAGATATTTTAATCAAAATATTATTTTCTAAATTCCTGAAAGCTGTTTTTTTAGGTTTCTGATCTGCTTATAATACCCCCATATAATGTTAATCTTCCTTTTATTGTCTCAATAGGAACATTTTTCTCCAATAAGGATTTTTTAAGTGAATCGATGATAGGATAATAAGGTTCTATCTCCCCCAAATAAGATTCATCTTCCCATTCTCTTCCTCCAATTATATCTTTTTCCTCTATAGGTCTTGAAGATAATTGTGGGGTTGAATAATCTAATCCTAACATATTCGGATCTTGAATCTATTTTTGATTCTCACGTCCTTACTTCTGATGTTCTTCATTGGATTTTCCTAAATATGGAAGTGCTTTTTGAGATCTCATGATCCCAAGGTACATGGTTCTGTTTTAGTGACCATTTCATTAACACTAAATTACTAGATTTATATTAAGTTGTTTTATTTAAATTCAATTAAATGATTAATATATTTTACTTGGTAGACTAAAACCCAATTCAATTGAATTGGGGGATTTGGATATGATTTGGCATAAAATTGGGAAAACAACCCATTCTTCGGAATTGATGACTATTTGTGAAATTGAATAATAATTGTGATATTTAAATTGTTGAATTTAAATTATAAAATCAATTTGATGAAATTTTATTGAAGGCTATATTTGGTGAAAATGGATTAAAATGGTTCTGATATAAACCTAGAGGTTTTCTCATAGAAAAATGCATGTTTTGAATATAAACCCATGTGTTGGATTGTAAAGGGAAATTTGACATAATTGAAATAGAAGTTCGTGATGAATATTATTTTGATCAAATTTGAAATAAATTTCCCATCACATGTTTTTATTAAAGATCATCTAATTCAAGGTTTTTAGTGAGTTTTTGAGATGACATACATTTTGACACATTACAACTGAAACAAAACCTAGTGTAGTATGTTATATCTCAAATGGGATAGGATGATTCCGCCTTGGAAAATGTTAGTTGAATGTGTGTATACACATATTATCATGATCATGTTCGAGTGTGTGGGGTCTCGTCATTTGAAACTGTAAAAATCATTTAGAAGATGACCATAATGCTTCATTTTAATATTTGAAAAATATATCACTGCTTGTTGCAAACTATTTTAAAAATTCCTCTTCAATATAAATAATCTATTTTATATAAATGTATGTTCAAAAATTTGTTTAATGTATATAAATCATTTGAAATTTAAAGAATGATTTGTTTTAAATATGCTATTGAAATTCCATAACAATTTATTTCGTGTTGAAATATTAATTATAGTTTAATTAATGATAGAATCTTATTATGGAATCCTTGGTAAGAACCTATAGGGATTTTACTCACAACATTCATGTGTCATTTTGTGTTTATAGGTTATCTTCTTCTAGGTTTTTTCAAGGGTGAAGCACCACATGATGGTGGTTTTAGTAGTTGGTGCTTGATCATGGATTGTTGTGTTCATTGGGACTTGGGGTTTCATCATGTATTTCATACATTTTGATTGTACATATGGTTTGTTTACATGTTTGACTTTGACATGTTGTACAGTTCTACTTGTGGGATTTTCTTGAATCCATAATGACTTTATTTCCATTATTCTAGGATGTGTGAGGGAAATTTTCCCCACCTTAGTTTTATTTGATTCATGTTTCTTTAAGACAATCCATGGTGTTTAGGAACACTTTTAGTCCACGTCAGGATCAGTATGATCATCAAGGTACCATTGATTTTGTAATGGCTGAGATCTATCTGGTCCAATAAATTGTATAATTCCATTGTTTGAGGTGTTATGGTAGTCCATGGTGACTCATTTCAATAATTTACAAAAGTACATTTTTTCCATGTTTTACATTGTTTTCAAACATTGGAAACAGATCTCTAGTGGTGGCACACTGGATGTGGTTTATTAGTGGTAAATTATCTAATAGTGCCTCATCTAGTGATGTATCACCTCATGGTGACTCACAAACAGTTGTAATTATTTCATCTAATGGTTCCGCATCTAGTTTTTCTTCATCTGACAATGTCTCATGAGTGGTGCCTCATCATGTGGAGCCTTTCCTAACAGTGGAGTGCGAGAGGTGCCTAATCTAGATATTCCCCATAAATTGGTGTCTCATGTACATTTTTTCTAGCTTCATCGAGTTTTTCACTTTTAATTTCATTCATATCGTAAAAAATTTTCATTATCTTATTTCAAAGGATTTCAAACCAATTAAACTCCCATAAACCATATCATTATTTTCTTAAGATTATAAGGGATTTTAATCGGTCAAATCACATTTTCATGACCATATATTCCTTTAATAGATATTCAAAAACATATCTAAACATGTGACACTATTTAGATCATTCCAAAGCTGAGATACCATTACCCCTTTATTTTTATTCTTTCATTCATTTCGTATGTGATTCCTCATACAATTGTTCCCATAGGAGTCGTGCAATCAGGCTGCAACATTTGGTTTGTGATTATCTATTGTTTTTCCTTCTGCATGTGCACCCTTGTTTTTTTACAACCAGGAGGTGTCAATTTAATTTTCTTCTATGTAGGTTTTCTTTATCCTTTTTTCATTTCACATCATGAGGGGTGGGTATAAAGATGTTTCCATTGTTATGATACATTAATTCATATTAATAAAGTTAATTTTTCTAGTTTTAAATCAAGATAAAGAGGGCTGGGAAATGAGATGCATGTTTATGTTGTGTTATTATATTTTTGATATATTTATCGTAATGTGATTACTAACCACTAAAAATCGTGGTCATTTGGAGTCCTTGTTTTCTCACTAGATATATTGTGTAATTCATGTTGTTTGGATCCATTTTATTCTCATATAGATATTATGGTTAACCACAAATATTTTTCTAATAAATGGATTCATTTATGTCATACTGTTTTATTGTTAACCCTTTAATTAACAATTTCAATTTAATAAGGGATTCCTTATTAAATCTGAAATTATTTTTTTCATTGGTTGGTGGGGTGATTTGGTTGTTTTAATAATTGTTCCCATTGGGATTGTTTTGTTGGTACGGTAATCTGGATGTGGAATGATTAATTTTAAGGGATGTGAAGTGAGGTGTGATGTAATGTGTTACTGGATGTGGTCATGAGTTGGGGTTTTCATCCATTAATATGATTAGTTGGGTGGATGATATTGAAGATGGATATTATTGATTGGTATGGTTACTTCTTCTTTGATAACTTTCATTATGCATCACCCCATACCTAGTGGTCATAGTGATGTGTATTTAATGTGATGTGAGTCAATTTTCCATGACTATTTCTATGTTTTTTATTTACCACAGGTACTAATAGAATTAATAAATAATTATTTAATAAATATTTGAATGGATGTGTTTGGTTATATTAATGGCATTGAAATGGTTAAATTCATTGATGGGGAATGTGGATTGTGATTTATGGCTTGATGTTTCTTATTGTGTCTTTAAAGGATGTAGAAAAAAGTGGCAATT
This sequence comes from Viscum album, assembly GCA_963277665.1. Classification (NCBI taxonomy): domain Eukaryota; kingdom Viridiplantae; phylum Streptophyta; class Magnoliopsida; order Santalales; family Viscaceae; genus Viscum; species Viscum album. The sequence continues at coordinate 1,028,916,787 of OY728156.1, forward strand.
TTGTTAGTTGGTTTCTTGTTCAAGAACCCATATGGGGGGGTTATTTTGTGGTATTATTATTATATAAATTTATTTCCTTTTGTTTTCTATATATACCCCCACACTAGTTGAGAACTATGTGTCGAACACCCCCAATGTCATGGGGGAGGGTTTCATTCCTAATATACTAGTGGGAAGATGATGGTTATACACCCTCTCTTCCCTAATACCTCTTCCAGGCGATGATGGACCATGTTTATTTGGGTATGATGTGATGTGATGGGGTGTCCCATGTTTCTTTTAGATGAGTTGTGACTTGGTGTACCAGGTTTCATCGGGATGAGTTGTGAGGTTCTTTATAAGGTGTTTATGTGATGTGTGGGGATGTGTTATGAGTCCCTAGTGTGTACGGTTGGGATGTGTTGTGAGTCCCAAGTGTGTGTGGCCAAGAAATTTGGTGAGGCCCATGTGTGCCTTGATGGGATGTATTGTGCGTACAAGGTGTGCATGGGCATGGTGTGATGTTTTTTTATTAGGAAGAGGTTGGAGCACTCATATGTTTTTTGTTAGGGTGTGAGAATGGCTAATCAGTGGGAACGTGGTGTAGGGTACCCTATCATCGATGCACATTATATTATATTAAAAAACATGTGTTAGGTGGTTATACTGCCTTGGTGAGGTTTCACTTTATTAGTATACATTTTTAAGAGGTGTTTTGTTCTTCTATTTTTTCACAATAGATTTTGTATGCCTCTTTCACGTGTGCCTGAGAGACTTTGGATTTCCTACCATGAATTCTTTTAGGGTCACCCTATGTGTATAACACTATTTTTCATGTTTCTAAGAGGATATCATTGACAATTTTGGACCTTACTCACTCATATTATTAATAGTTTCTATGTCAGTTCGTATCATTACTTTTAGGTATTTACGTTGGAGATTTTATTTATTTGTACCACATCAGTTTTCAGATGACTGTGGGGTGGTTTTGGATTTCTTTATAGAAAGTATTCAATTTTCATTGTGGATGACCCATTATATCTCTTAATATTTTTTTCGTATAAAGTGTAATTCCTCCCATATTGTGATATTTGTACACCCTTGGTGGTAGTCTCTAACATGGGACCATATAGAGGAAGGACACATGGGGTAATTATCTACCATTATTCATTTCCACCCTTTGATGGGTATATATTGATGGAGGTTTCATGAAATTGTGGTATTAGAGGTGGTGGTTGAGTTATAGGATGCATTTTTAAGGTAGGAACAGTGAGGACTACATGAAGTTATAGGTAAATAGTTTTAGTTGACCTTGGTGCATGACTTATGCCAGGAAGACCATATAAGAATCTTTATTCTAGGGACCCCATGGTCTATTACATGGAATCTGTGCTTATTGAATGGACATGTAAGAGGGACAAACATTCTAATACCTAGAAAATGTACAGTAATAATAATGAATTATGTTCTCGTTTGACTTGGGTTGTTTTTGGAAAGTTAAAATGAATAAATGAGACAAATTAAAATAAATATTAATAAAATTCCATAACACTCAGGCATACTAAATCATTGATTACCATTCAGTAATGGATCATAGTCATCATCCAAATTTTTATCAGGTAGTGTAGGTTTAGTAGGCTGATCCGGTTGATCATCATAGGTTGGATCCATAGGAGGTTGATGATCAGTGATAGAGGACGTTGGGTTCATTATAGTGACATGCTTTAGGTAAGTACGAGGGTAGAATAACCTATGTTTATAAAGAGAGATGGTTCAAGGATCATGATATATCAATAAGTTTTAATTGGTCCCTGATAGGGTAATATGTTCCATTGGATGTCATGCAGATACGAGGAACTATTGATCATTGGTGGATAATGTATCTGAGGGAGGAGGAGTAAAATGTTTTCTTGGTTGACTTCTAGAAGGAGTTCTGACCATAGTTCCTTTTTTTGACCATAAAGGATGAGAAGCTGCAAGAGCTACTCTCTCTTTAGTAGGGGAGTATGTTAGTGCGGGTTCGTGAGATCATGTTCATGGATATTCTTCATTTTTATACATATCTCCTTCTATGTAATGAGTCTCATGGGATTTATCTTAAGGATGAACTCGATCCTTCTAACTATTAGTTTGTTACTCATTTTATGTTTCTGATATTCCTAGAGGTTTAGAAAATGGAAAAGGTGATCGAGTGGATGCACTCATGAGGTGGTCTACTACGAGAGGGGAGCCAACATTGTTCTTCGAGAGGCATATTTTTTAGAGGAAGGTATAAGTCTCCAAGACCTTATTGGTTTTAAAACATGTGTAAACCACCTTAGTAACTTCTTTATCTACCTTTTGGTGTAAGTGGCCTCCATGATTGTTTTATGGACTTGGAGACACTGGGTTTCTTCTATAGGGTTCAGAAACATCTTCAGAACATGTTTCTAATGACGTACCAAGCTCATTATGGATTAAGTGGATAGATTTAGTTCCAGATTTAGTAGAAGATTCCAATTAAAATGTTTTTGTAGAAGGGGAAGTAGTTTGTTTCTCTATCAAGGGGAGATTGAGTAGGTAGAGGCTGACATCATGATGTTCTTCATGCTTAGGGACCACGACCTGATTGTGGCTGTAGTGGTGATCATCAATTAAGAGGTTGATTAGTTGGGTGTGGTTTATTTTTTGTATGAGAGGTTATAGGTTCAGAAAGTCCAAGGATCATTAGACATGCAATTAATTTGTTAAGTACACTTGTTTGTGAATTGTTGGATTCAGAATCATCACCCTCATTTGTTACATCTACTCTATCCCATGCACCAGTACATGGAATAGAGATGCTTCTCTTTCCCTAGGTGTTGATTACACTAGTCAGATTCCATACCCACTTGTTTTATGTGTGTTGGAGGTGTAGACTAATGATGGGACCACATCAGTCTCATGGGGAAATTTGTAATACAGATGTCTCTATATGATATTATCTTTTACATCGATTATTTCTTTTTCCCAACATTATATTATCAAATTATTTATATAGGAGTGTCATGTTTTTATGTGTATTTCTATAATTTGGTAATAATCAGTGGGAAGTGATGTTAGGTGGGAAGTTAGCATGTGGATCCCCTTACTTTCGTATTGGCTGAGTTGCCAGTGGAATCACTGGAAGCTAAAAGAGTAGAGGTTCCCATGGTCATTGGGGGAGTTTTGAGACGTTTTTCCCAAGTAGGATGTGACACTACACCCTCGACATGATTTTGAGTTTGGGATAGACTTGCATCCCACTACTTATCCTATCTAAATGTATGTTTATCAGATAAAACCTTCTTTGTTCTAAGATATGAGGATATAGATAAATGTTCTGATGAAGGAGTGTTTCATCCAGCACAACGTTCCATCATGGGGGGCACTGGTGTTGTTCCCAATGAAAGAATATGGTGGTATAAGGTTCTGTATAGACTACTATAGGTTGTATCAAGTTACAGTCAAAACCTATTAACCTTTTACGAGGATATATGATAATTTTTACTAGTTCATATGGTGAGTTGTTTTTCTATGATCAATCTTCTTACTAGATATCACCAGTTAATGGTGATGGAGGGAGTTATCCAATATATTGCCTTTAGATACAGGTATGTTCACTTTGATTATGTATTAATGCCCCTTTATTTTATGAACAAACCATCTATGTTCATGGGAATTATGAACTTTTAATTTTATGAGTTCCTAGAATGATTTTTTGTCATGTTCATTAATGAAGTAACAGTCTACTCAAAGTTTGGGGATGATAATTTCGATCTTCTCAAAAATCTCTTATAGGTTCTTTGATGCCTCCATCTCTATTATAAATTCATCCATGTACACTTTATTGATGAATTTCATTGGCCATGTGGTGTCTCAATAGGGTGTGTTAGTAGACCATTTGATTGTTGATGCAGTTGTTTTTTGGAAAGCACCCATGAACATGGGTAGAGGTTCAGATTTTCCTTGGTATTACATGCTATTATTTGATGTTTTTACCCAAATTATCTCTATTTTCATCCCCATTGATATCCATATCTTTGAACGACCTTGCTTTTGTGTGGTGTGATTAGTGAAAGGTAGTTTTTATTCTATATGGATATGTTGTTTGTTACCCTAGTGATCTTGTTTCTTGTAGAAGGGGTATAGATTGATATATTTTGTGACGTTACCCATCTGGATCTAGGATTCATACTAATAAACCAGTGATAAATTTTATCTTATGGTTTTAGGTATATTAACCTCCATATGTGTAACAATTCCATTCATGATATTTAGTTACCAGTAGATTGTGTTTTCACTAATGTTGTGGTAGTATTACCTCTATGGAGTGAATAGTGTGGTCTACATACATCATAAGATCTTGTGGTATATCATTTCACAGTGTGATCTAAACATGTGGAAGTGAATGTGCATGGAATTTCATTAGGATTATGATTTTCAAATCATCTACACCTTATTAATGGAAAAAATCATACCAAATTACTTGAGTATAAACTTGCAGAAGGTGTTTTTATTCAGGAATCTATGTATTCTTCGAGATAGGAGGATAAGTGAGAAGTCATTCGATTAGTTTGAATAATGGATTTTGGTAGAGGCTATCTATTTCATAGAATGGTTTATTCTCCATTGATGCGGTAGGTGTAAGATTCTTAGTGGGTAGACTTTGAGGAATAGGTGATGTTTGATCATGTTGTCCATGGTGATGCTCCAGAGGGATGTTTAGAGGATGGTTTGGACTGAATATTTATTCATTAATAAAATTTATTTCCATTAGTAATTCATAGTGTACTCATTTTTGATATTAATTGATCCCACTTGGAGGTACATATTTATGTTCCCATGAAGTATTGTGGCTTGAGGATTTGGGTTTGGTAGCCCCGGATGACATAGGTTGTGGCGTAGTTTGTGGCGAAGTGCTCGATTTTCCAGTAGGTGTGGTCGAGAAAATGTGTTCCTGGGGTTTTTGTAGCCATTGGATATTCTTAAGAGGAAATGGGATGACAAATAAATAGATTTCATCAGAGGGTAAGCCAAGTGTCAGGGTCGTTGTGATGCTATCTTGGTGATAGTGAATCATTTGACAAAATCATACCACTTTTTAGTGATCATGGAGTCTGGTGTTGTGTGTGGATTTGGATAAAAATTATATAGTTGAATTGGTCTATTTTGATGTAGTTATAATCTCAATTTTTTAGATCAGGACACATGGTTTACCACATGTGTTTATTTGGGTTTGCAATATGAGTATGGAACTCATTTATTCCTCAACACAATTTCCACCTTTAGAGAGATGGGAAGAGTAGATAAACTATACAATAATTAGAGGATATGATGTGAGTATAATTCTTATATGTATTTTATCTTTGTTAATACTCCTTATCATGGTAGAGTTTTCTTATAATAATAGATATCGCTCTTCTATTGGCATATATCTATTTATTGCTTTTGCGGAACACCATGATATTCTCCATTATTCTAGAGAATGGTTGGGGGGATAACTAATCTTGGTCCCAATGTAGTGCATTGAAGGACCACGATGGTTTATCATGTTCATGATAGAAGGAACGTAGTGTAGGATTGAAACAATTCTTATGAATTTTGTAGAAGGAGAACCTTGGTGTTCTTATTTGGGGACCATGTTTTACTATAGGATTCTCCTTGACGTTTAAAAAAAATTGGTAGGGGGAGTAAAATTTCCCCAAGATGTTTTCTACCCTTTTAGGTGTCGGGGTTAGTTGGTTAGGTAGAATAACAAGTTGTGTTTTCACTGCGGTTAGAGATGATCCATGCTGTAATTTATTACACTTAATTTAGTTGACATCTTCACGATGAATCCCATGTAACTAACTGTGGAGAGTTATAAATCAAGGATGACATGGAATTTGGGGAGCATCCAGTAGAGATCCAGGATCATTGAGTTAAGGTGTTTCATGGATGAACAAGACCTTTGTTCAAGTGTTTTAGAGCCATGGTATCTAGGAGGAGAGTACTTTGTAGAGAGATACGCAGATGTGTTCCTAGTACATAGAGTTATTTTGAGCTTTTCTATGACTTTCATTTTATTTTTAATGTTATTTTTAAACCTATTTTATACAATATGAGCATTTTTCTATTCTTTGTGGGGAATATGTTGTGATGTGTTAAAAAATCATTACATATGAAAAAGGGATTACCTCAATCTAAATCGAGATTCGTATCTTGTGATGTGATTAGTCATGCGTGTGTGAGTTAGTAACACTCTAAGTGGATAGTATCTTAACATAGAGGAAAAAGCTCACTGATTCTTGTGTTTGAGATAATGTGGATGTTATGATTGTGTGGTGTGTGTTTTGGTTGTTCTTGTTGACATTACAAGCCTTATTTTGGAGATGTTAGAGGTATTTTTTTGATGTGGAGATTTCCAATCCATCATTCGAAAAACAAAAGGTTTTTAATCATTGAAACATTGAGGTGTTTAATTGATAACAATGTTTAATGTGAAGAAATATCCTTGATATGTATCTTGAGGGGTGGTTTTTAGAAATCTTCCTCACTTTTCCTTCAACTTTGGGTTGGAATTCAAGAGGGTAAGAATTCAATAATAGGTATCTAATGTAATTTATAGGAACTATATAGTCTATTAATTTTTGTGAATCTAGTGTTTGAGGTGTTTTGGGATTCCAAGGTGACACATTTAAACACCATAAAATTTTCCAACATTACATGTTTTCTAATGGAGGCTCATCCTAGCGATGGATCCACGGCAGTCACTCAGTAGTGGTGTCTAGATGGCGGTCAGTCATCCAGTGGTGCCTCTTTTAGTAGTGTCTTTTATTATGGTGACTCACTATTTATTGAAGGAATTTCTTCTAATAGTGCATCATATGGTGATGCTTTGTCTAATGGTGGCTCACGAGTAGTGCCTCGCTGAGCAATTCCTCGTGTATTGTATTTTGAGATTTATCTTTTTTTTCCATTTGACATGTTTCACAATGTTATATTATTTTAATACCTTATTTAAATGGAGTTTAGACTGATTCAAAGCCATTAAACCATATCAAAATGTTCCTAATATTTTGGGGTATTTTAATTAAAAACACGTAATCCTGACCAGATCCACTATAAAGGGAAAAAGAAAAACATATAAAAAACTATCACACATTAAATCTTCCCAAAGTTGTGATAAATTTCTCCCTTGCTCTTCCAAATTTATTTCTCTAGGTACATGCTTTTCGAAACCCTTATTATCAAAGGATTTGTGTTTTCATGCTGTAGCATATAGTCGGTGTCTCCGTGATGTTTTCCATTCATCGTTTTTGCCCTTGTTTTGATGTAACTAAGAAGTGATGATAATAATTTATTCCATGAAGGATTTATTTTATCATTCTTAATTGATCATCATGCAGGTTGGGTATACTAATGTTTTTTGTGAAGATAGTATAAATTAGATTAATAAATATATTTATACCGGTATAATATTGATATATATGGGGTTATAAAAAATTAATTGATGATTCTAATGTGTTATTATTTTGTTGATATCGTGATTTGTGTTAGATAAATACCCCTTGAAAATCATGGTCGTTTGGGGTTTGTTGTTTTTGCACCAGCTGGATTATGGAAATCATGTTTTTTGGTTTTTCTAGACACATATATATAAAATTTTGTTGACACCATATATTCATCAAATAAACAGATTCCAAATGATCATATAGTTATTTTGATGACCCAAAAATTACAAATTAGAATTAAATAAGGTATGTTTTATTAAATACAAAATATGTATTTCATTGGTTGGTGTGGTCATTTGGTTGTGGGAATAATTATTCACATGGGGTTGGTTTTTTTGTATGGTAATCATTGGGTGTTATGATTAAACAACATGGTTTCCCTGTTCGGTGTACTGTAATGTGTTTTTGGATGATGTTTTGAGTTTGGGGGTTAAATCTATTTATATGATGATCTGGGCAGATGATATTGATGAAGGAAAGTATTTATTGGTATGGGTGATTCATCATTGATAACATATAAAACTTTTCACCAAATACGTAGATGTTATGGGGATGTAACTTTAATGTGATGTAAATTAATTTACCATGAGTTTAATTGTGTTTCATAGTTATCCTTGGTAGTGATGGAATGAATAAATAATTGATTAATAATGACTTTAACAGATTTGGATTTTTTGGTTAATATAGTGGAAAAGATTAAATGAATGTATTGGAAATTTGGAATGAGATGTATGGATAGATGTGAGGTTTTGTGCATTTAGATGTTGCAACAAATAGTGATAGTTTTGTGTTTTGGATTTTTGTCTATGAAACCATAGGTTTCACTTGAGTGTTTGTAATTATTTATATCGACTTTTATTTTTTTGTGTTTTCTATAAATACTCCACCTTATTTTAGAACACTGTGTTGAACATCCCCATTGCCATGAGGGAGGGTTTCTTTCTCAATATCCTGATATGATGATTGGTGGCATGCCACCTGTGCTTTCCTTGTCCCTATTCTAGGTTATTATTACCATGTTACATTTGGTAGTATGGGATGATATGTGGTGTCCCTTGTTTCGTTGGGACGATTTTTGACATGGTTTCCCATGTGTATTTGGGATGAGTTGTGATGTGCTTTACCAGGTGTCTACGGAATGAGACGGGATATGTTGTTAGCCCCTCGTCTGTCCGGGAGGGATGTTTTTTGAGGCTCAGGTGTGTGTTTGGGATGTCTTTTTAGGCATACGAGTTTGTGAGAGGGATGTGTTACGAGGCCCATGTGATTGTGGTAACGGTGTGATGTTATACATTTGGAAGAGGTGGGAGCATGAGGATGTCATTCATTAGTATTTTAGGGGATAATTTGTGGGAACATGTTCTATGGTACCCTATCATCTACATTAAAATATATTAATTGACGTGTGTTACTTGTTTAACATGCCTTAGTGATGATGGGCTTGTTCAGTATACTTGTTTAGATAATATTTGGTTATGTTGTCTTCTCACAATATCATTAATAAGATTTATTCACATGTGATTGATAGATTCATTTTTTTAACTGAGTAAACATGTTCTCTAACCATATGTACATAAAACTATTTTTCAGTTTTCTAGGAGGATTTTGTGGACCATGCTGGAACTTACTAGCTCAAATTCCTGACATTTGTTTTGTCAAGGAATATCTTTTATTTTTGTTATTTACTTTGGATGTATTTGTATTATTTCCAGTTCTACTTTACTCAATAATGTGGGATGGTTTTGGATTTCATTATATTACTTCTTGTGGTTTTTTTTGGAGATCCATTATATCTTCTGATCATGTTATTTTGAAGGGGGAAATATCGCCCATATTATGATAATTGTACAACCTTGGTTCTAATTTCCCACTAGGGGCCTACTGAATGCGGGACTCAGGGGGTGTCCATTTTCTCCCTTTTTTTATTTCCTTACAATGGTGGGTGTCATTGGATGGAGGAGGTCGTTACATCTTTTGGGATGGTTCGTGAATGATATAATTAGGATAAAAAATCACATTACCTACATCAATATGGGGTATGTTGATATTATTAATGGATTTACATTAGGATGTTTAGTCCATCGAGTCATCACTTACATTATTGGTTTAAAATTTAAATATTATATTACCTGTCTTATTTTATTTTAGCTATATTTTATAAATGGGAAAATTCGATATAATAAAAACCTTTTTATTTCACACACACTATATAATTTTCTATTCATCAATTTTATTCTTATTTCTAGAATGGATAAATAAATTATACTTTTTGTTCAATATTATTAATTTCATGGTAACTCCATCAATATCAGATTAATTATCATATGAATCTTCATAATTAATTACATTGAAAATTATTTTCCATTTTTATTTATTAGATTCCTTAACATATTTTTCTTCTTTATCAGATTGAATCTTTATATTAAATACATAAGTTATAACAGATGAAAATAGTTTACCGATAGGAAAAATATTATGTCATTATTATCCTGTATAATTGTATCCATAGGTTCCCAAAAATTAGGCTAGATCCAATAAATATTCGTTATTTAATTTTCTATACAAAAATCATCACCAAGATAAACATGAAAATTATAATGTTCTATGATATGAGTAAAAAAATTTGTGATGGATTTATTTCATTATATAAAAAGATCAATAAATAGATTTTATAAATAAATTAAGGTATGAATTGTTATATTTTTTCATGCCTTGATGATAAATTTGTAAGAATTTTCAAATTTCATGAGCCATTTATCAAGTTTATATGCGATTTAATTCTTTCTGGTCAAGTCTAGAATGCAAGGTCTTCATAGATATTTTGTCCAATCAGAAGTAGTTATATCATGGGGTGACTATGTATCCACATGCTCTATTATTGGGATACATCGATGAATATCATATTATAAATATGATATCCAATTATTCTACGAAATATTGATTTTTTTTCAAATAAGTGTATTTTTTTAACAATAAAAATTGAATGATAGTAGAGGTGTCTCCCATTAAAAATTATCAAGCATTGATATCAAAAAAATTTGAAAAATAAAACATTTGAGAACATAATAAAAATATAAAATAAAAATTTCTCATCAACATCAAAAATATGGATACATTAAATTGGTAATATGGAAGGTGAATTTCTAATTAAAAATTAAACATTAAATTTGAAGGTAAATCTAAATTCCAAAATATTATTATATAGAAAGGAAATAATGTTATAAATTCATATTTGATTTATAAAATAATATTATTGTTAATTAAATTTGTATTCACAAAAAAATTGAACATATAAATTTGATGATCATTCTACATATTAGAATTGGATCATGAAAAGAGTATATTAAAATATAATTTCTTTTTCGATAAATGAATTATATAATAGCCAGTGGAAATAAGAATTTCTCCTCCACATTGGATGTGAGGTTTTATTTAGGACCATGACACTGTAAATGTTTAAGAAACTTGGGCAATAATGATTTTTTCTAGAAGTTGCGAGAAACCAATCACCCAATTATTTTTATGGAAATAACAATAAAATTTTCCTCGCGTCATTTTAGATAGATGTAGAATGATGTATGTAAAATATAAATTGAATAATTTTATAGATTTAAATATGCTACAAAATCAGTACCTTATATCTCAAAAAGGATTGAATAAGTTGATAGGAGATAAGAAAATTTGATAAAAATGAGATCCTTTTAGAATTTACAATTGATAAATTTCTGTCCAAATTGGATATCAGAATGTGAATGAATATATTGAAATCATTCAATGGTGTGTCCAAGGATTTGAGAATTTAATACATCATAATTATTAGATATAATATCCCAATCTCCAATGGTAATTATTAGTAGTCCTCATATTTACTGATGGATTCTAGGTCTAATTTTGGGATTTCATGCCATAAGGGAAATCATTTTTACTACCATTAAATTCACCTAGGATAGTTTTTGAGTTAATACACTAGATAACATCCTCGTACTGATGACTATCCAATTCATTTTCTCAATGCTACAACTTATTTCCAGACACTAGTAGTTGGTTGTGGACATGATATACATATTATGTTCAGTTCACTTTCATTTGATAGTTGGTTCACTAAAATGGTGAACTATTGTTATTTGTAAGTTGGATGACACCACCTTGGCCCTATATATTCTTTTAATATCATCTATTATATCTCACAAATTTCATCCATTACATCAATACATTATTCATGACTTCATTGTGATGTTCAATTATTATTCAATTTCATTAACGAGGCCTTAATATATTAGACCTGGTTTTATAATTTTCCCCAATAATATCTACATATGAATAACTAAAATGTATATACCATCCAAATGAAATAAAATTTTTTAAAAAAAACTAGACTCATCATGATCCGGAGAAAATCGATAGACAGATTGAGGGAGTTACAAAAATTACCCCCATATTGATTTTAACAAAAATTTTAATATAAATTGTTTTATAAAAAGTATATATATTATAAAAAATATATTAGATATAATTAATGATAATAATATATCATGACATTAAACATGAATAATATATTAACTGAAATATATAAATTATTTACAATAGATATAAAATCAATATTAAGATAAAAAAATTATTACACAACTTCTCACTAAAAATAAAAAAACATCTTACCATTTGTAATATAAAATATTATTCCAAAATAACTAAACATTTATCCCCCTTTGTAATTTCCAAAATAATAAGTAAATAAAATTAGATACTACATAAAAAATGAAGATAATATCATAAATGATAATATAATAATTTCAAGAAATAGTATTTCCCCCATAATAATTAACATAAACATAAAACAAATATCACAAGGAATTCAAAACAAAGAAATCACATAAGTTAGAAGGAATTAATTTCTGTTTGATGAATTATTGGTCAAATATACATTAAAATTAAATTAAAACTACATCCCAAATAGATTTTTGAAAAAATAAAAAGAACGAGACTGAATTTATTCTAAATGGTTAAACAAATTTATAATATTTATCAGATGAATTTTGAAAAAGATAATAAAATAGAAATTTCAGAAAAAATAATTTCAAAAATAATAAAGTCAATTTTGAAAAAAAGATTATGAGAAATAAATAAAGTGAAAAAATATAAAATTACAACCAATATAATTATAAAAATAAGAAACCATTGAAAAGAGAGATTGAGTGATATTATATCTTTAGACAATGTTCATGAGGATTTAATAATTTATTGTAACAAACTACATGTTATTTAGATGATAAAAGTATATTCATTCAAATTTCACTATATAAGGATCCGTCTCAATTGGATCATTTTACAATGATATCAAGTGGTACTAAAAGATCAAACATTAAATAATATGAGATTCAATTTCTTAATAATCTATCTTATGATATGATAATGAATATTGGTAGTATATACATATAAGATATCAACCCAAAAATTTTTTCACACCACTGTTGTTTTTCTGAAATGGTTACAAGAAATATATTTAGAATATGAAATAATCCTACATCCATTAAAATATTTTAATTAATAATTGTGAAAAAAAATTATTATTATTATTATTTGAATGATTAATATGATATCAAAGATATGCAGAATTAGGTATTCTATTTATATAATTTAAGCAGTCACATTTAAAAATATTTCTTCCATATTTTTGAAAATAATTAAATATATTGTTTGGGAAAAAACCCTTTACTAATGTAGTTTTCTTGATAATGGAATTTGGATTTTGAATTCCAATTCTGAGTTTACCATTGGCATAACATTGAGAAAAAAATCGATTTTTTCAACATAGGGGAACAAAGTAAGAGTATTTTTATTCCTTTTAATTTGGGATATTATATTATCAACATTTCGTTGATCGTTTAATTTCAAAACCAAATCATATTTTTATTTAGAAATATTACCCCTTTCAGGAATATAATCTTTGTATTTATTTCCAAGATGTTATTGTTTCGAATATTATTTATTATAAATAATCACTTGATAATTATTTATTAAAAGTACAATAATAATACTATAAATGTGAGGAAGACTAGGCTTGAGAAATTGATATTAAAATAGGATAACTAACCTCATTTCCTACGGGATGATGTTTCATGAGGCATTCAGGACATGAGTCACATGAGGATGTTGAGCCCATAGAGTATTCACATAGACATCACATTAATAAATTAATAGATTTATGAAAAAAATTAGCTTCATTAAACATATTTTTTTTGGATAAGAAAATCTATTCAAATAAAAAAAATATTTTATTCTTAATAATTTACTTACGGGGTATCATTTTTATTATTCCTTTTAGTATCACAGAATGATTTTTTTTCAATTTTTTTCAATATCCTTGGGAAGCATTTAATCATGAAAAAATTATCATATTAATTTATATCATTTATATATTTGAAATCAATTAATCTTTTATGTTATTTTAATTTTTTTTCTTTTTATTTTCTAATTTATCAGTTAGAATCATTATGGTTATTTCCTATGATATAATAGATCCAATTAGATATTATAGTGTCATATAATTTATATCATTTATTTCTTATACATACATTAACATTGGTTCCCATAATCATGGAAATACCCAAATAATAATCGACACGAATTGTTTTATTGAAAATTCACCCATGGGATACTTTAGGCTAATGAAAATGTCAGTAAAGTCAAGAAAACATTTATGTAAGTGATTATATAAAATTCTTAGAAACATTCAAATTAATTCTTATATAAATCAAGATTTATATAATTAGATTTTATGATTTTGTCATTATTAGTTTCTAACTATTTTTCATTTCATAATATTTATTTCATGAAGAAAAATTATTATATTAATTTTGGTCAAGACCAAAATTAAAACCATTTATATTATTAAGATATAATTTAAAAGTAGATACATATTGGGGTTCATATATAAATTTTGGATCTAATGCATTGGATTAACCATACGTAAAAATTTCTTAAATATGATATCCAATTATTAAAATAAATATAAAAATTTTATTTTTCCCATAAGGTAAATTTGTTCCAATAAAAATTGAGAATTATTATAATATGTAAATTCCATTAAAAAACATCAAACAGTGAAATCGAATAAAATTCAAAAATAATTTTTTTGAACACAATAACAATTTTTGCAGATAAAATCTTATCCCCATTTAGAAAAGATTATCTAATACAAAATTCAAATAATGGGTTTGGTGAATTTCCTTTTAGAAAAAAATTGAGGGAAAATTTAAAACACAAAATTGATAAGATAATTAAATAGTGATATCAATTATATCTATTTTGTAAATTTAATATCATAGTTAACTATGAGAGAAATTGAAGTAGAAAATATAAATTACATTCATTCACATTTGTTTCTAGATATGATTGTCCAATTTTAAAATTATTGATGCTTTAAAATATGGTTCTATAAAGGAGTCGGTCAATATCTTGATGTGATCCTTTATGTCTCCTCCCCTTGGGATGATAGGTTAATATTATTCACATTTTTTTAAAAGAAATCAATAAACCCTTCCTATCTTTATTTTGAATAAATTTATTAAGAAACCATGATACCCATTATTTTTTTGATAATTTACTAATAAACCAATCTATCAATTCTTTTTTATATAGATAGAATTATCCCAATTGTAGAAGGTAGAATGAAATAATAAATATTTTAATGAAATGAATATTTTTTAAATATGATCCACAATATGTCAAGTAGGATTTAAAAAGATGATATCTTAGATATAGATATATTGATATGACATCTTTTGATAATGCGGAATCGATTCTTATCTCTTGAAATTGGATCATGATATTAGATATAATATTTTGGATATTTTTCTTTGAGGCATAACATTATTTGATCATTAAAGCTTCCTTCGCTGTAAGATTTATGCTCCATTCCAATCGTTATCTCATCTTATAGGATTATTTATTATTAAGGATGTTAATAGTTGGTTGTTGGATTTAATGTCACAATTTAATTCATTTTTTATCATTAAATTAACCTCATAAGGTTTTGGAATAATTCCACAAACTTGTTGGGAGATACCATTGTCTAGAGAATTTTTTAGTTGATGCCACATATATACAGAGTCCATAGGCTAGTGAATTTTAATCCATCATATGGACGATGCATGTTATTTACATCTGATTTTCTGTTTACATTATACAGTGAGTTGGTGCTGCCTATGGGTTAGAGGATGCAAACATGGCCCTATAACATCCATAGGTATGTTTGATTGGATATCCCAAGATACATCCTTCATTTAAATAGATCAAAACAGGAAAAATTATGATGTTAAAGGATTCTAAAAATTCCTCAATATGAATAACCAATTATCTATAAGATTATATTATTTTATATATTTATATCAACATATGAAAAACTAATTTTCCCACCTTTAACCCATCAATAGAAACTGTTAGAAACAAAATGAGTGATTGGGTTTAGGAACTCACAAAGAGAGGGAGAGAGTGATAGGTATAATAATATATCTATTTATTTTCATCACATAAACACAACATAAAAATTTATATCATGTGTAAATTAAAATTAAAATAAACAATCAATATAATTCAATATAATAGATATCATTATATTCAACATGAACAAGAGATTACTAAAATAAATTCAATAATCATTAGAGATAAAAGATAGTCAACATGGTCTATAAATCTATATAACACAATCAAAACCAACACCTCTTCAATAATAATTAAATATTCTACCCTTAAATAACCAATACACAGACCCCCTTTGTGATATAATGCATTTTCAAAAATAATAATAAATTTTCCCCATTTGATAATATCCAAAAAACCAAGTGATATAAGAATCTATTTAACAATGAATGATAACTAAAAAAGGTAAAACAACCAAGACATGGATTAATATCTCCCACGAAATGATTATCATAAAGATAAAAACCATGAAATTATAATAATTCTTGTAAAGCATAGAAAATTTATACGGTAGAATTAATTAAAGATCAGGGGATTGAATATAAATAAAATATACATTAAATGTAAATGTAATGAAAATAATTTAAGATAATTTTTAAAATAAAAATGGATGGAATAATATTTATTCTAATGATTGAAAAAGAATTCAATATATTTTGAAATATTTTTTTAAAATAAAATAAAATGAATTTCTAAAAAATGAAATTTTTATAGGAAATAGTTTTTTAAAACAGGGTCAAAATAAAGAAAAATAAAAATAAAATAAAATTTTAGAAATAAATTCCATTCTCTTTTAATATTATCAATTCATTGAAGATAGCGATTTGAAAAGGAGTGATTTTTAATGAATTACAAGAGGGTAATTATAATTTAAATGTACAAATAATTATGTTGCTATAGGCAAATGTTTATTCATTCAATATTCAATTGATAAGGATCCATTTCACTTGGATTATAATGATATAAAATTTTACCAACAGAAATTCCCTTATAATAATTATTTCATATACTATAAAAAAATAAAATATCTTTATGAACACAATACAAGCATTATAAATGAATAATCAATGAAAGTAGAGGTATTTCTTGAAGATAGTGAACCAGTACTAAGGGAAAAGTAACATGCATATCGGAATAGTGATGTGACCATTTAGAATAATAAATCAGCCAATATGGTTTTAGCATTATTTATGAAAGTATAAATAATATTTAGGAATTTTTTAAATGAAAATATAATATAAATATATAATAGTACTAGTAAATAAATATTTTAAAATTTATAAAAAATGTGTTGGTAATTATATAAAACATAAATGTTTTTTATAATTTTATAATTAATATAATTATTTAAAATAATATTTAATTTCTTAAAATATATCCTCAATTTTCATTTTTTTCATGTGATTATATGATAATTTTATGAGACCTTAAATAATTTTTCAAAGATTAATAAAGTCATATATAAATTTAAATTCTGTATTTTCCAGTTAAATGATGATTTTATTTTTACGTTATATTTGTTATATTTCAAGAATAATTTCAATAAAATGGAGTTAATTTTTTTATTCCAAAAATTGCGAAATGGTTCGGGTGAATTTTAATGAATTTTTAGAAACATGATTTTTTATGAATATTGAAATACATTAATTCCATTTATTTTTACATTATATGTAAAATAAAGAATTACATTAGTCTTCACAAATGTAATAACCATAATATTGAAAAAATAGGAATTATTTTAATATACATTTTGATAATTCTAATACTATTGAAATTCTTCTACCAAAATTATAAACTATGGAATAAAATAATGACAAAACACCCCACTCATCTGCAATAATTTCCACGCTCCACTACTTATTCACCTCACACCATCTATGCTTTGAGATTTTTCCAAAGTCTACATAATCATTTTACCATTCCCATTTCTGAAGTCTAGAATCACATGGTATTATCAAAAGACCACACCCATTTCCCTATAAAGGTTCCCAATGAGTAGAAATTAAACAGGTAAAATCCTCTTTTTTTTTTTTATTAACATTTTAATTTTATTCTTTTATTATCCTATTATCTCCTCCACATATCTAGATGTCATGTTACCACTATTATATTTTATATACTGGAATTTTATTATTTTAATTGAATAATTCATCTTTATGACTCTTCCTTTTCATTCTATATAACAAAATAACATTTTTGATTTGTCTATTTACCACCAATAAAGATAATGCAATTTCAATTTTCATTATAACATTCAAGGAAGGTCATAAAATAATAATTATGGTCAAATATAATTTTATTTTATATACTATAAGTTTTATGTTGTTTTGGAAAAAATATTTATATGTTATTTTAATAAAAGGACATAAGTTCATAATGTTCATAAAATTGTTAAAACATATTAAATCATTTCCACTAACGTTCAATCTAATAAATCATCCTTCTACAATATAACAAAATGATATATAACTTAAATTAATCTTGTGAATATTAATTAATAAAATTAAATTTTTGTTCTAGAAAAAAATTCCAATTTTAGATTTACATCCACAGTCATATACAAGCGAACAAATCATGGAAACTGAAAAAATGAACACACCTGAACAATGGAATTAAAAAATATAACTCATAAAAAGTCCCATAAAAGAACTTAGTAATACAATAATAAAAATAAATTAATTAATACTAGTTTTTTATTTATCAATTAATAAATATAATTTGATTATCCATGATATTAATGAAATGAAATCATTCAAACATAAGAAAAAGGACTTCTCAAACCGAACTACTTTTTTGGGTTTTCTGAATTTCACCACATTTTTAGTATAGAATTTCCTTTAGTTTTCCATAAATTCTATTTCATTTTTCCTATCTATATTTTTTCTAGCATATTTGTTTTTCTAATCGAATTTTATATAAAATGAAAATATTTTTTGAAATAAATTATTCCTTAAAATAATTGAAATTTTACTTCTTGAGAGATTGTTTCTTCTTCAAGGATGATTGGTGATTCTTATTGCTAGTGTGATATTCCATATCTCATTTTGGAACCACTAATATTATCCATGAATGTGTGATTTATGAAATGAATCAAATTCATATCCATGTGTTATTTTGTGTCCAGTAACAATATACGTTCAATGTGGCATGCATGAAAATGTAAATGTTATGATGTGAGGGGTGAACCTCGAATTATATAGTGCATGTAAATGATATTATGTGATGGGTGGCTGAAGAATTATATATCTCTCTAAATCATTGAGTAGTGTTATCTATCTCAAGAGATAATGTGAAATATATCTGAACATGATGCTATATTTGTTCATAATTAAGTGTGGTATTTTACAAATAAGATATGATGTTTCATTTTTATGCATTGCCACATTCCATAAAAATTTCTATTATATCCTATCAGGATTATAATGATGATCATTTTATTTTGCAGTGAAATGATGATTATGATCAACCAACTGTCGGGAAAGGGAGATCACTCTTCATATACAGAGGAATCCTCCAATTCTATATACGAGTAAAGAGGATGATGAATATATTTCAGATTAATCATCTCAATTATGGATATTATTTACTTATGATAAATATTATCTAGCTCAAATGATTAATATAATGTATTGAAAAAAAATAGAAGGAATGCCCCTTGTGAGGGATTACACTGATGTGTTCCCAGAAGAGTTGTCTGGTCTTCTTCTGGATGGAGAGGTTGAGATCAAAATTGAACTTATTTTGGTATCTCATTCTATATCAAGGATGGATTATATAATGGAAATAACTATGTTGGATGAACTAATGATGTAGTTGTAAGAGAATCTGAACAATAGTTATATATTCCTGATTACTTCACTATGGGGTGCATCAGTCGTCTTCATTAAGATAAAGGATGGATTAGTGCACATCTCTATTGATTATGGTGAACATATCAAAATAAAAATAATGATCAAGTATCCCCTTCCATGGATGGATGAATTTTTCAAACCAATGCATGGAGTGATGAATTTATCTAACGTGGACCTTCGTCCAGGATATCCCAAACTAATGGTTCTGATAGAATATATTCCCAAGACTACCCTTCAAACATGTAATGTGCAATAAGTGTTCGCGGTGATGCCTTTCATTGTCACTAATTCCCTAAGAATATTCATGGATTTAATGCAATAAGTGTTCGCGGTGATGCCTTTCACTGTCACTAATTCCCTAAGAATATTCATAGATTTAATGATAACATGTATTTATAAATTTTCTCAACAATTTTTTGGTAGTCTTTATTGATGATATTCTGATATACTCCAAGAATATGGGTGAAAAATATTGTAATTTGATTTTTTTTTTCGAAAGACATTGTGGAAATAAAAGTGAAATTAAATGTACATTAAATATGTCTTCAAGTTTGAGGAAATTTCATTCTTGGGGGATGTTATAAATATAAATATATTATTTTTGGACCTTTCTATGACATTGTAAATCGATTAGTGGACCAATCAAACACCTCTAACAAATATCCATAGCTTCTTTGGTCTAATCAGATAATACAAATATTTTTGATTAACATCCAACAATTATAAATACCGCAAACCAACATGACATGGAAAGGGGGTAAAGATGGTCAAGACTAGTGAATGTAATGATTCATTCAAATAAATAAAATACAGGATTAACACAACTGTAGTACATATACATCTCACAAGTGGGAAAATATTTGTGGTATGCAAAAATTAGTCAAAGAAGGGCTTAATTTGCCTTCTAATAAAAATTTAAAATGTAATAGCATATTCCTTTTGGTTGTTTAAAATTCATGATAAAAGTTCCACCACACATTATATAGAGTGGAAATATATGATATCTGCATTGAAAATATGGTGGATTTTTTTCTATGGTAAATAGTGTAAAATATTTAGATATTTTAAGAGACTCAAATATATAGTCAAACATTATGGAACTTAATATGATCTGATGAAGATGGTTAGATCTCATAAAGGATTATGACAACTTAATCCATGACTATCCTATAAAATAGAATAAGGTGGTGGATTATCTATGTATAAAGATTCCTATTACATATCAATGATTTGAATTTAAAAGGATCCAATATTCATAGATTTTTAAATGATTGACATGGCCCTTGTTGAGGAATAAAAATAACCAATACTTTCTCAAATGATTTATTAACCATCCATCAAGGATAAAATAATGGACAACCAGTCAAATGTTATTGAAATTAAAAAGTAGGTGGAAGCCATTAGAAAGTGGAAATCCTCAGTGCTTAAATTTGATGCTGATGGAATTATAATAAATTTGTGTCATGACTATGTTTTCTATATTTTCTATATATAAATAAAGAGCATCTCAGTGAAGCACAGAACTGAACCATATCCATTCACCTTATGATCACATATTGGTATCATGATCACCATGGTAACTATTAGTGAGATAATATGAAAAGGAAGATTGATGAATATACATTATCTTTCCTGGTATTATATTAAGTGAATTCTAAATGAAAAATTTCTATGGTAATTATTCAACCATTAACCATAATAATATAGAAATGTAAAAACATCATTGTGTATGTTTCACTAGAATTCTAAATATAGAAAGAGGAAATAATTTAAATGGGTTGATATGGATCTCCTTACAAAGAAAACTCACATAATCGAAATTTGAGAGGACATCTGGCCAGATCAACCTTCACATATATACATCAGATAATTGGTAATGTTATATAGAGTACCACTATCAAATGTATATTATTGAGATTTTATAATCTCTTATATGTTATTAAAAAACATCTAACATTGTATAAATATTTAACTAAACATTAGTATATATTTCCATCATCAAATAGGTGTTCATATTGAAAGGAAAATTTAAACACTAAAAGACATATTGAGAGAATTTTCTATTGACATAAAAGTAGGATCAGACCAACATCTACCTCTAGCTAAGTTTCCTCACAAAAAGCATTTCCACATAATCATCCAAATGGATCTATTAGGTGATCATTATGAGAAAAGATGCAGAACACTAGTTTTCTGAAATGATTTTGGTGAACAAAAGCTTCTAGGACATGAAATAGTTGAAGAAATGGGGGAAAAGGTGGAAACTATTAAGCAACACATCAAGGAATTCTAAATTCGATAGAATAGATCTATATATAATCACTTATGAGACCTTGAGATTAAGGATTGAGACATGTTCTTCCACTTAATATCTCCATGGAAGAGGGTCATATGATTCGGTATGAAATTAATGTTGTGTCCAAGGTGCATTTTCCAATTCATTATTCACGACTGATATAGAGATGTGCTATCTAGACTAACACTTCTACCTACCATTACTCAAGTAGATGATGTATTCCATGTAACAATGTTGAGGATGTACATAAAAAATAAATATAATGTATTGATTATTTAAGTGGTAATTTTGTAAAATGGTCTCTCTTGTGAAGAATTTTTAGTGAATTTCATGGACCATGGAGATAATGTTCTATGAAACATGACAAATCTCCTGGTCGAAGTACTATAGTGGAACCATAAGTACGAAGAGGCAACATGGGAACTATAGGATGTGATGAATGAAAAGTACCCTCACCATTATTAATCATATAATGTAACATAATATGTTAAGGGTGACGTATAATAATGGGTGAATAATGTAACGACCGAAAATTTCTAAAGGAAAATTCCCTTCTAATAAATATTTCATATAATATGATCCACATAAAATCACATTGAGAACACAATAAAATCTTTATAAATAATGAATTAATGAAAAAATAGATTTTTCTTGATGTAAAGTATCCTTTAATAGTGAAATACTTAATTTATCTTCAGAATTGTATTATTACCATTAAGAATAGTAAATCGGCCAATAAAATATTAACCAAATATATGAATGTATTAATAAAATTTTTCAAATATTATAAATGTTAATATGTTATAATTATATCGTAGTATAAGTATATAAATAGTTTAATAAATATTAATTAAGTGAATTTCTTGTTATAATAAATAATTTTATATTAATAATTTTTTAATGAAAAGAACTATTTTAATGAAAAATTATTTTCAATAAATATATTAATAATAAAATTTCTATTATCTTATGAGATTATGAAACAATTATTAGACATTTATTAATTTTTTAATCTGTTATAGAATATGTTATAATTTTAAAATTAGTATTTCTCATGTAACTGATGATTTTAGATAAAAATAAATTTCTCATATTCAATTTTTTTTCATGAAATAGGGGTTTTTTTTAATTCTACTTGTAAAAAAAATTGGGTGAACTTTTGTAATTTTTCTAAATTACATGATTTATTTGTGAATAGTACAACATTGTAATTCACTGTATATAAACATTAAAAGTTTACTACACTATTCCTTGACTCATCACTTATGTAAGAAAAATAATCCAAAAATACAATTGATTTGTTTAAGACATTTTGTTATAGTTCTCATTCTACTCATATTCTTGAGCCTGAATATTAAAAAATTCAACAATATAATGTGAAGACACCCCTCTCTTTTACTAAAAATACCCCCATCAACCCCACTTTACCTAAATACATCCAAGATTGGAGACTTTCCCAAATTATCAAAATTATATTACCTAGACCCAAACAAATGTCCATGATCCATTGGTCTCATCAAAATACAAAACCCTTTTTTTAAGGTTGTTCTCATGGAGGATAATTTCCTGAGGAAATGCCATACTTATTTGTAGTTTTTATTATATAAAATTTCGTTACTTTATTATCCTATCATAACCTCCCCCAATACATAAAGAATTATTTCTCAAATTTACATTATATATTAGAATGTTATTATGTTATTGGAATAAATCATCTTTATGTATCTTCCTTTTTTCTATAGATGAAAATATCATATGTGGTGTGTCGGTTTACCACCACTGTGGATGAATCATTTTGGTTTTTCACTACCGCATTCATGGATGGTCCTAAAACCACCTTTTTGGATAAATACTATTTTAATATATATATGATATGTTATATATTGTTTTGGAAGAAATATGTAATCATAATGTCAAATTAAATGATATAATCTCTCTATTGGTTATAACACCACCAAAAATATTTAAAAAATTATCAATAATGTTAAATATATTAAATCATTAACATACCATATAGATAAATGATATATAATGTTTTTTAGCCTTCAGAAAGATCATTAATAAATATAAATTCAATACTAGATAACTATTTAAATTTTACATGAACATCCATACACATATATAAGCGAACTGATCATGAATCTAAATAGAGTGTACATTCCCAAAAGATTAAATTGAACTATATAACAATAAAAAATCCCACAAATGAACTTAATATGACTATAATAATAAAATAAATGTATAAAAGGTTATTTACTTTTCATTTAATGAATTCATATCTATTAACTAGGATATCATAGTGAAAAAATCATTTAGACATAAGGTTAGGGGATAATCAAACCCAATTCTCATTTCTTGGGATTTACCTCTTTCTCTACAATAGTTGTATAGAAGTTCCTTTAAAATTCATTAAATATCATTTAATTTTTCTTCCCTTATCATTTATAGAAAAAACATTTTTTGACCTGGTTATCTGTCAAATGCTATGATTTTTTCCTAATGATCTCTTCTTTTCAAAAAATACATTATTTAATTCTTCTGATATTTTTTCTTCATAACTCAATGTAGATTATTATTATACCAAGTATTATATTTTCTATTTACTTTTGGAACCCCAAAATATTATGCTGGAATGTATTATTTGTGTATTAATAACCATTTTTATTAATGGTTTATTTTATGTCCTATATTGATATATGTTTTATGTGGCATGCTTGATAATGTAAATTCTGTGATGTGATAGGTGTGCTATAAATTGTATAGTTTAGGTAAATGATATGGTGTGATGAGTGAACATATAATTATATTGTGATAAAATTCCTTGGGTAATGTGATGAATCACATGATAGGAAGTGAAATATGTTTGAACATGATTCTATTATTTTTCACAAATAAATGTGGTATTTTTTTAAGGATATCATGTTTTTAATTTTTTTGCATTTCCACAATCAATTCCATTATCTAACTATTATTATCATTACTATGATGATCATCCTTTTATTATGTTATGATAATGATGATTTTTCTCACACATGTTTTATTTCTCTTATTCATCCTATTATTGGGATTTGTGCTCACCCATTCATTTGACATATATCCTTATGTGAATTCATATTTTATGAATAATTATAAGGGCCAAAAAGAATCCAAAAATTAATTATTTAAATAAATTATATTCTTTTATTATATAAAAGGTATATATTTTCCTAATTTTCTCAAGTCATTATACCATTGGATCATGGATGTATAAACATTTGTGATTTTTATCATTAAAGTAATTTAATATCCATTAAAAAAAATTCAGGTCTCTATATGGATCATCTAAGAATTAACTCAAGAGGATGTAATACATTGTTTATTTTGACATTTTATAGTCAATTTTTATTGATAGTCCATAATATGATATAATAATTAAGCAAAGATGGATAGTCTAAAAAGATAGCAACCAAAATTTCCTTTGCTACGTTGATTTGGGGTCGGTAATTGTTTTCTAGAAGATATTTAATATTTTAAACAATATTGGATCAAATATGTTTGAAAAATAATTATTTTGGAACTGAATCATGGATAATATTATTTTTTATATGAGATGTATTAGATGACAGTAGAATTCATTAGAGACAAAAATATCTAGTATTTTGTCGATTTATATTGAAAAATATAACTTCTATATTTCCAAAAAAAATTATCAAACTTGAATTTAGATCATCTATTTATTAAGGGGGTTATTTTGAAATATTTCCCAAATTTGAATATCCAATTCTAGAATTACATTTGGTTTGTAGTTGAGAACCGAAAAAAAAATTTATATTATTTTTCACATGGGTGATTTGAGAAATAGAATGTTTATAATCATTTTTACATATTATATATTCTCATCCTCATGTTTACCATTTAATTTCAACACCAAATATTATTTTCTTATAATGAAGATCATTTAGATTAAGAATATTTGTGTTTTTCTCTATATGAAATGTTCATTTTAATAGTAGATAATCAATAAAATTTATAGTATTACTTTTATTCTATAATCTTAAAAAGAAGAGGATAATTCACTAGAGGAGGAGGAATGGGAATGTGAGAGAGAAATCGGATAAATAATCACATTATCGACCTTCAAACGTTCCATGAGGCATTTAGTACATGAGTAACAAGTGAAAGATCTGTTTCGTGGATCATCACATACACTCATGTTTCCAAAATAATGAATTTCTTACATTCCATCTATTTTTTCAACTATTATTGTTCTATGGTGAAATACATTATAATATCAATTGTCTTATATCATTTATAACCTATAAATTCTAGTTAATCAATTATTCTATAATATTATGAATTGTGTAAGGAGTTATATTTTGTTCAAATTGGTCAATCTGTTGGTGAATCATTCAATATCATGTTCATTATTAGTCTAATATCCATCACCAATATCATTGAAATTAATTCTTCTTTTCCATTCATTGGTTCATAACCTTTTTTTATTCAATTTCAGATTTAATATTCAAAATTATTTAATAAATTATAATATATCCATTTCGTTCATCTAGACACATAATTTTTATATCATATTACTTTATTTATATACATTACCTTATAATGTTATTATGATAGTTAATTATGTTTTTATTCATAATGGAAAAGGTATGTATCAATTTTAATCATTTCATATACATTTAGATAGAATGATGCAATGTGTAAATCAAATGAGACAATCAACATGGATTAATAGGGGAGTTCATAAATATATATGTGTGAGGCCTTACATAAACTCCCCTTAGGTTGAAAGTATTATCTTAATCCCATGATTTTAACTGAGTTTATGAATACGGTCCTCATTTTTTATGAAAAAAGAAACAAATACAACCTTTTATTTTGAATGATATTGAAAGAAAGATATCATCCGTGCAATTTGAGAATGATAGAAAGATGAAAAATTGATGGTGGGGTGATAGGGGAATGATTTTATTTAAAAAATCCACTATAAATTTGGTCTCACATTTCTCAAGATGCATTGAACATGATTAATGGAGACAGATAAAATTTTTGATGTGAGAGCCATTTGGAATTTTTAATTGGTAATTAGCCCTTGAATGTGGTATTTCATATTATATAGGTTACGCCTAGAGATCTTCCCATATAGTACACTTGATTTGAGTGTTTAATCCACCTTAAGTTTTATATATAAGATCATAGACTCTCATATAACAATATTTTGGCTTCATAGTCAATGAGGGAGTCTACAGTTATGTAGTGGATTTAATATCCCAAAATAATTCTTTTTACCATCATTAAATGTACCTTGGATAGTTTTGTAGTGATGAAACAGACTAACCACTTGATTTCAAAGGATAATTGGTTCAGTTGATATCGAATACAACTTATTTCTACACTACATCATATATGTACTATTATTTATACAATTATAATGTTTTGTTCACTATAATTGAATGGTTGGTGCCCCACACTAGTGAACCGGTACTAGATAATAGTTGTTAGACCCAAAAATGGTCTTCTTACATCCTTTAACCTCTATGATTGTAAGATCCAACGCCCTTAAATGATTTAAATAGATATAATATAACAGAATTACGATTATAAATTCTTCTATATGAATGTATAATATTCAACAAGATTGCATCATTTTCTTTATTAATATCAATATATCAAAACATAACAATGTAATAGTCATCCCATTAAAATAAACCACTGATAATAATAATAATAATTTTTTATGTTGAAAATAGATAGATATATTGTGAGGTATAAAAGAATCCTCATTTTGATGATCAGAATAACATAATAAATTTTTTTATACAAAGTCAAAATCATTTTTAATTCAATAATTAAGTGAAATTCAAGATAATATACATCAATATATTCAACATGATTAAGAGATTAAATAAATGACTCTAAATATTCTCAAGAGATAAAATATGTTCAAAAATATCATGAAAATTCATAATACAAGATAAAATGGTTATCCATATTATTTAAAATGCATATCCTCTGAAATTACAGAAGAAAATGTATCCCTTTTTGGTAAATATATATTTTAAAAAAACTGACCAAAAAAACTCCCACACTGTGATAATTTTAAAAAGAGAAAAGGGAAATGATATTCTATATAAAAAAAGAATATATTTCCACAAAATATAAAACAATAATGATATTAAAAACTATCCCTACCTAAATTTATATCATAATCATTAAATAAATAAAATAATAATTATTATTTAAAAACTAATACAATACAAATTGTATATGTATGTAAATGACATGAAATGATTATAAAGAAAACATCAATTACAAATAATGCCAATTTTGTAAGACACTTTCTAAAATTCAATGATATAAAATTTGTGTTTCTCTAATGATATCCCAAAGGCTCAAATAATTTTTGAAAATTCCCTTTGGAAAAGTATAGAAATGGAATTTGAAAAAATTGAATTCATAAAATAAAAATGTTGATTTTAAAATGATTTTCATGAGAAATAAAGAACTTGAAATTCAATAGAAAGTTTTTAAACTTCCTTCTCTCCTCTATTATTAATAATAAATATTATACATGAGTGGGAGAAAGGATATATTTTTAAATCATTTTAAATAGTGAAAGGAACATAAATAAAATACCAAAACTAGTTATCCATGAGATACAAGTTTATTTATTAATTCTCAACTGAATAAGGGTGAAACTAAACTGGATATTTTAATGAACACCACAATAGGTAATAATAGATAATTCATTTAATGAGTAGATTTTATTTTTTTATTGATAACACACCTTATGATATTATAATTAATCATAATGTAATTTTCTCACAAGATACCTAAAAAATTATTTTTCGTTCTCAAATTCTATATCAAGTGAGGTCATTTACAGTTTGATTAAAATCCAACATAATAGTGGGTACACTATGATAGGTTAATTATGATTTTGTAGCAAAAACATTTTTTCGTAAAATTATAATAGGAATTATATGAGATGAAATATGAGTATACTTATGTATTAGGTATCTATAATTTTCTAAATCTCATTTTTAAATTATTTTTCAAAATCTATAATGATATTTATAAAACATTGTTTTCTGATAATCAAATTTCAAAAGTGGTTTTTCTAGAAATATTAATATATCTAAAAAGACTAATTTCAAAATTATTGTTGGTGAAATTTTGATAAACCAAAATAATATTTAGATTATCTTCACCTTGACATATTTGAGAAAGAAAATTTTTAGTCATTTATATGGTATTTCAAATTACTATTTATAGGTTAATCATATAATTTCACCTCCAAATAATTTTTCTAGAAGTAAGTTCATTTTTATTATTGAATTGTTTTTATTTATTTGTAAGATGTATTTATTATCAAGCTATTTTATTAAAATAAGTATCAAGATAATTTAGAAGTGAAAAAAAGAAGAGGATGAATGAGATTAAGAGGATTCTTGATACGGTTAAATATAAATAGGTGAACTATCCTCATTACATACCATTATATTTTCTATTAAGAATTTCTATCCAGAGTCACTTGGTGTTTTTGAGTCTATGTATTCTTGAATTACCATCGACGCTGTGGAATTAAATATTTTCATACTATTTTATTTCGATTATAGGTATTTTTTTATTAAGGGATATTGTTTCCAATATGAACCTTCTCATTTAATTCATAATAAATCACTCCTGGGGCATAAAATTGAATCTAATTTCTAAAATGGAAGATGGAATTATTATTTTTGTTAAACTATTTTAAACATTGAAAAAAAAATAATAAATGATTAATTATCATATTAATATCCATCATTAATAGCATTGAAATAAATTCTTCTTTCAAATTAATTGGATTCCATTACATCTTTTACATAATTATCAGATTAATGCTACATGATTATTTCATACATTATATGGGATCATGTTAGATCTTATAGAGATTTTTTTATATATTTCTCTTAAATTATAACCATCATAATAGGATACCAATAACATATAAATATCCATTGAATCATATTCAATAGATTTTATGTTGGTCAGTCATAAATTTGATATTTCAAGCATTGAAAAAGTCAGAGAAATGAGTAAACGTAACCGTAATCGATTCATTTTAATATATATAAAAATATTAAATGTATATTAAATATAAATAAATATTGGTTTTTTTTAATTTAGTACATTATTTCATGACTATATTTTATAAATTTCATAATTTCAAGAGCCTCTTTTCGAGTAGATATGTAATTAAAATCATTTTTTCAACACAATAATTCAAGGAATTCATAACATTATCATATAATTAAAAATGTGTTATATCATGGGGTATTAATTTATCAACTAGCTTTATCATTGTGGTATAAACATGGATAAATATTTTACCAGTAGTATATCCATTTCATCTACTAAAAATTGACATGTGGTTTTTTCAATAAATATACATTATTCCATAAAAGAATGAAACATGGATTTAATATGTATATTCAAATAAAAAATATTGACTATATAAAATTTTCATTATTTAAAATAAAAATTAATTAAACATATGTTTTTTTTGAAATACAAATATCGATTAGGATAAAAAAATTTGGTCTGTTTAAAATTACAAGAGGGTGGGAGTATTTTATTTTAAAAATAATACAATAAATTCAAAGTGAAAATTAAAAAAAATTCAATATAATGATGGGATAAATATTTAATATGATCCATATTATAATGTAAATATTAATGTTAATAATTTTATCATTGGAAAAAATAAGTATCAAATTTATGCACATTTTGTGAATAAATATCATATGATGCAATGTGCAAATTGAATGAGGTATAAAATATAGTTTTATAATATATTTGGAAACAAATCAATGTGAGACCCTATGTCTTATCTCAACCAATTGAGATGTTTTTCATATTCACTTTTTTTAACGATGATCATAAAACACATCCTCTAATTAATTTTTATTTAAGTGGAAATAATCCAAGCCACCCATTATTTCTGATATAAATATCTAGAAACTGATCATTAATTACTTTTTGATAGAGATAGTAAGGATCTAATTCAAGAATGTAAGAAGCTATTATAAATATTTTCTTCATTAAAATCTATCTCATATCTAGTCACATATCTCTCACTAAGGATATAATAATATTTGAGGTGGAGATAGAGTGAAAATGATTGGTTCTTTTTCAAATTGTGAATAGTGAATTGGAGATTGAACATGAGTTATGATATTAGGTATAATTTTATAGAGATATAATGATAAATATTCATATCATTTGAGAGATAAATTAATCTTCTTTTTATATTTAAAATCAAATCATAATATTGTCTCTATTTAAAACATAATAATTTTTATGGGAGTGTACAGTAGAGTTGGGGATTTATTAGAAAAATGAAATTATTATTTAAAATAATTTATATCCCCTCAAATGGTTAACTAATGATTCTACCTGCTAGTATCCTCATACAATTGAAAAGATACTACACATTCTGTAGGAAAACACTTCGGTCTAGACTCGGCTGGAAAGCTAGTACTCATCCACCTATGGGTGGTAGACATTCTTCACTTCTATGTTTTTTTTCGACATATACCATAAAGATAATTCCCTAAATTAGTTATAAATTTATACAAATAGTTTGGTGGATACCATGTGGCCTACATTCATTTATGAAAATCAATTTTCAATCTTTTAAATTCAATTCATGATATTAACATGCCCAATAATATTTTCCTATTACCATTCATGATTATTCAATGTCATCGCAATGAACATTCAATAATCATCATGATTCCATAATTTTTATTATGAATCCATAATTTTCATAATGATGGTAAAAATATGAAAAACTAATAATTTAATTTCTATCCACTAAAGAGAACCTTTTAGGCACAAATATGATTATTTTTTATCATTAAAACACCAATACATATATATGGATAAACAAGAAGAATACATTAATTATGAAAAGTACAATAGATGATATTACATATATTTACAATGATCATTCCTCCCCAGTACCACATAATATCATACATTGAGTTATATTTGATGTATCCCTGTGACATTATTTTAATTTCTAAAAAACAACAATTTTATTTATTTTGAATATCAAATGTAACTTTTCCAATTTTTTTGTAATGGAATATCAATCCTTGGTGAATGTTTATGCTGGGAATATCTAGTATCAAAATGTTTTATTTCTTATAGATCTACCACCTTATGTTTATTCCACATAGTCCCCCTTGGATATGGTCCTTCCCTGGAAGAAAAAAATATTATTCTAATATTTAGGTAATATATAAAAATGATAGTGTAACTCTTGATCATTTTTCGGAAAATTAATTTAACCCATTTATTTCTTTTAGTTTAGATCACCCTAGTATAGAATAGGATGATCTGATCAGGGATAACCATTATGATTATAAAATGGAAGGTTATATTCCCCAAAATATGACCCCAATTTCTAATGATTCATTTACTCCAAGAGGATCTCCCCTAGTAATGAACCGAAAATGTTGACCTCTTAATATATCAAGATTAGTAATCAATATTTCATGTATCAAGAATCCCATATAGTTGTATTACCTCTTTATTATTCCTCATCTTATGCTTTCTTCGCCAAAGATTGAAAATCCCTCTAAGGAAATATTATAGGATAATCTCAATAATGATATCATATTCTCCGGAAGAATCTACCTACAATACGAATTATAAATTACAATTATCCATATAAATTCATTGTTCCTTCATATTATTAATCACCTATATCCTCTTAAAGAATATAAACCTGATTATTATATTATATCACCAAATTTGATTGATCATTTCATCTTTTTGAATGAATATAATCTCGTACATTTCATTTATGTGTGATGAAAGTTGTAAAATGGATTATTGTCTTCAACTTTTGGTCAATTTCCTATTATATAGTATTCCAATATGGTCTCTAGGATTTTTAATTATATTACCTTTAACTAATGGTTTATTTATTCCACCACACATCCCTTAATATCCCTAAGATCAATGTTGTCATCTAGAACACTAGGGGGTTTTTATCATTCTCTATATTTGATTTCACCTCTAATTAATATTTCACTAATCATGATTTCTTGATAGAAATATTTGTTCCAATAGATTAAGCTAGTTTTATTCTTGAATATTATTCCTATCATCGTATTCAGAACATAACGTATGTAATTTCTAGAAATAAATATATTTGGATCATATAGAGAACTCAGTTTCATGTAGATATAATCAATTCATCCTCTAAACCCATCATGATCAATATTTTTCACCCATTTTTATTTTTGTATCTACCTATTATCTTTAAAAAATTTAACAAGGTAATATGAAAATCACTTCATAACAATTTATACTCATTTGACCGTAAAAATGTATATAGTTTTATCTTAGTGATTATAAAATTATAGTAAACCCTAGTGATATGGTAAGAATGGGTATTTAATAAAGGAAATAAACGATTGATTTTAAGGATCTTCTATCCCTTAATAACCTATTATGTATTGGGTATATAGGTTGGAAAATCCCATGGTTTTACAGAAAACCAAGTGGACAATTGACATTGAGATAGCTAGATAGGTTCTTTCCAAACATACACGAGATAACTAATTTTCATCAAATGATTATTTCACAAATTAATTGAAATCAATATGAACAATCATTTATGTTGATATAGATAAAATAATTAAATGATTAGATTAATCATTAATTTACATCTAGGTTTGGTACACAAGATAATGAATTATTTCAATAGGTACAAGCCTCATGGAAATATCCCATGAAAAGGCATTCATGGGTGGTCTTACAATTCATTCATAAGAAACTCAATGGGATCACATGAGTAAAAATATATATATAATGACTCACATTACAATATTAATTTTCTGAAAATTGATATTAATATAAAATAGACTATGTTACATGATTATTGGTTGGAAAATACCATTTTCCTCCTAGAAAATAATCCATGATACGTAGAAAATAATCTCCTCGCGTTGGATAAAATTTCCATGTAATAATATCAATATTTATGATTGATTGTGGGGTATATAAAAAATATATTTATTACACCATCACAAATTATTTATAGTTTTTGGTCAGGCTATATATTCATCATAATGTCAAACATATACCAATGATGTTGATGTTATTAGACAACATTTTGTCAAGAATTTATAATTTACTCTTATAGGTAAGAGGTATGACTTGGCTGGGGGTTCATCAAAGGTAGGAAACTATGATGGTATTATTCAAAAAATTCATAGGATATATGGATATTCAAATTAATGTTCATCATAAAATAATAATTAATATGTTTAAATCGTGATAAATGTATGTAACATAAACCTAAATATCAATTTTAGCTCTAAATAGTATCTACCATCCTTATATGTTATGGTATATGATATAATAAAATTTAACTTCTTTTCCACATGATTGAGTTTTTCATCATCGGTTCTATAAAAATAGTTCTTTATGGCTATACCAAGGTGATGATCACTATGATAATGAAAAAACTACAATATTAACCAACATCGTACCCTATGTATGTGAAATATATCAATAAATATGCTACTATCAGAATTAATAATCACATCTAAAAATTTACACCTGAAATAAAATAAAGTGAAAATCATGGATTTATGCATGGTATGAATATCTTTGGATCCACCAGTCTATCATAGGATATAATAGAATACAACAATAAAATCATAATGAATAAAATTATAGTGAATATTGATCAGGAAAATGCCAATTGTGGACTACAATATAATTTTATCGTAAGGTTTATTCAATGATATAGAATCTCCATTTTTATTTGGCCATGTAAATCAATAAAATTTAATTCATGGATCTCTATATCACATTTGGGTATAAAATTTATGTTTTTTAAATTACACCATGGTCTTCAATAGGGTGTCCCTATCTCTCCCATATAAATATTTATGGTGAAAGATTTTTTAGGTGAAATATTATAAATTGATATTTAAAATGAATAGATTTATCCCATATAAGAATATATATCTTCAGTGGTATGTCTCACCTAGTCTTTTTAGATTTTTTTATCTTCATTCATAATTGAAAAAAAAATTTCCATAAATTTATTCAATAATATATTTGATTAATAAAACATATAGAGAAGTTAAAGGATTAGTGAATCTAAAAAAAATCTATATCTATAATAAATGAATAATTTTAAATTCAAAATACATATAAGTGTGGATCCTTTTTTCTGTAAGAAAAATTATCATCGAATACATTAGTGATTTACTATCTTAGTTGGGATTTCTATACAACATTCCAATGATCTAGTCATGATAAATTAATTAATCTATGAAAAACCAGAGGAGAAGGTTTCAATCCTTATGTGGTAGGATCAATCTCATAAATATCATGCTTTCACCCATCCCTTTCAATATATATTATTTTTACTCAGAAAATTGTCATCAAATTCATGAAAATTTTAATAAATGGAGTTCTCATAGACTAAAAAATTATGGAAAATATCACAGAACATGATTCTTTCACCTGATCAAAAAATATTGATCATGGTACCATTATTATAAGATTAATTTAGAGTACCAAGCACCATATATAAGAAAAACATTTATGGGAGGTTTGGTATGAAAAGTATCATTATACTATGTATATCAATGCTATAAGTGGGATTTAGAAACAACTTATTCTAAAGATTAATAGTAATTGGACATAAATTTGGAATAACATGTATATTCATCTTTAAAGCCTGTAGGATTATTTATTAAAGTATTTTGGGATGGGGATACATTTATTTGTCCAATTAACTAGTTTGGGTATTAGATATCCTTCTTTGGATTTAAAATTCTATATATCACCTTGAAGATTACTAGATACTGTATAGGTTTTACTAAATTTTACCTTGATACTGAAAATAGTGTAATTTTTATATCAACCATGTGTCGGATGATCCTTCAAAAATTCTTTTTACCATATAATTTTTAACTACTTTAATTTTCTTTGAGTCTCAATAACTCACTCACATTCATCAACATTTTTATTCATAGGGAAAGGCTATCTTTGCAAAGAAATATCAATAATATATAATTTTTATTTTGTGATATCATAACTATTTTATCCTAATTGATTATCATATTCAATGAAAATAAATTAATATGGTTTTATGGTGGTTATTATTTGAGAAACCAAAAAATAAATATTTTATTTACTTGTTTTTTTTGGGGTGGACTCATTAAATATAAAATATCCATAAGGATTTATTAAAATCATGGCCCAATGTGGTTCTATTGATTATTTACTATTATCTTGTTTCCCCAAAAAATATGGAAAGAATTTATAAATCCAATCTCATTACATGACTTTCTATATAGGTTTTTGGATTATCTTTGACACTATCAAGGTGTCTATGTATCAAAGTATGTGTTGTTCATGTCTTTTTCAAAATAAATATTTATCCATTGTTTTGTACCCCACATCATTGATAAAAAAATACATATCATGGTATAAAGGAAATAACCCCCTACAATATGAAGATCGTGACCAGTGGGGAAGGGATCCATCAGGGCTATTAGCTGGATTTGAAGCAATCATGTTCTGGACTCATTTATAATATGGATTTAGAAATTATCCATGATTCCATATGTTGGAAGGAATTATTCATAGTCCATGTGCATCTATTATGTGGAATTCATTTTTATATATATTATAGGAGGTTATCTCAGGGCAGAAACATGTATCATTTTTAATTATCTCTCA
This sequence comes from Viscum album, assembly GCA_963277665.1. NCBI lineage: Eukaryota > Viridiplantae > Streptophyta > Magnoliopsida > Santalales > Viscaceae > Viscum > Viscum album. The sequence continues at coordinate 1,028,953,641 of OY728156.1, forward strand.
ATATGAAAACACTATAATCATTTCTAAGCTAAGGTAAAAACAAAACTTAATTGCTGTTTTAGTCTATCTTAGGGAATTTTTATTCACACCGATTAACTTCCTATGATATTTGATCGTGAAAAATATTACTTCAATAGAATTTGGAGATGTGTATAAATGTTGTGATGTATCACGTAAGAAGATATTGTAACTTTTAAAGTATCTCATGATCATCATCTCATAATTTAATTGAGTATTGGTTCATTTTCCCATAATTGTAAAATTATTGTTCATGGGGATAATGCTTCTAATAAAAAACATCAATGTGCCAAAATATATATGATGATTTATTATGGACATCATGGTGGTCAAACTTTCCTAAGGTTGGCTAGTGTTTGGGTGTTTTTTTGTCACACATTGGAATATGTTTTGGTTTATAGGGTGGGAATTCATTCACATATTACATTTTTATTGTATTATTTGATACCCTTAGACTCTCAAATAGACATATTTATTTATTTATTCCTTCATATATGTCATTACATGAATGGTTAAACCTATGACCATAGTTAGTAATCAACATGTATAAATGTAATGATTTTTATATAGAATAAGTTCTCTATCTTTTTTATTTAAGGATTAGAGATTTTTATTTTTAAGGTAGTATGTTTTAATTCAATAAGGTTGGGAAACATGGAGTATATCTACTTCTATTGAATCATTCAGTTTTATGGTGTTTGGATTAGGGTTCGGAAAAGGAATTCTTATATATCCTGGTGAAATTAATCTAAAAAAATGTAGTTTTTTGTCACTTAATTTTTCATGTCAAACCATTCATGTTCATCTGATTTTTACTGATCAATTTAGTTTCACATCATTAAGTAATTATAATTACGGAAATGAGGAATAAAGATGGTTGGTGAGGTTATTACACATAAGCTATAACATCGCTTTAATTTTATAATATTAATAAAATAACACATTTTTGTTGATAAATTTATTTACATTTATAAAATAAAGAAATTAAAATCCCACAGTATATCATTTTTTTATACTATATACAATTTCATGGAATAATACACGGGTATAAACAAAAAATTGTAATAAATTCACTTAAATAATCTCCATAGACAAGAATTATATAATGAAGACCTTTACAACCATAATGAAATAAAAAATAAATGGAATTGTTTAAAAAATGAAAAATATTAACAAATTATTTATATTAACTGTGTCATAATATGTTGCGTATGATTATGTACAATTTATAGTGTATTTATATGTAAATATGGTTGGTCAAAATTATTAGTACAGGTTGAAAAGACCATGGGGACCAATTTTATTTAGCTAATATGGATGATGTTTATTATGGAAACTAGTCAAAAATAAATTTTTGGAATTATTATTGTTTGTTATATATTAGAAATATTGTGACTATTAGAATTATTTTATTATATAGAATGTGGAATCCAGAATTGTATGCTTTTATGGAAAATATATATATTTATAATACTTTAAAAATATGTTTTATTTTAAATTTGTATTTTCTAAATTAAATTTATTTCTTGGAAGTAATATTATGAATGACTTTTAAAATTTTAATATAGATTTAAAGAGTCATAGTTTATTTAAGAGTCATAATTATTTTTCATAAAAAATTATTATTTTTAATAAACTAGTATTTTTATTTGATATTTAAAATAATTAATTTAAATTAATTTTTTTTGAAAAATAATTATCCTTTTTGACTCAACGCATTATAATTATCTTAGGGTAGGTTTTTTAAAATTTTCATTCAAATTTGATTTTTTAGTGAAAAAGTGTGAATAATTATTCTACATCTAACAAAAAAATTTATAACATAATTATGAGGTGGTAGTTATTCAAAAAATTAATGAAACACTTTATTTTATAAAATTCAAATTTCAAAACATTAATAAATAAATTAAACATATTATTTTGAATTTATAAATATTGACATTACTTTTTAGAACACAAATTTATATTTTTCAAGTAACTTTTATTTTCAATTTTGTGCATTTGATGGGTTGGTTAGAAGAAGAATTATGTATTAGGATAATTTTAATGGTCTAATAACTCCAACACGCACATTAATAATCAAATATCATAGTAGTAATTTTTTACCAACATAAGGGTTAGGATTATATTATAAATTAAACAATATTTTAACACTAAAACTGCCACTCCATTAGAACAGTTAGGAACCATTTATCCCTTCATACTCCACAAAAAATTAATTTACAATGTATATTATCTCCTTTTACATATATAAATTCCCCACATGGTTTTCCTACTATTATATAGGGCCCCTATCAACCATTAAGAAACATTATCTCAATGAAATGAATTCCATAATTTTCTTCTTCCCTTTCATGTAAACAACATTTCTCATATTGTCTTTATAAATTTTATATTCATAAAACAACATGATTATTAAAGGATATTATATTCCATTTGATAGGTTGTAAAAATGTTTTTATTTATTCTGTCTCCTTGTAGCCATTTCTTAAGATATTACCATATAAAAATAAGGGTTTATCTCCTCTCCATTCCATTTAGTTTTGCAATCATTTTTAATTACATATTATTTATTTAGGAAAAAATATTTTTCATTAGTGATATTATTTAAATTTTATTTTTTCGATGAGATATAAATATTACCACTCATTAGAAAAAATATATAAGATAACATATTGCTCAAACATTCCCTTAACCATAAAATCACAATAAATTGTGTAGTGTAATTTTTTTATTTAACTAGAAAGTGGATATAACATAGATGAAGATATTGGTATTAACCTTTAAAATTGATGGTAAGGTATTAACTATAAATTCACCCAATTCTTGAATAGTGTGCTTTACCACACACCTAGTTTGACAATCACGAGAGATACATTGTAGATAACTCACATTCTCATTATAATATATAATAACGGATTTGATTTTAGGGATTACGATTAACATATAATCATTATCCATGTTCCATAGAATTAAAATACACTACTAATAGATTAAATTTATTTTATTGATGTACTTCCTAGTGCCTTATTAATATTCTATGGTTGAAAAAGATGATTATTTTATATTCACCGAGATATACCAACTAAACTATTAAAGAGGGTTGATTACCACACATTCAATAAATTGAAAATACACTATATTTTAAAGAACCCAATTTTCATTCATTTTACCTTCCTAATCTATATTCATGTTCATATGTTCACATTTTATAGTGTAAATTAATTCTATATGGAAAATATTGCACCACATTGATTTCCAATCATTATTACAATCTATTTATAACATTTCATACAATTAAATTTTTTGGGTTACCTTATATAAATCATAATAAAGGGTTTTTATATAGTTACCCATAAAATGATTTTATTGGGTAAAAATTTACTAAAACATATTCATTTTCTAATATGGTGTAATTGTTTTTGAATATTGAGGCTTTGAATTGTGTTTTTTTAGATCAGGAGAAAAATAATTTGAAGACATTATATATATATGATGTTTTATTTTAATTTTAATACCCTTATAATGTTTTCTACAGTTATACCATTGATCTTATACTACTAGGATGCAACCACTAGCGTGCTACGGTTGAGGTGATACTACAATTGTGTAACTATTAGGCTGCAACTATTAAGAAGCAGCATCGTCAGGGATACAATTGGGTGTGATATTATTGGGGTTTTATTTTTTGTGAACCTATTAGGGTTCTACCATTGGGAATTACACCATTTGTGTGTTTTCATTTTGTTGCTACCCCAAGGGTGTTATCATTAGGTGTACTACCATTTGGGTGAACTGTAGAGATTGTTCCATCGTCGTGCTGCCTTATTGGTTTTATTGGTGAGGTTATACTTCAAGGTTCTACCATTGGTAAATATTAATTAGTTTCTACAATGGGTGTTTTACCATTAGTTTATACCCTGGGAGATTTTCCCACTTGATGTGAAATAATTAAATCATGAGTTTCAAGTTATTTTATGGTACTATTCATATAAAAATTACATTGTAATGTAATTTTTCATATAAATATCAAATATAATGATAAAGTGTACCATGATTCTTGAAAAGGGATCTATTAAATGAATCAATAAAGATTAATAACGTAACTGTGATCCAGTGAAACTTATATGGTTCACTATAGATATTTTATAAAAAAATGGTATGATTTACACCTCTTTATAGACAAAAATGTAAAGGATAGTTGGCTTAGTTGATAATGTGGTTCAACATAAAAATATGATTTCAAAACTAGTTTAAATAAGTAATATTGAATTTAACCTAGATAGCTTTATAATCTCTATTTAATTAATTCATTTTAGATTTCATGCATGCATAAATTCAGGATTATTGCATGTGGTATGTTTTTCACTTTTCACAGATAAATGAGGGTTCTATTTTATGTAGTAGAGTACCATAATTGAATCTTGAAAGATCATGAATCAATTTAATGCGTATATTTATACAGTTGTATAGATATAGGTTTAAAGTAATTTATATTTTAAAAAATATTTAATAATCTATGACATTTAATTATGACTCAATTTAGTTGCAAAAAATTTGGATGTCGCTTCCCATGGATTTTATTACCATTTCCACTTTTTATTTTATTAGGAGTCTCAATTTAACTATATTTATGTGGTATTATTAATATTATAAATATGAAATAATAAAAACTAGTACCCACCATGTATCCTTAAATACTAAAATTGTTTTCATTTACCTCTATGAGTGCACATGAATATGTTTATAATGATTTATTTTTCACAAATAAGTGGTTTCTTGAATTGAGTTTAATTTAAATTGACTTGATGAATTTCCCATGGATAAATAGAAGAAGTAGAATATCACATCACACCATACAAATAGATTATTTTATATTTGACGAAGAAATATATATTTTTTATTTATCAACACAAATTTATAACAGTGTGGGTATCACTTAATGTGGATGACGCTAAAAATACACTAGACACATCTAATATTATTATAATGATTTTCAATTCTTTTAATGTTTATAATTTTTTAGTAGATCATTCTTCTTGGTGTTTTCCAGATAATTCCAAGGATTTGATACAAATATTTATTACTAAAAACTATAAATAACATTTCATATTTTTGTGTGATCTTATGTTTGATTTAACATCAAAATTTAATATAACGAGTTGGGAATTTAAGTTTAAAATAATAAACCTAAAAAAATTAATCACAATTCCACTACCCACCCCCTCAGTGATTAATTCATTCTATATTCCTATAATATTTTCCTGGGAGGTTATCTTTATTACTTATTTTTTCATTATTCTAGATTCTCATTCCTCTCTCTATTGAATTATGTACAATTTTTCTATTATACTTGTGGTTAAATTTTAATTTTGAGAATACCGATGTAATTCCCTTATTGGGGGGGGGGGGAGTTTTTTCATTAATGTAATAATTGTATTTTACCTTCTCCCCCAATGGCCCGAAGACCTAAATTTTTTATTTATTGTGATAATATACCTTTCAAGAGATGAGGTTGAACCCTTAGAGGCTCGTTGGCGTATGTATTACATGACCTATAGGCCATAAGGGAATTCATTCTCCTTCGAATTTAAACATTGCATACAACCCAGACTAACTACTCGAAACTGCTCCTCCCCCACATCATCATCATGAAATCAGCTCTCCAAGATTGCATTGATGTTAGGCTAGGATTTCCCAGTCATGCACATGCAAGTCCTGATGGCAGGTGTTATACCCCTTAATTCCTACATTCCTTTTAGCATATGCTATGGTGAAAGCTCCTTGCTCATCCTCTTTCTAAAGCATGTTCCTTGTAGGTTTTCTGGATTATAACTACACTTTTGGTGTCCTGAAGGCCTTTAGGTGGCCCTAAGGCCTTATAGACCTGATGTCGTAGAGGGCCTGATGGCCTTAAAGGACCCGAGGACCAAATCAGTAGCCCGATCGCCAAAGCGAGGGAATAGGCTCGGCTGCTATAGTGCCAAACATTGCCTGCAACAGTACCTGCTACAGTACTTCTACAGTTCCAACTACATTACTTTCTACATTATAGCTACTCTAACCCATATATATGCCTCTTCCTCAATTGGATATTTGGTCACCAGGATGCACTAAAGGATTCCTCACCAACCGGGTGGAGGCGTATGCGCAACAAGATGTTAGCTTTAATCTTGTCTATTTATTTTGATTTTCTAGAAGTAACAAATGATGTATTAATTACCCATTTTAATGTGTTTACATTCTATTAGATTATTGAGGGAATGTCTTAAAATTATGGTCATGTTAGGAATGTTATTTATATTCTCTTTTAGATGATGAATTTATAAATGTTAATGTCTTTAAATAAAAACACATTGATCTTGGGAAAAACATTCTAATATCAATAAATGTTATAATAATGTGTAGTTAAACATCATCACACACATGTATGATGATTATTAAATTAATGATGATTATACTATTGAAATTTTCTTCACATGGGTCAATAATGATGTGAGAAACTTCAAAGGATATGGTGAAAAGTTAGATGAATATAATTTATTTGAAAAACTATATGTATTTGACTAGGTAAATTTGAATCTATATGGTCATATTTTTATGTGAAATATTTGATTGAAATTATAATTTAATATATATATATATATAAATAATACTCTAATTTCATATGAAACAAGGATATATGTTTATATTAACAAAAAAGAAAATGATGAGAAATAAATTTCATTGAATCATATAAAAATGAGAAATGAAAAATTATTTATTATGATAGTTATAAATATATATCATTAAAATCATGAACTAATGTGGATTTGAACATTTCTATAATGATTCCCCTCATCTCAATAAATGTGATAAAATGCACGGTTATGTTTTCAGATCATCTACCACTTGAAGGTAATAGTTATGGAGTTATATAAGTTTTACACCTTATTATCTGAAAATTCAAGAATATAAATCCACTGAAGAAGTATATAAAAGTTTAAATATATCATTAAATGATAATTCTTCATGGGTATAATTATTTTTTAAGATAATGTATAATAATATATCTAAAAACATAAGGATAAATGTAATGAAGAAAAAGATATTTCTTCCAAATTTTATGTCAAGTATAATATATTTAATAATTAATTTTATATTGAATAATAAACTAGTTATGAAGGATAAAACACTAGAATATAAGATAAGGTAACTGAAATAGTGTATATTCTTAAGAGATAGTTGAGGTAATATCAATTGAAAATTTGAAAACATTAAAATCCAAAAAAAAGTAGAATAAATAGTATGATACTAGTAACATTATAGAGAGCATCCCATAAAGAATAAAAATATTTGGTATTTATGGATAATGATAATTTGGAAAAATTTTGTGTCACAACAAATTCCAAGGGTATCATCATCAATGATAGAATTAAATAATTGAAAATATAGTTTTACCTTATCCCATAAAATACCTTTTAATTAGATGATAAAATAAAACATTCAAGATTTATATTTAATTATATATCAATATTATATTCAGGATGTTTGATATTGTTAAAATAAGATTAAATTATGATGTGTTTTAGAATCCATCATTATATGATAATATTTATAATGTAAAGGTAGGTAAGTGGTTTCATAAAAAAAAGAAATTCAAAGAAACCATGAATGTGGTTAAATATATTGAGTTTCAAAAATATATGAATTACAAGATTATTAGCATGGAATGAAAATTACACTTTTGATAATAATAAAATGTTTTAATTGACTAATATAGTGAATATAATGATTTAATGAGTTTACTAAAACATTGGTTCACAAAAAAAATAATTCATGATTGTAGATCAATAGAAAAAATAATATTGGTTTCATTGTTCTAGACAATTTGTTGTTTTTAAATATAGATGTAACATTTATTCATATTATGGTACTTATGTTGATTAGGGAATACATAAATTATATTTTGGTTCAATTACCATCACTATTATGATTCTAGAATACTTTGCAGAAAAATCATGAAGAGGATTCAACCTTCACAAAGATTATATATTTGGAAAGAAACATGAAATGCTATATTTAGGTATGAAAATGGATTTCAATTTTTATAATATGTGTTTGAATGATGAGGTCATTTGTGTCATTTTTAAAAACAAATATCTCACCATTCATCTAGCCCAATAATAATATAATCCATGAAAAAGAGTTATAAAAACAATTTTATTGTATAATTTTCTATTAAATTTTTAATGGAGGAATGAACTTTTGATATTGGACAGTGGTTTCACATGAAATATGATATGAACTAGATTTTTTTTATAATATTGTTAAATTAAATGATTTATCACTGAAAATTTTAATTGATAAGTCTTTCAAGATTAAATTGGTTGATTTTGATGATATTGGAAGATAAAAATTCAAATACCTAAACAATATTTATATTGACGGGTTCAAACACTACTTGTTAGGTGTTTCATGGATTTGTAATTAATGAAATGTGGTAGTTTTTAGAAAATATGTACATTGGATAAAAGGGTTTGAAGATGGAACGGTTGTTGCAAAATTATTTTGAAAATAAGGAAATTTATTTAGAATTGGTGATGCGTATAATTCTAGTTATTTATGCATGATAGATGAAAATGAAATATTGAAAAAAGGTATAGTAATATTGGAAAATAAATATGGGTAGTCATTCATAATGAAAATAAGGTCCGTAACATCCAAAAATGAATATATATATATATATATATTGACTAAATTTTTCTTTACATTTTATAATGGGATTTCATTTTTTCTCAATGAAAAATATTTTCTATACTTACATCACATCCATTAGAATTAATCTATTCCATTATTTGTGGGCCCATGAGAAGGTAGTCATCACATTGAGATAGGTATTCATTTCATTTGTTAATGAATTATCCAAAATTTCATGTATAATTTTTATGAAAAAAAATCATATGGTCTAATGTTTTCCAAGAGTCTTATAAACAATGAGGAATAATATTCAGGTTACTATCAAAAGATATTTTAGATAGAATATGTTGATGATTTAACTAATGCAGGGTTTCCAATTTTCCCAGAAAAATATCTTTTTTGTCATGAACATAGTTCACCATACATTGAACCAGAAATATTGTTTTATAATGGAAGAATATAATCTTGTTTGCGATAGACTGGACAATGCTGAAAGAAACTGATATTTCTATGCATTATTTAGACGAAAGCTATTGGAGTTCTAGTAAATATTCAATATACATGCTTCTATATGATAAATCTGGATATATCTCTATGTGAGATTTACTATAACATGATACAAATATTGATGCGTTAGAGATTGTTTGGAATCAAATATATCATCATGGTTGATGGGGGTATTCAGTGTTTGATTGGTCAAAGATGTTCTTCAAGAATACTTCTTGGTTACAGTCCAAATATAAAAGGATTTCACTACTACAATATAAGGAATGGTTTATTTTTTATCAAAATCTTGAAGTGCTCTTAAACTATCAAATAATGATAATTTTAATATTAATGTTAATTCTATATGTGATGTTACTGCAAATATAATTCATCAACATCAAAAAATATCATTATATTATTTAAACATCGAATTTGAACATATAGAAGGAGAATATTCAACCAGATAATGTGATGATAATTTTTTTCATGTAAATCATACTATGCTAATAAGATAATTTATTATAAAAAGAATTATTCAAAAATCTATACAAATATGTTCATCCTTGAATAACTCTAATGGAAATATCTCACAATTCTTTGTACTCCCATGTTAATCATAATCATATTGAGGAATCTCTTATAAAATTCACAAACATCCACTTCTAGATCTAGTTCTAATAACATAAAATTTACCTTTTTTATAATTGTACCAAAAAATGTGAAACAATTTTTTCCCCTGAAATATTTTTATATCAAAAGGATATATAAGATCACATTTAAGCCCAATGATATTTTATATACAGTGTTTTTGAAAAATTAATCAAAATCATACTTTATAATTACCATTGACATCAAGAGAGAATCATTCACACTATATATATTTTCATATTATATTTTTTTTCTTCATCTACACCCACAAAATTTATCACATATAAATCCATTATTAGTAATAAATTAGTTAACATCATTATTCATGACTAGGGGAATATGAAACATAAGAATGGTTAGCTTAAATTATAGAAATGGTAAAGATAAGCATCACCAATTAAATGAAATTAGTGAGAATTAGATCAGAATAAGGGTATGCTAACCTATTTAAATTTTATGATCAATAAATAATATAACATATACACATAAATCCTAGATCAATAAACACATGGTAGGGAATAAATCATAAACAATATAAATAATACTAAGAATCAATAATCAATGACTCATGTGATGTAAATATTGACCCAACAAATCATTAAAATCCAATTGAATGAATAATAAATCATTTTTGTTACATTGGGACATTATATTCATATTAATCATCTAATCGATCTAATAAATCGAATAATCGTACAGTTCACTTCCACACCAAGTGCATTGTAGTGATACCATTGAACCACCCTTGTTTGGTTTATCATGCAATGACAATACCCTAGTTAATCATGTAACCACCCATCAATGTATTATGGCATGACAACCCATTAACATAATCAACTCCCATGAACCATTACATAATCATTGAACCATGAAGCTAGCATTTAATCAGAAGACACATAAAACAACCATTATCTCTTTCATAACTTGATTAAACTATGGAAAAGGAATTGGTTCCCAGAAAATATCAATGAAAAAATTAAAACCCACATAAATAATGAATGAGTATTGTGTCATAAAAATTATCCTTAGTTGGACATAAGTGAATAAAGTGTTTTTTAAATTAGTGAATTTAAATTCTATTAAAAATCAATAAAAAGGTTCACGAGTAAAAAGTCTTTTTCATTATGAAAATAACATTTTAACTATAAAAATTCAAAAAAAATTGTTACAAGAATTTTATATTAATATAACCATGGAAAAATATAATTAATATTAAAATAATATACTTTTTATTATTGTTTAAACATCTATTCATGATGTAAATGATGAAGATAAAAAAATAAATCATTGTGAAAATGGAGTAAAAAGTAATCCATTAAGATATTTTTAAGAAGTTAATTTTTTAATAAAAGCTTTATAATATGTTCAAATATCCTGTAAAATAACATTGTGATTTGTTTTATTTTTATAAAATAAAATTTTTAATAAATATTAGAAACTGTGGATATGGAAGGGAAATAGTACCATTATAAAAGAATATATAACATTAGTACCACATACCAACAACATTCCTTATTATTATTTAGTCAATAAGGGAGGAAATGTAATTAAAAAATATTGAATGCATTCATAACCAAAGTATAGTAAAATATATTTGGTTCAATAAAATGTTATCACATTATTTTCAAAAAAAATAACATTCAACGTAAACAATCCTGAGAATAATGGAGATTATAACATTATGTCTTTTACACTTTGGTAACATTTCAATCATATGAACTATGAAAGAATATAATCAAATGAAACATTAAAAATAAATAAAATATAGTTTTTCATGATAAAAAATCTCATATTTTAATATATACACATCCAAAAATAATTTAGGTGAATAAAATAAACAAATGTCCAAATGATAGATAATATTAGATGAATAACCATTAAATATATAATGACATTGAATTTTAAATTGTGTGTTGGAGAGATTATGTGTAAAAATTGATAATAAAAAAATAATAACTGTATAATAAATCTATTTATTAATCAATTATATATAATCATTTCCTAATGAAGTAAAAAAAGGAACATAACCCAATGAAAAGAAATTTTGTTAGGAATCCATTAACAACATGGTTTCATTAAATTAAAATTCCCTTAGATAAAATAACACAAATTGATTCATAATATTCAAATATGTTTTAATAATACATGATATACCATGTATTTTTAATAGTATATACAATACTAAATATATGTAAAATGTAAATTTGTTTAGGTATCACAGAAATAAAAGTCACACAACAAACCTTTACATACAGTCCAAGAATTCGATAAATGTATTTTGTCTAATATATTGTAAAATTATTTCAATTATTAGGATTATTGAGAAACATTTCCATTTTTAATACCATATAAATAAATATTTTACTTTATTTTTTTTTATTTATCTAAATCATAACATGTTAAGTCAACATTTTGTGTTTTGAAGATGTTCACTTCATTGTTTCCAAATGGCTTCGGTGTGTTGACCATCAATAAGAGGTCAATGTCACTTTATCAAAATACTAAAAATAATTATATATTAAAAATTTATATACATAATTTAAATTTTTCAAACCAATATTTAATTATGATTATGATGAATGATCTATTTTACAATCATGGGGATGGTAGATCTTACGTATACTTGAGTAACATTTCCATTTTTAGAGAATCATTATGGAAACAAGGTGATTATTATTTTATATTTATAGGATGATAATAAAATCATAAATTTTACATTTTTTCTTGAAATATTATTATTTATATCATTTATGTGATGTGGTGATGAAAAAAATAATCACATCAATTTGAAGAGGTAATAGTCCTCACGTATGAACAAAAACAATTATCATTTTTCAATGAGTGGAAAGTTAAGAAATAATAATGATATATAATCAGTTCATATTGGTAGATTTTTCATGAAAAAAACGACTTAATATATATAACTTATATTAAATGAAATTATAAATTTGTATCTTCTATGAAAACTGTTAGTGAAACACTAATCACATCACTTTGAGAGGTAGTAATCCTCCAAACATAAGAGTGACAGTAACATACACAAAAAAATTGATAGTAAGAAGATATTTGTGATATTATAATTATATAAGTATAATTATATTACATATATCATATATATATATACACACTTCAAATTAATAATTATAAATATTTGTGGGAGGTGGTGATAAAAAATGGATGACATCGATTCGTGGGGTATTAGTCCACCACAAATATGAATTAATGTTTCATTTATTATTTTATAGAAGATGTATTAGATATGGGTTAGGTAATTAACATAATTAAATCTATGTATATGATATATATTGTTTCTAATATGTTTTAATTATTAAAATTCCCTTGAATTTGATAATATGATGACCAAAAATAAGGATCTTAGTGAAAAAAATCAATTTTTTTTGGAAGAACCACCTTTGGATCTCTTAATAATGACCCCAAGGATGGTATTTTGGGATGAAAAAAATAACTATAACATGGAAAGGGATGTTTTATAGATATTTTCATAAGATTTGTATTTTAAAAATTGATCATTAAGAGTAAATATTTTTGTCGAAGATGTGGCCTTTTAAAATGTAAGAAGAGTGATATTTTTATAAATACCCAAAACTATTAAAAAATGTGAAGTCATTCTCATTAAAAGTGCATAACATATTAAAAATAAGAATATTTTTACGAATATATGATTAACCCTCATCTATAATACAAAAAAAATATTTTTTAAACATTTTATTCCTTATCCTTTGTGTTTAATAAATTTTACCATTTGAGATTTCCGTAGGGATACAGATTAATTATTTCATTAACTATGTGATTTATCCATTAATCCTATAAATATAAAGTGTAATATTTTAAAATTTGGGGCCAATGGTTCTAAATATTATATAAAATATATAAAAAATCAATTTTTTTTTGAAAATTGATTTTAACACAAGCCACATGTAACACATAAAACATTTTTTACCTTTTATCATGGTTATAATGTTTTTACTATGAATGATCAATATGATTTTTAGAAAGTTATCATTGGTCCATGAATGGAATATTAATCATATTTATATTTATATAACTACATATTTTCTGTGGTTATGTTTTTTATTAGTGTTATATAATTTAATATAATATTACTTATTAGACGATATCCAAAATAGGAATTATTTCACTATTAATTACATATAAAATTAAAAACATCATGGAAATGAATGAATTATAATATATTATTTTAACACATATAATTCAGTAAATATTTATCTATAAAACCGATTTAATAAAAAAAATCGATTTGTATTACTTGTAATATTTTTAATATCACTTATTTTATTATTATATTAATTAAATAATTATCATGTTGGCCATTAATAAGAATCTAATGTAATTATATAACTAAAATGACTAGTAAATAAAATAACCATCATGAGAATAATTTTATTTCTCTATAAATAATAATAAATATTTATGAAAATATTTATTTATTGTAATTTTAACACAAAATTGAAATTTTAAATCAACGGGTTTAAATTAATTTCATTTTCATTAAAAAATTATTATATTTCTTATATTCATGGAAATGTATCCAACAACAATATAGAAATCATGAATAATAAAATTATGGACTTAAAATACACATAAAATTGAAATTGTACAATTTTTGATTTCATCATAACGCTATTCGTTTTTTACGTTAACCCCTGGTAAACTCATTAGAACCATAACCATGGTAAATCATTTTTACTATTTATTTTGACAAAAAAATTAATTTCTTTTTATTAGATTATACTTTTTATTAAAATTAAAAAAAAAATTAATATATATTATCAAATGAAATTCAAATAATATAATTAATTTATTTAAAATAAAACACATATACATTATGAAAAATAATTTTATTAGGAAAAAATAAATTCTCTATAATAAAATAATTTTATATTAATTATATGACAACTAATTATCATTTAATGAAATTAAAATAATATTCTTTGACATTTAATATATAAATATCATTAAAATAAATATTCATAAAGTGTTTTCTCCCTTTGATTAAAATAGATAACTATTGTTCACATGCACACAGTTTTCAGAAGAAAACAATTCTTTCTATACCCATAAAAACATTATAATAAAATATATTATAAAAATGATACAAATGTATTGAAAAATATTACATATAAATAAATAATAATTCTTCTACATGAAAAAAATAATATCGTAATGGTACATTTAAGGTGCTAAATCTAATTAAATTAAATGAATGTTTTAAAAAAATCATTATTTTTCACTATACGCTGAAAAAGAAATATTTTCTTGAGAAACTATAAAATATATAATAAGTTAATTATTAAATTATGATTTAAAAAATAATTTTATTTTTATGATATAAATTTTCTAATATGTCTAATAAAATAATTATAAATTATTTTGAAAAAAAATAAGAATCATTTTTTGAAGAAGACATGCTTTGAATGAATAAATAATCATTACGAAAAATTAATTGATTATTTACAAAAATTTATTAACAAATTAATATTGAGTATAAAGTATATATATATATCATAAATTGTTTATTTTCTTATATACCATCTGATTTAACAACATGTTTATAATAGTAATATATTTCACAGGTAGTTTATGTTTAGTGTTTCTTGTTGAATATTCTATCGTACATAATTATAATTTTTTATAAAATATAGTGGTTTTATATCCCCCCATTAACAAAGACTATATTAAAACATATTATAATATCAGTGGTAAGTGAATATTTTAACATGGAATTATATCCAAATTCTTAAATAATGATTTAGTGTGACAAGGATCATTGATCAAAATAATGGTAATAATCAACATAAAGTTAAAATCCACAAACCATAAACCAAGTATGTGTGAAAATGGCCATAGTTTCATCAAAAATGTCCATAATGGGATAAATGTTTTATTTTCAAGATCCAATTCCTATTATTATTGAATTACATACTATCTAAAATAATAAAACATGAAAATATACTTACATGGAATGTTTAATTTCAATTTTTAATCAATTTCCAACACAATATCATATTTTTTCTAAATATTGATTATTTAAGATAAATATTTCATACCGGATGTGGTAAAATATAATATTAAATTATTACATAACCATAAAAAATAAAAAAACATTAAAAAAACCTTTAATTATTAACAAACTCTAAAATATATTTCACAATTTAAGATAATTATAAAAATTAAGAAACCTTGAAATGATGAAAAAATATATTATTCTCCATAAGTCAGTAGAAATTCCGAATGTTCAAACTAAATAGTTCCATATATGAATTAAATGATATCAAATATTACCAACATAGCCTCAATATGAATACTTTTTTTATCCATAATTCTTATATCATAACTATCAACATATAAGCTCCATAATATTGTTATCTTCTTCTAAAATAATAGTAATCACCTAGTTACCAAATCCCTTTTCAATCAAATTGTCATCTATATATTAAAAAGTGTGTCCCCCTAATTACATCAGAATAAAAGATAATATAAACAAAAAATTTTATAATTATCAAAAAACAGATTTCCACAAATTATAAATACATACCTCATCCTAAACCAATGTATTTCATATACTTCGACCAAATAAAACATCTCCCAAATGGTGATCAATCACATTAAGGACTCGTCACATAAAACCATAATATGGGGTTTTTATGAAATCAATCATATGAATAACCATTATCTGATAAACCCATTAAAGAATATATATAAATTTTATGATAACCTTAAATTAAAACATCATAATCTCTAATGTAATCTATACCCACTTCTAATACCAATTTGAAGATCCATATACCTGCTCATCCTTAAGAAATGCTAAAAAAATCATTACATTTCAATATTTGAGGCTAATTAGTGAGAAGATATTTTTTAAACTAAAAATTAAATATAAAATATATATATTGTGTCCCATACATAACAATTGAACATTTAGGTTTATAGTTTTAGTAAAATAATTACAACTAATACATAATCATTATACATATCATTAAGACCTTATAATTCCCACTAGACATAAATATTAATATTTAATATTATGTCTTAAAAATCACAAAAACAATTATTCACATACGAATCATTTCATAGACACAAATAATTTAACAACATTTTTAATAACCTAGGAAATAATAAGCATAATATGGGTGACCACAAATGCTCAGTAACGATAAAGATAATCATACAAAATTTAATTTATATAATGTAAATAAGAAAAACACAAGGGTGTGATGAAATAATAAAACCACATGATAATGACATAATAGATCTTATTCCCATAAAACCTTGATCAGTAAACATATAGAATGGAAAAAATCATTAAAAAAGAAAATATTTATTGTAATCGATAATCATGATCCATGTGATGTTAATCTTGATTACGGGAATCATTGAAACCAAATATAAAAAATAATAAATCATCTATCAAGCTTTGTGATATCATTCCAATATCACACATAAATTACCTCTTAAAAATTTAATAATCATTCTATTTACTTCCATAGCAAATGACTATATGAATATCATAGACCAAATTATCAA
Organism: Viscum album; assembly: GCA_963277665.1. Classification (NCBI taxonomy): domain Eukaryota; kingdom Viridiplantae; phylum Streptophyta; class Magnoliopsida; order Santalales; family Viscaceae; genus Viscum; species Viscum album. The sequence goes on from OY728156.1 coordinate 1,028,971,041, forward strand.
TGGTTTATCACAAAACCATCGTTGCTTCATTAATAACATAACGACACATCCCTGTTATTAAAAGGAACCACCCATAAACATAATCATCATACAAGAAAAATAATATCATAATAAAAATTTTAATCATAAGTTTCACCATAAAAATCATAAGATACCCAATGTACCTTTCATATCAAGAATAACCTATTGAAAAAATTATTTTTCATATGACAATATCATGAGAAAAATCATAATCTAATAAACTAATTAATTATTATGGAATAGATAGAAATTATCTTTAGTCCAAAGTATGTAAATTTAATGGTTTTTGACCTTGATTAATAGAAATATCATTACCATTTTATTATACATATTCTTCAGTAAAATAACATTTTGAATTTGAAAATTACATTTTAAAATGAAAAATTAAAAAATATTAAGAGAATTCATTTATTTGAAAAAAATGTACATAGAATCATTCAATGAATATAATTGTTACCATGATTGAAAATAATTTACATTATGTGAATGTTAAGAATATATATTATCTTCAAACATTGGGTAATTTGAGTCAAACATGGCCCATTTAGAGAAAATTAATATTTTTTAAAACATATCAAAATAAGGATAAATATCATATAAAATAACATAATGAAATATTTCACGTCTAAAAAATATTGGTTTAAAAAAAAATAAAACATAGATATGGAATTGTATGATTCTAATCTGATGTAATATACAATATCAGTACATCTTAGAAAGAAGATTCTTAATGATTCATTAATCAATATGGGAGGAAATGAGAATTATACATGCGGCACATGTTCACAAATAGAGTAAAATAAAATAGATGTGGTTCAAGAAAATGAGGTCACATAATTTCCTCTAAAATTACCTTCAATATAAATTATCCTTAATGTAATGAAAATTATAACATTAATCTTCATCCACTTTTGTTACATTGTGATCATATTTTCTATGATATAATTTAGTTATGTGAAACATTAACTATCAATAACATAAATAAAATCGTGATATTACATTTTAATTTTATGTTATAGAAATTTCATAATAGATGTTAGGTTATTATTATAACAATTTTTTAATGAAAAATATTTTGAGATGAATATCTCTTATAAATATTATATCATCTAATTGAGAATTAATTAATGTAGAGAATTTGTTCAAAAAAAAAGTAAATATAAACAAAAACTATTTATGCATAATAAATTAATTTAAAAATAAATCACACATAATCATGTTATTGAAATGTTAACAATGATATAATATAACTCAATAAAAAGTAATTGTGTTATGAAACCATTTATAACTAAATACTTTAATATGAAATCCCCTTGAATGAAATTAATAAAATTGAAACATAAAATAATATTAAAAAAATGAATCATTATATTAATTGTATAAGGGTTATATTATACAAAACAAAATATAAATAAGTACAAAAAATAGCTAATTTCTAATAGAAATAAAATGGAGAGGAGAAACAAAAACCTCTAGTCATTAAATTTTATATATGTCCATTAAATAATATATAATAACTATATATAAATTATTTTTTAAGAACCATTCATTGGATTAATAGATTACAATTACATTATTTATTTTCTTTAGTTTCTGGATATATATAAATACATATCTAGTTAATTAAATGTTGGGGGTTTTGAGGATGTTCAGTTCATTATTTCAAAACATCATCAATTTGTTATCAATGGTCAAGAAGTCACAATTCCATCATAAAAAGAGTAATAATCATGAAATAATTATCATTATTTACATTATTTGTACTTTTAATAACAATAATGCATGAAATTATGAAAAATGGAATATGTTGGAATCATGGAGATAGTAGTTCATACCTATTCATGAGCAACGTAACAACTTTTAAATGATAATTACAGAAAAAATGTTAAATTTATATTATGTTACATGAAAGATAATGATTTAATAAATAAAATAATTTTTTTTAAAAAAACATATCTATATATATCATCAATATGTTGTAATTTTTTAAAAAACAATCTCATCACTTCAAGAATGAAATAGTCCACATTTTCACACGAACGACATTATCAATTAGCAATTACTCAATTGTTATGGAAGAAAATGATATATTATATTTAAAAAAATTAAAATGTCATTAATATTATAATTATGTCATAAATATACCATTTTTTCATTAAATATTTCCTTATTAGCTTCCATTGAATGTGTTATTGAAAAATGAACCCCATTACTTCATGAGGTGATTTTTTGTCATAATGAATATAGACATTATCATATCCCCAACTGAATTGAAGAGAAGAATATATATTTGATATCATAAATATATTAGTAATATTTTTTAAATTATCATATATATTTATATATATGTTAAATACACTGTTATAAATAAATATAAGAGCTAATGAAAGAAAATGAATTACATTAGTCCGTGAGCTAGTAGTTTTTAGTATAAATGAATGATGTTTTTCTTTCATATTAAATTTATGGGTTGGTAGTTGTTGTTTATGAAAGGAAAATAATAACATACCAATATGTTTTAGGTACTATTTTTTCATATCTTATTCATTATACATGAATGATTTTGGTAATATATAGAGTAAAAAAGAAATTGCTTTGAGAAGAAAAATTACAACCTCTCAGAAATACCACTTTTGGATATATTATTGCAGACTATAGGTTTAGTCATTGGTAAGCAGAGAAACACTAGAACATGGATGAGGATTTTTAGGATATATTTCTAGGGGTGTTTTATTTCCAAATTTTAGGTTTTGGGAATAGGTGAGTGGAAGTGGGGGCCATTTATAAAGGAGGATAAATTCTATATTTTGAAAATGACCAAAAATATTCAATAATAAGAAGTCACTTGCACCCCGCATGCTTAAAAAAAATATAATAAATCGAGGGGATGGATGATATGGATTGTTTACACCTCCTCCAAATAAATCGCCATTATTAAAAATTACATTCCAATGCCTTTAATTTACATAATTTTTACATTTTAGTCATCACCATGGTAACTATTGTTTTTTACATTTACCTAAGATATTTATCCATTATTTATAATATTAAAAATTATTATAGATATTTTGAACCCCATGGTTTTAAATATGAAATCCAATTTATAAAATAAATATTCAATTTATGTGGAAAATATATTTTTAATACGAGTGCATGAATTGTACAAATCCATGTTTTACCATTTATCATGGAAATATTGTTTTTAAAATTTACTAGTCACTATATATATTATAAATTATAATTATTCCTTGAATGATCTATGGATCATATTTTATGAAATATATTAATAAATAAATATATGATAATATTTTGAGAAATTTTAAAAACTTTTAAATTATGTAATTTATTATATATCATATTATATTTTTATATAAATTTCCTGGAATAAAATAATACATTCAATTTATATTACATTTAATAAGTTTAATATCATTTATTTTTATTTAATATAAATAAAATAACAATTGTTTTGATTTTTATTTCCATTATACAGAAGGTATATTTTTACTAAAAATAAAAAATATACTACCCATATTTAAAAATATCAATATTCTAATATTTACTATCAAGATTAATTCACATTTTTTATAATTACCAATGTGAAAACATAATTAAAATTTGGAAGCATGGGTTGACATTTTATATCCTTCTTTATTTAAACTAATATATTGGTCACCTTCCTAAAAAAATCAAATAAGTGAACAAAAATAGAGAATAATCTAATTTGGGATAAAATATATCCATCTGATAAAAACTAGAAATTTTTTTAGGCCATTTCAAGCGTTATCATTTTTTAACCCATTAGTAAACTCGTTTTAACCTTAACTGTTGTGAAATATTACAAATGTTTTTACCATTTAAGAAGGAAAATATTTAGAATTAAACCTTTTTATATTATAGATGACTCTAATTCAAAATAAATAATTAATTTGGAAAAATTAAATTCAGATAATTAGTATAATATAATGTTAAAATAAAACCCGCAACAGAGAAAAAATGATATTTTCAATGAAATGAAATTTCCAGAATAATATGATTTCATATAAACTCAATGATGAGTAGAAATTGTTTATAAGATTCATTTCGTATTTAATTTTTTATAATACATTCAACTGATTTCAATAATTACACATTAGGTGTAACACCCCAGGTAAATAAAGAATATGACATTTTCATATTTATCCATATTTTTGAATAAAATATTTATATGACTTTAAAGGGGACGCTATGCTCGATGGCGTACCCAACACACAACAACGAGTTTCTTCGGAATCTTCCGTTGCACTCTAATAATAAATTTTAAATGTTAGTTAACATGTTGCCGTTGTAATGGCGGGAATGGATAGAAATAACTAAAATATGATTATATATGTTTTTAAATGTTTATACATTTATCCAATAAAGGATAAAGGCTTAAAATACGAAAAGAATTCAATTTTAGGCGTATATGCCCTAGTTTTCACGAAAGGTTCCCTTGTCGCCTTTTGATGGCGAACCATCATTAAATATAGTTTTTATCTCTCTTATAAATTCTTTTGGACCAAATAAAACACTTATTAAGAATCAGGACATCAAATTTTACTTTGTGTAATTTTTTGGTATTTTTCCGATAAAGTTCATTTTTTAATGAATAGTGTAAAATATTGTGTTCTAATTCAAAACCTCTTTTAAACTAATTTATTTATATTATTAGATAATATTTTGAATTGGTTTTAAAGTGAAATTATAAAATATTTTTACCATTATATCCAATAGTGGTCGTTGGAATTAATTTCACTTTGAAATCGGACTTAAACTAGTGCCAATCTTTTGATACTTATTGTTTCATAAAAACACGCTATTTGTCATGACAGCGGGAATTAATTATTAAATTAATTAATGCAAATTATATGTTGTGAATTTTGTAAAATGGAATTCATTTTTGAGTTTGTAATATCAAATATAGCTTAGGGTGAATTTTTGGTAATTTTCTGAAAAACTTCAATTTTTGATGAATAGTGAAACCACTAAGTGGTACTTATAAAAGCTGATTTTTCGTTTAAATGAAATTTTACCACTTCTGTGTTTTGAATTTCAAAAATCCAACATAAATGGTTGTCATTAAGTAGTAAAATGTGGTTCAATGGGATAAAAAATAATTTTTTGGTGAATAGTAACTTATTATGTTTTTAATCGCGATTAGTGGTAATTAGTATAGTTTAAGGTAAAAATGATATTATAAGAATGTGAAAACACCATGACACATGTCCTACACCTATTGGGTGATTCATGGACGACCAAGACAAGCCATGGGACAATTTTGGGACCCCATGGAGCCACTTTAGTTGGAAGATGACAATAATATATTTTTATTTAATGTTAAAATTATAAATGACACAAACATGATATGTTTTACTAAAAAAATTTTTAAGTGGGGTTATACAAGTCATATTTTTTATTATAAATATTCATTGGAAATATACAAAGATTTCCTAAATCATAGTATTTTTTTTATAATTTTTAGGCATTAAATAAATTAAATTATTTATGACATCATAATGATGCAGTGATGGCATCATTATTTAACGATTAAAATAAAATGGAAAGATAATGTAATATCTATGAACTACACATGTCCAAAACTTATTGGATGGGTGGATTTCGAACCATTATAACCTTATCCACTAATTATATCAATGTGGGACTTCTTAAAACCGAAACACATTTTCAACTAAAGTAATATTTACTTACTTTCCAAAAGTGCCCCTCCTCTCCTCTTATAAAAGGCCCCCACCTCTACCTCATTTCACACACTCCTCAAGCCTTTGGCTCGGCCAACCCCTGCCCATTTACTCTCTCCACATCCATCTCCTCATCCTAGAAGATTCCCTTTGGGCAGAATCCTTTCAAAGGAAGCCTTTAGGCTCAAATCAAAAGGAGTTACACTTTTAAAGGTAATTCTTTCTCTTATGTTCATTTGTTTTATATTGCTTCTCCAACCCCCTAAAATCTTTTTATTTACTTCTTTTGTAAAAAAAATGTATCTTAAATATACTAGGATGTTGTTATAAGATTTATTCGAGCTACACTCTCACACAACTACATCAAATGGTTAAAGAACATACAGTTTCCGTGGATGGCGAAATTCTGCCTCCCGAAACGATGAATGTTCAATACTCATTTAAAAACATCAAAGGTGGCCATTATGATGTCACTATTTTTATATATGATATATAATATGTTTATGTTTTCCTTAAGCTTCTGTTTTTTTCATTTTGGGCATACCTTTATGGTTTCCATTATGGCTAAACACGATATCTTCATTTTAGGAAGTGCGGACTACCGCCCCCTGAATGTGATTTGATTCGTTAATACCCTATGTGGGATGTGTAAAGGATAAAGTTAATGATATTATATATGTTATTATACTGGAATTATAATATACTCTTATATCATTATGATTCAATTCCAGAAAATATGAAATAGAAATGGAAGTAGCGTTCATGCGTACGTACGGCTTACCATCTCCATGAACGGTGCATTTCATTTCTTACCTCTAAATGTGATGTAATATTATAAATACATGAATATGATGAATATATATGATATATATGTTATCCAAATCATTAATATAATTCTGGATATAACGAACCTATGACCAAATTAACAACATGTAAGTGTAAGAAGTCTATTTTTGACTTAAGAACCAAATACCGACAAAATGAACATTATTAACTTAACTGATTACATGATGTTCATAACATGGTATAAAAGGAATAATGAATTTGAAAAAGATTCATAAGCAAGTAGAGATTAACTCATGTTTATTATTCAGGAGATTAAAGAACGGTCGGGTCAAGTCGGATACGAGGTATGGGACTTCGTCTCAATCTCCTTTCATTGAGGCATATTTTATTTTATACACAACTTTCTTTTATAGGGTGTATAAACCCCTTTGACTTTTACATTTATTCAAAAGGAATCTTTTTTATATGAAGAGTTTACGAAAATACAAAATTGAATGTTTTTGTCGTACGTATGCGGCGACAACGACTTCTCCGCCGTGGTGACCGTTATTTGAGTTTCGGCTTCCTCTACAAGCCATGCCTTTTTTTTAAAACGAAAAATAAATACCATGTTTTACTTTGGTATTGAAAATGGTTTTCATAATGTATTTATTATATCAATGTGTTGTATTGATATCTCGTGATTGAAATGTAGAAATTTTATGTTTCCTTTATGCATGTTTTATGTGATATGATTATGTTATGGTTCTTGGGCATTATTATGAAGACGGGTGGTTCCGTGATAAACTAAGGGCGGGTGAGCCCGATATAGCTCTCCAATTCATTTGGTAACGCGAAGGAGTGAAACGTTAAGGTTTCTCCGAAGAGATTTTAGGGAATATATTGTGATGGGTATTCCAAACGTAACCAAGAGGTTTACTCCCTACGTAAGAATGTTATGAATGCCTCAAGTTACCTTTATCTTTTATGTTTTCTATGATTTATTCATGATTTTATGAGGTATGTTAAAGTACCTATGTTTTATGGGTAAAGTATGATTTCATTCTTATGTATATATGAACTCATGTTTCCTTTCCATGTTTTTTTTATAACCCATACTGAGTTTTGATGCTCATCCCAAGTTTTTGAAATGTTTTTCACAGGTCAAGGGAAAGGTACATTATAAGATGATAGAGTCAAGGAGGTGTCAAGAAATAATCCATGTTTTATTTTAAATGTGTTTCCATTGATGGGAATGAAGAATTCTATCTTTCTGTAACCACTTTGTTTATATGTGGAATATAATGCATGTTTTATGATCTAATTCTCTAAAACTCTAAACCCGAAAAGATCCTCAATGTGAAATCTTGTAATAACTCAAGATTAAGTAAGGTTTAAGGCTGGGGCCTTATAGTTGGTATCAAAGGTCAGTTTAGATAACTTTATAGGTTAGGGTATTCTTTAAGCATAACTGACATTACCATAATGGTTAGGATTTCAGATAAGAGTATTAGTTTCAGATAAAGTTAATGAGTAAGTATATCTTATTGTTTATCTTACTCATTAGTACATGATGGTTTTTTTGATATACTCACACTGACCTTTTTGGTTTTAGTAAATGGATGGATCTAGCAGGCACCAAATTAATAGTGGATGTGAAGGAAACTGTGACAGTGATTTGAGCAAGCAACTGAATGATATGGGAGCTGCAATGAGAACTCTTGTGATTATCCTGAACCAACTATCTGGAGTCATGATTGACCACCTAAACCTTGGAGATTTCTCTAAGACATCATATATGCAAGAAACAAATCCCTACGGAAGTACAGGTAATAATCATAAAGGTAAGTGTGTTCAAAAACCTATGTGTCAAATATGTGGAAAGAAACACCTAGGAAAATGATTCAAAGTGACATAAATATGTTATAGATGTGGAAATGAAGGTCATAAAGCAAGAACCTACCATGGAAAAAGGAAGCATCCAGTTGACTCGAGGAAAGGGAAAGAAGTTCTTTCTGAGGGATCAATTGAAAGTTTTAAATGTAGTGTGCATGGTCATTATGCAAACACATGTCCTAGGAAAAAGTTTCGTGAATGGGTCACCAAGAGCGTACCAATATTCGTTTACCAATACCTAATTCCATTCTGATTGAGGATGAAGAAACTGACAATGACCAATCAAAGGTATGTACTATTTCATGACTATTGTTTTCCTATTTTGGAATCATATGAAATGATTCAAGATTTTGTTTGTTGGAAAGAGGTATTTCGGAATAATTTGGAAAGGAATGGATAATGGATCATGAAGAATGTTGAATGAGTAAGATGTCAACATATAAGGGCTTCAAGAGTTATGGTGAAATTATTAAGAGTATTAAGTCTCTTTTGATGATGGGGTTACATTAGAAGACTTTTTATATTATGTGTAACCCTGATGTTTAATATAGGAAAATTTTATTCAAGTAATAGTTATATTTTCTTTTGTGGACATTGTTATAAAGAACCATTGGGTTTATATGATCCTTACTTTTGAGGTAATTATGGGTTACTATATGTTATGATGGAAAATGAAAGGCATGAGATAAACATGAGGTTAAAATATGTTATGATCATATTTGAAGATTTTATCTCATTTTGGGGAATGTTTTAAGAATTATATAGTTTTGGAAAAAGGACAACACGCAGACCGTGTGACTACCCGTCGTGTCGGGCAAAGCTGCGGGAATCGAACCCACAACAAAAGTGCGACTGGTATTTATCGTCTACCACTGGACTACGTGAAGTACCTAGTTATTTTGACTGATTCTTTCTAGTTATATGATTTTATGAATTAAGAGTAAGTTGATTTTGGGATATTTATGAAAATTATTAACCTATCATGGAGGATATGTGATTAGGATAATTACTTTTCAATGCGAGACTTTAGGAGCGACTAATGTTGTTTGGAGATAAATGTTACGATTTAACTTGGAAGACTATGTGACTAAATCCTTAAAATATTTGGGTTTCAATATTATATTGGTTTACATTGAAGAATTTTATGGACAAATTATTTATCGGATGGTCCTCGTTGAACTTTGGGTTTTGTTGGACAAATTTTGGAGATTAAGAATAGATTTTCTTTTTATAAGTGGTTATCCTATTCTGGATTATCTGATCTTGTACTAGCCTTTTTGGTTTTGGTTTTGGTTAAAGTCTAAAGACATGGGATGTATATAGTTCTCTTTTGTGGATTAGGTGATTCTCTAGAAGTTGATTATAGTACTCTTAATGTGAACAAGTCTTCCTAAATACTCGTCTTTTGGAGAAAATACGAGTTTGTGTAAAAGTTGAAAGTCAACATGATAAGTGATTATGTTTCCTTATGAATAAATTACTCAATAAAAAGTAACTTAAAACAAAAATGTTGTCTATTAACTTTTCTTACTGGGGAATCGAATACCGTTTAACCCATCACAAGTTTGTGATTTTCTCATGGTTAACTTTCTCCTAAACATGTTTCCTATCACACTCCATCAGAACATGACCCTATGTTTTCTCCTCCATGTCCATGTTTTCATACTTGGAATCCTAGTATGGGTTAACTCGGGTGACCTCTGTGCTTATCTTTCTTTATTTTAAAGTGATTGTTTTACCGACTCTTGTTCCGATGTGGGACTTTCAAAGATGTTTCCGAGCTCAAATTTTTTTAAAATTGCGAGGACACAATTTCCAAAAAGGGGGGAAGGATGTAACACCCCAGGTAAATAAAGAATATGAAATTTTCATATTTATCCATATTTGTGAATAAAATATTGATATGACTTTAAAGGGGACGCTATGCTCGATGGCGTACCCAACACGCAACAACGAGTTTTTTCGGAATCTTCCGTTGCACTCTAATAATAAATTTTAAATGTTAGTTAACATGTAGCCGTTGTAATGGAGGGAATGGATAGAAATAACTTAAATATGATTATATATGTTTTTAAATGTTTATACATTTATCCAATAAAGAATAAAGGCTTAAAATATGGAAAGAATTCAATTTTAGGCGTATTTGCCCTAGTTTTCACTAAAGGTTCATTTGTCACCTTTTGATGGCGAACCATAATTAAATATAGTTTTGATCACTCTTATACATTATTTTGGACCAAATAAAACTCTTATTAAGAATCGGGACATCAAATTTTACTTTGTGTAATTTTTTGGTATTTTTCCGATAAAGTTCATTTTTTAATGAATAGTGTAAAATGTTGTGTTCTAATTCAAAACCTCTTTTTAAACTAATTTATTTATATGATTAGATAATATTTTTAATTGTTTTTAAAGTGAAATTAGAAAATATTTTTACCATTAAATCCAATAGTGGTCTTTGGAATTAATTTCACTTTGAAATCGGACTTAAACTAGTGCCAATCTTTTGATACTTATTGTTTCATAAAAACACGCTATTTGTCATGACAGCGGGAATTAATTATTAAATTAATTAATGCAACTTTTATGTTGTGAATTTTTTAAAATGGAATTCATTTTTGAGTTCGTAATATCAAATATATATTAGGGTGAATTTTTGGTAATTTTCTGAAAAACTTCAATTTTTGATGAATAGTGAAACCACTAAGTGGTACTTATAAATGCTGATTTTTCGTTTAAATGAAATTTTACCACTTCTGTGTTTTGAATTTCAAAAATACGACATACATGGTTTTCATTAAGTAGTAAAATGTGGTTCAATGGGATAAAAATAATTTTTTGGTGAATAGTAACTTATTAAGTTTTTAATCGCGATTAGTTGTAATTAGTGTAGTTTAAGGTAAAAATGATATTATAAGAATGTGAAAACACCATGACACTTGTCCTACACCTATTGGGTGAGTCATGGAAGACAAATACAAGCCATGGGCCAACTTTGGGACCCCATAGAGCCACTTTAGTTGGAAAATGACAATAATATATTTTTATTTAATGTTAAAATTAAAAATGACACAAACATGATATGTTTTGTACAAAAACAATTTTTAAGTGGGGTTATACAAGTCACATTTTTATTATAAATAGTTATTGGAAAGATAAAAAGATTTCCTACATCATAGTATTTTTTTTATAATTTTTAGAAATTAAATAAATTAAGTTATTTATGACATCATAATGATACAGTGATGACATCATTATTTAACGATTAAAATAAAATGGAAAGATAATGTAAAATCTATGAACTACACATGTCCACAACTTATTGTATGGGTGGATTTCGAACCTCTATAACCATATACACGAATTATATCAATGTCGGACCTCTTAAAACCGAAACATATTTTCAAATAAAGTAATATTTCCTTACTTTCCAAAAGTGTCCCTCCTCTCCTCTTATAAAAGGCCCCCACCTCTACCTCATTTCACACACTCCTCAAGAATTTGTCTCGGCCAACCCCAGCCCATTTACTCTCTCCACATCCCTCTCATCATCCTAGAGGATTCCCTTTGGGAGGAATCCTTTCAAAGGAAGCCTTTAGGCTCAAATCAAAAGGAGTTACACTTTTAAAGATAATTCATTCTCTTATGTTCATTTGTTTTATATTGCTTCTCCAACCCCCTAAAATCTTTTTATTTACTTATTTTGTAACAACACCAGTATCTTAAATATACTCGGATGTTTTTTTAAGATTTATTCGAGCTACACTCTCACACAACTACATCAAATGGTTAAAGAACATACGGTTTCCGTGGATGGCGAAATTCTGCCTCCCAAAACAATGAATGTTCAATACTCATTTAACACCTTCAAAGGTGACCATTATGATGTCACTATTTTTATATATGATATATAATATGTTTATGTTTTCCTTAAGCTTCTGTTTTTTTCATTTTGGGCATACCTTTATGGTTTCCAATATGGGTAAACACGATATCTTCATTTTATGATATGCGGACTACCGCCCCCTGAAAGTGATTTGATTCGTTAATACCATATGTGGGATGTGTAAAGGATAAAGTTAATGATATTATATATGTTATTATACTGGAATTATAATATACTCTTATATGATTATGATTCCATTCCAGAAAATATGAAATAGAAATGGAAGTAGCGTTCATGCGTACGTACGGCTTACCGTCTCCATGAACGGTGCATTTCATTTCTTACCTCTAAATGTGATGTAATATTATAAATACATGTATATGATGAATATATATGATATATATGTTATCCAAATCATTAATATCATTCTGTATATAACGAACCTATGACCAAATTAACAACATGTAAGTGTAAGAAGTCTATTTTTGACTTAAGAACCAAATACCGAAAAAATGAACATTATTAACTTAACTGATTACATGATGTTCATAAAATGGTATAAAAGGAATAATAAACTTGAAAAAGATTCATAAGAAAGTACAGATTAACTCAAGTTTATTATTCAGGAGATTAAAGAACGGTCAGGTCAAGTCGGATACGAGGTATGGGACTTCGTCTCAATCTCCTTTCATTGAGGCATATTTTATTTTATACACAACTTTCTTTTATACGGTGTATAAACCCCTTTTACTTTTACGTTTATTCAAAAGGAATATTTTTTATACGAAGCGTTTACTAAATGACAAAAGGGAATGTTTTTGTCGTACGTATGCGGTGACAACGACTTCTCCGCCATCGTGACCGTTATTTGAGTTTTGGCTTCCTCTACAAGCCATACCTTTTTTTTAAAACGAAAAATAAATACCATGTTTTACTTTGGTATTGAAAATGGTTTTCATAATGTTTTTATTATATCAATTTTTTGTATTGATTTATCTTGATTGAAATGTGGAAATGTTATGTTTCCTTTATGCATGTTTTATGTGATATGATTATGTTATGGTTCTTGGGAATTATTATGAAGACGGATGGTTCCGTGATAAACTAAGGGCGGGTGAGCCCGATATAGCTCTCCAATGCATTGGGTAAGCTGAAGGAGTGAAATGTTATGGTTTCTCCGATTAGATTTTAGGGAATATATTGTGATGGGTATTCCAAACGTATCCAAGAGGGTTACTCCCTACATAAGAATGTTATGAATGCCTCAAGTTACCTTTATGTCTTATGATATCTATGACTTATTCATGATTTTATGAGTTATGTTAAAGTGCCTATGTTTTATGGGTAAGTATGATTTCATTCTTATGTATATATGAACTCATGTTTCCTTTCCATGTTTTTTTATAACCCATACTGAGTTTTTATGCTCATCCCAAGTTTTTGAAATTTTTTTCACAGGTCAAGTGAAAGGTACATGATAAGATGATAGAGTCAAGGATGTGTCAAGAAATAATCCATGTTTTATTTTAAATGTGTTTCCATTGGTGGGAATGAAGAATACTATCTTTCTGTAACCACTTTGTTTATATGTGGAATGTAATCCAAGTTTTATGATCTAATTCTCTAAAACTCTAAACCCGAAAAGATCCTCAATGTGAAATCTTGTAATAACTCAAGATTAAGTATGGTTTAAGGCTGGGGCCTTATAGTTGGTATCAAAGGTCGGTTTAGATAACTTTAGAGGTTAGGGTATTCTTTAAGAATAACTGACATTACCATAATGGTTAGGATTTCAGACAAGAGTCTTAGTTTTAGATAAAGTGAATGAGTATGTATATCTTATTGTTTATCTTACTCATTAGTACATGATGGTTTTGTTGATATACTCACACTGACCTTTTTGGTTTTAGTAAATGGCTGGATCTAGCAGGCACCAAATTAATAGTGGATGTGAAGGAAACTGTGACAATGTTTTGAGCAAGCAACTGAATGATATGGGAGCTGCTATGAGAACTCTTGTGATTATCCTGAACCAACTATCTGGAGTCATGATTGACCACCTAAACCTTGGAGATTTCTCTAAGACATCATATATGCAAGAAACAAATCCCTACGGAAGTACAGGTAATAATCATAAAGGTAAGTGTGTTCAAAAACCTATGTGTCAATGATGTGGAAAGAAACACATAGGAAAATGTTTCAAAGGGACAGAAATATGTTATAGATGTGGAAATGAAGGTCATAAAGCAAGAACCTGCCATGGAAAAAGGAAGCATCCAGTTGACTCGAGGAAAGGGAAAGAAGTTCTTTCTGAGGGATCAATTGAAAGTTTTAAATGTGGTGTGCATGGTCATTATGCAAACACATGTCCTATGAAGAAGTTTCGTGTATGGGTCACAAAGAGCGTACCAATATTCGTTTACCAATACCTAATTCCATTCCAATTGAGGATGAAGAAACTGACAATGACCAATCAAAGGTATGTACTATTTCATGAATATTGTTTTCCTATTTTGAAATCATATGATATGATTCATGATTTTGTTTGTAGGAAAGAGGTATTTCGGAATAAGTTGGAAAGGAATGGATAATGGATCATGAATAATGTTGAATGAGTAAGATGTCAACATATAAGGGCTTCAAGAGTTATGGTGAAATTATTAAGAGTATTAAGTCTCTTTTGATGATGGGGTTACATTAGAATACTTTTTATATTATGTGTAAACCTGATGTTTAATATAGGCAAATTTTATTCAAGTAATAGTTATCTTTTCTTTTGTGGACATTGTTATAAAGAACCATTGGGTTTATATGATCCTTACTTTTGAGGTAATTATGGGTTACTATATGTTATGATGGAAAATGAAAGGCATGAGATAAACTTGAGGTTAAAATATGTTACGATCATCTTTGAAGATTTTATCTCATTTTGGGGAATGTTTTAAGAATTATATAGTTTTGGAAAAAGGACAACACGCAGACCGTGTGACTACCCGTCACGTCGGACAAAGCTGCAGGAATCAAACCCACAACCAAAGTGCGACTGGTATTTATCGCCCACCACTGGACTACGTGAAGTACCTGGTTATTTTGACTGATTCTTTCTATTTATATTATTTTATGAATTAAGAGTAAGTTGATTTTGGGATATTTATGAAAATGATTAACCTATCATGGAGGATATGTGATTAGGATAATTTCTTTTCAATGCGAGACTTTAGGAGCGACTAATGTTGTTTGGAGATAAATGTTACGATTTAACTTGGAAGACTATGTTACTAAATCCTTCAAATATTTGGGTTTCAATATTATATTGGTTTACATTGAAGAATTTTATGGACAAATTATTTATCGGATGGTCCTCGTTGAACTTCTGGTTTTGTTGGACAAATTTTGGAGATTAAGAATAGATTTTCTTTTTATAAGGGGTTATCCTTTTCTGGATTATCTGATCTTGTACTAGCCTTTTTGGTTTTGTTTTTGGTTAAAGTCTAATGACATGGTATGTATATAGTTCTCTTTTGTGGATTAGGTGATTCTCTAGAAGTTGATTATAGTACTCTTAATGTGAACAAGTCTTCCTAAATACTCGTCTTTTGGAGAAAATACGAGTTTGTGTAAAAGTTGAAAGCCAACATGATAAGTGATTATGTTTCCTTATGAATTAATTACTCAATAAAAAGTAACTTAAAACAAAAATGTTGTCTATTAACTTTTCTTACTGGGGAATCGAATACCGTTTAACCCATCACAAGTTTGTGATTTTCTCATGGTTAACTTTCTCCTAAACATGTTTTCTATCACACTCCATCAGAACATGACCCTATGTTTTCTCCTCCATGTCCATGTTTTCATACTTGGAATCCTAGTATGGGTTATCTCGGGTGACCTCTGTGCTTATATTTCTTTATTTTAAAGTGATTGTTTTACCGTCTCTTGTTCCGATGTGGGACTTTCAAGGATGTTTCCGAGCTCAATTTTTTTTAAAATTGCGAGGACACAATTCCCAAAAAGGGGGGAAGGATGTAACACCCAAGGTAAATAAAGAATATGACATTTTCATATTTATCCATATTTTTGAATAAAATATTGATATGAATTTAAAGGGGACGCTATGCTCGATGGCGTACCCAACACGCAACAACGAGTTTCTTTGGAATCTTCTGTTGCACTCTAATAATAAATTTTAAATGTTAGTTGACATGTAGCCGTTGTAATGGCGGGAATGGATAGAAATTACTTAAATATGATTATATATGTTTTTAAATGTTTATACATTTATCCAATAAAGAATAAAGGCTTAAAATACGGAAAGAATTCAATTTTAGGCGTATATGCCCTAGTTTTCACTAAAGTTTCATTTTTCACCTTTTGATGGAGAACCATAATTAAATATAGTTTTGATCACTCTTATACATTCTTTTGAACCAAATAAAACTCCTATTAAGAATCGGGACATCAAATTTTACTTTGTGTAATTTTTTGGTATTTTTTCGATAAAGTTCATTTTTTAATGAATAGTGTAAAATGTTGTGTTCTAATTCAAAACCTCTTTTTAAACTAATTTATTTATATGATTAGATAATATTTTGAATTGGTTTTAAAGTGAAATTAGAAAATATTTTTACCATTAAATCCAATAGTGGTCTTTGGAATTAATTTCACTTTGAAATCGGACTTAAACTAGTGCCAATCTTTTGATACTTATTGTTTCATAAAAACACGCTATTTGTCATGACAGCGGGAAATAATTATTAAATTAATTAATGCAACTTATATGTTGTGATTTTTTTAAAATGGAATTCATTTTTGAGTTTGTAATATCAAATATAGATTAGGGTGATTTTTTTGGTAATTTTCTGAAAAACTTCAATTTTTGATGAATAGTGAAACCACTAAGTGGTACTTATAAAAGCTGATTTTTCGTTTAAATGAAATTTTACCACTTCTGTGTTTTGAATTTCAAAAATACGACATACATGGTTGTCATTAAGTAGTAATATGTGGTTCAATGGGATAAAAATAATTTTTTGGTGAATAGTAACTTATTAAGTTTTTAATCGCGATTAGTGGTAATTAGTGTAGTTTAAGGTAAAAATGATATTATAAGAATGTGAAAACACCATGACACTTGTCTTACACCTATTGGGTGAGTCATGGACGACCAATACAAGCCATGGTCCAACTTGGGGACCCCATGGATCCACTTTAGTTGGAAAATGACAATAATATATTTTTATTTAATGTTAAAATTAAAAATGACACAAACTTGATATGTTTTTTACTAAAACAATTTTTAAGTGGGGATATACAAGTCATGTTTTTTATTATAAATAGTCATTGGAAAGCTAAAAAGATTTCCAACATCATAGTATTTTTTTTATTAATTTTTAGAAATTAAATAAATTAAATTATTTATGACATCATAATGATACAGTGATGACATCATTATTTAACGATTAAAATAAAATGGAAAGATAATGTAAAATCTATGAACTACACATGTCCAAAACTTATTGGATGGGTGGATTTCGAACCTCTATAACCATATACACGAATTATATCAATGTGGTACCTCTTAAAACCGAAACATATTTTCAAATAAAGTAATATTTCCTTACTTTCCAAAAGTGCCCCTCCTCTGCTCTTATAAAAGGCCCCCACCTCTACCTCATTTCACACACTTCTCAAGCATTTGTCTCGGCCAACCCCAGCCCATTTACTCTCTCCACATCCCTATCCTCATCCTAGAGGATTCCCTTTGGGCAGAATCCTTTCAAAGAAAGCCTTTAGGCTCAAATCAAAAGAAGTTACACTTTTAAAGGTAATTCTTTCTCTTATGTTCATTTGTTTTATATTGCTTCTCCAACCCCCTAAAATCTTTTTATTTACTTATTTTGTAAAAACACCAGTATCTTCAATATACTAGGATGTTGTTATAAGATTTATTCGAGCTACACTCTCACACAACTACATAAAATGGTTAAAGAACATACGGTTTCTGTGGATGGCGAAATTCTGCCTCCCGAAACGATGAATGTTCAATACTCATTTAACACCTTCAAAGGTGACCATTATGATGTCACTATTTTTATATATGATATATAATATGTTTATGTTTTCCTTAAGATTCTGTTTTTTTTCATTTTGGGCATACCTTTATGGTTTCGAATATGGGTAAACACGATATCTTCATTTTATGAAGTGCGGACTACCGCCCCCTGAAAGTGATTTGATTCGTTAATACCATATGTGGGATGTGTAAAGGATAATGTTAATGATATTATATATGTTATTATACTGGAATTATAATATACTCTTATATCATTATGATTCCATTCCAGAAAATATGAAATAGAAATGGAAGTAGCGTTCATGCGTACGTACGGCTTACCGTCTCCATGAACGGTGCATTTCATTTCTTACCTCTAAATGTGATGTAATATTATAAATACATGTATATGATGAATATATATGATATATATGTTATCCAAATCATTAATATCATTCTGGATATAACGAACCTATGACCAAATTAACAACATGTTAGTGTAAGAAGTCTATTTTTGACTTAAGAACCAAATACCGACAAAATGAACATTATTAACTTAACTGATTACATGATGTTCATAACATGGTATAAAAGGAATAATGAACTTGAAAAATATTCATAAGCAAGTAGAGATTAACTCAAGTTTATTATTCATGAGATTAAAGAACGGACGGGTCAAGTCGGATACGAGGTATGGGACTTCGTCTCAATCTCCTTTCATTGAGGCCTATTTTATTTTATACACAACTTTCTTTTATACGGTGTATAAACACCTTTTTCTTTTACGTTTATTCAAAAATATTCTTTTTTATACGAAGAGTTTACTAAATGACAAAAGGGAATGTTTTTGTCGTACGTATGCGGTGACAACGACTTTTCCTCCGTCGTGACCGTTATTTGAGTTTTGTCTTCCCCTACAAGCCATACCTTTTTTTTAAAAACGAAAAATAAATACCATGTTTTACTTTGGTATTGAAAATGGTTTTCATAATGTTTTTATTATATCAATTTTTTGTATTGATTTCTCTTGATTGAAATGTGGAAATGATATGTTTCTTTTATGCATGTTTTATGTGATATGATTATGTTATGGTTCTTGGGAATTATTATGAAGATGGTTGGTTCCGTGATAAACTAAGGGCGGGTGAGCCCGATATAGCTCTCCAATGCATTGGGTAACGCGAAGGAGTGAAACGTTAAGGTTTTTCCGAATAGATTTTAGGGAATATACTGTGATGGGTATTCCAAACGTATCCAAGAGGGTTACTCCCTACGTAAGAATGTTATGAATGCCTCAAGTTACCTTTATGTCTTATGATTTCTATGATTTATTCATGATTTTATGAGGTATGTTAAAGTGCCTATGTTTTATGGGTAAAGTATGATTTCATTATTATGTATATATGAACTCATGTTTCCTTTCCATGTTTTTTTTATAACCCATACTGAGTTTTTATGCTCATCCCAAGTTTTTGAAATGTTTTTCACTGGTCAAGGGAAAGGTACATGATAAGATGATAGAGTCAAGGATGTGTCATGAAATAATCCATGTTTTATTTTAAATGTGTTTCCATTTATGGGAATGAAGAATACTATCTTTCTGTAACCACTTTGTTTATATGTGGAATGTAATGCAAGTTTTATGATCTAATTCTCTAAAACTCTAAACCCGAAAAGATCATCAATGTGAAATCTTGTAATAACTCAAGATTAAGTAAGGTTTAAGGCTGGGGCCTTATATTAGGGGTTTTTTAATTACTTAAAAGGGAAAACAATTGTTCACTTTATGAACGTTTTTAGAAGAAAAAACCTTTTTCACAAAAGAAAATAAGCATATACTAATTAACATTGTAAACATGATTTAAATAAAATTAATTTGATTAATAATAAATAATTATTACTTATTTTACATTAAATGAAGTTAAAATCCTAATGGTACCATAAAAGTACATGTTTTTGTGAATATAAAGGATTGTTTCACACAAAAAAAATATTTCCATTATTCACATATTATATAATATTTTCTAAAAAATTCCAAAATTCTACAAAATATAATTTTTGTTTGATGTTTTGATAACTGATTATATTTTAATAAAAATATGTTTCTAAACTTAAAAAAAATTACAATATTTTCCCTCTAAAATCTATAAAAATATTTATTTAAATAAATTTTTTTTATAAAATAAAAGGAAATTACTAAAAATTTATGGATTATTTACTATGAATTTATCTATAAATTTATATTTAGTTGGAAATTTATAAATATATTTCATAATGTAGTAAACTCTATACATACAAACAATTTTTATGGTTAGGTTAAAATGATCATATATTTTGCAGGTTAGTTAATCTCGGTGTTGTTTGTTGAATACGCTTATGAAAATAATTTTATTCCTTTAATATCTTTGTGTTTTAATAATATAGAACCTCAATATTAGATTGGTTCTATTAATATTGAATTAGAATTAATTTAGAATAATTTTATTTGGAAACTAGTTTATAAAACTAATGTTAATAATGGCATTAGTACAAAGCAATTTTTCCAATCTAAATTGGAACAAAAATGTAAAGTAGTGAGAAATAATGATGGATTTATGTGTAATGGATATTCAGAAACTGAAGGAGTTGAATATGATGAGACCTTTTCACCAATTTAATGGATTGGAACTTTTAAAATGATAATTTATATTAAACCACAATTGAATCACACGATCTATTATTTGGATGTCATATGTATATCTGTTACTATATAATTACAGGTAGTGGTTTACAATTAAAACCCATGTGGTTTTTTTCATTGAACATCTAATAATTATTTTTGTAGGTTATGGAAAGATTTATATGGGATTACATGGACCCTATGATCATGGAATTCAATGATTGACACCTATATAAATAGAATGAATTTCATAAATGGTAGAGTTGATAATAAACTATACATCAATGATGATAATGTGGTATCTCTCGCTATTATTGTATATGTATATGAAATACTAATTTTTTTTGAAATAACAAAAAAATTTAATATAATATTTATAGGGAAATTAGGATTTATTTGAAATGACTATGGATGATGTGGCGAGGTACATTTTTAGTATGAAAATATATATAATGAATGATTAATTTTTTATTTCTTGTGATAAGTATAAAAATGAACTATTGAAAATATTTTTCATGCTGAATGAAAAATCTATTTCCACAATAATATATTAGTAAGGAAAGATTTATACTGATTAATTCGGAAGTATTATAAAAGTGAGCTGTGATGTTTGACTGAATGTTTATTATACCTTATAGATTCAATACAATATATTATATATATTTTCACCCTTTGTGTCAGATATCAATCTGATCCCAAGGAATCCAATTGGATTATATGAAAAAAAAAATTATTAGGTATAAAAATTGTATAATAGATTATTTATTAAAATGTAGATTAAAATAAATGTAATATTTTTTTGTTATGATGACAAATATTGGGAAGGATGTATTAATGAAATAAACTATAAATCGGGTTGAGTTTTTATTCTAGGTAATAGACGTGTGTACCAGAACACAAAAAATTACATTGAATTTTCATTGTTAACTATTGAGGCAGAATGCGTTGATGCAACTCAGGATACAACTCAATTGATGTGGATAGAAAAATAGTTAGAAGAACTAATGGTTGGTGTAAAGATCCCAATTCATCTTGTTTGTGATATTAATAGTGCTTTAAATTTATCAAATAATCTAGATCAATATTCAACAAAAAAATTGATATTTAATATCATATTATCAATGATTTTATGGAAATAAAAGAATTCAATATGGAGTTTATTCCAAGAAAATTTATATTGTTGATATATTCACCAATCCATTGTATAAGGATCAATTCCATAATCTAAGGATGAAGTTAGTTGTTCAACCTCCACATGCAAAAGGCTATGGTATGTTTGTTTTCCCCATATCTCTTCTTTTCTATATATGTTATCTTCAATGTTCTATAATAACAATTAATGTAACACCCACATGTTTTTAGAAAATATTTTCCACAAATAGTTTTAATTCTTCAATAGCTTGTGTTACACGCAGTCAGGAGTTCAAGTAAACCACCAGGCACTCTACGTATAAAATAAAAATTCTAAAAAAGAATTTAGGATAGTAGAAAAAATTTATCTATAAGATGCTAATTTAACGTGAAGTCATTCACTTCAAATTTATTATGAAAATTATTAATGATTTTTATTTTTTTATTTTTTTATTAATAAATCGAGTGACTTAATATTAGTAAAATAAAATAATGAAAATATTTGGTTATATAATTATTAAAATATTTTTGATTTTCATCCAATAGATATTTTTTCCACAGGGTCATAATAAACCAAATTTGAAGTATAAAAACCTATATTTTCCAAAGGATAACATTCCATCATTTAATCATGAACCCATTTTGAAATAATATTCTGACAAAATAATAATTTTTATATGAAAACAAAAGTAATTTTTTATAGATATTTAAAATTTACATTCGATGAAATTTTATTATTTTTCTGATAACATTCACATTTTGATGAATATTAAAAACACACTAAATTTACATTGGAAAAAACATTATTCATCAAAATAATATATATTGTCAAATTATAATATTTAAGTGTTTTAATATACACATATAATATATTTTTTCAATTCAATATAATTTATTTCATTATCCTTAATATTACATTGAATTCAGATCTAACAACATTTCAATCTTTTGCAATGTTTTAACTTATTAAATATGTACTTTCTTTCAGAAAACATGAATAATTTTAAATTAATTGATAAAAATTATGAGTTATGATTTTTAAAATATTTATTACATATTTCGAATCATTAGGTGAAAATTATGTAAATTTCATTATTTTATCTTTTGGAATTAAAAATTGTAACTTTGGTAATTTTTATTAACACGGTATAATGTTAAAGATAGAAATTAACATTATGAATACTATTATAAAATTACCCAAAACATGTATCATATAATTGGATGATTTTTTTAATCTCAAATCCTTGGGTCTAAATGTTTTTCTTTTTATGTCAGTTGGATGAGAATAAGATTGTTAATTTATTTTTATATTAAAAATAATTAAATATATCTCACTCAAATTTTAATAACTAAATCATCATCACATAAGGTTATAAAATAGATAAATCTATTATGAATACTCGTTTTAAATATAAAATGTATTTATTTATGGTGGAAATTTAAATTTTATTTTTAGGAAGTCAATAATTGCTTTAAATATTAATACATTGATGATGCAAAAAATAATTATTAATGAGAAAAGAAAAAAACAATTTTTATTATAATTTTTATAACCATAAAAAGAACCAAAAACATGGAAAAATATTATTGGTCATGTATATCTAATGAATAACCATCCAAGTGTTGAGTTTTTTGCAATTTGGAACCTTATAGAAGATATTGTGACCCTTATACTATTTTATTTAACACGATGTTCATGTTGTCACATTAATAATTTAATAAGTATAAAAAATTAAATTTTGTATTTTAAAGAATATAAATTAGTGAATCTTTTTTTTTCTAAAATATAGTAGATTTCTCTTCATCATAGTATTATATTTTTACTTTTTATTTAACCAATATGAACATTTAATTATAACATAAAATTAAAGTGTTAAATATTTTTTTAACTAAGATTGAAAATGAATTTCATTAAAATTATTAAAATAAATATTTTGTGATCTCATTAATATGTATAATTACATTTATAGAAGACTGTGACTTATTATGAATTTAATAAAATAGTTCTCCCATGTTATCATATTATATTATTTTTTTTAAAATCAGTGAATTCGATTGTTCCCAAATTGACATGATTGATTATTTATGAAATTAATCTATTATTAAATTATTTAAAAATAATATTTTTTAAGAAAATAGAATAATTATTCAAGGGTATAAACTATTATAAGGTATTTATTTATGATCTATTATACATAAAATAAGTAAATATTGAACTCTTTTAATATTGAAATACTTGTCACAATAGTAAAAAATTAGATAGAATAACAATGTGTCAATTAAAATGAAAATGATTAAATTTAAGAAAAATAATTTATAAAATCTATTATTTTATGAGAAACAAATATTATCTCATCTCATCTACTAAATTGGAAAATATTTCTGGTTTTTGGATGGGGTTTGAAATTATAATAATTAACATTTTTGGAGATCTGAAAAATTCTCCCAACCTCAATTATAAAACATAACTTCTACCCTCACCTCGTCACTTAACATTGATTATAATATCTAAAATACCCTACTCATTTTCCTTATCAACATACCTGGTCACATTCTATAGGTTTTGGAATTCTTCAAGGATGAACTCTAGTGTTCTAGGTGGAGATTTAGGGGAAGCATGTCGAAGAAGATGTAATCTCCTCCACTGATTCTTTTATACTTCTTTTTTATTCTCCATATTATTCATGAGTTTTTTCATTAAAAATTAATATCTACAGTGTCCATTTTATACAATAATTTCTTTCTGATTATGGACCCACAATATTCCACTTTATATACATCCTACCAAAAAATTACCACATGTAAGTACGTACGACATATTGTCTCCACACCGTGGTGTAGTCTGTTATTCACCACTATCACAATTGGATTGGTATAATGATTAAAATAAAAACTATATATGACCATTATAACATGAAATTTATTCTGAAATATTATATACCATTTTATTCAATACAATTCAACAATTATGGGAATGATATCATTGTTTGTGCGTGCATACGACCTATCATCTCCACATTGTTTTGTGATCAATTCTAAATGATCTTAATTAATGTATGATTACATAAATGTTTATAATTTATAAATATTATATATATAATTATAATATCATTCTGGAATGATTTAACTATGAACTATGAAGGATAAATAGAAATTATTCGAAAAAACAATTATAAAAAATGAAATAGTTATTACTTTAAAATAACAAGTAACAATGAAATGTTATTAACAAATTGATAATAGTAAGATCATATATGCTATCAGAAAAATTAATATGATTCTGAACTAAATCAATGACATTATTTGTATCATTATATTAGAGGTTTGGGTATATACAAAAAAAATCAGACCAAAATTAATGGATAATTTTACAGTCTCGTAATTACTCGAGACTGTTTAGGCCAAAGTATTTAGTGTGGTATATTTATCATCCTCATCCATGTTTCCTAAATATATAAAATTATTTTTATTTTTCTAAAAAAATGATATTCAATTTTACCCATTTGATAATTTTTTAAATGGTAATAATGGACCCTTTTTCTAATTATTTATATGAGGTACTTTTTGACATAAACAACAAATGTACGAGAAGGATGTTTTCATTTATCTTATGTGACATAATAGAGTTTTACATTTTTATAACTCCTTATTTTAACAAATATTATATTAAACAATTTCAATTTTATTTTTAAATACATTATTTGTTTATTAAATTTAATTACATGTCTAGAAAAGATAACTTTTTGGAAAATAAATGATATTATCCGCAATAATTATTTTAATGTTTTATATAAAAATTATTTTTTATATAATAAGAAATTATTTAATAGGTTTATGTTTCATTTATAATATACTTATTGTTATTATGATTTTTTATTTTTGATAATGGAATTCTATTTATTAAATCCATTATTTTACATGGATTATGTTATAGTGGAAATATGTATAAATAAATCCATTTTATTCCTTTGGTTATGATGAATGATTTTATTTTGTTGTGGAAAATGTAAGAATGATTTTATTTTTATATTTATTGGAAATATATATCCCTCAAATTATTTTGGAAACGATTTATATCTCATGAGATATATGTGGATGTAATGAGAAATGATCTCGGTTCCCACTATTGGAAATTTTCAAAATATCCACAGTTTGAAACCATTAGTTTAGCACTTGAAACATTGGGTATTGGTCATACCCACATTGTCAAGGAACATTGGGAAACTGACACATTAGTATAACCCTAATCGATACCCATGGTTTTGTAAAGCATTTCTATAGGTCTACTCCACTATTTCATTAGCCTACACCTATAGTTTATAAAATAATGGGTATAGCATTGTCAAAATATGCAGTCTTGAGATTCGATCCCTGGATCGTTCCATTTTTCTTCCTACACCTAACCACTAATAAATTTATCTAATTTATATATAAATATATATTTAATTATATATATTTATATAAACAATGGATATAGGTTGAAAACTAATGGAATATGTGTTCTGTAGATATTTTTTATGTGTCCTCCAAATTTTTTTATCCCTCCATAAGGTGAGATAAATTTAACCACAAATTAAAAAAAATGTGGTTATTGGTCTTAAAACACAACCTTTTACCCAATATGTTTAATGAACCATGTGTAGAGGTATCGAAAAACAACACCAAACACATGGTTTCTATAAAACCGTGGGTGTGGGTCTTTAGAAACAACCCATACACAGGGTTCTACAAGAATCGTGGGTTTAGGCACCCCTAATCCCATGGTATTTGGAAAAATCATGATTATAGGGCCACCTATACCAACTTTTTTTCCAAAACTATTTTTTTCGTCCATTTAATGATAGTTTTAGGAGGACATGGATGGAATGATGAGTGAACTCTGTTCATTAATTTAATTTTTCCACTATCATGATCAAGGAAATGATCCTCGAAAAATTTGAAATGATTTTATATAAATATTGGTATTCCACAAAAGATCATGTATTGTTCTACATATTTTTGGATTATGTTCATTTATTCTAATGGAAATTCATGATTTATAACAGATAAATATATAATGATTTTTCATATGTTGGATACAATTATAAAATGGAATATTATCATGTCTTATTATAATGATATGATTGATATATCACGTGATTACAAATACTGAGAAAACAATCTCACCCTTTCTTAACCTTCTTTTCCCCATGACATGAAGAAGGGTATTAAGTATGAAATATCGAAACATGGTTTATTTATAAAGAAATAAGTGGGTGATAATGAAGATGTCTTATGCACCAGTTGTTTATTATTCCCATTTTCTAAAGATATTATACCTATAAATACCCTTAATGGTTGGGTTATATTTTTTAATTAATATTCACCAACATTTATGTAATATCAATGTATATAATGTGTGATTATTTTTAAATATTATCATAAGAAATGTATAGTTAACCATTGTAATTTTGGATGAGAAAACCAAAGTAAGAAGACAAAAAATATGTCGAAGTATAGGATACAATACTAATGTTTTATAAATGATCGTGAATAACCTAGGATAAAATCAAAAGATCCATTAATTATAATGTTATTATTGATTATGTAGTTTTACCATTATGATTAGTGTTTTTAACAATATTCTTCTTGTTTTTGGTCAATGGTTGGAACCTGAAGGAACCTTCATTAATGTTGAATGCGAAGAGAAATGAAATTATTTTCTTTCTGAGAAAAAAAATGTTATGGGTGATAGAATAAAAAATCATTTATAAATTCTCACACAACATTCCGAACCTCTAAATCAAGAAACATTTCAAAACTATAAAAGGAGGGAACAAAATTTTATTGAGTCCTTTATGAGGCAGTGACCATCTTACTTCATTGAATGCTATGATCTATTAGTGGCTGAAAAATGGATTAGTGTCACATAGAAGATATTTTTAGTTCTCTAATGTTCCAGACATAATAATGACATCTTATCAATCTATCGTTTTGATGTAGAAGATAATCAATGGTGGGGCCTTATCAAGAATATGAGTTAAATATATGAATGTTAATCCATCGAATGGAATGATTTATAGAACATAGTTTATAATAAGAACATTCCTCATGTTATTCAAACAATGATGGAGAAGAATTTCATTTATCTTTAGTAAAAGGTTGATGAATCATTTGGTACCTACAATGAAATTTTTATAAGAATTACAACGCATGGTACTATAATTATTGTAATTTTAGTGATTAAAATTATTTGATTTGTTAGTAGATTAAAGCAATGTATATGAAGGGAATTATCCAAAAGGTACATCAATATCTTTGAATAAATCAATGTATGTTATATCAAGGTTCATATGGAGATTGGATTAACTAATTTGTCATATTGTTATTATAAGAAGAGAAAAATGGAATTCAAGGGAAAACCTATAGACCAAATTGAAAATAATATGGATATTCATGCATGATAAATGTGTGAAAAAAAGAATGGATGAAATTGTATTAAAGTGAGTAGTAAATATTTTATTGGTGGAAAATAAATTCATCTGGAAATTGAATAACTTTGTGATGGGAAAAACTATTCTAATGATGTGAATAGAGAAGAGGATATATAGAATGCACCTCCTACAACTCAATGTTACAAGTGAATGGAAATGGGTCATTGTGACACTAAATTTCCCATTACAAGGTTTATTGATGTTGATCTACATTACTAAACTCTTAAGGATATAGATAATAGAATTTAACAAGAGGTCACTATCGATGATGTAGATTACTGTAGTGAAGTGGTGAAAGGTACTGTTACCATTCACTCTAAAGTATAAATTTTTTATTTGTTTATGGATACATGCATTACTTTTTTTAATAATTTTATAATGATATCATCATATTAACTAAATAATTAGATGTTGAGTAAGCCATTAAATCTTCTAATGGATCAAAAGTCATATTAATAGTTTATAATTCTTCCCCAATTGATGTTTGTGGGAACGTGATTCCTGAAAATCTTGTTATCTTTAGTATTTAGTAATTTAATTTGATTCTTGTAATTTATTTGAATTATCAATATGGAGCTCAGGACTATTTCCATGTAAGGGAAGTCACATTTCATATTCTAGGTCAATTAATATCATTTATTAATAAAAGGATGAATAGGTCCGTCCATTAGAAATTTCATCTATAATATAGGTCTTGATCCTTATAAGTGAATGTTATCTATCTCAAATGGTTTTGGTAAACTCAAAATTTTGAATAAACCCATTTAATGTGATTTTGAGGATGTTTTTCCAAAAATAATATACAGGTTTTCCCCTGAATCGTGAGGTTGTGTTTTCAATATAACTCATACATTGAGTTATGCCAATTTCAGATAAATATTATATAATGTCTCCTATTGTGTTACATTAATTTAATTAAAACCCAACAAGATAATATTGACAAGGAATTAAAACTCCCTAGTGCATCACATTGGGGAAAACATGTTCTATTTGTTAATAAGACTGATGGATCAAAGAGAGTCCAAACTGATTATAAATAACATAACAAGATCACTAAAAAAAATTCATTTTCCCTACATTGATGACTTATTAATCCAACTATGTAGATATCAATTCATTTCCATGATTTATCTTCTTTTAGGATGTCATCAATTAATGGTTAAGAACTAGGATGAAACACCACAATATTTTATACTATTTTATCTCTTTAAAGTAATTTAATAGCTTATATTCCATAGAACACTGAATTGGAATCTGTTATAAGGATGATTGAGTTTTTGTGAAACTATACATTAGTATGGAAATTATTTAAACGATATATTTATTTATAAAATTAATATTGTAATATTAGTAGTAAAAAATAAATTTAATTGTAATTGAAAATGTTTTCACATAAATATAACATATTTATAATTAAATTTTTATGTTTTTTTAATATAGTTATATATTTAGGAAAGTTATTTTCTTAATAGAACAACTCTTTATGACCTTTTGTGAACAATAATAAAATTAATTTTAGACGCACCAAAAAATTTAATTTTGTAAAATATAATTCATTTTTTAATTTGGATTATCATAATTATCATAGGGATAATTTTTGGAATTTTTCTAAAAACATTCAAATTTTAATAAATAGTGAAGAATACTGCGTAGTACATTAAAACTGAATTCTAAATGTAAATATTTTTTTAAATTTTTTTTCATAAAGTAAAAATGGATACATAATAAATATACTAGTCCAATTAAATTCAATTGAGTCATTTTATAATAACATTAGATTTATAAACTTTTATTGAACTTTTTAACATCTTTTACCCACCTTCTGGGCACATTTTCAATTTTCCATAAAACAAAATTCTACCATATCGCTAAATTAAATTTTAAAAATACGACAAACACGATTTTCTTCATTTTGTAAAATTTGGTTCAATAGGATGAAATTAATTTTTGGTGAATTGTAATAGTTGAAATTTATTTACCATGGTTAAAGGAAAATAGGGCAATTAATGTTAAAAATATATTACAATAATATAAAAATACACCAACGCATGTCCTAATTCTATTGGATAACTTTTTTTGACCAAATAATATTAGCACAAAATTAATTCCATTTTTATCCATTTTGGTTAGATTAGGACGTTTTATTATATTTTATTTAAATAAGAATTAAAATTTTTAAATTCAAATTTAATTTACTAAATCATTTTTAATATTATGTTATACATAAGTTAAATTCAACTATAAATATTCATTAGGAATATAAGAGGTATTCAAACATCATAGTAATTTTTTTTAATATTTATACATTATATACATAAATTTATTTATGATACAATGATGATAGAGTAAATATCTTATTAATGATTGATTAAAATAATTGATTTTATTAATATTAATATAAATTTAAATTGAAACTTTTGATTCCATCCATCAATTTTATAGTCTAATATGACATTTTAGTGTTGATTCAATGTATTTTTATCTAAGAAATCAACTTTTTCTGACTTTCACAATATCAAAATACTAAATAGTGTTAAAATTGTCATAAATTAGTTTTTAAAACAAATAAAATTTTATTAAATGATATAATAATATTAAAAATATAATATTTTTCCATATTGCATTTATAATGTAATTGATGTCATTATTGAACCACTTAATGATCCCATGGATTTTTATAGTAAATATATTAACCATGTGGTATAAAAATATAGAATGACATGGTAAATGCTAAACTATTTCTCGAAGAGTTAAATTTAAAAGATAAGTGTAATATGGAGACCTAAACCTTTCTAAAAAATATGTTTGATAGTATATAGACCTATCCCCACCATAGACTAGAAAAAAATCCATGTTTACCTATTATTTACTGAATATAATTTTATAATAAATTAATATTTCATATATTTCCAAAACTTCTCCTCACATCTCTTATTAAAGAGTTCTTCCCATTATCTTAAATTCTCACCCGCAATGCCATTTAGATTGGCAAACTCTATCTCACATATACTACCAACTACCCACACTACCACCTAGAGCCCTTACATTGGTCATAATGCCACCAATGGAACTAGTTTGTTCAAATCAAAAGGAAGCAACTGAAGAAAAGGTAATTATTTTATCACATATTTCAATGTTCTTTTCCTATTCTTCTACCTATTTTTGTGTTGTTGACATAATATAATAATAACTCCACCAAATTAAAAATTATTAGATTCTATTATAAACATGGTACAACCATATTTATTATTCTATCCATCCTATGAATGTCAAAGTCACCATATATGAGTACATATGGCTTACCATCTCCATGTCGTGGTGTAGTTTGTTATTCAACACTTCATTATTTGTATGTGTATAATAATGATTATAATTAATTAAAATGATTAATATAACATGGTAACTATCCTATTTATATATTATACCATCTAACTAAACATTGTTTCATCATCGATAGAATGATATTATCACTTGTGCATACATATGGCATATCGTCTCCACGATGCGATATGATTCATCTTCAACGATCACCATTCATTAATTTTTATAAATATATATATATATTGATTATGTATTAGTATAAGAAAAAATACATCTACCTGAATATTATATATTTATTTATGTGAATATTTTTTTTACTTACATCCATAAAATACAATAAGAAAACAGAAACAATGTTCATGTGTACGTATAGACTACCATCTCTATGAATGGTGAATCCATTTCATATATATATATATTAAATATTTATATTCTGAATATATTTTATATATTAATAATATTTTATATTCTTTATGTTTTTAAATCGTTATCTAAGTGAAACGACGAATAATAACATGTTTAAAGACATTCGACAAAGAAACCGCTTATTACCTGAAATGTTGCAATAACACTGAAGATATTATTAAATTGTATTATAAAGTAATAAATGAATCATATATGATATCATAATATTTAATATAGATTTGGTATAATTTAATAACATAATTTTTTCATTATATAAAAGGTTAAATATACCCTTGATGAAAGGAAATTACACAGTAATGGTTAATTCCCAAATCCCATTATTATCAGATATTGTTTATGTATAAGTATTTATTGGGACATATTTATCATCCAAGCCCATGATTCCTATATTTGTTTCCAAAATAAATTCTTTACGGTTTATATATGGGAATTTTTAATGAGATCATCA
Organism: Viscum album; assembly: GCA_963277665.1. Taxonomy (NCBI): domain Eukaryota; kingdom Viridiplantae; phylum Streptophyta; class Magnoliopsida; order Santalales; family Viscaceae; genus Viscum; species Viscum album. The sequence continues at coordinate 1,029,003,839 of OY728156.1, forward strand.
TTATAAATTTTTTTAGTATTTATTTTTCTAAAACTATTTAATTAATGTCCATGTTTCAACATGATTATATGGATTTATTCATATGGACATGATTGTTTTAAAATGTTAACTATTTTAAAAATAATCAACATTATATTGTACAGTTTGAATCAAAAATATATTTTAAATTACATTCTTTATAAAATGTGTCACTTTTAAATGATATCATGAAAGAACAATATTTCACTCAATCAAATTTAATGATCAATTGCAACTATGTCAACATCCTTTACTAGATCTTATTCTTGTTTATGTTGGTTTATTATTATAAAATATCCAATATTGTATTAAACATGTTATGAAATGATTGACCATGGATGTGCTATTTTTATACCATTCATGGTAAATGGTGAATGTATTAAGATTTCACATACTAGTTTAAATGAAAATGATTATGTAGGGTTTTACCCATTTCATATAGGGAATGAATTAAACGTATATTGTGATGGGAGGGGACTGCTATTTCCCAATATGTATCATTAGATTTCATGAGAAAAACTAGTTTCTTGGTACATGGCCTTGATAGAATATTTTTGAATTTTCTTAGAAAAAGTCTTAATGTAGTAGTTATTATGTCCAACGTTATGCATTCCCTCGATATGAAATTAAATATTACATGTGATTATTTGACTAGTATATTATCCATGTGAATGTTAATAAGGTAATGTTTGATTTATTTTTACAATATAGTGTTCACGTTTATGTTTTAAAAGGATGATGATTTTATAAGAAATCATTCCTTACAAGATTATTGCTTCAAGAGATTTATTTTCCCTTACTTCACATCTGAGCTCAACCCTAACCTATGTTTTATTTTTCCAAGATTCCAAGATGTGTATTATGATTGATATATTTGGTTGAGATATATGAATAATGTAGTTAACGAAGGATTTTCTATTCCATTTTTTATTTTTGAAATTATAATGTTATGTTCTTGTATGTAATCTATTTTCCATTACTCTTAAACTGATCAGTACTTCAGGACTGATTCCATGTAATCATTCCCATATATAAAAATAATACACCGACACTGGGCTTCGTCGATCAGGGCATTATAGTTGGTATTTGTAGCAGTTTACAAAAAACCTAGGAAATACATTTAGAAAACCGATATTTGGGATCATTACTCTAAAATATACATTTAAGATAAGTATAAAAGAAACCCCTTGAATTTTGGTAATGATCATGGATAACATATGATTAAACCTAAGATATTATAGATTGATATAAACATCCCATTATTATGCAGTTCATCTTCGATGACATGTGTTTATCACACTGTGCTATCTAGTTAAGGAAATAAATCAGTTGCAATTAGATGAACATTGAGTTGGATGAAAAAATATATTTATATTCAGAAACAAAATTGGATAATGACACGAGAAAAAGACATTGTGATAATACTGAATTAGTTATCAGAATATATGATCAAAATTGTGTTATTTGGTGACATACCTAACACATTGCGTATGAGGAAGAAGAATTTTTATAAATTGTAAAATTTTATGAAGCATAGAGGAATGATGATTCAGCCTCCTACATGTCACGAGGAATAAAAGAAGAACAATGAAATATATTTCAAATCGGTTGGAAGCTGTTAACTATATTGGAAAAATGGTCCTAGAGTGTCCAGTTGTTATGGAAATCAATGTATCATATTTAGAAATCATGGAAATCACCCAATTAATTCCCAGAGATAAGAATCAACATATAAACCATGGAAGTACCTATTACATGCCAACCATTAAATTTAAAGTATTGAAGTACTTTTGTATTTATATCCAAGAAATATGACTGAGTGAATTATATAAGGAGTGTTCACATAATGTTTTTCTCTTAGTATTATCAAGAATATGCTGAATAGTTATAATGGACCATAAAATTGATTTATGGGTAAGAAAAATGTTTCCAATTTAAATATTTTTAACTATAAATAGATGCGGAACAATGTGATTCATTGTCTAGACCGTCAAAGGAATATACCACAAAATCCACTATTGGATCCAAATAATGACTATGCTTCTACCATAGATGGAGAGGGATGTTTGATATGATTAAGTTGGGATTGAAGAATTATGTCAATTGGTTATTGTATCAATGATTTAATGGTTATGTTAATTATGGAAATAAATAAGGATCATAATGAATTACAATTTTTTTGAGGATTTGAGGTTGTATTGTACTAAAAAATGTAACTCAATATAAAGTTAAACATTTTGGAATGCGCATGGTTGAGGAAAAGATAAAATGTAATATAGTTCTAATATTAAGGTTGTGATTTTAGAATAAGAGATGATTGATTTGAATAATTTATATTGGATATTAATGAATACCTGGTGACTAATTAACTGTTTTTTATTCCATCATTCTTGGAGTTTACAACAATTTTGGATTTAAGGAGTATATCCATTATTATATTAGGAATAATGGAATATGAAAGTATAAAATATGATTTTGTGGTAATTCTAGTTGTTATCATGTTTTAATAAAATACAAGATCAAGGTATTCACAAGTTATTATATGAAAAAAGATATCAATATTATGATTACCAATCAAATAAATTTTTATACTAGGAGTTTCGATAGAAGTATTTTTGATAAGTCTAAAGGTTGGAATGGAGTATGTTGAGCACTTGATATTTTGTTCGAGGTTAAAGTATATTTTTTTAGTTACTCTAACATAAACATTTGAATTTCAATAAACATATAGCTGACTCAAAAAATACTAGTGGGCCTTATGATTTATGAAATGCACTTCAGGCATAAAAAATCATTTTTGAACATTCATTTCATAGTGAAAGGGATGATGTGAAAATATATCAATGCACAACCTAATGTTAGGAATATGATTATAAAAGGCTCTGAAATCAAGTATTTTTTATTGGCTTTTTTTGTAGTAAATTAATCATTCTACTTAAAAAATGGTATCTAAAAAATGTGTTATCTGAATACCTTATGTATTGTTGAACTGATGATACTTTAAATCATTATAGATTAATGGACTTGAGGCCCTTAATTTTATATTTATTATTAACTTTTTTGTGATTGATGACCTTAATCACTCCCTATAAATATACATTTCCCACCAATTATGTGTCTTTAACATCCACCATTGTATTCCTATTCAAAATCCTAATTTGTTGGCGAATTTTCATTTCCCTATCCCTCTTATTAAGAATAAATATTATTCACCGTATTTCCAATGTGGGTTTTTCACAAATTTATTTTCTATTTTCAGCCGTTTATTTTTAAAGAACTATGTCAAATTGCGAGGAAGCAATTTATAGAAGAAGTGGAGAATGAAACACCCCAGGATTTCATAGTAATATATTACTTTAATATAATTTAATATCTTATATTTCACGCAACACCAATATGGCTTGTGTTATATGAAATATTGAGTTTCTAAAAAACAACATGTTAGTATTATAATTATTTAAATGATATATTTATTTATTAGTTAAATATTGTAATTTGAATAGTTCCAAATAAATTTTAAATGTTATTTATAATGTTTTCACATTAATAAGAAAAAATTTACAATGATGTGTGTATGTTTTTTAAAAGAGTTAAATATTTATAAAAGATATTTTCATAAACGAACTAATTTTTATGACTTTTTGGGAAAAATAAAAAAATTAATTATAGACACTATTAAAAATTGAATTGGGTAAAATTGAAATAATTTTTGAATTTGGAATGCCAAAATTATTTTTGGGTGAATTTTTGGTATTTTTCATGAAACATTCATTTTTTATGAATTGTGACAAATATTACATATTACATAAAAACCCAGATTTTCATTTAAAATAATATGATTAGAAAAGATTTATCCTAAATTTAAAATATATGCATAATACATATATTAGTCCAATTTATGTCATTTGAGTAATTTTATAAAAAGAATAGATGTATACAATTTTATTTAACTTTTTAATGTCTTTTACCCACCATCTAGGAACATTTCCAAATTTACATAAAACAAAATTTTACCGCTTATGTGAATTAAATTTTAATATATGACTGATATAGTTTCCATTAGTATGTAAAATGTGGTTCAATAGGTTGAAAATAATTTTTGGTGAAAAGTAACTTTTGAATTTTTTTACCGCAACTAAAAGTAACTGGGGTATTTAATTGTAAAAATTATATTAATATAATATAAAATTACCCCAACACTTGTCCTAGTTTTATTGGATCAGTTTTTTTAACCAAAATCAACTTTAGGACAATATTGAGATCCTTTTTGATCCATTTGGGTTATATTAAGACATTTATTATATTTTATATAAAGAATAGTTAAATGTTTAAAATTCATGTTTTATTAATTGATCCATTTTTAATATAGGGTTATAAATAGGATAAATAAGAAAATAAATATTCATTATAATTTTAATAATATTTCCTAAATTATTTTACTTTATTTATATTTTCTATACATTATATAAATAAATTTATTTATGACACAATGATGATAGAGTAATTATGTTTTTAATGAATGATAAATATAATTTATATTATAAATATTAAAATAAATTATAATTGAAACATTTGATTCCATAAACTAATTTTATAGTTGAATATGCCAATTTAGGGTTTATTCAAAGTATTTTTTTTGAAGGAATAAATTTTTATTGCTTTAACAAAACAAAATACTAAATACTGTCAAAATTGACATAAACGAATTTTAAAAACAAATATTGTTTTATTAAATGATACAATTAACCTAAAAACCTAATATTATATTAAATGACTTATATAATGTTAGATATGTCATTAATGATCCATTTTAGGTTCTATTGGTTCTTTATAATCACTATAATAACCATGTAATATAAAAATACAAGAAGACATGGTTAAATATAAACTTTTTGACATAGAGTTAAATCTAACAGATAAAGTTAATATAGTGACCTAAATGTGCCTAAAACCTATTTGATGAGAGGTTTTTGACCCATACCCACCTTTTCCTTAAAATAAATCCATTTTTATCTATTAAAGCATGAATATAATTTTACAATAAATTTATTTTTCAAACATTTCCTAAAGCGCCCCTCATTAAGTCAAATCTCCAAATCCATTAGGCTCAGCCATCCCAGGATAAAATATCCTTCCACATGCCCTCAATTAATCATATAGTCTTTACATTGAAAATAAAGCCAACTGAAGTATCCCTTTTGTTCAAATCAAAATAAAGCACCCAAATAAGAGGAAATTATTTTATCACCTCTTTCAATGTTCTTTTATTCTTCTACTTCATATTTCATTGTTGATGCCAGACTAAAATAATAAATCCAATAAATTATAAATTATGAGATGTTATTATAAATATGAAAAAAATTTATTCAATATTCAATACAACATATGAATTACAAATTCAACATGTGTGCATGGGTACGACTTACCATCCCCACATTGTGGGGAAGTTTGTTGTTCAAAAATAAATTATTTGGATGGGTATATTAATGATTTCAATTAATGTAAATGATGAGTATAACATGGTCATTATAATTTATATAAAATATAACATCCAATTAAACACCATTTACCCATCGATATAATGATATTGTCCCTCGTGCGTTCGTATAGTTTACGGTCTACACGACACGTTGAGATATATCTTCAACCATCACCATTAAAGAATTATTTAAAAAATATATTTTCATTATGTACGAGATATATGAAATAATATATATAATGGAATAAAATATATTTATGTAGAAAAATATATTTCATTTACTTTCAACCGTACTATACGATACGAAAATGTAAACATCGTTCATGCGTACATACAGACTAGTATTTCCATAAACGATGCTTCTTTTTAAAATACCAATCTATTAATGATTTTTATATTCTGAATATGCATGATATATAAATCATGGGTTATATTCTGGAAAAATGTAAATCTTGAACTATTTGATATGATCAACATTAACAAGTTAAAACATGTACAATAAAGAAATCTCTTATTTCCCAAAATGTTACCATAAAATAGAAATTATTATTAAAAGGATAGTATAAAGACATAAATGAATCATATAAGATATAATAAATATTAATATGGTTCTGGTATAATTTATTAACATACTATGGTTACTATAAATGAGGGAAAACATACACTAGACAAATGAAAGTACACGGGAAGGGTAATTTCCCAATCTAATTATTATCTGAGATTGTTTATATGTAAGTATTTACTGGAAAATATTTATCATCCCTATACATGTTTCATAAAAATGTTTTAAAAAATAATATTTTATGGATTTATTGAATAGACTCTTTAACTAGATCTTCTTTTTAAAATTATTATGGATTTAAATTTTAAAAACTATTTAATTAATTTCCATGATTTCAAAATCAAATTAAGGATTTATTTAAATGAAAATGATTCTTTTATAATTTTAATTATTTTTTATTGTTTCAAAGAGGTATGGGACACTTTGATTCAATAATGAAATTTAAATTATATCCTTTATAAAATGTTTCACTTTTAAATGATTTCATGAAAATGAGATGTTTCTCTCAGAGAGTTATACTGATCATTTAGAACAATGTCAACATCATTTACTATATATATTTCTTAATTGAGGTTAATTTATTATAATAAAATTTATTATATATAATTGAATGTTTTATGTTTTTTTTAAAATATGTGAACTATTTTTATACCATTTTTAGTTTGTATTTAATTAATTAAAATTTCATATGATAGTTTTAATATGAATGATTATGTTATGTTTCACCCATTTCATACGAGGAATGAATTGGATATTTTAATTGAAGTGCGAGACCCGATATAACCCCTTGATGCATCAGTTGGTCACAGGACACAAACTATTGTCTTGGTAGAAGGACTTGATAGAATATTTTTTAATTTTCTTGGCACAAGGCCTTGACATAATAGTTATTATGTCCAGCATTATACATTCCTTCGATATGAAATTAATTATTACATGTGATTATTCGACTTGTAGAATATCCATGTGCATATTTATATAGTAATTCTGGATTTATTTTTTCAAAATTATGTCCGTGGTTATTTTTTAAATGGATTGTATTTTATTATAAATCTTTCCTCATAATTTTATAGATTTCGCTGAATTTTTTTGCCTTACTGAGCATTTGATCTCACCCCATTCATATGATTTATTTTCCCAAGATGCCATGAAGTGTATTATTATTCATATGAAAGATTATGATATGGGAATAATGGAGTTATCAAATGAATCTCTATTCCATATTTTTTTTAGAAATTTTATTGTTAAGATCTTGTATTTAATCTATTTTACTAGACTTCTAAACTGATTGGTCCTTCAGGATTTGATTACTTCTAATCATGAAAATATATTTAAATACTGAAATGGATACAATATTCTTGGGTCGGTGCATTACGAGGAATACCAAAGGAAAAATTCCATTCAAGGTATGTACTCTATGAACTTATAGTAATGACTTTTTGGCTTACTAATGCCCTGACTATCTTCATGGATCAAATGAAAAGATTCTTTATTTAGTATCTTGATCAATTTTTTGTAGTCTTTTTTATAGATAATATTTTCTATTTGAAAAGAAAGTATGTGTATTAATATTATATAATAATTTTACTAAATTCCATGAGAAATGGGAACCATTATGGAAACGTTACATTGTGTGAATTTTGGATTCAAAAAGATTCATTTTTGGGTGCCATAATCTCAAGAGAGGGGATATCCATGTATCAAAAAAAATAGAAGTTATTGAATATTTTCTGAGAAAAAAAATGTAAATCAGATAAAAATTTTGATAGCTTGGATGGTTATTATTGAAATTTAGTGAAATATTTTTTACAATTTTCTAATCCAGTAACCATGTTGACTCGGACAAGAGTTTTGATCGTGTGGACTGAGTAATTGGGAGATAATTTCAATGAGCTATAAAGAAGGTTTTACATTGCATGTATACCCACAATACCCTATACTAAATAAACATTTGTGATTTATAGTTATCTTTTGGTATTTTTCCCTTGAAAACTGATATGGTGATAGATTATACCTCAAGACAATTGAAAATCTATGACGAAAATTACCCAACTCATTATATTGAGTTATTTTTTATTATATTTTCACTAAATATATTGAATCATTATCATTATGGTGAATTTATGACATTTATTCTGATAATATATGTGTAATGTATAATTTTACTCATAATTGAGTGGAATATGCATCCATGAATTTTGTTGGATCTGATTAAAGATTGTGGCTTCATAATACATTACCACAATTTTAAAGCTAGAAAAGTGGGGAATGCTTTTAGTCTAAAGGACCATGATAGCCTATCAATGATTAGGATCACAAAATATCTAATATTTACGGTCATTCAAGGTATGGATACTGAAATTTTAATTGACGGTGAGAAATATTATCCTTCTAAATTAAACGTTCAACCATCTTTACATGTTAGGATTATGTAGGCATAGAATGATGATGTATAACTACAAATTAAGGTGAGACATGTTTTTAAATTCAACATTGATTGCTATGGAATAATATTTTTTATGAACTATGTTTTCATTCCTCCGATACCACAATTAAATAAGATGATATTATAAAAGGTTATTAGTTCTTCATTCTCTATTCATCCTATAAGAATAAATTTGTACTGGGACTTGAAACCATATTTCTTGTGGGATGGAAAGAAAAGATATCTTTCTGAATATATCTAGTGTTTTGTTTGTGAGAAAGTCAATGGTTTAATATAGAAGTCTAAGGGGATGTTAGAACCATTACCCATACAAGAATGTAATTGAGAAAAAATAACTATGGACATTGTCATTGTACTTCCCAAAACATCTAAATGACATAATGATATATTGGTTATAGTTAATATCATTATAAAGTGGTCCCACCTCATTCATATTAGTGAAAACATATCACTTTATTTTCATTCCTTGAGATATATAAAGGATGTGGTTATATTGAATGGAGTATCACATTCCATTATATCTGGTAAGGATCCAATAATTACCTCAATGTTCTTCTAAAGTCATTAGTAGGCTCTCGATATAGAGTTATGTTTCAGAACTGCTTATCATCCTTCGACGGGTGGTTAGACTTGGAGGACAATTAAAACTCCATAAGACATTTTTATATCATTCTCTATGGATTTCAATTGTTATTTGGATCAACACCATTATTTGGATGAATTTGATTACAATAATTTATTTCACTCTAGTATTAAGATGACTCCTTATGAATACATATAGGGATAAGAAGTGTATAACTCAAAATTTATTCAACAGTTTTGGATAAATAAGGATATTAGGATCTACTATTGTTGATGAAATTGAAGAAATGTTCATATCTATTCAACAATACATAAGAGGAGTTAATAGTTGAAAAATGGTGTGCTGACAACGGAATAAAAAAATATACTTTTATGTATGTGACATTGTGATTCTATGAATTTATCCAAATAATAGACTAATTTTATTTGGAAAAGAAGTAATGTTGAGCCTGAGGTATATTGATCCTTTTGAAATTCTTGATTTTATTGTGGAGGTTTCTTAACAATTGGTGCTTCCACATAATATCCCTCAGTATTATGATGTGTTAAATTTATATCTCCATAAAATTAAATACTTGATCCTTCACATGTAATAAACTCCAAATTCCTTTGGCTTTAACAATTTCATTCTTATAAATAACATCGGATATAGATTTTAGATCATAGGGAAAAAGTTATGCGGAAAAAATACCACTCATTTAGTTAATGTTTTGTTGTGGAACCACAAATTTGAGGAAGAAACATAAGAATGTAAAGTAATGATGAGGGAGATATATCCACATCTTTTGGTATCCACTTGTCTCATTTAGAGGAAGAAATTTAGTTTATGTTGTGTATATTGTAACACCCTATTGTTTTAATGAAATGTTTTCTTTAAATAATTTTAATTAATCAATAGCATGAATTATATGAAATCATGGGTTTAAGTGAACCCTGCGACTCCCTTTTTATATAATGACAATTTTAACATAGACTTTAGGTTAGAAGGAATAAATTTAACTAACTTATGAAAATTTCTGGTCATGTACCTCACACTCAATTATTTATGAATAATATTATGGAATTATATATTTTTATTTTATAATTAAAAATTCAGTAAATTACTATTAGTAAATAAAATTAATGAAATATATATTTTATATACCTAATAAAATATCTTTGATATTCCCTCAATAGATATTTTTGTCATAGGGTACGAATAAACTATATTTGATATATAAAAACCTATATTTTTAATTACAATTATTTTCCACCTTTTAATGGTGAACCCATTTTTAAATAATATTTTGACTCATTAAGAAATTGAATATTAAATCATAAACATTTTATTTGAATGTAGATTAAAAAAATTTAATTATGTTGTAAATTTAATATTTTTTTGATGACATTAAAAATTTTATGATGTGAAAAAATATAGTTAATTTTAATTCAAAACAACATTTGTCATCAAAATAATTTATATGGATAAATTATAATATTGAATTGTTTTAATTTATAAAATGAATCTATTTTTATCATTCAATATAATATATATCATTCGAAATAATTTTTCATTGAATTCAAATTTAATAACATTTCAATTTTTGTAATGTTTTATCTTTTAAAAATTGTTCACTATTTCTTACAATGGGATTAATATAAAATTAAGAACTTCCACCTTTGTGATTTTAACTTAAAAAAATTCATATTTTTAATCCTTCTTTCAAATTTATGAAACTAGTTAATTTTTATTAGGAAATATGATTAGTATCTTTGGGTATTTTTATTAACACAGTAAAAGGGTAAAAATTCTAATTAAGGATAAGAATACGATTATAAAATTACCGTAACACTTTTCATAATATAATTTTATGAGTTTGTTTTCGACATAAATCATTCATGGGTATAGATGGTTTTTTTGGAACCACTACGATGTTAATATGATATTTATTTTATTATTATTTAATGTAAAGAAAAATATGTCTCACTCAAATTTTAATGACTGAATCAATTTTATATTGGTAATAAATAATATAAATTAGATTATAAATTTTTATTTTGAATTGAAATTATTTTTATCTTCCATGTTAAATTATCTGTAAATTTTAGGAAGTAAATAATTATGTTAAAGACATACACATTGATAATTTGAAAATTAATTATTTGATGAGAAACAACAAAATTTTGTTTATTAAATTATTAAATGCCATCAAAAGACCTAAACATGTGACCAAATTCTATTGGTAGATAATAACTCGACCATAAATATCAAATGGTCGTGTTGCGGACCATTTTAATTCCTATAAGAAATATTGTGGCGCTTATATTATTTTATTTACATAGATGTTAAAGTTGTCAAATTCATAATTTAATATGTATAACATATTAAATGTTGTGATTTTGAGAAGAAAAAATAGACTAAAAATATTCTCCTATAACCAAATAGATTTTCTAAATCATAGAATATTATTTTTAATCTTTATTCTAAAAATATGTATATAAAATAATTACACAAAATAGATTTTTTAATTATTTCATTAATATATATGACAAGTAAATAATGTTAAAAATATTAAACATAATAAAATATGGTATAATTAATATATGTAGTTAATTTTAAATATGCCCTTATCCTTTTAGGAATATATGAATTTACTTATTTTGAATTTATATTATTCTATTAAGATGCTTAAAAATCAATGAATTGAATAGTATTAAATATGATAATATTGATTTTTTATCAAAATAATGTTTTATTAAATTTTTTAGAAATAAAAAAATATATAAAAATCATATAGAATAATTATTATATGGTCTAAAATGTTCTAAGATATTTATTTATATACTAAATGAAAAAAATAAGTAAATATTTGACCATTTATTTTCTAAATATTTGTTACCCAAGTAGAAAATTAAATAGAACGCCACTCACCTCAATTATAAAAGGGCACCAACTCCTCTACCTAATTATATCAAATTGAACTTTAAAACTTATCCATCCCCTACACTTTTTCCTTAACCACTTACCTAATAATATTATAATTTTTCTATTCATCTTCAAATTATAACTCTAGTGGTCTAGGTGGAGATTTGGAGGAAGCACGTCGAAGAAGATGTAATATCACCTATCGATTATTTCAAACATATTTATTCGTATACATCAGGTTCATGAGTTGTTTCATTATTTAGTTATAACCACATTATCACTTATAATCTTAGTTGTCATTTTGATTATATAACTAAAATATTCCACTTCTTATCCATCTTAAAAAAAATGAAATCACCACCCATGCGTACGTATTACCTACCATCTCCACCCTGTGGTTTAATATATTTTTATCAACTACCTTATTTAGATGGGTATATGTTATAAATAATAACTATATTTTATAATTATAAAATTATATTGATTATGAAATATTATTCACCATTCAATTCCATACCTTTCTCTAATTTAGTGAATGATATTGTAGATTGTGCATACGTACGGCCTACCATCTCCGCAATGTGATTCAGTTCATTATAAATTATCATCATTAGATAATGATTATATAAATTAATATAATGAATTAATATGGTACATATAATGTTAAGATCATTTTTAATGATATAAATATGACCTATGAAAGAGAGCCTGAACATATTCAGTAAAACATGCATAAGAAAGTGAAGTTATTACATCCCAAATAACAAGTAATAATGAAATTTTATTAAAATAATATGATAATATGATAACATATGATATCATAAAAATGAAATTTATTCATAAATAAGTAAATGAAATTATTTAAATTATTATACAAGAAGTTTTTATACATACTGTGGAAATCAGACCAATGACATGTAATAATTTCACAATATAATTTTTATTTGAGATTTATTTATATTTAGGTATTTACTAGGGTATATTTATCATCCACATCAAACATTAAAAAATATAAAATATAATTTATATTATTCTAAAAAAATTAAATTCAATTTGACCCATTTGGGAATTTTTGTTACATGGTACGAAAATATTATTTTTTCAATTTTTTATATTAGGTACTTTTTTACTTATTTAAAACAATTATGGGAAGAATGTTTTAATTTGATTTATAGGACCCAATGAATTTTTAGTTTTTCATAATTCCTTATTTTCTTAAAAATTATTCTACTAGATTTCATATTTGTTTTCAAATAATTTTATTTATTTTGAATTGCAAATTTTTTTGGAAAAACGTCTTTGAAGAATAAATGATTTTTCTTAATGAATTAATTTCATGTTTTATATCAAAATTGATTTCCATATATGATTATTCTATTTAATGGAGTTATGATTAAAGTATAATATACTTATATTTCATATTAATTTATTTTTTATGATGTAATTGTATTTATGAAATCCATTGTTTTACATGGATTATTTTATGGTTGAATGATATTTAAGGAAACTTATTTTATTCCTTGGGTTATGATGAATGACTTATGTTATTGTGTCACACGTAAAAATTATTTCACTATGAGATGATTGGGGCCTATATCAACCTCTAATGAATTTATTTTAGATTTATATCTCTGGAGATAGACATGTATGGATTGAGAAATGATATTTGTTCAATTAAATATCGATGGAATGAAAGGTGAACTCAGTTCAGTAATTGACTTTGTCTGCTATGAAGGTCTTTGAAATGAGTGTAGACTAATTTGAAAATATTTACTAATATTATGTATCTTCCATAAATAATTATGACTAATGTTATTATTTTTTGGATTATTTTCATCGATTCTTATGAGCTTTCATGATTTATCCCATGGAATTATATCACAGTCATTCATGTGCATTATAAAATTTTAAAATGTTATGTTATTATGTCTTCTAATTATGATATGATTGATAAATCCTTTGAAAACCCTAACTATGCATCTGATATCACCCTTTCATATGATTCATTTCCACAGGTCATGAAAAAAAGTATTCATTAAGATATGTCAAAAAGGGGTCTAGTTAGGATGGAATAAGTGGGAGACAACAAAGATTTCATATGAATGAGTTGATTATGTTTCCCATTGTATAAAGACACTATATATATAGTGTCATTCCATGGATTTGTTCTCTTTTTTAATGAATATTCCCCGTCATTTAATTAATATCATTGTATGTAATGCATGGGTCATTTTAATAACATATTCTCTGAATTGATATTTCATTTACATATTTATAATGGGAATATATTTCCAGGATTTTTTAAAAGGCTTATGTTTTTATTTGAACATTTGTAAACTACATTAATGTTTCTTCGAAGTGCTTGTATGAAATTTTTATGACAAAGACTATCATGTTTTTCTTTTTTTGATAGGTTTTAGAGGAAATGAAGAGTTTTAACAACGTATCATAAATAACCTCTTGTATATTCCATCGAATTTTTGTTAAATTATATTTGTTTCATATACTGAGTTTGCTCTCACAATCTGAGAATTTTAGGATAGTGATCTATTTCCTAGCAACCAGAGATTTGGAGATTTATTCACGGTGCTTAAAAACAAAATCCAAAGTTCAATATTTTTTAGATCTATAGAATGAGTATTGTTTTTTGTGAATATGTTAATGTATATGGTTAAGAAGTTAAAATTTATGATTTTTTATTTTCATTAAAAAAACATTTATAAAATTTCCTAGGGTAATTCCATTGATTTTCTACCACCAGGCTACTACCAGACTGGTCTTACTATTGAGGTTCCCCTTCAAGGGTGATACTAGTGGGGTTCAACTATTGATGTGATAAATTAAGGGATAAACTATTTAGTGTGATAATATTTGTGAACTATGGTTGATTTTGTATTTTTATGGTGCTAACATTGGATTATCAACTATTAGGGTTCTACATGTGAGTTTATAACACAAGTGTGCTACTATTTTGTTTGGAATCGTTGGGTGATACCATTGAGATATTATCACTAGGGAGAAGCCATCGGGGTTCTACCAATGAGGTTATGCGACTAGGGTGATACTATAAGGATGTTATCCATGTGTACCTGACACATTGTGCTACCTTGGGTGTTATACTATCAGGTTTTTCCATTATTGTACTACCATAATGTGCAACCCTATGTGATGTGACCGCTTCATGATAAATCAAGAAACCATGGGCCACATGAACATTGCTACTATAATTATTTTAAATATGTTGTTTCAATATAATTTTACTTATAATTATAAAATGTCACTATATACAGTATCGTGATTCTTAAAAATGGATATATTTAATGAATATACAAAGATATAGTTAGGGAGTCGTATATAGTTCTATTTTTATGCTTCGCTGAATAAAGGATAGAAATAAAAATAGTATGTTATACACATTTGTGAAAATATAATTAAGAACAAATATTGAATTATTTTTACATGAATATCATCATTATAAAGGTCTATTTGAATCATTTTGAATGAATTATATGATAAAATATCTGGGAATTAATTATACATTTTCTTAGAGGATGTTACACTTGATTTCATGCAATCATAAATTCATGATTATTTCCTTTGATGATTTTTTCATTATCAGTAGAAAGATGGTGTTTTTATTTTATGTGGAATAATTCCAAGATTTAATACTATATAATATCCTTTCTTTATCTTGTATGTATTGATACATACTCTAGGATTAAATGTTTATAGATAAAATGTATCAAATAATAATAAATATTTTTGGTTAATTCATTATGACTTTGTGTTGCTAGAAAAGGATTTGGAAGCGATTTCCTATAGATGTTATTGAAATAACTATATCTAATTTTTTTCTAACAGATTTAATTTAATTAAAGTTACATGGTACCATAAAAAGTGTAAATTAATAATTATTATAAATGAGTAATTTTAATGGCTTGTTTGAGTGTTATTCTATGTTTTCTTATCTATATGTGTATGTTAAAATAGGATGAAAATGATTTTTTTTAAGAATAAGTGATAGCATGGAGATATATATGTTATTGAGTGGTTGTTTCAAGTGTGTTAGGTCTTGGGACATTAAGTTAATGTAATGGGTCATGTCTAGGATGTTTCCCTTTGGCCTATAGTTCATGTATGGGTTCCCCTTCAACCCATATGAGTGGGATTATCCAAAAATAAATAAAAAGAAGGCCTTTAGGACACTCATGGTAAGTAGAAGCATGATGTGTTATAAATATCAATTAAATTTAATCATTTATTTTCAAAAAATAGAAAAATAAGAAAATGATCGGTAGAATGTGGAAAACTATATTATTTTTAAAATATGAAAATGTATAAATTGTTTCTTTATTATTTTAATTCACTATCAATTTGAAATACACTTGGTGTATGTGATACAGAAAACAATCTTAATACTTTTAAATGAGATCTAAGGATCTTCCCACCTTGTTAAATTTTTTAAATATATGACAAGATAGTATAATCAATGTTTTTATCTAATCATCCCAAATAATAACTACCCACAATGAGTTGTGATCCTTTTAAATAATTTATAATCTATATATGTGTGTCTTTGATTTTTCTAACATCCAAACTCACCAAAAATAGTGCTGACGTTTTTTAAAAAGAGAAAAAATACAATTATTGAATCATTGATTCAGAAACCCATCAATGATTCATGGATAATGTGTTCCTATATAAGTACCATTTATATCATTACATAGATTTACAGGTAATTAATTAAAAATTTACCACATTTCATTGGAAACATATTTAATTTCTAATAATCTTATAATCTTGTGATTAATAAATTATTTATATGTTTTTTCATATTCTTAGAACACCTGAATTTAGGAATATAAAGGGTATGCCCTGGTAGAACTACAATGAAATGGGTAAATAATTAATCTATTTAGATGACAAGATTATGATTCCTTAGAATCATGATTTGGTAATGTTATATGAAATCATGGGGAACATCTTTGGTAATATGTTTTTTGGTACTATGGTGATAAACATAGGTGATATTATTATAAATTTATCATGTATATTTTTTTGACATATTTATAAGGTATGAATCATGTTCTTATTTTTATGTACACATGTTATACAAAATATTCTTATGAAGAAGTTATTATTTTATTCTTCATGCTTTTCATATTATGTTCCCTTACAATTTCAATCTGTTATCAAACTTCAAGACCTCCTTTTTAATTATTATATCTTTAGAAGAAATTATATGCAGTGAGTTTATGTAGGATTGGATAATAAAAACATCATTGAAAGGATCTTAATAATAGTGTAAGTTTATTTTTTACAGTGTATGTCTTGTTTTATGTACATATATTCCAAGGCACTAATCCTAAAAAAATGTTTACAAATTATTTATGTAATATTTTTTAAATGAATAATGTTATAAACATTTATGAAAAAATCGGATACCCATATTTGGTATCAAAGTAAATATTTCTTTATTAATGAAAATTGGGACTAGAAATCATTATTAATGACCCTATAGATGTCATTAAATATATGGAATCATCCATAAATTTTTTGTAACATATAGAGTGTGAGGAATTGAAAAAAAAAATCCCTGTTTCGATTCTAAATAGTGGATGTGAGTAGGAAAAAAATGTACCCAAATGTAAAAAAACGGAATAATGAGGATTGGTTATTAACTCATTTGTCACACAGTTCAGTATAAAGAGGCATATTACTACACCCCAGTCTAGACACACTAAATTTATATGTTTCATGTAATCACTTGATTTTTGCAAACAATTTCACATGTGAAGAAAGAGGAAGGTGGTTATGAAATTTAAAAATGTGAAATAAACAATGAAAATTATAATTTTATGATTATAAATTCATTATATGTGGTGAATATTCAATTTATGATTTATCCCATAAACGTATAAAATTAAAAAAATTATATACATGAGCGATTAAAAACTATTAACCCTATTTTTCTTTTCTTTAATTAAATATAGAAAATATTATGCATTTAAACATATTGGTGATTTTTTTAAATATAATTCATTTCTTGTTTAAAATTACTTATTTCCAAAAATTGATGATCATTTAATTTATGGAAGAAAAGAAACCTTAAACCACATTATTATCTTATCTATATAGTTATTTGAAAAAATTTATTAAATATGATATTTCAAATAATTTTAAAAAATCAGGTATTTTAATCACCTTTGAGAATCTATTTTTATTTTCGAAACACATTTTATTTATTAAAAATATATAAGAGTCATGGTATACTTTTTATTTTATTTATAAATCCCTTTTCTATCATCTCACTCGACAAGGTAACTCCACAATGGACATGACCATTTCTATATTTGAGATTCAAAATTCATACCAATGGATGAAAGAAATACTGAAAATTTCTTGGAAGACCCTGATAATTTAAATTAATGTTATGATTTACAATTGATTGATCAATAAGAAAAAAATTTGATGACATAATTTTTTAAAGAGGAGAATGTTAAATCCTAGAAAATTCATTCTATTAATAAAATAAACCACTCTTATAAATAACTTATATATAATTTTTTAAAATTGATTCAAAAATGAATACACATGCCACTATATTTTAATATTGAATACAACAACTATAAATATTATTGGGATATAAACACTGATGAATAATACAGTTAGTAAAAGTAAATAAATAAAATTTAATTCACCCAAGAATATCAATCATCACATACTGTGTTTAAATAAAAACATAAAAATTTGAAAATAATAAGAATTATCTATTGATTGTTTAATAAAGATTTTAAGTGCGGTAGTGATTGATAAAGTGAGAATAATGGTGAATTTATATAGAAATATGGTTAATCATTCTTATAACCATTGGTCAATATGACCATCATGAATTATGAATTTTTGAAAATATTAATGATTTTCATTATCATGTAATTTTTATAATATATCTTGGAATTTTTATTTTTAGTTATATATTCACATAGAATTGACTATTGGCATTGTATTATGATTTAGAAGTATGAACCTGAAATTTTATTCTTTTTTTCAAATTATACAGCTTTGTAATTTATGATAAAAATAAGTTCATGTATAAATTAGTAGGATTTAAATAATTGTTTTTTCAGGAAATAATATTATAAAACAATTTTAAATGATAATATAATTTAACATCATCCTAAGTAATCTTTATAATTGTCATAATGTTGTTTTCATAAAAATTATAAATTTTTAAATAATGTGTTTTATTTTATAGTGGATAATAAAATATAAATAAATTTAGTTTAATAAAATATTTATTATTTTCAGTAAAAAATAATAATAATTATCTTATGTTGAATTTTTTACCATTGTCTCATTATGTTTATTTTTTATTAAAAAAATTAAAATTGACATTTTACTTGCACCATACCTTTTATGACATCGTTAAGATGTGATCATTATTCAATCATTTATGAAACAATTTTCTAAATAAAAAAATTATTTAACATGTATAAAAATTATTGAAAATTTTATCTCACACTTATAATGATATAAATTAAATTTTGAAACAAAAATTTCAATTTCTGAGATAATTATTTTTATTTTGTAAAATAAATAAGTAGGTTTGAAGGTGAATTTTAGAATGATATTTCTCTCAAACTATATAAAATATAATTCAATCATTAATAATCTATTATTTTTGTATGAATTTATTTCACCCACAAAGTTTTTGGTTTATATATTAAAATAAACAATATTTTATCCCTCAAATCCACCCCTCCACAAGTATAATATCCACCCTTTTTAACATTCTCATGTACCTAGAGATTATTGATTATAAAATTCCCATCCCAAAATCCCTATATAGTCATCACATGATCTTCCTAGTATTCTAGGTTTCCTTTTTCAATCATTTTGAAACATCATCATGTGGTTAGAGTTTTATTAATTATCTTCTTCCATTTACAAGTGAATCACTTTTGTTATGTTGTCTTTCTAAATTAAATTTTCAAATAAACCAATACATTATATTACGTTATATTGTGTTCCATTTTATATTTTACATATGAGATGTTATTTATTCTCTCTTATTATAAACTTTTCCTAAAATGTTGCAATATCAAAATATTAGTTCATCACCCCTCATTTCCAATTACTTTTGTAAGCCTTTTAAAATTGAATTTCACTTTTTTGGGAAATGTTATTATGATTCATTGATATAATTCTATTATTATTTTATCATTGATATATAAAATTTCCCACCAATTATTAAACCCTCATTATCTGTTATGTGGATTACACATTCATATTTCCATAAAACCGACCAAAATTTAGAAAAGTAAACTAGGAATGTTTTTTAATGAAATAAAATGAATATCTATATAAAAATTAACTGATGTTTCCATATAATAGATAAAAATAGATTTCATAACCCTGAAAACTGATGGTCATTTATTAACGTAACCTACACCCTACGCATGAGTAGTTTGCCTCACCACACACCTAGCTTGACACACTTGGGGGATACTCTTTTTATAATTCACATGATATTTACAATCTATATTGATGGATTTTAGTGTGTTTATTTATATTCATATACAATTTATATATGTCTTCCATAAATGTTCCCCAAACTACTAATATAAGATATTTCATTATGTGGTTTACAACCAATATACATTTTATCACCATTGAATTTATAATTTTAGTTATTTTATATTCCCCTAGATATCCACCTTAATTCGTTTAAGGGGTTCATTCCCACTGATTTTGTTACATTCAATTATGATATTTATTAGAATATATATTTATAATTAAATTTAATTTCATTATACATTTATGTATTCTTATTTATTCCTGGTATGTTAGAAATGAAATCTCTATAGAGAACGGTTCACCACTTTATTTTTCTTGCATTGTCATCAGTTTTGTATGGCATCACCTATAATGCTTCTTCCATGAGGATTTACATGTATTTCTAGTTTTATTTTAATATTTTCACCTAGATACCCATACATAAATTTAATGGGGAAAATATTGATTAACCACATACAATTTTCAATATAGACAATATACTATAATATTTATTATCATTATTGAAGGGTATTTACCAAGAAAATTAAAAACTTCATTAGATATAAATATAATTTACAATAAGATTATAGTATAAATATTTCGTATATTTAAATATGATTTCATCTATTCATTAATAAATTATTTATTATTATGATGTGTGCACCCAGATATCACTCCAATGCAACATGTAAAGAATTAATATTAAAAGATGAGAGAATTTTGACCCCAGATAAGCATAACATGGTAATGTCATATTATAATTTTTGAACAAAATTATTTATATTTTTCTGGAATCTTTGGTGATGTAACATTCTGATAATATTTTTAATGTCTCGTGTTTCTGATGTAGCCACATTTCTATTTAATTCACCACATTCCTCTATTCATGTACTAACATTATTCCACATGTTATTATGTACATGTTCATATTTTCTGAATTTTATTTAACTTATGATGTTATATTTGATTATTTATACCTTGTTTGGATATATTATCACCAATTTTATTGATAAATTTCCCCAATAAATAATATGAAGTTATTTTATCTTAGATGAAATATTAAAGGATCTATTCTACATTATTGAAATCTATATTAGGTTTCATTTTTGTACCATGTATGTAATATTTATTGTATCTCTTTTCCAATAAACTAAACCTCAATGTTTATTCAATGTTTTTTATGAGCAAACATTTCACAGAATAATGATAAAAAATTTTCATAGAAGACTTTGTTTTCCATATAATCATCCCTTATTGGATAAAATAAATGGGGTTATGGCACAAAAAGGTTGGTTTTTGTTATTTACCTAATTTTATATGGATCTGTAATTAAATTATGGTCACATTGGTAATATGGATGAATGATAATGATATTATAATGATTGAAGGAAATATATACCTTTAGGAAAGGGGGAATAATTTCATTGGATTTGTGATTTGATGGTGTAAGTTCGGAGCTTTAAAAAAATATAACAACTTCAGGAATGAAATAAATAGATTCATGAGGAATATACCCCCTTTTGGATGGATTTTGAAGGTGGATAATACAATTTTTAATTCTTTTGGGGCGATCCTACAAATAATTAATGTTATGAATAGAATCCCACTTATTTTGTGTAATAATGTTTATTTTAATGAAAGAGGGACATTAAATACAAGTTAATATAATGGTTTAAGAATGTTATAATTATTTTTTACACTATATGGATGTAAACTTGGCCACATTGTTTAAATTTTATATTTAAGAAATTCTATAGCATGAATGATGCCAAAAAATTGAATTAATTGAGGATTATAGATATGGGTATACTACATGAATTACTAACCAAATAATTCATTTATGAGAAGAAACTAAAATTTGGGAATTAATCTTAATAGGAGGCACAATCTATTTAATAGATTAAAATTCCCTACTAGACATGGGAGGTTATATATAATTTTTGAGGGATACAACATCTTTCACTAATGTCTTGTTATTAACCCTAGCATAGATTCCCTCTACAATATTAATAATTTAATGGAGAATAAATAAATAAATAATCATTTAGAGTTTCTACTACAATCCCCATGATTATCTACTTTAGTATCATGGGAATACAGAATTTCAAACTGTTCAGGTGTCCTAGTGGTCTGAAATATTGAGTAAGAGAATGTTTTTATCTAGGGAATACATGATTAACATGGTGTGTTCCAGTGTGAAAACCCTAATCAAATTGATCCCTTGTTCTTATATGATTCAAAATGTAGCACTTTTCGGGTTTCCCTAGTGAACTTACTCATGGGTTGATCAGATGTCATGTACATTGGAATTTATGTGATAAAAGGATTTAGAACCCCTTGGTTGGTGTAGTAACCATGGTAGGTGAACAAAGAGATGTACATCAATACATTATATGTTATATGTTAATAAATTTGTATAGTTTGTAGGATCGTGGAGGGTTAATATTTATAGGGTCATCGAGAAGGTAGATAATCATCCAGAGGTGTGTGTGGAAGACTCATCCCCCAATTTTGATAACATTATCCAAATAAATGTAAAGAAATAACCTTGAAAGGTTGGTCGGCCCACTTGGTATATTCACAATGATGGAAGATCAACATTTTAGAAGCATAATGAACTGTTAGACCCCTGATGATATGCATGATTAAGGATGTAAACTCAATAAAAATATGAAAAGGTATAATATTCTATACTACACATGATGGAAAGGAGACACACATGAAGGTGATGACTCGGTCATCATCAAATTGGACTTACATTAGAAATAATTTCACAATGCTCGTAAATGTTTTGAACTGCCTCTTGCAGAATGAAATGCCCACATTTTCTCCAATCCTTTATGTTCAACTTCTTATTCCCTTTATCTTATAAATTTAAATCATAAGTAATTATAGGAATATTTTGGGTAATCCATTTTTAAAATTGGTTTATGAACGATAATGTGTGTGAGGCCCATGGTTTCTTTTCCTAACATTCATCCACAATTGTGGGTTACCAATGAGAAATTAATTGGAAATTTAAAGCATGTGTGAGTATAATTTATAGGTTGATGGTAGAACATTTTGGGATCGTGTCTCATATTTTCATGGTTGAACAAGATATGGGGAATTCTTGATCTATTTCATCTTGGGTGAAAATTTTTGAGGGTATGGTTTTCGTCCATGATTCCTCATCATATAATTGTCATGTAAATGTATGGTTGGGTTATTAACAGACAAGGTAGTTAGGGGAATCTATGGGATATATTCTATATTTTTTAGATTAGAGAGTCTCTGGGAATCAAAATATTTCTCCCCACTATATAATGATCAATATTCCTTAAGATATGGTTATTATGAGGATATAAATAGTGGCACATGTAAATTACCACACAATAGCTTATGAATCCCACAGTCCATGTAATGAGGTGTGAGGAATTTGTAAGAAGTGAATATTGGGAACAAAAATATTTACAGTATCTATTTTAAAGAGACAATTCCTCCCATGTCATTTTAAAAATTATTATTGGAGGCATGGATTATATTAGAGGGAACAAACATCTGCATTCTTGATTCCACCAACTTACCTCATAAAAAATTTATTCTATGAGAATAGAAAGTGGATTTTACCCTCATTGTTGATATTGTGCTACCCATTTTTTTGTGTGGATATAATTACTTTCCAGCATGGTTATTCCAATTTATCATCATAATTTATTAGCCATTTGGAGACTCGCACAATGATCATATAGTCTCCAGTTTCCATATTTTCAACACATGGTATCGACATTGTTACTATGTATACATTTTGTCCTTACCATTATTCCTTGATTTCGTAATATAATTTTTGAAGGTGACATAAT
Organism: Viscum album; assembly: GCA_963277665.1. Lineage (NCBI taxonomy): Eukaryota > Viridiplantae > Streptophyta > Magnoliopsida > Santalales > Viscaceae > Viscum > Viscum album. The sequence goes on from OY728156.1 coordinate 1,029,028,229, forward strand.
TTTTGTAGGAATGAATATTATAAGTCTTGGATTCTAAATATATTCATATTTTAAAATCAATAAATGATCCTAAAAGTATAAATTGTGTTACGACGAATTCTAGGGCTGACCAATGATACAATGTCATTCCATAGAATGTATCCTTATGGAATATTCTAATGAAAATTATTTGAGGAAATATATTTTATAATAGAAAACCCATATATAAATTTTTTCTAGAAGATCTTGTTCAAATTCATGCCCCCAATCCAAAAAATTTGTATGTGCGGTTTACGCCTTCCATAGATCTTATTTTTGAAATCATCTCTACATAAGGCCAATATTTAAAAAATTATCACCCATGGAATGATAACATCCAATAAAACACTCCAGTCACTTATGGATATCCATATTAGTGCTAAAAATATATTCTTGTTACTACCCATCTATTATATATTATTTTCTACGAAAGCCCAATAGTGGGTGAACCTTGATTTGTTATATAGGATATGTTTTTTGATTTTAAAATTAATGGGATCATTCTTTTGGGTTACACTACTTATATTTACTATTGACATAACTAAAAAAACTAATCAACCTATATGAAGGTGTATGATTCTCCCAATTGATGATATAACAACCATAGAATCATAACTAATGTTTCTTAGTCGTAGGTGTTTGGGTACCACCTACTTCTACATACCACTTGGTGAGGTCAGTATTGGGTTTTGAGATATCTAGTAACTATAGTGAATCTTGATCCATTTGATGATATATGATAAATTCCTTATTGAACACAATGCTTGATAAAATAATATACAGAACACTAGACTAAAGAAAAATATACACATTGTATTGAAATGAATTTTAACCCCCCATACTTTACATACATTGTTATTACATCAGAATTGAAGCATACTTATTACAACATATAACAAAACTATAGTAGGACCATATAGGTATAGTGTCTTTAGAAACTAGGAAACGTAAATAACTGGTTCATAAAGCATCTACATTGTCTCCCATTTATTTCATCATATCTATAGTCCCTTTTTGGCATATCATACTTAATACCCTTATTCCTGACGTGGGGAAAAGAAAACATTCAAAAGTGTTAGCTCAAATTCTCAGTAAGGGTAAACAAAATAAATATCAATCATATCATATTCATAAGAACATAACATTTTTAATATCTTATGATGCAAAAGATATCATAATAACATAACATGGGATAAATCATAGTAATGAAATGTAATCCCAATAATCATAACATAAAACATGAAACATTATAGCATACGCACATAATCATATAAAATCATTTCATATTAGCCAATACTCATTGCCAAAACTATCATAGCGGACAAAGTCCATTTCTGAACTGAGTTCACTCCCTGTTCCAGTCCTATATCACTAAACCGGTTTAACTTCCTGTTCTAGCCATGTCAATCTCATGAGATATAAATATTCACCGAATGCATTGGAGGGAGATATAGGCCCCAACCATATCATAATGAAAGCATTCTTATATGTTCTCCAAAATCATAAATCATAGATCATATCATAACCCATGTAGTAAAAATCGGATTCTTAAACATCGTGACTTTATAAAACAATTCATATAAGATAAAGAACACCATAAAAATAATTCCATCATAACATAATCAAATAAATTTAATAATAAGGATATAAAGATAACCCTATATTATCATTGATGGAAAATTATTTTGATAAAACACTTGAACCCCATTCTTGACGAAAATTTCCTTTCTACTTCAAAAACTTTTTTTCTTTCTTAACATGTCATAAAATTTTAAACTAAACGAAGCTAATTAAAAATAAACATAAAAACTTGTAAATTGAGATTCATGAAAATAATTTTCTAATGACTCATAAAAATCCATTCATGCCATATAAGTTTAAAATAACATTCTTCTCGTAATTTGGCCGGAAAAGACAAAAAGTGTCTCGTACTGAAAACATCAAAATATTAATTTCATATCTTTCACTAAAAATTAACCAATAGTTAAAATTGTATTTAAACAATTGTAGGAAGATAGAAATAATGTTAAATATTGAGGAAACATGGATGTGGATGATAAATATTCCCTAGTAAAATCTTTTGTATAAACAATCTCGGATAAAAATGAGATTGTGACATTTTCCCTTACCTTAGGTCTGATATGCTTTTTACATATCCAAACCTCATTTATAATGATTTTAAATAATTTCATTGAATTATTACAGAATAATATTCATTATTATGATATCATATATTATCATATTCTTATCTTCTTGTTAGTAATATTTCATTGCTACTTGTTATTCGGGTGTTCATTGGTTTATATTCTTATGCATGTTTTGTCAAATAAATTGTTATTCCTATTTTTAGGATATAGATAACACATTTAACTAATGGTATTAATGTAATATATATCATATATATTCATTCAATTCATTTATATAATCATTATTCAATGAATATCATGTAGAACGAGTCGTATCATATCGTAGAGACGGTAGGCCGTACGTACGCACGAGAGATGATATCATTCCCATGATCGTGGAATTGTATTGAAGTGTATCTATACTATTTAAGAATAAATATAACTTTAAAATAATCATATATAGTTATTCTTTACACCATTATACCCATCCAAGTAAGGTGGTGGTGGAAAACATATAACACCACGACGTGCAGACGGTTTTCCGTACGTACGCACGTGCGGTGATTTTGTTTTCCGTAGGATGGATAGAAGGTGAAATAGGATTATTTCGTATTTAAAATAGCATATCATTATATTAGTGATACTGATGTTATTACATCATAATGAAACAACTAAAGAAGAGGATGTAGAATAAGAAATTAATTTGAAATAATCGGTAACAGATATTACATCATCTCCGACACGCCTCTTTGAAACCTCCTCTTAGGGCACTAAAATATGTACTTGAAGAAAACCAGGACCACTAGTATGTTTCTAAGGAAGTTGATAAGTGAATTTTCAGGGTTTTTCCAAGCATGAAGGCTCAAAATGGTGTGAGGAGAGGGAGGAGGTGCCCTTTTATAAGGGAGGAGAGGGGCACCTTTGGTATTATAAGAAATATTAATTTATAATAAATTCCAACACCACATAAAACCCTCCAAAAATGACTCAAATTTAAATATTATATCAGATAGAGTTGTAATGTCATCAACCAATAAAATTTAGACAAGTTTTGAATTTATTATAAACATTATCAACTTGATTTATCCTTATATAATCTATTTAAATTTATTTTTGGTAATAATATTGTAAATTTTAAATCATTATAAATAATTAATTATATGTTGTTAATTGACCATAATTGTATACTTTATTAAATATTTTGTCATATAAATTTTAATTTGTAATTTTTAAATATTTTTGTGATTTTTAAACAATTTCATAATATGTAATTTTTATAAAATAACAATAGTGTAATTTAAGACAGTATTCATTTATTTGAATTTAAATTAAATATATAAAGAAGATATGTTCGAACTAAAAGATTTAATAGATTAATAAAATGTCATTTGTATCAATAAAATGAGTTGAGCACATTAAATAGTTCATATAATACTTATTTTAATACATTTAAAATCATTAATTTGATATTTCAATCAATAAAATAATTACAACATTATTATTGTGTCATAATTAATGATAATTATTTAATCCCTAAAAATTATAAATAAATTCATATGTTGTAGATAATTTTATTAGATTTCTTGGTACTATTTATATCTGATGTTTTATGATGTTTATCACTATGTTAAAATTATTAAAATTATAAGATTTAAGAGAGTGATGTGTTGTCACTTTTTTTGGTTTTAATAATAATAATTTTATTTCATCGTTAAAATTCCATGAAATGATTCTAGTCTGACCCTTAGGTGATATTTGTCGACTTTTATTCATCAAATAGGAATTTGTCCAGTATTAGGGTAATTTTATAATCTTATATTTACCCTTAATTACCAGATTTACCTTTAACTATAGTAAAAAAAAATTATCGTAGTTACTATTCATAATATCAAGAAAATAAAATTAACCTATTAACAAAATTTGGACCCACTAAATTAAAATATAGAATTGAATTTTAAAAATTCAAAACACAAAATTTGCAGTAATTTATTTAAAATTAATCCCGTTGTTAAGAAAACGGGTTGTAAAAGTTAAAAGATTTCCAAAGATTGAAATGTTTTTACCTATGAATTAAATGTAAGATTAATGGTAATGAAATAAATTTTATTAAATGGTAAAAATATATTATATTAATACAATAAAACCCTTAAATATTATAACTTAACCATATAAATTATTGCGATGAAAAATGTTGTTTTTAATTAAAATATAGCGTGTTTTTACTATTCATTAAAATAAGAAAGTTATCAGAATAATATGAAAAATTTATCCAAAGTAAATTTTTATATCCTTATTCCAAAGAAGAATTTTTTTTCCAAATTGATCTTATTAACATTTCAAAAACTATATTTAATGTGGGTGCACCATCAAAATTCGGCATAACTACATTTATTGAAAAATACTTATTTTACCTGAAATATTTATTTTGTTCTCATACCATGTTCTAGAAAATTTGTAAGATGAATAATAATGTCATAAAATTCAAAATTTAGTTAATACTATTCATAATGTATATTTATATTATATTTTTAATAACATATTTTTGTTTACTGAAACTCGATATTACATACAACACACGCTGTCAAGAAAGGTTGCTTTTGTGTATAACGTAAGCTAATCTTATTTTGTGTGTAGTGAAATATTCCATTGATGTTTCATATAACATAAGACATTAAAGAAATATAATTATCATAAAATATCATGGTGTTACATTGTACCCCCCTTTAAATTAATTTCACCCTCAAAATTCGTCACTTCATAACAAACAGATGAGGATACCTCTCCCTAATCATATCCTCAAGCTCCCATGTAGCTTCTTCTAATTGGTGGTTCCTCCATAAAACATTAACCAAGCGAGTGGTCTTTTTTCACAGAACTTTTTCACTACGATTCAGATTCTCTATCGGTTATTCTTCATAAAAAATTTCTTGCTCTAGTGGTACAACATCTGAGCTAAGTACATTTGAAGGATCAGGTTTGTACTTTCTCATGAGAGATAAATGGAATACATCATGAACTTGAGAGAGATTAGCTTGAAGTGCCAATTGGTAAGTTACCTTCCCAACACGATCTAGATTTCAAAAGGACTTATATACCTAGGGCTCAAATTTCCCTTCTTTTCCAATCTCATTACTCTCTTCCAAGGATATATTCGTAAGAACACTTTATCACCCACTTCAAACTCTAGGTCTTTTCTTCGGTTATCTGCATAACTTTTTTTGTTGACTCTGAGCTACTCTTATGTGTTGTTGAATAGATCATACATTTTCTTCCATCTCATCAACAAGATCATGTACTAATAGCTTTCTTTCCCCGACTTTATCCCAGGAAGTTAGATATCAACATTTCGTCCATAGAGAGCTTCATAAGGAGCCATCTGAATTCTGGAGTGAGAAATATTTTCATAAGAAAATTATACAAAAGGTAGGTGTTGATCCAATCCACCTTTTAATTCCATAGAGTATCTCTCAACATGACGTTTGGAGTTTGAATTGTCCTCTTAGACTAACCTTCTGTCTGAGGATGATAAGCAATGCTGAAACTCAACTCTGTATCTAGATTATGCTGATGAATTCACCAAAACATCGAGGTAATCCTCGGATCCCGATCAGATATAATGGAAGGTGGTACTCTGTGAAATCTTACCACTTCCATTACATATATCCTGTCAAGATTACCAAGAGAATAATCTTCTCTAATAGAAATGAAGTGTTCCGACTTCTTAAGACGATAAACTATAACCCAGATAGCATTATTGACTTTGGATGTTTTAGGAAGTCCAGTGAAAAATTCCATAGTGATGTTATCCTATTTCCATTCTGGTATGGGTAATGGTTGTAAAATCCCCTTAGAAATCTGTCTCTCAGCTTTATCTTGCTGACAAACCAAGCATCGAGAGACATATTCAACAACATCTCTATTAATTCCATCCCACTAGAAGTACTATTTCAGGTTCCTATACATCTTTGTGCTTCCATGATAAATAGAGAATGAAGAACTATGAGCCTCATCCAGCAGCTCCTTCATTATTTCTGGGATGGGAGGAACAAAAACCCGATTCCTGATCTTTATTATCCCATCTCAATCAATGTTGAATTCAGGAAATTTTTTCACATACTTTTGTAACTATACATCTTTTTTTTGGGCCTCTTTAATTATAAAATGTATAGATGGTTGAACATTCATTTCTGAAAGATAAGACTTTACCCCTTAAATTATAATTCCAAGATCCATCCTTTGTAAATCCATAACTATTGGATCTTGTGTTATCCTCATAATGGATAAGCTAGCATGGTCATGTCGACTTAATGAAACTGCCACCTTGTTTGCTTTCCCATGGTGATAATTAATTGAGCAATCGTAGTCCTTAATCAACTTCAACCATCTTCTTTGGCGCATATTCATCACATTTGGTGTGAAAATATACATTAAATTTTTATGATCAGTATAAATATGACACCTTTCACCATAATGGTAATGCATCCAAATCTTTAATGCAAAGATTACCTCGGCTAACTCTAAATCATGAGTTGGGTAATTTTTCTCATGGATTTTCAACTGTTGTGAGGAATAAGATATCACCAAATCATTTTTCATGAGAACACACCCCAATCCCTTCTTGGATTCATCACTGTAGATCACAAACCATTCTCCACTACAAGGTAGTTTGACCATGGGTGCACTAGATAACCTACATTATATCTCCTTGAAATTCTCTTCACACTCTTCCGTCAAAACAAACTTAACTCCTTTTCGAGTCAACCTAGTGGGTGGATTCGATAATCATGAAAAATCTTTCAAAAAAAGTCAATAATATCCCGCCAAGCCCAGAAAACTTCAGATCTCAATTAAGGTTTTTGGTCTCGACCATCTTTCGATAAACTCTGTTTTTCTTGGATCCACAGATATCCCCTCTTTTGAGATTATGTGACCCAAAAATGAATCATTTTGAAGCCAAAATTCACACTTGGTAAATTTTTCATAAAGATTCTCCATTCTTAGGGTTTTTAATACAATTCTCAAGTGATCTTAATGTTCTTCCTTGCTCTTTGAATAGGAAGGAATATCGTCTATAATGACTACCACAAACTGATCAAGATAGTCTCTAAAGACTCTATTCATTAGATCCATGAATATAGAAGGGTCATTAGTAAGACCAAATGAAATCACTATAAATTCATAGTGTCCATACCTTGTACGGAAAGCCATCTTTGGTATATCCTCCTTTTTGACCCTTAATTGATGATACCCTGAATGAAGATCAATCTAAGAAAAGTATTGAGCTCTGCATAGTTGTTCAAATAATTCATCAATGCATGGGAGAGGATATTTGTTCTTGATATTGATCTTGTTAAGTTCTCAAAAATCAATGCAGAGTCTCATTGATCCATCTTTCCTCATAATGAACAAAACAAGTGCTCCCTAAGGTGATCCACTAGGGCATATGAATCCCTTATCAAGATTCTCTTGGAGTTTCTTCTTTAATTCCTGCAACACAATAGGGGCCATTCTATAAGGTGTCTTTGAAATAGGCATAGCACACGATATGAGTTCTATTGAAAACTCAACTTTACAATTTGGTGGAAGACCTGGAAATTCCTCTGGAAAAGCATCATCAAACTCTTGTACAATGGTTGTATTCTTAATGGTGAGTTTCTCACCAACCATTTGAGATAAATAACCTTCATTTATTGGAATCAACACCCATAAGATGGAAGAAATCTCCAATGGAAGGTCATGTTCATCATTGCATCGATAGATGATCATAGATTGATCTGGAATATGGAATATGACTTCCCTTATTTGGAAATTGATATTAGATCCATATAAAGAAATCCAATCCATGCCAAGAATCACATAAAATCCACTATAGAAATGATCACAAGATTTGTAGGAAGCACTTTCCATCAACTGTCAATTGGAGAAGAATTATAAACATTTGATGCGACCGTTGTGCCATTAGGACTTGTCACAGCTAACTGAACATCTAATTATTGAGGTAATACGGTGATAACCTTAGAAAATTATTTAGAAATAAAGAGTGGGTGGATCCATAATCAAATAAAACATTTTCTACTTCATAGTGGATGGTCAGTGTACCTTTTAGCACTTCGTTATCGTACTCCACAACGTTGATGGTAATTTCATGTGACTATCCTTTGTCTATGGCCTTAAGAGTTTGTTGACATCGATCATCACTAACATCCCTTGGATTTGGGAATTTATTGGTTTAATGCCCCATATCCATTCACATGAAACATTGAAGTGCAAGAGGTGCATTCTGTGTATCCCTTATCCTTGTTCGCATCATTAGACATCTTCTTCCAATTATTTCGACATTCAACTGCCTGATGGACTTCTTTTCCACACTTAAAAAACCATTTTATTATCCCTTTAAGAAAATACCCACCATGTTTCTTTCCACAATTTGATCATAAGGGAAATATCATATTCTTTTCATTGTGGTCTTTATATTTTCCTTTGAATTCCACTTTTCTCTACTTATCAAACCCATATGACTGATGCGTTACTCAAATATCCATCTCAACCTTAAGATCTCATCGAACAATTTCTTGTAGCTATTAAAGTCCCTTATGGATAAAGCCCTTCAAATACTTGGTTTTAAGCTACTAAAGAATCGATCGATTTTACTTTCAGGTTGGATAATAATTCCATGGTGTACCTTGAAAGTCTTGTAAACTTTACTTCGTAGGTACACACAAATTCATCATGTTTTTCATCAGTTCAAGAAACTCCATATCCATATTTTTTCGATGTATACAAGGGAAGTACTTATTGAAGAATCATTTCATGGACTCGTCCCATTCCGTGGACTCAATTTCATCCCTTTTCCTCGTATTCTTGATAATATTCCACCATTGATCTGATTCACCTACCAAATGATATACTGCTAAGTTGACTTTATCATGCTCAGAACATTGACGGAACAAAAATATCTTTTCAGTGGTACTGATCCATTGTTCACCCACTAATGGATCAGAAGACCCACTGAATGAAGGTGGACGATGCCTCATGAAGGATTCGGTAGAATTTTGCTTCTTCATTTCCATGTTTGGAAGTCATGCAAGATTCATATCATGAGAAAGTTGTGTGAGCATGGCTACATGATTTTTCATTCCAGCACCCATAATGTTTGGTTGCTCATGGGGCCAATCATTGCATTGCCCGTCGCATTCAGTATTAACACGGTTCCATCAAGTTCTAACCATTGACTAAAACTAAGAAGCATAGTGTGAGAAACACTAATTACAATAAGAAATCCACATAATCAGAAATAAAATATCACACTTTAGGTCATATCATAGGCTATTCATGGCAATTTATAAAATACTAAGATTATGTTCTATTCTTAGAAATATTGTTAGGGTTATTACTAAGGCATTTAGATCCTAGTTTCCAAAGGTTGACTATAACTTTCCTCTGATATCATCTTTTACAACCCATATATCATATACATTTTTATTACATCATAATTGAAGCATACTTATTACAACATATAAAAAAAACATGGTAGGACCTTATAGGTATAGTGTGTTTAGAAACTGGGAAACATAAACAACAGGTTCATAATGGATCTATATTGTCTCTCATTTATTTCATCATATCTAGAGTCCCTTTTTGGAATATCCTACATAATACTGTTCATCTTGACCTAGGGAAAAGAAAAATACAAAACGGTGAGCTCCAATACTCAGTAAGTGTAAACAAAAGAAATATCAATCATATCATATTCATAAGAACATAGCATTTTGAATATCTTAACCTACAAAAGAGATCATAATATCATAACAATGGATAAATTATAGTAATGAAATGTAATCCCAATAATCATAACATAAAACATGAAACATTGCGACATAGACACATAATCATAGAATATCATTTCATATTAGTCAAGACTCATTTCCATGACTATCATAGTGGACAATGTCCATTTCTGAACCGAGTTCACTCCTCGTTCTAGTCCTGTATCACTAAACTGGTTTAACTTTCCTTTCCAGCCATGTCTATCTCATGAGATATAATTCTTTACCCAATGAATTGGATGGAGATATAGGTCCCACCCATCTCATAATGAAACCATTCTTATGTGTGCCACAAAATCATAAATCATATATCATAGCAAAAACCATGTAATAAAAATGGGATTCTTAAACATCATGACATCATAAAAAAAATCATATATGATAAAGGACTTCATAAAAATAATTCCATCAAAACATAATCAATTCAATGTAATAATAGGGATAGAAAAAAACCCTATATTATCTTACATGTAAAATTATTTAGATAAAACACTTGAACTCCATTCTTGAGGAAAATATCCTTTCTAATTCAAAAACATTTTTCCTTTCTTAACATGTCAAATAAATATAAACTAAAAGAATTTATTTAAATATAAACTTCAAAACTTGTAAAGTACGATTAATTGAAATAATGTTCTATGGACTCATAAAAATCCATTCATTTCATAAATGTTAATAAAAACATTCTTCTCGTACTTTGGACGGAAATGTGAGAAAGTGTGTTGTACTAAAAATGTCAAAAGTTTCATTTCATGTCATTTACTAAAAATTGAAAAATAATTAAAATTTTATTTAAACAATTTTAGGATGATAGAAATAATGTTACATATTTACAAAACATGGATGTGCATGATAAATATGCCCCAGTAAAATCTGAAGTATAAACAATCTCTGATAAAAATGAGATTCTGAGATTTTCCCTTACCTTAGGTATGATATGCTTTGTATGTATCTGAACCTCATCTATAATGATTTTAAATAATTTCATTGACTTATTATAAAATAATATTTATTATTATGATATCATATATGATCATATTCTTATCTTTTTATTATTAATATTTCATTGCTACTTGTTATTCGGGTGTTCATTGTTTTATGTTCTTATGCATGTTTTGTCGAATAAATTCGCATTCCTCTTTCTAGGTACTACATAACATAATTAAAGAATGTTGTTAATGTAGTATATATCATATTTATTCATTCCATTCATTTATATAATCAATATTCAATGAATATCATGTAGAACGAGTCACAACACATCTTGGATACAGTAGGTCGTACGTACGCACGAGCGATGATATCATTCCCATGATCGTGGAATTGTATTGAAGTGTATGTATACTAATTCAGAATCAATATCCCATTACAATAATCATATATAGTTATTCTTTACACCATTATACCAATCCAAGTAAAGTGGCGGTGGAAAACATATTACACCATAGCGTGGAGACGGTATTCTGTACGTACACACGCACAGTGATTTCGTTTTCCGTTGGATGGATAGAAGGTGAAATATGGTTGTTTCAAATTAATAATAACATATCAGTATATGAGTGATACTGATGTTATTAATTCATAATGAAACAACTAAATAAGAGGAAGATGAAGAATAAATAAATTTGAAAGAATCAGTAACATATATTTTCTCTTCCTCGACACGCCTCTTTGAAACCTCCTCTTAGGGCACTAAAATTGGTCTTTGAATAAGACTAGGACCTCTAGTATGTTGCTAGGGAAGTTGATAAAGGATACTGGGCAGGGGTTGGATGAGCTTGAAAGCTCAAAATTGTGTGAGGAGGAGAGGGAGGCGGTGCCCTTTTATAATGGTGGAGAGGGGCACCTTTGGAATTATAAGATATATGAATTTATAATAAATTCCAACCCCACATAAAACCTCCAAAAATATCTTGAATCCAAATATTAGATGATATAGGCTTTAAATATCATCAAAAAATAAAATTTTGATAAGTTGGGAATTTATTTAAAACATTTTCAACTTGATTTATCCTTATATAATCTATTTAATTTTATCCTTATATAATCTATTTAATTTATAATTTTAAATATTTTTTTTATTTTTAAAAAATTTTATAATATTTAATTTTTATAAAATAACAATAGTTTCAATTTTGACAATATTCATTTATTTGAATTTAAACAAAATAAATACAGAAGATATGATCGAATTAAAAGATTTAATAGATTCATCACATGTCATTTTCATCATGAAAATTAGTGGATCACATTAAATAGTTCATATAATATTTATTTTAGTACTTTTAAAATAATTTATTTGATATTTCAATCAATAAAATAATTTCATCATCACTATTGTGTCATTATTAATAATAATTATTTAATCCCTTAAAATTATAAATAAATTTATATCATGTAGATAATTTTATTATCTTTCTAGGGACTATTTATATCTGATGTTTTATGTTGTTTATCACTAAATTAAAATTATTACACTTACAAGTTTTAAGAGAGTGACATGTTGTCACTTTATTTGGTTTTAAAAATAATTATATTATTTCATGGTAAAAAGTCAATGAAATGAATATAGTCTGACCCTTAGGTGATATGGGTCGACTTGTATTCATCCAATAGGATTTTGGCAAGTGTTATGTTAATTTTATAATCTCATATTTACCCTTAATTACAAGATTTACCTTTAACTGTAGTAAATAAAAATTACAGTAGTTACTATTCATCATATCAAAACAATAAAAGTAACCTATTAACATAATTCGGATCCAATGAATTCAAATATATAATCCATTATTAAAAATTCAAATCACAGAAGTTGAAGTAATCAATTATCTATACTAAACTAGGCTTTCTCCTTGCTTACGTGTCACCTCACCATGCATCCACGTCACCATTAATTTTCTATTCATCCCTACAAATCCAGAAAATTAACACACCTTCCATCCCCCGATCGGGATTCCCATCTGTCTCCCCTCTCCGCTCTCCCCACACTCCCTTTCCCTCTCCCCTCCCCATCGCCCCTAGTTTCCTTGTCTCCTCCCCGATTCTCCTCTCCCGCCCCCTTCCTGATTATCCCATGCATCCTGCACTGCTCCCCTCCGTGAATCCCCTCTTAATCTCCCGCCAAACCTAAATGCATATCGCTACGCTGCCTCGATTCATCACTCCATATTATGGTTTTGGTTTCTTTATCAATTCCATCCCATTCGCAGTGATGCTCATAGGGTTGCGCCTCGAAATTTACCTCCACTCTGTCGTTTCAGCCTCCATAGTCAGATACCTCTACCTCCTCAACTACAATGTGTGTGTTCAGCTTCTCGGCCTCCTCCGACACGTTCCCTGTATCATCCTAATCTATCTCTATTTCCTTCTTTGCTTCAGCCTGCTCTGCATCCTTAATCTCCAAATCCATCCCATGTGGATCCTATGCCTACTCTGATTAAATAGTAGTGACCATATATCGTAGTAGATTTTAATATGCTTCAAGATGATACTATTGGCATTGATTAAGGGTTATTTCAAAAGATTGGTTGTCAGAAACTGTTAATAGAGGGTCAAGGAGCTCTGCATCAGCTAATGTCTTGGCTCGGTAACCCATTTATCGACTCTCTTTACTTCCTCAACAACCCTTGACATTTTCATTAGATTTCATTCATTCTAGGTTTCCATGTTGTTAACTGTTTCATTGAGCATTGATTTGTTTTTCGTTTTAGTGTTTTTTGGGCTATGTAAATCTGCTTTCATGGAAATGTTCTGAGCTTATATATGCATAGAGATTTGATTGTGTTTGGCGTCATGTTCATTGAATTTCTTTTTGTTGGATGTGAGGTATGAGTTTGTTCCTATTTTATCATCTTATTGAAAACATAGTGCTCCCTAATTATTGGCGTGATTAATGACAATGGATTTTTCCTTCAGGAAATAAGAACTGATCGGTGTCTACTATTTCAGCCTGATCACTACCCGTGATTTCATAGGCTCCTGAAACATTGTTTTAAATTTTATATTAGGGAAAAATATAATTTTTGATTCATTATATTTACATTCTTACAGGTTATGTTTTAAACGAGCCTGATTAAAATTAAGGTAACTTTAAAATGGCTGAATGGTTTGTTTTTTTTTTAATTTTCAGTAACATTTTGGTTGTCTAAATTTGCATGGTGGTGAGCATTTTCATGAGTAAAAGAGGCTGAAATTGGTGCTATTATGTATGTTTTATATCTAAAAATGATGTTTGTATTTCTAACCTTCTTTATATTCATTCATTAACTTGATTTTCATTATGATGAATATGCTTTTGCAGGAGATGAAGTCTCATTCACCAGGATATCTTCAAAACTATTGCTTTCTTGACACACCTAAAGGATGTTACCAAAAGGGTATTAGAGTTGGTGTAGGGACAAGGTATGTATCTTTATACATTTAATGAAATTGTAGTCATTTATTAAATACATTAAATAATAAATTATAAAATTTTATTTTTTTAAATGTGATTTTCATTTCCTATTTTGATTTCCAATCTTTCTTTAGGGAAATAGTTCAGGTTATATTTTTCTTCAATGCATGAAATAAAATTAAGGTAACATTTAAATGGCTGAATGGTTTGGTTTTTTTTAAATTTCAGTAACATTTTGGTGGTCTCTATTTTCATGGTGGTGAGATTTTTCAAGAATAGAAGAGTCTGAAATTGTTTTTATTGTTTATGTTTTATAACTAAAAATGTTGTCTGTATTTCTAACCTTCCTTATATTTATTATTTATCTTATTTTTCCTTATGATGGATACTCCTTTGCAGAATATGAAGTCTCATTCACCAGGATATCTTCAAAACTATTCCATTCTTGACACACACACAAGATGGTACTAAAAGGGTATTCGAGTTGGTAGAGGTAAAAGGTATGTATCTTTATACATTTTATGAAATTATAGTCATTTTTTAAATTAATTTAACAATTAATTCTAAAATTTTATTATTTTGATTTTGATTTTCATTTCCTTTATTGATTTCCAAACTATCTTTAGGGGAACACTTTACTTTATACTATTCTTCAAATATTGAGTTGAGCATCAAACACTGAAGTAGTAAGTGACCAGCTTATGCATATAATAACTACTGACCATCTAAATTGTTTCTAATTAGGGATGAAATATCATTTAATTATTTCATTGCTACTTCAATAGAACTATAATTCATAATTTTTATAGGATGAACCAGTTTTAGCTTCAAATACATAAATTGTGAGACATTAAGAAACATTTAGTTTCTCCTTTGAAACAAAATTCAAAATTTTTAAGAAGATGATTGATTCAATCTACTTATGATTGTTTACTATGACTACAATAGGTTGATGTGGATAGTTTCATATTTGTCTTTAGTATGTATTGAATGAATCCATGTAGGATATGAGGGTTGATTACTTAATATGGAGAAGGTCATCATAAAAAACCCTGAGTCTCAATACGGAAGGAGATGATGTTCTATTATGTTTCTAATTTTATGTTTTCATTGTTCATCATATGTATAGTTTGTAATTTATCATTTTTCTACGTGAAAATTTATATTTCAATAATGGTAGATCTTCTGGGAATTATGGCAATGTCGCGCTCACAAGAAATATTATCATTCTTCTTTTCTATTGGTAACTAATGGAATTAGAACATCATTAATTATAGTTTGAGGTTTGATTTATTTTAATGGATTCTTTGATACTGCTCTATCCCTAATGACTCCTCCAGATGGTTCAACATACCCTCTCAATGTGTTTTTTGGGGGTCGCAGTTTGGTGCACCTTCATTCAGATTGTCTTGAAATTTACATAACTGTTTGTAGATTTCTTATGAATAAGTGCTTCTATACTGTTTATTTGTAAATGTTTCCAGATTACTCTTACATATCTGTTTCCAGAATTCTTATACAGAACTATTTCCCAACATCTCATACAAATGTCCTTTTATACATTTCTTATACAAAACAGCTTCCCAACTTTTCATACAAATGTGTATTTACACAATTCTTATACAAAATGGGTTTATAAAATCTCATACAAATGTGTTTTTAAAAATTTCTTATGCAAAAATGATTCCCAAAATCTCATATATATGTGTTTTTACACATTTCTTATGAAAAACTGTTTCCAATTTTATTTGGTTAACTATTTCCAGATTTCATTGGATAACAGTTTATAGATTTATTATTATGACTACAATATGTTGATATGGATAGTTTCATATTTGGATATAGTATATATTGAAGAATCCATGCAGGATATGAGGTTTTATTACTGAATATGGAAATGGTAGTCACAAAAAACCATGAGTCTCAACATGTCAGGAGAAGAGGTTCTATTGTGCTTCCAATTTTATGTTGTCATTTTTCATCATGTGTAGTGTTTGTAATTTATCATTTTGTCTAGGGAACAATTTATATTTTAGTAACGGTTGATCTTCTGTGGATTTTGGTGATGCCATACTCACATGAAATATTATCAGTCTTCTTTTCTATAGGTAACTAAGGAAGTTACTGCATCATTAATTTTAGTTTGAAGTGTGATTTATTTTATTACAGGTCATGTATTTGACAATTGGCATTTTATGAATTTTTGATTTATTGGTCATAATATATTCATGTTGTTGATAAGTGTATTAATGATATATTTGACAACATTTTTTGAGAAATGAATTTTCCTGTGGAAGCATTATGTGATTTCCATTCATTATAAAATCCATATTATAGGAATTATCTTACATTTTATTCATCCATACATTGATATTATAATGGCTTCATAAGACGTGGAAGGCCCGAATTTAATAAATCTGATATTTGAATTTGAATGTTTCAATAATATAGTATGTTATTAAAGGATTAAATTTAGTAGGCAGTGGGTTAATATATATATATATATATAATTCTATCTTAAATCAATCAATCAATGCATTATGGGTCCAAAATGGTATATTCTACATTCATAGACTACAACATGAAATTTATAGGGATATCACATTTTCTCTATAGATGACATTATTAATTTTTTCAACAG
Source organism: Viscum album (assembly GCA_963277665.1). Classification (NCBI taxonomy): domain Eukaryota; kingdom Viridiplantae; phylum Streptophyta; class Magnoliopsida; order Santalales; family Viscaceae; genus Viscum; species Viscum album. Next base: position 1,029,045,233 of record OY728156.1, read on the forward strand.
GTTAATTGGTGTGATAAATTTCATGATAAAGGTTCACCTCAATGTGTTTCTGGTTTGGATTATTTTACATCAAAAATTGTTGTAAATAGACAATTTTGTTAATAAATGCATATTCATTTTGGAGATAACTCAAAACTCAATTTTATAAAAGAGGTTCTCTTTGACTATTTTATTTCTAAATTTTCAATTGTTTTATGAGGTAGAAATTATCATTCATTTCGTAATGTATTTCTTCTCTCCACGACACAAATTGAAACTTTTTATGTGTTGACTTCTTGGCCCCTATAAATTACAATGTTAAAAGAATTCTACTCTTATTGTTGTTTATTCCTTTGATGTTCATTCATGTGCATCCCTTTGAATTCATCATTATTAGTTACATACATACATTCCAAATTTAACTATTCTAATTATCATAATTTAAATTATCCATTTGAATAATTTTTTCCAATAAAATAATTGAAATCTCTATCCTGAATGTAAAATATAAAATACTATTCTATAATGATTCTACTAAATTTTTCTTGCAAAATGATGTCCCAATAGTTTGTCAACATGTATTCCATAACTATGTTTCACTTATTTGTAGAGTGATGCTGGTTTTCTTTTATCATATCATCTGTTTTGAAATTATCCAAGAGAGTGTTGCTGGTTTGCCTTTCATGTAATCTAAATTTTTTCCTCTCATGTAATCTATTGTGAAATTATCTGTTACAGAATATCTTACAGGTTGTTGAATCTTAACATATTCCAGATTAGTTATATGTAAGTTCTTCTTTATTAGTTAACCATATATATTTATGTATTCCTTATTTAAGTGTATAGAAATTGTGAAAACATGGTGATTGTACATATACCTTCTATATATCTATGGATTGATTATTTCATTGTTTCCATTTTAGTCATACATAAAATATTCTATTCTGAAACATTAATGTATGTGCAGGTAAGCAAACCATTTAGGTGGGGGCATTTGCAATGTCTCAAGACGATGCATCATTAACAAACCATGAAATATAATGACATCCCCATTTAGGTGGGACATTTTCAAGGTACTGCAACATCCAAATTGAACCTGATTATTTGAAATTATATTATACATTTATACATAAAATTTTAATATTACTTTTATTACATAATGTAGGTTTTTTGTACTAACACATATAATGCACACACTGATCCGATCTGATTATTATAGGTTGTAAAGTGTAATGTTTTCTCAATTTATTATATATTAGTTAAATTATTTAGTTGTAGGGTACATCATTACTTACAACCACTATCCATAAGTAGTCATACAATGTATCCTACATGCACACATCTGGACGGCTTAATGTAATATGGATGAACCTCCATTCCAGATTCAAAATCTGAACATTTTTTTTACTTTTATCTTAATTTATTTTTTAATTACATATAATTTGTCTTAGATATTCAATAACAGGGTTGAATATTGATGTTCCCTTCTTAAAACATCACTTTCAATAACAATGTTCAATATGAATGTATCCATATATCATGTATGGTGTTTATGTAAATGTTTTTAATGATTATACTATTCCCCTTCCATCCATTATTTATTTTCTGTTGAACATAAAATTTTTTTTCTACAATCTGTATCACTTATGTGTCTGCATGTTCTGTATTCACTGATACATTATACGTCCTCATGTTTATATTGAATGGTGATACTGACTAATGATATATTATGATTCATATTATTTTCATCTATTTTTTTATTCAATTTCATTTTTACAGGTCTTCTCAAGTGGTCGAAGGCTCCACATACCCTTGATTTGTCTATGTTCATGTGGGGTTTAAAACCAACAATCCAACACTCATTACATTGACTGAAGAAGGTAGACATTCAGATGAGGGGGAATGTCACTAAATTCTAATTCCATGAGGCATGCACATGCTGCTTTAGTTTTTTATTATGTATAAACTTGCATTGATTGTATAATTCTTTTATGAAATGATGATATTTGGAACTCTTTGACCATGATTTATGGGATTGTAGTTATGATTGAAAAGTTTTCCAAGTTTATATCTATATAGATTATACCAGAAATTTTCTAATAAGTATATGGTCATGAATTCTTCACTAATATGTCATACAACAAAAGAAGAGAAAACTTATTTAGTTTCAAAGAGTTTTTTGGGATGTTTGTGGGGGGGTTCCTCTCATATACCATGTAATAAACATAATAACTATACCCATTTAAGCGACATAAGGATTCAAATTTGAAGAACTAGGAGAGGATATATCATATTTATGAGTAGGGGTATAAGATTTTTTGTAGTGTTTACCATAGAGAACAAGAATAATATTTCTCTTTTAGGAGTAATTGTTTTAAAAAAATTATCGAAGAGATGATAAAGTGACAATTCAATGCTAAAAGAAAGTGATATGAAAAATAAAGTTAGAAGTTCATGCCTTCCAGAACAATCCATGGAGAAATATGACCCTCAATTCCACTCAAACCCACAATGCCTGATGGCTTGCCATTTACGCCAAGCTACAACGTTCTTGTATGCCAAGGAGGATTCAAATGCACTTATATTTTAGAAATTAGAAGCTCTTCAATCTATAAAGGGAATTATTTATTACTCAATTTCTGTAATTTCTATTCTTATACATTAATAATTTATGTAACTATTATTCCTTCATTGTGTATTTTATATAGAAGACTGCTCACTATGTAAATGTTGTTCATCAATTTATGTAACTTTTATTCCATTATTATTTGTGTCATTTTCTTTTCAAATATTTTCAATATTAATATTAACTATTATTTTTAATAAATAGTATTCTATGATAAATAGTAATAATTATTTTATAGTTCTGTGTATCGCACGGGTGGAGTACTAGTTAATTTAAAATTAATCCTATTGTTAAGAAAACAGGTTGTAAAAGACAAAACATTTCCAAAGATTGAAATGTTTTTACCCATGAATTCAATGTAAAATTAATTTTAATGACATACATTATATTAAATGGGAATATGAAATTATTTCATTCATGATGGCTATGGAAAATTAATCCTTTTAGGGATGAAAAACCCAATTCATCATAGTCACAAAAAACAAATGGCATGTTCATGAGACCGAACAGAATGAATATATACTCATATAATCCATATCGACTTTGGAATGATGTCTAAGGTATATATGGTGATATATCTTGCACCTGATAATATCCTGAACTCAAATCAATCATTCAAAAAATTTCAACTCCTCATAACATGTGAAAGTGTTAATTGATATGAGTAATGGGATGTTGTTCTAAACTGTATAATGATTCAATTTTAGGTTATCTTCACAAATATAGAGGGTACCATCATCCTTCTTCGTAAAAATGTTAAACACCATGGATAAGTAATTTTTCTTATAATTACCATATCTTGCAATCGCAATACCTCCCACTTTTTCTCTAGAAACATAGTAGTAGTCTTCCTATAAGGAGTAATGAATAATTGTATTTTCCTTTGCACTTAATCAATATTAATCTCCACCACTCTCTTAGATGTTATGATATGATTTTTTTGAGGGTTATATAATCACATCAAACTACTATAGGACGGAAATCAATATGATTTATTCCTTGATCGTTCATATAATGTCTCAAAATATGAATTTTAACACCATCAAGAAAACGATGCGTGGGCCTATCTTGACTCTCCTATACATACAATTAACCATTCATAGAATAACTAACACCCCTAGGTGATGTAAAAGACATCCAATGATGAATTCAATCACAATGCACCTGGTAGGTAACTAACTAGTACATCCCTAGAATTATTTAAAATGCTACTATCTACAGGCTTAATTGGACCAACATGAAACAACAATTGCTTAACTCATGGGTAATTTCCATGCACATGTGTACACATTCTAACAAGACCCTCAATGGGGTAGTGACGTCCATAACCACAAAATAAATATTGATTTTTTTAAAAAACACTCCATAATTTCCCAAGATTTAATGGAGTGGGAAACCCTTTATTCAAAAAAAAATTGAAACTAGCATGGATGCAACTAAAATCGTACCTAGAACATTGGATGGTTGTACACTCTAATCCTCATTAGTAGGAACACTATATAGGAATTGGAAAACCCCTGACCTTGAGATATATCATGACTACCCTTGTTTGTTTCACTCTATCAGTGATGTAATACATGTGTCTGGATCCATAGAATTAAGCACCTCTTATAAATAAGAATTATATAATTCTTAAGAGACCTAACCAATTATGACCTACTAATCCAAATCTGGATGGTGATGACGGTGCAGATCCACTCCCACAATACACTGATGGGATGCTCCAACCAACATATTGAAGATATTATATCCTTCCACAACCATGGAACTCAACAGTTTCATTAGGAAATTTGGCCTTTTTATATATTAACATATCAAACTGTTGACCCACCACATAAATATTATTTAGTTCCATCTAACTTCTGATTCCCCCATGTGCAGACATGAAGTTATTCTACCTTATGCTTGAATAAAAACCTTTTAATCTCAGTATAAGACCCCTTAACTAACATCATTATCTTCCATTAGGTTCCTCCAAATGAATATGTTATACATTACTATCTAAGGGATTGTGGTTAAAAAATGCATTCACCTATGTTTAAATGGAATATATGTGTGCATCCTTAAATTTTCATTATGTCTCCAACTCGTCCTCAACAAGAGTTAATGTGAAGCAATTAAGCTATATTAATCGAGAAGAATAGCCCATGACATTTGAATTAACGTAATGTAAATGAATTAAATCTCTATATATGTTTTCTCGTACCATATGAGTGGATAATTAGTCATTAAATATTATATTTATCAATTCCACATTAGACACTAATGAGGATTATCCTAGGGGATGACATCTCACCATCACTTAGAGAAATCACATACCATATCAGTTTCAAATTTTACCCACATTTAAGGAGATGTATCCAGAAGATCATATATATATACCATTGAATATATCCATCAATCAATATCTTAGGGGACATTGCCCCTTAAGAATGTAGGCGTGGGTTTATACAGTAATTCTTATATCAATTATTCAATTAGATGGTCATGTCAGCGTGATTCCTGAATGGAATTCAAAGATAATATGAGGCTCTCTCAAAACTGCGCATTGATGCCTATCTCAGTTATATCAAGACTAATAAAAGGTGGTTCAATAGGATATAGTAAAGGTTGTTTAGGTCCCACCACTTTAGTTGTGTGGTCATCACCACCAATATAGTGTTCACCCTGAGGTTGTAACGGTGCAATATTTATATAGTGGCACACACACAACCCATAATGGATTTGATAGAATAACATATCTTATAAAAAGTAAAAAATTAATTAAACTCCTCATATACAACATTCAACACTGATCTGCTAGCTCCTATTATAGGTCTTTATGATAATTTCTTCCATAATGAATCACAAGAGATACTTTCTACTACTTTTTACAAAGGTTGGGTCAAAGGGAAGTTTTTTGTTTCACATTAGAGGTTCTAGTATAAGGGGTTTTAATAATATTAATAGAGAAAATTTCCAATTAAGTCTTAATTGGAATATCCATTTAACATAAAACATTTATTTTGAGAAATATAGTCTACTGGTTCATGTAAATATTTATATTGAATTTTCAAGTTAGATATGTTAAAATTAATAAATATATATTCATTTGTTTTATATGTTTCAATTGGTACAACATGTTGCTACAAATAATCCTTAATTATTGATCTATTATATGGAAAACCATTCCAAATTTATAGTGTCTAAAAAAAGATTTAATTTTAATTTTTGACCATTTAATTAAAACCAATAACATTTGAACCAAAGTGACCAACGATCCAGGACAGAAACATGTTGAAATTGGAAAATCCAGTTTTCACCATCAATATAAATTTGAAAAAAAATTAGATTAATGATGACACATTAATTGATCAATTATTTATATTATTCATCATATTAATACCATAGTAAGATAATAGATATAAATTTCAATGATGGTACAAAATGCTACATGCAATGCACCCATTAAGTAAATGTGGCATGGAATATGCATGACATGTCACTCCACATATTTCCATTGGGATTCATTGTTAATAAAATCGATTCCATTCATAGATAAATGTATAAGAAAATCTATAATTATAATTAATTCCACAAATCATGTTTTCCCCCAATGGTGAAACTAATACAACTATAATAGGAATAATTGAGAATAACAACTCCAACCACAACTATTTTTTCCTTATATGTGCGTTAAATACTACTTGGAACAAGCTCATTAAGAATGTGACGACATGAGATTTTATGAGAATTATTCTTTTTAATCTCATTGATGTCTAATGTTGTACGCTACACCAAAATTAGCTTGTACAATACGCAACATTGTATTTACTTGCAGTATACACAACACTATTCTTGGCTCATGCTACAGTAATTTCATGTTCGTTTTGTGGAAATTATTCTACGCAACATTAAGTATATATTATGAAAAATGAATAAATAGAATAAATTATTATTATGTTATATGAAACACCAAATGGAGCTTTCACTACACACATTCCTAACTTGGCTTGCATTACACACAATCAAAACATTCTTCCATAGCGTGTATTGTACGCAATACAGAGTTTTTACTAAACGAGATATTTTTATAATATTATTACGAAATAGACGTTATGAATAGTAATACCCACTTTATGAAATGTTCTAAATTTTATCATTCAAAATGGACTTTATTTTTGAATTCTTAATATCTAAATTATCCTAGGGTGAATTTTAGGTTTTTTTCTGAAAACGTTCAATTTTTTATGAATAGTGAAAACACTTTGTTACTATTTAAAAACAGACTTTTTACTTAAATAATTATTTATTTTATTTAAAATTATTTTAGGTAAAAATTGATACATAATACCTATATAAGTTCAATGTCATTTATTGAAGTCATTTTATAATAATTTTAGATATATAAAAAATTTATTGAACTTTTCACCGTCTTTTACCCACCTCCTAGGAGCCTTTGCAATTTTACATAAAACAAAATTTTAACACTTCTGTGAGTGGATTCTCAATAATCCTAGAGACACAATTAATATCAATTAGTAAAATTTTCTTCAATAAGGTAAATTTTTTTTGATGAATAGTAACTTTTAATTTTATTTACCACGGTTAAAAGTAAATAGTGTATTTAAGGGTAAAAATGATATTATTATTACCCTAAAACATGTACTAATTCTATTAGATAAGTCTAATTCGACCAAAAACAACCTTATAAATAAAATATTACCCTTTATGTCAACTTGGTTACATTTATTATTATTTTATTTAAAGAAGAATTAAAATAGATAAAATCAAAGTGTAATAAATAAAACATTTATAATATAGGGTTATACATAAGATTAATTCTACTATAAATATTCATTAGAATTATAAAATTATTTCCTACATAATTGTATTTTATTTATAATTTTTAGGCAATAAATAATTTAATTTATTTATGACACAATGATGATGGAGTAATTACCTTATTAATTAAATATCAACATAATTGATGTTATAAATACCCAAATGAATGTAATTTGAGACTTTTTATAAATTCCACTAATTTTTTGGGTTAATATAACATGTTATTATTTATTTAAATAACTTTATTTGAACTAATAATGTTGTTATTATTTTCACAAAAATCAATTAACAAATAGTGTCAAAATTGAGATAAAATAGTTTTTAAAACAAATATTATATTATTAATTGTTATTATTTTCATAAAAATCTATGTTTCGGCCAAATTACATAGATAAGGTTGTATATATTAATAATGAACCACTTGGGTTTCTTTTGGCTTGTTATAGTATTTTTATTAACCATATAGTGTAAGAAAACAAGAAGACATGCTAAAAGATAAATTATTTAACTCAGAGTTAAATCTAAATGATAAGGTTGAAATAGTAATCTAAACTTGTCTAAAACCAATTGGTTGAGAGGATTTAGACCCATACACACTTTATATTCGAAATAAATAAATTTGGAGCTATTATAAATCGAATATGACTTTATTATAAAATAATATTTTATGTTTTTTCCTAAAGATCCCTTCTCCTCCCTTATAAAAGGGAACCTCCTCCCTCTACTCTTTACACAATTTTGAGCCTTAAAGCTTGGAAAAACCATTCCCAATTTTCTTCTAAAACTACCTATAAACATTATAAAGGTTCGGGTCTCCTCAAAATACAGACTCTAGTGCATTAAGAGGGATCTTAAATGAGGTGCGTCGAAGAAGGGGGGATTTCTTCTACCGATTCATTCAAGTTTCATTGTTTTTAAACTTCTTATTCTTTAGTTTTTTAATTATAAAGTAATAAAATAAGTATCACTAATATACTTATATGATATTATAAATTTGAAACAACCCCATTTCACCTTCTATCCATCCTATAGAAAATGAAATCACTGCGCGTGCGTACATATGGAATACCGTCTCCACGCCGTGGTGTAATCTGTTTTCCCACCACCGCCTTACTTGGATGGGTATAATGGTGTAAAAAATAACTATATATAGTTATTATAACATCATAATGATTCTGAGATATTATATAATCCACTCCAATACAATTCAATAATTATGGGAATGATATCATCGCTCGTGCGTACGTACGGATTACCGTCTCCACAATGCGATGAGATTCATTCTCCATGTCAACCGCTCAAAAATGATTATAAAGTATATATAATGAATAATAATTAAATATATGAAATTATAAATTTACCTGATTTATCTATATATATATATTTCATCTACTTGCTTCCATTCAAGTCAATAAGGAAAGGAAAATAGTTTTCATGCGTATGTACGGCCTACCGTCTCCATGAACGGTGTATTTCATTTCGTTTATCTGTCTTTTATATATATGTATATGGAATATATATGATATATAAATCATTATTTACATTTTGGAAGTAATTAAATCATGATATAAGTAAAAATAATATCAGGATCAAGAATTCCAAACAAATATGATAATTAAAACGATTTTACCCAAAACACAATTTTAACATGGAATTTACAAAAAGAACGGGTAATGTAATGTCATAAGTGAACCATATATGATATCATAACAACGGATATGATTCTGTAATAAGTCAGTGAATTTATTTAAATAATTATACATGAGGGTTGGATATGTATGAATCATATCTGACCTAAGGTAAGGGATAACTCTTCTTATCACGTTCTTATCTGAGATAGTTATTCGTAAATTTTTACTGGGGTTATTTTTATCATCCATGTCCATGTTATCTAAAAATGTTTTCATTTATGTTTAAAGTACTTTTTACCCAATTTTTACTTTTACCACATGATATGGAAGTAATATTTCTTTTTTTCACCATACGAGGATCATTTTTGACTTTTCCGACAAAAGTACGATGAGAATGTTTTTTTAACTTATACGGTAGGAACAGATTTTTACTGTTTCATAACGACATATTTAAATGAATCTCCCTCGAAAATATTTCATGGCTATTTTCAGAAAAATCTTTTCATTTTAAAATTTCTGGTCATTTTGTGAAAAGAAAATTATTTTTAAGAAGAAATTATATTTTCCTCAAGAATTCATTTCATGTGTTTTATCAGAACTATTTTCCATCTAAGATGACATTATTCAATATTTTCATGTTTCAAGTATAATGTCTCTATTATTTTCCTTGTGTTATTTTTATTATTATGAAATGATATCCATTTTTTTATATTGATTATGTTATGATGAGATGATATTTATGAAACCCATTTTATTCTTTGGTTTATGATGAAAGATTTATGATTATGTTGTGGCACAAGTAAGAATGATTTCATTATGAGAAGGGTGGGACCTATATCTCCCTCCAATTAATTGGGTAAATATTTATATATAATGAGATAGACATGGATGGAATGGTATGTTAATCTGGTTCAGTGATACAGGACTAGAACGAGGAGTGAACTCGATTCAGAAAGGGACTTTGTCCACTAAGATGGCCTTTGCAGCAATGCCTTGGCTACTGTGGAAATCATATCATGTGCTTAATGGTTTTCCACAAATATATTTTTTATTCCCATGATATTTTATCATGATTTATGTTCCTTTATGATCTATTCCTTACGTACTTCCATGATTTATTTCACAACTCAAGATTTTTATGTTTAAACTTTATGCTCATGTTTTGAAGTTCAAATGTGTATGGTTTGTTTTATTTTATCCATTCCTACCCTTACTGAGCATTTGAGCTCACCCTTTATATTTTTTATTTTCCCCAGGATATAAATAAATGTATTAGGTAAAAAAGGGAAGATCTTTATGGGAGATGTTGAAGATATTTCCCCAAGATTATAAGATTAGGTACCATGTTTCCAAAGACACTAAACTATTAGAGTATTTTGGTATCTATTTTTGTTATTTATTATGTATTCTAAAAAATTAATATAATGTATATGTACGTTAAGATCTGGGTCTCTAGAGTTGGTATCAGAGGAAAGGTTTAGTAAAGCTTTGAAAACTAGGATGCGAAAACTTTTGTGATTTCCCTGGATATATTTCTAAGGTATGTCTAAGGATGTCCCTAAGGATTAGTATAACTATAGGTTATAGTCCTAGAGTTATGTTCACTATCATGAATAACCTAGGGTGAACCTAAGGTATCATGTATTAATGAATGTGTGATAATTTAGACATCCCATAAGAGACTTTTAATGATAATTTGGTTCCTCGTTATTTTAAATGTTTCGTACACTATGGTTTCTGGTTTTAGTCAATGGAGTAAAGTAGAAGGAATTCAGTTAACATTTATTCCGATGGAAAAATTGGGGATTGTGATCAACAAAATGTGTAATGCCTTGAGAGAATGCTATTGTGATTATACCGAATCAGTCATAACAATTTATGATTATCATGGTGAACATTGGTGGTATTCCTAAGTAATAAAATAAGATGAAGATGAAATTTTATACATGTTCTCATGAAGAGTAACATAGAGAAATGAAGATGAAGCTTTCTATGTATCAATAAGAAGGTAATAAGAACCTTGAGGAATACATCAAATGGAGGGGAAGATGTTATATGTGTAGAGAGAAGGGCAATTGAGTGACAGAATATTATGGAGTTCAATGTCTTATCTGTGGAGAACATGGGCATTACCCAACTCTATGACCTAACCTAAGAGGTTACTTCTAAATCAAGGAAGCACTTATTCCATGAAAATCATTGAAAAGGATGGATTGAAGTGTTTATATATTGGTATTCAAGAATAATGTTGTTAAGGTTCTTTTATGGTATATTGGCATATCTACGTATTGGTCCATTGTTTTTTTCCATAAGAATATGGCATATGTAACCATGAAAAGTGATTGAAATTTTTTTGGAAAGCAGATGATATGCGTATAATTAAGGGATAAAAAAAATAATATGTTTTATAGTATTCATGAGCTCATGAATAATATAAGGACAAAGTGATATCATGGTTTGAGTATAAAGAATTTTTAGGATTTTTGTATATGGAAAGAGTTAACTTTTGACAGCATTCATTTTTTAATTAAGGTTCAATGGGTATTCATTTTTCAAGAGAATACATGATTAAGGTATTCACATGTTTGGAATGTGACCAACAAGATCTATCATTTGATTTATGGGGGATAAATTTTTTTATTCACATGCTCGGTAGATAACATTTCTAGTAAATGTTTTCTTTATACTATGTGTTTGGACAAAAGTAGTTTGGATAAGCCTAAAAATTGGAATGAATTATGTTAGATATATGATAGTATTGTTTAAGGCTATAATTTTTTTTATATTATTGTAGGAATGTTATAATAATGTAGTTTTAGAAAAATGGACAACCTTTAGGATGGGCGATAACTCGTCGCGTTGGACCAGGCTGTGGGAATCGAACCCACAACTGAAGTGCGACATGCCTTTATCTCCTACCACTGGCCTACATGAAGTCCCTGGTTAGTAGAAACTAGTTTTATTTTATTAAGAGGTATGATAGATTATGTATAAGTCCATTTTAGGAACCATATACGATTAATCTTAGCATAAATGGACTTATCTATATTTAATAACATGTGATAGAGGCAGATGGAATGACCTATATTTATATCGCATGATCTTATAACTCTTTGAGAATGATAAATTCAACTTCATTTCGTTAAATAAGAGATGAAAGGGAAATTTTTCATAAGATTAACAACAACTATATTTCACTAAAATCAAGTATGTATTTCATCTAATTCAAAATTTTCAACATTAGGGATATGATCTTGAAAACCAAAAGTTTTTTCCTAGTGCACTCATATCTGATGAATCAGATGGAACCATATATCATCACAAATTTATGGCTTTATCATTGTTTTCTTTTTCATAGCCATGTTCTCTACCAATATTCAACTAAACATAATGGTCAGATTTCTCTTCTGTATGCATATTTTCACCTATGTTGCCCTATTTGGAAACGCGGTACTGAGTTACTTTGTCTGACCGTTATGATTCTAACTATCCTTTTTAAAATGAAGTTTTAGTATTCCTTTTTACGATGTGCATTTTTATGAAATAAACCTTCATGTATTAAACCATTTATAACCTCGACGAATTTCGAGGGAGAAATTCATTTTAAGTGGGGTAGAATGTAACAACCTGAGATTTCATGAGAATTATTCTTTTTAATTTCATCGTTGTCTTGTGTTGTACGCTACACCAAAATTAGCGTGTACTATATGCAATACCGTATTATCATTCAGTATACACAATACTATTCTTGGCTCTTGTTACACATAATTTCATGTTCGTTTTGTGGAAATTATTCTACACAACATTAAATATATATTTTTTTTGTATAAATGAAATAAGTTTTTATTAAGTTATAATCAACACCAAATGGATCTTTCACTACACACATCCCCAACATGGCATGTATTACACGCAATCATGACTTTCTTCAATAGCCTGTGTTGTACGCAATATCGAGTTTTAGTAAACGAGATATTATTATAATATTATTATGAACTATCCGTTTGGAATAGTAATACCCACTTTTTGAAATTTTATAAATTTTATCATTCAAAATGGACTTCATTTTTGAATTCATAATATCAAAATTAGCCTAAGATGAATTTTTGGTATTTTTCTAAAAAACATTCAATTTTTTATGAATAGTGAAAACACTAGGTTACTATTTAAAAACCGACTTTTTATTTAAATAATTATTTACTTTATTCAAATTTATTTTAGGTAAAAATTGATACATTATACCTATATAAGTTCAATTTAATTCATTGGAGTAATTTTATAATAATTTTAGATATATAAAAATTTTATTGAACTTTTCACCGTCTTTTACCCATCTCCTAGAGGCATTTTCAATTGTACATAAAACACAATTTTACCACTTTTGTGAGTGGAATTTTGAAAATCCGAGAGACAAAGTTAATATCGATGTGTAAAATGTGGTTCAATAAGATAAAAATATTTTTTGGTGAATAATAACTTTTTTACATTTATTTATCACGGTTAAAAGTAAATATGGTATTTAAGGGTAAACATGATATTATTATTACCCTAAAAATATCCTAATTCTATTGGATAAGTTTAATTCAACCAAAAAACACTTAGGAAAAAAATATTACCCTTTAAGTCCACTTGGATTAGATTTGGATATTTATTATTATTTTATTTAAAGAAGATTTAAAATAGTTAAAATCAAAGTGTAATAAATAAAACATTTTTAATATTCTCTTATACATAAGATAAATTCGACTATAAATTTTAATTAGAAAGCTAAAAATATTTCGTACATATTGGTATTTTATTATTAATTTTTAGACAATAAATAATTTAAGATATTTATGACACAATAATGATGCATTTATTACCTTATTAATGAAATATTAACATAATTGATGTTATAAAAACCAGAATAAATGTAATTTGGTCCATATATAAATTCCAATAATTTTTTGGGTTAATATGACATGTTAGTATTGATTTAATTAATATTTTTCGAAGCAATCATGCTGTTATGATTCTCACAAAAATCAATTACCAAATAGTGTCAAAATTGACATAAAATAGTTTTCAAAACAATCATTATATTATTAATTGTTATTATATTCCTAAAAATATAAGGTTCGGCCAAATGATAGATATAAGGTTATATATATTAATAATAAACCACTTGGGTCTCTTTTGTCTTGTTATAGTATGTTTATTTACCATATAGTGTAAGAAATCAACAAGATACGGTTAAAGTTATATTATTTTACTTAGAGTTAAATCAAAATGATAAGGATACAATAGTAACCTAAACTTGTTTAAAGCCTATTGGATAAGAGTATTTAGACCCATACACACTTTATCATTGAAATAAATCAATTTTGAGCTATTATAAACCTAATATGACTTTATTATAAAATAATATTTTAATTTTTTTAATAAACTTCCCCTATCCTCTCTTATAAAAGGGATCCTACTCCCTCTTATCTTTACAAAATTTTGGGCCTTCAAGCTCAGAAAAACCCTGTACATTTCCCATTTAAACTTAACTAAAAACATTATAGAGGTTCTGGTCTCCTAAAAATACCAACTCTATTGCATTAAGTGGAAGCATAAAATAGGTGTTTCGAAGAAGAGGTAATCTCTTCTACCGATTCTTTCAAGTTTCATTATTCTTATACTTCTTCTTCTTTAGTTTTTTCATTATAAAGTAATAAAATAAGTACCACTAATATACTGATATGTTATTATAAATATGAAACAACCCCATTTCACCTTCTATCCATCCTATGGAAAATGAAATCACTGTGTGTGCGTTCATACGGAATACCGTCTCCACGCCGTTGTGTAATCTGTTTTTCGACCACCGCATTACTTGGATGGGTATAATGGTATAAGTAATAACTATATATAGTTATTATAACATCATTATGAGATATTATATCATCCACTACAATTAAATTCAATAATTATGGGAACGATATCATCGCTCGTGTGTACGTACAGATTACCGTCTCCACGACATGATGGGATTCATTCTCCATGTTAACCACTCAAGAATGATTATATTGTATATACAATGAATAATAATGAAATATATGACAATATAAAGCTACTAGATTTACGTATATATATATATATATATATATTTAATATAATTACTTCTATTCAAGTCAATAAGGAAAGGAAAACAACGTTAATGCGTATGTACGTCCTACCGTCTCCACGAACGGTGTATTTCATTTCAATTATTTTTATTATATATATATATATATACTTAATATATATGATATATAAATCATTATTTAATTTCTAGATGTAATTAAATCAATATATAAGTAATAATAATATCAAGAACAATAAGTCCAAACACGTATGATAAATAAAACGATTTCACCCAAAACACTTCTTTAATATGGAATATACAAAAGAACGGGTAATATAAAGTCATAAGTGAACCTTATATGATATCATAACAGTGAATATTATTCTTTAATAAGTCAATGAAATTATTTAAATAATTATATAGGAGGGTTTGATACGTACAAAGTATATCGTACCTAAGGTATGGAATAACTATTCCAATCTCGTTCTTATCTGAGATTTTTACTCGTATGTATTTACTGGGGTTATTGTTATCATCCATCTCCATGTTTTCTAAAAATGTTTTCATTTATGTTTGATGTCCTTTTTACCCAATTTTTTCTTTTACCACATGATATGGAAGGAATATTTCATTTGTTTATCATATGAGGAACTTTTTGACTTTTCCGACAAAATTATGAGGACAATTTTTTTTATCTTATAATGAATGAATGGATTTTTATGGTTTCATAAAAAATTATTTAAATGAATATTCCTCTACAATATTTCGTGAATATTTTAATCAAAACCCATTTATTTTAAAATTTCATTTCATTTTTTGAAAAGAAAATGATTTTGAAGAAGAAATGATATTTTCCTCAAAAATTCATTTCAAGTGTTTTATCAAAACTATTTTCCATCTAAGATGAAATTATTTATTATGTTTATGTTTCAAATGTAATGTCTCTATTATTTACATGGTATGAATTTTTTTTTGATGAATTGATATCCATTTTTTTATATGGATTATGTTATGATGGGATGATGTTTATGTAACCCATTTTATTCATTGGGTTATGATGAATGATTTATGATTATGTTGTGGCACAAGTAAGAATGCTTTCATTATGAGATTGGTGGGACGTATGTCTCCCTCCAATGCATTGGGTAAATATTCATATCTCATGAAATAGGCATGGCTAGAATGGTATGTTAATCTGGTTCAGTGATACAGGACTAGAACGAGGAGTGAACTCGATTTAGAAAAGGTCTTTGTCCATTAAGATGGTCTTGGCAGCAATGCCTTGGCTACTATGGAAATCATATCATGTGATTAATGTTTTCCATAAATAAATGTTTTATTCCAATTCTATTTTATCATGATTGATGTTTCCTTATGATCTATTCCTTACGTACTGCCATGATTTATTTCACAACTCAAGATTTTTATGTTTAAACATTATTATCATGTTTTGAAGTTCAAATCTATATGTTTTTTTCTCCATTCTTACCCTTACTGAGAATTTGAGATCACCCTTTATATGTTTTATTTTCCCCATCTAATAAAGAATGGTTTTATGTAAAAAAAGAAAGATATTTATGGGATATGTTAATGATCTTTCACCAAGATTATATGATTATATTCTATGTTTTCAAATACACTAAACTATTATGGTCCTTTGGTGTTTGTTTTTGATATGTATTAAGTATTCTGCAAAAGTAATTTAATTTCTATGTACATTAATATTTGGTTCTCTATGAAGATACTCCAAAACAATCCCAGTGTACTATATACTAACCCTTAATAGTGAGAAAAAAAGGAATATGTAATATAAAATGTTCCATTATTGCATCTTGGGTCCAGTTCCCTAATCAGTAACCAAACCTGATAGTGAATTGGAAAAATGAGCGGCTCCCCATATACTATATATTTCCAACTATGATCTAGACTCCATGATGGTTTTGTGGGGAGACTATATCCATTTGGTAGGAGTATATAATGACTATCTAAAAAAGAATATGCTGAAAAAATTTACTAATTGATGTATAGATGTAATCATCTAGATAAGAAAAATTCAACAAATCTAATATAATATCATAAATAAGGGAAAAACTCTATCCAATATCATATACCATGTAATGGTAATGACATTAATCTATATAATATTGGAAATTTTGGAACTATGTTATAGACATATTCAACATGATATACATAACAAAAAATTACCCAAAATCCATCTACAATAACATCATGAGAATAAGATTGGTCCTTTTATCCCATAGTCCAACCTAGTATAGAAAATCATACATCAATAGATAGGAACATCACTTTTTTCTTACATGTGTCCATGAAATTTGTTTGAGTACCAATAAATGGACTAAATAGGTTGTGTGATATACTCTGTAATCGACAACCAACAATGTCAAGTACTATGTTTGTAGTTCATATAAAATGAGAACTATTCTGGTAAAATAACAAATGGAATAATTTAAAACTATAGAAGAGTAATATTAGGTTCTGAAATGAAACCTAATTGACTCTACAAACTTCTGACTAAGTCAGTATATGTCTGATTACAAGTCACTATTTATATACATATATATATATATATATCTATGTGTGTGTGTGCAAATTTATATTTACTACATCTGTGATAATATATATATATATATATATATATCAGTGTGATTGTTTGTGTGTGTGTAGTACTATCTAGGAATCAAGTCATAACTCAGGCATCCATGTGTAATAGTAAGAGAGTCTTATTTTAAATAGGGGTTGACTTTACCATTTTAGTCATAGAATAATAATGGGTTGCATGAATAAGGTATCCTGAATAATAAATCTCTGCTTTACTATATGTAATAAATTATAATGGAGTATATTCTTGAGTATCATTAATAGTATGTGATGGCATTCCCAAGTGTCTCAAATAATAATTTTTGTCGGTCTATTTATAAAAAATCCAAGATTCGGACTCCAAATATTCTACTTTTATTTTAATCTTGGGAATAATGCACAACATATATGAAGGTCATGTAACAAGGTCATATCATTCAATTCCATTTAATTTATCATATTCATTTCATTTTTGAGTAATAAAAATTCCATATAGATGGTGGTTCTGTCACAAAATCATTTGAAACTCAATGGTCAATTCATAAGATCGCCTCAATTGGATGAACTAGTTGAAGGGGGAATCACCCTCTGAAGAAAATACTTTATTAGGTCATATATAACATGGGTAAAAATTAATTTTTAATATTTCAAATTTTGGGGATAATGTGAATAATGTCCATTATGAACAATCACAATGCATGATATAGAACCAGGAGGACATAAAAAAAATAGTAGACCACCTACCTGATGGAAACTAAAAACTCCATATCTAGTTATTTACTCTAGTCTAGGATAAAATATAAGAACTTATAAAAATATACAAATTCTTAAAAAATAGGTAATATTAGCTCACATGATAGAAATTCTAAAAATGGAATGATTTACATAGACAAAAATTAATATGATTTAATTAACTAGAAATTTGGATACAATGCGATGAATTTTGAAGGAATAAAATATCAAATGTTGGAGGTAGGTCAAATAATATTTTGAGGATAATTAGGTGCTCTCATATAGTGGGAGAGGCTATTGTGTAGGGATATGAAGGGAAATAGTAATAAAGCCTTCAATTATTGATGAGAAAAAATTGGGATTTCACCCCTTTTAAATGGTTGGACGGTTTGGTAACATCTAAACCACCCACTTAAACCATGCAGGGTCATTAAATATCTGGTATTATCCATATGGGCTATGTGTATGGTTTTTTCAGAAATGTGCATCCTGTTTGGCCCCTCACAAATGCACCAACACAAAAAAGGAAATACCATGAATCCTCTATCACATGGTTTATCAAACGGTTATCCTCAGAATATGTGTCGCCCTATTGAGGTGAAAATTTACTAGTAAATGTGTGTCAGCCATATGAATTAGGTTTTATCTCTATATAACAGAGGCCTATGCTTCAAACAATCCCTAGACACTTCAGAACCCTTCCTCAGTACATTATGCAATTCTATTAGAATAAATTAATATGTCTTTCCTTAAAATTGTAGGATTCATACAGCGTCAAAAAGATATGATTTTACAGACTCTGGGTGGGTATGATATTTCGTGATTAGGAACATAACTATATATTAGTATGGGATTCTTCAAAATATTAACTAATAAAATTTTCACCACTAACTGGGTGTCCAATAACTAGAATATATTTTTTTTCCAAAAAATTGAATTTCATAAAATATAACCTCATTGAGAATATTTATTTTCGTAGATCGAACATCGAATTTAAATGTAATTTATCATTGGATTATATTATTAATATTATTTTGGGTTCAGATAGTGAATAATCAAGAAGGAATATATTTAAGAAAAATTAAAAATTTATTGAATAATTTAAAATTAAATATAACACCCTTGGTAAATAAAGAATATGACATTTTAATATTTATCCATATTTGTGAATAAAACATTAGTATTACTTTATAGGGGACTCTATGCTCGATGGCATACCCAATACGCAACAATGAGTTTCTTGGGAATCATACGTTGCAATATAATAATAAAATTATATTATTTTAAATGGTAGTTAACGCCTAGCCGTTGTAATGGCGGGAATGAACAAAAATAACAAAAAAATGATTATATATGTTTTTCAAATATTTTTACTCTTTAAAATAAATTTTAGAGGAATAAAAAATTCGAATGAATGCAATTTTTAAGCATAAACATTCTAATATTCTTTAAAAGGTCGATTAACCGCCTTTCGATGGTGAACCTCTTTTAAATCCATTTTTTAACAATTTTATGTGTTATATTTGACAAAATAAAATTCTTCTTTTGAATTGGGACATCAAATTTTATTTTGTGTAATTTTTTTTTTCTGATAAAGATCATTTTTTAATGAATAGTGAATAATGTTGTATTTTAATTCAAAAACACTTTTTAAGATAATTTATTTATATGATTAGAATATATTTTGAATTGGTTTTATATTTAAATTAGAATATATTTTTACCACTTAATCCAATTGTGGTCATTGGAATTAATTCACTCTGAAATCGGACCTAAACTAGTGTCAATCTTTGGATACATATTTATTTATAAAAACACGCTATTTGCTCTGACAGTGGGAATTAATTATTAAATTAATTAATGAAACTTATATGTTTTTAATTTTGTAAAATAGACTTCATTTTTAAATTTGGAATATCAAATATATCTTTGGGTGATGTTTTGGTAATTTTCTGAAGAACTTCAATTTTTGATGAATAGTGAAACCACTAAGTGGTACTTATAAAAACTGATTTTTTCCGTTTAAATGAAAATTTACCACCTCTGTGTTTTTAATTTCAAAAATTCCACATACATGGTTGCCATTAAAAAGTAAAATGTGGTTCAATGGAATTAAAATAATTTTTTGTTGAATAGTAACTTTTACGTTTTTAATCGCGATTAGAGGTAATTAGTGTAGTTTAAGGTAGAAATAATGTATTAATAATAAGAGATGAGAATGACACATGTCCTACCCTTATTTTATATGTCATTTCCAACGAAGAAAATCCATGGGTCGACTTGGGGACCCCATTGAGTAACTTTGGTTGGGAAATGACAAAAATAACATTTTATTTAATGTAAAAGTAATAATGACACAAACATGAGTTGTTTTACTAAAACAATTTTTACATGGGGTTATAAAAGTCATATTTTTTGACTATAAATAGTCATTGGAAATATAAAAAGATTTCAAACTTCATTATATTTTATTTATAATTTTTAGACATTAAATAAATAAAATTATTTATGACATCATAATGATGCAGCGATTAACTTATTAACAATGGATTTAAATAAAATAAAAAGATAATGTAAACTCTATGACCTACACATGTCAAAAACCTATTGTATTGGTGGAATTAAAAACCTTATCACCTTATACTCGAATTATATCAATTTGGGTCCTTTTAAATCCGAAAATCATTTTCAAATAATGTAACATTTCTTTACTTTCCAACAGTGCCCATCCTCTCCTCTTATAAAAGGCCCCCACCTCTACCTCTTTACCCACACTTCCAAATCCTTTGGCTCATCCAACCCCGACCCATTTTGTCTCTCCACATCCCTCTATTACTCCTAGAAGCCTCACTTTGGGCAGACGATTTCCCAAGGAGGCCTTTTATCTCAAATAAAAAAGAGTTACCCGATTTTAAGGTAATGTCTTCACTTGTGTTCTTTTGTTTTATTTTGTTTCTACAACCTCATAAACTCTTTTTATTCATTTATTTTGTAAAAAATCCAGTATCTTCAATATACTAGGATGTTTTTATAAGAATCATTCGAGCTACACTTACACACAGCTACATCAAATGGTTAAAGAACATATTGTTTCTGTGGATCACAAATTTCTGCCTCACGAAACGATGATTGTTCAACACTCATATAACACCATAAAAGGTGGCCATTAAGATGTAAATATATTTATATCTGATATATAATATGTTTAGTTTTCTGTATTTTTCTTTTTTGGCATATCTTTATGGTTTCCATTGTGGGTAACACGATAATTTCATTTTAGGAAGTGCGGACTACCGCCCCCTCAAAGTGATTTGATACGTTAATGCCATATGTGGGATGTATACAGGATGGATTTAAATTT
Organism: Viscum album; assembly: GCA_963277665.1. Classification (NCBI taxonomy): domain Eukaryota; kingdom Viridiplantae; phylum Streptophyta; class Magnoliopsida; order Santalales; family Viscaceae; genus Viscum; species Viscum album. The sequence goes on from OY728156.1 coordinate 1,029,067,072, forward strand.
ACTATATATGATGTATGTTACATATAAATGATGAATATAAATCATGAATTAAAATATACATACCTCTCATTTGGTTTTAATTCCATTAATATGACATAGAAATGAATATAGTGTTCATGTGTATGTACGGCTTACCGTCTCCATTAACAGTGCATTTCATTTCTTACCTCAAAATGATTATGTAATATTATAAATACATTTATATTCTGGATATATATGATATATATGATATCCAAATCATGAATAAAATTCTGGATATAATGAACCTTTGACCACACGAACAACATGTAATTGTAAGAAGTCCACTTTCGACTTAAGAACCAAATATAGACAAAACAAACATTATTAACTTAAATGATTACATAATGTTTATAACATGGAAATAAGTGATATAAAAGGAATAATGAACTTGAAAAAGGTTCTTAATAAAGTGTAAATTAACTCAAGTTTATTATTCAGAACGTTAAAGAACGATCGAGTCATGTCGGACCCGAGTTAAGGGATCCTACTCCTCTCTTTCTTTTTAAGTACACTATTTTATGTCATTCCTTTTAAGCTCATATTTCATGTGATTGGGATGTTATTTTATATTAACCGTACTATAATGTATATGTTCATATGATGAGATACCCTATATGATCTCATCAATCCATTTTTTTGTAAGTTTTAAGTGGTGTCCTTAGGCTGCCGAGTTTTCGTAAGGGATTTTTCATCTCACTTTTATTCTCGTGAGAGTTATGCTACATGTGCCACAATTTCCTTTGATTTCTGTATGTACTGCCCATTATTTTACTCATTGTGTAATATAATTTCAATTTCGAGTGTTTACATCAATGTTTTATTGTCCTTCTTTCACGAGGTGTATGTTTCGAAAGATACCCATGTTAGTAAGGGAACCTTTCACCCTCCTCTTTTTAAAAGACTTTTTTTTATGTCTTTTAATTCACATAACATTATGCTGGGATATGTTCTTCTATATCCTTAGTGATTTAAATTTTATCTCCAAGTGATGAGATACCCTTTTTATCTCTCATCAACTCATTTTCTGAATTTTGTAGTGACGCCGGTAGGCTGTCCAATTTTTGCAAGGGAACTTCTTAACCCAATTTTGATTCTTTGGGATAAGCTTGTACTCCTTGAATATGTCGTTCTATGAATAAGTGTGAATAACGTCTGATTGTTTGACACTTAATATCCACTTATATTTGGTGTATTAGTTTGTCACACATAATTATGTAATTCATTTATCCTTAATCCAAGGATAACGTCTTTGTATGGGACTTCATCTCAATCTCCTTCCATTGAGGCATATTTTGTTTTATACACAACCTTATTTTATATGGTGTATAAACCCCTTTGACTTTTACGTTTATCCGAAAGGAATCTTTTTTATACAAAGTGTTTTACTAAAGGACAAAAGGGAATGTTTTTGTCGTATGTATGCGACGACAATGACTTCTCCGCCGCCGTGACCATTATTTGAGTTTCGGCTTCCTCTACAAGCCATACTTTTTTAAAGAAAAAAATACCATGTTTTAATTTTCTTTTATTTTGGTATTGAATGTAGTTTTCATAATGTGTTTATATAAATATGTTGTATTGATATCTTGTGATTGAAAAGTGGAAATGTTATGTTTCCTTTATGCATGTTTTATGTGATACGATTATGTTATGGTTCTTGGGAATTATTATGAAGACGGGTGGTTCAATGATAAACTAAGGGTGGGTGAGCCCGATATAGCTCTCCAATGAATTGGGTAATGCGAAGGGGTTAAATGGTAAGGTTTCTCCGAAGAGATTTAGGGAATATATTGTGATGGTTATTCCAAACGTAACCAAGAGGGTTACTCCCTACGTAAGAATGTTATGAATCCCTCAAGTTACCTTTATGTCTTATGATTTCTATGATTTAATCATGATTTTATGAGGTATGTTAAATTTATTATGGTTTATGGGTAAATTATGATTTCATTCTTATGTATACTTGTACACATGTTTCCATTCCATATTTTTATATACCTTGCTGAGCTTTTTATGCTCATCCCAAGTTTTCAAAAAAAAATTCACAGGTCAAGGGAAGGGTACATGATATGATGATAGTTTCAATGAAGTTTCAAGAAAGAATCCATGTTTTATTTTAAATATGTTTCCATTGATGGGAAAAATGAATACTATCTTTTATGTAACCACTTTGTTTAAATGTGTAACGTAATGCAAGTTTTATGATCTAATTCTCTAAAAATCTAAACCTGAAAAGATCCTCAATGTGTATTCTTGTAATAACTCAAGATTAAGTAAGGTTTATGGCTGGGGACTTATAGCTGGTATCAGAGGTCGGTTTAGATAACTTTAGAGGTTAGGGTATTTTCAAAGCATAAGTAACATTACCATAATGGTTAGGATTTCAGAAAGAGTCCTAGTTTTAGATAAAGTGAATGATTAAGTATATCTTAGTGTTTACCTTCCTTATTAGTACATTATGGTTTTCTTGATATACTCAAACTGACATTTCTGTTCTTAGTGAATGGATGGATCTAGCAAGCACCAAATAGACAACAAGTTTGAAGGAAACTGTGGTGGTTCTCTGATTAAGAAACTAGAAAAAATGGGGGACTCAATGAAGAAACTCGTGGTTGTTCTAAACCAACTATCAAGGAGTCATGATCAACCACTTGAACCCTGGTATAATCTGTAATGCATCATGTACGATATAACCAATCGATGTGGAAGTTCATCTAATAATTATAAAGGTAACCATTAGAGTTTATATGATCCTTACTTTTGAGGTAATTATGGGTTATTATATGTTATGATGGAAAATGAAAGGCATGAGATAAACATGAGGTTAAAATATGTTATAATTATTTTTAAAGATTTTATCTCGTTTTGGGGAATGTTTTAAGAATTATATAGTTTTGGAAAAAGGACAACACGCAGACCGTGTGACAACCCGTCGCGTCAGAAAAAGATGTGGGAATTGAACCCACAACCAAAGTGTGACTGGTATTTATCGCCTACCACTGGACTACGTGAAGTCCCTGTTTAGTTTGACTAATTATTTTTAGTTAGATGATTTTAGGAATCAAGAGTAAGTTTATTTTGGGTTATCTATGGAAATGATTAACCTATCATCGAGGATATGTGATTAGGTCAATTACTTTTCAATATGAGAATTTAAGAGCAACTGATGTTATTTGGCGATAAAAGTTAATTTGTACCTTGGAAGACTATGTGACTAAATCCTTCAAATATTTGGGTTTCAATATTATTTTGGTTTACTTTGAAGAATTTTATGGACAAATTGTTTATCAAATGGTCGTTGTGGTTCTTTGGATTTTGTTGGACAAATTTTGGAGATTAAGAATAGATTTTCTTTTTATAAAGGGTTATCATTTTGTGGATTATTTGATCTCATACTAACAATTTTGGTTTTGGTTTTTGTCGAAATATATGGAAAATATATAGTTCTATTTTGTGTATTAGGTGATTCTAATGAAGTTTATTATAATAATCTTAATGCTAACAAGTCTTCTTAAATACTTATCTTTTGGAGAAAATAAGAGTTTGATTAAGGAATCTAGTAAAAGTTGAATGTCTACGTGACAAGTAAGTATGTTTCATAATGATTTAGTTAAGCTCAAAAATAAAGTCCTAATTGAAGAGTAACATAAAACAAAAATGTTGTCTGTTAACTTTTCCTACTGGGGAATCAAATACCATTTAACCCACCACAAGTTTGTGATTTTCTTATGGTTAACTTTCTCCTAGACATGTTTACTATCACTCTCCCTCAGAACATGACCCTTTCTTTTTTTCTTCCATGTCCATGTTTTCTTACATAGAATCCTATTATGGGTTAACTCGGGCGACCATTGTAATTCTCTTTTCATTATTTTAAAGTGATAGTTTTACTGACTCTTGATCTGATGTGGGATTTTCAGTGAAGTTTCCAAGCCCAATTTTAAAAATTGCTAGGATACAATTCCCAAAAAGGGGGAATGATGTAACACCCCGGGTAAATAAATAATATGACCTTTTCATATTTATCCATATTTTTGAATAAAATATTAATATTAATTTAAATGGTACGCTATGCTCGATGGCATACCCAATACGCAACAACGAGTTTCTTTGGAATCTTACGTTGCACTCTAATAATAAAAAAAATATTATTTTAAATGGTAGTTAACGCATAGCCTTTGTAATGGCGGGAATGAACAGAACTAAAAAAATGAATATATATGTTTGTCAAATATTTTTACTCTTTACAATAAATTTTAGAGGATTAAAAATGCGAATGAATCCAATTTTTAAGCATAAACATTCTAATATTCTTTAAAAGGTCGCTTAACCGCATTTCGATGGCGAACCTCTTTTAAATCCAATTGTTATCAATTTTACGTGTTATATTTGACAAAATAAATTTCTTCATTAGAATCGGGATGTCAAAATTTACTTTGTGTAAATTTTTGGTATTTTTCTAATAAAGATCATTTTTTTAATGAAGAGTGAATAATGTTGTATTTTAACTCAAAACCACTTATTAATCTAATTTATTTCTATTATTAGATTGTTTTTTGAATTGGTTTTAATGTAAATTTAGAATATATTTTTAACATTTAATCCAATTTTGGTCATTGGAATTAATTTCACATTGAAATCAGACTTAAACTAGTGTCAATCTTTTGATACTTATTGTTTTATAAAAACACACTATTTGCTCTGACAGCGAGAATAAATTATTAAATTAATTAATGCAACTTATATGTTTTTAATTTTGTAAAATAGAATTCATTTTTGAATTTGGAATATCAAATATAGCTTAGGGTGAAGTTTCGATATTTTTCTGAAGAACTTCAATTTTTGATGAACAGTGAAACCACTAAGTGGTACTTATAAAAACTTATTTTTCCGTTTAAATGAAATTTTACCACCTCTGTGATTTGAATTTCAAAAATCTGACATACATGGTTTCCATTAAGAAGTAAAATTTGGTTCAATGGAAATAAAATAATTTTTTGGTGAATAGTAACATTTAAGTTTTTAATCGCGATTAAAGGTAATTAGTGTAGTTTAAGGTAAAAGTAATGTTTTAATATTATGAGATGAGCTTGACCCATGTACTACCCTTATTGGATGTTTCATGGCCGACCAAGACAATCCATGGGTCAACTTGGGGACCCCATTGAGTCACTTTGTTTGGGAAATGATATAAATAACTTTTTATTTAATGTAAAAGTAAAAATGACACAAACATGAGTTGTTTTACTAAAACAATTTTTACATGGGGTTATACAAGTCAGATTTTTGAATATAAATGCTCATTGGAAAGATAAAAATATTTCCTACATCATGATATTTTTTTATAATTTTTAGACATTAAATAAATAAAATTATTTTTGACATCATAATGATGCAGCGATTAACTCATTAATAACTGATTTAAATAAAATGAAAAGATAATGTAAAATCTATGACCTAAACATGTCCAAAACCTATTGGATTGGTGGATTTCGAAACCTTATCACCTTATCCTCTAATTATATCAATCTGGGACCTTTTAAATCCGACACCCATTTTCAAATAAAGTAACATTTCTTTACATTCCAAGAGTGCCCCTCCACTCCTCTTATAAAAGGCCCCCACCTCTACCTCCTTACCCAACTTCCAAAGCCATTGGCTCGGCCATCCCCTACCGATTTTGTCTCTGCACATCACTCTCTTACCCCTAAAAGCCTCACTTTGGGCAGATGTCTTCCAAAGGATGCTTTTTAGCTCAAATCAAAAAGAGTTACCCAATTTTAAGGTAATGTCTTCACTTGTGTTCTTTTGTTTTATTTTGCTTCTCTAACCCACTAACCTCATTTTATTCATTTATTTTGTAACAACTCCAGTATCTTCAATATACTAGGATTTAATTATAAGAATATTTAGATCTACACTTACACACAACTACATCAAATGGTTAAAGAACATACAATTTCTGTGGATGGAAAATTTCTGCCACACGAAACGATGATTGGTCAATACTCATATAACACCTTCAAAGGTGGCCATTAAGATGTCACTATATTTATATATGATATATAATAAGTTTAAGTTTCTGTATTTTTCTTTTTTTCATTCCTTTATGGTTTCCATTGTGGGTAAACATGATAATTTCATTTTAGGAAGTGCGGACTACGGCCCCCTCAAAGTGATTTGATTCGTTAATGCCATATGTGGGATGTATAAAAGAAGGATTAAAAGTTACTATATATGATGTATGTTATATATAAATGATGTATATAATTCTGGAATTAAAATATATATACCTATCATTTTTTTAGTTCCATTAATATGACATACAAATGAATGTAGCGTTCATGCGTACGTACGGCTTACCGTCTCCATGAACGGTGCATTTCATTTCTTACCTCTAAATGATTATTTTATATTATAAATACATGTATATTCTGGATATATATGATATATATGACATCCAAATCCTGAATATCATTCTGGATATAATGAACCTTTGACCACATGAACAACATGTAACTGTAAGAAGTCCACTTTCGACTTAAGTACCAAATATCGACAAAACAAACATTATTTTCTTAAATGATTACATAATGTTTATAACATGGAAATAAGTGATATAAATGGAATAATGAACTTGAAAAAGATTCCTAATAAAGTTGAAATTAACTCAAGATTATGATTCAGGATGTTAAAGAATGATCGAGTCAAGTCGGACCCGAGGTAAGGTATCCTACTCCTCTCTTTCTTTTTAAGTACACACTTTTATGTCATTCCTTTTAATCACATATTTCTTGTGATTGGGATGTTATTTTACATTACTCTTACTGTAATTTTTATTTTCATATGATGAGAGACCCTATTTGATCTCATCAATCCATTTTTGGTATGTTTTAAGTGGCGTCGTTAGGCTGCTGAGTTTTCGTAAGGGATTTTTCATCTCACTTTTATTCCCGTGAGATTTATGCTACATGTGCAAAAATTTCCTTTGGGTGGTGTATGTGCTGCCCATTATTTTACTCATTGTGTAATATAATCTCATTTATGAGTATTTACATCAATGTTATATTGTCCTTATTTCACGGGGTGTATGTTTTGAAAGATACCCATGTCGGTAAGGGAACCTTTCACCCTCCTCTTTTTAAAAGACTTATTTTGTTATGTCTTTTAATTCAAATAACATTATGTTGGGATATGTTCTTCTATATCCTTAGTGATTTAAATTTTATGTCCAAGTGATGAGATACCATTTTTATCTCTCATCAACTCATTTTCTGAATTTTGTAGTGACGTTGTTAGGCTGTCAAATTTTTGCAAGGGAACTTCTTAACCCAAACTTGATTCTTTGGGATAAGCTTGTACTCCTTGAATATGTCGTTCTATGAAAATGTGTGAATAACCTATTATTGTTTTACACTTATTATCCACTTATATTTGGTGTATTATTTTGTCACACATAATTATGTAATTGATTTATCCTTAATCCAAGGATACCGTATTTGTATGGGACTTCGTCTCAATCTCCTTTCATTGAGGAATATTTTGTTTTATACACAACCTTCTTTTATACAGTATATAAACCCCTTTTACTTTTACATTTATCCTAAAGGAGTCTTTTTTATACAAATAGTTTTACTAAATGACAAAAGGGAATGTTTTTGTCGTATGTATGCAGCGACAATGAGTTCTCTGCCGCCGAGACCATTATTTGAGTTTCGGCTTCCTCTAATAGCCATACTTTTTTTAAAGGAAAAATAAATACCATGTTTTACTTTTCTTTTATTTTGGTATTGAAAATGGTTTTTATAATGTTTTTTTATCAATGTGTTGTATTGATATCTTGTGATTGAAATGTGGAAATGTTATGTTTCCTTTATGTATGTTTTATGTGATATGATTATGTTATGGTTCTTGGGAATTATTATGAAGACGGGTGGTTCCGTGATAAACTAAGGGCGGGTGAGCCCAATATAGCTCTCCAATGCATTGGGTAACGCGAAGGGGTTAAACGGTATGGTTTCTCCGAAAAGATTTATGGAATATACTGTGATGGGTTTTTCAAACGTAACCTAGTGGGTTACTCCTTATGTAAGAATGTTATGAATTCCTCAAGTTACCTTTATGTCTTATGATTTCTATGATTTATTCATGATTTTATGTGTTATGTTAAAGTGATTAGTTTTTATGGTTAATGTATGATTTCATTCTTATGTATACGTGTACTCATGTTTCCTTTCCATATTTTTATATCCCTCACTATGCTTTTTATGGTCATCCCATGTTTTTGAAATGTTTTTCATAGGTCAATGGAAGGGTACATGATATGATGATAGTGTCAAGGAAGTGTCAAGAATGAATCCTTGTTTTATTTTAAATATGTTTCTGTTGATGGGAAAAATAAATAATATCTTTTATGTAACCACTTTGTTTAAATGTAGAACTTAATGAAAGTTTTATGATCTAATTATCTAAAACTATAAACCTGAAAAGATCCTCAATGTATATTCTTGTAATAACTTAAGATTAAGTAATGTTTAAGGCTGGGGCCTTATAATAAAACAGAAATGTTTTATACACATTTTTAATTGATAAACCACGTGAGTACTAAATAATGGTTGAACTAGACTAAATCCTTTCCAAACCATTTCTGTGGGTGTCTTAATAATAATACATTCTTTATAATGCACATGTGGGATATCAAGGTGAATTGGCTAAATATTTGGATTATTTCATATAAGAAGGAAAGTAATGTTATTCTCCCCACTTTTATAATGAAATAATAGTACATATTTACCGATGTCTATAATTATAATAATATTACACTTATGTAGTTTAATTTTAGGTCATATATTATGATATTATCTACCAACCCCTGTCCAAAAACTAATATAATTTAAAATTCATAGATAATAAAATAATTGATAGTACGTCTTACTGAAGGGGATAATATATTCTTAAACACATATAATTATGGTTTAATTAAAAATTAATTTTCCATTACCTACACCTATTTGGATTCTCATATTTTACCAACACTTTTGAGTCAATAGAGGATGGTGTTGAATTTGGTAATACACATACTGATATTTAGCCGAATTTTTCCTTTCCTGATGAAATCATGTTGAAATCTATCATATATGGAAGGGAAGTATTCATTTTTGATTATTATTGTTTTAATCATTTTAATGTTTAGTTTTCTTATATCTTCCCCTTTATTTCTAAAAAAACATCACATGAATAGTCCCTAGATGATGAGGTTCAATAAGTTGAAGGATTTGTTTCCAAAGTGGTAGAGGAACCATTCTTCCTCCATACTATAGGTTGTACAACATTAAAAAGGGAATTTTATTATTTTACTCTATAAATGGGTAAATAAACAACCAAAGTGAATTTATTTATAATGGGGGTGGAATATGTTGTTCAAATCAAATAAACCACACAAACTAGAAAAATGGGGATAAAGTGATGTGACTACCTAACCAGGGGTAGTAAAAACAATTGCACGTTATAGAGGTAAAACAATTTTTATCTTATTTTCAATTTCAATTTATTTTTTCAATGTTTTTATTTTGATTTTTTTATTTTAATCTAGTTAATATTAGTAACTACTAGGATATAAATAAAATACATCCACATAGAAATATATCAAATTTTCTCACAATATTATTTATATTACTTGTATCATAATTAATATTATTTGTGAAAATCTTTCTAATTATTATTTAATCAAAATATAGGGTAATAAATTGAATATGTGTACTAAGGGAATTCAAACATTCTATTAATATTTTTTGTGTTTTTATTTTTTATTTTTCATGTTATTGTTAATTTTTCATGTTTTATTTTTTATTGTTTTATAAAGACTCTTGAGTTGAATCAAATACGTTGAAAATACAAACCATATTGGTATTTTTGGAACATTTAATGATTTAAGTATATTACAGTATAAATGATTACTAAAGTTATTTTTCTTTTAGACGTCTGATATTTTCATTTGATGAAGTTCTACTGAATTTAAAACTATTATGCAAAAAGAGTATCAAAATATAATATCCTTCTTAAATTGAGAGTCCTTAAAACATTTTTGATATTTTTTAACACTAATCATTTTCATGAGATTCTAGTGAAATGTTTTATTATCTATCAATTTCCTTTTTTCCCTCATTTTCAAACATTTTTTAATACATCTAATGTGCCACATATGACTGAGGTAAAAAATTGAATATCCTTCTTTCATTCAACTCTTATTTTTCCAACTATTAAATTTACACTATATTAATGGCCCTGGTAACCATGAAATAATCTTATATGTAGCCACATAATAACCCTTTTTACAATTTATAACTATCAAAATATGTAAAATTCATGATTGCTATTGAACACAATTGTAGGGGTGGGGCTTTGGTTGTATTTCATTGATTTCATGAATTTATTTCAGTTAAAATGAAAATTTGGGTGTTCTTATTTATTTATTATTTTTTTGGAAGATATTTCATGATTTAAATATGTAATTTATTACCAAATATCATTATATATATGGGTATGAGATCACCAATACATAAATATCCAATGTGGGATCACTTTACATCAAATTTTTTATTCTAAAGCTAAATTTCATATCTAAATTCTAGATGAAATAATTATTCAAATGGTAAAAGGGGGGATAAATCTATCTCTGTGTCTAAAATGACAAATAATAAACTATAAAACATAATAATTAGGTTTTTTAGGTGATATATTTTTTTATCATATTGTGGTGCACACTATTCTTGAGAAAGAAAATTCTGATCCATTTTCTTAACATTAGAGAACATTCCTTTTCATATTTAACAGATGTTTTTAAATTTAAAACCTTTAAACAATAAACGTCTAATAGTCCATTGTATAATACCAACTATGTTTTAATTTTTTAATCATTAATGTGAAGATACAATGAGGATATCAGTCCTTTTTATATGACATGTGTTCTTGAGTATGAGAAAAATTCCACATTAAAAAATTTATCACCGAGAAATCTTTTTTTAATGAGGTATGTATGAAATGAATCTGATTATTAGAAATAGATTCATTGTATTATAATTATTTTTGAGTATTTAGGTAATATTTACCCATGTAGGAGGCATAATATTTATTTATATCTGATAATTGAGTAGTGTTGTCATTGATACCATAAGAAGTTTGTTTTTAACTTAGTATTAAACGAATTATCAAGAGTGAAATGATTAAGGGTGAGGACATTGAGAGATATACTATTCTCAAAAATGTTACATTATACTTCAATATTTTAATCTAACAAGTCTGTTATTTTAAGAGAAATTGTAAAATTTAATTTATTTATAATTATTTTGAGATTAATTATTAAAATGGGATATTTATGGAATTTCATTTTTTATATCAGTTTTTTATTTTAATCCGAAACATTTCCACATTAATAAAAAATTGAAAAATTAATTTTCCATAGGAAACAATGTTTTCCGGTATTCAATCCAATAAATAGTATCAGAAGATGAATAAATTTTTTTGAGGCAAAAAATATGCCCCCAAATCGGTGATAAAAATTTATTCACAGAATGGATCACTTTTGGTGATGATCATATATATATTTAAGTAATAACTGAAATGAAAAACATATAACATGGTTATATATTGAAGGTTGGTGATAATTTTTCTTAACTCCTTATATAGGATATTTTTCCTCATTCAATTCCATTAATAATATGGAACCTGATGTTTCATAATACAAATACTATCAATGATGGAATTATTTTATTAATAAAATTTTCATAACCATTGATACATGGGAAAATATTACAAAAACTTTTTAAATGGAGAGTGGATAAATATCCTAATAACATTAAAGAGGAACCCTTTCACGTGTTCATCCATTATATAGACTAAAATAATATATATTGGAGGATACTTTTTTATAGAAATATGGAATCATTTTTTCATTGAAACATTCACCTCTACTCCATTATTACGTGATGGAAATTTTTTAGACATTTTTAGTAGATATAGGTTTTATTTTAATTGGTTTTTTTGAAAATAATTAATATGATATTTTCTTCATCCTATATTATTTTAAATTTTATGTATTTTCCCTCACTGTGATCCAACTAATCTTTATGAAAAAACCAGTAATAACACTCATTATTGTTTCATATAGAGTAGTGATTATTTTGTTATTCTTTTATTAAACTCTTTTATTTATTTTATTTAGATAATTAATTAGTATATAATCATTTTTTGAAGATGGTATAACACTATTTTGTCTAATATTTTTCTATTCTTATCATTCATATTTATTCTCCTCAATCATTATCAGATTTTTTCATATTGATGGTCTTTGATCACTATTTTGATGATGTGAGAGATATTATACATCATTTAATGGGTATTTATAGGGTAATTAAAGAAATAATTGGAGGGTGTAGGGTTATGGGGTTTATATATTACTTTAATATAATTAATAGATTGATTTTTTAATGAATTAAGATTGTATCCTAATTAACTCATATGAATTAAAAATTATTCCCACAAATTTCGTTTTTTCTTCACTAGCTTCTGTTTTGAATATTTCATTCATTTTGATTTATATATTATATGAATTTAGTAAGTCCACCGTTTATGTTAAAAGTGTATTATAGTAGTATATTATAGTTTTAAATAGTGAAATAGATATTGGAAGGTCCTAGTGGCCTCCTCGACAGATCAACCCTAAGTGGAAACTATATTTCATGATTTTGTAAATAATAAAATATATTTGTGGGATACGTCAAACATACTCCTTGATAAATATATACTGTAACACTCCAAACTTCCTTGGAATGCTTCTCTTTGAATAATACAGTAGCATGTGTTGTACGAAACTTCAAGTTCTAACACACACCACAACCAATCAAACTAGCCGTTATAAATAGTAATACACACTTTATTAAAATTTATAAATTTAATCATTGAAAAATGACTTCAATTTTAGACTCGGAATATCGAAATTAGCTTAGGCTGAATTTTTGGTAATTTTCTGAATACTTTCGAATTTTTGATGAATATTGAAAAAACACTAAGTTAATGTTTAAAACTGAATTTTTATTTCAATAATTATTTATTTTATTTAAAAATATTTTATGTGAATATAGATACATAATACCTATATATGTTCAATTTAATTCATTAGAGTCAGTTTATAATAATTTTAGATATATAAAAAAAATTTAGAACTTTTCACTGTCTTTTACCCACCACCTAGGAGAATTTTCAAATTTACATTAAACATAATTTACCCGCTTATGTTAGTGAAATTTCCAAAATCCAAGAGACACGGTTAATATGAAGGAGTAAAAAGTAGATCAATAAGATAAAAATAATTTTTGGTGAATTGTAACTTTTTTACTTTTTTTTAACACGGTTAAAAGTAAATGAGGGAATTAAGGGTAAAAATGATATTAATATTACCCTAAAGCATTTAAAAATTCTAATGAGAAAGTGTACCTCGACCAAAAACAACCTTAGAAATAAAATATTATCATTTAGGACCACATGGATTAGATTAGGACATTTATTATTATTTAATTCAAAGAATAGTTAAAAGAGTTAAAATCAAAGATTAATAACTAAAACATTTTTAATATAATATTATACAAAGATAAATTCAATTATAAATATTAATTAGAAAGATAAAAATATTTACTGAATAATGGTATTTTTTTTATAATTTATAGACATTAAATAATTTAATTTATTTATGATACAATAGTGTCAAAATTGACAGAAAAGAGTTTTTAAAACAAATATTATATTATTAAATGATATTCTAGTCCTAAAAATCTACAGATCGGCCAAATGACTTATATTATGATAGTTGTATAATTTATGGACCACTTGGGGGTCTATTGAATGTTTATTGTTTGTTTATTAACCATATAATATAAAAAAACAAAAAGAATGGTAAATTTCAAACTAATTAACTAATAGTTAAAACTAAAAGATAAGGTTAATAAAGATACCCAAACATGTCAAAAACCAATTTGTTGAGTGGATTTCTACCCATACTCACTTTATCCTCCAAATAAATCAATTTTGATCCATTATACACCGAATATGAATTTATTATAAAATAGTATTTTACGTTTCTCCTATGGTTCCCCGCACCACTCTTATAAAAGGGAACTCCCATTTCTCTCTAATTCACACCTTCAAAGCCTTTTGTCTTGAACAAACCCTGCCCAAATATTCTCTCAACTTCCCTCACTTTATCCTAGAGGCATTATTTTGATCAGAAATTCTACCTAAAGAGCCATTCTGATCAAATCAAAAGGAAGAGCCCGAAGAAGAGGTAATGTTTTCACCACCGTCCTTCAAGTTTTTTTTCTTCTTCCATGTCTTCTTTTTTTATTATTTCCATTCTAAAATAATAAATCCAGTATCTTCTATATACTGTGATGTTATTATAAATTTGGTACAACCATATTTAGTATTCTATCCATCCTTTGAATGACATGTCATCATACGTGCGGACGTACGGCTTACCGTCTCTACGTCGTGGTGTAATTGTTATTCAATACATTATTATTTGGATGGGTATTATAATGATGTTAAATTCATGTAAGTAATATATATAACATGATAATGATTCTATATATATGATACACCATCCAATTACATATTCTTTCAATATCAAAAGAATGATACTGTCGCTCATGCATACGTACAAACTACCGTCTCCACAAACGCAATGAGATTCATTCCCCATCGAATCCATTCAAGAATAATTTTCATTTGTTGATTAAAAATATTGTTTAAGGACTTGATATCATTCTGGATATGAATATGATACAACCTATGGATAACAAACATGGCTTTTGTAACAAAACTTTTAAAAGAAAATGAGTAAGTGAACACCCGAAACGACGATAATACAAAAATATTATTAACAAAGCAATATTAAAAGAGCATATATGATATCATATTTATGTATATCGTTCATGTATAATTTAATAACAATGATTTAACTATTATACATGAGGTTAACCTACCCTCTACCAAGGAAATGCACAAGGTCAGTGTTAATTCCTCAATCTCATTATTATCCGAGATTGTTTATGTGTAAGTTTTTACTGGGACATTTTTATCATAAATGTCCATTTTTCATAAAAATGATTTCAAAATTAATATTTTAAGGATTTTTGAAAGGTAATATTTATCATGATCATAATTTTAAATGTTTTAAATATTTATATCTCTAAATCTTTTTAATTAATTTCAATGTTTTCAAAATGATTTTAAGGATTTAATTATATAGAAATGAATGTTTTCAAATTATAATACTTTTCAAAAGCTTCAATGTGGTATGGGACAATTTGATTCAAAATTTTATTTAAATATCTTCCTTTATAAATTGTGTTACATTTAATTGTTTTCATAAAAAAGGGATATTTCTCTCAATGAGTTTTACAAATCATTTTCATCTATGTCAAAATCCATTAATGTATTTTAAACTTGTTTGAAGTTGATTTATTATGATACAAATCTTCCATATTGTGTTGAAGGTTTTTTGAAATGTTTGATTGTGGATGTGTTATTTTTATACCATTCATGGCTTATGGGTAAATTATTGACAATTCATATGCTAGTTTTAATACGATTGTTTATGTTATGTCTAAACCTTTTCATATAAGGAATGCATTGGACTTAGTAAGAGACTGGTGGATCCCGATATAGCTCCTCGATGCATATGTAGGTCTAATGAGACAAACTAGTGTCTTTGTACAAGGCCTTGACAAAATATTATTTGTAATCTTGGCACACGGCCATGATTATGTGTTTATGAAAGTCTGGCATTATTCATTCCATCATTATGGATGTGGTTATTGATATTGCATGTGATTATTCGACTAGTAGAATATCCATATGAATAAGTAAATGGCATTATTTCATTTTATCATTACCATATTATGTTGAATTTAAAGTTTAAAAGGCTTTTGTTATAGTTATACATTTCCTTAAATGTTTAGTTATGAAATTTTCTACTATATTGTTATCCTTACTGAGCATATGAACTCACCCCTTCAATGTTTTCTTTTTTCCAAGATTTGAAAAGGTATTTTATGAATGACCGACAGGGATAGTATGAGGGGATATAAAGACAAGATGTTTTTGTATTTTTTTCATTTAATTAGGTAATGTGAGACTTATGAATATATCTAGTGTTTCCAAGGATAATAGGACATTCATGACTTGACCTTTTGTGATCATTCCAATATTATGTAATAATGCACCAACTCTAGGTAACTGGGGTCAGAGCGTTACAGTTGGTATCAGATAAAGTTTAGTACAAACCTTGGAAGCTAGATTTAGAGAAACTCTAATTAGAGCACATATCCCTAAGATATGATTTGAGGATTAGTATAGAATAACTTCTTAGAATTCTGTTATTGTAGAGATTTTATGAGTTTTAAGAGAAATACATCCCTGTCTAGATACGAGCAGGTAGAGGTGGTTCTGGAACAGATGTACCTAGTGGTAAAAACTGAAAACACTAGTTTGAGCTAGACTCGAATGGGAAATGATGCACGGCAATGGGTCTTTCTGTACTCATGGTTACGACACTCTCGAGGGATATGATTAGGATAATTATCATTTTCTTTACAAAAAATTATTAATGGATTATGAGTATATACCTCCTACAAGAAAACATTTTTATGATTATTTATTATATCTATAAACTGTTCAATTTATGTTAGGTATTTTACACGTTTGGAATTATTCATTTTAATTCATAAACTGACCAAGTGTATTCCATTGTATAGAATTGGCACCCAATAGAATGAATGTAAACTGCAACAATACATATGATCCAAAGTGTAAGAAGGATCATATATTCCATGGAAATAAGCCAAAATATAGAAGGGAAATAGTCTCTCATGTTTTCTCAACATATGAATAAATAGTATCATGTGTTAATAAGATAAGTAAAGAATTCCTTGAGTCATATGGCTTTGAAGGGAAGCAAGAGAAGAAAAAGATTGAAGACATAAAGATGGATAAATGGAAGAGGGAAAAGAAGAATTTCCCCATATGTGATAAATGTGGGAAGGAACACCCTGGAACATTCCTGAAGGGAATGAGAGTTTGATATATGTGTGGAGAAAAATAACACCAAGTACGTGACTGCAAGGGTAAGAAAAAGGATTCAAATGTACAATGCTTCATCTGTAAGGAGTTGGGACACTACGCGAACCAATGTCTAAATCGTCGAAGTATTTCCCAAATGATGAAATTGGATAATAATCATGTTATGATACTACCACAGAGGAGGAGGAATGATTAGAGTTATAATTTTGTTATTAATGAATTATGTAATTTGAGTGTTGTATCACTGTTGTACTGGTTTTAATAATTATGAAGTATATAAGGATTGTACTACAGTTCTATTTCATTAAGGACTTGAAATTGTGTGGAACCCATGAAAGTGACATAATAGAAGGTTCATCTTTTGGAAAATATATGATGACAGAATGATAAACCATAATATGGTTCTGATACTGAGGTAATGATTTTGGAATAATACAAGATTGATTTTGATAAATTATATTGGATATTCTTGACTACCTTGAAACTGATTATTGATTTGTATATTCCATCATTGTTGGAGTTTACAACAATTTTTTTATAGAAGGATTATATCAAGTATTATATAAGGAATAAGGGAGCAAGAATGTATTAAATAAGGTTTTATGGTAATTTAGGATGTTACCATGTCTTAAAATAATACATGATGAATGTGTTCACATCTTATTACCTGGAAAAAAGGATCTTCATTTGTTTAGCATCCTTAAAAATTTTGGACTTTGATTTTGGATAGAAGTATTTTGGATAAGTCTAAAGGTTGTAATGGATTATGTTTGAAAGCATATTTTTGGATTTTTTATAAAAGGACAACACACAGACCGTGTGAAAACCCACCGCGTCGGACAAAGATGTAGGAATCCAACCCACAACCATTAGTGTGATTGGGATTTATCACATACCACTGGACTACGTGAAGTTCCTGGATGGTATAATGTAGTTTCTTTTTTTTAAAGGGTCTGATATGTGAATTATACATTCATTATATTTTGAACCATATAAGATTAGGATAAATGGATTATTTTTGAGATGTATTATGTTCTGGAGTGAAAGATGAGTTTGTGGTAGAAATTTACTAATGGATAAAACTATAATTATAAAGTTACTATATCTCCTTATGATCATATCCAATCTGATAAATAAATTGCCCAGCATTAATAAAAGGAACTTATAACAAAAACATTGTCCTAGATGATACCTTAGATCATAAAATTTTTTTGTCTTTGTGATTGTTGGCCTTTTCATAGCCATGTTCTCTACCACTCTCCATCAGATATTGATGGATATATTTCTCTCCATATCTATGTTTTCCTACATGGAACCCTAGTATGTTTTATTTTCGGTAACCTTCATACTTAACACTCATTAGTTTAAATATATTCCCCATTAAACCATTTTGCGATGTGGGATTTCAACTAAGATATTTTGAAATTTCAACCCCATGTTTCCAATACTGAGCATAAATTGCGAGGACGCAATTTATTGAAGTAGGGGAGAATGTCACACCCAAACCATCCACGATACGCTTCACATTGAATAATACAGTAGCCTCTATTTTACGCAACATCGAGTTTAACACACACCACAACCAGTCAAACTAGCAATTATGAATAGTAATACCCACTTTTTGAAATTTTATAAATTTCATCATTCAATATGGACTTCATTTTTTGACTCGGAATATTGAAATTATCATAGGGTGAATTTTTGGTATTTTTCTGAAAACATTCAATTTTTGATGAATTCTGAAAAAACACTGAGCTTTAGTTTAAAACTATATTTTTATTTAAATACTTATTTATTTTACTCACAATTATTTTAGGTAAAAATAGATAGATAATACCTATATAAGTTCACTGTAATTCATTGGAGTCAGTTTATAATAATTTTAGATATATAAAAATTTTATAGAACGTTTCACCATCTTTTACCCACTCCTCTGAGAATTTTCAAATTCACATGAAACATAATTTTACTGCTTCTGTTAGTGGAAATTTGAAAATCCAAGAGACATAGTTAATATGAAGGCATAAAATGTGGTTTAATAAGATAAAAATAATTTTTGGTGAATAGTAACTTTTTTACTATTATTTAACACCGTTAAAAGTAAATAGGGTAATTAAGGGTAAAAATGATATTAATATTACCATAACACATACCCTAATTCTGTTGGGCAGGTGAATATCGACCAAAAACAACCTTATGAATAAAATATTTTCATTTAGGACCACTTGGATTAGATGAGGGAATTTATTATTATTTAATTCCAAGAAGAGTTAATAGAGTTAAAATCAATGTTTAATAAGTGAAACATTTTTAAGATAGGGTAATACATAAGATAAATTCGATTAGAAATATTAATTAGAAATAAGAAAATATTTATTACATAATGGAATTTTATTTATAATTTTTTACAATAAATAATTTAATTTATTTATGACACAATTATGATCCTGTAATTACCATATTAATGAATGATTTAGATAATTAATATTATAAATACCAAAATAAATCTAATTTGAGACTTTTTATGAATTACAATAATTTTATAGGTTAATATGACATATTATTATTGGTTATATGGAATTTTTTTTGCAGTAATAATGCTGTTATGAATTTATCAAAAACAAAATACCCAATAGTGTCAAAATTGACATTAATGAGGTTTTAAAACAAGTATTAAATTATTAATTGATATTCTATTCCTAAAAATCTAATGTTCTAAAAATGGACTTTTATTATGATAGTTGTATCATTAGAGTACCACTTCGGGGACTATTAGATGTTTATAGTAATTTTATTAACCATATAATTTAAAAATACAAAGAGACATTGTAAATGTCAAACTAATTAACTAAGAGTTAAAACAAAAAGATAAGGTTAATAAATTTACCCAAACATGTATAAAACCTATTGGTGTATTTGATTTAGACCCATCCCTACCTTATCCTCGAAATATATCAATTTGGATCCATTATAAACCGTATATAAATTTATTATAAATTAATATTGTATGTTTTCCCTATGGTGCCCCTCAACCCTATTATAAAAGGGCACTCCAATTTCTCTCTAATTAACACTTTCAAAGACTTTTGGATCGGCCAAACCCTACCCAAATATTCTCTCAACATTCCTCACTTTAACTTAGAGGCCTTAGTTTGACCATAAATCCAACCTAAGGAGCCCTATTGATAAAATCAATGGGATGAACCTGAGGAAAAGTTAATGTTTTCACCACCCTCATTTAAGTTAATTTATTCTTCCACTTATTATTTCTTTATTATTTACATTCTAAAATAATAACTCCAGTATATTCTGTATACTGTGATGTTATTATAAATATGGTACAACCATATTCAGTACTCTATCCATCCTTTGAATGACACGTAACCATATGTGTGTACGTACTGTTTACCGTCTCCACGTCGTGGTGTAATTGTTATTCAATACATTATTATTTGGATGGGTATGATAATGACATTTAATTCATGTAAATAATAAATATAACATGATAATTATTCTTTATATATGATATACAGAATAATTATAAAGTATGTTATTATCAAAAGAATGATATTGTCGCTAGTGCGTACGTTCGTACTATCGTCTCCACAAACGCAATGAGATTCATTACCCATCGTATCCATTCAAGAATAATTTTTATTTGATGATTGATAAAAATGTTTAAGTATTTGATATCACTATCTATATGAATAAGATACAACCTATGGATAACAAAAAAGGCTTCTGTAACAAATAATACAAAATAAAACGAGTAAGTGAACACCCGAAATGATGATAAGGCTAAAATATTATTATCAATGAGAACTGAAAGAATAATATATGATATCATATTTATGTATACTATTATTGTATAATTTAATAACAATGATTTAACTATTATACATGAGTTTAATCTACCCTCTACCAAGGAAAAGTACAAGGTAATGGTTAATTCCTCAATCTCATTATTATCTGAGACTGTTTATGTGTAAGTATTTACTGGGACATTTTTATCATCCATGTCCATTTTTCGTAAAAATGATTTCAAAATGAATATTTTAAGGGTTTGTGAAAGGTACTCCTTATCAAGATCTTAATTTCAAATTTTTTAAATATTTATCTTTCTAAATCATTTTAATTAATGTCCATGTTTTCAAAATAATTTTAAGGATTTATTTATATGGAAATTAATGTTTTGAAATGATAATTATTTTCAAATGTTTCAAAGTGGTATGGGACACTTTTATTCAAAATTGTAATTAAATGTCTTCCTTTCTAAATTGTGTAACATTTAAATGATTTCATGAAAAATGGATTTTTCTCTCAAATAGTTTTATAAATCATTTTCATCTATGTGAAAATCATTAAATGGATTTCAAACTTGTTTGAAGATGATTTATTAAGATACAAATATTCCATATTGTGTTGAAGCTTTTGTGAAATGTTTGATTTTGGATGTGTTATTTTTATACCATTCATGGATTATGGGTAAAGTAACAACTTTTCATATGATAGTTTTTTACGAATTTTTACGTTATGTATAAACCTTTTCATTTGAGGAATGGATTTTACTTAGTAAGTGACGGGTGGAGCCTGATATAGCTCCTCGATGCATCGGCAGGTCTCATGAGACATACTAGTTTCTTGGAACATGGAATTGACAAAATCTTATTTGTAGTCTTGGCACGAGGCCTTGACTATGTGGTTATGATAGTCTGACATTATGCATTGCATCATTATGAATGTGGTTATTGATATTTCATGTGATTATTCGTCTAGTAGAATATCCATGTGAATAATTAAATAGAATTATTTCATTTTATATTTTCTATATTATGCTGAAGTTCATGTTTAAAAGGCTTTTGTTATTGTTATACATTTCCTTAAATGTTTATTTATATAAGTTTCTGCTATATATATATATCCTTATTGAGCATTTGAGCTCACCCCTTTCAATTTTTTATTTTTTCCAGGATGTGAAGAAGTATTTTATAAATGACCTGTAGAGATAGTATGAGTATATATGAAGACAAGATGTTGTTGTAGTTTTTTTTTCACTTTATGATATAATGTAAGACTTATGAATATATCTAGTGTTTCTAAGGCTACTAAACTAATCGGTCTTTCGAGACTTGATCTTTTGTGATCATGCCAATATTATGTAATAATGCATTGACTCTAGGTAACTGGTGTTTGGGCGTTATTGACACTATAATATATTCTTCAATGATAATTGAAAATATTTACCTCTAGTAGTTGAGTCCCTATTTTATGAGCTCGGTGTAGGTTATGCACATTTCTTTGAGGTTTTATATAAATTTACTGATATATATGAGCTATCCTTATGTCCCTATTAACCCTATATGGTTTCGATTATTTCATATGATAAGATTCATAAAAGTTATCTCAAAGTTGAACTCAATTTTATTATTAAATAATATGAAATTTGTTAGTTTTTCTAATGTTTTACCAAAATCACATTTAAGAGGATTCATCTTTTGTCTCTATATCCATGATTTTATAGAAAACATTTTCTATATACACAAGATGATGAAATAAATAAATGGATGTTATATCTAGATTGCATATATAGAATTCTACGAGTTTCCCCATTAAAGGCATGAAAATATGGTGTATGGAATTTTTCTGTGTAGTTCATTCATTATTTATGTAGAAGGAAATTGCTCATTAGAAATACACCCCCATTTGTTCCCTAAAAGTATTGACATCAATATTTTCATTGCCATGTGGATCTATATATAGCTATAATATTCATCCATAAAGGATATGACCTTGATGAATTTTATTGATTCGATCAAAAATTCCATGATTGGGTTTTTGAAGTCATATTTTGGACAATGATGGTTGAGATTCATGAAATAAAAAAACGTTAATCTATATGTTATTCATCTTGATGTGGATAATGTATGAATTCCATTGCAGTTGTTGAACCACCTGAAGAAATTTTTTTTATGAGACTATTAACATCTACTACCACATTGGAGTCATGTGTCAAATTCATTCTTTTGGATATACATTAGGATGGTGGTTTTGAATATCTATATAATTCCATTAAAATAAATATTAATCCATATTTATGAATTATATGTTTTTCACATGTTCATAAACTAACATGGAAGTTCTGATTAAGGTATGTATTTAGGCATCATTTTTAGCCATAGTCATCTGTTTGATCTCATCATTGGCTATAGTGATTCTTCCTCAAACACTATATAGGAATATATGATATATTCTTCCACTTCTCACATTTGTTCACATTATTTTTATGTGGTTGATAATGGAATGATTTTAGGATATATAAGAAATGAGGGCGTATATTTTACACTATAAATATTAGAGAGGTGTCCTCAACTCCTCACTGTACCATTGTATGGGAATGGATATTAAGAGAATTCTATCTATCATTACCCTATTCTTAACTACCATTTGTGAAAATGTTGACATAATTACACTCAATTTATCATATATGGGTATATTAAATTACTATGTGTGTTTTTGGCTAATTTTATGATCCCAATATTTGTACTATACATCCTTAGAGTCCAGATATAAAATGAGGGTATTTTTATCTATGGTATCATCATCATTGGTGGGATCAGATCCTTCTTCAATGCAAAGGGTACCAATTAAAGGGATTAATATCAATAATAAATTGGAAAAAATTACTATACCATGGAAATTCATTCTTCTCAAATGATTATATACATATTGTTGAAAAGTATTTATTATGTTGATTAAGGATAATGATCAACTAGAGAATACTTCTTATATATATAATGGGGAATGAGATTGATATACATAAAGAGTATGACATTCTATATGTATATCATTGTTTAATATTTCGAGAGGAAATTATCTCGACAATCATAAGATATAACAATGAACAAATGATACATCCTCAAAAACATGGTTAGTATAGCTTAGTGGATCCCTATATATATATATTTAACAACCTGACTCATTGTAGTTCCATATTCTTCATTGTGTTTATGGAAAAGGTTATCATTCTTCATTTCTAGACCATTATGGGTAGTGGTAAAGATAACATCACCTCATCCAATATGATTTAATTCCCATTGATACTCTCACATATATATATATTTTAATTCGAGGTAGTCTAAGGGGGAACCGTCACTATGAAACACCCAAAAAAAATTTATTTACATTGTATTTTATGCACTTGGTATGATTAAACTATTAAAACATGGTAATGAAGATCCAATAATCCCAATATAACATTGACTATTTTATACTAATAAAAACACATAAACTAATAATCAGTGACAAGGTCCCTAAACTGATCACTAATATTGATTTGTCTAGGTGTATTTATCTCACTTTTTTTGTACAAATGGATGTTAATGGTAGACAGAGACAAACTGACTACATTATGGCCCAATCATATAATAATCTGGATTGATATGTTGTTATTATATAATCATAATTAATAAGGGATATAAAGATATAATGATTGTCCATATTTTAAAATATTTAAAAATTAGATCTATTTTAATATATGGTAGTATTTATATATATCTGAAAAAACAATAGATCTATATCGAACTCAGATGGTTCATTATGTTCATAGAATACTTTATCATATGTAACCAAAACATCAAAATCTTGAAGTGTTATAAGATCCTCAAAAATTTCTTCATAAAGATACATTTAAAGTTGAAGGAATTAAGAATTTAAAGCCAATACAAAATAATGACAAACTATATCAATACGTCGTATATCTGATCTATATGAGTAATCCATACAGCATGTGGATTCCCCTTAGTGATATGTTTGTGAGTTATGCTTTTTTATGCTATTGATTTTATTCCCTTTTTTCAATTTGAGGGTATATTTTTCTTTTTCAACATAGGATAATCTAAAATTATGATAATAAGATATCCACCAGAATGATGTTGAATTTCTAAGAAATCAGTCTGTATGATTGGGAATGAATTATCCATAGATAATTATAGAGTAGACAATAGAACTTTTTCAATTGGCAAGAGTTTTTTTTCTAGGTTTCTATTAAATATATAATTTTATAAGATATATGAACTGAGTGTTATAATCCTTAATAACTTCATATCCCAAAACCCTATTATTATTGATAGCCTCTTCTTCATCCTTAATTATAATAATGACATTCAGGATCATACATATTTTATTCTTTAGAGGAAGGATATTTTTGGTGAATTATATATTTATAGCAATATAGAGACTCATCATCTGATGAGGATTTAATTTGTCGTGTTGATTATGAGTGACCTATTTAGTGATTCCATTCACATCCTACTAGTGTTAGGGGGTTAATGTCTAATTGGTTTTAAACTAGATTACGTGTCAATATGATTTCATCTTCATGATGCTTAATCTTGTTAAAAAATTTACCCATATTTTTTATGACTATTCCTTAATGGGATAGAGAATCTAAGAAGTCTATTTAGCTCTTAGATAGGGATTGGCATCACTACTAGTTGATATAGTTATTCTATGTGGATATAACATTCCATTATTATTATATTTCGATTCATCCAATCACCAAAATTTGGTTCACCCTTCCATGGGAGAAAATGTATTGGCCAATCCTACTTTGGTGTGATAGAGGAGTCACAAAAAAATTATTATAATATTTCCCAATTATACCTTCCCAAAATCTACCATCTTCTGGATGATGTATTGAAATTCAAAAACTCGAGATATATAATTCTAATATTTTGTCAAAGGGTAAATAATATATCTAGAAACGGAGACTATCTTGATTGGGATATCTAGAATCCAAAAACTTCTGTAAAATAATTTCCATATCTACAATGAAATACACAAATTAATACTCCATTTCGGGAAAACATAAATTATTCCTCCATCCATTATATAGATATAATCTCTTCCCTTTTCTCCTATACCCATAAGTATTCCATTCATGTTGTTTTTTGTATATAGGATATATATGTGATATTTCATGGGATTGGTTATTAGAACTAGAATCCATGATATCATAAGAAATTTTGATTTTGTTTCAGATTTTCTACACATCTTCCCTTGAGTTTTTAGTGTCGGTTGAGTACCTGACATTTGTCATCCAAATGGAATATTCTAAAATTTATGAATCTTTTTAGGACACATGGAATCTTCCAGGATATTTATCTAGACAAAGTGGTATTTTATAAATTTATCATACACATTATATACATAGTATGATCAATTCATTATGGGGGAGTAATAAGTATAAGTAATAGGTAAAACCCTTCAACTAGGAGATATATTTTGAGTTGATTCGAATATCCATTTTTATCAAAATTTGAGAGGTAAAAGATAATATTCTATTTTATAATTGAACTGAATTCATTGAGAGATTTCTATCAATGTTCACCCCATTATATGACTGATATGTCTTGTAGATTTATATTATAATTTTTTTTGTTCATCAAAATTTTTCATTAATTATCTATGTTTAGTTGTCACTAACTAATTTAGGCTTACCATCATGGAACCTCATAAAGAGATGATGGGAATAATTTTTTTTACCAGTTTTCGGGAATAATTTAATATTTATAAATGTTGATTAATAAAATTAGACATAGGTGGATTCGTGTACGCCCACCCATGGTATGTCGTTTTTTCCATCGTACTAGTTTGTGCCATTCATTCATGTCATACCTTAATTTCGTTTGGGATATTTTTGAATCAATAAAATATAGAGGAGTGGATTACATTCCAAAAACATGGGTCGTGAAAGTGGGTATATCTTAATATAGTCGAATTTTTCGTGTTTTTTTATTATTACATGTATGTATCGGCTTGAATAGAATGCTATAAATTATTTTGGATTCCTATAAAATGCGTGTAACTCTTGATATTCCCCATCCCCTAGGTCATGTTACACTATTTTTTTAAACCCTCAGTTAGTCCAAAAACTATTTTTTACTCCCATTAGTATAACAACATCCCCCATTTTTATGAATATTTTCTGGAGGATAATCATGAGTCACAACATGGGGTTCATACATAGTAAGAATAATTTACCCAGGAATCTATCAGTTGGGTTTCATTAAATACATTATAAATACTTAATTTTGGGTACTTCTTTCCTTATAAATGGGGGGAAAAATTATTTATATGACCAGTGGGATGTGACAAAACTCTTCCTCACCTGTTTTATTGAGTATTTTCATGTTGGTGGTAACTGATCATTTAAGGTAACACCCTATTTTTTAATTTTTTTATTGTATGATGTGTATACACACCTTCATTGACTGTTTTATTTTGGACATTTTTTTGATAGATAATATCAAATCTCACTCTTATGTATAAAAATAATTTTTTCAATCATATTTGGGGTAACTTTTTAGGAAATTAATTAATGAATAAAATAATTATGAAATTATTTCCTCATAATAATGATAAGGATAATTATTATCTTCTGAATAGTTGTAA
This sequence comes from Viscum album, assembly GCA_963277665.1. NCBI lineage: Eukaryota > Viridiplantae > Streptophyta > Magnoliopsida > Santalales > Viscaceae > Viscum > Viscum album. The sequence goes on from OY728156.1 coordinate 1,029,094,678, forward strand.
ATAGAAAATTCCCAACTCTCATTTTTAGTCATTTTCTTGGTAGATCATTTTAAATTTTCATCCATTATAAAGATATTACAACATCATACAATGAACCATATATTATGATTTTTGATTAGTGATCCTGATAGAGTCTCTTAAATCACTAGTCAATCATCTCCCAAAATAGAAATTTTTGCCATGAAACCTGAATTTTTTTTATGGAATTTAAACAGGTGCTTCTCCTAGTATGTAGAAGTCTGATTGTTTTAGGTCGGATGAATGTTGTGACAAATGATTCATCCTACTCTATGTGCTATGGATTACATGGTTATATTAACATCATATCTTGAAATCAATGGGGATTTTATTTTCCCAAGAGGTTATGGTGGTAAATTGTTTCCCAACCCCACATGGTACAGTTTCTCTAATTTTTTCACCATCGTGGACACTACTAATTCCAATATAATTTTTAGGACTTTGATCAAGAAATGGATGGATGTATTACATGTTATAAATGAGATTAATTAAAATGTATGTGTATAGAAGTAGTTAATTGTCGATATATTCTAAAATTGGAATACTCCATAAATACTTTAGAGGTCTAGTGTTGTAGTCTCTGAATAGATCATTCCTGTTAGATATTCTGTATATTTGATTTATATGTAAAGGGACATTACTAAAAAAATTCTAGAACATAGAGGGATCTGGAATGGGACCTATAATATGGTCATAATATTGCGTGATTTAATTCCTTATAGTTTATATTGGACAGAGAGGTGAGAGAAATTTAGTTCTCCATGTCCACCTCATCCTTTAATTATTTAATTAGAGAGATTAGAGGCTATAAACAGACACATATTACTCAATGAATTATTGTGTGAACATTAAAAATATCCATGATACATTCCAGAAATTAGGTTTCTTTCCTATAAAAGGATATCTATATCCACATTGTGGTGAAATCCAGCCATTTTTATAAAGGTTGTTTGGATATTTTACACAACATAGATACCTTTTACTTTATGTAATGAAAAATAATTGATAGATTCAAATGAAGATGGAATATAAATTCCTAAAAATATTATTTTGGTGTGTCAAATTCAGACATGGTGTAGGGAAAAGAATTATATAAATATTGTATTTCACATATATTTTCTTATCATCATTGAAACTGCTTTATCTTCAATGTGATATTGAATTATATGATCTTCCCAGGGTTTATATGTCATATTTTTCTTACTATGGGGAGTGGAATTTGTTAGAATATTTACTAAAATGATGATATATGGGTAATATGGTGGTGATGTTGATAATGAACACTAGCATGTGATCTATTTTGGAAGATAAATAGTATCAGTCATCAAATATTGAGGGTCTGGTGTAACGGGCCCCAATCTATCGAGTGTTTGATGTTATGAGGGCTTCCTAAGAGATTCTTCAGTAAAGTAAAATCCTTCCACTTTTGGGATAATTATCATTACCTATTAATTAACATACATATCGAGGATTCATGTGATATATTTCCTATGGATGGCTCTCAGGGTTGATATAATTTGATATAGTAAGGGGTGGAATTTCATTCCAATTAGTTTTTCATCTAACGAGAGAATATTTATTCCTCTTAATATGATAATTTTGTTCCTGATAGATAATGATATTTCCATGTGTAGGACCATAATGGTATGTTATCTATGAATGATATATATAGTTACATGGAACAACATTGGGAGGGGTCATAAGTGTAGATTCATCCTCTATATGATGATGAGTCAAAAAATGTGAAATTATTAAATAATATTTTAGGGCCTCAAGAATTTCATTATTGAGAAGAGAATAGATTTTATCACACTCATATGAATTACGTTTCCCCCTGCTAAGAACTTCTCTTGTATTCTCTATATAGGTAAACCATATTCATGTGTTCCAAATTTTTTATATCATTATCTTTGTTCTTCTTTAAAGACACCTATGTTTCTTTTTTCATGGATAGTAATATATTTTTCCATTTATGTGGTATTTTATGTTTTCCAATTATATCAAGTTAGAATGAAAATATTTTTCTTATCCAATTTTTCATTATTTATTGGGTTATTCACTTCATCCTCCGAAAATGTAGTAAAACTATTATCATACTTCTGAGTTACTCTCAATGTATATTGATGACCTACTTTAGTGGAGGGGGGAACATTTTATCCCACTGATGTCCATCAAGATTTGGTGATTAATTTATTCAGTTTTTAACACCATGATATGAAGAAAAATATGTATAAATTGAGCATGGTTAAATAAATTCTCGTCAGTAACATATACGATATTTTTATTAGCTTCTATATTGGAAATTGGTATATATTCAAATTCTTTTATGATAGATGATATATGAACTCATTATTGTCACCTCATTTTTTTCCAGTTTATTAACTTGGGAATCATGTGTGAAGGATGGGATATATACTAACCCACGGTTGTAGCTGGAATATTTCAACACACTTTAAAAGAAACATCCCTTATAAACTATAATATTCAATATGTGATAATTGAAATATGGGTATTCCACTCCTAGATTTAGGGATATGATAATTTTGTTCCTATAGTGCTTCCTATGATTGTTTGAAAACATTTTAGTGGAGGAAATTGATGTTGGCATACATGTTAGATTCCTCCAAAGAATGTTGGAGGGTTTATTTAGTGGAATTTATGATATGTTACCACTATGTATGATCAAATTACCACTATTACTATGATATTTTTTAAATGATTGAGTCTAGAGAACTAGTGTAGCAATCTCCCAGGTGGAATCCTTGGTAGGCTTCTATGGGGTTGGTGTTGTCTATCTCTATTCATGTAGTTAGTTAAAAGGATCCCTCATATGAAGTAACTAAATAGATTTAAATATGAATTAAACATTATGATCTTCCTCCATAATATAATTGATGGGTTGTTTTTCTTTCTAGGGAGAGTCTGATAAAGTTTTTCGAATCAGTGATAGATGTCTCCGGAATAAATTTCACCACTCATCATTTGATGGCTTGTTGACATGGTCTCATATCAAGGAGGGATTAATGCACATCCACTATATTTGGTACTATACCATTCAGGTGGTACTTCATAACTAATATTTTTTTTACATTAAAATAGAGACAATAAATTGTTGAAGGTTTATTTTGTAGGATCGAAATAATGATGTAGATGCTCAATATACAAGAGGGGGGGGTGAATTTTACACTTTAAAATTTTTCTTTAACCAAGGAACGATCTATGTTTAACAATGTTAAACTACGAAAATTCACAACACCACTAACACCAATTAAAATATTGGGGCAAAGTATGAAGTTACAAAATTATAGTTCTATCCACTTGCTTAAATTTTGAAAGAGATTCTGAAAAACAGGTTCCAGAAATATCGATACGGAAATTGAAACTTAACTACAGTTTACAATATGAGATTGTACCTTAAAGCGTATATAATCTAAATGAATCAGAGAACAAGTGTAAGGAATGATAAGAGAGTTATACATTCCTTAAAAAACATAATTGAAGTGAAAAAACAAGTAGTAAAATTACAATTAACAAGATTTAAATCTTTAAACCCAAAGAGAAGGGTATCCAACTACCTTGGATGATGGTCCCTTAATTTATACTTTCATGCATGTCGGTCTTACCCACACAAGGCTAATCCCTTAATACTAAGATCAGAGTCTTTGTCTTTCTATCCCCGCAAGCCCTCCACTTCAACATAGTTGGAACCTCTATCTTCCTCAGCAAGGAAACCCTCTAACTTCAAGGTAGTAGGAACCTTTGTCTTCCTATCCCCGGAAGCCCTAGAATTTAATTACCAACATTCATAGTCGCATGAAGAATGTCTACACAAAGAAATGTTTGTACAAGTAGTTCAAACATTTTAAATGATGCTTGAGAGTTAATAAGAGCCTCTCTCTCTAGAAATCACTTCAATAGCATGTAAGCACAAGTTGTCAAGTTTTCAGAGTTATCGATTTTTTTCAAACGAGCTATTATTTATAGGCGAAGCTTCAACGGTTTGCTCCCTCCTCCAACAGTCATATTTTCCATAAAATTTGGAGGGACCAGTACCCATGTAACTCAACCAACAGTTAATTAGAAAAAGAAATGACAAAATCGTTTTATAACAAAGCATGTGTACCTGAAGGCACGACATCGTTTTATAATGAAATGAGTGAAAGCATAAGCAAAACTGAAATTCGGAATGTAAGAAAATAAAAGTTTAGAGTCTAACCAAAATGGAATTCAGAGTCTATAATAAAAGGATATTCGGATTCTGTTTTATAGGAATTCAGAATCTGAATTCTATAGAAGTCCGGAGTCTGAATTTCTATGGAAATTCAGAGTCTGGTTTCATCAGAGTTCAGATTCCGAACTTACAATGTTTTCAGTCGAACTTGTAAAAGTTTATAGTCAAACCTAGTAAAAGTTTGGAGTCAAACTAGTAAATTTTTGGAGGTGGACTAGTAAAAGTTCGGAGTTGATCTTAGTAAAAGTTATGAGTCAAAATTAGTAAATGTTTGGAGTCGAACTAGTAAAAGTTAGGAGTCTAGAATTCGGAGGTGATCTTTGTTAGAGTTTGTATCCAGAATTCAGTGTGGAATGTATACAGAATTCGGACTTGGACTATATCATAGATTGTATCTAGAATTCGGAGTGGAAATTTATTAGATTTCGTATCCAGAATTTGGATCCCAAAATAGAATGCTTTATAGCTTATAATTATATGATTCTGAGGTTTTAGGTGTGAATCTGATTATTATACTTAAGAAAAATATTTCTATGTATTAGAAAATCTAGGTTAGGGTAAATTTATTTAAGGAAATTTTCCTTATATAAGTAAAATATATATTTTCTTAGGTATAAGGTGTTTGTTATTTTCAAAACAAAAGGAATGGAAAAGTCATAAGGAAAACCTTATTGACTCAACACCTTTTTGGTCTACGATCCCCAAATGTTTTTTATGATGAAAAATATGATTCTACTAAGGTCATTCCTTCAATTTGGATTTATGGTTGACCTTAATAAATAATTAATAAAATATTTAAAAATGCAAACAACAAATCCCATAATTTCAATATACAACGTGCAATGATTTATTTGATTAATCACTTTTATATGTAAATTATGCCAATTGGGATGACCATTTTCTTCTAAAAGTAAATTATATATTCCCTCATGTCCATGAGGTTCTATTGTGAATTTTTCAACCAACCAATTTACAATGTCCTGTGGTCATAGGGGTGTTTTCCATTAATTATTTAGAATAAGTGTTGTTTGAGATGGTGGGAGGTCATGATCATCACACCTTTATATATGGATTCATTCTTATTCATTCAATCTCTTATAGATATATGATATTTTCATGAGTCATTTCTAAGCCCCGTTGTGGGATTGGTTACCCCTATGTTTGTAGTTGGTCATTAAATAATATTGATATAAACTTATGTATTTATCATAGGTTCTATATCATTCTTATTTATCGATATCTGATAATTTATTTTTAGGGATTTTTGTTTATATCCAAATAAGATTTCACATTACATTACATCTTCATCCAAAGATACATGTTTTTTTATCATGTTTTTATCAAGCCTATGAATATATATTCTAGTATTATATTGATATAAGTAATATCCCACGAATTTTGATATTACATAATAGTACATGTCATACCTTTTATGGTCATATGATATAGACTAATCCATTAATTTTATCATCATGAGCTGAGGATGGGAAATTCAATGATTCCATGTGATAGTTGGTGTGGGAATTACACATGATATATAATTTCTAGTTAGACTAAAAGGTAATATATCCCATTGAGGTTTGATTTGGTGATTACACCGAGGTAATATGCCACTTTATGTAAAGGATGGATTCATTGGGAATATGTTCCATTGAGAATTATATGTGAATTCTTAAAGGGGAACATAGATCTTTTAAAAGGTGAAATACTTTCATAAATACTATAATCTAATGGGCGGAGGTCTGAGAATTCTAGGAAAGTGACCTAATGAGTTATAATACAAATAGATTAACGAGAAATATGGACCCAATGATGTTATATTCAAAAGGTGGATTCTATCACATCAGAACCTTGTTGATTTTTCATATGTATCCTACTTTAAAAGAATCAAATCCCAGATTTATTGATTTATAGGGTTTTAGGTCGTGTATCAAAATCGTAAAATGTTGTATTACATCATGTTTTAAGAAATTTTCATGTATATTGGCATCATAGGAGTAGGACACTGTCCTTATAGTTTAACATCAAATGGTGAGGATATTTCGTGTCATGAATGACACAACAACAGAGGATTGAGATATTATTACACTTAATTAGGTGCCCATAAAATTCCTAATGTAATATGTATCTTAGGTTATGGAATAGGAAGTTAGTGATTTTAACAATTAGGAGTCCTATAATGGGAATTTATTACCTCTTCACAAATCGACAATTGAGGGGATGTGAATGTCTATAGCTATATTAATGTTTTCATGAAATATTATGGGCTTTCCTTGAGAGGGATTTCCCTTTTGACATGACTCTATGAATATAAATGTAATCCACCATTTGGTTTGGATTATATACACTTTCATTAATAAATTTATATCAGTAATTATCAGTATAATTAATGATTTAAAACCACAAGAAGGCCCAAGTGGTCATGGATGATGAATAGGAAAAATATTTTATCATATGAATACATTATTATAGGGGTTTTTACTAGTGTCCATTCCATGATCATATAATAATGGTGGGTTGATATGAGACTTTAGGATGGATCCATCATATTTTACATGGATGAAATGGTCTATGTTCTTGATCAGATACCATGTATATAATAGCTATTGCATAAATGGTATTAATAACAAAAAGGAGGTTAGATTCCACATAAAAGGTGCACAGAGGAAGGTACATTTGTATTGTTGATGATTGGCTTAGACTGGTACATAATCTAGATAGTTGTGTTGATGGTAAAAATTCCTAGTGACATAGTGATGGAGGTTTTTCTACCTAATATATTGACATAGTTCTCATCTTATATGGTTGGTATGAGTTTTGAAAGAAAAATTGCCTCTTTAGCTCAATAGTTAGTATGGTCTATTTGGTAGATTATCAAAATATTGATGACAATCATGAATGATTGATGATGAATTGTCATCATACATAATAGATACACACAAAGGTCTTATAATGATTTATAGTGGAATTCTGGTAATAATTTCACATATAATATCATTGTGAAAGGACATACACACTATAATGGTTACTCGGATCTCACGAAAGTGAAATTAATGTGGGAATAGTTTTACATCACTATTGGGTTTTGAATAATACCATGGGAAGAATTCAATATGCTCATTTTCCTTTGAGAGACACCATTCAATTCTATGATACACAGTACTATATAAATCGAAATCCATGGTATTTTTTGGAAATATTTAGGTGAACTATTTTCTTGAAATAGGATTATACATAGTAGGAATACATAACTTATTTGTGAATCCACCTATTTTCAACGTGCAAGGATACTTCACCTACAGATCCCATGGTGGATGTTCGTATCATGAGGGGTTGATAGTCACCAAGTTGTTGCGATAACATGTTATGTAACCATCATTTAATCACATGGTCTATCGGTGTAAATGTGAAAGGTGATCAATCACCTAGTGGGTTCTCACATCAAAATCAAATGAAACCTAGAACATGTAGTTAAATTACATTACTAGTAAAAATTAAAATTTTTCTTAAAGGGTCTACAAATTTAGAAATCATTTAATAAAATATACACACATAATATACATTTTAAAACATCAGATACACCATGAACATACATAAATAACATGAGTAGACCTTCTATCATATCTCTAAAAATTAAATATAGTCCATGAATTTTTTTTCTAGTGAATGGAGAATGGATGAAATTTTATTCCTTGTAATGAGTAGAATAAAATATTATATTATATAACATAAACAATGAATAATTACTATAGAAATAATCAATTAACAACATGAATCCATAATAATTTAAAATTGATGACATATTATATGAGTGGAAATAAATAAAAATATAGTTAATAATAATCATTGATATTATAATAATGGAATTCCTAAATATATATAGAAGAAAAATGTTTTCAATCCCTATAAAAATTAATGAGATGATGAATTCGCCAAAACCTAAATGTTTTTGTCTCATGGGACTTATCTACACAATGAGGTGGGGGAGGGTATTTTCATGATTCAACTGTCACATTGTTAAGTACAATGCATTCACTATTAGAGACATGAATACCATTTATAATATTTTATGAGGAACCAATTTATTAATAATACACGGATATCCACTTATTGAGAAATACTCACATAAAAATCTTTTACATTTAATTGAATGACATGGATATTTATAAGAACATATTATAAACAACATGGATTCCATGTGGTATCATCAAAGTAAATTATAAGACACGTATCAATGAAATATACTGTATAATGTTACATTAATGTGATGGGTTATCCATAGAAGTGGGTAATTTGGTTCAGTATTTTGTATTTGGAAGGAGACCATGGTAATGATAAGAGAAATCCTTCATTATGGTTGATCAATATCATGTATATATTCTAATTAATATCTATCGAGAGTGTATCTCCATGTGTTCAATATTTGTCATTATAATATTTTATAAGGGTTTTTATTGATTCATTGCTCAACCAATACTATTTGGGTGATTTACCCCATGTCAATATGGGTTATAGCTGCATCCACTTGCTAGTACCTAGACAGTGAACTATTTTTTTAGAAACTACACAAACTTTTACATTTCCAAATTTATGGATGGTCTTTAAAACATGGAAAAAGTTACACCTGATTAAAAATAATATGAGAGAGGGATAGAAATATATTTTTATAAATCCCTTATCTTTCATTGGTAACATGTAAAAAATTGTTCTATCAGAATGTATACACCACACAAAACAAAAATAAGATATGATTTTAACAACAGCCTCATATAATGAATCTTTATAATGAAACCCATCATTTAGGGCTTGGGTAGAATTTAAATAATAACCAATTTGTTCATTTCACATAAAAATGATCATTTAATTATTATGAATAAAGTTATTAGATCATAGAAAATCTCAAATAGGCAGTATATACACTAAAAAAATGATTTAGGATCATAGTATAAAATACAACTCATTCAAATTTAATTGCATAATAAAATCTATGAGTGATCGTGGGATTATGGTAAGGAAATAATGTTATTGGTAATGTAAAATGGAATTGATTAAATAATAAATTCTAATGATAGTTTAGACTTCATGTGGTATTGATTTCACCCATTTATAAGTGGAGTAAATGGTAGCATCGTGAGTAAACCATATATTTTCAATAATGTATAGCTACTAATCAAGAATAAAAGGATAAAACATGGAGTTTCTCTGAGAAAAAAAATATTGTAAGAGAATAATATCAAATATTCTATTCAAGTCATGTTTCTAAAAAAATTTAGTACTTCTTCATTTGGTTAAAATCAATTAATCTATTATACTTGTAATTCTATAATTACTTTTTTACCTAAGTAATTAATTTTAATAAACAATATTAAGGCTAAAATTTTATCCTAATTTGATATGGATAATTTAATATTTAAATATTATTTTATCAAATACAATTAATAATGGTGTGGAAAATTATTTTTAATATAAATACACTTAACTACATAAAATGAGTTTTTATATATATAAAATTTTGATTAATTGAATTTATTAACAAGTAAAAATTAAATAGATAACATATTTTATTGAAATAAATATATTTATTATTAAAAATTAAAATTATAAGGTTTTAAAGGCAATAAAAATTAAAAATATTCCTCTAAAATAATTTATTTAATGAAAACACCAAAAAATATTTTTTTATTAATGTAATATTTTAGAAAATTCTAAAAAAAATTGTGCGTAGGATTTATAAAATCAAATATTATTTGACATTTAATATAATTATTCATTAAAATCATATTTTTTTAATTAAAATGTTTTCTATGCTTCTAGTATAATCTTATATCTTGTTGAAATCATAAAAATTATATGCGTCATGAAAACCTTATTCGTCGAAAAAAACCTAACTTTTTTAGAATAAGATCAAAATTGCATACTAATATAATCTTGATATGATGATCAGAAAAATATTATTATTTGCCCAATTTAAATTTTTTTAAATTAATATAATATATAATTTCCTGAATAAATTCACATTAAAGGGTGTATAGTTTGATAGTTTTGAATATGGCGTTTACTTGCAATAGTATATTCTTATGTGTTATATTCCTCTACATTAAATTATTTGATCTTCAAAATTAGGGTATATATTAGATATTGAACAAATATGTTTACATATTCATTTTATTCTATTCATTCTCTGAGGATACATCTTCTTGTTTTTTATTTCTCCACAGAACGTTTCCCCACATTAGTTGTCAAATTCTGCAGATACTTTCTCTTCGCAATCCATAATCTTGAAATGGTATTCGTTATAAGGAAATTCATTATGAAAATCTATTCCATGGGATGTGATAACAAATTTGGGATCTATTAATTATTTCTTCATTAATGATATATCGAAGTAATCATATAATTTATATAGATTAGGTATAATACTTAATCTATACGCACGAACCACAATTCAATAAAATTTTTCAAAAGGCCCAATGTATCTATGGAATTACTACCACTTTCAAAAAAATCATTAAACTCCCTTCCATGGTGATACCATCATAAATAAATGACCGTAATTTTAAATTACATGTCATTCCTTATATTATTTGTATTTCTAGTTTTTTTATTTTGAATGATTTAATGTAATCCTGAATAGTCTGTACATTAATAGTTTACTACATTATAATATATAGTATATATAACTTAAAATATAAACTTTATTCCCAATAGGTTGAATTATGACACCTCTTCCCATAAGAAATTTCATTTGGGGCCTTTTGGACTCTCAAATAGAAGATATTAATTTATGAAAATTCCACCACATATAGATAATTGTCCAACATAACTTGGATGTTAAGATAACATGATCATAGAATTTTTTCAATGTCTAGAAAGTCCTTTAAGACTAACCAATTGGCTTGGGATGATATGAGGTTGTCTAATTTATCAAAATGTTATGATCCCTTTTAAGAATAATCCATAATTTAATGTGATCCAAGGTTAATGTGAAGGTCTAACATATTGAGGTTCCCTGTGAAACCTTTTGATTTCAATAATATATATTTATGAAATCTTCTCAAGGAAGAGATCTTATCCTATCACTGTGAAATTATAATACACAGTAAGATGATCATCGATGACCCATATTAATTCATTCATCCATGGAGTATTTTTGAGTCTACTAGAAAATTTTTATTGTAACATTTTCTCACTTCTATATTGTTTTAGGAAAAATATACCGGACCCCCTTATAAATTTTTATTTCGATATATATTTTCTAGAATACTAAATATATGGACACGTATTCTACAATTTCATAAACACACATTGATATTATCTCTTTATTCCATAAAATTTTTTATCTATAATGTTTTATAGAGAAACATGAGAAATGTTTTTCCTCTAGTAGTTAACATCTCAACTCTAGTATAGATGACACAAGAAACGTCTTCCCAAAATTCAACAACCCATTTAAGTAAATTAATTCTATTAGTTTATCATTATTCGGTCATTTAATCTTCCTTTGTCAGATCTCACCATTATAGTAGAACATCTTTGTCCTTTCTAGTAATTATTTTTTTGAAATTTCATGGAAAATGAATGATGGATACCTTTTCCAAGAAATTACCATATACATATTAAAATAATATCAATATATAGATTTATTTGTGTTCTCTTGATGGTCTGAAATCCATGTTCTCTCTTACTAGTGGCGTTAGCTTACTTTTTTCCATCATAGAGTAGTATTGTATCTAGAAATCCTTAATAATGAGTAGTTACAACAATCATACATTCCTCATTTTGATCACATTATAAAATGATATATACATCAAAATCATCTATATATATGTATCTCATTTTCACAATTAACATAGTGTATCATTATTTTGAAACAAATAATTCAATTTTTCTTGTTATATTTTATGGTATTAATTGTTTTTTTACGAATAACCAACTACAATGATGCATAAGAAATCACTCTATCATTCTGTAGAAGGACCCAACCAAGTCCATTCTTTTATGAATCTCTATAAATTATAATTTTTTATTACATGATTGAAAATTTAAAATAAACGATTTAATCAATATCTACATAATCACTTCAAATCATTACACACATCCCATTGAACATCTGAATTTAAGCCCTTAACATGTTATCTTTTTCAAAATGATAGCAATGCAGTAAAAATAATGAACAATTCTCTATTAGTACATGAAAGACCTAGGAGACACTATGTCATGGCCCCCTCCCCACAAAGTGTACCCCTCCTGGGCCGGCAATGTGAAAAGGGAGATAATGACCCCCGAGTCCCGCCTCCAGTAGGCCCCGGGTTGGCGACTAGCACCGAGGGTATAATAACGTACAAATGGGAGGCATTACCCTCTAAGAGAACACAAGCAGAAGAGAGAGATAGAATAGACTCCAACCAACTCCAGCTCATAACTAAAATATAAAAGAAACCCAAGTACATATATGAAATGTCATGCAAAAGTACTACAACTGAAAGGGAGAACTAAAAGTACCCAAAGGAAAGTAAAACGGCAGCGACTACAAGCCCGAACAGCTCCTCCTCCAACCACAAGCTAGTAGTAACCAGCTTGATCTCCAACCTGCTCCAAGTGACCTGAAAAAAACAGTTTATATAGACATAGGGTGAGTATAACAGTATACTCAGTAGGATCCTCCCCAAGACTCTCGTGCAAAAGTAAAGAAAGCATGCTAAAGCCCAGTGAACAACAAGTGAAACTAACTCGTCACCTAAACAGGTATACTATGTTCCCAACCTCACCATGGCTACTCTCACCAAGTAACACATACAAGAATATAGCATATAGTAAATAATGTCAAGGGTACCCCGCTACTACTTCCCCACTGGTTTGCCGCTTTGCCCCAACGACATACGTCCTGTGCATCTCTCTCCAAAGGCTTGCCCGTATGAACATGGGTCAAGCTCCACAATCTGCACCATGTGCACCGCATAGGCTTGCCCGCAGAAGCCTGGGCTAAGCTCCACACAATCCTCACAACCAAAAGTAACCAGGTAGTTTCTGGGAGCCACCACAGCTCGCATAACGTGTATCATACGTCGGGTATTATACCTCAAGCCATTACGGCCCATACACCGAGTAAGGATCCTCAAGCCATCACAGCCTATACACGTTACACCTATAGTAGTCCATAGGATACTATATCCAGAATATATGTGTGTGAAATAACCACAAGCCATTACAGCCCTCTACACACATATATGGGTAAAACTAACCACTGTGCCTACCAGCACTAAGATCTACCAAGAGAAGAGAGCGGGGCCAAAGGGGGTAGTCAGCCATTCAACCTCCCATCAGAATGTTGGGGAAAACACCCCCCCAGGGCTCAGAATCCCCGGGGTGTCAGTTGCCCTTACCGACAGGGTGGAGTAGCGTATAGAAACACAAAAGTACAGAATATATAAGTAACTCACATCCACACTATGGGCATTACCTAGTCTTAGATACAACTGCAGCTAACGTCTCTCAGACTCCAGGCTGCTACTTCTAAGACTAGGTATCTTATAAGCACACAACCAATTGAAGAGCTTTATTAGATTACTCCATTCTCATTTATCAGTTCCATTGTACATTAGTTAATTCTTTAAGCATTAATTAAGATTGAACAATTCCCCATTTAACTGAAATAGCGTCACTTTCAATACAACTGATCCTTTTTAAGATTCACATCACCTTTAAATTCTAGAATCTCCATCCCCGTGGATTTTCACCATTTAATCAAACATTCAAAACAGAAATACTTTTCCACATTCCCAGGAATTCTAGAAAAACATCCTATGCTTCTAAACACAAAGGAGGCTCAACACGGTGAGTAGATATACTACCCGTCGAGTCTTTGCCGCCTATAGAAAGAGCATAGACCCATCCTCCATCGAGAGGCTAAACACGGAAAGCACGTGGCATACCCCGCGTGTCTTCGCCTCCTTCAGAATGAGGGTAAGCAAGACCAGCTGCCTTGAGCAGTGGGGAAAAGCAAAGCAGATTAACATTCATGAAAACCACAAGCAACCAGCAACCACATCCGTCCCATTCCATCACCCCCGGTGTCCTCCCTGACACCCATGTGCATAAACCGATGCATCTCGCCACACTAGGCATCATCCACTGCCACAACAATAAGGCCTCCATGCCTCCACATATCACAACAACCATCCAGGCTCACATCACAGCACAAGCAGCAGGAAAACAAACATCACAAAATGGGCTCTCGGCCCTTTAACAAACAAGAGGGTAACTCAGAACCCTTTTTGAAATTCCCACATAATATGTTCTCTAAACCATATTGAATTAACAGATTTGTTATTCGTAGGTTCCAATCATGGATACCTAATCAGTAAGCTATCATAATTAAATAACCAAACTTACTTCCCTAATTTGATTATCCTCAAATTAGAACAACTACAACAACGGCAATAACCAGATTAATTTACATGCCTCTTTATCTTTAGCCAATTAATTAACAATTAATTCCGGCTTTACGTTCATTATCAATTTCTATCATGAAAGAACAACAAATCAAAGAAAACATAGATATCACTATATCTAGGAAAACATGAGGCAAACCGTTATCACGGTATAAAGCAACAACATGCGATCAACCAATTCTTTTAATCCGGTTCAAGTATTTAATTAGGTCAATTTCATTGTGATCCAAAGGACTAAATCATGCAAATTCTAAGATTGCACATAGACAATTAGAGAAGCCATGAATCCCCTACCTCGAAGAGTTCTTGACGTCCTTTATCCACAAAACGGTTCACAATTCTCCTCTCGCAACAACTGCATCCACCCGGGGACGCCACGGTACGACATCACCAACCAACCCAACAAAACCCATTAGAAACATGGAAAGGAGAACAAGAGAAGATGATCCACAAAGGAACGATGATAAAACATACCTTATATCAATGATTGACAGACACAGCTCGATTTCATCCAAAATAGAGCAAAACCAATCAAAGGAGTAGGGTTCGATTGTGAAACTCCAACGGAAACGATTGAAAGGTTCTAGCGTCTCTTGGCCGAGAACAGAGAGGAAAAACAATGGAGAATGATATCTCATTCCCCCCCCCTTTTTATTTAGAGAGGCGACGGTTTAAGATCCGGTTTACTCTCCGTTCAAAACGGAGCGCACTAACTCACGCGGTTTGACCAAGTAGAAACATCCCGGCCTTAGGAATAATTAATATAGAATTTATGGGTTTTGAATCGGTCTTAAAACACATAAAATAAGGTTTTAAAAGTATTTTACGTCAAAGAAAACGTCAAAATTTGCAAAGCTGGAAACACTGTTCACATACTCTAAATTTGGCAAAGGAAGGAATCGGTAGCTCTTAAGAAACTGGAATCACTGTTCATTCGTGAAATTTGGCAAAGTATGGGATCGGTAGCTCTTAAGAAACTGGAATCACTGTTCACTCGTGAAATTTGGCAAAGTATGGGATCAGTAGCTCTTAAGAAACTGGAATCACTGTTCACTCGTGAAATTTGGCAAAGTATGGGATCGGTAGCTCTTAAGAAACTGGAATCACTGTTCACTCGTGAAATTTGGCAAAGTATGGGATCGGTAGCTCTTAAGAAACTGGAATCACTGTTCACTCGTGAAATTTGGCAAAGTATGAGATCGGTAGCTCTTAAGAAACTGGAATCACTGTTCACTCGTGAAATTTGGCAAAGTATGGGATCGGTAGCTCTTAAGAAACTGGAATCACTGTTCACTCGTGAAATTTGGCAAAGTATGGGATCGGTAGCTCTTAAGAAACCGGAATCACTGTTCACTCGTGAAATTTGGCAAAGTATGGGATCGGTAGCTCTTAAGAAACTGGAATCACTGTTCACAGAACACAAAAAAAAATGGCAAAGTGTTAGCCAAGCTACCGGTAGACAACAACCACCAGTAGGCCGAGCTACCGGTAATCAGCAGCTACCGGTAGGCCGAGCTACCTGTAATCAGCAGCTATCGGTAGACCGAGCTACCGGTAATCAGCAGCTACCGGTAGACCGAGCTACCGGTAATCAGCAGCTACAGGTAGGCCGAGCTACCGGTAATCAGCAGCTACCGGTAGACCGAGCTACCGGTAATCAGCAGCTACCGGTAGACCCAGCTACCGGTAATCAGCAGCTACCGGTAGACCGAGCTACCGGTAATCAGCAGCTACCGGTAGACCCAGCTACCGGTAATCAGCAGCTACCGGTAGACCGAGCTACCGGTAATCACCAGCTACCGGTAGACCGAGCTACCGGTAATCAGCAGCTACCGGTAGACCGAGCTACCGGTAGGCAGCAGCTGGGGGATAAGTCACCTTGACCTCCCGGAACACCTCCAACACCACATTTTCACAAAGTAATGGACCAGGGAGGTCCGGGCCATTACATTAGATACCTCTCAAAACATTCTCGTCCTCGAGAATTAAAAACCAACCCAGAAGAAAGTAGGGGTCCGAACAACCACCCCATAAGATACCTCTCAAGGGAAAACCACCATGAGTTGTTCAAAAGCTGGAACAAAACTACGACACCCGAGAGTATGGAAACAAATAATCCATAACCAAACAATTCAAACATAAAAAATCACATCAAAGGTACATAAATAAAACATGAAAGGTCTAACCATAAAGGAAACGTCATTACATGGAAAGAGTTAAACATTAAACAACTCTGGGTACTGAGCACGTATCTGTGACTCACGTTCCCAGGTACTCTCCTCCATGCCACCGTGTCGCCACAGGACACGAACTAAGGGGATAGAACGCCCACGCAACACCTTCTCCTTGTGGTCTTGGATCTCCACAGGTCGCTCCTCGAAGGTTGCATCATCGTCAATATTGATCTCTCCCCAATCGATAACATGAGATTCATCATGAAGATAATGACGGAGCTGCGATACATGAAAAACATCATGTATCCGACTCATCCGAGGGGGAAGTGCTACTCGATATGCCACAGCTCCAACACGAGCTAACACCTCGAAAGGCCCAACAAAACGGGGAGAAAGCTTACTTCCGTGACCAAACCTTCGCTGCCCACGACGGGGAGTCACCTTCAGAAACACATGATCCCCAACATTAAACTCTAAGGGTCTTCTTCTTTGATCAGCATAAGATTTCTGGCGATCTTGTGCTGTCTTCATCCTCTCACGAATCACTTGAACCATCTCCGTTGTATTCTGCACTAGTTCTGGTCCGAGAATTGCTGACTCTCCGACCCCAGTCCAGCACAACGGAGAACGGCATGGCCGGCCATACAAGGCTTCAAACGGCGCCATGCTGATGGTAGAGTGACAACTATTATTGTAGGCGAACTCTACCAAAGGTAAGTGCTTCACCCATGAACCTCCAAAATCAAGAACACAAGAGCGCAACATGTCTTCAAGAGTTTGGATGGTTCGCTCTGTCTGACCATCCGTTTGAGGATGAAAAGCAGTGCTAAGGCATAGTTTAGAGCCAAAAGCATGCTGGAGACCTCTCCACACCCTAGAGGTAAAACGAGGGTCTCGATCAGAAATGATCGTCTTAGGAACTCCGTGAAGCCTCACCACCTCCTCCAGATACTGCCTCGACAAAACCTCCACTGAGCTCGACTCCTTGATTGCTATGAAGTGGGCCGATTTAGTTAAACGATCCACTACCACCCATATAGCATCATGTCCTCCCGGAGCTCGAGGTAAACCTGTAACAAAGTCCATTGAGATGTCCTCCCACTTCCACTGAGGAATCTCTAAGTGCTGGAGAAGACCACCAGGAACACGGTGTTCGGCCTTCACCTTCTGGCAGACTAAACATCGAGACACACATTCTGCAACTGAATGCTTCAGCCCAGGCCACCAAAACTGACTCCTCAAGTATCGATACCTCTTCGTCACACCAGGATGTACGGCTAAGGGCGAGCTATGGAACTCTCGGAGAACCGTCTCGCGCATCGTCAAGGGAACAAAAAGCCTTTCATGATACAACACTCGGTGTTGTTCATCCTCCGACCAACCATCAGGGGCCTCCCCACAAACAACTCTGTCTCTCAAAACTTCCACCTCTAGATCACCCAACTGAGACTCTTCCACCTTTTGCATCAGGGATGATTGCACCGTCATCTGGAAAAGACAAACTCTTCCCCCAACTTCTCCCATATCAAGATGCAAAGCTGCTAGCTCTTCCATCCCTCTCCAAGAATCACCAGATTCACGCACAACATCATTACGTGACCTTCGGCTCAGTGCATCAGCAACAACATTTCCCTTCCCAGGTGTATACGATATTTCGAAGTCGTATTCCTGCAAAAACTCCATCCACCGACGCTGCCGCAAGTTCAAATCCCGCTGAGAGAAAACATACCTCAAACTCTTATGATCGGTGAAAACCACAAAGCGCTCTCCAATGAGGTAATGTCTCCACAACTTCAGCGCAAACACCACGGCTGCCAACTCAAGATCATGGGTGGCATAGTTGCGTTCATGGGGACGCAACTGCCGAGACCCATAAGAAACAACTGGCCTTTGCTGCATGAGAACACAGCCTAGCCCCAGATGTGAAGCATCACAGAAAACATCAAACTGGACTCCCTCCGCTGGAAGACAAAGGACTGGAGCACTTACCAACTTCTCCTTTAGATACTCGAAAGTTGTCTGACACTGATCAGTCCATATGAACGCTTGATCCTTCCTGGTCAAAGCTGTCAGAGGAGTTGCAACTCTGGAGAAATTAGCCACAAACCTCCTATAATAGCCTGCGAGACCAAGGAAACTTCGCACCTCTGACGCGGTCTTGGGGGCTGGCCAAGACACCACTGATTCTATCTTCGAAGGATCCACAACTACTCCCTGTTGGGACACAACATGTCCCAAGAAACGAACTTCTTGAGCCCAGAACTCACACTTGGACAACTTCCCAAACAACTGATGTTGGCGAAGAACTCCCAAAACAGCTCGTAGATGTTCTGCATGCTCTTCTTCAGATGTGGAGTACACAAGGATGTCGTCGATGAAAACCACAACAAACTTGTCCAGGAATTCACGGAACACAACATTCATCAACCCCATGAAAACAGCTGGAGCATTCGTCACGCCGAATGGCATTACAACAAACTCATAATGCCCATGACGACAGCGGAAAGCAGTCTTCGGGATATCCTCATCCTTTACACGCATCTGATGATATCCTGACCGCAAGTCGATCTTTGAGAACCAACTTGCACCCTTCAGTTGATCGAATAGGTCATCAATCCGTGGAAGTGGATTGCGGTTCTTTATTGTCACTTTGTTTAAGCGACGATAATCGACGCACAACCGCAAACTGCCATCAGCCTTTTTCACGAACAAGACTGGTGCACCCCACGGTGACACACTTGGCCGAACAAAACCACACTGCAACAGACCATCGAGCTGAATAAGTAGCTCTCGTAACTCAGAAGGGGCCATCCTATATGGAGACATAGAGATGGGAGACGCTCCTGGCTGTAGCTCGATCCCAAACTCGATCTTCCGTCGAGGGGGTAAGGATACAACCTCTTCTGGAAAGACATCAGGGTACTCTTCTACGACCCTAGGAAACGCCAGCTGTTGAACCTCTGAAGAACTCAGCATGATCCCAGCCATCATGGATGATAAGGATGAAACTCGTCTATGACACATCCGAGGATCTCTCTCACCAACAAACACTACTTCCTCTCCATCTTCATCAAAGAAAACGACCTTCTTCCTGTAGCAATCCACAATAGCCTGCACCGAATACAACCAATCCATGCCGAGGATGACATCATATGGTTGTATTCGTAAACATAGGAAATCTCCCCAAGAGCGGTGCTGCCCCAACACTAGCTCACAGTCTCTACATACTTCAAACAAGCTAGCTCGACCTCCAACTGGCGTAGTCAACGCCAAGGGCACTGGAAGCCTCTCTACCTCAAGTCCCAAAGCGTGGACAAGGGTAGGGGATATAAAGGAGTGTGTCGCTCCTGAATCAAACAAGGCATACACCAAGGTAGAAAACAAGCAAAGGGTACCTCGGACGACGTCTGGCTCGCCTGGAGCTGGCAACGCTAGAGCATGAAGCTGACCACGACCACCTCCACGGCCTCTCTGACCCTGATGACGACCACCACCACGACCGCGCTCTGCTCTCTGAGGACGGGGAGCGTCATGGGGCTGTCCTCTGTCTGCTCCATCTACCCTCTGGTGATCTAAAGCTGGTGCAACCTGTTGTTGTTGCCTCGGCTGGAACTGCCTCAATGGAGGAACCTGGAGTGGAGCGCCTGGTGCACGATGACTGCTCTGAAAAGTTGGGCACTCCCGCTGCTGATGACCACGTCCACCACAAGAAAAACAAGCGCCTGATCCCTTGGCATAGGTCTGAGAGTTGCTACCTCCGGAGAAATGAGATGGGAAGGGCCGGGACCTACCCCTAGGTGAACGGAAACTCTTCTGTCCTGAAAACCGGGAACCCCGGACCACAGCTCTGCTTCTTGAGGAAACATGATGATTCCCCTCTCGTGATGATCCGGTCCTAGCCAAAGTCCTCTCAACAACCTCTGCCCTCGCCAGCACCTCAAGATATGTCTTCAGCATAAATGGGGTGACCTGGCGCTGGATCTCTGGACGCAAAGCCTCCTCGAAATGCCTCGCCCTGGCCTCATCATCTGGTAACAGGCCTGAAGCATATCGTAGAAGGTTCCTGAAACGGATTCCAAACTCCCGAACACTGGAGCTCCCCTGTCGAAGGGTAAGAAGCTCCTGGCGACTGGATGCCTTCGCAGTCGATGAAAGAAACTCGACTCTAAACCTGTCTCGAAACTCCTCCCACGAGATCGCTGACTCCTCACGATCCCTGAGGAACAAGAACCACCACTGTCTCGCTGCTCCACGCAACATCGTCACAACCAAGGACACCCAGTGTTCCTTCCGAGCACGAATAGAACTGAAGCCTATCTCGACCTCCTCCAACCAGTCTTCTGTGACTGCATCTGAAACGGAGCCCTCGTACTTCTGTAGACTCTGGCGCTGAAACTCTCGGAGTGTCTTCCTCCAAGTGTCATCGTCGTCAACCTCTACCCGGCGGCGATCTGCTGGAACAGCCTGCTGGGCACCTTCGGCGCAAACCTGACGAAGACGTCGACCTGGAGCCATACCTGTAAAATAACAACAGTTAGAGCTCCTAAGCCTGGAATATGGAAGACTCAACATTAATTAATTAATTATTTTGTTTTATTAATTTTTTTTGGTTACCTATCCCAAGGTCTACCCATTCAAACACAGGCGCAAAGAATAATGATGCATGATCCTTTCCTAGGTCTCTACCCTGCAACCAGTATCACTTTGTTTAGTAGCCATCGTAAACTTAAAGGTCCGTGGAATAGATCATAGGGGGCCCTGAACGCCTATGTCTCTGCCGGTCTCCAGTGTTTACCCCACTTGCTAAACATGAATGACACCGTTGCCCTACCATCCCAGGCATCCTCACCTGTGCCTAACTCCAAACTCCATCCTATCCCTCAACCAGACCTCTGATACCACTCTGTCACGGCCCCCTCCCCACAAAGTGTACCCCTCCTGGGCCGGCAATGTGAAAAGGGAGATAATGACCCCCGAGTCCCGCCTCTAGTAGGCCCCGAGTTGGCGACTAGCACCGAGGGTATAATAACGTACAAATGGGAGGCATTACCCTCTAAGAGAACACAAGCAGAAGAGAGAGATAGAATAGACTCCAACCAACTCCAGCTCATAACTAAAATATAAAAGAAACGCAAGTACATATATGAAATGTCATGCAAAAGTACTACAACTGAAAGGGAGAACTAAAAGTACCCAAAGGAAAGTAAAACGGCAGCGACTACAAGCCCGAACAGCTCCTCCTCCAACCACAAGCTAGTAGTAACCAGCTTGATCTCCAACCTGCTCCAAGTGACCTGAAAAAAACAGTTTATATAGACATAGGGTGAGTATAACAGTATACTCAGTAGGATCCTCCCCAAGACTCTCGTGCAAAAGTAAAGAAAGCATGCTAAAGCCCAGTGAACAACAAGTGAAACTAACTCGTCACCTAAACAGGTATACTATGTTCCCAACCTCACCATGGCTACTCTCACCAAGTAACACATACAAGAATGTAGCATATAGTAAAGAATGTCAAGGGTACCCCGCTACTACTTCCCCACTGGTTTGCCGCTTTGCCCCAACGACATACGTCCTGTGCATCTCTCTCCAAAGGCTTGCCCGTATGAACATGGGTCAAGCTCCACAATCTGCACCATGTGCACCGCATAGGCTTGCCCGCAGACACCTGGGCTAAGCTCCACACAATCCTCACAACCAAAAGTAACCAGGTAGTTTCTGGGAGCCACCACAGCTCGCATAACGTGTATCATACGTCGGGTATTATACCTCAAGCCATTACAGCCCATACACCAAGTAAGGATCCTCAAGCCATCACAGCCTATACACGTTACACCTATAGTAGTCCATAGGATACTATATCCAGAATATATGTGTGTGAAATAACCACAAGCCATTACAGCCCTCTACACACATATATGGGTAAAACTAACCACTGTGCCTACCAGCACTAAGATCTACCAAGAGAAGAGAGCGGGGCCAAAGGGGGTAGTCAGCCATTCAACCTCCCATCAGAATGTTGGGGAAAACACCCCCCCAGGGCTCAGAATCCCCGGGGTGTCAGTTGCCCTTACCGACAGGGTGGAGTAGCGTATAGAAACACAAAATTACAGAATATATAAGTAACTCACATCCACACTATGGGCATTACCTAGTCTTAGATACAACTGCAGCTAACGTCTCTCAGACTCCAGGCTGCTACTTCTAAGACTAGGTATCCTATAAGCACACAACCAATTGAAGAGCTTTATTAGATTACTCCATTCTCATTTATCAGTTCCACTGTACATTAGTTAATTCTTTAAGCATTAATTAAGATTGAACAATTCCCCATTTAACTGAAATAGCGTCACTTTCAATACAACTGATCCTTTTTAAGATTCACATCACCTTTAAACTCTAGCATCTCCATCCCCGTGGATTTTCACCATTTAATCAAACATTCAAAACAAAAATACTTTTCCACATTCCCAGGCATTCTAGAAAAACATCCTATGCTTCTAAACACAAAGGAGGCTCAACACGGTGAGTAGATATACTACCCGTCGAGTCTTTGTCGCCTATAGAAAGAGCATAGACCCATCCTCCATCGAGAGGCTAAACACGGAAAGCACGTGGCATACCCCGCGTGTCTTCGCCTCCTTCAGAATGAGGGTAAGCAAGACCAGCTGCCTTGAGCAGTGGGGAAAAGCAAAGCAGATTAACATTCAAGAAAACCACAAGCAACCAGCAACCACATCCGTCCCATTCCATCACCCCCAGTGTCCTCCCTGACACCCATGTGCATAAACCGATGCATCTCGCCACACTAGGCATCATCCACTGCCACAACTATAAGGCCTCCATACCTCCACATATCACAACAACCATCCAGGCTCACATCATAGCACAAGCAGCAGGAAAACAAACATCACAAAATGGGCTCTCGGCCCTTTAACAAACAAGAGGGTAACTCAGAACCCTTTTTGAAATTCCCACATAATCTGTTCTCTAAACCATATTGAATTAACAGATTTGTTATTCGTAGGTTCCAATCATGGATACCTAATCAGTAAGCTATCACAATTAAATAACCAAACTTACTTCCCTAATTTGATTATCCTCAAATTAGAACAACTACAACAACGGCAATAACCAGATTAATTTACATGCCTCTTTATCTTTAGCCAATTAATTAACAATTAATTCCGGCTTTACGTTCATTATCAATTTCTATCATGAAAGAACAACAAATCAAAGAAAACATAGATATCACTATATCTAGGAAAACATGAGGCAAACCGTTATCACGGTATAAAGCAACAACATGCGATCAACCAATTCTTTTAATCCGGTTCAAGTATTTAATTAGGTCAATTTCATTGTGATCCAAAGGACTAAATCATGCTAATTCTACGATTGCACATACACAATTAGAGAAGCCATGAATCCCCTACCTCGAAGAGTTCTTGACGTCCTTTATCCACAAAACGGTTCACAATTCTCCTCTCGCAACAACTGCATCCACCCGGGGACGCCACGGTACGACATCACCAACCAACCCAACAAAACCCAGTAGAAACATGGAAAGGAGAACAATAGAAGATGATCCACAAAGGAACGATGATAAAACATACCTTATATCAATGATTGACAGACACAGCTCGATTTCATCCAAAATAGAGCAAAACCAATCAAAGGAGTAGGGTTCGATTGTGAAACTCCAACGGAAACGATTGAAAGGTTCTAGCGTCTCTTGGCCGAGAACAGAGAGGAAAAACAATGGAGAATGATATCTCATTTCCCCCCCCCTTTTTTATTTAGAGAGGCGACGGTTTAAGATCCGGTTTACTCTCCGTTCAAAACGGAGCGCACTAACTCACGCGGTTTGACCAAGTAGAAACATCCCGGCCTTAGGAATAATTAATATAGAATTTATGGGTTTTGAATCGGTCTTAAAACACATAAAATAAGGTTTTAAAAGTATTTTACGTCAAAGAAAACGTCAAAATTTGCAAAGCTGGAAACACTGTTCACATACTCTAAATTTGGCAAAGGAAGGAATCGGTAGCTCTTAAGAAACTGGAATCACTGTTCACTCGTGAAATTTGGCAAAGTATGGGATCGGTAGCTCTTAAGAAACTGGAATCACTGTTCACTCGTGAAATTTGGAAAAGTATGGGATCGGTAGCTCTTAAGAAACTGGAATCACTGTTCACTCGTGAAATTTGGCAAAGTATGGGATCGGTAGCTCTTAAGAAACTGGAATCACTGTTCACTCGTGAAATTTGGCAAAGCATGGGATCGGTAGCTCTTAAGAAACTGGAATCACTGTTCACTCGTGAAATTTGGCAAAGTATGGGATCGGTAGCTCTTAAGAAACTGGAATCACTGTTCACTCGTGAAATTTGGCAAAGTATGGGATCGGTAGCTCTTAAGAAACTGGAATCACTGTTCACTCGTGAAATTTGGCAAAGTATGGGATCGGTAGCTCTTAAGAAACTGGAATCACTGTTCACAGAACACAAAAAAAATGGCAAAGTGTTAGCCAAGCTACCGGTAGACTACAACCACCAGTAGGCCGAGCTACCGGTAATCAGCAGCTACCGGTAGGCCGAGCTACCGGTAATCAGCAGCTATAGGTAGACCGAGCTACCGGTAATCAGCAGCTACCGGTAGACCGAGCTACCGGTAATCAGCAGCTACCGGTAGGCCGAGCTACCGGTAATCAGCAGCTACCGGTAGACCGAGCTACCGGTAATCAGCAGCTACCGGTAGACCCAGCTACCGGTAATCAGCAGCTACCGGTAGACCGAGCTACCGGTAATCAGCAGCTACCGGTAGACCCAGCTACCGGTAATCAGCAGCTACCTGTAGACCGAGCTACCGGTAATCACCAGCTACCGGTAGACCGAGCTACCGGTAATCAGCAGCTACCGGTAGACCGAGCTACCGGTAGGCAGCAGCTGGGGGATAAGTCACCTTGACCTCCCGGAACACCTCCAACACCACATTTTCACAATGTAATGGACCAGGGAGGTCCGGGCCATTACACACTAAATATCAATCATGAATAATGGTTTAGGCTATTTTTTTACTACATTAACTCATCTAAAGGTAAAAAAATATTACATCTTTGGAGATTGTATTGCAATGAATAGTAACATAATTAATTTAAAATTATCATTTTCTATACATTCCATTTAATTCTTTTTCTGTAAGGATCTCCATAGTTATTTAAAGATAATTCTCACACTCTTCAAGGGTGATAGATTGTAGCATGATATGTTAAATAAATACTAATGTAATGTTATTATGATTATCCTTGAATACTCTATTCACCATATAAATAAATATATATGCCGAATTATACAATTCCAAATGCATTTATGTAAAATCATTATATCAATAACTTGATTGAAATGTTTTATTTAGTATTTCAACCTTCCCCACAATTTATTTATCTTAACCAGAGTATTGATAAATATTTTAAAATTGTTTTTATCTTTGAATTTCATTATATAAATAATAAATAAATAAGAAATGATACTTATTTATTATATAAATGTAATTAATCTACCCATAATCAATACACAATCTCATGGCCCATTTTGCTTTTTCAAAAATAAAAAAAGGTCCCTCCATATTGAAACACTATGTAGTATAAATCCCTAACCGCTCCACTCTTGATTCTATTTATATAACTCCACTAACTCTTCTTGGTCCATTCTATAATGATTTAGAGTTATAGGACTTACATCAAGAAAAATATCACTACTTAATTTGGCCTCTTTCTCTAGTATATTACAAACTAATTCTTATGTAAAAAAGATAAATAATTTCATTTCCATAGGTTCATCTATATTATTAGGATATTTATTATCCATGAATCATACATTATCTTCTTTTGTACCAATAATATCAATATGTAATTATTCTATGATAACTGTCAGACATTCTTTAGATAAAGAATTTTCTCATCTAAGTACAAGAGAATAAAATTCACCTTCACATATCATAATATACCCCTACTTGAAATATATTTTTCTATTTTAAATTTAAATAAAATCCATACCATATATGATATCACCCTCATCCATATACATGGAAACCATATTTTATATTATGGTTCTTTCATGAATCATAATAATGATGATTAACGTATCTTTGTTTCCAAAAGTCTCTGACTTCCTGTCTTAATTGATATATACCTTATTATGGTTCTTGGGAAATATTTAATATTTTCAAAAAACAGAAAAGTTATAAAAGCGTTAAATGATATATAATCAAATCAAACATTATTGAACATTGTGAATATGATCAATGTACATAACACAACATAAGTATGACCATTGACTCCTTATGTAGTAATTACATGAGAGTGGACTAGATCCCCTAGCCTATTCTACAGTAAATTAACTTGATTTTTTGTATATTGGATTGAGTAATGAACCTTTTTACTATTTTTAAATCATTGATCATAAAAAAAAATTACGAAGCCTGCATTTTTGAACTTGATTTCCTTTTATCCAGGACTGTGGAAAAATTAGCTTCCCATATTACATCCCCTAGGGTGTTTCTCTTCATAATTATTACCTGTGGAAAATATCATCCTTTATTTTTCGCCCTTTTTCTACATTATTCCCCATATGACGCTATTCTATCTACTTATTATCATAATTTCCCATCAATTCATATATACTAGGGAACACCTTCCAAATATAAATGAAACTTGATACTACATATTTATAAGATGAGAAGTATAGAGAGAATAAAACATTCTATGGCTTAGTTTTAACCCATCAATGAATTAGAAAAATTTAATTTTGATCTATACACAAAATACATTGTGGGAGTATAAATGTTTCTAATTTTATCCACAAATTTTGAAACGCTTTATTCTATATTTTGTGTCATATTGAAGAAAAATCTTTCCATTCATACTCATTGATTGTGAGAAAAATATTTCTCATAGAAAACTGAATTGAATGTTACACAGTTTTACACTTGATCTCAAAATACTCTATTTTTTTTAGAAACCTAAATTGGTCCACTTATACCTTCACATAATAGAATAACATGATGAGTTTTTATTTTTCCAGTACATTTCAATGAATGAATGAAATTCTCATGGAACTTGATACACTAATCATCTACCAATGGATTATTAGTTACAATGAATAATGATTTTTGTTGTTGCAAAAATATATCTATCATAATTACACCATATTGTAGTTCATAGTGTAACTCTATACGAGTGAAATTAGTTTATATAGCCTAGGTCGACATCACTGATGTGGTTATGAATTGATAATCATCAACTCTAGCATCATTAACCTGTTAAGGGGAAATATTCTTACATTAACAATGTGTATTGATATTATCCTAATTCCTTCCATTAGTATTAATATTTAAAAATGGAATAAACAAAATTATCTCATAGTATTCAATTGAATATAGAATTCCTATTATACTTTCTTGAGTTTCCTTAAAAACAATATTGACCGGTTTTCATTCAACTTGTTCTATACATCCTGGTTCTTCTAATTATAATTCCCAAGGATTATGGAAATCAATTTTTAATACCAATTGTAACATCATAGACTCCAAAAACGCAGATCTAGTTGTTAAATTATGTTATTAGTAAAAAGAACAATAGTTTATGATGGATTAAAAAATTTACTATTCTTAGATTACTTGAAAAACACATATAATGCTTTTTGTCACATAATATAAAACATTCCCATATAGTGATGACATGAACTTTACTTTTATCATGTCTAATAAAATTACCCATATTATTCCTATAGGATTCCTATGAAAGAAAAAAATATGGGTTATCTCAAATACTCATTAAGAAGTAGCATAAAGTGTAATCATATATAACATTCACATGTAATAACTAATTTGGATAGAATAAAATGGTCAATATGAATCTATAATCAATTGAAACTTACTGAACTCAATAATGATAATAATTACCGAAACAATTTGATATCAATAATCATTGATATTAGATTAATTCCATTTATTATGTCTATCATCAAAAACATATTGTTAGGGCCTTGTTTGAAGACACGTTTCTAATATGGGAATATGAATTCCCAAAAACCTAACCTGTATTATCTCATGAGACTATTCAACTCATCATGGTACTATATAATTTGAGGCCCCGACCATCACTTGATTAAGTATAATTCATTATCCATAAGAGTCATAAAAAACATTCATATCATTCCCTAAGGAATATCTTACGGAAAAAATGTTATTATCCATATATATATAAATACAGTCATTATGCACTTTCCCATTATATATAATAATTATTTTGTCTTTTAGAATATCCAGCAATCATCTTGATGGCCTTTGGAGATCATATAAAATATGTAGTACCATTTTCAAAGAAATGTTTGGTAGAGTGTACCATCATTGTGTCCAGTTATACATATATGATTATAACTATATTAAATAGTTTTAATTTTTATAAGAATAAGTAAATCATATGAAAATTCCATAATAATGGATCATTAAGTGTCTGTGATTATTTAAAATCATATCCTCTATGTGTGGCTCTACATGTGTATATTCCTTGGCTCACTCATCATGAAATCGTGTGATGATTCATTCAATGATCAACCATCCCTTCATAGGGTGATTAACCCTAGGTGAATATACTCTATAGGCACATCCACATACTAGTATCCAATCATGGATGTATTTTCTGTTAAATTACAAACACTTTTCAATTACCAAATCATGAGATAGTATTTAGACTATGAAAAATAGTAAATCTTGAATCAAAATAATGTTATAGAGGAATATAAATATAGACTGTCAGATCCCTTATTTTTTATGAGAATCATGAAATTATGTGTTCCATCAAAATTTATGCACCATACAAAAAGAAATATTTTTGGGATTATAACCGGAGTCCCAAAGAAAGAATATTTATATTGAAAGTACCTATTTATATAAAGGGAATAAATATAAACATAACCAATTAATATAGAGGTAATATTCTAGTCATAAAATACAATTAATTAATTAATTTAATTCAATATAATCTTATATGTATATTATATACACCAAATTCTTTAAATTTGTGTTTAAAACTAATTATGACTCAAAATGAGTAATTTGAGAAGGGAAATCCTTAACTCCTTTCCTAAAATCCATAAACATAAATTTACATCATGTATCATAAAAAAAGATATATTATTAATATATTTCATTACCTTACTCTTTAGTATTTTTAATCAAACTTTTCATAAATATTCATTCTCTATATAAATTATAATAATTTTCCACATCTTTGATTATAGTTTTGAATGTTTTTACTATTTTTATTATAATGGAATTCATATTATTTTTTCAACCATATTAAAATAAAAATATGTAATTAAAATTACTTATTGGTATGAATCAAAAATATATCTTGATGTTTTAAATTCATTGTATTAGTGTTTTACACCTTCTCATTGATCCTAAAGTGGATAATAAGTTGGTTTTAGTGATTTTTATTATTTTAGGGTGGTTCCTTAATTGATGAATTAGATAATGATATAATATCTATATAAACGAAATAAAATAATAATTTATACATTTATATTGTATTATACTTTTATTAAACTATTTAAACTTATCCATGATATAACAAACTATTAATTTTCTTGTAGAAAATTAACCAGACCCAAACATGAACAAAGTTTCGTGTAATGACTGATTATGAGGTGGATTTATTATAAAATCATTATACCAATATAATAATGAAATTTTTTATTTTTTATTATTGTGATATGTAATAATATTATGAAATTATAATAAAACATAATATATATGAAAATATTACATGATTTCAACAAAATATTATCCTCTTTACACAATTTTTTAATTGACTAAATTAAAGATGGTCATTTTTTATAATATCATTAACAGGTTCTATAATTTATCATAACATAAAATTAATAAAATGCATAAACATCATATTTTTTCACTAACCCAATCTTGATATCCCTCCTTCTATAGCAGTGAGGGAAAATAAAACATATTACTTCATGGAGGTAGCAATCCACACAATACATGAACAATCGTTTTTTTGTAAATGGATGTTCTATATAAATAAGTAATGAAAATTAGATTAATATAGTAAAATCACAATATATAAATAACATTATTATACTTATAATATTTTTTCTACAATAATGTTTTAGAAACATTTTTATGAATAAAACTATTCATTTTATATTTCTCATATTTTAGATTGGATTTTTCCCAGGTAGTGTCTTAAAATTTTAAGGTCATATGCTAAAATGAGTGACCAAGGAATTATTTTTGTGGGATATATTTATATGGATAAAAAATTTTATAATTTCACAAAGAAATTTGAATAAAATTTAATTCATTATGTAGATAATATGTTGTCTATTTATTAGGGGATGGATGAGAAATTTTGGTAGTAACTCATACATTTACAATAATTTATTGTTATTAAGTCATGTGTCAGTTGAAAAATGGGAAAAAGTTAAAACTTTAATGTTCAATAAATATTTTGAAACAATTGTTGACTATAGAATCCATAAATCATTCATTTCAATATTGTTCAATATATGGTTTTTACTCGCTAATGTAGATTCATGAGTGTTTCATCGATAGGTGTTCATGAGGATGATGGGTGGATTCCTTGTCTCCATGTCACAGTATGATTTTTATGGTACACCAATTATTATTAAATGAACTAAATTAGTTTTAGTATTTATTGGGTCTCTCATATCCATTACAATTTTTTGTCTCTAGATCGTCAACTGATTCCCTCATGTTCCATCAGTTTAGACGATTTTAACATTTTTTTTGCAAGTGTTGAATTTTCAAAATTATAATAAAAAATATTTTTATTTATGAGTTATTTCAAGGGATGTTATTATGTATGGTCATTATACTATTTTTAATAATCATATTTTATACAATATTAATAACATAGAATACAAAAATATTCTAAATAAACTATGTGAAGAGTTCACAACATATATTACTATTACAGAAATTACTTCATATATTTTTAAGGGTGTGTGATCATTAATGTATGTTTTTTAATTTAAAATAATATAAAAAATTTAAAAAACAATGTTGATTTTATGGTTCGATTTTAATGTATGCATTCAATCAATTGATTAAGGAGTCATTACATAGATAAACTGGATGTATCAGATCTCATTAAAGAAATAGAGGACCAACAATAGGGATTGTGTATTATTATATATTTATCATTTCATATAATAATTTGGTTTATTATAAAAAATTGATTATTAAGGATAAATACGTTTATATTTAATAGACACGGTTTTGTTATATCATGTTCTATAATTTTTTTTGGAAAGGAACAAAAAATAAAAATTCCACATCTAGGAAACAAAATTATCTAATATATTTGTTAAGATACGACTGATGATTTAACCAAAACCATGAGTTGAATATTTTAAATAATAATTTTCTTTTTCATGAATGATTCAACAAACATATATAATATTATTTATGATATTTTTAAGTATTAATTAGTCGTAAATATTCTCAAAAAAAGTGTTTTATTTCATATCACAAGGTGTTCATGTAATGTAGAATGATATAATGGAATGAATATCGTTTTTAAGAGACTAGTATAATTATTTTTTGACTTATAAAATATTAAATAAAAAAATTAAAATATTATATTAGTCTAATTCAATTTTAATTTCACTTACCCTAAGGGAATTTATAGTATTTTTCTAAAAAAAATATTGAAAATAGTAACATTTTTTACCGAATTCTTCTCAAAGAAACCGTTGAATTTAAAAATTCCAGGTTAATGATAATTAAATAAAAATGAAATAAAAGTAGGGAAAAAAATATATTAACATAATAACAGTGTATTTTATGATGTATGAGACTTCGAATATTTTTTCAAAATATGGAAATCAGGAATATGACAAATAATATCATTATTATTCAAAAAAAATTATCACATATTTTAGTCAATAGAATATTATAGTGAAATAATTTATATATCTATACATAATGATGTGGAAGTAACCACAATAACATGTAATGAATTTAAAAACATCAAATTCATTAATCCTAATTTATTTTCTTAGTCAATAATATGATATATGAGACTATTGGTTTTGTATGATTGGTAATGTTTTCTTAATGTTTTCAAGTATATAAGAATATTACTTATTCTATATAAAATAATAATCCACATAATTATCATCAAAGATTAACTATATATATTCATGATTTTAAATGATAATTTACCTCTTAAAGTATGAATTTTTGTTATCCCTAACAGATTTTATTCATAGATTAATAAAGGATGTGGTGAATTGTTAAAATTTTCTTGAATAAGATTTCATATAAAGATACTTAATATAATCATGATACACAAAATTTGTTTTTTCAGTAGAATATCCAAGGAATTATACCACATAAAGTGCCAAACTCTTTGTATTTATCATTTAATTTGTGTATTTTTCAAATTTTTGTTTCCCAATTACCTATTGTTGGAATGAATATCTAGTATTGTAACATTAATACATTGATATATTGTTTATAATAACCTTTATAATGATCTAATAAGATGGTGTTTGTGTATGTTTCTGATTATTTCAATAGTTGAGAAAAATCATTACTATGTTTTTTAACTAATCTAATGGGTTCTGCATATGATACCTTGATTGAGATAGACTGAAGGAATGTTCAAATATACTCAAATAAGTAATATATTATGTGTCTATCTATTGGATAAAGGGCATGTAATGTTCTCATCCATCATGTTGTGTGATATTTTATGTGTTTATTATCTTATTCTTTATATAATCAAAATATTTAGAACATTTGAGTAGATAAATAGGATTAACATATGCAATGTCATGTAGTTACTCAATATATAACAGAAGGATACTATAAGATTATATAATCTTGTATGTGATGAATTTTTTGGATACGAGTATCAAGATATATGGGTATAATGGATATCATTTTATGTCCCTCATTTGCTTGAGTAACACTAATTCTTTATTAATTTCGTCTCTTTGCATAAATATAAGATTCTAAGAGTTCATATTTGTTCCGAATGAGAAAATGACCTATCGGTTCACCCGTAGTGGTTAATTAAATTAGGATTATTTTTTATATTGTTAACTGAGATTTCGTAAGTATATTTTATAGCTGATTCCATATTATTATTTTTTCTATTTTCTCAAGGTATTCCATGGTATAATATAGATAGTGAATTTTATACTAAAATAAATTGTTTTTGTAAATATCTTAAATGATTTTTGAATATGGTTTTAAATATTTATTTATATGATATATTTCAAGAATAAATGACACAAAAATATATATATCTATGGAGGAAGCATCATATTGATGGAGATATACCCTAAATCATATTTTCATATAATGTTTCTTTTATATATTATGGGAGAAAATATTTATATGTTGAAGGTAATTACAAAATTTAAAACAAAGAATATAATATACCATGATAATAGATATAATTTCTTGAAAAATAGAGTTATCATACCATAGACTATGCCAATCATATTATATAATATGACCATGACATAATAAAATGATGATATTTAATCATAATCTATAATTAAAAAGGGTATAAGAATATTGGGTTTTTGTTTTTATTTTATCTTTTATGTATTATATCATATATTATGAATGGATTATAAGATGAAACTTTTTGAATGACTGGATGATGAATTTATTAATTATTATTGTCAATGGTTAAAAAATAATTGTATCCAAATACATTTACATGAACATTTCATAACAATAGTTAAAATTCATGGAAATATTAGGTAATTTCATCAAATACTTTATATATATTTCAATGGAAAAGAAAATGGTATTATTGGTTCCTTATGATTTTCTATGGGATTCTCTTATTCTTATATCATTTCCACCTGACTAGTATAAATATATTATGCTGGTAAGGATGATCATGCCCATATGTTGAGACATTTACTAGCATAAGGACACAACCTCAAGGAATTATTACATTGTCCAAGTATTAGTTATGTGAATAAAAATGATTTTGGAGGGAAAAAAATATTTATAAATATGGTGTAATGTACCAACATTATATTCATTTTATATTATATTTTGTTGAGTTTCATAGAATGTATGTCTTGTTTATTGTTTTATTGTAGTATTCTGATAATTGAATTTGTGTTGTTTTATCCAACGAAACCATTCCCCTAATTTGTTTGAGACCTCATGAATCTATAAGGAACTTAATGGAATCGAATTAACCATGTTTAATGAATTTTTTTTATGAAACATAAATCAAAATTTTTAATATTTTAATTTTCATAAGAAAATTATTTTTTCATTAAATCAATTCCATATAACATTGAAAATTAATTCTAAACATTCCTAGTAGTATTTTGGACTTTTTACATAGTCATTCAATTCCATTTTTACTAAAGATATACAATTCATTCATGATTTACTAAATATTTCTTTGTCTATTGTATAAAAATATTAAAATAGAGGCATATATTAGAGTTATTATATAATATATCTATTAAAATTAATTTCCTTCATAATGAATTTAAAAAATATATAATACCCTTTATTTTATCCCTTGAAACTAGGAAAATGAATGTTACGTGAAAAAATTATAATCCCCCACTCTTACTAATCCTACTATTGTGTGAATACAGTATTATATATTGAAAACCAGAGATAGAGGGTTGTTATATTAACATAATGGGATGAAACTACTTGGTTTAGAAGATATTAAGGAATTAATAATCATTTAAGCATGAGATTTTAGATATATATTTTGAAATAAACATTCTCAAAATAAAAACAATAATAAATATATTAAATGTGTATATCAAAATAGTAATATATATATATATATAACCTCAAGAAACATTTTATGATGATGTGTGTAGATTAATTTATTTCAATGGAATTTCTTAGGGATGGATTTTATTCTTTTTTTAGTATAATACTTTTATTTTACATAAAAACACCCACTCTGGTTCATTTCATATTTTATTTATTATAAGGACCACAAAACATCACGAATAAAATAACCATGAAAAAAACTTAATATGGAGTCAACATCTTGGATCTATTATGGTATAAATTAGAGAAAAATTAAACCTATATTGGTCCTCAAAAGAGTTTTATAATACGAGAGATTTAATAAACTATATTGAGTGTAATGATGAAAATATTCTGATGTGGGTAAGTATATGTGTACATAGATAGATGTAAAAGGTGAACATAAATTTAATTAAATATAAAAGGAATAAACCATTTATATCATGGATGTGGAATGAGAAGTCTCAGATTTCATAGACTATAAATTTCTACCAACCATAAATTATATTATGAGTTATTTCATATATAATTCATTATCATTCCCAGAGTTAATGGAAATATACGGAAAGGGATGGATATAATTTATATATTAAATAATTTATCCTAATAAGAATGAAATAATATTCCCATGATAATCTTATAAAATATATTTTATTCCATTTTTAATAATTTATTGAAATATGGATTTAATGGTTATAATCAAATAAAACATATATTTTATTTATTAGATTTACTATTTTATAATCATTGCAAAACTCAATAATAAATTAATTTTTTTAATGATGTGTATGTAATGAAATAATGAGGAAAAAATGGATGATTAAATATTTAGTTGAAGAACAATCATCTATGTTTAGTTGAACTAGTCATGATGGACGGTGATCCTATCAAAAACCATATTCATGTCCATATAAATAATAGTTTAGCATGACATTATCTATTAATGAACTACTGAATTGGGTTCAGATAAAATTATCATGATCATAAATTCATCTTTTTATTAAATAAAATTTATCTACCCAAGATAGCTTTTAAAAATTGACTACAAACCCCAATAAATGGTAAATTCGACAAAATAAGAAGTATGTGTATGACTGGTCATGAGTATTAACAATTTAACCCTAAAACACTAATCATTCTTTGATGAGAATTATATTTCTATTCATTGAAAATATTTTTTCTAATATATTCATGATAGTATAATTCAATATGGAACACATATATACACCTAATGGAAATTAATCCATTTATGAATTTTTTTAACTAATTCAAAAAAATACTGCATATACTAGAAAGTGGAAGCTAAATGTGAAGAGAAAAGATTAGTGGAAATATTTTTTTTAAAAAGCATGTGGTGAAGTATCAAAACTGTATCATGCATATATATAAAATTTCTAATTAGTGATGTAAAAAGACTAATAAACTAATTTTCAATCAATATTACTTAATATATAAAGATCATTGATTACCATGATCCTCATGGATCAATGTGGATATTATTATGAGCTTATAAATATAAATTGATGTTGTTTAAAAATGTGGAAGAATTTTTATATAATGATACATTAAGAGAACATTTTTTCTTATTATATATATAAATTATAGAATTGACATATAATAAATTTTTGTTTAATATGTGAATATACATTATATTGATTATATTATACATAATATATGTTTCATATTCCTATAATTTTCCTTTTAGGCTCTTGTATTAGTACATGGTTGTAAAAAATTAAAACTCCTCGCTCAGGAATTCATTTTGTTATCCTCATATTTTATCTTCCTTCTAATATAATTTTCCCCACAATGAAATCATTATTTATTTGTTTGGAGGGAATTTTGTTCAGTGTAATATCAATTAATTTTCAATACCACATGGTAAATATTTATTTATCATATATAAGACGTTTTGAGAGATAGTGCACAATGGCGGTAGCTCGCTGTTAATCAATCATCATTTATTGCATGATTTGGTGAGTCATTGGTACTGCACATATTTATCATGTGTGAGTGAGAGGGGTAATAAGTTTCAAGGAATTGACAACTTGTATTTCTAGGATAAACCTAATCTCCATTATTCATTATAAATCTATTTAACAATCAGGTTTATCTTTAAACTAATCACTATAAACGACCAAATATTTAACTTATATCATTATTAATAATAAAAATATTAAAAATAATAACATTAAATAATACAATCTGTTTAGATCCCCCTCATCAGATTATAATGTTCTATATTTCCAATAAATTCATATATTTTCATAATATAATTAATAAGGCATTAACATATGTCTTAAAAAAATTAGTCACTAAAACAATTCACAATAAATTCACATTGGTTACACCAAATAACACCATTTTATTATAACGAATTCCTTAATAAATATATAATATAAACTGATAATATTTATATCACTTCATAAAAATTCCTAGAAACATCCATAAATTTTGGGAAGGGTGAGATAATATCCCAATTAAGGGAAAACGTAAGGGATATAAAAAGTGAAAGTACGATATATCACATGGAACAACTAATCAAAATAAGAATATGAAAAATAAGAACATGAGTCATAGAATTCGTATATGGAATGACAAAAGGTGAAATAACATAATCATAATATATATTAAGAATATGTCAGGGATCATTGAAAATACATCCTAATATGGTGTACTCAACTCACAATCACTATAACAAACAAAAACATTTCATAAGATATAAAACTTTATTAATGAATTAGAGGGATACATATTTTTTGGACCACATGTAAAAATAATATATTTTGATAAATTTTTACACTATGTATAAAAATTAAAATAAAATAATAGAAAAAATTATTAGGAATATCCTAATTAACTCCTGAAAATAAATTGTAATTTTAAAAAAAAATTGTTGATGTATCACATAATAATGGGTAAAATAGTAATTCCCAGGGAAATAAATAATGAAAATATCCCAAAATGAATGATAATATAATCTTATAAATAAAAAAAATATTATATAGAAAATAAATGTAGATAAAAAAGTGAAATATTTCTGTGAAATTTAAAGAATTTTATTCAATGAAAAAAACCATTGTATTTTCATATTTTCCTTAATTATAAATGTCGTGGAAAAAATAATTGGAATTTAAATACAAAAGAAAATAGAATATCATAATCTATAGGGAACATCAACTAAATTTTCAATTGATATATATTCATAGGATACTAACAGAGTTGTAATAAAAAATAGAAAACTATAAAGTGACAAAAGATGAAAGCCTATTACAATCTAAAAGGTCTACTTAAGGAGAGATTGAAACAAACGATGTTGTTATGGGAAAATAGAATTGAGATAATTGATTCATTATGATTTTCTATCATTATTTAATTAAATAAATTATATTTGGATTTTAGTTTTATTCTAACGTATTAAATTATATGTTTTCTTATAGATGTTTAGAGGTGTGGTGGTAATTCATGGATCTGGATAATGGAAGAAAAGTGGTATCGTATGAATAAATTAGATGAAATTATTGAAAAGAACCTAATTTTGGAAAAATGGGTAGCCTGTTTTTTCTGATAATTTCATTTAAATGGATTGAGACCCTAAGGTACTTTTTAGAAGTATAATAGGTACTCGATGGATCTTACAATGGAATGAAAACGACCCTAAAATTTCCAATGGGTACTTGATTGATAGAATTTATTAAAACTATTAATTTTATAATTTTATGAAAAAATATTATTCTAACCAATGGAACTTATGAAGTATCCCCCCCACCCCAATTCCAGATTAACTCTTCTATCCCATATCCTTTCACTCTATTTAATCTTTTTATTCACCAAATATCTATTGATTAATAAAATATTTTCAATAGTGGAATTATATAAGTGATGATAATGTATGGTTTATGCTTCCTCACATCATATAATTAATCTCACCATTATTTAAATAAACCCCAAAATATATATTTTTATCTAATAATCTAATAACTTTTTAATGAATGTTAATTAGATATTGATATTAGATAGGGTAACTGTAATGGGACTGAGGTCCATGTTTTCTAATATATTATGACCTATT
The DNA here is from genome assembly GCA_963277665.1 of Viscum album. Taxonomy (NCBI): domain Eukaryota; kingdom Viridiplantae; phylum Streptophyta; class Magnoliopsida; order Santalales; family Viscaceae; genus Viscum; species Viscum album. The sequence continues at coordinate 1,029,134,485 of OY728156.1, forward strand.
TTGAATGCTTTATATTAAATTTAGTACATGTACAATGAGATTTGGGTTGTAGAAACATGATCCAACATTAGTAGATTTTTATTTAATAATATATATTAGGTGGGGTCTCTTGCAATCAATAGCATAATAATGATATATGTTTAGTGATTTTAGGATCTCATGGTGACTATTTCATGATTTTTTTATTAATAATTTATTTTAATATGATATCCAATGTTTAATTATGTTTTTATGTTATTTATGGATTAGTATTTGATCTCATGTTTCAGAGATATGGTTTAATGAACATAGTCATTTAGATTGGTTGGTGATGTGTTTGATTGGTTTTTTCAGTTATTGGGGACATTATTCTAACGTATGTCAAATGTTTTGTGTCCTCATTTGACTAGAATAATTATCAATGGGATTTTTGTCTATAATTGAGGATTCCCTCTTATATTATTTTGATTGGTTAGTGGTTGATATTAATATCACCTTAGGGGAACCATCATTCCATAAGTGAGAGAGATTGAATTCTTAGGTGTCAGGTAACTTATACTAATTGTCTTATGTCATGGTTCTTAATTTGGTCTCATTTTATATCTTGATTATGAGATTTTTATATGATTAAATTCATGTATTGGGGTTCATTGTCATTCTTATGATATTTTAACCACCATAGATGTCATTATGTAGGTTAGGGATTAATATTGAACCTTGGGTTGGTCTCTTTAAAATGAATGTTTTATTGTTTTAGGGTATGCTACATGAATTTAGAATTAATGATTTAATCATATAGTTGTTGGTTATAAAACCATGTTATATGATATAAAACATAAGATGATAGTTTCCCATCGTCTGTTCAAAAATCTAATTGGTCCATCTTTCCACATCTTGTGAGTTAATGTGTGTGTTTGAAAGGTTAGTCTATATAAAATATTTCTCAATGTGTTTTATTGTGGTTAATATAGTCTATGACTTGAGTGACTAGGGTTTTATATTTTTTTCTAGATATGGGCTTCATTAGATGTTTGGAAATTCTTGTGAGGATTTGTGGATTCTTTAATATTTTTCACTCATTATTTTTTCTGTTATCATGATCATGATAATAAAGTGTGATTTTATAGTGTTGAAATGTATAATATTCAGATTATATATATAGAGGATAAAAAATTTTATGTTTTTATACTATAAATTGGTAATCCATTATTAATTTCAGGGCACCATCTAGTATTCTCATGTACTACCAATAGTAAAATTTGTAATAAAACTGGGATTTAATTCATTGTGATCTTATACATCTAATGATATCTTTATGAATTGATAATATAATATAATCTTGGATGATTTAGTTACCTTTATAAGATATATTAATTTGATACCATTATTTCATGTTACATACATCAGTTTCCATCAATTGATAGACTTATTGACACAATGATGCCATCTAAAATAATTTGGTAATTTCCGATGGTTATATCGGTTAATACCAGGAAACCATTTTGATTAAACATTTTTCTATAAATGGATAAAAATTAAGTAGACTAGGATGAGATCAAATAATATTATTCTTTTCAAAAATATACATGATTCACAAGCATCGGAAAAAGATTTTTGGGGAATTTGTTGTTATGTCTTAGTTAGACTACAATAATCCAAAATGGTTTCTTTCATTTTATTTGTTAATTAGAATATCCTTACTTATAAATACATTGGGTATAACAAATATACATTATAGACACCATTTTGTGTCTCCTTATATGTTTTATAATCATATAATTCACATAAATATTATTTGAATTGTAGACAATAATATTGATACATATGTATGATCATTGGTTGTGCAAGTGAACAATGTGGAGTAGCTTCATTGGGATTGGATACATGGGCATGGAAATGATCCTGGTTTTGATATTGGTTCCCTTAGTGTATTTTTATTCTTATATATTTTATTTATTATCATCACTTTGGTAAATTCATTTCATGTTTTTTGGGGTATGAGACTGTAGGGTCTCATTTTTTATATTATGTTGCGTATGTTTTATTTATAATTAACATGTAAGTGTAATTCTATTTATGCAAGACCTTATTATTCATGTTTTTATGATATTTATTATAGTCTAATTCTATGATATGAAGGGCGTAATATCCACCACCTTGATCATAATACCTAAAAAAATAATGGCCAACCCCTGGACGAAACTTTGGTAAAGCTGATGTTTCATAATAACATTTCTCAATTACTCTTTTGAATATTGAGCTAGGTATATTTTAAATAGAATAGTAAGGGTTAATTTCAATACCAATAAATGGTTTTGAATTTGAATATTAATGAAATAAAAATTAAAATGTATTTTATTTATAAATGAAAAATCAATAATGAATAATAAATTTTAATAAAGACATATTAATGAGGATTACCCTTGCATAGTTTATAATTTGTAAGGTATAAATTATGGATCAATAATTTAGAAAATAAATTGAATAATATATCACCATTAAATAATGGAAAATCTATTAAAATAGATTCATATGAATGTATACAAAGATCATAGAATAATTTAGTTAATGAAGAGTAAACTTCAACCAATAGAGAATAACATGAGAGAGGGTGTCTTCTTAAAATTTTGGAATTTTAAAATGAAAAAGAAAATAAAATATATAATATTTAGAGATCTTTTAAATAAGAAAAATAATTGATGAATGAAATATGAGCCTTTTTATAGAAGTATACACAACATAAAAGATTATAGATAAATAATATTATACATAACTCAAAGAAAGGGATGAATTCATGAATCCATTAAAGTACATCATATGGTATAAATTAATAACAAATAATATCAAAAGTAATTAGTGGAAATATAAACCCTTAATAATGATTTGATGATAATGAATGTTATAATTTTTATGTAATTTAAATGAAAACATTTCAAATTAATATTACGTAAATGGAATGTGAAATAATAAAGGGGGTCAAGCAAGAACTCCCTGACTCATGCTCTCACTCATGAGAATAATATTATATATAATTGTATAATAAATTTTTTGTATTAATTATCAATTTCAAAAAAAATTTAAAATTTATTTATTTAAATATTAACTATCTATTTATTTATTATATTTTAATATTTCATAATTCATACCAGTCACAATAAAATATATTCATTCCAACTAATCTAATATCATTTTTAATATGCTAATATCTTTCATCCTCAATAGTCTATGCATTATTCAAATATATAATAATCAACGTAATGATATAAAAATACATACATGAGTTCTAATTTTACATTTTATTTCTATTATAAAAATAATTTCAGTACACTCGACATATATTCCAATTTCATTACCTCTAAAACTTTCCTATAATCAAGATAAATTATTTCAATATTTATATACATTAGACTTTTACCTCCCAATAACATTCAATAAAAATTAAATTAATTTTCCATTTATATTTAATAATTAATTATGTTTTACTAATTATCATTGATGATATTCATGGTTAGAGTGAAGAATCATTCATATAGGTTGTCAAATAACGAATTAGAGAGAAATGAGATGGAGAATATTTTCATGATATGAAATCATGATTTGACTATAATATCTTTATTAAATGAGAAATTTTTTATTTATATTGTATTAAAAAATTTATTATTTCAAAAAAATATAGAAATAGAATAATAGTATGGGAGAATGTTTAAGAATGTATCTTTACCACATAGTCTGAAAATTATTCTGTAGCCTTATATATTGAGTATTTGTGGCCCTCCCCTTATAAAAAATTCCTAAATACCATGGGGAAATAATACAGAAAGATAAAAAAGGGAAAAAAAGAAGGAATATTTTAGTTTTTTTAATGTCTAGTGGATAGGCCATTTATATGAGAAATTAAACAACCTTTTTGAAAATACTCATTACATAATAGCTAACAAATATAATGTTTTCTGTAAAGTGACATAAAATTGAAAAATAATGGTTTCATATTATTTACTCCTAAAAAAATTCATGATATTTTTTCACCAGTTATTAATAATTTCTATATCATATTTATCATACATTATATTTAACATATTCACCAATTTTTTTTACTATTCAACAATGTAATTTTTTTTATTAAACAATATATTGTTACTATATTCATTATTTTAAAATAATAATTCAAAATATTGAATCCATTTTATGAAAATAAATAAATCTCTAAAATTAAATAAATTGAAGAAAAAATTTCATACATAAAAAATTATTAAAATAATAATAATATTTTTTCAATAAATTCGTATATTCTTATTCAGAATTTATTTTTCACTTTAATTATTTTTTTATAAATGTTAAATATATTATTTTTTTTTCAAAAAATAGTTATGAGTTTTTTCAAGTTTTAAATTAGTATTACATGTCAGTAAAAAAATTATAATATATTAGGCTATATATATATAAATATATTAAACAATTGTATATACAAAATAACTATATAATTGATAGTTTATCCTATTCCATAGATATATATTTTTTAACAAAATTATATTTATATTTTAAGACCCTTTGACTTTAAATAATTACAATCATGTTTGATAGAATATTCAAAACAAAAAAGAGATCTTAAATGAACAATGGAATACTATAATTTAAATGTAATCATTATAACCATCCTTTTGATTTGGTGACAATAAATAGAAATAAATATTTAATTAAATATATATAAATAAATATAAAAATAAATTCAACTGTATTGATTATTTATTATTATTAATGTTTTCATTTTCATGTAATTCTTTTTAATGTTTCAAAAATATATTTTATTCAAAGAAGGTTTTCAGTGTAATTTTTGGATGATTATTATAATTAAATTATTGATGTTTTCGGAATTCTGTTTGATAAGTTATATCTAATTTTTTAAATTATAAATTTAAAGTTACATTAGAGTTATTTTTTTAGATTTTTCATAATATATTGATTTTTTATGTGTACTGTAAAAATATTGATTTTCATTTTACAAAATTTATTACTCAATAGATTAAAAATTTATGTTTTGTAGATTATTTATAACTATCAACAGTTCTTCAATATTATTCATAATCTAATTATATTTATTTTAATCAATTTTATGTTTGAAATGTTGTAAATATATATTTATACAAATACCATTTTTTGAATAGAATTATTTATTATGTATTATGTTTCAATCATATGTAATTTTATTCCACATATATAAATTGAATAAAGACAATTTTATTCTTTATTTTTAATTAGGAGGTCCACATTTGGTTAATATACCCCTTTTGTAATTATTACTAGAAATTATTATAAATTTTTATCACCTCGGTAAGGGTAAATTGAGTAATTAAAGCTTAGGATAATATGATAAGGACCTTAAATGACCCTAATAAATTAATTTATCATATTTTATGATTTTATTTTATCCATACCCATCTATGTTTCAGAACTATGGAAACATTTTTCAATATCTCTTTGATTTCTACCATTATAACATTTAAATAAAAATGTCACTTTCCTACTTTTAACATCTATAATATTTTAATATCAAGATCAAAACAAGATGATTTTGGTTAAAAATTAATATATGAAATATAGATTTTTTTTAATAATAAGGTTCTTTTATTCCTTATTATTAGAGGTAAAATAATTACCTTAAATTCTTATGAAATGTGGACACAATATTTATACATTTAATATAAAATTTAAATAAATGATTTAAAAATTATTAATAGTGGTACACTTTCAGTTATATATAAATGAAATTTAATTTAACCGGAAACAATTAAATATTTAGAATCATTTTCCATCTTTTAAATATATATTTTAATATAAAATTATATATATTGTTTAAAAATGATACTGAAGATATTTTATGTTAAATAGTATTTCATTATATTATTTAAAATCACTAAATGTAATTTATATAATCATGTGAATGATATATATTTCAAAATATTATCCATTGTAAAATTAATGTTTATGTTTCATTTTATAGCAACTCTCTTGACACTTAATGACTAAACAAATTGTTATCTATGTAATATTCAAAAGGGTTAACTAGAGGTCAAAACAAAAATATATGAATAAAAATATATTATAAACTTGTCAAAAAATATGTTAAGGGATTACATTGACCAAGATTCATCCTATAATAAAATTATTTAATTTTGGATGCATTTTCCATTAAAATGTTTTCATATTAATTTAATAGTTTATGTTATTCTAAGGGTGCCCTTCCCCTATATTATAAAAGGGAAAATACTATAATTTTTTATTCACAATTTAAAGACCTTTTTATTCATGATATAAATACCAAAATTCAATCCCTAAATCCCTCCATTATCAGTTATGTCATTTTCTTATAATTACAATCTAGGAAGACGTTTGTATAACAATAAGTGGTTGTCTGAAGAAGAGGTATAGTTCTTAACCAAATGATTACATTTGATGTAATATTATACATCCCAAAAATAATTTTAAAACTATAATGATATAATAAAATAAATATATTTTATATAAATATATATTATTATGTGGATTTCATAAATTATACCATCTCATCATCCATCAAATGGGATTCGAAACCGGAATTCATGTGTAGGATGGACTACAGCCTCACGAACCATTATAATTAATTTTCCATTGTCACTTCTCAGGGATGATTATAATGATGGATATAATTTATATATATTAGCTTCTTCATATATTTATCATTATAAAATGATAATATTTTGATACACATTCATTCATTTCCAGCCATTGAATGTGATAAAATCATTGGTTTGAATGTGTGGATTGCCTCCTTCATGAAGTGATATGATATATTAATCATAACCACATCACAAGGATGATATATATAAGAGTATTAGAAGAATTAATATGACAGTTATGACATAATAATAAATATATAATTATAAAATATCACTTATCTTCTTTCAACAATATTTATTATAAATTTAAAATGATACTCAGGCGTACATACAACATACAGTCTATATGATTGTAACATTGTTCATTATTTCATTACCATTTGTCATATTTGGTTTTCAATGTTTTATTAATATATTAAAATTATTATTATTTCATTATTATTATTTTTTATATGATCGAATAAAGATCTTGTTTCAAATAATCAACCTACTAATTTCATTTTTGACATATGAGTCGAATATCATCAAAACATCTAATATGAACATTAATGAACGCATAATTGAATATAACATTGTAATAAATAAAAATAGAATGTTGATCATCAATAAGGTTTATAAGAAATGAAATAATAAACATAATTTTATTTTTTATGATGATAAATATGGAATGTGATGAGTCAAACTCAATGTAAGTGGCACTTTACATTATAAAGCTCATTTTAATTATTTTAACGATTTATATTATAAATAATTCTATTCCATAACCAAATTATTAAAATTATTTTTTGGATGCATTATTGTAGAAATTAGTGAATTATAAACTGAATTGTACATCTCTTTTTACATTATTCAACATGTTTTAAAAATGAACCTGATTACATATTTATAATTGAGTGATTTGAGTTTCATTATAAATGAAAATGAAATATTATATTTTACTGTATAAAAATTAAAAATATTTCCCTCCAATGTAAATATGTATTTATGTTTCATTTTATTTATAATATTTCAACATTTAATTAATTAAAACCCACTTAATGTTCTTTTTTGTATTTTCAAAAATGTTATTATCTAAATGGATATTTCAAAATCCATAAATATTTTAATGGGCACAAAAATAACATATTTAAGAGTATGATTAGGGAAGTAGATGAAATAATGTTTTAGGATAATGTATTGATTCCTAGGAATTTTTATCCTGATATTTTATTCCATGACATACCATGTATCAGTGCTTCTGTTATATACCATGGGTGGGTGGTTTTGTTATAAAATAAGGTAGGGTGGATATGTTATAATCCAAGGATGGGTGGATCGAATATATCACTCCAATGCATTGGGTAATGATCATTATATAATTTTAAAATATAGATTTTTCTATTTATAAATGTGTTCAAAAAATTATTTCCAAATTTACCTAAACGTTTTGTTTATTCTTTCAATTGTTTCATATAAATACAATGATTTTACAAGGAAAAATAATGATATTTTTTTAAAGAAAGTGCATGAAACATCTTAAGGGTGAATGGTGTACCGTTTTGAAATAGTATCCCTGTGATTATCATCTTTTCAAAGAAAAAATAAATTGTTTTATTTCCGTCATATGATTTCAAATATGATGTTTCAGGAACAATAATTAGTTATAGATGTTTATTTCATGAGTACAAAAATGTTCATTTTCATCTCATCATTATTTTGAAAAAGAATCATTTTTATAAATAATCATGTGAGGTGCAGAGATTTTCTCCAAATTTTTAGATCCCTTATAGGGATTTATTTCTCATACCATATTTTCAAAAAAAATCACAGGATTTAAGGATGAAAAGGTAAAATGAAGTGGTGACATTGAAAATTGTGAATATGATTCCATAAAATAAAACATATTATATATTAAATGTCTTTTATGAAAAATTGATACCAAGGGGATGTTTACAGTTTACAATATATTATTTATTTTTTTAATAGAGATATCCAAATTATTTATTTCTATAAATAGTAATGAACATTAAATTTTATAGAATGATATCATCACATAAAACTCAAGATTATGCAATGATTAATGATGGATCCTTATAGATTGTATGAGATGAAATCTACTGATACTATTGTAGACTATGATATTTTTTTAGAGGTTAAATTAATATTCACAGATAACATAATGGGTTTATATTTTTATGATTTATCAAAATAACAATGTCTTATAACCCCTTTATGATGTTTTAAGTGATTTGATATTATATTGAGTAATGATATTTTACATACAAAAATAATTAGGTTCACATATATGTAACCCTTAGGGTTAATGAGAATTATATTTTTAGATTGTTTCTATTAAATTAATTGGATTTCATATAAATGGAATAAGCTAACCAGTAAGGTTAAAAATTAATTTAATATTGAAGTTATTAATGTAAAGTTTTATTTTAATGACCTACTCCACACAATATATACCCCTCCTTAGGCAGAAAAGTGAAATTGGAGATTGGGACCTCAGATTACCTCTTTTATTAGGCCTCGGGTTGGCTACTAGAACTAAGGGTATAATAAACACAAAAAATTGAGGCATTACCCTCTATGAGAACACATGCAAAAGAGAGAGATAACACAGTCACCAACCAACTCCAACACAGACTACAATATAAAAGAAATCTGAAGTACACATATGTAATGTCATGAAAAACTACTACAACTGAATTGAAAAATTTTAAGTACTAATTGCATGTATAAAGAACAGTAACCACGATGCCGAAACAGAACTGGTAACCCCAAGTTAGTAGTAACCATATTGATCTCTAACCTGCTCCATGTTACGTGAAATTTTTTTAATAAATACATAGGGTGAGTATAGTAGTATACTCTGGAAGATCCTCCCTGAATCCTCTCATGAAAAAGAAATGAAAGTTTGCAAAAGCATAGTGAAAAAAAGTGAAACTAACGTGTCACTTAAATAGGTATAATATGTTCTTAGCCTCACTATGGATAATATAACCGTGTATCACAGAAAATATTATATAATATAATAACTAATATCATGTATACCCAGCTACTACCTCCCCACTAGTTTTCCGCTTTTCCCCAACGTGGCACATCCTAAGCGTCAGTCTCCAAAAAGGCATTCCAGCAGACACATGGGTGAAGTACCACAACCTGATCCTCGTGCAAAAAACCACCACGTCTTTATAAGAAATGTAACTAGGCAGTTTATGGGATCCACCACATCTCACATAATGTGTATCATACATTTGTTGTTAATAATCATTCCATTATATCCCATACACTGAGTAAGGATCCTCATGTCAACATAGCCTATACACGTTACAGGTATAGTATTCCATAGGAAAATATATCCAGAATATATGTGTGTGAATAACCATAAGCCACTACATCCATATACAAACATATATAGGAATAAATAACTATTGGGCCTACCAGCACAAGTAACTACCACGATAAGAGATCTGGGTCAAAGGGTGTAGTTAGCCATCCATCCTCTCACTATAATGTTATGGAAAACACCCCCTCGGGCTTAAAATCCCCGAAGAGTCAGTTACGCTAACTGAAAAAGTGGGGTAGCATATAGAGACCCAAAAAATATAGAATATATTATTTCTCACAACCACACTATGGGAATAACGAAGTTTTAGACTCAACTCCGACTAACATCACTCAAGTTTATAGTTTCCACTTCTAATACTAGTTATCATATAATCACACAACCATTTAAAGAGATGTATTACACAAAATAATTCCATTTTTTCAGTTTCAAATTGTGTTAATTAATTCATTATACATTAATTAACCACTAACAATTCCACATTATATTTTATTAGAGTCACACCCAATGTACACTATTCGTTTAAATTAAACCTCAGCATTGTGTCCCAGTAAGCTCCAACCCCCCATGTTAAAATTATTTATTCAATAATTTATTAATAGCCATATTGCATTCCCATATTCCCAGGAATTATAGAAAAACATTCTATGCTACTAAACACAAGGGGGTAAACTCAGTGAGTAGATGAACTGCACGTCATGTATTTTCCACCAATAAAAAGAGCATAGACCCATCCTCCCTCGAGAAGCTAAACACTGATAGCATTTGCCATACCATACATGTCTCTACCCCTTTTAGAAAGAGTGTAAGCAATAAAAACTAGCTTGAGAAATGGGGAAACTAATTTAGATAAATAGCCATCAAAAATCAGTAAGCAACCAAATATTCACATCAAACCTGCATTGTTTTCTCTGGTGTCCTCGATGGCACTCACAAGCATAAACCAATGCATCTCGCCACTATAGGTGTCAACTTCTACCAAAACCAATGGGATATTATGCCCCTAAATATCAGATCTTCCATCCAAACTCACAAAACATAACATGTAGTGTGGAATAAAAAAACAAACTTGTCTCTTGGCCCTTAACACGACATTCTACCTTCACATGGAACGAGCTGTCATGACTCTAATCATTAGGCTCTTGGACACTACAGGCAATAGGGTTACTAATAAGAATACAAGGGATTATCTTTTTATCAAATAGTTGGTTCTTTAAATCATTTGGATTAACTTATTTATTACTTGTAGGTTCCATCTATTGGTAACCTAAAAAACAATCTCTAATAACTATCACAAATAAATTAAGCATACTAAATACATAAACTTGATTAATATAAAATATTTACAAAAACAAAAAGATTCATCTACATGCCTCTTTAGCATTATAGAAATAAATATTAATTAATTAATACATTATTTTATTTTAGATTTTCATTAATAAATAAATAAAAACAAGAAAAACATTGATATAACAATATCTATGAAAAGATGAGGCATTGAAATACGATCGATACCATTTTATTTATCTGGTTAAAAAATATTTATGTCAATAACATAGTTATCGAGTGGGTGAAAACATTATAATTTAAAGATGCATGTCAAATAATAAAGAAGCATTGAATCCCCTACCTCAAAAGGTCCATTATGTTCTTTATACAAGAATGATTCACACAATGTATCACAATCACCTCCTCCTGTGACAACTCTATCTCCCCAAGGATGTCACCCCACGATCACACCAACCAAAACCCAAAAAAATCCATTAAAATCATAGAGATCACATGAAATAACTTGGAATTCAGAAAAATAATAATAATAATCGAAAAAAATATAATAAATCATACCTTGTTTTGAATATTGATTGATAACGCTTGGTAACACCAAAAGAGTGGGTGCTCTTACATCAAGAATAACATTAAGGGGAACCAATCCAAGGAGGAATGTTTGATTACATGACTCCTACATGAATAACGCAATTTTTTGACTATCTGAAACTAGAAAACATTAAGGTAGAATATGGGAGGAAAATATCTTGTCCATTTAGAATATTTAATGGACCAGTAGTTTAAGATATAAAGGATTTTCTATTAAAAGAAAATCTTATTAAACCTTGCGATTTGACCAAGTAAAGCCATCCAAAAAAATATTAAAATTTATATGTGAGTTATGGGATTTCAATTGGCCTTAAATCCGTCAAAACAAGGAATTTTATGTGATTAGTGTTAAAAAAGAAGTTATGTTAGATAAATTGGAAAAACTAAAAAAATGGATATTTAGAAAAGGAAATATAAAACTGATATGGAAACACTATTGACTCACTGGTTTCGGAACATTGTAGACTCACCGTTCTGGAAACACTGTAGAATCACCAATCTCGAAACACTATAGACTCACCATTCTTGAAACACTGCAGACTCACCGGTCTAGAAGCACTGTAGATTCACCATTCTAGAACCACTATAGACTCACCGATCTATAAACACTTTAGACTCACCATTTTAGAAACAATTTAGTATCACTAGTTTGAAAAGGCTATAGACTCAACATTCTATAGACAATATAGACTCACCGTTCAATATGCATTGTAGACTCACCATCAGGAAACACTATAGACTATTTATTTTGGAAAAACTGTAGACTCACCGATCTAGACTCAATGTAGAATCACCATTCTAGAAATACTATAGAAAAACCAGTCTAAAAACACTGTATACTCACCATTTCTATGACACCATTTCAGTGACACCGTAACATTATTCATAAAATTGGAATCAATGTTAACAGAACTGAAAATTTGGAAAAGTGTTGGGGATGAGTCACCTTGACCACCTAGAACACCTCAACCACCATATTAATCAATGTAATCGACTCGATTGATCTGGGCCATTACATTTGATATCTCTCAATATATTATCTTCCCCTATAATCATTAACCAATGAAAAGGAACAATAAAAGGGGTCTAATCAACCACCCATCAAGAAACCTCTCTAAATAGAGAAATCCACAAGAAGAAACAAAAGAAAGCTATCTTATAAACATGAAAGTTATATATTCACAGAGAAAAAAAAATTAAATGAAAAGATTTAAACATCAAAAAACTCAAAATATTGAGAACATATCTATGACTCATGTTACCAAGTAAAGTCCTCCATGCCATCGTGTCACTACACGACACGAACCGAGGGGATAAAATGCACACACAACACCTTCTCATTGTGGTCGTGAATATCCATTGGTCCCTCCTCGAATGTCTCATCATCATCAATATCATCCACTCCCTAATCGATGACACATGAGTCATCGTGAAGATAAAGATGGAGCTGTGACGCATGAAAAACATCGACTATTCGAACCATTTGGGGGGAAGTGCTACTTGATATGCCTTGGCTCCAACACGATCCAACACATCGAAGGCCACAACAAACCAGGGAGATAGATTACTACCACAAGAAAACCATCTTTGCCCGTGAAGGGGAGTCACCTTCAGAAACATATGATCGCAACATAAAACACCAATGGTTTCCTCTATTGATAGACATATGATTTCTAACGATCAAGAACTATCTTCATCCTCTCAAGAATCACCTGAACCATCTTTATCATTTTCTACACTCGATACTATTTGAGAATTTTGGATTCTCTGACCCCAGTATATAAAAATGTATAATGTCAAGGTTGACCATACAAGGTATCAAACATCTCAATACTAATGGTGGAGTGGGAACTATTATTGTAAGAAATATCTAACAAGAATAATTGCCTCATCTATCAACCTCAAAAAATATAGGAAACAAGAATACAAAATGACTTCAAGTGTCTAGATGGTCTGCTCTGTCTGAATATCCTTTTGTAGAGGAAAATTATTTTATTGGCATAGCTAAGAACCAAAAGAATTTTGGAGACCACTCCACACCCTAGAGGTAAAACAATGATCTCGATCAGAAATTATCATCCTTGGGACTCCATGGAGTCTCACAATGTCCTCTAGATACTTCCTTGACAAAATATCAACTGATCATGACTCGTTGATCACAATAAAGTGGGATGATTATATTAAACAATCCACTACCACACAAATATCATCATGTCTTCCCTAATCTTGAGGTAATGTAGTAAAAAAATCCGTTGAAATTTCCTTCCACTGCCATTGGGGAATATCTAATTTCTAGAGAAAAACAATTGGGACATAGTGCTCGTCCTTCACCTTCTGGAAGACAAAACATCGAGACACAATCTCCGCTACTGCATGAATTTGCCCATGCCACCAAAGTTTACTCCTCAAGCCTCAATAAATCTTTTTCATTCAAGGATGAATTGATAATGGTGGACTATTTAACTCTCTGAGAACTATCTCACACATCACAAAAGGAACCAAAATCCTTCCTTGATACAAAAACTCTATATTGTTTATCATCATACAAACTATAAGGAGCCTCGATACAAACAACATGATCTCTCCAAACCTCATCCTCTATATCCCCCAACAAGGACACTTCCACATTATGAACCAAATATGACTACACAATCATCTGAAAAAGACAACCTCTTCCACAAATTTTCCAATATCAAGATGTACTCTTTAAATTTCTTCCATTACACTCTATGAATCACTAGATTTACACACAACATCACTACTTGACTTCATGTTTAGTGCATTAGCTACAACATTCTCTTTCCAAGTTTATGTCACGCTATGAGAAAACATAGAACATGCTCTTATGATCTTTGAAAACCATGAATCTCCCTCCAATAAGTTAATTTCTCCACATATTCAGAGAAAACACCTCTACCGCTAACTCAATGTCAAGGGGGGAATAGTAACAATCATTTGGACGTAGCTGCCATTACCCAGAAGAAACAAATTATATCTTATATATCATAACACAGCCTAACACAAGATTCTAAGCATCACAGAAAACATCAAACTGAACTCCCTCTATTGGAAGACAAAGAACTAGATAAATTACCAAAATATTATCCAGATACTTGAAAGCTACTTGGTAGTGATCAGTCCCCACAAATTCCTGATCCGCCATGGTCAATTCTATCAGAGGAGTTCCAAAATAATAGAAATCAGCTATGAACCTCTTGTAGTATACTTCATGACCAAGGAAACTTCCCACCTCTTCCACTGTCATGGGGTCTTCCCAAGACACAAATACTTCTATCTTCGATAGATCCACTACTAATCCCTATTGTGACAAAACTTGTCATACAAAACGGACTTCTTGAGCCCAAAACTCACACTTTAAAAAATTCCTAAATATAAGGTTTTAATGAAGAACTCCCCAAATGGTGAGTATATGTTCAGCCTGACATTCCATAGATGTCTAGAATATAAGGATGTAGTAGATGAATACAACCATAAGAAAATTCCAGAATTCACGGAACATAGTGTTCATCAATGCCATGAACATATCTAGTGCATTCATCGCACAAAATGGAATTACAATGAACATATATTGTCCATAATGTCTATGTAAATAATTATTCGAGATATGATCATGCTTTAAATATATATGATGATATCTTGACCACAATTATATCTTTGAGAAACCACTTTAACCCTTTAGTTGATTGAATAAATCATGAATTGGCGAAAGAGAATAGTGATTCTTCACTATCACTTTATTTAAGAAATGATAATTGATGCAGAACCACAAACTTCTATCATCCTTCTTCCTGAACAAAATGGGTGCACCCATTGGTGACACACTCAACCAAACAAAACATCATTTTAACAGACCATCATGATGTATACATAACTCTCATAACTGATAAGGGGACATCCTATATTGATAAATAGATATAGGATATGATTTTGGTTGTATCTCGATCCTAGACTCGATCTCTTGTCGAGGGGGTAATGATACTACCTCTTCTAGAAAGACATCGAGGTACTCTTCTATGACCCTAGGTAACTGTATATGCAGAACCTTCAATGAACTCAGCATCAGGTCTGCCATTATGGATGATAAGGAGTGAACATGACTCTAACTCATCCAATGGTCTCACTCACAAACAAATTTTATTGGCTCTCCATCAGCATCGAAGAACACCCTCGACTACCTGAAGCAATCCACGATATCTTGCACCGAATAAAACCAATCCATGCCAACAGTGACATCATATTGTTGTATCCATAAACATTGAAAATTTCCCCAATAGTGGTGCTTTTAGAGCACTATCTCACTTTCTCTACATAATTCAAACAAGTCAGCTTGATGTATATCCTTCGTAGTCAACGCTAAGGGAACTCGAAGCCTCTATACCTCATGTGTAAAAGAGTGGACAAGGGTAGATGATATAATGGTGTTTGTTGTTCCTAAATTAAATAAAGAAAACACCCAAGTAGAAAACAATCAAAGGGTGCATCGAACAACATCAACCTCACATGGCATTAGAAACGATTATGCATGAAGCTGACCACGAAATCCTCCACATCCTCTCTAACCCTGCTGAAGGCCACCAGCACAGCCATGCTCTTCTCTCTGAGGAAGGGGACCATCATAGTGTCATCCAATTCCAGCCCCATTTTCTCTCCACTAATTCAAATCTGGTGAAACCAGATACTACTGCCTCAAATGGAACTACCTCAATGGAAGAATGTAGGGAGAAACACATGGTGCATGATGGCTGCGCAGAATAGTCGGTCACTCTCTCTACGGATGACCTCGAGAATCATAATAAAAACAAGTTCACAATCCCTTGGCATAGTCCTAAGAGATTCATCCCCCCAAAAAATGAGATGATGAGGGATGAGACCAACCCATGCCGAAAAGAATCTCTTCTTCGCTTAATCTCAGGAACCCCGGACCACAGAATTGCTTCATGAGGAATCATGAGACTACCCTCTCATTGTGAACCAGTTTGGAATAATTCCCTCTCGAAAACCTATGACTCCTCTAGCACCTCATTATACGTCTTCAGCATAAATGGGGTGACATAGAACTAGATCATTGGATGCCAAGCCTCCTAGAAATGCCACACCCTAGACTCCTCATCTAAAAAGAGATCTGAAGCAGATCGTAAAAGTTTCCTGAAATGAAATCTAAACTCTCGCACACTAGAGATACCATGTTTAATGTTAAGAATCTCATTGTAACTGGATGCATTTGAGGTCAAATAAATAAACTTGACACTGATGTAGTCATTGAACTGTAGATGAGAGATCACTAACTCCTTGTGATGGCTGAGGAACAAGAACCATAGCTTCCCTGATGCTCCACAAAGGATCATAACAAACAAATACACCCAGTGCTCTTTCTGAGAATTTTTCAAACTAAATCATATCTCGACCTCCTAACATGAGTCATATATAGATGCATCTGAAAAATAACCTTCATACTTCTGTAGAATTTGGCACTGAAACTCTCATAGTTTTCTCCTCTACATTTTTTAATCATTAGCCTCTACCCCACGACATTCTGCTAGCATATCCTTTTAGACATCTTCTTCGTGAACATGAAGAGGGCGTCGACCTGGAGCCATACCTTCAAAATAAATTTTTTTAGAGATGATAAAGCTAGAATATATAATAATCTTAATTAATTAATGAATATTTTTCATTTATTCATTTCAGTTTAACCTATCCCATGTTCTACCAATTCAATGATAGGCACAAAGAAGAATAATGCATGATTCATTCCTAGGTCTCTACCTTGTAACTAGTATTACCTCATTTATTAGCCATTATAATAATAAAGGTCAATGAATCAGATCACATGGGGCCTTAAATGACAATGTATCAGCTAGTCCTCAGGTTTTACATTACTTGGTAAACTGGACAGACACCTTTTCCCTACAAACCTAGGAAACCCCACCTGTTCCACACACCAAACCATGTCATATTCTCAACCAAACCACTAATACCACTCTATCAAGACCCGCATACCACAATGTGTTCCCATAGTATTCTAGCAATGTTATAAGAGAGAAATGGACCCCCCGAGTCCCTCCTCTAGTTGTCCCTAGGTTATAGACTACCACTGAGTGTATAATAAACACAAACATGATAGGGATTACCATATAAGAGAACACATGAAAAATATATAGATAAGACAAACACCAAGAAACTCCAACTCAGGCAACAATATAATATAAATCCTTATAACACATATGTTATGCCATGAAAAACTACAACAATTGAATTTAAAAATGCTCATTACCAAAGGCCTGTAAAAAACAACAAAGACCACGAAGCCGGAACACCTCATATAATTCGAAGCTTGTAGTAATAAGCTTGGTCTCCAAAATTCATCAGGTGACCTGAAAAATAGTTTATATATACATAGGGTGAGTATAAAATAATACTCATTAGGATACTCCTTAGGGAATCTCTTGAAAAAGTAAGGAATTTGTGCAAATGCACTGTAAACTACAACTAAAACTAATACGTCACCTAAACAGGTATACAATGTTCACAGACTCACCATGGATACTATCACCATGTATCACATACAATAGTATATAATATAACAAATATTATCAAGGGTACCCACTATGACTTCCCCACTGTTTTTTCCATTTTCCCAAATGTCACACGTCCTAAGGATCTCTATCAAACATGTCTTGCCCGCAAACACTTGGGTGAAGCACAAAAACATGCACCTCATGAAACAAAACCACCACATCAAAATTTTAAAAGTAACCAGGTAGTTTCTGGGAGCCACCACACCTTGTATAACGTGTATCATACATTGGGTATTAAACTTAAAGCCATTATAGCACATACACCGAGTAATGATCTTCAAGCCATCATATCTTATACTTTTTACAAAAATATTAGTCCATATGAAACTATATCAACAATATGTGTGTGTGAATATGCAAAATCTATTAGAGCCCTCTACATATATATTTGGGGAAAATAACTGTTGTTCCTACCATCACGAGTAATTATCAAGAGAATAGAGGAGGACCCAGGGGGTTAGTCATCCATCCATCCTACCACTAGAATTTTGGGGAAAACACCCCCATGTGCTCCGAATCATCAAGGTGTCAGTTTCTCTACCTGACGTGGAGGAGTATTGTAAGAACTTAGATCTTCATTTCAGGTACGCCTTTCCTTTTTCTAGATTTTTTTAGAAAAATAACATTTCTGTAAATTTTTGATGTACACGCCATGTACATTCTGACTACACATCATGTACTCTTTTCCTGCTTGAAGCTGTCTGATGGCCATGTCTGGGCCACACAAACGGTATGTAGGGGTGACGTGGAGGCTGATTTTTGCGGAGTATGGAAATGACCAAGTACATGTTGTGTACTCTAAAAGTACATGTCGTGTACTTTATTTTTTTCATTAAACAGACCGGGGTTGCGCCTATTCGAACAAAGCGTCTTCTTCTCCAGCTTCTTCGTCTAAGAGTGACCGTACAACCACAAATCTTCTCCGAGTTGCCGTGCCTCCGTCCGATCTCAGTTCTAGCTGTCGTCGATTGCATTGGGATCACCTCGGTAAGCTCTCTGTTCTGCTTTAGCCTTGTTCCATGATTCCTCCTTGTTTTCATGTTATCGTAGGTTGAGAGTTTTTTATGTTTTCTCAGATCTACGACACTCCAAGGGGAATCAGTCATCGTGGTTCACATATATCGTTCACATTGGATCATGGTGGGTGGTTTGTGCCATTATATATGATGTCGTTGAATTTTATGTGCAATTTCCACCAATTCCCTTGAACGGGGAAATGTGTGTTTTTATTTTTCCACTGATGTTTGCCTTCTTTTCTTGATTGCTGTAGTAGAGGTTTATTCTTTTGAGTAGATTATTTTGTTTTGTGCTCAGGTTGCTTTTTCATGCTTGTTTTACTTTTGGTGTTTTTCTAGTTGCCATGCCTAGTTATAGGATAGTGTAACTGTTGCTTTGTTATGTTGTTGGCCTATAGATTGATATCCAAGTAGTTCTTAAGGTTTACCTGGACGATGCACGCATGCTTAGCATATTTATTTTCTCACTTAGTACTGTGAGAAACTAGTGTAGTAGACCATATGAAGAATGGACGTAAGGGATTCTCCAGAGTGTCTTTTAATACAATGTGAGACCACAGGGGGAATTGACGTTGAGTGCTTCCTCAGAGATTCTTTAGTTACTCGATGTGGGGCATAGGGGGAATGAGACGTTGAGTGCTTCCCCAGAGAGCCTTTAGTACGATACGATACTATATGGGGAATTGACGGTGAGTGCTTCCTCAGAGAGTTTATTCTTAGCTGAACCAAAGGAGTGAAACTGTGTGTGCCTCCTGGAGGGTTTCTTGTACTTGTGGGTTGAACCATAGGGGTTAGGCTATGAGAGCTACCCAGAGGGTTACCTATTTTCTTCTTGTTTCTGGTTGTTTACTTGTGTACTTTATATGTTATAACTGTGGACTATTTTTGTTGTGTTCTTTAATATTTACTGCTTCCTGCACTCTTATTTCATTGTATTAATTGATTGTTAGGCATAAAACAATGGGTGACTGCCTACTAGGATTGCATCACACACCTTGTTTGGGCCACGCTTTTGGGCCCAAACAGACTATGTTGTTGCAGGTATAGATAAGGGCAAGTGCCCTTCTACTTCAGGTTCTTGATTGCACTGGAGCTGGAGAGCATGGGACTGAGATGTGGCTTGAGATGCTGAGGAGTTTACATTGTTTTTATTTTGTACTTTTTTTCTCAGTAGTACTTCAGCACGTTGGTTTGTTTACTTCTTTACATATACATATGTATCATGTTGCATCATTATTAGATTATAAATTTCTTTCGCTGTGAGTTCAGTTATTGTATGCGGTTTATTGTTTCCGCTATTGTGTCTGATTGTTTTTCCACTGTATACTTTACCAAATGGGGGAATAGTTTCCCCACTTACTCACCAAGGCCCTTGCTACTAGTCACCAGCCTCTGCATTTGGGTAAATGCACTTGAGTTCACATGGTGAACCGGGTACGGGGCACCAGTGGAGGGGCTCCAGATTCGGGTCGTTACAAAGTGGAATTAGAGGAGTTCTTTTCTCTTTCATTACTGATTGGTGCCTTTATCTAGGGATACGACAGATTCGGTACTTGGTATTAAGATATTCTTGGGAGTACTTAACCAGTGTACAGGGAAAATCCATACTACCTTGTTAATTGTAGTTTTATGGTTTTGATAATTTACTGTTGATATGATTTAACCTAGAGTGATTGAAATGATTTGTGTTATTATTTTCTTGAAAATTGTGGTTCTATTTATGACACAACCCAATGAGATGAGGTTATTCCATCTCATGCATCATATATACACTTGTAGAACACACATTCCATGCATTATGGTCATGCCATATAGGGTGCATTAGCGATTGCATGCAGTTTTTATAGGCCTTGTGTAGATTATGATTGTTGTTGTGATAGATGATTGATATAATCTCTACTTTTATGTTAGAGAACTATTTGAATTGTGAATTACTGAAAATGAACGCCAAATTTTGGTTCTTGAGGTGTTATGGGCCCTCATTAATCGGAACTCGGTGGATCATGATCCTGGTTTCTCTTGCATATGACAGAAGGAGATGCCAAGAATTGATTCGTGGGGAGTATGGGCCCTCATAGATCGGAATTTGGCACCTATTTACCTTGTTTTCGGTGTTTCTGGTATTCTGTGCAGTTTCTGAGCTACTGCCTAGAAAACCCTAGAATACACGGTGTGTACTTTTTATATACATGACGTGTAGTTTTCTGGCCGTGTCACTGACCGTGTCAGCAGAAACACGGTGTCATGAAAGTAAATTTAGGAACATGTCGTGTTTGTTCGTAGCCGTGTACCCAACCGTGTCACTAACAACACGGGTCAGGGAAGCTCGAGTAGAACACGCCGTGTTGTAAAGGAAGACGTTGTGTAGTCCTGTCCAGGTACTCGGCCATGTCACGATCAACACGGGACGGTGTCACCTTTACCTGTACATGTCGTCTTTGTTTTTAACACGCTGTGTATGGTTCATCCATGTAGACGGCTGTGTGTTTAACAACACGGTCCGCCGAAGCCTTGTCTCGTACACGCCGTGTCCGTTTAGAACACCCCGTGTAGTTTTGTGTTAAGTCGGATCGTGTGGGTTAGCAGTGTAAAGATACTGGGGAAAGGATATAGTTTTCAAGTACACGTTGTGTGTGGCTCAACACGCCAGGTAGTTTGAGGTGTTACACGACTTGTAGGGCAGGAGTACACGCCCATGTCAGTGGCTTAGGAAGAAATGATGTGTAGTTTTTATACACGTTGTGTAGTCGTGTTTTGGAAACTTGTGTTTTTTTCTTCCCATGTTCCCATTTTGTACTCTTGTGTTCTCTGTCCTTTATTTTCTGAAATAAAGTGTACTTTTGATATTTCAGAGTTATGCCTCTGAGACGTCCTCTGGTTGTACGTCTCTCATCAGGCAGTGATCAGACGCTAGATATGGCTGATCAGGGACTTCTTGTTGATCCCCCAGTCGGGACAGCCTTGGCACTAACTGTCATACTAGTTGCAGGCGCTGATGTGCTATTCAGGAGAGGGTTTAAGAGGATGATGCAGACCTTCCATGGAGCACCGCCTCCTACCTCGACTATGGCAGACTTGACGCGGGTTTTTCAGCAGCGGCATCCTCCCACGTTCTCGGGGGAAGGAGGATCTCAGGCTGTAGGGTCATGGCTGGAAGCCATGCTGGCTATCTTCGAGCATCTGGAGACAAATCCAGAGAGGCAGGTCAAGATTGATACCTACATTCTCTAAGACTCCTCTAAGAGGTTTTGGGAAGCGATCTCACAGGTGGGTCATCAGCAGGTTATGGCTTGGGAGGAGTTCCAGTGCATGTTCTACAACAACTTCTAACCGAAGACCCTGAGGTCCGATTGAGCCCAAGAGTTCGTGAGCTTAAAGCAGGGTATTCTTTTTTTTTCACAGAGTATTCCTATTGTTTCACTGAGCAACAACGTCTCACACCCCTCTAGGATGGAAGTGATGTGTTCTTAGCAAGGAAGATTGTGGACGGTCTCAGGCAAGAGATCCACTCGCTTGTGATATATTCCAGTTGACTTCCATCACTTCCATCTTCAATCAGGGGCTGATTGTGGAGTGTAATCTGAGAGACTTTGGAGCTGCGAGCCAGGGTGGTTCTGCTTCCCGAGCTATTTTTTCTTCCAAAACACAGTACGAATTGCGGTAGAGAGTCTACGTGTGGTGATCCGAGGAAGCGAGATGCATTATCAGGCAGCTAGGTGATATGCTACCGGTGTGTTCGGTCAGGGCACATGATGCTGCAGTGCCAGAGAGACCCCGTGGAGTGCCGATATTGCAGCAAGATGGCTCAACTTCATCGTTTCTTCTAGGATTTCTCACCATCAGCTGGTGATCGGGGTACTTCGAGGACTCCTCTTCAGGAGTAGCACCACCAGTTTATCACCAGTTTTGGAACTTGAGTTCTTTCGGACATTCGGGCCGAGGTGGAGGTCGAGGTCATGGCAGTCATCCACCAGTCCATCAGCACCAGCAAGGAGGAATAGCTCAGAATGGACTTCCAAGGCGCAGGGCCGTGGTACAGGCCTATCTTTCGCCATGGAACAGAATTATCTAGAGTAGGATCACAACCCTTCTACAGTTCGAGTTACGATTTTAGTAGCCTCAGATTTATCTTCATCCCTTTTCTATACTGATTCTACACAAATCATTATCTTTTTTGCTGTCATGGAGAGCCTTAGGCTCTGCACCTTTTCTTCTACTGACTCATGGACAATAGACGCACCTTTAGGGATGAGAAAATCTGGTGTACGCCAGTTTAGGGAGTTCCCTCTCATGGTAGCAGGGTATCGCTTCTAATGGGATATCTATGTCCTAGAGATGATAGGCTATGATGTCAACCTCGGGATGGACTGGTTGGTTCCCTTCGAGGCCATCGTCGACTATTATCGCCGCAAGGTCAGTTTCATCTCGACAGAGGGTGAATCCTTTCTTCATAGAGGCGAATGGGATGTTCGGGTGTGTCGAGAAGGAATCGATCTTCTTGGGCTATGTGGGGTGATTACCAAGATTTATAGTCTTTATCTGGATGATTAGGGGACTCCATAGTTGGAATTTCCTTCCGTAGTGAATCGCTTCAGGGATGTCTTTCCAGAGTACTTTTCATGTTTTCCTCTGGAGCATGAGGTATACTTCTATATTGATCTCATCCAAGGAGAAGAACCAGTGTCAATTCCTCCCTATAGGATCGCTACACCTAAGTTGAAAGAGCTCAAGAAGCATTTATAGGAGTTACAAGCGAAGTGTTTCATCTGACCTAGTACATATCCTTTGGATCGCATGTCTTGTTTACAAAGAAGGAAGACGGTACCGTTCGGCTTTGTGTAGATTATCGGAAGCTGAACTAGTTGACGGTCAAGAACCGGTATCCCTTTCTGAGGATCGATGACCTCTTTGATCAGCTTCGAGGTGCCCGGATGTTCTCAAAGATCGACATGAGGTCCAGTTATCATCAGTTGCACGTTAGACCATCAGACATACCACTGACAGCCTTCAGGAGAAGGTATGGTCTATACAAGTATATAGTCATGCCGTTTGGTTTCACAAACGTGCATGTAGTATTCATGGCACTGATGAACCGAGTGTTCCATCCTTACATAGATTTATTCGTCGTTGTCTTTACGGACGATATCATGGTGTACTCTCATACTCGACACGACCATGCCACACATCTTGAGATCATTCTGAGTACACTGAGAGAGCATCACCTTTATGCTAAACTCTCTATGTGCCACTTTTGGATGGATCAAGTTCACTTCTTAGGACACGTCATATCAAAGGAAAGAGTATTATTGGACCCAAAGAATGTAAGAGTTGTAGTTTCTTAAGAGCAGCAGAAGAATGTCTTTGAGGTACGGAGCTTCTAGGGCTAGCTGGATACTAAAGACACTTCATTTAGGACTTTTCTTATCTAGATGAACCCTTGAAAGGTCTGACCAAGAAGGGGGAGAAGTTCTTATGGTCACATTCTTGTAAGTCATCCTTTCAGGAGATGAAAGGGAGGTTGACGTCAACACCGATACTAGTCATGCTAGAGCCAGGCAAGAGCTACATTGTCTACTGTGATGCTTCATGTATCAGACTGGGAGTTGTGCTTATGCAGGGAGATGGAGTCGTTGTGTACGGGTCTCGGAAGTTGAGGATACATGAGAGGAACTACCCGTAACACAATCTAGAATTGGTAGCTATTGTTCATGCCTTACGCTGTTGGAGACACTATCTTCTTGGGAGAGCACTTTGTGGTCTTCACTGACCACAAGAGTCTCAATTCTATCTTCACTCAGCGTGATCTGAATCTGGGGTAGCGCAGTTGGGTCGATAATCTTCAGTCTATTGATTTTGAGCTTGCCTATACGCCATGAAAGGGAAATGCAGTGGCATATGTGTTGAGCAGGAGAACTCAGATTCAGGCAGTTCAGGAGGCCAGCTGTGAGTGGAAGCTTATGGATCTGTTCTCTAAGATGCATCTGGAGGATCACGACAGACATGGACAGACCTTCCTATCTTCTGTAGTTGTTACCTCTACACTTCTTTATCAGGTAAAGATGATGCAGCTATCAGACTCAGAAGGCTTAGTCCTGCGGGAGAGTGTGTCAGGAGAGGACCCTTTTCCTAGATGGACAATGGGCGAGGATGAGATCTTGTTTTTCCAGGGATGTGTATGGGTGCCAGCAGACATACATGAGGAGCTGATGCTGGATTTTCATTCCTCAGTTTGGGCAGTTCATCCTGGCATCAGCAAGTGGTATTGAGATATTCATCGCCATTACTACTGGTCATTTATGAAGAACGATGTTGTTGTCTTTGTCATGAGATTCTCTAATTTTTAGCAGGTGAAAGCAGAGCATCAGAGACCAACAAGCCTCTTACAGTAGTTACCCATTCCAGAGTGGAAGTGGAATGATGTTTTGATAGACTTCGTGACTGGATTCCCGAGGTCACCTCGGGGGAACTATGTTGTCTGGGTTGTCGTCGACAGGCTCATGAAGGTTTCTAACTTCTTGTCGGTCAAGGAGACCTTCAATGTTGATGATCTAGGATAAATTTACATCAGGGAGATCGTACGTCTACATAGAGTCCCACACTCCAATATTTCAGACTGGGATGCGTGATTTACCTCTCGGTTCTGGCAGGGACATCAGAAGGATTTGGGTACACAGGTACTTTGGAGTACAGCTTACCATTCCAAGACTAATGGCCAATCTGAGCGCACGATCCAGGTGCTTTAGGATATGCTATGAGCTTGAATCCTAGACATTGGTTGTTCTTAGGAGAAGCATATTCCTTTGGTGGAGATCTCCTACAACAACAGTTTTCTTGAGACCATTCAGAAGGTACCATACAAGGATTTGTATGGTAGGCCATGCTGATCACCCTGATGTAGGCTGGATGCAGGAGAGGCAGCTTTGCTGGGACCTCGTCTTGTTCAGGAGGCCTCATAGCAGATGGAGCTGATTCGGAAGTGGATGGCAATCACACAGTCTCGACCGAAGTCTTATGCTGATCAGCGGAGACAACCTCTAGAGTTCGAGGTTGGGGATCATGTTTTCTTGCATGTCGCACCGATGTTGGGACATAAGAGGATTCAGAGACAGGGTAAGCTTTCACCATGGTACGTTGTGCCGTTTGAGGTATTGGAGAGATTTGGGTCGGTTTCCTATCGGTTGTAGCTACCTCATAGGTATCAGGATATGCACGATGTCTTCCACGTCTCCCAGCTCCGATGTTACTTTTCATACTCTTCTCATGTCTTTCAGCCAGAAGAGGTTGAGCTTGAAGCGGATGCGTCTTTTGAGGAGCATCCAATCCGGATTTTTGATCGTAGTATGAAGGTTCTCCGAGGGTGGATCGTTCCTCTGGTACGGGTGCTATGGCAGCACGGGCGAGTAGAGGATGAGACCTGGGAGAGGGAAGCCTATTGACGATCATAGTGGCTGGATCTATTCAGGGTTTCTTCTTCTACACCTCTCTCGAAAAATTAGAGGACATATTTATTTAATGGGGGAAGTTTTTTAGAACCTAGATCTTCGTTTCAGGTACACCTTTCCTTTTTTGGGAGTTTTTGAGAAAAATGAAGTTTCTGGAAATTTTTGAAGTACAGACCGTGTACTTTATGAGTACACGCCGTGTACTCTTTTCCCGCTCGAAGTCGTGTGTTGGCTGTGTCCGGGGGACACACACGGTGTGTAGGGGTGGTGTGGAGGCCGATTTTGGTGGAGTAAGAAAAAGACCTAGTACATGTCATGTACTCTAAATGTACACACCATGTACTTTCTTCTGTTTCATTAAACTGACCGGGGTCGCGCCTAATAGATGAAAATGTCTTCTTCTCTAGCTTCTGCGTCCGAGAGTGACCGTACAGCCATGAATATTCTCCAAGCCGCCGTGCCTCCATCCGATCTCTGTTCCAGCTGTCGTCGATTGCGTTGGGATCACCTCAGTAATCTCTTTCTTCTACTTTAGCCTTGTTCCATATTTCCTCCTCGTTTTCATGTTATCGTAGGTTGAGCTTTTTTGAGGTTTTCTCAGATCTATGACGCTCCACAAGGAATCATTCATCGTGGTTCACATATATCGATCTCTTAGAATTGATGTGGGTGGTTTGTACCTTTCTATAGGATGTCGTTGAATTTTATGTGAAATTTCCACCAATTCATTTGAATGGGGAATTTTGTTTTCTTATTTTACCCCTGTTGTTTTCCTGCTTTGCTTGATTGATGTAGTAGAGGTTTATGCTTGTGAGTAGATTAATTGGTTTTGTGCTCAGGTTGCTTTGACATTCTTGTTTTACTTTTGGTGGTTTTCCAATTGCCATGCCTAGTTGTAGGATAATGGAATTTTTTTTTTGTTATTCTCTTGAGCCTTCGATTAATAGCCTTGTATTTCTTGATGTTTACATGGATGATGCACGTGCAATGAGCATGATTATTTTTTAACTCATGACAGTGAGAACCTAGTGTAGTAGACCATAGGGAGAATGGACGTAAGGTCTTTTCCAGAGTGTCTTTTAATACGATGCGAGACTACAGGGGGAATTGACAATGAGTGCTTCCTCAGAGAGTCTGTAGTTCCTCGACTCGGACCACATGGGGAATGTGATGTTGAGTGCTTCACCAGATAGCCTTTAGTATGATACGATACTATAAGGGGAATTGATGGTGAGTGCTTCCTCAGAGAGTCTATTCTTAGCTAAACTAGAGGGGTGAGACTTTTTGTGCCTCCTAGAGGGTTGTTGGTACTTGTGGGTTGAACTATAGGGGTTAGTCTGTTAGAGCTACCCAGAGGGTTACCGGTTTTATTTTTGTTGCTGGTTTTTTACTCGTGTAATTTAAATGTTATAACTATGGATTGTAGCTATTGTGTGATTTTATGTTTACTACTTCCTGCACTCTTACATTCCTTGTATTCATTGACTATTAGGCACAATTATTTGGGTGATTGCCTATTGGGATTGGATCTCACACCCCATTTGGGCCATGCTTTTTGGCGCAAACAGACTATGTTGTTGCAGGTATAGATAAGGGCAAACGCCCTTCTACTTCAGGTTCTCTATTGCACTAGAGCTGGAGAGCATGGGACCGACCCATGGTTCGCGATGCTGAAGAGTTTACATTGTTTTTCTTTTTCACATTGTTTCTCAGTTGTACATCATCATGTTGGTTTGTTTACTGCTTTCCATAGACATATGTACCATGTTACATCATTATTATTTTATACACTGCCTCTGGAGTCAGTTTAGTTGTTGTATGTTGTTTATTGTTTCCGCTATTGTGTCTGATTGTTTATCTGCTATATACTTTACCAAATTAAGGCATAGTTTCCCCACCGACTCAATAAGTCCCTCGCTTTTAGTCATCATCCTCTAGCTTTTCGGGAAACGCGCTTGAGTTCACGTGGCGAACCGTGTATGGGGCACCAGTGGAGGGGCTCCGGATTCGGGTCGTTACAAGTAGCATATAGAAACATAAAAATAAAACAATATATTATATCTCACAACCAAACTATGGGCGTAAACAAGACTTATACTCAACTACATTTAACGTCTCTCAGACTCCTAACTCGCCCTTCTTTGTCTAGGTATCCCATAAGCACACAATAATTTCATTAAATTTATTACATTAATTCATTACCTTTTTATTAGTTTCACTTTACATTAATTTATTAATTAAATATTAGTATACCATTAACAATTCAACATTTTATGTCATTAGCATCACATCCAAATTCGACAATTCCTTTAAATTGCAACCTCATCATTGCATCCCACCAAACTCCAACCCCATTGGTTAACATAATTTATTCAATCTTTTGTTAACATCATTTTTACTATCCCATATTACCAGACAATCTAGAAAAACATTGGATTAAAATAAACACAAGGTGGATCAACTCAGTAATTATATGAACTACCTTCCATATCATTTACACCTATAGAAAGACAATAGACTCATCCACCCTCAAGACGAAAATCATGGAAAGAACGTGGCATACCCCTCTCGTATTCACCCCTTTTTGAAGGTGGGTAAAAAGGACTAGCTTGCATCAGATGGGGGGGAAATAATGTAGATAAACAACCAATAAGAATCATCAAGAATCCAAACATTCACATCCTACCCGCTTCATCATCTTTGGTGTCCTCCCCAACACCCAGATGCATAAATTGATGCATCTCGACACTCTAGGTATCAACTGCTTCCAAAACCAATGGGAGTCTCAGCATCCACATATCACAATAGCCATCCAGGCTCACAACACATCACATGAAGTAGGAAATATCATAGAAACTGGTCTATTGGCTCTTAAAAATACAATTTTACTTCAAATGAAATGATCTCTGACTTCTCTAAGCATTACTCTCTTGTCCATTACAAGGGAGAGGGTAACAAAAAATCCTACAAGGCATTATATTTTTTCCAAATAGCTAGTTCTTTTATCCATATGTAATTAAACTATTTATTATTTGTAGGTTCCATGTATTGTTAAACGAAAAAGCTTGCTATCATAGAAATCACGAATGAATAAAACATTATTACTACATCAATTTGATTGACATAAAATGTCAAAAACAACAGCCAGATTCATTTACATGAATCCTAATCATTAGCCTAATAATTATCCATTAATTCTAGGTTAATGTATTTTTTAAATTTCATCATGAAATGAATTCTAATATGAAAATTATAGATATCTTACTATCTATGAAAACAATATACAATAACATACGATTGATACCAATTTATATATCATGTTCAAATATTTATTATGTTAATTTTGTTATGATACATTGGGATATAACATGCTAATTCAGATTTTCATGTAAAATAATAGATAATAAATTAATCCCCTAATCAAAAGGTTCTTGATGTTCTTCATACAAAAAACGATCCACACAATGGATCATGATCTCCTCCTCCGGTGACAACTATGTCCACCTGAGGAGGATGTAACATGACCACACCAATAAAAACCCAAGAAAACATCATTAGAAGCATGAAGATAACATGCCATAACATGTAAAGGAGAAAGTGTAGAATATTAACCCAAAATAATGATGATTAATCGTACCTTATACCAATGATTTTTCGATACATCTTGGTTGCACCAAAATAGGGGGTGTGACTATAGAAAGAAGAACATCAAGGGGGACCATGCCAAGGAGGAATGTTTGATCACAGAAATCATATTGGAAGGAAGGAAATGTTTTAGCATCTCATACTAGGAATTAAATATTTATAACATGGGAGGAAGATATCTCATCCCATTATAATATTTAACAGAACAACGGTTTACGATAAGATGGATTTTCTATTAAATTTGGATCGCATTAAACCATAGTGTTTTTCCAAGTTAAGGCCTCCCGTAACATAATAAAATTATTATAGGAGTTATGGTCTTTGAATCAGCATTGTATAACTTAAAAAAGGCCCAGAATGTATCAAACATCAATGAGAATGTTAAATCGTAAGAATCATCAAAACTGAAAAATCTAGAAATTTAGAAAAGGAAATATGAAACCGTTATGGATACACTATAGACTCACGAGTCTAGAAACACTGTAGACTTGCTGTTCTGGAATAATTATATACTCACAAGTCATGAAACACTATAGACTCTCTATCTTCGAAACACTGTAGACTCACCGGTTAGGAAACACTTTAGACTCCCCATTATGGAAACACTATAGACTCAGCAGTTTGGAAACACCATTTACTCACTATTTTAGAAACCCAAGAGAATCACCATTCTAGAAACACTGTAGAATCACCATCTGGAAGCATTGTAGACTCGCCGTTCTGGAAACATTATAGACTCATCGGTCAGGAAACACTACAGACTCACTGTTCTAGAAACAATGTAGACTCACTAGTATAGAATCACTGTAGACTCACCATTAATGTGACATTGTTTCTCTAACACCATTTTTGTGACACTATGGCACTATTCATATGACTGGAAGAACTTTTCTTATAAATGGAAATTAGGAAAATTCTTGGGTATGAGTCACCTTGACCACCCAAAACACCTCAACCACTAAGTTTCAGCAAGGGAATGTGCGAGAGATTTTTGGGCCATTACATTTAGGGTTTCAAAAATATTGGTGGAAATTTTATATGAAATATATAAATATATTTAGTAAAATTGATACTCATTGGACAAGTGAAAATGTATCACACCCAAAAAGGAATCAAGGTTTGATCCCACAATCTATGTGTTACAAGGGTGAATATTCTACCACTGTCCTATATGAATCCCCGGTTAGTATTAGCATTTTTACTTAATAAATTTTTTATAAAATGATAATTTTGATTTTGGGAAAATATTTTTTACTGTATATATATAACAATAAGACTGAAAATTGATTATGTGATAATTTTATTAATGTTATTTCAAGATATATTCACTATTATTTTGGGGATCATTTATTTGTTAAGATAAACATAATATTATTGGATTTTATTTGAGAAATAAAGGTAAAATTATATTTTTGATGATTATATGGTTTTTATGTTTATTTTGTGTGATTTGACTTATGTATAAAATTATTTTCATATCTTAGAGATTATTTGATTAGTTCAATTTATTTTTGGTTTCATATTTTATGAGTGGTTCTTAAAATTTATAGTAAAATTTTAAATTTATCATTGGAGAATATGTGATAAAATCATTCTAATATATTTTTTTGAATCATAGGGTGTAATATTTTCAATAATTTTATTTATTGTTATTTATTGATTGATTTAGTATTAACATATTAACATTGAGTATTACAATAAAAGTTTGGAGAATAATTCATTATTTTTTTCAATGAATGTTTAATCATTTTAATAATTTTCTTATCATATGCTGAACAATTTTTTTTGGATAATTTTTAAAGATATGAGTAATAATGTGTTATCCTTTTGAGGAATTATTTATTATAATATATGTTTATATTTGCGAAATAGTGGTAATAGTTTTTTCTAGAATAATCATCATTTGGAGAAATAGATTAGATTTTAGTTGAAATCGATTAATGGGTGAAATTGTACATGTAATGTAAGTATATTTCCATATTTGTTTTGTATATATGGTAATATAATTCCTAATCACTAATAAAATTATTTTGAAATCGAAATGTTATCATGTCATACTCATTTTCAATGAATCATTGGTCTTTTTCACACCCATTTATTTTATTGTTTTTTGGATGTTGATTGTCTTAAGAGAATTCACATTATTATGATAAATGATATTAGCCACTCTCTATAATTACATGGAAATTAATTTTTTATCTATGTCTACATTTTTATATCCCACTAATGCTCTCTCATTTGGAAACCTAGTATATTTTATACTTCAATACATTATTATTCACCTTTCCTTCATGACAAGGGAAATTTTTATTAATGATTTTTCGGATGTGGGTTTTCAGAAAACATAACTTCAAATATAAAACCATCGACTACTTATATAATTTTAAAATTTTGAGGATGAAATTTATTAAATGGGAGATAATTTTACATCCTATGGTTTTAATTGAATGAAATTTTTTTTGATAGATTATATGACACATAACATCGAGCTTAAATTAACCATGAAATATAATCATTTAAATATATCTATTATAACCATACAATAAAATCTGTTAGTGTGAATAATAATTACTAAATTATGAATAATATATACATATACTACTCAAAAAAATATATTTAATTATTATTATGATACTCGAATTCCACTTTTATAAGATTTATTTAATGTTTAGAAAATATATATTCTTCAAAAAAGTATTTTTTTTTCTTTTTTGAGTGAATACATAAATTTTTTATAATAGTATTAAAAATAGATTTAATATTTTTAATACTAATTTCATGATATTCATTAAGTTTTGTTTTAGATTATACTGTGAAGTTTTATTTTTCAGTGAATATTAGAAATTTCTCAAAAAAAATTGAAAATTGTATTATTGATTAAAAAATTTATGGAATTTAGTTTTTTAAAATTGTATAAAATTAATATTATTTATCTTCAATTATGAAAAATAGAATTTTTATTTCTGGAATATATTTCCTTTTTGAATTTGTTATAAATAAAATTTATATGTATAAATTAATTTTTTGGAAAATATTTTCCATGACCGATTGATTTTAAATGTAAAATAAACTTTTTCCACTTATACAAAATTGTAATGAAAATTATATTCCATATTTCGAATCGGGATGTCCAGTTTTTTAAAATATTCCCTTTTATTTGTGGCCATTATGAATAATACCCTTAGTCAATGTTTTTTAACTCGGTATGGGTAAATATTGTAATTGAATTTAAAAATAATATGATATGTACTTAAAATGAACATATCATTTGATATTATACTATTAGATGATTCTATATAGGTAATTCACATAATACTATAAAAAATATTATCATGAACCATCCCGAGGGCTCTTTCCGTGAAAACCCCATTCCTACCTTTGAATGGCCAGGGGCCGGGGACTATTTTTAAGTAGGCATATCCCACAAAATGGGAGGCATTTTCCTTTGAAACAGTAAACATGAAACCAACACCAAGACACATGGGCTATAGAGTAAAAGCACTAAGTAATGAAATTGCAATTATACCACAACTACCCAATTACAGTGTACCATAGAAAGTAATGCAATTAAGTATAACTAGTCTAGAATTCAAACCCACTAAAAGGAAGAAAACGGAAAATTATAAGATAAAAACATCGGTACTAGAGAAATTATTTGAAGATTCGCGAAACTATTTGGATCATTTGTTCTACATGGTACCATTCAGTCTGGGTCCTGGTCCAACTCCAACTAGGACTCCACCAATGTTTTAGTCAACTGCACAAGACATGACACGCGTGGGAAAAGGCATTTCATGGGTGAGGAAAACAATACACAGTAGGGGACCTCGAAACAAAAAGTAAAATACAAAAAAGGAAACACCACTAAGAAAGTACATTCATCTCAAAAAAAGATGAATTTAACAACACATATTAAAAGAATATTCATGTATACTCGTGATGGATTCAAAGATGCATCATCTCATCCACTACCAACCATATGGTCCTGCTCGTAGCATGCTCAATTCTGGGAGACCCCAATTCTAGATCAATCTAAAAAAATGTGTGTTGAATAGTTATACAAAATTTATCTTAAAGAATATAACGTGTTGATGTGTCATGACATTTTCCTAATATGTCCAGTATCATCAAGACCAGGAGTCTCGATAGCATAGAAAATCCTTTGTTAAAGTATTCTTCTCAAGGCACGCTCGTTCTAGGGTAACACCCTCCTTGAGATATGAAGTCATCAGAGACCCTTGAAAAGGGCTCTCACATCATTGGCACCCTACTAATGAGAAAAAACTATGAACAACCCAAAGTACAATGATCATGTCATGTCACGAAGGAAGAAAATATCTTGATACATAGATGGGGGGTCATGTACTCAAGACTCATATAGAGACATCATATCACTACTGGAATTATCATCTTATATATGATATGTGTACCCATGTAAATATTTGTCACACCCATGCCTAAAAACCAATCTATGGTACCACAAAGTGAATGGAAGATGGTCAGGACTCTTAGATCAGTCTATACTATACTTATACCTGTTGGGTCACTTAAACCTGCTGAGTCCCTTACACCCTCTAGGGTACATATACTCGCTTTGTCCCTTGTACCATCTAGGGAAATTAATCCTGCCTAGTAAATTCACTTCTGAATATGGGAAATTCTCTATGACATGAATGGGATCTGACATCGAACCCTCATAATAATGACAATGAGATCACCACTATCCCTTGTAGGACAAACTAAAGCCCCTCCTAACAATATCAAATGGATAGCATCATTTCAATGGTACGAACTCCAAAAATGGCTCATCAATTGGGCTTGTGATTTGAATGATATATGTGTTTTAGTGAAATGGGTTGGTTGGGTCCTTGTATGGTCCGACCCGGTCGGACCGACCCGACTCGTAGGGTTGATGCTTCCTGGATGCCCACCCCAGGACACTCTGATGTTGTCTTGTTTGATCTTCCCTAGATATGGTATTTTTAGTCATTCTTTACATTCTATGTAGCCAGCTCGGATGACTACTAGTTTTCTACACATGGTCTATTGACAGTGTTCCACATGCTCGATGCAGTGTTGCCACGTCACTGGCCCGCTCGGTCACATCCCACCCACATCACGACCTCCGATGCCACCTGTGGTTAAGCCACTATGGGTCCCTCATGTGGCCACCATAGGAGGCTGGCTTCTTCCATTTTGGAACATATGCCTCCCACAGCCGCCTCTGGCACCAAAGCACTGTTGGGGTCTTCCACATTCTAGCGGACACACTCCAGTGGTCTATTATTTGATCCGGACGAGGTTTATGGATCCTCAGGCCATGATCATCATCTCCTGGTGTTAAAATCCTCACTGTGTCCCCTTCTTGTGAAATGTGAATGGATAGGGTTGTCTCTCTTGTCCACTCGATCCATTCTAAATAGTCACTGTCGCCCCACCTTCGTGTTGTGTCCATATCAGATATATGATGCATGATCATTGCTCTCAGGATTGATTGTGAAATGATCGATCGATCACCAAATTTTGAGTTTCGTTCCAAACAAAGAGTTCATGTGATTGATGAATAACGGGGGGGAGGAATGGGACAAAAAAACATGAAAACCCATGATCAGGGTTACTGTCGATCATGGCTCATCACAATTAGAATGACAATCGTAATCCAATATAAATAACAAGTGTTTTCTCCCATAAATAACCCGAAAGCGCAATCCCATTCCAAAAAAATGATCGATCCATGGGCCAGTTTGTTTATTATTTATTCATTTATCATCATTGAATATCAAGAATGGGGTAAAATAGAATAAAAGCACAACACCCTACATTGAGGTGGATATCTTGTAGAAATAGATTGATGGTGTGTCGTCACGTCAGTCCATGTTCTGCCGGAATTAGTCGATTCATTGTCAATTGAACGAATCTGGAAATCTGATCAGTTTTCTTCTTGGAGAGACCCACATGCTCTATACCTTATCTAAATTCTAGGGTTTTAGAGAAATTCTCCAACATATGGAATTCTAACACTGGACCCTTCCCCTAATCAATGTAGGTAACAATTTAACATGTTTATGTTTCTCGCCATTACTATTTATATTTGAAAAAATATTTCCATGCTGCTTCATTTATGAATGGAGAATAGGTCTCTTTGTCACAGCGTCGCAATGAAAACATGATGATAAATGTAATAATGAAATATAATAAACTTTTTTATTTTTATTTTATTATTTTATTATCATTTAAAAATTCCATAAATCAACTTTTACCCTCATCCTGCGTCGGTCGATGGTAGGTTGCACCTAATGAAAGAACCTAATTATGTGATTAATGGTACTCTCAGATTTCCAATATATTTTTTTCTTAATGAGTTATAAGGATATGAAATATATAATAATTTTCTTCACAGTTATTCCTTTTTTGTGAATTCTCACTAAAGACCTATACAAACTAAAGATAGGATGTGCTCAATGTAAACCCATCATCCCAAAATCTACAGTGCCCTTTGATTTCTAATATGGGGACCTGTTTATGAGTTATTATAATTGTTCCAAAACAATTTCTCATCAGTGCTATTAAAAAACATAACATTTATCGATGGATCATTCTGGGCACTCAGGGCTTCAAAATCACATGTCGTATCAGTGCCTAATCTCGTAATTTTACTAAAAAGAGTCTAAAAATAGAATAGAGAAAATATGAGTCCTTAAATTCTCCCCAACATAAGACCTTATGTCCTCAAAGATCCAACCAATGATTACTTGAATAATAGGTGAAAGCATCGTTCTTGAATCCCAGCCTCCCGCTCCCATCACCTCCTCCAATGGTCCTGGTGCTTCATCTGGACACGCATCAAAGGAAAAGATCATCCACGAAGGATCCTCAGTCTTCATTTGGTACTCAACCCAAAATACTTCAATGTATATATCCATCTCACCCAATATTATAATGTGAAAAAGGTTATACATGAATCTTCTCATTTATGACCTGTGAGAGACGTTTTTTATCTGTTCCCACTGTGAGGTAGTGCAATGTAATACTCTACCGTGCTAACTCTACATTGTACCTAAAAGGGGGACTATTATCCTCATAAATTGGTTCCCACCCTGGAAATAATCAATGTAAACCACGTCTAGATGAGTCCCAAATGAATACATGGTCTCCTTCCTCGATCTCAAAAGGTATCTACTATCATCCAGTACAAAACATCGGATGGACCCGTGCATTCATCATCCAATCCTAAATGTCTGACACATTCTCTTCAAATTCTTCATGCACATAAAGGCATATCAAAACCTCTATTAAACATTATTCATATGGTATTTAGGAATTGGATGGACATAGTGAGTCATTCAACAATCCCCCTGATGGTATTATGTGTCCTGGTCATACGTGAAAAACTAGCCAGGATGTCGATAAATATATCTTCCTGTTTCCTTCATGGTAAACCCAAAATAGATGGAACATCCCATTAAACTAATTCCAACAAAAATCATCTTTTAACTCAATATGTAAGGTAATATTCAACCTATACATTCAAACTCGGTGTCCACCTTGCTACCCACAAGCATGGCCCGATGCGTCTCGCCACTCTAGGCATCACTGCTACCAGTAGGCATTTTTTGAAAAGAACGATGTGCTCCTCACCATTCAAATGTATCATAGGGGTAATACATATGGAAAACTACGAATTTTTAGAGTTGTAGTCAGTAAAGATGATCCCCCCCGAGTCATTTAAGAGTGGGTGGTTAACAACCAATGACATGAGATATACTTCTCTATTTCCATCCATGAAGAATAACTGCAACGAGGCCAACTGATTTGATGCCTCGTCAAGTAACTGCTAACTATATTCCATCTGAGATAATATTCTTATACATTCCTCTTCTTAAGAGAATTGAAAAATAATATTTTATAGTCTTGTAAGAATTTTGGGCATCACCTATATCTCGATCTATTATCCTTCAATAAAAATACATACTTGAGAAACTCGAGTATGAAGCAGGTGTTGTATCGCTGGCCCATTAGGTAGTATCGCCAAATCTCCAACGTGAATACCACCAATGATAACTCAAGAATTTGAGACTCAGATATCTAATTTTACAACTCCATCTCAACCATTACTGGATAAACTAAATGTTCATCCTCTGAGGTAATGTTTAATAGAAACATAAGACCTCTCGAATCCAAGACAAACACATCAAGATTTTTCCTTGTAGATGGTTCTCTTGAAGTTGATATATGACTGCCCTTATCTATCTCATGTGATTCTCTTAATACACTAAGTACACTATGATATCATGAACAAAGATCACATGTGGCTATCTAGTGTGAAACACTGGGTCTTACAAGTCCCTTCCTCTAAAATTCTCCCATATGCACCCCCATCTCCTCGAGCTAATCAAGATACATCCAATAAATTGATGTAAATATTGGGGGCCCGTATGGTGTTGAATAATTCATAAGTATAACTCTCTATGGAGTAGTAAAATTTGAATATCTTCAAGGAAAACGCCTTTATATACTTCTTCCAGTATTAAATTTGAGGACTCCTAACCTCCACCGCACCGAGGGTCTGACTAGACAACTGAATAGAAATTGTCTACACCCTCCTCTACCTGAGTACATCAAGTGCTTAAAGGGTTTACCCTTTTTGATAAAGGGAGATAAAGTTCCATTTCCCTAAACAAAGCTAATCATTCTCATATAATAATCAATCTCAGAAATAATTGTGGGTTTAGTTCATATAAAGAATGACATCGTAAGGCCTCGACGTCACTACCAAGAGATTCCAACTGAAACTCTCACTTCCAAGTGTCATGTCACACTATCATCACTATTTCTTGGTAATTGGTTCTCCATTAGTAAGTGTATTTAAACATGAGGACCAAGTAAATGGTTTAACTGGAACCTCTAGGTGTAAAGAAATAAAGGTGGTAGGAAACAAAATCACCAGTAAAAGTGTCTATGTATACTATAGCTAGTGAATAAAAACACTGATCATACATTGAAGCATCCCTAGAGACACATGGCCATAATCCTCTACATACATAAACTCATTCTTCCCCTTACCTCTAGACACTAGAGTTCGATATAGACCACCTGGAGACGGTGGTGGTAACACATAAAAATGTCGGCCACCTCTTAATTCTTCCCCAACTCTCCAACCACGTCTGCTGTACAATGGACCTACATGATCATTATGATACCTCTTATATGGTGGTTAATGAACCACCTCTCATACAGTAAAAGGAATAGGTGTATAATCTAGAATGAGATTCACTCTTTTTAGATAAGAGTAGAAATAGTTTTTTTGGAACTAGAATGTCATTGAAACATGTGACAAAACATCCGGTTCTGAGGCTTATGTTGTGAACTACTATTATTAGGTCCAACAGACCCTTCATATTGGGAGATCAATACCTCATATGCATGTGATATATGTTCTAACCCTACACCTCATCATCTAGTACCAAAAAAATCCATACAAGACTCTGTTTGGAATGGTGAATATGCCTAAACCATTGAAGGTGGGTCTACTAACTGATCATCAGGAGAACCCATCACCTAATGACCACCCAGAAGAAAATTTACTATGCGATTGACTCCTATCAAGTGGTCCTCATCAAAAATCTATCCAAACTCTTGATCCTAATACAATAACCTTACTAGATAGAATTTTTAACACATCGTGAGGAAAACAAGATATATCAATATTAAAAGAGTATACCTGATGAGCTGAATCATGAAAGACATGTAAAACACAGACCATTCGTATATGATGAATGTACCATTAATATAATGCAACTAGTTTTTTGAGGTATCAAGTCAGAAAATAGGTGTCGAGAGTCCTAGTGTGTGGATACAACGGTTGCCGCACCAACACAAGAGTCCCTGGCTTAAAACCCATTACTCAAGAAACATAACATTATTTCCCAAAATCACTCTCATGAACACTCGGTCCCATTGTTTAACTGACCTCCTCTAATACCACTCAACCATGACCCATCACCTAAAGACCATTTGTTGAAAACCCCATGACCTCCTGTGATAGGGAAGGTTCTAGTGACTAGCACCGAGTAGGAATATCCCACAAATGAGCGGCATTTTTCTATGAACCATTACACACGCACTCAACTATAAGCCACATGGGATGGAGAGTAAAAACACTATGTAATGAAAATTAATTCATACCACTATAGGACAAAAATATTGTATGATAAAATGTAAAGTAGTAAATTAAAACCATCCTAGAATACATGACCACTAAAAGAAATACAACTACAAATTCTGACCTGTATACATTGGTATTGAAGTTGTTATAGGAAGCTTCAAGAAAAAATATGGCACATCTGATCTCACAAGACAACATTTTCTCCTGGTCCTTTATTTACTCTTCCTAGGTCTCCTCTAAAGAATCAATCAATTTCAACAGACACTACACATTCTGGAAAATCCTGTATAGGGGTGAGTAAATAAATACACAGTAAGGGACCCCGAATCACAATGTAAAATGTCACAATTGAAACACCACCATGAAGGTATAGTCATTTCAATGTAGGTATATGTCAATAAAACATTTAACAAGTACGTTAAGGTTTACTCATTATGGAATCAAAGATACATATTTTAATCCACTACCTACCATATGGTTCTGCTCGTATCACACTCGATTTCAGGAGATCTCACTCGTCAAGATATCTGAAAGAATTTTCGTTGAACTAGTATACTAAAAGTATCTTTTTAAACATATGGTCTTGATACGTCAAGAAGTTTCTCTGTATCTTTTGGCCTCACCAATACATGTAGTCTTGATATTACAACAATTTCGTGGTTACAAGATTATGTTAAAGGCATGCTAGTTTTGATGGAAATCCCTCATTGAGCAATGAATTCTTCTGAGACCCTCACAAATTGGTCCCTCTTCATTGGGCCTACCAAAAGAAAACACATTTGGATATAACCAAAGTACACTGTTCATATAATGTCAAGAAGAAAATATCTTGATACAAATATAGGGGGTCTTGTACTCAAGGCTCGTAGTGGGACATCCTCACACTACTGAAATCATCATTCTTGATAGGGGATGGTTTCCCGGGTAAATATTTTTCACTCCCATGCCAAAAACTGTACATGTGGTACCATAAAGAGAAGTGAGGACCAATTTGTGCTATCGATGTTTTCTATACTCTACTTAGTCCCGCTAAATCACATATGCCAACTAAGTCACTTAGAATCTTTGAGTCTCTTATACCTATTTCGTAGCATACACCCACTGAGTAAACTCACATTGGAACACATTCCATTCACTTGGACAGGAATGATATCCTCCATAAAACCCCTCGTAAGAAATAAAAAGAGAAGGCCACTAACCTCTTCTAGTCCAAAAAACCCAAAAACATTCACCTGAAAATGGCCTTCTTGTCGAAAGGTTCCAAATTCCACAAATAGATCATCAATCAGACTTATAGTTTCAATGATATGTGTGTTTTAGTGAAAAGGGTGTTGGTGGGGTCTGGGTCTAGTCCAATCAGGTCTAACATATCCGACATGACCTGGACAGCTACCGGTATGG
This sequence comes from Viscum album, assembly GCA_963277665.1. Classification (NCBI taxonomy): domain Eukaryota; kingdom Viridiplantae; phylum Streptophyta; class Magnoliopsida; order Santalales; family Viscaceae; genus Viscum; species Viscum album. The sequence continues at coordinate 1,029,176,594 of OY728156.1, forward strand.
ATTAGCTACTTCATCATGGCCTACTTCGATGCATGCTAGTTTGATCTACCTTAGACACAGGGGCATGCTGCGTCCACTCCACACAACGTGGTCGATTCGGTCGATCGCTAGTTTCCCACATGCAACCCACACTGCCCAAGGCCTCTGACACCACCCACTATTCATTCATCATTGGATTCCCTAGACATCACCTCTGGAGGTTGGATTTTTTCATACAAGGGTGCCCCTGCAATCCATAGGCAGTGGCATGGGGGGGGGATTTTGTGTGCCACCCAACGTGGTTTGGTGGTCCTTTCATCCATCAAAAAGAGGTTACAGAATCCTTTAGTCATTATCCTCATCTCTTGGTGTTATAGTCCTCATTTTAACCCCTTTAATTGAAAATATACTAAATGAATGTATCTCCCATGCCTCCTCGATTTGTTCTCCAACGTCTTCGTCACACCTCTGTTGTGTTCTTCCATCTTGGATCTGTGATATTGGATTTTTATACCATGTATCGATTGTAAAATGTCTGATCAATTGAAAAATTTCATGTTCATGGCCAAATGAATATTTCCAATGAAGAACGGTGAATGGGGGTAGGAATCCATGGATAAACAAATTGGGACTTACCTCGATCGATGTTAATTTTGATCAGGGAGCATCTTTGTTGGACTGAAATTCGTAATCCAACATAAATCAAAAAGTTTTTCTCCCATAAAACAGTACATGAGTAATCCCATCCCACAAAAATGATCGGCCTATGGGCCAATTTTATCGTTAATTAGTTTGTTTTACTCATGGAATATCAAGAAAAGGGGAAATTATAATAAAAAAACCTACATAGAGTTGGATCACTTACAAATTTATATTGATGTCACACCGTCACGTCGATCATTCTTCTACTGAGGTTTATCAATTCGTAGTCTCATGATAAAATCCCTAACTTCAATCTACCATCGCATGAGAAATGGCCTCCTCCTCCATGCATTAAGGATTTTACAGGGTTCTAGAAAAAATCCACAATGTTATAAATTCTAATGTTTGACACTACCCCTAATAAATGGAGGAAAAGTGTATACATGTTTACGTGTTTCATCATTAATGTTTCACATTGAAACAATGTTACCATGATTCTTCCTTTATGAATGGATAACATGTTGTTGCATTGTTGCATCGATACACCTCTATGCTACGAAACATTTAAAGGAAATAAAACAATGTTATTTAAGTTTATTTTATTCTCCATTGAAAAGAAAAAAAATAACTTTTCCCTCAACTATCTCCGGTCAAGGTTATGCTCCGCCTATAGAAATAACATCCTCATTATCTAAACAGTAATCTTAGATTTTAAATCTAAGTTACCATTTATTAGTTATATGGATTTGGGAAAAATATATTTGTTAATTATTTTATTTACGTTTATCTATTTTTTGGGTTTTCTCATTGGAGACCCATGCTGACGAAACATATGTCACTCCTAGGGTAAAACTACCATCCCAAATGCAATAGTACCCTCTTATTTCTAATCTGGCAACCCATTTATATTTTATCCAACACTTTTAGGAAAACCACTAATGGTTCCTATTAAAAAACATAACATTTCTCGATGGATCATTCCTAGCACTCTGGGCCTCAAAATCGCATGTCGTCTCAGCGCTCGGTCTACTAAATTTTGAATGAATTTTCTACAAATAGAACATTAAAAAACTGAATCATTTAAAATATTGAAACTTTATTCCATATTACATTGATTTTTCCATTTATAAAATTAATGTCATCAATGTCAGTTTCCCACATTTAATTAATATAATATTTTACAATATGGATGAAAGAATCATATTTTCGTTTATAGATGATCAATTTAAAAGAAAATCATTTAATTTTATAATTTTAATTTATTTTTAATTTTTAACGACAAAATATTGACCTTAAATATAAATGAAACATTCATAGAGTAATTTCTCAATTAATACAAAGTCTTAATTAATGCTTTTTGAAATATTATAATTATACAATTTGAGTGATTTATAGTGTCACAATAAATATTTAGAAAATTAAAAACTAGTTGGTATGTTTGAATTGTCTATATTCAAATTCAATACTTGTAATTATTTACAAAAAGTTAAATTATATTAATACTTTTAATATGACAATAATGATAATGTAAAGAAAAATAAATTTTATTAAATGAATTAAAATTACTAAAAATAATATTATCATTCATTTGAATGGTATATGGTCAAAATAAAATTCATTATCTATACAATGTAATGTTTTCCTTTTATAGTACCATCATTGACCCCTAACGATTAAAGAACATATATCATTGTAATTGTCAAAAGTGTTAATGGGATGTTAAAATGAAGAGATAAGTTGAAAAAATGTTATAATCAAGTCAAAATTTTATTTTATGATATAATTTAGAATATAAATAAAAAAATTTAATATATATCATTTTTTTTGTGTATTTTGACAAAAAATTAATTTATACAAAGTTAAAACATCATGTAGTTCCCAGATTTCATTTCCCTTATTTTATAAAGGAAAAAATATTATCCCTTTTTTAAATATTAATAATCATTTTCTTTGTAAAATACCATAACATATTCCTACAGTGAAACCATACAAATATCATATATTTTTTCTATTAATAATTACTATATGGTAAGGATTTATTAATAAACCTTAAAATGGTTAACAAAAGAAGTGTTATACTTTTTAACTAAAAATTGTAATTTGATTTCTTCTTTTACCTAATCATAATATTATAGAACCATGAGGAAATAATTAAATCACTATCTTACACATACTATTATGTTATTATTTTAATTCTATAACCTATATCTATATCCTCTTCCATCAAATGGGAAACAAAACCATTGTTTTTTAGTATAGCAGACTACCGCCTCATGGGTCAATTTAATTTTTTTCCCATTACAGCCTCTAATGGATTGTTATGGTGATATGTTTATTATTATTATATATATATATATGATATTATTGACATATTTATCATTTTTTAAATATATTATATCATCTAATTTCTTTCCATTTCAATTATTGCAAAATGATAATGTTGTTTGTGTGTATGAGTGGACTACCACCTCTATAAAGTGATGTCATTAATTTTTCATCGCCACATCAAATGGATACTTTGTATATGACTATTAAAAAATTATAATTATGTGTTTGATATAATTATAATTAAATAGATGTAAAATAATTCTTACATTCATCACATAATGGTAATTCAAAAATGGAAATGTTACTCATTCAGTTGTACAACCTACCATCACCATGATTTTAATGTAGTTCATTTTTTCCAATCATCATTCATAGTTGGATTTTAAAAAAAATCATATATATAAATTAAAATTAGGTCATTATTATTATTTTTTATATATTTGAATAATGATCACATTTACCATATTCAACCAACTGATCTCACAGAAGACATATAAGATCAATATCATCAAAATGTTTGACATGAACTTAAATGATTATAAAATTGAATATAACATGGTAATAAATAAAATAAAATAAATTATAAAAATTATAATTTATCTTAAGAAAGTAAATGATTAAAATATATTTATAATTCTTGAAGATAAATAACATACAATATGATTGAAACAAAAGGAAATGTATACCTTATATTAAAATTATCATTTCAATGTTTTAATGATTTTTTTCGGAACGATTCTTTTCTATTTGCATATTTTTAATTTATTTATCTATTTATTTATATATAAATTAATGGATTCAATATTTATTTTTTCACTCTTTTGACTTTTTTTCAATGGTTTTCCAAATAATGATGTTTACATATGTTATAGATGTTTATTTGACGTTGTTTATAAATGTCAAAAGAACTGTTGTATTTGTCCACAAACTAAATCAATATATTTTATGACCATTTTATCCAATATTCTATGTTTTTGTTACTTTTTTATATTACATGTTTTCTTAAAATCAAAATCATTCTTATTTTTTTATATTAAAAAATTATTTTAAATTGAATTGATACATCCATATTTGGAAATGTACTATTACAAATACAATGAATTTTTTATAAGTATGATTTAAAAAAATAATATTTAATGTATTTTGATAATTTTATATTTAATGAGAAAAGTTAATGATTATGGGTGGTTCTATTATCAACCATTTATGGGTGGCTCCATTACAAACCATGTTCAAGTTGATGTTCTATAACACAATGATAGTTCATTATATTATAATCCAAGTATGGGTGACTCATTTATAGTATTCTAATGTATTGGGTAAAGATAATTGTGAAAATTGACCATGTATGTTATTAAATTCATAAGAGTGATATGAAAATGAAGTCCCATGTTACCTACATGCTAATATTTTGGTTTCTATAGTGTTTATATAAATATCAGGATTTCATAAGGAAATATAATGTTATTATATTTAATGTAACATATTCAATAATTATTAAGGGTGAAAAGTGAATCTTTTATAAATGTTTTCATTTCTCTATCATATTTTTAAAAAAACAAATGGTTTTACTTTTCCCTATGAATTTTAATGAAGTTATTTACACAAAATATTTGGGTAGTGGAATTTATTTATTTACTACTAAAATGTAATGTTTTCCCCCAAATTTATTTTTCAAAATGAGACATTTTATGAGTGTTCAAGGACAATTGGGTTTCGTTATTTATTTTTATTTCCCTTAATAATCATGTATCTCACATACATTATATTAAAAAAACTCATGTGGTTCAAAGGATTCTAGATGAAATGTATGAGGTAAAGATAAAAACTATGATGTTGTTTCATGAAATGAAAATTTTCAGATATTAATAGCTTTATTTTTTTGGGAATATGGATACTAAGTAGTGGTATCCACAGGCTGATGTAATATTTATTTACGTAAGGGTGATGACATAATTCTCTATTAGGTCTATTTTAATGACATACACAATAATATGATACGCAGAGATCTATAAGTGGACGATGGTTTAAATATTGGTAGTGTGAAATGAATCACCACATTATACCAAAAAAGGCTTCTTCAAATTTATTACAATATTCAATGTGTTTGGATACGGTAACCCACATTTTATTAAATTATTTTTAACCTAATTAATTAATAAAATATTATATTAAAAACACTGAAATATCATTTGATATTTGGGGTCTTGGACACAAGATACATAATATATAACGTTCATAATGAAAACATAAAAAAATATTTAATTCTCTAAGTAATATCCTTTATTATTACATCCAATGTAAACTCATTTCATGTGGTTTCATGGTGATATACATCAATATTAATGGGTGGGAATAAACCTAGTAAGGGAAAAATGGAAATGGGAGATGACTGATCATTATGGGTAAATCATGATGCATAATGTTGTAGATTATTAATAAGTATAAGATTAATATCATGTAATTTTGTATATAACAAAATAAATGAGAGATTATTTTTTATAACACAATGGTTTATCACCATGATGTCATAAAACAGATTACCAAAGATACCCGAAAGATATCATAAACTTTTCATCACTAGCGATTAATTATTTACCTATTTATTTATATCTCTATCAAGTTGCACCCTTAATAAGAATTGATTCATATCTTTCATATAAATCATATTTCATAAAAAATATTTTCATCAATAACCCATGGAGATTATATAATAGTTTTTATATGAAATCATTTTATACATAAGTGATTATTGAATTGAAATATCCATTATTATGAACACAAGATAAGTTAATGTCGGGTATATATATGGTAATACCAAATAAAGAATGTATAATTGCATCTATATGAATACCATTTATAAAGAATTAGCTCGAATGCACAATATAAAAGAAGAGCAATTAAAAATCACGGAATGATTTTAAAAAGTTAATAGGTGTATCTAGAGTTTTATGGAATATGATTAAAGAGTGTCAATAGAAGTATCTCATTAATAGGAAAAAATTGTAATGTAGGGAAATGATCATATACTTATGGGAACATATTGACATGGAAATTAGTATACTTTTAACAAATTACGTGCATAGATAAAAAGGAAGTTGATGAGAATAATGATCCTTCTAAGGTAGCATCATAATGATTGAGGTGACTTCTATAAATACTTCGAAATTCCTAAGAAATGGTCCAAAAGTTAAAATGGGGGAAATATTCATGAATAATGGATTTAGAGTGGATAATTATTTGATAATTATTGTGAATTTATAGATAATATAACTGGATAGTTTAATAATTCTTAAATATAGGCCTTTGAAATCTATTTTCTGAAAAAATAAAAAACATTGTCTTACAAAAAGATTTGTTCAATGGATTATAAATTAATGAAGTATTTTTTTGATATATTTTGTTTTCATAATTCAGCAAAAATATGTATATAATATTCAGTATTGTCGAATTATTTTTCCACAATTTAATTTTTCAAAACCATAGTTTTCATTTTTTACATTGGAATGTTATTTATAGATTTGTATAAAAATATTAATTTTTTAAATTAGATTATAAGAATGAAATGTATATTTTTCATTGTTTAACATATTATTTTTAATCATTATATTCTATTTATAATTATAAATAAAATACAAAAACATTACAAGTATATATTTACTATCACTGAAAAATAATGTATTTTTGAAAATTCTCCAAATTTCACCATAGACTAATTTCAACATTCTGTTTTCAAATATAATATTTATTTTGATTAATAAAATCCAACATTCTATAATTTTATTTCTTAAATAAAAACAATTTTCTTTGGAAAAAAATTGTTTTTATTAAACAGAAAAATTACAAACCCTTGTAGAAATTACATAGGAAATTAAGAAATTATATAATCATTAGTATTTAAATAAACAATATTTTGTATATCTATATCTTGAAAATAATTTTTACTATAGATATTAATTATATTTATATATTCTCCAAAAAAATATAATTTTTTCCATTTTTTTCTAATATCTTTATTTTATTCAATATATAATAATGATTATTTTATTAGATAAAACAAAAATTAATTCTAGTTAAATAATATTACATTTAATCTATAATAGGAAAAATATAAATTTATAAAACAAAGAACCCATACATATAAAATTATTATACTACTATATTATCTAAGGGTAAGTTGTGTCTAGGTTCAACATTCATGGTGTGGAATAAAAAACATTGATTTAGTGGTGATGTCTAATATCTTCAACTTCTCCCATATTCCATTCATCCAATTCAGAAATTAATGAATGTTTTCTTATTAAAAATAAAGGTAGAACCACATTGACGCCACCTCCCCCGTATTTTCATATAGATTAGTATTAAAAGGTAAAATCCAACCGGTTGAGGCAATTATTTCTCCCTTATAGTTCAATAATATTTTGGAATTACCTTTTATATAAACTAATTATAATGGTAAAATTATTACCCATGGTCATACTTTCGAACAATCATATTCATCAAGGATAATATTGACCAAAATTCATGTAATGTTCATATCCTAACATTCACTTTTATAATTATATTCTAAATATACTCCACCATTCTCATATACCCACATTCACTATGTCACTAAGAATGTTTATACATGTTAATTTAAATTTTTCTTTTATTATCAATGCTTCTCTTTTATTTCGCAATCATAATGAATTGAGTGATCTTAAAGTGATAATTTGTACCTATGGAGTTTCCTTTACTTTGTGAATTATTATTTTTTTTATCTAGATAAATTATCCTTATTTATTGTATTAAATATTATTTAATTATTTTCATTTTTTTATAAAATAGAAAAATATTTCTATATACAAATTGTAAATTTTTTATTATAAAATAAAATTTCATTCATTAATAACAAAGTGGAATTTTGGTGTTGTTATAATCTCTATCAAATTGGAAATTTCATCCCCTTATTTTTACCCTACAGAAAAATGGGGAAACATCAACTTCATTACTTATTTAAGAACATAGGCTACTTCGTAGAACTTGTGATTTCTCTACATGAAAACTATGATTCTTGTTATTATTTTCAATGAAACTTGCTCCCTATGATAAATAATATGAATCATTTCATCTTCATAATATAAGAAATGATCTATTTACTTATCATGTATGTATATTATATGTGTTAGTTGCAACATATACAATCTTGAAATGTACATGTGTAAAATATAATAGAAATTGTAATGATAATTATAGTTCAAACTAATAGATAGCTACTCCAATAGGATCTAGTATATAAAATGGTATAATGTACCTTCAACATAGTTTTCATTTAGATCCAAATAACACATCCTCATTACATGGTGGTATCATCCAGAATACATGATATCCAACATGAAACATTATTTCATAACTTATATTGTTTTGATAACTCTTTCATCGACTCATATACTTCATGATATGTCTAATGATCACAAGTATCTTCTCTATATTGTATTTCTTATTATCTGGTCACAGTGATTTTACTTAACCAACTTCATCACATCATACTGGATTTCTACACCACTTACCATAGATTAATTTAGAAGGATCATTGTTCACAAAATTTTGAAGTATCCCCAATAATATAAATGTAAATTTTAGATCATATTCCAAAAAATTTAAATTAGTGTCTGATAAAGACTAAACATTTCTCAAATTTATAGAATTTAAAGGATCTTAATGGTACAATCCTCATATATATTGAAAATATTTGTTGAACATTTTAATATACAAATAATTACCCATATGGAATTGTTTTCATGGATATATTATGATGTCTACTAACTATGTACATAGTTATACTGTCCCATTCCATAATGATATAAATCGTTTTTTATTAAGTATTTAGGTTCATTTCTCTCTACCTTCACATTCAAGAATAAAAAAAAATTATTGTATAGAAAATAACATACTTGTACATGTTATCCCATAAATTATGATCTCCAATATCTATTTAAATTTCAATGAATCATGGAAGTATACATAATATAGAGAAATGATAATTATCTATAAGGTGTTTATTTACATTTAGCACTTATATGATACATGTAACTATACAAAATAACATTAATGAAACATAATAAATATTTAACTCATGAAATATCACATTTTTTCATTGTTTCTATATTCTATTATAACAAAGGTTTGTTTCTTTTTTCATTATTTATATTCACGAATACATATTTATGGGAAATAATTAGGTAAATGATTTTACATTCCCCTTTGTTAAATACATATGTATCTATCATTTTCATGTCCTTGATCAATAAATCTACTTCAATCCTCATTGTTGAATGTAACCATTAGTTCTTTAATACCCATTGCATTAATTACTTTGTTTTATTTTCTACATAAATAATGGATAGAACAATCATAAGCCATATAAATATCCAACCATATCCTTTGTCTTATGTTAAGTTACTTTATTGTGAATATATACATTATAAATTTGTGTTATATATAAATATATATAATTTATCAATATAAATATAATTTGATCAAATAAATAATGTAAATATTTAATCAAATAACTTCAATGAATGGGTGAGATAATTCTATTCTTATGGACTAAACTATTAAGATCTGTACCCATTTGTGTTTTCTTTTCCCATGGGTACACATCTATGTCCTTTGTAAGAAGCATCATTATAAATGAAAAATCCTACAACATTATATTGTAATGATAGAATATGTCCACTATCCAACCTATTCTTATATTCATGGAAAATATTCATCACACTTTTTAAGCTGAAAAAATAACATACATTTCTTGTTATCTTGGTTAGTGGATTATTAAGATATGAATATTTATTAAAATACATTATATAGTGTTCTAGTGGAGTAAGAAAAATAAAAAACACATTCACTATTTTACTATGAGGCCACTTGTCTATGAAACTTTTAATTTTTTGATCAACCCAGATTCCCTCACTAGACAACGTGTGCCCTAAGAATACAATTATTATAACAAGAATAATATTTTTCTAAATTTTAAAAAAAATGTACTCTTTATTTAAATTATATAACATTTACCTTAGGTGGTCATCATTCTCTCTAATTTTTTTTTGGAATATATCAAAATGTCATCAATAAAGACCACCAAATATCTTTCAAGATAGTCCCTTGATACATTATTCATCTGATCCAATATTAATGTGAGAACATTAAATAATAAATTTCTTATAAAAACAAAATCATTGTTTCTATATCTAGTTCAAAAGATATGATTTTGGATATGTTCATTTTTCACCATTAGCTAACAGTAACCCAAACAATGGTCAATCTTAGTGAAGACTTATTCCCCATGATTCTGATCGAAAAAAATCATCAACACAAAGATAATGATATTTCTTATTCACAGTGAAACTATTTTATTTTCTATAATCTATGTTTAATTGAAATGATCCATCATTCTTGTTAAATGTAACTTATGATCCCTATAGATACATACTCCATCAAATAATAACCTTTTATATAATATCGTTATGTTTGTTTTTAATTATTATAACTCCAAAAATTCCATTCTATATGTGGTCCAGTATATTTTATAGGATCTGGGGTTGAGATCAATTAGTAACAATACATCTCATTTTTGGGGACTTTTGATTAATTATTTAGTAAATAAATATATATATTATATAATAATGGGTACACATACTTTATTTATACATTCAATTTATTCTCCTTCTTCACCATTAATTTCCATAAAGAAGGAAATATGAGGTTGTTTTTTTTAGACTCGGGATGCGGTATATATCTTTTAAATATATTTATTGAATTCCCTTGATGATAATCAAAACATACTTTCATATGTAATTGATTTTATAATTAGAGTTATAAAACCCATCCATCCCATGTTTTATGAAAAATAACTCCATTGGAATGGACACTATGTATGTAGAGAGATTTTACAAACAAATGTTAATATGGGAAACCCTATATATCCTTAATTATTAAATATATCCTATAGAATTTTTAATAGATAACTTCACTACTAGAATTCAATGACTTGATATTATGTTCTTTAAAAACTTGAATGAAATAAATTATTAAATTGAAATATAATTAAAAAATGTAAAATATATCTCTCAGTGTATAATTAGTGTACCTACCACTACATTTAGAGTATTGATTTCTCTCATTCTGATAGAAAAATCATGAACATTATCCCTTGTCCCTTATTTTGGTTTGTGAAATATTCCCTCAAATATTAGATGGTTTTGATTTTTTTCATAATTTATATAATCCCTACAGTTGAACCAGTGTACTTATATTTATACTTTCAGTATTTTAACTTTTTCAAGTGAATTAAGTGTCCAAGGATTTTTATCTCCATGACAGTTTCAACCCATATGGTGTCTCTTGCAAATTTTATAACATATTCCTATTCCCTCTATGGAAAATCCTAAATTATTATTACTAATCTTATTTGATAGGGGTGGTTTTTTTCCTCTCTTATCTTTCATAGTTCAAAACCATCCTAAAATTAAGATTTATCCTCTTATTCCTATCATTCTATCCATGAGACCACTATAAATCAATAAACCCCATTTATACATTGATATCACATAATAGTATCACCTTATAAATCCCAAATTCTCAAATTTTTGGAGATTTCATAGATAAGGTCTTATTCTTAAAATAATTAATCAATCATCCAATCACATTCAATGAAATATGTGTTGTGTTTCACGAGTGTCATATAATGATTATCAAATAAATCAACACCAAATTATTTTACCTTTAATCAATTTTATGGATTTATTTTAAATTACCATGAAAATATTATGTGGAATATACGTATTTATAAATAAATTTTTGAAATAATCCAACAACACAGGTTCTACTACTTTGTCTTTTTGTTCTTGAAATGTTTCCGCCACTTGTCATCTTCTCCCTCAAAGTGGTATATGAACAATGTAACATTACCCAAATCATAAAAATGGAGTATAGAAATATATTTCCTAAAGTTATCATTGATTTTTCTACGATTTTTGAATCAGAGGTTCCATGATAAAGATGTGGTCATTGATATATGAAGGATTCAACTTAAAAAAGTTCCTTATATTGAGGATCTTTATGTTCTAAATGGTTTAATTTATTATTAAAAACAAGAAATAATTGATTCCGAATCATCATGAACTATTTAACTCCACTCCAAATTAGGAAAGACACCATTGTATTTTTATTTATTCTTTTATTTAAAAGAATCCTTATATTTCCTACTATTTTTCTAGAAGATTAATATCACTATATGAAATATAATACTATTAAAAATAAAATGATTATTTACAATACAATATTTAATCCCATTTTTTTCAAATAGCATGATTCCAATATGTTATATTTTAATAATAAAATAAATTACTATTTATATAATCTTTTATATTTTTTTAAAAAAAAATCAATTATCCAAACCATATCTCATGGGAGTGTAACACTAGGAGTTTAGAAATGAATTTATGTCATGAACCACATAAAATTCGAGTTAATACCCAATAACCACTTTCAGGATTAGTAACCCTGTATTCATTTATGCTATATCAATATCCACTTTTAATATCCTGACATAAATTTTAGTGATTAATTTTTTTCGATCTATACTCTTTATAAATTTACATAATGTATTTCTATACATAAACTTATCGATGAGGTTTTTACTAATGATTTATCAGCCTAATTTTAAAAAATAATTAAACCTTCAATTTATATAATCTATGGGGACTATTCTTTTTCATACAAGGTTTTAAGCATAATTCCATAAAAAATATTACATTAATAACATCAATGTGTCATTTGAGGATTACTATCATGAAATCTAGGTCTATAATACAAGAATTGAATAGGGAAAACAGAAACCAAATTTTTTTATTCCTATTAAGGTAATATTTTATTAGTATATAATATAATACATAATTGTAATAGACTTACTAGGGACATTCATCAAAATAAAATGGTAATCATAAATCTAGGTAAAGAATAAGTAAAGGAAATGAAACATGAATGATCATAAGGGATAATCAAAGATACATAATATGAAAAAATAATTATAGTATAATATACATAACTTCTAAATATCATTACATTAAAAAAATAGAGACATTAAAATACATTTTTAGAATGTTTATCACAATGATTTCATAAAACATATTTCCAACGATATATGCCAAAGTATCATAAATGTGTCATGCACACAGATAAATTATATTCCCAATTCATTATAGAAATTTTAAGTTGAAAAATTAATATTTATTAATCCATGTGTTCCAAATCATTTATATATCATAAAAATTAATTTCATCAATAACCCATAGAAAAAAAGAATATTTTTATATAAAATAATTGTGCATATAATTGCTTAATGATATAAAAATTTCCTCATTTTTTCCCAAATAATGGAATGTGAGTTTGGAATATGGTAATACCAAATAAATGAAGTATAATTATCTATACATACATATATTTTAATATAAATCTTCTTGGTTATTCAGAATATAAAAAGGATTGAATGAAAATTCAATGAATGATTTCTTTAGTATAAATTCTATACAATGTCGTTTGTGGAATGGAACTAATGAGGTAAAATAGAACTATCTCATTATAAATAAATTTTTTTATATTAATGGAATTATATGAACATTATGGTAATAGTTCTATATATCATTAGAAACAACATGGAAAGTATTTAAAGCGATACAATTAGTGTTTATTCATGGTTAATGTCATGGTAGTTGAGAATAATGGTATAATGGATGTGCATTTAGAGTATTTGAGGATTATATATTATGTCCAAAATAAAGGCCTTAGAATTTTTTATTTTATAATATACAAAATCATTGGATAACACATAGTTTTGAATCATGGTTTAAAAAATCAACTTTTTTTACATATTTGATATTCAAAACAAAAAATCAGTATTTTATATATCTTTTTTCATGGGAAATTATTTTTTACTTTTTAAACAAAATTTTCAATTTGAATCATTAGGAAATTATTTATAATTGGGGAAATAATTTTAACTCAAGGAAATAAAATATATTAATAAAATAAAATTTTTCTTTGATTTATTTATTTTAATTATTATATTATTATTTTATATTTATTAAGTCATAAAAAAATAGAAACACAAAACTATATTTTTACTAGTTATAGAAAAATAATGTATTTTTTAAAAAAGAAATTTTTTTTCTCTAACCTAATATCTATGTTTTTATATCAAATATAATGTTTTTTTATAATAATAAATTTAATATATATTTTAATTTTACCTTATATAGGAGAAAATTATTTACAATAAAATAATATATTTTTTGACAACATCAGCTTTCTGATAGTCATAAAAATTATATTGGGAACTATAATGATGTATATTCATTTGTATAGAAAATAATATTTTTTTATAATAATATCTCATTAAAATATTTTTTTAATACAATTATATAAATTATATATTTTTTAGAAATATAATTATGTTTTAATTTTTATGATATAAATCAATTTTTCATATTCATCTTCTATTTGTGTCTGTTTTGTTAAAAAAATAATAAAAATCAGAATGAAGATAACTATATTTTAATTTATATTAATAAAATTTTATATTTCTAATAATTTTTCCTAGATATATGACTAATTATTACACTGCAACACACCCTAAGAGTAATGTGTGTAATGGAGGTAGTCTCATGGGGTTACACACCTAAAATTGATCTATGCTGATCAAAAATAATTTGACCTTCCCCCATAGCTGATCCCACTCAAGCCTTACTTATTAATTTTATTATTTTTCTTTTTCAAGAACAAAACCTTTAGACACCTCTTCCTTCCCATTTTCTAATAAATGGGATTTAGAATTCATGGTCTTTCTGTTTGAGGCCATAATTTCTCCTTTATGCTTCAATTATCTATTACAATTACCTTTTATATTCCCTAATTTTAATCGTAAAATTATTACCAACTATAATAATTACCTAGGATTATATTAATCAATGTTCATATTTACTAAAAATTATTTAATGGTAAAATCATAATGGTCTATTTTCCTGGTATAGCATATATATACTCCACTATTCCTATATATCAACATTAACTACTTATCTTACAATGGTTCGAAACCTCCCTTGATAATATCTATGATATTCATAACACTTCTTTTTATTTTTACATTAAACATAGACGGAGTAATATTCATGATAGAATATTATTCTATTGAGTTTGATTGTGTGTGTTCATTATTCTTTTTTGTTTTTTCTTGTGGTACTATTTTTAAATATTATAGTGAAGTTTATTTTATTATATGTAATATTTTTATAAAATGTAATAGTATTTTTGTTTTCTCAAAATAAAAATATTGTTGTAAAAAAATAGTACTTCCATAAATTATATAAATACATTATACATAGAAAAAGAATAGACAATATACCAAAAAATGTGGAAAGTCTTTAAGTTCTAATCTGGACACCACAACACATGAACAAACCAATTGTATAAAATTTCAATGGAGGAAATCACTGTGTACCATGAGTTTAACACAAGAACCCCATAAATGGATCAATGGAGGGAATTTCAATAGTCAATATCATTCCGGTCAAACCATCCACTCGTGGAAATTTCCAATATATGTGTTTCTAATACATTGGTAACATATAAATCAATCTAAAGTGGGAATCGAAATATCTAACCTCTTTAACATGATGGTCCACTTATATAACGAAGTTCCCTTCGCTGCATCTCCAATACAAGGTCATGTAGGAATAAATTTGACGTGATAATTATAATATCTAACATCTCACAAATTTAAAAATGTCTCATGGAAAATTACTAATCCAATGTTAACATAATAAATGTTATATTATGGTTATCAAAATATCTATTCACTCACACAATCTAAACTTATAATATATGGTAGGTCCTATGACTACATATGATCCATGAAATAAAACAAGACACAAAGTAATTTCACTCAAATTAAAGATCGCAAGGGTGATGAATCATGTGACCCAATCCATCAGTAGCTATAACTAATCATCATCATAGTTACATAACAAAACTCAGATATAATAAACATGTATGAAAGGGAAACACACCCTAGAACATAGCAAGCCACTCATCCTCACCAAGAACCCCCCAAGATAAAAACACGACATGGAATAGTATAACCCACAATAACCCATCTCACCAACAACGATACACCAAATATTATATTAACAAAAAATTTCATTTTATTATTATTGGATATTATATCAATTTTATTTAAAACCAAGAACTGGGATTTAATTTGATTCAGAGGCCCAGTTACCCCTATATAAATGTATGAAATATATTAAAAATATTAAATAGAACATGTGTGTAATTATACTAAACATGTGTAATATCATCTAAATGGGAGGTGGATAATATATTTAAGTAATAAATTGAGTTTATAACATAGGATTTACCCACAGAATGACAAAACCTTTGTCGAAACTGGTTGTTTTTTATAAAAGACATCACAAGAGTCAAATTATTAAAATAATTAAATCATTTTTATTATTATATTTTGTTAATGAAATTTCCTAAAATATTTTATAAATACAATTTTATGTGGAATTATTATGTAAGGAAACTATAACCTAGAGTTTAAGGGGAATTTTGGATAGCATCCAATGATATTTTGTTGGTGGAAAATTACCAAATTGGAGATCGATAACTTCTCCGAGACAGAAACGATAGATCCCACCAACGATCACTTAGTAGGTCCATTATTCAATATGAATAAATATAAGTCATGTCACAACACATTTTTTATAATCATTCCCCAGTCTAAATTTATATGAAAATAGTTACTCAATAAACCAGTGGAATGATTCTAGAATCAACCATTTTTCAAGATTAGATTATTACATGGATTTATTCGTAGAATTTATTTTTCATTTTTTATTATTAATTAATTTTTCATAATAATGGAAAAGAATTGAGGTTTAAATGAACATCTACCACAGTCTATTCCTCCTGATTAAACCATGTTCTTTTCTATCTTGGTTATTCAATCATCATGGGAGTTCTTCATTGGACCGTGGTTCGATATCAACCATAAAATCAATCATTGCACACTAATTTCACGTCAAAATAATAAAACATTTTTTATATGGGATTGGAACTACACGATGGTGGTTTGAGAATGGAAATGGTAGAGGATTGAACAATTTTGATTCACAATTTTCTTCTTTTTGTCACTCAACAATGACCACTATGAGATGTCATTTTCAGAATTAATTTTAGGTAAGAAACATGGAAATATAAAAAAATAGACTCATCGGGGTTGTGTTCATGTTTTTATGGTCAGAAAGACTCCAGATAGAATGATGGAGGGATGTTCAGGGATTCATGAACAAGATATGATAATCTTGAAAGTTCTATGATACACAACATGTAACATAGATCCACAGGTTGTGTGGGACCTCATAAGTGGTGTATATTGTTAGAGGAAGGGGATAAGTATCACATGACCTGTGACATATCCCTAGTTTCTTTGAATATACCTTAGAGGGTAAAAGTAAATGGGTTTGATTACATGGAAAAGGGCACACTGTGTACTCCCACACTGACTCTACATGGCATGGTGTACACGGGCATACACATGTACATGTACAGGGGTAAACTAAATGGTCATCCAACATGTCATGTACAGTTTCATTGACATTGAGACAAGAAATGGTCGTTATACATGGGTATGATCTTGGGTAATATGGATATGGTCTTTCCCCCAAATACATGTTGTGAAATCCGAAAACAATTTTTGAATCCTTTATTATCTGAATATTGAAAAAATTTCAATACGGTGTGTTCCCCATATCTATTCCCTGAAGGTTATTTCGTAATATAATCCTATACCTAGGACATTGATCCCTTAAATGGGAAATATTGGATATAGTATTTTGAATCACTCTATGAATCCTAGAGTAATACCCTTATTCATCCTTATGTCACAGGTAGAGTAATTAGTATTATTGTGACTAACACTACGCAGTCACCGATATTCTACTTAGTAGGTTATCCCATATAGAGTTGATGGTATATCCCAAGGAAGTGGTCTTAATCAAAGTCTTTGTATCATTTCACTTTATAATATTAGTGTATACTTCTAACGGAGACACAAATATAATTCTCTTATATATGGACACCATTATTGTTGTCATACTCAATAGTGAGTTCTACTGAATGAGTTCTGTATGTAACCCCTGAACCTGAATATTAGGATTCCATTAAGTTTGTGACATGCCTTTATAATGTGTGTCTTTATTGATTTATCTAGATATTGTTATTATATTTTTTTTATACATTTACCTACATGGATATGATGTTATTCTTTTTTGTATTCTTTTTTGTTTCAGGTTGTCCTACTTGGTATTGTTAAAATCACCCCTCTACAGGGTTTACCAACAAATATTGTATCTTATATAGATAGACGACTTTTTAGCAGTGTCCTAAATAGAATAGGACAAGATGGGGTTTAATGAGACCTGATAGAACATGGTGTGTTCAAGCAGTATATTGACATCAGTCCCCATTACTACTTCCAAGTCGGTCCTATTGTCATACTCTTTGTGGTGGGATTGTATTTTTCTCTGTTTATTATCCATTACTTCATATCATACTCCAGTAATTGGATAAATATGTATGAATTCTTATTTTTCCATTTTCATTAACATTTTATCATTGTATAAGTTTGGAGATATGTCCATGTGTATAGGTACATCAGTTATGGCTTCCCATGATAGTGATATGCCTACTTTGGGTAGTTTCTAGCCCCTAGACAATTGAGGAAAGATTGGGGAGTCACGAAATGGTCCCCATTGGGAAGGTTCATGAGAGTGTACTATCATGGACATTAGTTATACCTTATATCTAGATTCTAGGAGATTGTTTAGGGGAATCATTGTTATGTATTTTGAGTTTGGATTTTATTCCAGTGGCTCCAGTATTGCAATAGAGGCTAATGTATCCATTCAACAAAAATATAATCACCATCTTTTTGATTTGGTACATGATAAAACTTTTTTTCAAGGAAAAAATGGTACATGAATCATATAGGAATAGTTTTTGGTTAACATTCCCCTCTTGAGTCGTCTCTCTAGATACACTCATTGGTCATGGAACAACCTATTTAATTTCGAGTTACCTCCATGACATATAACTGATGGGGATAAGAATTAGGATCATGATGATTATACCATAAGAGATGATGAATCAATATAAGAACCATTTATAGTTATTTTACCTCTAGGAAGTGCAGAAGATATACCACCACCTGTAGATAAGATCATGGTACCCACAATACTAGTGTATTGGGTGTGTAGGTTGAGTACATTTAACATGTTTTAATGACTTAGAAACATTAGGTTCTGAGGTGAACCTAACCCATAGGTGGATATGAACAATCTTGAGGTATTGAAATGAGTTTTCTATCTAGCCAAAAAAACCTGTGGATCAGATGTTTGTCTTGGTAGAAATCCTTCTCTATGGATCAACATGATGTTGGTTGGGGTAAGTTAATTAGTATTATGATTTGGTGACTCTAGAATATTTATTGTTTTACATTCATTTTCAAGCATAATTCTCTCCTGTTATGATATGGGATGTACATATCTAGAGGTTTTATAGCTTGTGTGTGGAAGCACATAATTAGTTAAGTATCCATCAAGATTTTCAAACCTCTCCAAGTACTCTATGGATATGTTTCATGGATAGTTCTTAAAGTATTTTACCTCGTATTGAGGTATGAAATGACAAATTTCATCTAGTTTTATCCCTATATGAATTCCTACCTATTCTAGGGAATAATACCGAGTTTTTCTATTTGAGTGTTTCTTGGATGAGTACCCACGATCTATTGCTTTCAGTATTGGGAAAGCTGGTGTAACGAAATTGGAAGCAGAGAGCCAATGTCACCCTTAGGGACCCAGATGTGTGAGATGATTCCTAAATCGGTCCAAGGGTAGAGGTTCTACAGTTCATGGAATACATGATGTGTATTTTCATTTCATAGAAATGTGGTGCTACTAATGTGATTGCTGGGGAGATCATGTTTGAGATTTTCCAACCAGTCGTATAGCTAATAGGGAGAATTTTGATGGACAGTTGAGGAATATGAATTGGTTGGAATAGATATTTTGGAAGGACAACTTACATGGAAAATGAGCTATACGAGTATAGTTTGGTGGTAGATTCTATTAATTGTTACCACCACTATCTTTAGGTATTATACACTAGAATCAGAATGTTTGAGGAAAGGGGCAGGGACAGTTGTTGGTAGTCGATGCATTTCTCCCAGAGGATCCAATAATGATTTGAATTGTGATATATATATTTCCTTGATTTCTTAATTAGTGATTGACATAAGTACTATCAATTCCCTTATTTCCACATATCTAGCTTATGACATAGAGATTCTGGTAGAGCACATAGCTCGATCCTTACATGTTGAGAAACCTTCTAGAGATGACTCAGAGATCACACACATGTGATGACGGTGTGACCTAACTCTTATAGAAAGAGTATCTATTGAGATATATTAGTAGTATTAATTAGGTATTAGTAAGATATCATAGGTATGGATGGTTTTTCAATAGTTCATTCCCAGAATTAATGTTTCTGGTAGAGGATGTGGTGTTCCTGTAGTGAAGGAAATAGGTTCTACCATTTTAGTGAAATGGAAATCCTGGTAGTGTTGTATGGAATCATTCATATGTGGGTTTAGTTGTTTTCTTATTTTTTAGATAGCATAACCACAATGCATTTTATGTTGTCATTTTCTAGTTTTTTATATTAGTGGCGATGTAAAAGATATTATTCATTGGGGATGTTCCAGGTTTACCTCCTCACTATGACATTGACTTTTCCATTGATCTACACCTATATACTATACCTATATCTATGCTAGAATACTAGATGTATCTCAATGATCTTCATGATTTGAGGGTGTAGCTGGAGTACATGTAGTGGAAAGGAACTTTTGTACCCTATGTTCTACCTTTAGAATCCACAATTTTTTTCCAATAAAATTAAATGAGGGATATATGTTATTTTTAAACTACTAGAAATTGAACATTGTGAAATTGATGAAAAATCCTCCACTATCGATGATCTATGAAAATTTTTATCAGTTGAGATGGGATAAATGGTCTCAAAGGTTTAACTCATATATTGCTATCACCTGTTGTAAGAATGAGACAAGGTTATATCAATGATGTAATTAATATGTTGCTACAATCAATATGAGTACTTGGTGATTCCATTTTCTGTGACAAAACCCCTAGAATTTTCTTGGGACTCAAATTATGTGTATTTCAACCTTCATTAAACTGGTTCAAGGATTCCTTCATCAGTGATATTTTTTTTTACTCAGCGTCTGTGGAGGAGTATGTGAGACAAATGATAATGGATATGTATGTAATCTATGAAAATCAACTTTTTAGAAATATCTCAAATTTTTTGTTCTGGGTTTAGGAAGTCCAATTTATGTGACATGTTATCTCATAAATTGGATTGTATGTGGACTAGGCCATGGTTGAGGATGTGTTATATTGAGATCCATCAAAGAGTGTATCAATGGTGTGAATATTCGTTGGGTTGGAAAGATATTACTAGACATTTATACATGGATACACCGATATATTTGGACCATGAAAAATTTCACACAAAAAGGGAGACCTTTCATGTGGAAAGAGTGGTGATAAAAATATATTGAGTAGCCGAGGTATATATTTATGAGTTCTTAAAACCTAATCATTCTATAGGAGGGTTTTGAGTATATAATCTTATTTGATTCATCATGTACTTGTCTTGGTAGTTTTATAATTTAGAGGAAAGAAGTGATTTCCTATGGTTCATGTTAGAAGATACCAAATGAGAAGAACTACACAAACCACTATAATTAGTTATTAGTGGAAGTCATTATAAAAAATATGTGGAGATACTACCTAGAAGGTGATAAATTTGTATTCTATTCTGATCATAATATTTTCAAGTATATCTTCTATTAGAGGGATATTAACTTGATATACAGGCAGAGGATAATGATCCTCTAGTATTATAACATTGAAATTTTCTATACTAAAGGAAAGGGGAATATGATAGAATATGATCTCAGAAGGATATATTTTTCATAGTTATGGTATGAGGAATGTGAGTAGTTGGCCTCATTATAGTTATCCTTTGTGGATAGATATGGATCATATAATCTCCAGTTGATGGTTATTACCCTTACACATTTGAATAGAGCTAGGGAGACAAATCTGCGATATTTTGACGGTGAGACCCTAAATAATCATATATACTCCAGGCACTCTCACAGTTTATTTTATAAATCTTGGGAGAATGTCTTTCTTTTCCTCATAAGTATGATGGTACCCATTAAATTCCGGGAGGAGGTTCTAAGGGAGTTTTATATATCTTCCTTTATGGCATATCTATGTGTGGAAATGACGTACCATGGCTTATGATGTATGTTTTGGTGATGGAGAATGAATAAAGAAGTTATAAATTTCCTATCTTGATACCATATTTGTTATCTAGTGAAGGATGAGCACCATATTAATATGAAAGTATCATAACCCCCAAGGTACCATAGTGGAAGTGGGATGGTATATCAATAGACATCATGATGGGTTTAGCACGTATGTGCGAGGAACATGATTCCATCTCAATGATCACATATCCACGCTTAATGTTTTCCCACTTCATATCTATTTAGGGGAAGATTTTAGTACAGAGCATTGGATTCCTTTATGAACAAGATATTGTCTTACTCAATGGAAATCAATTAATGATAGTTTTTTATTGTGATGCTCGCTTCACATCTAAATTCTATAAGATATTTTAGGAACGATTTGGGAATCAATTATGCTTGATCATAGTGTTTCACCCCCCAACTGATGGCCATGAATAATGGGACATTTAGGTCTTGGAGTATGTGTTTTAAGCTACAATGTTGTTCATTCACCATAGTTGGGGGGATCACCTACCACTAATGTAATTTGTGGAAAATAATAGCTATTATTCCATCAATGTCTTTGAACTATTCAAGACATTGTATAGGCACCCCTACATGTCACCACTTTTCTAGGATGACCTCGGAGACTTCACACTCATGGGCCCGGAGTAAGTGTGGGAATCTCCCTTGAAGGATCCGATCATCCATGAGCAGATGAAGACTATACAGTGCTGTCATAAGTCTTATGCAGATAGATAATGGGGGCCTTTGATGTTTAAGGAGGGAGAACATGTGTTCTTATGGGTTTTCCTTGATATAAATAATGGAGAATTGTCTAGTGTAGAATGTTGACCCCAAAATTCATTGGCACTTTCAATATACTACATATGTTTGGACAAGGGAATACTAGTGTTCTTGTAAACTGACAGAGTACCCGATTAGTTGAGACGCTGTGTACCGTCACATGGACAAAGATATAGGACACGATAAAGAATTTTGATTGATGGGACATGATGTGTACCCCTAACAGACACCATATATTCCTAAAAATTGGGCTTGGAGCCCTTGGTCTCTATAACATGGACATCTTTTTCTAGGTCATGATCCCATTGTCAATTCTCTGAGGGTTAGTTTCTAACCGCCACATACACATTGGAAAGTGATCCTTTTATTAGGAAATCTTTGTTATAGGTGATGGGATCCATCCTTGAGGTCCATAGTGATATTCTTCACTCATATTTTCGCACTTGGTGGAGTTTATTTTATCATTTTGACCAACACTTTGTTGGATCTAATCTTCCACTTAGAGGTTTATTCCATATTGAGGTGATAGTATCTCCATGGACTTAAGAGTGATCATCATATGTATAACATAACTCTTTGAACATCAATCATGTACTTATAATGGCAAGACCCGATGAGAATTCACTCTCAGATAGATGTTATCGGTTCCATCAAACTGAAGACAATTTTCTCATCGATGAGTGCTATATTGAACCATTGATCTAGAATCCTAAGATGGAATTATGTTTATTACATACTATTGGAATTTGTGTCTTTATTTATTATATCAAGATATTAATGTTATATTTTTTTACATATACATTTTTTACTCTGGATGCTTTTTTATGTATGATTTGTAGTCTCGGGGTGTCCAGCATGGTATTTTTATAATCACTTTAGTGTTGGATTTCCCCCAATGTAACATGTCTTCGTAATATGATTATTCAATTGATAGAGACTAAGATGTACCAATACTATATGTTGTTTAGTGAGTCATGTTAGACTGGGCTGTGTTCATATGGCATCATGATTGCAGCCCCTAATATTAATTTTAGGTTGTCCTTATATTCAAACTCTTTGTGGTGGGATTTTATTTGTCCTTATTTACATTCTTTTACCTTCATTACTACTCTAGTTTTAGGGTTTGGATTTATGCATGCATGGTTTTTTATATATTGTTAGATTTAATAATCTTATGGTCTTTGTGATGTGTGTGTTTTTAATGGTACTTAAGCTATGTCCTCACATGTTAATGATATATCTACTAGGTTCTAATCATCATCACATTTACATTTGAATGTGGTGTAAGGGATTCATTTTAGGGGCCTCATTGGGATATTTCATAACCATTATACTCTACAACTGATAAAAACATCATGATAGCCCCGATCACCCGAGGCTCTAGCCATTCTACTTGTCTAAGTCAGTAATCACACCCATATATACTTGGTCTCCACATTTATATGATGTTACACCCATTATGATATACCCCATGGTATCAAATGTTACCCCATATACATCACTAGCATCCAATTTGATTTTATAGGTTTTATTAATCCCTCTTGTCCACTTTCAAACACTTCTCATATAGTAGAAATATATGATATTTGACCGGAATCCCAAATTTTCCAATGTCATATAAATAACCTTAAGATACAAACAAAGATAAAAAAAATTATAATAAAAAACCATTACCAATGAATCAGTTTTACTTTATCACATCTCACATGCTATTTAACAACATGTTCATACCAATACTGGAACCTTTTAGCATGAACCAATGACGCTATACTTGTAAAACACCATAAGGAACATGCCTTTGAATGTCCAATACCCCTAAAAATGTATTATTTTACCCATGGAAATCACATAATACTCACCCAATCCTTGAAAATGGATTCAGGGTCCATATAGAACAAATGAACCACATTTAGTGAAACACCCAAGACACGTCATTCTATGAAAACTCTATGCAGGGCCAACATTATACAAGAGAAAATAAACCTACTCATATGGATTCAACCTAGACCATTCATTACTAAATATATGATCCCAAATCACCATTGGTTTTGTTGGAGACAAATAAAAAATAAATCCCTTAATGGAATAAGTTTTGTTCGACTCTATTATAAAAAAAACCAAGAATACCATATTTAATTCATAAAAGTAGCCTCTACCTTATCCAGCCAAAATTTCCAAAGTTGACTAGACAGCTTTACAAAAATCCAGATTTTGAAACCATAGGAACCCACATGTACATTACATAAAAAATGATGAATATGGTGAAATATAAAATAAACAACCTACAGTGAACATATATGAGTTAACTCATATAGAAATCATGGTTCAGTTCATCGTCATTTTTCGAAAATTTAATTATCATACATATTTGTTCTAAAAAATGTGTTACATATAAATTATGGAGAATTAAGAGAAATAATTTGAGATAACATATGGATTTCCTTATTTTTTCTTACAGAAACCTCAAAATTTGTATGCACTATTGATACATTGAGTTGTTGTAATCATTGTGGCCAAAATGTAGTGTAACAGGTGAAAGTATCTAATGATAGGAGTTGGTGATACTGTTTGAGATTCTATGAAGGATTTTGGATCCTCCATTAAAATAATAGATTTAAATATCCATTTTTAAGCATGGTTACATTACAAAATGGACTAGATGTTCTAGGTATAACATCATATATAGAGATGCATTGATGTCCGACCAATGATGGTTATGATGAAATGACCCATCGATGGTTTCGTTCTGTTGTGTTCCTAAGGTTCCAACTATATTTTCCACATCGAGGGAAGATTATAGAAACCATAAACACACATTGAATGTAGGTTAGGGATTCATGGTTTATATAATTCCCCCTTGATTCCATCACGATGAAAACCAATTTTATTTTTGGAATGGTGTACCACCAATAGAAAAATCAATATTTATTATTATATTCCTACACCACCATCTGTTACCCAATTCCCATGATAACTGCTAATATTAAAATACATATATAAAAATATCAAATGTAAATTTCATAACACTTTATTATATTAATAGAAGACCAATTCTCAAAACACCCTGGCATTATAGCTCAAAATTAAATTTTACCCTAAAAACAATGGCTAATAATTTTTTTGTCAGTAAAAACTGGCCACCATGGGGACTCTTATCCTTAACAAGAATCTAATATAATAAATTCTTTAATATTTATAAATTTAATCCTAATACCACCACTAATTCATTATTTTAGAATAGATTCCATCTAAACATTTGTTATCTCAATATATCCATATGGTTTTTTTTCAAAACTCCATGTACAATCCTCAACATGCATCAGTAATTTCCCGAATGACCCATCCAAAATTGAACATATCTATCCAATAAAAAATTCACACCAAATCATAACATGGTACCTTCATGGAAATACATATATCAAACATGCACTATATTCCTTTGAGATTGACTCCAAAAAATAACATGATGCCTCAATACGAGAATAATAATGAAGCCTCATGAGGTATACCAAACCAATTATCCAAAAAATCACATGAAAATTATAAATCTGATTCATTTCCACACAATTTAAAAAAATTAAATTTTTCTGTATTTGGTCTCATTCCCATATCTTGGTGGATTCCGTGATCAACACTCAATTCCAAAAGACTATGTTAATCATTTTAGAGTACTTAAATTCTCAACACCAATGCTACAAATATCCAGATCACCAAATCCCAATTATACTTTTTTACCAAACACATAAACTACATAAACTATACCCATTTAATCCTTATATATATTATATCCCTAGATCATGTTATGATTAATCCCACAATTAACCTCAAAATGTGACCAAGCTCACACTATTGAAAATATTAGGCCTTCTGTTTCTAAAATACCACACCCATGGAAACCTATAGTGTGATACCCTCCATGGAAATATCTATATTATCATCTAAATAACACATATGTATATGAAAAATTCATACCACTAGGATATTTTTCATTTATGAAATTCTCATCAAAACCATTAAATTTCATACCAACAATCAATCATTTGGGTCGTATGTTATTAATCTACCCAGAACTACCCTCAATTGATCCTACTAACCATTAATCATGACTACCAAATTTTGATATGCTTTAGATACTTTGGAAAATTTCACTCATCATTAATGAATACATTTTTAGATCATCCATGTAGAAAGTCATCCAATATATTTCATTTCTATAACACACTCAGTGTTATACATCATTTATCCAATGAAGAATATTGCATGTTCAAAGAATGTCCTATCATTCCCCAGTTGAGACATTCCAAATCCCCATTATCCAGGGCACCACAACACATGATTGTTTCTTCCTCATCTTAATCCTTCACAAGGAACTATCATAGGAACCACCCATTTATCTACAGAATAACCACTGACCATCCTATGAAATCTCATCATAACAGAGTCTATATAACTACAATAAAACCACTCGAAGTGATGTTTAATGAATAACTACCTGAATAGGGTTCTCTATTACCACACCTATCAACAAAAGTGTGACTATCAACCAAAAATTTACCATCAATAACTTGACAGATTTTTAATGGTCATGACTGACTGGACGATCCATATCCTTAGAGTTCTTCCAACCCTTTCAATCAACTCTTTTTGTTGTCAAAAATACAGGGCAAAACAAAAAGCCTCATCCTTGCTATACAACGTAAAAAAGAAAATTCAAAACCCACAATACCCATTCCCAAAACTGAAATCACACCCCTAACCAATGAAAAATAACTTTTTTTAGAACATAACAATGGTAATTCATAACCATTTCCAAAAAGTTGATATCACATTATTTTAACATAACTCTAATTTTAGGGAACACATATTTACTTCCCTTAATATCATTTAATCCATCATGAAAACTTAATAAACAACTGAATCATATTAAATT
Source organism: Viscum album (assembly GCA_963277665.1). Lineage (NCBI taxonomy): Eukaryota > Viridiplantae > Streptophyta > Magnoliopsida > Santalales > Viscaceae > Viscum > Viscum album. Next base: position 1,029,204,766 of record OY728156.1, read on the forward strand.
ACCAAAAAAATTAACGGGGAACCATCTATATCACTAAACAAACTATCAATGAGTTTTACATTGGTGGATTGCAGCCTGATCATGGATATCATGGTGTAAATAACTTATGCAGGATCATGTTGGGTTGTGAACCTCCAATCTATGGAACGACACCACACCTTTTACTATATGAATTCAAAACTCATGGATCCTCATTATGGTGTGGCTAATATCCATGCACCTATTAGACTATATCATGGAGCAGCATACCCCTTTGTGGAATGATACTTTATCTAGTGTATATTTCCCTCCGAAAAAGTAAATATATACAAAGTCTTACCACTAATGAAAAACTCATCAAACATAACCCAAAAACCTCCCTACACACACTAGAGAGGGATAAATTTCTATATTGAGGTAAAATAACAAGATAACATATGATTTATTGGGTTCACCAATCATTCCAAATATACCATCCAAACTAAAAACATCCTATGATTATAGGGCCTTTACTACCCCTAATATGTAACAACTATTGGTGCCAACCTACTAACGGGTGCTCATTCACTATACTATCATGATTGAAATATCTTTATCATTTCACATTAAACTATATGAAAATAAATTATTTATTTCTATTAATCAAGAAAAAAATAATAAGATATTTGAAATTACATAAAATAAGTTATTATTGGTGTTTTAATTAACAATAGGGCCTTTCTCATCTATTTTATAGCCATTTATAAACAAAATTATTAGATAAAAAATTACCTAAAAACTTTTTAACCTTTTTGAAAAGCATTTCACATATATAATAATTCATGAACTTTTCTATATAACCCAACTTGATTGATATGATTCATAAACACATGATTTTTTCACATTACTCTAACTGTAAAAGTATAAATAACAATCAACCTAGAGTACCATATTTAAGAAATATCACAATCTAAATAATAAATATAAATATAAAAATAAAAACCCCTAGTTACATTGAGTTTTAATTGGAAAATGTGGTTAAAAACTATTGTTTAGGGCCACATATAAACTATGACACATTATTACATCCAACTACCATGTCCCAAAATAAGAAGACAAACAAAAAATTATTTGATTGCACTATGTAATTCATCAACAAAAAAATCCCATTTTTCACTCTTGCTGGTCAAACATAAAATATATAATGTTATGGTTTCTGTTAACATTAATTATTGGAAATATCACTCTTTACCTGAAACATAAAAATAATAAAAAAATGAATCATTTTATTACCATTATAATATAATAATTTCTTTTGTGTATAAATACATGAGACCCCATTATAAAATATATATATAGATAAGGATCATTTTATATAATATTTCATTTATAAAAACAATTATTCTAGCTATATATGTTAGAATATTTCCTTACGCATAGAAATGATTTGTTTCCCTAAAAATATCTTTTTATATGGTTTATTTTATGAATCTAAACATATTATTTGTTAGGTATAATATTTATATGAAAAATATATTTTTCCAAATATAATGAAATTATTTTTATTTTTAACATATAGGATATATAAATAATAATGGTTAATACTTTCAAAATACATTTTAATACAAAAAATGGTTTTTTATTATATTTTATGGTTTTATTCAAGATAAAAATTCTATAATTTTTTATTTTAAACATAAAAAATTATCTTCATTTATTATGATTATAATAAAACTACTATGTTAGGATAATTTTATTATATAATTCTAAAATAACTGATTAGTTTATGAAAAGTGATTAGAGTGATTTTAATAATACAACAAATTTATGGCATTTTTATTACAAAATAATGAAATAGAAGTTATTTGAATACATTTTCCTATAAGAAATATTTTAACAAATCTAAATAAATCATATAAAACTATTTTATTGAATTTATGAAACCTATGTTTAACATTTTAGAAACATATATACTTTTTAACTGTAAAATACATTTCTATTCAGTTATAATTATTATTCATCACAAATATATATTACATATAAAACATAGAAGTAATATTTTAGATAATAAATATTATTTCATTTACTGTGTACCATTTAAATTTTATTATAAAAATATTATTTCAAGGATTAATGTCAATTACCATGATAATAGTAAAACTATTCTTTTCATAGAGTTGTTTTATTTTCATCATGTAATATTAATCTAGAAAAATAAATTAATATTATATCTATAATGTATCTATTATATCATTTTTAAATGTATATAATTATTTTAACACTAATTGTGTACATAATCCATACAGAATAATACTATGATGAAATAATGATAAAAAATAGTTTTCTAGATAACTATTTTTCTATATATTTAGTTTTTTACTTTAGAAATAATTTTAATTTATTTTAAAAATTAAATAATATTTAACGGATATGAAATTTATTTTTATGATATCGAAATTTGGTAAGATGTTTTCCATTTTATTTTTATGAAAATATTTATTAATTTAAAAAAATAGTTAATAATGTAAAAAACCTTATTTTGTAATGTAAAAAATATTTTGCTGAAATAATTTAAACATGTAGAAGACATGTGTAAACATTAATTTTTGAGGATTTACCAACAATAAATCAACCAAAAATTAATTATTTTTGGATTTTGGAGAAATTCATTATTGAATAGTCATATTCCATCACTGAAAACATAATTGGCGATTACAAAAAATTGTCATTTTCTTCACAAACAATTGGGATCACTTCAACAACATTGATACAGAAATTAAAAATAATTATATCCACTAACATTATTCCTTATACGCTATTAAACTCTCTCTCCACTTCATTGAAGCGTTTTTCATTCTGAAATGGGAACCTAAGGTGTATTAAAGAGTTTTGTGATGGAAAACATACATTTAGGGAGTTAATGTTATCAATTGGGAATTCCCATTTATTTTCTTATTCTTCCACCTCAAAATGAATATATAGATGATATTATAAAAAAATTAGAATTAATAGAATAGTTAATTTATTTAGACTATTTTAATATCTCATTAGTACTTTCTTCCCAACTGTTTTAAAAATGAAAATGATTCTTCTATTACTGGTGGATCACCTCTTCCATATGCAACATTGTCTATTTTTTTAACTGATAGAAAACGAATTGCAAAAAAAATATTGAATAAATATTATATATAATACATCATTAATTTTAATTATTTGTAAAAAAATCCTTCCTCAATCTCATTTCATGTAAAAAATGCGCCAGTTGCTCGAATGTGTTAACAACAACCTCCATGAAAGAAAAGATATTCATCTTTTCATCATCTCATTTATTATTTATAAAACTATGTTAACATTTTATTAACCGGTATAAAAATATATAAATATTTTTATTTTCATTTATAATGAACTTAATATTCTAAAATAATCTATTTCATTACTATACTCATGCATAGATTATATCTTCTCACTGTCTGGGCCAGTTTAGCCACCTATATGAACAATGCTATAATTTTATTTAATGGATGAATATGATAACAAAAAAGAAAATTTTTATTAATTAATGAGAAAATAGTTTGTGTTTTATGGTCATAGAATGGTTATACTATTATTAAATTTAATATTATTATATCATCTTTTGTTCAATGAAATTACTCAAAAAATCTCATCATGGACATCATCATCCTATATCATTACCAATGTATTCATGAAATGATTTTATAACATTATAAATAACTATGAAACATAAATTAGAGTACCTATTTTTATCTTTGAAAAATGGACTTTGAAAATTAAAATAATAATCGACAACAATGTTGCGAATCTAGTACTATGTAAATAATCAAGGAAAATAACATTTGATGATGGAAAAAATATTACGAACTAATATATTTGTAAAAAATGATTATAAAATTTAGTTTATATATTTTTATGAAATTATTTAATTTCATGAACTATTGTTACTATGATTATTATTTTATTTCTACAATAGATTGGAGATTATTTGACAAAATAGAATATATGATAAGGTTTTTTATTTACATTTCTAATCTTCATTGATTAAAATAGATTATTTTCATACAATTGGTATTTATAGATGATTTTATTTTGATATATAAATATATTATAATTACATCCCTTATTATTTTAGGACAAATTAAAATTTTTAACTTCTTAGATTATAAAAGATGATGATGATTAGAATAATTCTAAGTCTTTTAAATTGATATATTTTCCTTCTATATCGATATATACTCTTCATAACAATGTTATCCCATTCTGGTTTTAAAATCCAAATATTATTTATCTCTTATAATCTCTAGAATTTCTCCGTACCACTTTTCAAATGAATTATTTTTCACTATATTTATAATGTTGGGAATAATAATGGTATTCAAAAAACATTAAAAAGGATTCCCCAATCATGATTTTATTTTTCTATTCAACTAAAAATTTTATATGTAAAATGATTCTTAAATTCTAATGACTCTATTATCTTTTTTTAATTTAAATGGGTGGTTTAAATGTATTTTCATGTTACATTTTTGAAATTTATTTTAAATTTAATTATTAATTCGATTTCCATGTAGAATCTTTGAGAAATTGTTTCTAAATTATCATTTTCGGGGTTGCACATTCATTTTTCTAAATAATGATATAAATCACAAGTATATATGTTTTATGAATAAACATTTAAATTCTGTAATGAAAAAATATTTTGGTTTATTTGATATTCTAATATCAACTGATCAATATTGGATATCATGTTATGTGATACAATTTGTAAATTATATGAAACCCATTTTCTTCTCATTTTTTTAATGATATATTGAATAAATGATTTTTTAGAACATATTTATATTAGTAATGATGATTAGGAACCTATATCATCATTAAATACCTTGGTTATATTTTTATATCCCATTAGATAATATAGTGTTGGCTTATTGTATATTATGAAACATTAAAGGGTATGCTTTCTTGGATATTATCTCTCATTAAAGGATGAAACATATTGAATATACTCACAATATAAGGATACCATGTTCTTATTTTTATTCCAAAGTTCCTTTTTATGATATGTCTCAAGGGAATATTACATTTCCATGCCATTTTTTAATTATTAGGTATACTTACTCAGGTTTATTAGTTAATAATTATGAACACCTTTTCAATGGTATGTCTTTGTTCTTGCATGTCCTTATATCATGAATCATGAAAAAAATCTTATGATTCCTTGTTATTTTAATAAAATATTTAACTCATATAATATTTTGTATTATTCTTTTGATATATCTATTAGTACCATGGTAATTAGTTTCCCTTCAAAGTTCAATTAACCACACCACATGCCTCTACTTCTATTACTTATGTTATGAAAATGATTATAACTGACAATAAATATATATAGTAGTTTTGTGTGTCCAAATTATAGATCAATTTTCATAAGTATATAATATTAATTTTCTAATTTTGCTAGTCCTAAAATACACAAAACCTTATTTTATTGTAATTTTGAGATTATTTATGTGTTTCACTTTTTATTTTTATTTCTGAAATAATGTCATGTAAAGATATGTATAGATGAGTTCATTATAGATAGAGTTATAGATGTACTCTAGATAAAATCTGTGTATTCCAGAGACTACTAAATAGTGGGTAGACTCAATAAATATTAGTGGGGAGACTATACTCTCAATATCATTAAATACAATTACATAAAAATAACTAAATAAAAATAAACCACATAGTAAAAAAATTATTTATAGTTATCTTTTTGCCATCAATAATATAAAAAATAAATTATAAAATAAGGATACTAATGGTCAATATACAATAAATATAAACAAAATTAACTCGATTTTTTGACCAAATATAAAATTAAAAAAACCAATCAAGTAGCGTGTTAATAATAAAACCCATATCACTTCCAAAAATATACACTAAAATACTCATACAACTACCCTTTTTTGTAAAACGTTCCTCCAAAAAGTGAAATATGAAAATCATTACACAAATGAAGGTTTCCTTGTATGGTTTAATAAATAAATCTCAGTATGGAACCTCTAATGAGGTTCAATAAATATACCACAATATTTAGTGATTTTGTGTAAGTGCATGAAAATTAAAGAGATAATATACAAGAAAACATATTCTGAAATCATTTTTTAAATAGTCCATCAAAACACCTAACCACTTTGAATATATTAGATGTCATGTAAATAAATAACCACATACCATGGGTCTAACTTTGACTCCCCACAAGGAAATATTAGGTGAGAATTATTATAGTAGACATATCACAAAATTTTAACCATCCTCTCTAGGATTCTAATGGTAGATGTGCCTCCAATACACTAGTACCATTAGAGATTATCTATGGATGCAATCACCATGTTAGAACACTTCAATAAATTCATACATCAAAATATGTTAGATATCATGGGGACATGTTGAATCCATGATGACATATGAAATAATATGATGATGAAATCATAGTGTTCAACCTCTCACACATGCCAAAAAATCCCCCCCCCCCCCGTGTATGGTCCCATGGATACATCTCTAATTCACTGGTCACATAATAAGAAAAATATAAGGGAATAAATAAATGAAACCACACACCATTTCCAAACTACAAAAAAATGTAGTTCTCATGGCTACCTCTTGTCCATGGTATGTATCCTAATACAAAATACCAGCACTAGAACCGAAGATCACCTAGATGATGTATCATACAGTCAAAATCATAGGTTATCAAAAAATATCCTCATCATAACCGAACAACATTTATATGGTATAATAGAGATTCACAAAAAAAGTCCATAACCTCGCATTCAGCAATTCAATGCTCTACACCTAAGAATAAATTATATTGAATCAAATAATAGCTCAAAATAGCCTACACTAACTAATCAAACCATCCTAGAAACCACAAACATATTGTTGTTCTATGAAACACCACTTTCATATCAAAAATCCCTCATCCCAAAACTAATATATTTTGTTAACTCCTTGACAACATATGGCCATACAAGGCCACAAACCCTCTCTAAGGTTACACCAAGACCATAATTCCTCATGTTGTCACACAAGACTCAACTTATATCTATATCATATATAAATACTCTCAATGGTATTAATAATAGCATGATACCCCTTTACAACTCATCCTATCAACTAAACCCCATAGATTATTAAGGTGATACCAATATTTATCCCTCTCAAGGGAAATATCTTCATACATACACATATGAAAAACTAATTCAATAACTAAACATGACCTAATCTTGAAGGCCTCATAAACACATCAGACACTAAATAAATGAATGGTAATACCATAAATGATACCCAACAAGAATTCAGTAACCACATTGTACATGGAAACCGCCTTCGGGATCATTCCACTAAACATAAAAAACCCTATCAAAAGAGATAATTTTCTCAATGAAATCACACATCCTTAATTCAACCCCTAAAAAGGGGTTCGAGGTGAATATAGTTGTTTTTGACCATGTTTTGTGAAATACATATGGAAATATATTTAAATAAATTTCATCAGAAGGACACCCTAATATAATAGACCACATACATACACGTATAATGTCAAACTAGTTCATTAATCACTTCCTACATGATTACATAGCACCATGAAGCCCATTGAACCCAACATATGGATACACTATATGCAGGCATAATGGATGACAACTCTGAAATCACTAAACCATGAATGAAACACTTAATTCATTATAATGTCGTTTTAGCATAGTCTAACATTATTTCTAGGATTCACCACTCCCGTTTCAAGAAATTCCACACATTAAACACTTAGAATGCACATGCATTTCACGACCCACTCCCCACAAAGTGCACCCCTCATGGGCCGAAAATGTGATATGGGAGATAATGACCTCTAAGTCTCACCTCCAATAGGCCCTGGGTTTGTGACTAGCACCGAGGGTATAATAAACACACAGATGGGAGGCATTACCCTCTATGAGATCACAAGAGAAAGACAGGGATATGATAGATACCAAACAACTCCAACTTAGAAATGAAATATAAAATAAACACATGTACATTTATGAGATGTCGTGAAAAAGTACTACAACTCAAAGGGAAAACTACAAGTACCCAAAAGAAAGTAAACCGGCAGCGACCGCAAGCCCGAACATCTCCTCTAACCACAAGCTAGTAGTAACCAGATTGATCTCTAACCTGCTCCAAGTGACATGAAAATAGTTTATATATGGGTAGGGTGAGTATAACAGTCTACTCAGTAGGATCATCCACAAAGCCTCTTGTTCAAAAGTAAAGAAAGCATGCTAAAGCACAGTGAACAACAGTTAAACTAACTCGTCCCATAAGGAGGTATATTATGTTCCCAACCTCACCATGGCTACTCTCACCAAGTATCGTATAAAATAATATATCATATAGAAAAGGATATCAAGGGTACCTTAGTACTACATTTCCACTGGTTTTCCACTTTTCCCCAACGACATATTTCCTGTGCATCTCTCTCCAAAGGCTTCCTGTATACACCTGGGCTATCCTCCACAATCTGCACCAAGTGCACCACAAGTCTTGCCCGCAGACACTTGTCTAAGCACCACACCATCCTCACAACCAATATTAACCAGGTAGTTTCTGCGAGCCAGAACAACCCACATAACGTGTATCATACGTCGGGTATTATACCTCAAGCCATTACAACCCATACGTCATGTAAGGATCCTCACACAATCACAACCTATACATGTTACACCTATAGTAGTCCATAGTATACAATATCCAAAATATATGTGTGGAAACAACCACAAGACATTACAACCCTCTATAGACATATATGGGGAAAACTAACCACTGTTCCAATGGCACTAGTATCTACCAAGAGAAGAGAGTGGGGATAAAGGGGGTTGCCATCCATTCAACCTCCCATCAGATTGTTGGGGAAAACACCCTCCCCAGGGCTTAGAATCCCCAAGGTGCCAGTTTCCCTTACTGACAGGGTGGAGTAGCGTATAGAAACATATAAAGTACAGAATATATAACTCACAACCACACTATGGGCATAAACTAGTCTTAGTCTCAACTGCAGCTGACATCTCTCAAACTCCAGGCTGCTATTTCTAAGACTGGGTATCATATAAGCACACAAACAATAAAATAACTTCATTAGGTTACTTCATTCCCTTTTTCATCAGTTCCACTTTACATTAATTAATTAATTTAACATTAATTAACCGTAAACACAACCACATTAATCTTCATTGGAATCACATTAAAAAATAACAGTTCCTTTAAAGATTCAACATCACCATTAAATTCGAACAACTCTTTCCCTGTGGATCATCACCATTTAATCAATCTTTCATTACATAAATTACTTTTCCATATTCCTAGGCATCCTAGAAAAGCAACCTATGCTACTAAACAGTAGGGGGATCAATATGGTGAGTAGATGTACTACCCTTCGAGTCTTTTCTACCTATATCAAGAGCGTAGACCCATCCTCCCTCAAGAAGCTAGACACAGAAAGCACGTGGCATACCTCGCGCATCTTTGCCTCCTTCAGAAGACGGGTAAGCAAGACAAGCTTCCTTGAGCACTGGGGAAAAGTAAAGCAGATAAACATTCAATCAAAGTCACCATGCATCCAGCAAACACATCTATCCCATTCCATCATCACTTGTGTCCTCCCTGACACCCACATGTATAAACTGATGCATCTCGCCACTCGAGGTGTCATCCGCAGCCACAAACACAAGGCCTCCATGCCTCAACATATCACAACACCCTCCCAGGCTCACAACACAACACAAGATATCACAACACCCCTCTATATTCACAGAAAAACAATAGAAGTAGGGAAAAAATATCACATCAAATGGGCTCTTGGCTATTTAACAAGGAATCCGACCTTCATACGTAATGAACACTCATGGCTATAAAGCACACGACACTCGATCGTATGAAAAAGAGGGTAACTAAGAACCCTACCAGGAGTTATCTTTTATCAACCAACCAGTTCTTTAATCCCTCTTGAATTAATAGATTCAATTCGTAGGTTCCAATTTAAGGAAACCAGATCAGTAATCTATCACAAAAGATTTAACATGCTTACAATGCCAATTTGATTAACATCAAAATAGAATAACTACAACAACATAAACAACCTGATTAATTTACATGCCTCATTATCTTTATCCAATTGATTATCAATTAATTCCAACATTATGTTCTTTATCAATTTCCATCAAGAACGAACAAATGAACATAGCAAGTTTAGATAACACTCTATCTAGAAAAACATGAGGCAAACCGTTATCACAGTACAAAGCAACAACGACAAGCGATCAACACAATTATTTTTATCTGGTTTAAGTATTTAATTACGTCTATTCCATTGTGATACAAAGGGATAAATCATGCTAACTCAATGAATTCACATAAACAATTAGATAAGCCACAAATCCCCTACCACAATGGTTTTCGAGGAAACCCACAACAGTCGATGAACACCCAAGGAGACCGGGTTGATTCACCAAAGATCCTCCCTATATCTCCTCTCCTAACACAATCAAGAAAAACGATCATCACAAAAGTCATCCACACACATAGATCTACCCATAACGGGTGTAGATCTAATATCCCGAGAGAAAAGGAGCAGTAGATCATGGTAGATCTAAGAAACCAAAAAAAAAATCACATACCACAAAAAACCTGCCTCGATTCATGAATAAAAGCCTCTAGATCACCTCCAAAATTCTTGGGAGAGGTTCTTCCACCTCCAAGTAAGAGTAATCCTGAGTTATGTCCGCTTAGGGGATTAAATGAGGTGATTAAAGGCAAAACGAGTTAGATCAAAAAATTTAGGATCTAACTTTAAGAGCCCGCACGGTTAGTTCGCATGGTTTAACAAACTTTGCGCTAACTGTACATGAGCTTCTACTTTGACAACCCCTCCTCGCACTGTTAGTCCACACGGTTAGGCCAACCATGTGCTAACCATACGTCAGCCACTTCCCTCATGACCGACCTTGCACGGGTTGGCCGCACGGTTTAGGCAAACCTTGCGCCAACCGTGTGAAAGCTATTACCCTTTAACTTTCCTCAAATGTCCACCCAAACGCACCCTCCAAGTCACCTTGACATCCCGGACCACCTCTAGTACTGCATTTTCACAAAGGAATGGACTGGAGAGGTCCATGCCATTACATAAGATACCTCTCAAAAATATTCTCATCCTCAAGAATCCAAAACCCACATATAGAGAAAACGAAACAGGGTCTGAACAACCACCCACTGATATACTTCTCAAAAGAGAGAAGTCCACCAAAGCAACGAAGGGAGTCATCTCATAAACATGAAGGTTCCATAACCAAATAAGGAATCATCATTACATGAAAGAGTTCAACATTAAACAACCTATGGTACTGAGCACGTATCTATGACTCACTTTACCATGTACTCTCCGCCATGCCACAATGTCTCCACAAGACACGAACTAAGGGGATGGATAGACTACACAACACCTTATCCCTGCCTTCTTGGATCTCCATTGGTCGCTCCTCAATGTTGGCATCATCATCAACATCGATATCTCCCCGGTCGATGATGTGGGAATCGTCATGAAGATAACGACGTAGCTTTGATACATGGAAAACATCATGTATCCGACTCATCTAAGGGGGAAGTCATACTCGATACGCCACAGCTCCAACATGAGATAACTCCTCGAAAGTCCCAACAAATCTGGGAGAATGCTTACTCCCATGACCAAACCATCGCTTCCCACGACGGGGAGTCACCTTCAGAAACACATGATTCCCAACATTAAACTCTAAGGGTCTCCTTCTTTGATCAGCATAGGATTGCTGATGATCTTGTGCTACCTTCATCCTCTCACGAATCACCTAAGCCATCTCTGTTGTATTCTGCATTAGTTCCTGTCCAAGAATTGCTAACTCTCCGACCCCAGTCCAGCACAACGGAGAACGGAAATTCCAACCATACAAGGCATCAAACGACGCCATACCGATGGTGGACTGGAAACAATTACTATAAGCAAACTCCACCAACTGTAAGTGCCTCACCCTTGTACCTCCAAAGTCATGAACACAAGAGCATAACATGTCTTCAAGAGTCTGGATGGTTCACTCTGTCTGACCATCCATTTGAGGATGAAAAGTAGTGCTGAGGAATAGTTGAGAACCAAAAGCATGTTGGAGACCTCTTTACACCCTAGAGGTAAAACAAGGATCATGATCATAACTGATCGTCCTTGGTACTCCATGAACTCTCACCAACTCCTCATGATACTTCCTCGACAAAAATTCCCCTGAGATCGACTCCTTCATCGCTATGAAGTGGGCCGATTTTGATAAATGATCCACATACACCAAAAAAGCATCATGTCCTCCTGGAGCTCGAAGTAAACCTGTAACAAAGTCCATTTAGATGTCCTTCCACTTCCACAAATGAATCACTAATGGCTGGAGAAGACCACCCGAAACATGTTTTTCGGCCTTCACCTTCTGGTAGACTAAACATCGAGACACAAACTCTGCAACTGCATGCTTCAGCCCAGGCCAACAAAACTGACTCCTCAAGGATCAGTACCTCTTTGTCACACCAGGATGTACTGCTACAGGAAAACTATGGAACTCTCTATGAACTATCTCCCTCATCTCCAAGGGAACAAAAAGACTTCCATGAATCAACACTCTATGTTGTTCATCCATAGACCAACCATCAGGGGCCTCACCAGAAACGACTCGATCTCTCCACATCTCCACCTCAAGATCCCCCAACTGGGACTCTTCCACCTTTTGCACCAGGGATGATTGTACAATCATCTGAAAAAGGAAACCTCTACCTCCGATTTCTCCCATATCAAGATGAAATGTTCAAAGTTCTTCCATTACTCTCTAGGAATCACCAGATTCATGCATAGCATCACTAAATGACTTTCAGTAAAGCGAATCAGCTACAACATGCTTCTTTCCAGGTGCATACAATGTTTCAAAGACGTATTTCTGCAAGAACTCCATCCACCCATGCAATCGTAAGTGTAAGTCACGATGGGAGAAAACATACCTCAAAATCTTTTTATTGGTGAAAAATCGCAAAGTTCTCACCAATGAGCTAATGTATCCACAACATTAGAGAAAACACCACAATTAACAACTCGAGATCAAGGGTGGAATAGTTGTGTTCATGGGGACATAACTGCTAAGACCCATAAGAAACAACTAACCTCTGCAGCATAAGAACACAACCTAACCCCAGATGTGAAGCATCGCAGAAACATCAAACTGAACTCCATCAGCTGGAAGACAATGGACTGGAGAAATTACTAAATTCACTTTTGTAGGATCGAAATAATGATGTAGATGCTCAATATACAAGAGGGGGGGGGGTGAATTGTAAACATTAATATTTTCCTTATACAAGGAAAGATCTATGTTTAACAAAGTTAAAAAAAGAAAATTAACAACACCTCTAACTCTAATTGAATGATTGGGACAAAGTATGATGTTACAATCATCTAGTTATATACACTTGCTTAAATCTGGAATGTGATTCTGAAAAACTGGTTCCGGAACTATGGATCCGGAAATTGAATCTTATCAAAGTTTACAAAATTAGATTCTTCATTAAAGCATATAGAATCTTAATGAAACAGATTACATGTTTAAGGAAATATAAGAAGGTTATAATTTCCTTACAATACAAAATGCAGCTAAAAAACCTGTAACGAAAACTAATAACAAGATATGAATCTTTTAACCCAAAGATTAGGGAATCCAACAGCCTTGGATAAAGGTCCCTTGATTTATAATTTCCTGAAAGTTTGTCTTACCCACACCCGGGTAAGCTCTCGATATGAAGATCAGAGTCTCTATCTTGCTATCCCCGCAAGCCCTCAACTTCATGGTAGTTAGAACCTCTGTCTTCCTCAGCAAGGAAGCCCTCGATCATCAAGGTAGTCTGAACCTCTGTCTTCCTCCGAAAGTATTCCCTCTAAATGATCATTTCAGTACACACAAGGCATGAAACGCCTCTATTTCTAGAAATCAGAATAACAGCGTGTGGTCTCTAGAGTGATCAACTTCTTCAATTATTTTGAGCACTTTCAAATGAGCTCTTATTTATAGGCTCGGTTGGAACGTTTGACTCCCTACTCCAACGGTCACAATTTCCTTAAATTTTGGAGGGAACTGCACACGTGTCAGTCAACCAATGGTTAGTTAGAAATAGAATGGATGACATCGTTTTATAACAAAACATGTGTAACTGAAGGCACGACATAGTTTTATAATGAAACTATTGTAAGAATAGGAAAAACTAAAATTCAGAATGTAAGAAAATAAAATTTTGGAGCCTAACCAAAATGAAATTCGGTGTCTATAATAAAAAGATATTCGGATTTTGTTTTGTAGGAATTCAGAACCTGAATTCTGTAGAAATCCGGAGTCCGAATTTCTACGTAAATTCAGAGTCTGGATTCACTAGAATTCGGAACCAGAAATTACAATGTTCGGAGTCATATTTTATTGGAATTTATAGTCAGAACTCATAATAGTTCGGATTCTGAATTTAGATAACATGGAGTCAGAACATAGATAAATTTTTCATAATAATTTAGAGTCAAACTTCATGAGAGTTCGTATCCATAATTCGGAATGGAACTTCTTGAGAGTTCGTATCCAGAATTCAGAGAGGAACATCATTAGAGTCCGTATCTAGAAATCATAGTGGAACTTCATTAAAATTCATTTCCAGAATTCGGAGTGGAAATTCATTAGTTTTCGTATCCAGAATTTGGAGTGGAACATCATTAATGTTCATATCTAGAATTAGAATCCTAAAACATAATGCTTCATATCTAAGTATTATATGATTCCAAGGATTTTGATATGAATCCGATTTTTAAACATAAGAAAAATATTGATATGAATAATGAAAACATGGTAGGGATAAATTCATTTGAGAAGGAAATTTTCCTTATATAAGTAAAATATAGATATGCTTATGTATATGGTGTTTGTGATTTCAAAAACAAAAAGGAATGGAAATATTCATAAGGAAAACCTTATTGACATAACAATCTCCCCCTTTTTGGAAAGCACAAACAACCATATGAAAAAGAGTATAAAAGAATTTGGAAAATTTTCTTTAGACTTTGAAATTAAAACATATCTCCCTTTGTTCATAGATGACGGTGAATACACCTTACTCCCCCTTAGGCTTTGGAACTCTATGGATTTTATCTTGAATTACCGGAATGGTATTTTCATTTGAATGAAAGAATCGTAATGAGAACTCCTTCTTACATAAGGATAGTTCTTCTTAGTTTAGAAATTTTCCTTCTCCCCCTTAGGTGTAATTATTTTTCTTTCTCCCACTTTTTGATTTTCATAATGAATTCTGGGAATGGAAAAAATGATGTACCTGAAACATTAGTACATAATAACACTAGATACAAACAACCATAGATTTCATTAGAGTTGGAAGAAATTATTTTTACAAGGAAAATCAAATGCAACAAAATATAGGATTGAGTTCATTTGTTTTCCTTCTTCGTTAGAATTAAATTTTTCAAGAGGGTTTTCAGCTTCTTCAAATCATTCTGATCCTCCTCAGCTTGCTTATCCAATGGTGTGATCCTTTCTTGTTGAGCTTTCAACACCTCTTCCTGAGCCTTCATAGCCTCTTCCTAAATCTTCACTAACTCATTTTGCATTACAAGATTTTATTAAAGCTCAATCCGGATGTCTCTATCCCTTTTAAAATTTTGAGGAAGATAGTTAACCTTATCATTCAAGTTCTTCACTTGTTGATTCCAAGAATTTTACTCAAGGATTAGCTTCTCCTGAATATTATTTATCTTTTCATCCTCATTATCAAAATCATCTTTTACCTCATTCTGAAAATTATCAAACTCATCCAAGTCATCATCCAATTTCTTTTCCCAAAGGGTGATTTTGCTGCAAGATTTTTTATGAACATCATAATTGATAAGAAAATCTCTATTGTCATCTTGAATTTTCAAACACATATCCATCACCATGGATAAGGACTCTGATTTCTGATTTAGACTATCTTGAAGAATTTGGCACCTTGATTCAAGTGTGGGAAAAATCGGAATGGTGTCCAAAAACTTTTTGAAAGACTCGACAACTAAATCATGTCCATGTGTTGACGATTCCGAATCAGACACTTTTCTTGGAGTTTGTTCTTCTTCATTCTGCACAAACTTCCTTCTAGACGAACAACAAATCTCTTTTTTCCTTATGCCATCTTTTTTTGGCGTATCCATAAGCACTTGATTACCTTTATCAACTTTTGAAACAAGTTGTTCACTAGGATAATCTTCCTCACTCTCTGATAGTTGAACAATATTTTCTTCATCTATTTTCTCCTTCTCTGCTCCTTCTTCATGAAAATTATTATCATAGGTATCTTCCTCAGAAAATTCATACTATTTCTCTTCCTCTTCCTTGTCATCATCTTGGTTACATTCTTTATGAACTCTCATTCTTGTAGTGACAAGTTTTGTAGATTCATCCTTTTATTGATAATATTAAATATTTTTAATTAGATCATCAAGATTACCACTTCCTTATTCAACTTCTTATTCTTCTTCCACTTCTTCCTGTTCTTGTTAAATCTATTCAACAACTTCTTCCTCTACTTATTTACCAGATTATTCTTCTACTCTTTGAACAAAATCTTTCTCTTTAAGCTTTTCTGTAGTGAAGTAGTTCTTTCCCGGGGTATCTAGTAATGTTTTAGTAAGGAATGTTTCCGGAACTAGAATCTTCTTAGAATCCATCTTTGTTGCTTTCAAAAGAGATTGAACAATCTCTTCCTATTAAATCTTCTTCTTCATCTTGTTTTCTTTTTCTTGCCTCTGTAACTCATCTGTAGATTTTCTCTTAAGGCCTTATACTCATCAGTGTCCTGTCTGAACTAAGGGTCCCCTTATTTTCTCTTCACTTTATCTTCCCTTTACTTAGCAGCCACTTAATCTGGGTAGGCTTTTGTTTATTTGGTTTGGGTGGTGCAGATTGAGTTTCCTTAGCTTTCTGAGTCTTGTCTTCAGCCACCACATCTTTCATCTTTATCTTCTTCGTTGCCTTTTTAGATGGTTCCAGAGTTTTTTGATCTTTCTGAGCATCCTTAGCCTCTTCCTCTAGTAAATGATAGAATTCTCCTAATTCAACAGAAAAAACCCATCATAATCCTCTATAATGTAACATCACTGACCAATATTACCTTTCAATTTCTGTGCATGGAAGTGCAATCAACTTTAAATGAATCAAGACATCTAATAATAAGCTTAGAAAACAAGGCATGATACATTATGATCTGAGCATTCAGATTGCCTTCTTTAATATACTGAACTGTAATCAAAACATGCCTCATCAAATTTAACTTCGTCAGATTTACCAAAAAATATAAGATGTATATATCACCCTACTTGATATTATCCTTATCACCCCATCTCATTACGAATAAGCCTTGTACCCATAGCTATAGAATACGATTATTCGAAGAGAGATGAGTAATCTTAGCAGTCTTGGCATCTTTAAGTCCAAGGAATTTCAATTCCTTCACTTTTTTGAAACTTCCTTTCTCATCTAGAAGCTTATGTGAACAAAACTCAGCTTCACCATCATTAGCTAGTCCCACCAATCTTACAACCTTGTTGTAAGAAATCATATAAATATTCCCCTAAGTCATGAACAAAAAATTCTATCTGCCATCTTCTTTAAGGAAGGAAACTAACTCGTAAACTCAAAAATAAAATCAGTATAAACCGGATCCTAATTTTCTGGCATTAATAATAAAATGTCCTCCCATCCATTTAATCTGATATTCATAGATATAAGAGAATCATACTTATAGAAACTCGGATTCACCAACCACTCCCTTTAAAATAAACATTATGAGATTGGATTCGTGGTTTCCATATCCTAAGAAGTAGATTCAGCACACATTCTGAATGAAGAGCTCTGGAAGATTCGGAACGAGCTTTAAGAAAATAGGCATAACTTCAACACAGAAAAGCTTGGAAATTGATATCGGACAACCATCGGGGGTCCCCTTTATATTGGTGATGGATGTGACCTTTGATCTTCTAAAAACCATCTAATGGTTGAAAAACAGTATTATTTGATCTGACGGTTGAAAACATACTCGCAATGAAATATTGAATCCGATCTTTTGAGGTTGTAAGAAAAACAATCAGATTTAAGAAAACAAGAATCCATGAAATTTTAAAACACCTAATAAATTACCAGTAAGAAAAATATGACTACGAAATATTAAGTAAAGAAATAATACCATTCGGATTGGCCATATAAGGCCACAACCTTAAACCTTACTGAATATTAAATTAAATGAATAATTCACGTCGAGGATCTTTTCAGGTTTAGAGTTTTAGAGAATTAGAACATAACTATTACATCTTAAAAGATTACAAAGTAGACACTTCTACTAAGTCTCCATAAAATAAAAACTCTTAAAAAGAAAGATGTCTAGATTCCATGTTTTAGATAGCATGAAATTCCCTTGATCCCATCCTTGACCTTATTCCACTTTAAGTCCTGTGAAAAACATTTCAAAAAACTTGGGGTGAGCATAAAAAGCTCAGTAAGGGATACAGAAAGAATGAAAACTGTTAGTTTTTCAAAATCAAGTAAACCATGTATACTCTATCAAAGTAATACCTTCACCTTCATGAAGTAGTAAAAACTTTTCACTGAATAAAGTATCATTACTTACCTTTTTGTAACCAAAGGATTACCATAAAACCCATATAAAGAACACCTAGAATATATAAAGGTAACTTGGGACATAAACATACTTAAGTGGAATAACCATACCGTTGACTTCCACACATATCACTTAATGGAATAGCCATACGGCCAATTTCCATACATACTTAATGGAATAGCCATACGTCCGACTTCCATACCCAATGCATTGGAGGTTATAACGTAACCACCCGTCCTGGTATTCGCGGCACCACCCATCATATGGTTTATAACGTAACCACCCGTTAAAATGTCCAAGTACCAATATAAAATCGTAAAACATAAAACCAATATAAAGGAATGATAACATTTCCACATTTCAATCACAATATATCATAAATATATTGACATAATAGAATCCTTTTTCAAAACCATTTTCAATACCAAAATACATAAAAGAGTATATGGTATTTATTTTATTCTAAAAACAATACGGCTTGTTGAGGAAGCCAAAGACCAAATAATACTCGCGGCGGCGGAAAAAGTCGTTGTCACCGCGTATGTTAAAAAAACAATCCTTTTTGTCGTTTAGTAAAACGCTTCATAGAAAAAGATTCCTTTTGTATAAAAGTAAAAGTCTAAGGGTTTATACACCGTATAAAAGAAAGTTGTGTATAAAACGAAATATGCCTCAATGAAAGGAGATTGAGACGAAGTCCCTTACCTCAGGTCCAACATGACTCGATCGTTCTTTAACGTCCTGAATAATAAACTTGAGTTAATTTATACTTGATTAAGAACCTTTTTAAAGTTCATTATTTATTTTATATCACTTATTTCCATGTTATAAACATTATGTAACCATTTAAGTTAATAATGTTTGTTTTGTCAATATTTGGTTCTTAAGTCAAAAGTTGACTTCTTACAATTACATGTTGTTCGTGTGGTCAAAAGATCTTTATATCCAGAATGAAATTCCTGATTTGGATATCATATATATCATATATATCCAGTATATACATGTATTTATAATATTACATAATCATTTAGAGGTAAGAAATGAAATGCACCGTTCATGGAGACGGTAAGCCGTACGTACGCATGAACGCTACTTTCATTTCTCTGTCATATTAATGGAATTAAAACTAAAAATGAGGTAGGTATATTTTAATTCCAGAATTATATTCATCATTTAGATATATAATTAATTATACATATCCATTATATACATGTACTTTTAATAGTACATTACATTTGGGGATATGAAATGAAATGCACCGTTCATGGAGACGGTAAGCCGTACGTACGCATGAACGCTACTTTCATTTCTATCTCATACTTTAATGGAAAGAAATAATAATGATATAGAGGTATATTATAATTACAGAATAACATCATATAT
Organism: Viscum album; assembly: GCA_963277665.1. Taxonomy (NCBI): domain Eukaryota; kingdom Viridiplantae; phylum Streptophyta; class Magnoliopsida; order Santalales; family Viscaceae; genus Viscum; species Viscum album. The sequence goes on from OY728156.1 coordinate 1,029,224,893, forward strand.
AATAACTTTAAATCCATCCTTTACACGTCCCACATATGGCATTAACGAATCACATCACTTTTAGGGGGCGGTAGTCCGCACTTCCTTAAATGAAGATATCGTGTTTACCCATAATGGAAACCATAAAGGTATGCCAAAAATGAAAAATACAGAAGCTTAAAGAAAACATAAACATATTATATATCATATATAAAAATAGTGACATCATAATGGCCACCCTTGAAGGTGTTAAATGAGTATTGAACAATCATCGTTTCGGGAGGCAGAATTTCGCCATCCACGGAAACCGTATGTTCATTAACCATTTGATGTAGTTGTGTGAGAGTGTAGCTCAAATAAATATTATAACAACATCCTAGTATATTGAAGATACTGTTGTTGTTACAAAATAAGTAAATAAAAAGAGTTTAGAGGGTTGGAGAAGCAAAATAAAACAAATGAACAAGAGAGAATGAATTACCTTTAAAAGTGTAACTCCCTTTTGATTTGAGCCTAAAGGCTTCCTTTGAAAGGATTATTCCCAAAAGGAATCCTCTAGGATGAGTAGAGGTATGTGGAGAGAGTAATTGGGCAGGGGTTGGCCGAGCCAAAGGCTTGAGAAGTGTGTGAAATGTGGTAGAGGTGGGGGCCTTTTATAAGAGGAGATGAGGGGCACTTTTGGAAAGTAAAGAAATATTACTTTATTTGAAAATGTGTTTCGGTTTTAAAAGGTCCCACATTGATATAATTTGTGTATAAGGTGATAAGGGTTCTAAATCCACTCATCCAATTGGTTTTGGCCATGTGTAGGTTTTATATTTTTCATTATCTTTCCTCTTTATTTAAATTGTCAAATAATGATGTCATCTCTGCATCATTATTATGTCATAAATAATTTAATTTATTTAATCTCTAAAAATTATAAAAAAACTAATATGATGTAGGAAATCTTTTTATATTTCCAATGACTATTTATAATCAAAATTTGGACTTGTATAACCCCACTCAAAAATTATTTTAGTAAAACAATTTATGTTAGTGTCATTTTCACATTAACATTAAATAAAAGTATATTAATGTCATTTTCCAACTAATGTGGCTCCATGGGGTCCCCAAGTTGTCCCATGGCTTGTCGTGGTCGGCCATGACACAACCAATAGGTGTAGGACAAGTGTCATGGTGTTTTCACATTCTTATAATACCATTTTTACCCTAAACTGCACTAATTACCACTAATCGCAATTAATGAAAAAAAGTTACTATTCACCAAAAAATTATTTTAATGTCATTGAACCAAATTTTACTTCTTAATGACAACCATGTATGTCGGATTTTCAAAATTCAATACACATTAGTGGTAAACTTTCATTTAACTGAAAAATCAGTTTGCTTGATTACCACTTAGTGGTTTCACTATTCATCAAAAATTGAAGTTTTTCAGAAAATTACCAAAAATTCACCCTAAGCTATATTTGATATTCCAAATTCAAAAATGAAGTACATTTTAAAAAATTCAAAAAATATAGGTCACATTAATTAATTTAATAATTAATTCCCGCTGTCATGACAAATAGCGTGTTTTTGTGAAACAATAAGTATCAAAAGATTGACACCAGTTTAAGTCCAATTTCAAAGTGAAATTGATTCCAATGACCACCATTGGATTAACTGGTAAAAATATTTTCTAATTTCACTTTAAAACCAATTAAAATAATAATCTAATCATATAAATAATTTAGATTAAAAAAAGGTTTTGAATTAAAATACAACATTTTACACTATTCATTAAAAAAATGAACTTTATCAGAAAGGTACCAAAAATTTACACAAAGTAAATTTTGATGTCCCGATTCTGAAGAAGAGTTATATTTGGTCCAAAATAAATTATAAGAGTGATCAAAACTATATTTAATGATGGTTCACCATTAAAAGGTTATAAGTGAACCTTTAGTGAAAATTAAGGTATATATGCCTAAAATTGAACTCTTTCCGTATTTTAAGCCTTTATCTTTTATTGGGTAAATGTAAAAACATTTAAAAACATATCTAATCATATTTTAGTTATTTCTATCCATTACCTCCAGTACAACGGCTACTTGTTAACTAACATTTAAAATAATATTATTTTATTACTTGTGTGCAACGTAAGTTTTCAAAGAAACTCACCGTTGCGTACCAAGTACGCTATTGAACGTAGAAACCCCTTTTAATTAAAATTAATATTTAATTCGTAAATATTAATAAATATGATAATTCTTCATTCTTTATTTACTTGGGATGTTACATCCTTCCCCCCTTTTGGGAATTGCGTCCTCGCAATTTTATTCACTTATCAAAATAAGTGGGGGTATTTATCCCTCATAGCATTTTCAGATAACCATGTTGCCTCTTCAATCACATGGTTTTTCCACAAAACCATTACCTGATAAATCACCTTATTCCGTAACACTTTCTCCCTGTGGTCAAGAATCTGGACCGGTTGTTCCTCATAAGATAGGTTCTCTTCCAGCTGAACTACCTCTGGACTCAACACATGAGATGGATCTGGCATATACTTTCTCAACATTGAAATATGAAAAACATTGTGTACCTGAGATAAACTCGGAGGTAAAGACACTCGGTATGCAACTGATCCAACTCTCTCCAGAATTTCATATGGTCCAATAAATGTTGGACTCAGCTTTCCTTTCTTACCAAATCTCACCACACTTTTCCAAGGAGAAACTTTGATAAAAACATGATCAACTACCTCGAAAGATAGCTCCTTCCTCCGGTTATCCGCATAACTCTTCTTCCTGCTCTGAGCTGTTCTCATGTGCTTCTGAATCAACTGAACTTTTCTACCATATCTTCTACCAATTCTGGTCCCATCAGCTTCCTTTCACCCACTTCATTCCAAAATGCTGGAGTTCGACACCGCTTCCCATATAATTCCTCAAATAGTGTCATCTGTATACTGGAATGAAAACTGCTATTATAAGAAAACTCAACCAAAGAAAGATGTTGGTCCCAACATCCCTGATAATCCATAGAACAAGCTCGTAGCATATCCTCCAAGGTATGAATTGTTCGTTATGACTGCCCATCTGATTGAGGATGAAAAGCTGTACTAAAATTTAATTCAGTACCCAACGACTTCTGAAGGCCTTTCCAAAAGTTAGAAGTAAACATGGGATCACGATCCGATACAATGGAGATAGGAACTCCATGTAACCTAACTATCTCTTTAAGATAAAAACGGGAAAGTTGATCTAGAGAGAATGTATCTCGTATAGAAAGTAAAAGAGAAGATTTAGTCAAGCGATCAACAATAACCCAAATTGCATTATTACCTCGAGATGTCCTCGGTAATCCCACAACACAATCCATGGATATGTTTTCCCATTTCCACTCTGGAACTGGTAAAGGCTGAAGCATCCCTTTCGGTAATTGCCACTCTGCTTTAACCTGTTGACATGTCAAACACTTCACAGTAAAATCAGCAATGTCTCTTTTCATTCCATCCCACTAGTAATACTCCCGCAGATCTCTATACATCTTCGTACTGCCCGGATGAACTGAAAACGGGGAACTATGAGCCTCACATAACAACTCATTCTTCAACTGTGAATCACAAGGCACACATAACCACTTCCCAAACCTCAAAACACAAACACAAACTTATCCAAGAACTCATGGAAAATTTTATTCATAAGGTCCATGAATACAGCAGGTGCATTGGTTAACCCAAAAGGCATAACTACAAATTCATAATGGCCATATCTAGTACGGAACGTAGTCTTCGGAACGTCTGCTTCTTTTACTTTCAACTGATGGTACCCCGACCTCAAGTCAATCTTTGAAAAATACTGAGCTCCCTGGAGCTGATACCACTTCATTCGATGGCCCAACATCTGCTGAAGTTGTTGCAAAGGATTTTACCACCCCTTTCTGCTTGTATTCTGGCTACATTCTCCCAGTTGAGTTCTTCGTTGGACACTTGTTTGCATAATGACCCATTTCATTACACTTAAAACATCTTACCGTTGGCTTTTCATTGCCTACTTGATCATCTTCCTTACAATTGCGAGCAATATGAACAGACTTACCACACCGAAAGAACTTACCAGACATGGATAAACATTCTCCAGGATGCATTTTACCACACTTCTCACAGGATGGATATTTGGTTTTCTTACCTCCTTGCTTCTTTGATGAATTCTTCCCCTTTGCCTGCCAACTAGATCTCTTATTCTGTTGTTTGTCATAGAACACCTGATCATCGGCAAACTCCATTTCCACCTTCTCCGCACATCGAACAAGTTTTTCATAACTTTTGAACTCACGAGAAGCTAATGCCCTTCGATATTTTGGCTTTAATCCTGAGTAAAAACGATTTATTTTACTATCAAGATCTCGTATGAAGTTTGGAGCATACCTTGCCAATCGAGTGAACTGTTCTTCATAAGTAGCCACTGAATCATCTTCCTGCCTCAATTCTAGAAACTGTTTTTCCATCCTAAGTCGAATAACCTTAGGAAAATACTTCTCAAGAAACATACCTTTGAATTCGTCCCAGTGAAGATCCTCAATCTCATCACTATCCCTTTTATTTTTCACCATCGACCACCACTGATCAGCTTCACCTTCAAAACGGTAAACAGCAAGACTAACCTTTTGATGTTCTTAATACCCCACGACATCAAAAATCTTCTCCAGTGCTTTAATCCACCCTTCAGCTTGCACAGGGTCAGATGATCCACTGAATGATGGGGGATGTTGCCTCATGAAATGTTCCACCACTGACATGTTCCTCTGCGGTTGATCTGGCTGATCTCGTGCATGAATACCACCACCATTTATAGCCTGAGTCAATTGTGCCATCACTGCAACAAACTGTTCAGTTCCGATTCCGACCATCTCAGGTTGCTGATTTGGAAGGTTATCTTCCTCCTGATGTCGTCCCAACATAGCTGCTTTGTTTCCTCTGCGGAAAACCATTATGAACAAACATGTCTTAGATGAAGCAACATGGTAATCCGTAAATGCTATATCATTTCAATCATATTATAATTTAACACTTTTCTAACTCCTAAAGTTGTCTAAACCGACCTCTGATACCAACTATAAGGCCCCAGCCTTAAACCTTACTAAATATTGAATTAAATGAATAATTCACATCGAGGATCTTTTCAGGTTTAGAGTTTTAGAGAATTAGAACATAACTACTACATCTTTGAAGATTACAAAGTAGACACTTATACTAAGTCTCCATAAAATAAAAACTCTTAAAAAGAAAGATGTCTAGATTCCATGTTTTAGATAGCATGAAATTCCCTTGATCCCATCCTTTACCTTATTCCACTTTAAGTCCTGTGAAAAACATTTCGAAAAACTTGGGGTGAGCATAAAAAGCTCAGTAAGGGATACACAAAGAATGAAAACTGTTAGTTTTTCAAAATCAAGTAAACCATGTACACTCTATCAAAGTAATACCTTCACCTTCATGAAGTAGTAAAACATTTTCACTGAATAAAGTATCATTACATACCTTTTTGTAACCAAAGGATTACCATAAAACCCATATAATGAACACCTAGAATATATAAAGGTAACTTGGGACATAAACATACTTAAGTGGAATAACCATACAGTTGACTTCCACACATATCACTTAATGGAATAGCCATACAGCCAATTTCCATAAATACATAATGGAATAGCCATACGGCCGAATTCCATACCCAATGCATTGGAGGTTATAATGTAACCACCCATCCTGGTATTCACGGCACCACCCGTCATATGGTTTATAACGTAACCACCCGTTAAAATGTCCAAGTACCAATATAAAATCATAAAACATAAAACCAATATAAAGGAATGATAACATTTCCACATTTCAATCACAATATATCATAAATATATTGACATAATAGAATCCTTTTTCAAAACCATTTTCAATACCAAAATACATAAAATAGTATATGGTATTTATTTTATTCTAAAAACAATACGGCTTGTTGAGGAAGCGAAAGACCAAATAATACTCGCGGCGGCGGAAAAAGTCGTTGTCACCGCGTACGTTAAAAAAACATTCCTTTTTGTCGTTTAGTAAAACGCTTCGTAGAAAAAGATTAATTTTGTATAAAAGTAAAAGTCAAAGGGTTTATACACCGTATAAAAGAAAGTTGTGTATAAAACAAAATATGCCTCAATGAAAGGAGATTGAGACGAAGTCCCTTACCTCAGGTCCGACTTGACTCGATCGTTCTTTAACGTCCTAAATAATAAACTTGATTTAATTTATACTTGATTAAGAACCTTTTTAAAGTTCATTATTCCTTTTATATCACTTATTTACATGTTATAAACATTATGTAACCATTTAAGTTAATAATGATTGTTTTGTCAATATTTGGTTCTTAAGTCGAAAGTTGACTTCTTACAATTACATGTTGTTCATGTGGTCAAAAGATCTTTATATGCAGAATGAAATTCCTGATTTGGATATCATATATATCATATATATCCAGTATATACATGTATTTATAATATTACATAATCACTTAGAGGTAAGAAATGAAATGCACCGTTCATGGAGACGGTAAGTCGTACGTACGCGTGAACGCTACTTTCATTTCTTTGTCATATTAATGGAATTAAAACTAAATGAGAGGTATGTATATTTTAATTCCAGAATTATATTAATCATTTAGATATATCATTAATTATATATATCCATTATATACATGTACTTTTAATAGTACATTACATTTGGGGATAAGAAATGAAATTCACCGTTCATGGAGACGGTAAGCCGTACGTACGCATGAACGCTACTTTCATTTCTATATCATACTTTAATGGAAAGAAATAATAATGATATAGAGGTATATTGTAATTACAGAATAACATCATATATAATAACTTTAAATCCATCCTTTACACGTCCCACATATGGCATTAACGAATCACATCACTATTAGGGGGCGGTAGTCCACACTTCCTTAAATGAAGATATCGTGTTTACCCATAATGGAAACCATAAAGGTATTCCAAAAATGAAAAATACAGAAGCTTAAATAAAACATAAACATATTATATATCATATATAAATATAGTGACATCATAATGGCCACCCTTGAAGGTGTTAAATGAGTATTGAACAATCATCGTTTCGGGAGGCAGAATTTCGCCATCCACGGAAACCGTATGTTCTATAACCATTTGATGTAGTTGTGTGAGAGTGTAGCTCAAATAAATATTATAACAACATCCTAGAATATTTAAGATACTGTTGTTGTAACAAAATAAGTAAATAAAAAGAGTTTAGAGGTTTGGAGAAGCAAAATAAAACAAATGAACAAGAGAGAATGAATTGCCTTTAAAAGTGTAACTCCCTTTTGATTTGAGCCTAAAGGCTTCCTTTGAAAGGATTCTGCCCAGAGAGAATCCTCTAGGGTGAGGAGAGGGATGTGTAGAGAGTAATTGTGCAGGGTTTGGCCGAGCAAAAGGCATGAGAAGTGTGTGAAATGGGGTAGAGGTGGGGGCCTTTTATAAGAGGAGAGGAGGGGCACTTTTGGAAAGTAAAGAAATATTACTTTATTTGAAAAAAATTTTCGGATTTAAAAGGTCCCACATTGATATAATTTGTGTGTAAGGTGATAAGGGTTCGAAATCCACTCATCCAATTGGTTTTGGACATTTGTAGGTTTTAGATTTTTCATTATCTTTCCATTTTATTTAAATTGTCAAATAATGATGTCATCGCTCCATCATTATTATGTCATAAATAATTTAATTTATTTAATGTCTAAAAATTATAAAAAAAATACTATGATGTAGGAAATATTTTTATCTTTCCAATGACTATTTATAATCAAAATTTGGACTTGTATAACCCCACTCAAAAATTATTTTAGTAAAACAATTTATGTTAGTGTCATTTTCACTTTAACATTAAATAAAAGTATATTAATGTCATTTTCCAACTAAAGTGGCTCCATGGGGTCCCCAAGATGGCCCATGGCTTTTCTTGGTCGGCCATGACACAACCAATAGGTGTAGGACAACTGTCATGGTGTTTTCACATTCTTATAATACCATTTTTACCTTAAACTACACTAATTACCACTAATCACGATTAATGAAAAAAAGTTACTATTCACCAAAAAATTATTTTAATATCATTGAACCACATTTTACTTCTTAATGACAACCATGTATGTCGGATTTTCAAAATTCAATACACATTAGTGGTAAACTTTCATTTAACTGAAAAATCAGTTTGCATGATTACCACTTAGTGGTTTCACTATTCATCAAAAATTGAAGTTTTTCAGAAAATTACCAAAAATTCACCCTAAGATATATTTGATATTACGAATTCAAAAATGAAGTCCATTTTACAAAATTCAAAACATATAGGTCACATTAATTAATTTAATAATTAATTCCCACTGTCATGACAAATTGCGTGTTTTTGTGAAACAATAAGTATCAAAAGATTGACACCAGTTTAAGTCCAATTTCAAAGTGAAATTGATTCCAATGACCACCATTGGATTAACTGGTAAAAATATTTTATAATTTCACTTTAAAACCAATTAAAATAATAATCTAGTCATATAAATAATTTATATTAAAAAGAGGTTTTGAATTAAAATACAACATTTTACACTATTCATAAAAAAAATGAACTTTATCAGAAAGGTACCAAAAATTTACACAAAGTAAATTTTGATGTCCCGATTCTAATGAAGAGTTATATTTGGTCCAAAATAAATTATAAGAGTGATAAAAACTATATTTAATGACTTTTCACCATTAAAAGATGATAAGTGAACCTTTAGTGAAAATTAAAGTATATATGCCTAAAATTGAACTCTTTCTGTATTTTAAGCCTTTATCTTTTATTGGGTAAATGTAAAAACATTTAAAAACATATCTAATCATATTTTAGTTATTTCTATCCATTCCCACCAGTGCAACGGCTACTTGTTAACTAACATTTAAAATAATATTATTTTATTACTTGTGTGCAACGTAAGTTTTCAAAGAAACTCACTGTTGCGTACCAAGTACACTATTGAACGTAGAAACCCCTATTAATTAAAATTAATATTTAATTCGTAAATATTAATAAATATGAAAATTCTATATTCTTTATTTACTTGGGATGTTACAGGCCAAGATTTTTATTCGTAAAAGGTGATATTCTTCATAAATAAAATTTAACCATGAAAAACTCACTACAAAAAAGTCATTACAAAAATTCGAGTTTGAAAAACATGAGTACGAGAAATTTTCATGACGAGAATTCTGAGTACGGAAAACACTTATTACAAAGGTCCCAGTTCCGAAAAATCCCATTATGAAAATTTAACGACGGAAGAATTCCATTATGGAAATTTTAGTTTTGAAAATTTCCATTTACGAAAGTTTATGGTCTGAAAAATTTCATTATGGAAATTTTAGTCCCAAAAATTTCCATTAGGAATGTTTTAGTTCCGAAAACATCATTTCGAAAATTTCCAGTTTGAAATTTTCATTACAAAAATATCAGTAAATAAAATTTGAAAAACTCATTACGAAAAATTTTGTTACAAAAGTATTAATAACTACGTATGAACATTTTGATTATAAATGATTGAAAAACTGACTTCGAAAATTTTGATTACAAAAGCTTGAAAATATGACAATGAAAATTTTGATTACAAAAGCTAGGAAATGTACTCCCCCTATGAAAATGAGTGTATTAATATAAGGAGAGTGGTTAAACAAGAAGTTAATGAAGAAGGATTATCTCATGGTTATCATTCCTAACTTCTGTTTAATGTATTCAAATCTATCGGAGGGTAAAGATTTTGTGAAAATGTCAGCAAGTTGATCTTGCATTCCGATAAATTGAAGAATACTATCTCCTTTTGTGTGTTTGATCTCTAAGAAAGTGATGCCTAATATCTATGTTCTTTGCACGAGAGTGATGTATATGATTTTTCCTACGGGAAATGGTACTTGTGTTATCACACAAAATTTGAGTCTTAGTAAAACTCAAGCCATAGTATGTGAGTGTGTGTCGCATCCACAGCACTTGAGCACAACAATTTCCAGCTGCTATATATTCAACTTCAGCAGTGGAGAGTGATACTGAGTGTTGCTTCTTGCAGGACCAAGAAACCAAAGAATCTCATAGGAAATGAAAAGTTATAGATGTACTCTTTATATCTATTCTACACCCATCAAAGTCATCATATGAAAAACTATTTAATATAAAATAATTTCTAGAAGTATAAAATAATCCTAAATCTATTGTTCCTTTTATGTAGAAAAAAATTATTTTCAATCCATTTAAGTGAGATTCCTTAGGATTGGACTAATATCTGGCACATAATCATACTGAAAACATTATGTTTGGACGACTAGCTTTCAAGTATAGTAGGATTTCTATCATACCTCTAAAATATGATTGATCTACAAGTTTCCTAGCATCATCAAGATAAAGTGCGTTTGAGGTACCAATGGGAGTACTAATAATTTTAGTGTTGTAAAATCCATAATATTTAAGATGATATTTAATATACATATGTTGAGATATATAAGTTCCTTCTGGTTTTTGAGAAATTTGAAAACCAAGGAAAAATGTTAACTCACCCATCATACTCAATTCAAACTCAGATTTCATTAGATCCCCAATGGAATTAGTTAAAGATTTCTAGGTTGAACCAAATATAATGTCATAAACATAAATTTAAACAATTAAAACGTTTTTCTTGTCTTTATTTATAAAAAGGGTTGGATATGCATTTCCCTTAACATAGTTATTTTGAAACAAAAATCCTATAATTCTATCATACCATGCTCGTGGGGCTTGATTAACGCCATACAATGCTTTGGTAAGTCTAAAAACATGATGAAGATATTTTGTGCCTTCAAAGCCAAGATGTTGTTCAAAAAAATCCTCTTGAACATAACCGTTAAGAAATGCACATTTCACATCCATTTGAAAATGTTTAAAATTGAAGAATACTACAAAAGAAAGTAAGATACGAATAGATTCAAGTCTAGCTACTGGAGCATAGGTTTATTCATAGTCTATTCCTTCTTATTAATTATAGCCTTTAACAACTTTCCTATATTTATTTATAACAATGACTCCATTTTCATCACACTTATTTTGGAAGACCCATTTTACTCCAATAACAGAATCTTCCTTAGATCTTTCAACCAAGGTCCAGACATTTTTCCTTTAGAATTCATTTAGTTCATCTTGCATGGCTTTTATCCAATAATCATAACCTAAAGCTTCATCAGTGATTTTTGGTTTTAATTGGGAAAGAAATGATAGATGTTCTACTTCATTTCATAAGGAGTATCTAGTCCTTATAGATTGATTGACATCACCAATGTTGATATCACTGGGATGATTCTTAAGAAACGACTAGTTTGGGTTTTGTAAAACTTGTTCATCAACAGAGGGTAGGAAATCTTCGAGGGTAAATGTTTCAGAAGTATATTCTTGAAAATTTTCCTTGTCAGAAGGATTTTCCATCAAAGGATGATAATAAGTTATTGAAAACACATCTGAAGATGTAGGTTGGGGTTGTTTGAAAACAAAGGGATCAGTTTCATCAAATTTTACATGAATTGTTTCTTCAACTGTGCAAGTGTTTTTGTTTAAAACTCTATAAGCCATAGAATTTGTTGACTACCCTAAGAAAAATCCTTCATCACATTTTGGTGCAAATTTTTGTAGGTTATCTTTAGAATTTAGAATGAATACTTCTCAACCAAAAACCTTCCAGTCGGAAATTCTTGGTTTTCTACCATTCCAAAACTCATAAGGAGTTTAATTAAGAAAAGGTCTAATCAAAACTCGATTTATAGTATAACAAGAAGTACTTGCAGGTTCCACCCAAAAATGTTTGGCTACGGAATACTCACTAAACATGGTTCTTTTTATCTCTTGAGGAATTATATTTATTCTTTCAACAACTCCATTTTTTAGGTGTTCTATGTGCTGAGAAGTTGTCAGTAATACCTTTCCTACAAAAAAAAGTTTCAAAATCAGAAATTTGAAATTCTCCTCCATGATCACTATGAGTAGTTTTTAGTAGCTGATTTTTCTCATTTTTAATTTCGAATCTAAAACATTTTAAATAAGAAAAATCTTCATACTTCATTGCTAGAAAATAGACCCATGTAAATCTTGTGTAATCATCAACTAGAACAAACACATAGTATTTGCCTCTAATGCTACCAGTTTGTGTTAGACCAAATAGATCCATGTGCACCAACTATAACACATCAGTTGTTGAGACTTCACAGATTGATTTAAAACTAGGTTGATGTTTCTTTCCATATTGACAAGGATCACAATCTTTATAAGAATCAAATATAAGCTTCGGTAGATCCTTAACTAATCCTTTTATTAGAGAGTTTTCATAAGTTCCTATGGTTACATTGTCCTAACCTTCTATACCATAACCAAGAATGATCCTCCATTGCATTTAGGAAAGGTATGTCTTAGCTCCTACGGTCTTCTATGTTCAAAGTGTCAACATTCTATTGCATATGGTAAGAGTGAATAAACTCTTCCATGGAATTGTGAACTAATCATTTATCATTACTAAAATTCACAAGGTATCCTTCATCTCATAACTGACATATGCTAATGTGGTAGTGCTTATGAACCTTAACAAACAAAATGTTTGAAATAAAAGTTTTTCCAAGAAGAACAATATTACCTATACCAACAATTTCTCCTTGAGCTTTATCTCTGAAAGTTACTTTTCCTCCTTTCGTCTTGATAATCTTTTCAAAATAGTTTTTGTTACCAGTCATATGTTGGGAACATCCACTATCCGTGTACCATGTATTTTTGTTGGTACATCTTTTATCTTCTTGAAAATAAGAAAAGAATTAGAATTTCAGAATCCAAACTTGTTTGGATATGAGATTTTCATATAACAAAATTTTGGGGACCCAAATCTTCTTAGAAAAGTATACCTTATGAAAACCTAAATATTGGGTTTTGTTTAAATAACCATTCATTTCCTAATGACCACCACATTGACACTTATTACAAAATGGGCCACTTTGAGGTACATATTAATTGTTACTAAAAGTTGGTTTTGCATGCATATAACTAAATCCAAATTTTTTTAAAGGTTGTATTTGTGAATACATCTTTAACTAATCTAAAGTTTAAAAAACACTTATTTAAGGAAAATATTTCGGACTTGAGTTTTATAACCATGTTTTTATCTTCAAAATCATTAGATTTGGAACAAGAGATAGGCCCGATAACATTTTTCTTAGAAATTAATTTTTCTATATCTTTTGAAATTTTGTTCTTCTCATAACATACTTACTCACAATTTTTTGAAACACTTATAAAATCATCATTTTTCTTATCAAGATCTTTAGAAAGATATGATATTTCCATAGTAATAATAGTATTTCTAGAGTTTTCCTTATCATGTTTTTTAGTGTGTTTTAAATTATCAATCTCAAGAAGTTCAGCAAACCAAGAAACTTCTTCATAGGTTGGTAATGTATTTTCCTCATCAGAATAGGAGTATTAATCTGAAGAGTTATAATATTTACAACCATTATAATTCAAATAAACATTGGTCAATGATCCAACGTTGTGTACCATAGCCATAAATCAATGATTGTTAATAGCTAATCTGGTTATAAGACCATGATTCTTCTATCTATAAGATTCAAAATTAGAAGATTCATCTAATGAGTCACCAATACTGGCACTCCAGGTGTCATTAGCTTTCAGAACATTCTTAGATTTGGACTTGTAGTAATTCATTCTATTCCTTCAGAATGAATTTCTTTTCATTCTTTCTTCTTGATAAAAGGACTATCAGGTCTTATTGGTCCATCTCTCATGAATTCATATCATGTGGCTTCTAAATTTTTCTTATCTTTCCTTTCCTTATTCTTATACTTGGATTGGAAATTCTATTGTCCAGCTATCTTGTTTATCCTTCAAGACAGATTTCCTAACACATTATCTGAGACATCACTCTCACTAGATTCATATTGGATAACAACCTTCTTAGATTTGGATCTAGTTACTCTCTTAGGAGTCTTAGTTTTCTTGTGATTTTTTGTTGTAGTAAAAGAAACAGTACCATTTCCCATTCTTCTTTTTGATGTTGTCAGCATCTATTTTCATTCCTGATTAATGTTAGAGAAGAGTTCCAAACAGCTCATCCAAGGAAATTTTAGTAACCTTCCAGTTCTCATCAATAGTAGTTCTCTTTGATTCCCACTCATTGGGCATTATATCAATGATCCTGTCAACAAGAGCTTCATTATCTAGACCTTTCTCTCCCATATATTTTAATCTATTCACGATTGTCATAAATCATTGTTGCACCTTACAAATGGGTTCTCCATAAGGAATGTTAAAAATCATGATACTCAGCTCTAAGCATGGCTCTTATGGTCATAATCACTTTGGATGTACCAAAACATGTATCATCAAGTTTCTTCTATATACAGCTAGTTTCCTCATAAGAATAAATTTGGATATATATGTTCCTCATCATTGAACAATGTAAAGTGTTGCATACCTTATAGTAGAGTAGATAATAATGCTTTTCTTGGTTTGTGAAAGTACTAACTTCCTTATCAGGAATTTGATAACCTCCAGTAAGCATAATAAAATTTTCTAATCCAGTATTGATAAAAAATGTCTTCATTCGATATCTCCAATACTCATAATCATTACCATCATAAATTGGTGGTCTTGTAGGATTTAAGTTGTTGATGGAACCAACATTGATTCCTTCCATCTTAAAAACATTTTACAAAAACTTGCTAACAAGAAATGTTCAGATTCAAAGAGAATATTTCTAAGTAAGGAAAAATATAGACCAATGAAAACTGATCAAGAAAAATTTATATGTGAGTATAATTATTTCAGAGACCGTCTTTGATACCAATTGTAGGATCAAAATAATGATGTAGTTGGAAAATATACAAGAGGGGGGTGAATTGTGCACTTTAAAATTTTCCTTATACAAGGAAAGAGTTATGTTTAACAATGTTAAACTAAGAAAATTCACAACACCTCTAACTCCAATTGAAAGATTGGGAAAAAGTATGAAGTTACAAACATCTAGTTCTATACACTTGCTTAAATCTGGAAAGTGATTCTGAAAAACTGGTTCCGGAAATATGGATCCAAAAATTGAAACATAACCAAAGTTTACAAAATGAGATTCTTCCTTAAAGCATATAGAATCTAAATAACACATAGTACACTTTTAAAGAAATATAAAAGGGTTATACTTTTCTTACAATAAAAACTGAAGTGGAAAAACTTTTAACAAAAACAAGTAACAAGATAAGAAACTTTTAACCCAAAGAGAAGTGTATCCAATAACCATGGATAAAGGTCCCTTGATTTACACTTTCAAGAATGTATGTCTTAGCCACACCCAGGTAAGACCTTGATATGAAGATCAAAGTCTATGTATTTCTATCCCCACAAGACCTCAACTTCACGGTAGTTGGAACCTCTGTCTTCCTCAGCAAGGAAGCCCTCGAACTTCAAGGTAGTCGGAACCTCTGTCTTTCTATCCCCAGAATCCATCAATTGTAATCACCAACATTCGGAATCGCACGAAGAAATATAAAAAAGTAGTTCAGTTCGCATAAGGCATGAAAAGATTATCTCTCTAAATTCACATAAACAGCGTGTGGTCTCTAGAGTGATCAACTTCTTCAATTATATTGAAAACTATCAAATGAGCTCTTATTTATATGCTCGGTTGGAACGTTCATCTCCCTCCTCCAACGGTCATAGTTTCCTTAAATTTCGGAGGGACCTGCACATGTGTCACTCAACCAATGGTTAGTTAGAAACAGAATGTATGACATCGTTTTATAAAAAAACATGTGTAACTGAAGGCACGACATCGTTTTATAATGAAACGAGTGTAAGCATAAGAAAAACTGAAATTCGGAATGTAAGAAAATAATATTTTGGAGTCTATCCAGAATGGAATTCGAAGTCAATAATAAAAAGATATTCAGATTCTGTTTTGGAGGAATTTTGAACCTGAATTCTGTAGAAATCCGGAGTCTGAATTTCTAAGAAAATTCGGAGACTGGTTTCACTAGAATTCAGAACCAGAACATAAAATGTTCGGTGTTAGAGTTTATAGGAATTCATAGTCAGAACTCCTAATATTTTGGAATCTGAATTCAGAGAACTTGGATTCAGAACTTAGATACGTTCGTAATCATAATTCATAGTTGATCATCAGGAGAGTTTGTATCCTTAATTCAGAACGGAACTTCATGAGAGTTTGTATCCAGAATTCAGAGTGGAACATCATTAGAGTTCGTATCCAGAATTCGGAGTGTAACTTCATTAAAATTCCTATCCAGAATTCGAAGTAGAACTTCATTATAGTTTTTATCTTGAATTCAGAGTTGAACTTCATTACAGTTCCTATCCAGAATTCGGAGTGGAACTTCATTACAGTTCATATCCAGAATTTGGATCCTAAAATAGAATTCTTCATATCTAAATATTATATGATTCCGAGGTTTTTTTTATGAATCTGATCTTTATAATTAATAAAAATATTGATATGAACAATGAAAACATGGTAGGGATAAATTCCTTTGAATAGTAAATTTTCCTTATATAAGTAAAATATAGATTTTATTAAGTATAGGGCGTTTGTGATTTTCAAAACAAGAAGGAATGGAAAAATCCATAAGGAAAACTTAATTAACCTAACATCCTTTAAATACTTGAAAGCTTCCTAGCACTAATCAGTTCGTATGAATGTATGATCCAAATTGGTCAAAGATGTTAGAGGAGACGTAACCCGTGAGAAATTTGCCATGAACCTTTTGTAGTAGCCTGTGAGACCAAGGAAACTTCACACATCTGAAAATATATTGGGGGATGCCCAAGACAAAACTACTTCTATCATCGATGGATCCATAGATACTCCCTATTGGGACACAAAATTCCCCAAGAAATGGACTTCTTGAGCCCAAAACTCACACTTCAACAACTTCCCAAACAGCTAATGTCGATGAAGAACCCCCAAAACGGATCGTAGATGCTCTGCATGCTCCTCTTCAGATGTGGAGAACACAAGGATGTCATCGATGAAGACTACAATGAACTTGTCTAGGAACTCATGAAAAACATAATTCATCAATACCATGAACACAGCTAGAGCATTCGTCATGCTGAATGGTATTAAAATGAACTCATAATGTGCATGACAAAAACAGAAAGTAGTCTTCAGAATATCCTTATCCTTCACATGCATCTAATGATATCTTGACCGTAAGTCGATCTTTGAGAACCAACTTGCACCCTTCAGTTGATCGAATAAATCATCAATCCATGGAAGAAGATTGCAGTTCTTTATTGACACTTTTTTTACGCTACAATAATCGACACACAACCGCAAACTGTCGTCAGCCATCTTTACGAACAGAACTAGTGCACCCCATGGGGACACACTTGGTCCAACAAAACCACACTACAATAGACCATCAAGCTGTATACGCAGCTCTCGTAACTCGGAAGGGGTCATCCTATATGGATACATACAGATAGGAGACGCTCCTGGCTATAGCTCAATCCCAAACTCGATCTCTCTTCGAGGGGGTAATGCTGCAAACTCTTCTGGAAAGACATCAGGTTACTCCTCTATGACCCTAGGAAATTCCAACTATCGGACCTCTGAAAAACTCAGCATCATCTCAGTCGCCATGGAAGATAAGGATGGAACGTTCCTATGACCCATCAGAGGATCTCGCTCACCAACAAACACCACCAGCTCTCCATCTGCACCGATGAAGATGAACATCTTCCTGAAGCAATCCATGATTGCCTGCACCGAATACAACCAATCCATGCTGAGGATGAAATCATATGGTTGTATCCGTAAAAAAAGAAAATCTCCCCAAGAGCGGTGTTTCCCTAACACTAGCTCATAGTCTCTACATACTTCAAATAAGTCAGCTCGACCTCCAACTGGCGTAGTCAACGCTAAGGGCACTGTAAGCCTCTCTACCTCATGTCCCAATTAATGGACAAGGTTAGGTGATATGAATGAGTGTGTATCTCCTGAATGAAATTCGGAATACACCAAGGTAGAAAACAAGAAAATGGTACCTCGAACAACATCAGGCTTGCCTGGTGCTGGCAACGCTAGAGCAGGAATCTGACCATGACCTCCTCCACGGCCTATCTGACGCTGATGATGACCACCACCATGGCCGCACATTGCTCTCTGAGGATGGGGAGCATCATGGAGTCGTCCTTTTCCTTCCCCATCTCCGCACTGGTGATCTAATGCTGGTGCAACTAGCTACTGCTGCCTCAGTGGAAACTGCCTCAATGGAGGAACTTCGAGTGTAGTGCCTGGTGCACGATGAACTCCTTTAAGGGTCGAGCACTCCCACTGCAGATGACCATGACCACCAAAAGAAAATCAATCTCTTAATCCCTTGGCATAGGCCTGAGTGTTTCTGACTCCATAGAAACGATACGTGAAGGGATGTGACCTACCCCTAGCTGAACGGAAACTCTTTTTCCCTGAAAACCAGGATCCCCGGACCACAACCTTTCTTCGTGAGGGACCATGACGATCACCTTCTCGTGATGACCCGGTCCTGGCCAAAGTCCTCTCAACAACCTCTTTTCTCGCTAACACCTCGAAATATGTATTCAGAATAAATGGGGTGACATGACGATGGATCCTTAGACGTAAAGCCTCCTCGAAATGCCTCGCCCTGGCCTCCTCATCTGGCAACAAGTCTGAAGCATATCGTAAAAGGTTCCGGAAATGGATTCCAAACTCCCGAACAATGGAGCTCCCCTGTCAATGAGTAAGAAGCTCCTGGTGACTGGACACCTTTGCAGTCATGGAAAGAAACTCGACTCTGAACTTGTCTCGAAACTCCTCCCTTGTGATCGATGACTCTTCATGATCCCCTAGGAACAAGAACCACCAATTCCTTTCTGCTCCAAGAAGCATATTTACAGCTAAGGACACCCAGTGTTCCTTCCGAGCATGGATCGAACTGAAGTCTATCTCAACCTCCTCCAACCAGTCTTTCATGGCTATTTCTGAAATGGATCCCTCCTACTTCTGCAGACTGTGGTGCTGAAACTCTCGGTGTGACTTCTTCCAAGTGTTTCCTTCGTCAACCTCTACCCTGCAGTGACCTACTGGAACAGCCTGCTGGACATCTTCTACGCAAACCTGACAAGGACATCAACCTGGATCCATACCTGCAAAATAAAAAACCCTTAGAGATCCTAATACTGGAATATGGAAGACTCAACATTAATTAATTAATTTTTTTCCTTTACTCGTTTCATGTTAACCTATCCCAAGGTCTTCCCATTCACACACAGGCACAAAGAAGAATGATGCATGATCCTTTCCTAGGTCCTTACCATCGAACTAGTATCCCCTTGTGTAGTATCCATTGTAAACTTAATGGTTCGTACTTCAGATCATATGGGGACCTAAACGCCTATGTCTTATCCATTTTCCAGTGTTTACCGCACTTGCTAAACATGAATGACATCTTTTCCATACCAACTCATTCAACCTCACATGGGCCTAACTCCAAACTCCATCCTATCCCTCAACCAGACCTCTAATACCACACTGTCATGACCCCCTCCCCACAATGTATACCCCTCCTCATCCAAAAATGTGAAAAGGGAGATAATGTCCCCTGATTCCCGCCTCCAGTAGGCCCCGGGTTGGCGACTAGCACCGAGGGTATAATAAACACACAGATGCGAGGCATTAACCTCTAAGAGAACACATGTGGAGGAGAGAGATAATATAGATACCAACCAACTACACCTCAGAACTGAAATATAAAAGAAACCCATGTACATATATGAAATGTCATGAAAAAGTACTTCAACTGAATGGGAAAACTATAAGTACCCAAAAAAAAGGAAAACGGTTGCGACCGCAAGCCCGAACAACTCCTCCAACCACAAGCTAGTAGTAACCAGCTTGATCTCCAACCTTCTCCTAGTGACCTGAAAAATAGTTTATATATGCGTAGGGAGAGTATAACAGTATACTCAGTAGGATCCTCCCCAAAGCCTCTCATGAAAAATTAAAGAAAGCATGCTAAAGCACAGTGAACATTAGTGAAACTAAATCGTCCCCTAAGCAGGTATACTATGTTCCTAACCTAACCATGTCTACTCTCACTATGTAACACATAAAAGAATATATCATATAGAAAAGGATATCAAGGGTACCCCGCTACTACTTCCCCACAGGTTTTCCACTTTTCCCCAACAACATACGTCATGTGCATCTCTCTCCAATGGATTGCCCATATACACCTAGGCTAAGCTCCACAATCTGCACCACGTGCACCACAAGGGTTGCACATAGACACCTGGGCTAAGAACCACTCCATCCTCACAACCAATAGTAACCAGGTAGTTTCCAGAAGCCACCACAGCCTGCATAATGTGTATCATAAGTCGGTTATTATACCTCAATCCATTATGGCCCATATGCCGAGTAAGGATCATCAAGACATCACATCCTACACACATTAAACCTATAGTAGTACATAGGATACTATATCCAGAATATAAGTGTGGAAACATCACTATCCATTATAGCCATCTACACACATATATGGGGAAAACTAACTGCTGTGCTAATGGCACTAGTATCTACCAAGAGAAGAGAGAGGAGCTAAATTGGGTAGTCATCCATTCAACCCCCCATCAGAATATTGGGGAAAAAACCCCCTAGGGCTCAGAATCCATGGGGTGCCATTTTCCCTTACATATAGGGCGGAGTAGCATATAGAAAAAGAAAAAGTACAGAATATATAACTCAAAACCACACTATGGGCATAACCTAGTCATAGTCTCAACTAAATCTAACATATCTCGGGATCTGGGCTGCTATTTCTTAGACTAGGTATCCTATAATCACACAACCAATTAAAGAACTTCTTTAGGTAGCTTCATTACCTTTTTCATCAGTTCCAGTATACATTAATTAATTCTTTTCACATAAATTAACCATGAACACAACCACATTAAACTTCATTGGCATCACATTAAAAAGCAATTGTTCCTTTAAAGATTCAACATCACCTTTAAATTCCAGCATCTCAATCCCCATGGATCATCACCATTTGATCGATATTTCATTAGAGAAATTAGTTTCCCATATTCCCATGCACTCATAAAAAGAAACCTATGCTACTAAACACAAGGGGGCTCATCACGATGAGAAGATGTACTACTCTTCAAGTCTTTTCTTCCTATATCATGAGCGTAGACCCATCCTCCCTTGAGAAGCTAGACACGGAAAACACGCGGCATACCCCGCGCATCTTCACCTCCTTCAGAAGAAGGGTATGTAAGACCAGCTTCCTTGAGCAGTGGGGAAAAGTAAAGCAGATAAACATTGAATCAAAGTCACCACACATCCAAAAAACACATCAATCCCATTCCATCATCACTTGTGTCCGCCATGACACGTACATGCTTAAATCAATGAATCTCACCACTTTATTCGTCATCCGCTGCCACAACCACAATGTCTCCATGCCTCCACATATCATGACACCCTCTTAGGGTCACAACATACAACAAGATATCACAACACCCCTCCAGGGTCATAGCATAGCAAAAGCAGCAGGAAAACAATCATCACATCAAATGGGCTCTAGTCCCTTTAACAAGGAATCCAGAATTCATACGTAATGAGCACTCATGGCGTTAAAGAACAAGTCACTCAGCCTTACGAACAAGAGAGTAACTAAGAACCCTACCAGGAATTATCTTATATCAACAAACCAGTTATTTAATCCCTCTTGAATTAACATATTCAATTTGTAGGTTCCAATTCCGGGAAACCTAATCAGTAAGCTTTCACAAAAGATTTAACATGATTACTATGCCAATTTAATTAACATCTAAATAGAACAACTACAACAACAACAACAACAACAAGATTCATTTACATGACTCATTATCTTTAGCCAATTTATTATCAATTAATTTTGTATTTATGTTATTTATCATTATAAATCATTAACGAACAACTAAAAAAAGCAAGCATAGATAACACTCTATCTAGCAAAACATGAGGCAAACCGTTATCACGATACAAATCAACCACAACAAGCGATCAAACCAATTCTTTTAATCCAGTTCACGTATTTACATAGGTCAATTCCATTGTGACCCAAAGGGAAAATCATTCTAACTCTATGATTGCACATAAACAATTAGAGAAGCCACGAATCCCCTACCACAAAGGTTTTCGGGGAAACCCACAATGGTCGAAGAACGCCCAAAGAGACCAGGATGATTAACCAAGGATCATCCCTATATCTCCTCTCCTAACCCAACCAAGACCAAACATCAACACATATGTCATATATACACATATATCTACCCATAACGGGCGTAGATCTAAGATCTTGAGTGAAAAGGAGGAGTAGATCTAGGTAGATCTAAGAAACCAAACAAAAAGGACCATTTGACTCGAGAAACTGGCTTCGATTCCTGAAGAGAAGCCTCTGGATCACCTCCAAAATTCTTGGAAGAGGTTCTTCTACCTCCAAAGAAGGGTAATACTGAGTTATGGATGCTTAGGGGATTAAACGAGGTGATTAAAGGTAAAAAAAGTTAGATCCACAATTTTAGGATATAACATTAAGTGCCCGCACAGTTAGTTAACACGGTTTAACAAACAATGAGATAACCGTGCATTGGATTCTACCTCAACAACCCCTACTCGGACGGTTAGTCCCCACGTTTAGGAAAACTGTGTGCTAACTGTCCGTTAGCCACTGCCCTCAAGACCATCCTTGCACGGTTTGGCCACAAAGTTTAGGCAAACTGTGTGCCAACTGTGCGGAAGCTATTACCCTTTAACATTCCTCAAAAGTCCACCCAAACACAACCCCAAGTCACCTTGACTTCCCAGAACACCTGTAGTACCACATTTTCGCAATGGAATGGACTGGAGAGGTCCGTGCCATTACAATGCATGCCACATAAAAACACACGGTATATAGTAAAATATTGAATAACCCAAATACATTAATATAATATGATTTAACATGCATAATATCATAAATAATTTCCTCCCCATTTTCCTATAAATAATAAATTAGAAACATTCTCTATAAAATGAGGGTTACATGAAAACAGTTTCACTCTGAGTGAAATAAAAAAATACAGTTTTTCTTGTACATTCCAAGAGAAACATCATATATTAAATAGTATATTTATTGGTCGTGTGATGGAGAAATAAGAGAAAAAATTGTGAAAATAGATATGTGGGTGTGTGGGGATACTCTTCTAGAGTAAATATAGATGTATGTGGAATTATTTAAAACAAAATAATAAAGAAATTTTTTTAAACATGGGTACATAACATTGAGACATTAGGATTTATGAAGAATTCATTATAAAATCCCAACATTATTATCTGGAATAACAATCATCATGTTTTATTTCCTAGTTTCATTGTCTATAAATTATGATTTAGGGTTTTTTATATTATAGGTTTAGTTAGTGGAATTTTTTTAGGTTTTTCCATGTAAAACTGAATTCTTGGATGTAGTGATTTCCTTACATCATTGATGATATTGTTGAATCATGGTTTGGATATTGTTACACAACAGATAGAATTGATGGTTATACTAATTACATCCTAACCACTGTATAATGAATAGGAAATGTAATAGACTATAAGAAGTTAGAACCTCATGGTTATTCTAATTTCATGGTAATTACAGTGCGTAGCTAAGATGTTGTATAACCTCATTCATATCATTAGTATTTTTTTGGAATCATTTTTCCCTTCCAGCATGATCCCTCATTCATGGTTTATAGGATCACACCACTAACCAGGGAATTGAAACATTAAATATTATTTTTAATGATATGATGAAACATAGTACCTTGCCTTGCACCATAATTTTGTGCAACGGTAAACCCCAATTCCATAGTGGTGTTGGGATTGAACATTGGTGTTATGTTTCCAATTTTCCATATAAATAAATCTATTTTAATTATTAACCAACCACCATTGACTGTAATATTATCCATTTGAACATTGAATCCTCTTTGGTACTTCATTGTTTTTCGAATACCATTTCCTTATTGGATTGAAGAACAAAATGAAAATGTGGTTTTCTCTTGATTCATTGATAATTTGATTAGTTTGTGATTAATCATAAATTCTACTGTTGTGTTTATCCAGAATTTTGGTTGAACCATTTTCAATTCCTAATAAACATGGCTCATCATGGCTTATTAGTTTCACATGGTTGTTTATATTATATGTTTTCAATGTAGGTGGTTTCAGGATTGAACACTAATTGACAAATCATACATACCTATACTTTAAATTTGAATTATATAACGGTAGGAATGTATGATTTATGGATCTATCATGGAACTGGTTTTGAAATTTATGTTAAAATGGAATTATAAATTATTTAATTAAATATGTTTGTTATGGGAATCTTTTATGAAATGGATTAAACAATTATTATTTCTAATGAGAATGGTTTTAATGATTGATTTGTATGATTTCAATGATAATGTTCCCATTGAGTGACTATGTCATCATATAGTCAAATTTTAATTAATCTAAAGTATGTACCAACACTAAGGATCAATTATTTAACAATGGAAAAAATTTCTAATCTAATGTGTCTACTATTTTCATATATTGTGGAAATGAGCCACACTCAAGACTGAACTCTTACCTACTAATCATATTTTTCTAGGGTAATGTGCACACCAGGTCGACTACTAGTCATAATCATGTTGTCAATATCCCCAAAAACTAAGTGCTAATTTTTTTAAATGGATTTAATTATTTACTTATAATCATTTTAATGTATGTTAGGTAGGATTTATAGTAAATGATTTGAATAAAATTACTTTGGTAATTTATAACTAACTATAAAAAATTATCGATTTCTCAATGTTTTGTATTAAATTTTTTTAGTATTGTATCTCATGTGTGATTTATATTTTCATGATAATTATTGGTTTATTTTACAAAGTACTCTTATAAAACACATGGTAGGATCCTTCTGGGATCTTTAGTTCATATGCCACAAACACCTTTGGGAGTACATATATCTTATTTAATCTAATTTGGGTAAGTGAAAGGATTCGTATAGCGGAATTGAGTTTGTTAGTTTGTAGTTTTTTAGATTCTTTAGGTGAATTTATGTCACATGGATTTGGGAAATAGTAGGTTATTTTGTTATTTGGTTGTCTTGTGTAACTTGGAACAACTATTTCATTATGATTGTTTCTTTTTAATGTTCTCCAATTTTTGTATAAAAATATTATTCCATGCACTTATCTTTTAATTACAGGTTATTTATAGTGAAATGTTTTCCTTCAATACTACATGATTCCTAAGAACTATTCTATTTTCCATGGGAAATGAGAATTCAGTCCAGAAAATGTCAAGACCAATTTAGGTTATAGATGGTGGGGTAATCAAAGTTTGTTAAAGAAAAAGTTTATTCAAATATAGGTTTTAAAGTTTCCGTTTTTTGTATGAAAACTAATATTTTTTTTCTAGATAGAAGATACGAATTTTTGGGACATAAGGGTTATCATTTTGGTGAGTTCATAGCCAACCCTCATAATGATCTGACATATGTTAACATATGGGTTTTAAATATTTTCCTTTTAGGATTAAGAGTGTCATAATCATAACATATAATTTTACTTATCTCTTGATAAATCAAGTTGAATTTTATTAATTGAAACTACAATATTTTATTTGATCTCATGTTATTATGTCTCTTTTCCTTTTAATCTATGGTACTGTGCCCCCAAAAACACTATCTGCTCTTACTGGATAGGGTGTTTCTAATGAAGAATGATATTTAAACCATCTTATTGATCACGATATAGTGTAATTAGTTCAATGAAAAGTTTGAGTTGTGGACTAAGTTGTGGAACCTACACATTTTCATGCTATAAAGGTGTAATATCGAAGAGAATATGATAGGTATAAATAAATGAAATTTCCTTATAATTAACCCAGATGATTCATTAGGATGAATAAACCCTAGGATATGAAATATTAGTCATAAAATATTGAGAGACATTTTAAATTCATAGTGACTCTAAATTATATTTATGTGAGGAGTTTTATCATCAATATTGATATTCTGAGTATAAGGTGGGGAGTCATGGTTATACTAGATAAGATGTATGATGGATTTTTGTGGAAAGAAATTAGGGAAAAATTTGTTGAGGTTTTTCCCCAGAATCTATAACCATTCATAAATACAAGTAGTTTTTTAAAGTTAAATAAGGGAACTGATCAGGGATAGAGTGGGTTAGTCACATTGTTGAGCTCTCCATGTTTTTATCTAATGTAGTATACAATGAGAATATGAATGATATAATTTTTTTGATGATTTATATAGATAATATTGTGTCCTAATACTTTATGTAAATATTAAATACCTATGTTGAGGTGTGGATATGGTTCTGATGGAGGATATTAACTTTCCTATAATTCCAATAACGTAGAGGGTTCCTTTTTTCCTATACTGGAATTCAATTGTTTCCTAAAATATAAATAGGAAGCAAAAAATGATTCATATAGGAGATAGTGGTATTTCTCCTCATAGGTCTCCCAGTACACAATAATCATCAGTAAGTGGATTGAAATGTTACCAATGGGTTAAAATGGGATAGACGAAGTGTTTTTTATGGGCCTCCAAAGGTTTTCAACTCATGTGGGTGCCATTATCAATTAAAGAGGTTTTTTTTCTGATCTTTATTTTACTCAATTAACAAAATAATTATTAGCTACAAGTGGTTCTATGGTTAGGTAAGACTCATCATGAATCCAATGAATCCTACTACATTCCTCTATAATTAATTTTGTACATGTAAACGATGATTATCCAATGGATATGATGTGGGTTCTGTGATAGTGAGAGGTACTACTATTGTAGGTTTTACAATAGTGACTAGATTTTTAACATAGTTTACACAAAATATTATTTATAAAATCAACTATTGGAACTACTAAAACCTTGAATAAATTTAGTTTCATTTATTATGCAATTAGTGACAACTATTTTAAATAAGAATGTTAATGATTTATTATGACCCTCACACACATTATTTTCACAAAATATAGAGCTAGTTATTGATTTCATAGTTCTTAAATTTAACCTATTTTATTTTACTATCAATATAGACTATTGTTTTCTAAAAATCATTATATTTATTGTTATCATATGTGAGTGTTCTTTCCTTATACTAGTCGGATGTCTCATTTGTATCAAAGAGAATTGAATATAATCTATAGTTGGGTGGGACTGTCTCTTATAGATATTGGTGAGTTAATTTATTTTTTTCTATAGTTGAACTCGGATATGAATCAAGTACAAATAATATTCCACTGAAAATCAATATGATTCTAGAATTCATTCTGAGCGACCTTTCACATTTATCTCTATCGAGTGAGATGTAATTTTAGACATACATTATATTGGGAACTAAATAAATATTGATGGCATATTACAGTATTTTTCTATACATGTTGAAAGCCCTGAAATTTTCATTTAATTCTTTGTGATATGTTGGATTTATATATCATAGTGTTTCCATTGAGACATCCCATGTGTTTTTTTAAAATAAAGATGATGGAATTATTTAATTTCACATTTATTTATAGAAATGTAATCCATTAATAGTAAAGAATAAATATTGATTGAATTTTATAATTTATGTGTTTACATAGTTGAAATGAGAAATTTATTTTTCCAAAATTCATCTTCAGTCTACTTATCACAAACACCATATTAAGGTTGTAGATATTACAAATATAACTTTTAAGAGTAGACATAGCCATGTTAGTAACTCATGGTGCTATTTAAAATAACAAATGCTATTATTTTCTACATGGCATTAGAATATTATACAAGAATATATTGAGATATTTGTTATGGTGTTTCTAGATTACATATTGGTGTACTCATATACTAAATATGACCATGTTCACAAATTGATGCATGTTTTTTGAATCATAAAAGATCACCACATGTATGAAAATTTATCGAACTCAAATTTTTTGATTCAATATGTAATGTTAATTGCACATGTGATCTTGGAATAAAGTATAACTATTGATCCTGATGATGTGAAATGTGTCATGTTTTCAGATGAACCAAAGAATTTATTTTTATTTTGTAGCATCTTGTGTTTGGAAATATATTATGGTCTATTAATAAGGGATTCACCAAAACCTACATCTATATTGATTTAACTCACTATGAATGTGGAGTACATTATATGGTGATTATTGTTTTTGGATTCCCTTGATGAATTAATGTTTTATTTGACCTTATCACTAATTTTGACTTCAACAAAGCCTGGTCAAGGATATGTGGTTTACGTTGATGGTTTTGGTATATGTTTGGGTTGGGCCCCTATGTTATTATATCATGTAGTGCATTATGGATCATGTCATCCCTGATTGTAATAGAGGAATTATTCCACCCAATATTTAGAAATGGTAGAGAATTTTCATTCCATGAAAATATATTTCCACTAGATTTTTTGGTAATGTATAATCAATTACTTCAGAAAAATAACATTGGGGTATATATTTTCACAATAATATTTGACCCTCTGGTAGAGATATTGGTTATAAGTATTGTAGTCATTTGACATCAACATTTCTGTTATACTGGGAAAAGGAAAAATATTCGCTGTCTATATTATAATGAAGTTACCTTATCTTGTATTGAATTATTTCAATGATTAATATAACTTAATGGGCTTCCTTTATCAGATTAACTAGGGAAAATGAGAGGAGAATTCCATTTTTTTCAAAGAATTGTTTTTCTGACTACATTTATCAAGGGAATGATTTTACAATAGCACTGGTAATATGAAATTTTCATGAGTATTAAATATTATATATATATTGTTGAAACCATTTTCAAATGGTCTTTATCTGTGGATAGTATTCATTTCATCAGGAACTGGTATATTATTCCTTATTTAATGATAATTATTGTCTTGGTTTATAGTCATCATTATTTTCAGCCTATCCACCCTGGAAAAAAATATGTTTTTTGACATTAAATAATTTTTTTGTGTAATAGATTAAATAATGACATAACTAATATAGTTTACCGATGATACAGATTCCAATAGATCAATTTTGAACACAAATATCCTTAACGTTTTCCTCAACATCTATACATGAAAATGTGGAAATGGAATGATATATCAATAGATTTTATCTTTAGTTTACCTCAAAATCTATGAGTTATGTATTCTATTTGGGTGGGGATGAATCATTTAACCATGTCATCTCATTTTATATCAATTCATGGCACCACAATATATGATGACTTAAAATGTTTTTTTGTGAAAGAGTTTGTTAGGTTTCATGGGAATTCTATGGTTATTGTCTCATATAAGGAACCCTAGATTACCATATGTATTTGGAAGGGACACTAGGATGAAGTTGGCACTCATGATAGGTTATGTACATCATATCATCAATAGATGTATTTTGGAAAATAAAATGGATAACCAAATTTGGGAATAAATTTTTTGTGTATATGTATTGAAACTTATAAGTTCCTAGGATATTCATTTGTGACTAGATGAATTTTATAATAATAATAATAGTATATAGTCATATGTTGGGATGGAACCTTTCGAATCATTATATGGTCATCCTTCAAAATAAATACATTGTTGGTTTGAGGATAGAGGGGATTCTTTAGTTGGATGATTTTTTGTTCTTGAAATATTGTTGAATATATAGTTTATTTATTAGTATATGATGATAAATCATATTTAGTACAGGTGGAAAGCAAATTAACATTCTTATACATTAGTGTTTGTGGTTGGTGATCATGTTTTCATGAAATTCTCACCATTGGTGTGTAAAAAATCATTCACTAAAAATGATTTTTTTTCTCTTAGGTATGTGGGATTGTTTGAGATCATTTAACAGATGAAATTGTGTAATATCTATTTCATTTTATACTATAGTTTTTTACTAATTTGTAACATCTTACATGTTTCTCAATACAAAAAGTATCTAAAATACTAAACTCATGTTCTGAATTGGGAAGACCACAACATAGAATTTTTTATGTATATTAATGGTAAACCACTCTGAGTTTTTAATTTTCTTGTTAACAGTATATATGGGTATTCTATACCATTATTTTGAGTTCTATGGTTTCCTGTTTCGGATTCTCATCATGTTTCTTCGATGATAGTGCAATGGCCCCCAAAAAAATATGATATCCTTCTTCATCTTATTTTTATGAGTTCAAGAATGAATAGGTTAGGGAAAATTGTGACATCTGGACCTTTTTTTCATGTAGGTCCAAATTATTGTTGGGTTTAATTCATTATCTTTTGATACGTAATTATTTCTATTTTTTTAGTTTCCCGGCTATGTTGAAGGTGTGATGAGGTATTGGTCACGTCAAACTGATTTCCATGACATGGTTCTTGTCTTGCATCATAGAGGTAGTGGCCGTAACATGGGTGGGATACTATTTCATTGAGAAAAAATTTGGTGGATCTTTTAATTTTTTTAGTAACTATGGCCTAGAGTGTGGGATACATAATGGAGTCTTTGAAGATATAAGCAAACTGTTCTTTGGTTTTTTTGTGTAATATAATCCATGGAGCTAGGTAGTGGCATATGTTCTTTCTTTGTTTCTATATTAAATTGAATTATTGTTTAGATGTAGTATAGAACCTCATTACTAAGTTATTTTATCTCACAATTTAACATGACATATTATCTTGAAACACATTTCACTATGATATATTGTCGTGTATTCCCTTAGGGTGCACCTTAGTATTATTCTGCAATAATCTCTTTTTCTTGTGGTGTTGGGATTTGACTATGGTGTCATATTTCCCAGTTTTCCCAATAAATTCATTAAATATCCATTTTCATTCTTAATAAACCTCCTTCAACAATAATATGAACTATTAAAACATACAGACATAAATGGGAAGTCTTTTTTTCTCATAACTGAATTTAGTCGATGATAGAAGAAGTAACAAAAAATATAATTTTCTATTAATCCATTGTGATGATGATGGATTTTTACCAAATCAAAACCCCTTATGGTTAATTTATCATGGATTTTGGTGGGTCCATTCTCATTTTATATGATTCTAAAATTATGATATCTTGTTAGTTACCCAAGAGATTTTATATTAATATATTTTGAGGTAGGTGGTTTATTGATTTGAATATAGTCTATAACTCATATTACTTACACGTTTAATTTTGTTCATATAATAGTGGGAAAAGAAGATTTGTGGATTTATATTAGAAATTTTTTAACGGTTTAACAAGGTCATTGTTAATTTTTTATTATAAATTTTGGTTCTAGGAAATGTTTTTTAATGGATTTCTACTATGGTGTTTCTAACTGTAATAGTATTAAATTATGATTTGTATATATTCAAATATAAGGACACCATGGAATGATTTTGATATGGAACAAATGAATGTGATTAATTATTATGCTAGGTTCCATACTTTGGGTTGAATTATTTCCTAGTATACATATTCTACCAAGGCAATTTTTGCACTAGTTTTCCTATGTTTTGGTAGAAAGAAACCCTTTGGAGTTAACTCTTAACCATTTACATGTTCAGTTATTACAATGTGCACATCCTATTTACTACTAATCACAATAATATTACAAGTATAATAAATAATCTATAACTACTGTGTTGTAATGTGATTGATTATATGTTGATAATCCTTTCAAATTATACAAAAATGTTCATAGGAAACACTTGAAACCCCACCTTATTTTTAATGTTTAACAAAATGTAAAAATGGGTGATTTGATGATGTTTTTTTGTTAAAGATTGTTGAGTTTTATTTTATGAGTTATTTCTATGTACATAAGAATAATTATTTTATTTTATATATTTCTATTATAAAACAATTGGTGTAATCCTACATGAATCTTTTGATCAGACCCAATATACACATTTATTTAAATTTAGATCTTGATTTATCTTATACAGACAAGGGAATAGTATTCTAAGATGTTAGTGGTTAGTCCTTCAACATGGTGTGGGAGTCTAGATGTGTCTACTTTTAACATAGACATGGTAATTACAAATTATTGATTACATTGGTTATTTTATATTTTTTTAAATTTATTCTATATGATTCAATATTTTTTATTGCAATCTAGTTTTTTTCATAATAAAATTATTCTACATCTTTATCACATTGTAATATTTTCTTTGTGGAGGAATAGTTATCAATATTATTTCATCGTTTTATAGTGCTTATGTTGGAGTTGGTTCCATTGAAAAAAAATTTGTGTGCATAATAATTACATGTATTCAATTTTTTTTCACAATAACAAACATCTTATAACATATTGATTTTTCTTCTACATAACATAGTATGTGAAAATTTCCTAACAGCAGTTGTTTCACTTAAATTTCATATAAGTGCCATAATATGATGATAACCAATAATTTCCACAACTTTATTCTTAAATATATGTTTTATAGAAGGGTTATATGATATTTGGGAAAAAAATTATACAAACTATTATAGGAGGATACCCATAGGAAATTTACACACCTTCTCATGGTGTATAACCATTGTGTTTTCCCATGTAGGAATTATATGAATGAAACCCGTGAGTTGGAAATCAAAATTTACATGAGTTATTGGGTGCTACTATCATTGGAATTATTTATTCATCTTAATAATTTAATATTATTACTAATTAGTTCAGCAATTCATATACATTGATGTATCGAAAAAAACAATAATGAATTTTTTTTGAGTTAGTATATATTGGGTGGGTCAAGAGTATTGGTACATTAATGAATAATAATTGAAGTTATTTTTCCATTATATTATATAACGTAATTTGATATCACTAGCCCTTTTTTGAAATTGATATATCCAAAATAAATCCATTAAAATGGTCTTCTATACGAATGTTCCATTTCTAAAAATTAAAATAATGAGAAAATGAGCACATTGGATGATGGAACAAGAATAAATCCTTTTTTATTAGACATATCATGATTAATTGATTATATTAAATAGTGAGAATCTAGATGAGGTATTATGTCATCTTAGTGTTAACATGTATCTTTAGTGATTCCTTGTCATGTTTATGTATGATATGCTTGGAAATTAATCTCCTTTTTCAAATACCACTATGAAAATGTCTTATAGGGTCACACACTAAGTGTTTTTAGAATCTCAGTTAAATAATATATATTTTTTATTTTAAAATTTTTATAAATAGTATTCTCGTATAGGGTTTAATAATTATTCAAGTTTTCTTCATCACATATTTTCTATAAGTAATTATTAAAGATAATGTTTTGTGAGAGGAATATTTAATGAATATTTATTTTTAATTTAATGAATATATTATTTCATTATTTAATGGAGAATAATGCCATCATATTTTTTTTAAATAAATAATCGTTATTCACGTCTACATAAAAATTATGAAGGAAAGGTGGATTTATTTTTACAGCCTAGTATAGAAATAATATATAAATTGAATATTATTCATTTAAATAATATTTAATTTTATTCCAAAGGTAAGAGCATGTAAATATTTAATAAGAATATTGTTATTAATTAAATGTGGATACAAAGGGATAATATAAATATTAAAGGGAAATTGTTCTATTGTTAATTTCTATACCTAGTAGTATATAAACAAATTATATTATTTTTCAATTGTTCTAATTTACTTCACTAATTATGCGCAACTGGAACTGGTGTATCATGTCAAAGACCTAGAGATCTCCATTCTCAGAAAATGATTCCATTAGGAGAGAGAATTCATCCTTCACTATTTACTCTCAAGAAAGTATTGGTCAATAGGAATCGGTTGGACAAGATTCTTAGGGTGATCAAAGTAGAAAGATATAACCAAAAATATATACCTTGCTAGCACCTTGATATTCCAATAACGATGTTCAAATATTGGTGGACCACATGTGGATCACATCTAGATAATATATATTCAAGAATTATTAAAAATTAGTGTTTGTACTAAGTAGATCACATTTGAGATCCATCCTTGAAGAAATAATTTTTGACAATGTAATTCATCAATTTCAAAAATTATTTAGAAATAACATGTGATGATCATGCGTTTTGGTTCCATGGTTTTATATATTTTACGTATTCTTTGATTAAATTATGTTGATAATGGAATTTATCATGAGGTAAATATTAGATTTATCATGAGTCATGACAAAAACCAATTTTGGTCATGACCCATCACACACTTCTACTTTAACCAAAGCATTCATGTTGTATCAGTGTGGTCACATAATTATTTTGAATTATTTAATGATCGATGATTTATTTTTTAATTTATAATTTGATTTCAATTCAAGAATAATCATTAATAAATCTGAATTATGACATATACTTCATCATTTTCATTTATCATAAATATAATGTAATCACTAATTTTTTTAATGAAATAACTTTGAAAATATCATTAATAGATACCAAGGAATCTGAAGGAATAACATAAGAGTACAAGTCATCTATCCCGAAGATGCATGCCATGTACTAGGGTTGATTTTAAAAAAAATTAAAATTGAATTAATTCAAGGGATGTTAATTTATTACACATGTTGAGTTTAATTATAAAATTCATGTGTATTAGGCTGGCATTGTGCACAATCAGTAGAATTACAGAACGTGTGACATATGTATGTGGAAGTTAGTCCTTTTGTCACAGACCATCCATGTAAAATCATATATAACCTACTTTAATGGTTAACATGAATGTCATAGAAACACTGCATGTATCCCATGTACATTCTATGTAATCCAATATTAACTATTTCGTGGTTACAAGTCGAGTCCTAAGACATGTTCATCTAATAAAACATGAAGATAGTAAACTTAATGCAGTTGTATTGTACAAATCATGTACATATATCATGTTGCGCATGATTATGAATTATTCAAATTGATTTAGTACCTAATCATGACCGTTCCTATGAAATTTATTATAAAATAGAAAAAATATATGCATAATGGTGTTTACAAAGGTTAGAGAAAAAAAATAATGTCCACTTAGGTGGAAATGATGAGAATAGAAATTGATAACAATAGAATACCATCTCTTGGATCACTATATCATTACTTTCTTGGAAATAGCATCGGTAACCTTGTCTGTCTCCCTATAAGTTTGAGTGAAATACATATGAGGGAGCTCGATCAGTTGAATGGATTTGATCCATAGTGTATGTATTCTCCAAGGCACATTCTTGGAACAAATCTAGAGAATATGCACCACAGTGGTGGAATATAATTCAAAACAGAGATTCCTCTAGACATTTTGAGTAGTATACTTGAATACATTGTTCATATCCTATAGTTCAGATTCAATGACCGAGACATTCTCAATGTAGTTATAGAAGCATCCCTTAACAAATCTGAGGTATGTGAGGAAGAGAAACCACAAAATGAGGGTCTTATTTCATCTGATTCTACCCAATTTACAATAATGTTTATCCATATTAGGATCTATTAAATCTATCTAATGTAATTAAGGAACACAACTTCTTGACCCTTCCAATAACACTCATTTTTTTCAGATTAATAAGATCGTAATGTTCCTTTTTCATTGATCTTTTTTGTAGTTTTGTGTCATACATGAGAACCTAGTAAATATTATTAATTTAATTCTTGAAAGAGGTCCTCAGACTATTAAAGTAAATTGAATTTATTTCCATTCATATGAAGGTAATGATAGAATCCACTGTTGTAACAATCATTTCACTAATTTTGTAAATCTATATATTTTAATGATATATTACATTTTTCCATCAAGGATTTCCATGTATATTATAATACCAATAACATATTGAAAATGATACAATAACCTATTATAATATTTATAGAAAATGAATATGTTAATAATATATTCTTCATTCTATAGGTATAAGAAGCATGAATATGCCTAATGGAATCCGGATTTTTAGTGTAGGTTGTTCATATATAGCCTCCATTTACAAATTCTCCATAGAATATATAAATTTGAGGGATAATTATAGGATTTTTTAAAAATTTTCATCCACATATGAGATTTTGAGTTCCTATCCCAATTAAGCATATAAAAATCCTTGGAGGTGAAGTGACCATTGGACATGGTAGTCCAAAATAGAGTGTCACTATCAGAGTCTGAGAATCTCTATAAAATCTTTCTGATATAGGTCGGAATGTATCATTGATGTAAATCATAGGCATGATCATCAAAAATAGAAAATTGATACATGATATGAGTCACATATATGACATAATTTATATTCATACCAAGCCAAGGTACTTCCAATACATTCATGTTGGATTGCCTACAAACCAGTTATTTTGATCGTCACATCATATCATGATATACTTGTTTAAGGACTAGAAAAATGAGGGACAAAACATGCATGGAATAGATATTATGTAGAAATGATTGAAATATATTATTATATAATTTCATAGAGATTTCACAAGATGTTATCAAATTCTACACAAATTTACTTTAAGAGATCACCATTGAAAAATTGTAGGTCATTGATTACCATTCCCCCCCACGTCAAAGATTTTATTAAATTCATCACAATACCCAGTGATGAGTTTATTCTAAAGAAAGGATGCAGTCCAAATATATTTCATGGTAAAATATTGAATCTCCTTATTAAGCGTTCAGTACCATCTATAAATGAAGATATCATAGATAATCATTAAGGTGACAACCGAGTTGAGAATAAAAATTCTCCCAGATTGAGACATGGATTACCATTTCCAAATGATCATCTGAGCAATAATTCATGAGAAGTTACTTTCAAGGTAACATCTTCTCTACATTACCCAACATAGGGGAACCCCATGATAGAAAAAATGGAGGGACCCTTTTTCATCTTCGGTCATTCTGTCCATTCTAAATTTCTTGGAGACAACCATTCCATTTCCAAAAAACCTCAAAAGACTTATTCCAGTGTATCAACTATTTAGAAACATCTCCAAAATGATAAAAAAATATTTTGAACAAACAATGTGGTTCCATTGTCATCTATTCCAAATATGATTATCTCATAGTCATAATGATGGTTTGAAGGAGTAAAACGAATCTTTCTGGCTTTCATTGTTCTGTATAAACCAGCTTGTATGATAAAATTAAGACAAAAAATTCATGTAGTTTCATAACTAATAATTAATTTTCTATAACATTTAATCATTGTCCGTATGTTTTTGAGTTTGGTTATTATTTTTATAAGACATGACATGTGATTGGTTTATATATATATAAATTCAAAATTAATTTTAATGAAAGTTTCAGATCTACCAATCATATATACGTCATATTATAGTTATTATACTACACGTTGAATCATTACACGTAGCCTTAAAAAGGAAACATGTAATCCATTTGATCATAAATTTGATATTACATGTCTTTATATTATTTTATAAGTAATTTATGAAACATTTGACTATAGTAAATAGTATATGAGTATAATGCACATTGGGTAGTTAAAAATAATACACACCATGTTCCCTTAATTGTTGATTTTGTTTATTTTTTATTTTAAATATACTATATAATTTATTTTAAAATAATTTTGGATGAGAATATAGTGGAAATATTTTTGATTATTAAGAGAAAAATAGATTAATTAAATAATATTATTAACTTAATCATGATTTATTTTTCCATAAATAAGAACTATTAATAATTTAATGCCACGTATATTAAATATGTATTTTTTTTACATTAATATGGATTATCTTGAGAATATAGCATTCATTGTTGTGTTATTGGTTTATTTTAATTTTTTATTAATTTTTTTTGTTTCTGTTCAATCTCTCCTTTTAATATGTAATGGCCAAAATACCGATGGTTTATTTAATTTAAACCACTTACCCTCTACTATATAATAGTAAATGAATATGCCATGGATGGAGATGAAAATCAAGTGGTGGTAGTTCATCTTTGGATCTGAGAAGAATCAAATCCCAGAGATATACATATGTGGAAATGTGGAAAAAAGAAACATGATCCATAACACGTTAATGTCGATTTCCCCTAGGTTGAAGCTATGTTTATCATTTTCTACATAAAATAACAATTATTAAAATATAATGGTCATAACACTTTATTATTTTATTTCTATAAAGATTAGGGTTATTTTATTATGGATGTTGTTTCATGATAAGATGAATTATTGAATTAACTATCATACGCGATAGAAAAACAATAAATTATCTGATTTATAAATATTATTAAATATATAGTTATTAAGTTATGTAAATCCACTTAATATTATTGATAATATAATAAATATAATTATTTTATGTTTATGCATAAAAGATAAAATCCATCATTAATAAATATTATGTCAGTATAGACTTCCACTACTTCAATAATATCAAACCATAGTTAAATGCTCATGACCCGAAAATGTTTGGATTATTTCAATTATTTGGAATTAGAAAAAGATGGTTTTGGTTTTATTAATATTGTTCACATCAATGGTTGAGTTGCAACACCAAAATTGTGGGAACTGAAAGCCGAGGCTAAGGGAATCTAATTTTAGTATTTTAGTATTTGGGATTCCACTATAAAGATAATTGAACATCGAGTTAATGTAGTTTGAATTTTGAATTCCTACATAAATTGATTAAATTGATTTACCAACTAATGTTGGGGTAGTAAGAATGTGAATATGTTTAATTTCAACTATAATGTCAAAGAAACTAGATATTTTAAATCCAACAATGGGGGAAATTATGTTGCAATAAAATAATGAAAGATTATTAAATATAATATTTATTTATTTATCTGGAATTTATCATCTAAAGTAAAAAATAAATTATCATATTATTTTTATAGATAGTAATAAAAATGAATTCAAACAAATAATTTTTATCTAAACATGAGAAGGGTAATCTTCTCATTGAGATAAATTTATATGAGTGGATATGGTGATTCCCCATTATACAGCACCATATAAGGAAATTATATTTTCGGGAAGAACATATTCATAACATTTTCTGAAATGAATCTATTGAAGAAGATTTTCCTCTCTGTAAGGTACATTTGAATGATGATGAAGAAGTTAAATGTTTCATGCTATCATCCACGAAAAATGATATTTTAAAACCATGTGAGGAGAAGGATGAGTATAACTAGATCTATCACCATCAGGATGTATATAATGATAAGGTGAGAAAAGGGAGATATGCGATATCTATTACATCATTTACAACTACTCTTGGAAACGTGAAACTATATATACCTCTGTTAGTCAATATTATTGGATATATTGAATTCATAGACCTCAGAAGTATTAAATTCCAAGATGAGTTGCACACATATCTTATAATTTCATCACTACCCACGACAATCTCCCGTTTTATTTTTTATTATAACATGAGAAACAATATGAAGTGTATTTTTGCATCTTCTTAAATTAAATCACTAAGTGGATAACTACATGGTGAGTGATAAACCTAGAGTTCTTAAGGTAAAAAATAAAATTAAAATCAAGGAAAAGGATCCCACAAATCATAACAATTCGAAATATCTCAAGCATAATCCTTCCATAAAGATAGAGATCCAACGGAAAGGTATGGAAATGGTGTTTATATATTTTACATGTGGAATGTATGGACACTAGAAAAACAACATCACCCAAAAGAATGGGAAAGCTAAAGGTATTTTCATTATCAAGTTTAAACTTCAAATATTTATAAAATGGGTATGAGATTATCATTTTTTGACCACCTCTATATCGAAATTTAGGAAAAAATTTATAATCCTAATAATTTCTAGAGGAGAGGTGGATTTTCAAGCTATTAATGGTGCGAGGTTTTATACTCCATCCATTGGTGACTACCACATATCATTTCAATGAAAAGATATTGTTTTTAAAGAATTGTTATTATGTACCAACTCTTACCACGAACCTAATTTATATTCCATGACTAGACACTTATGGTTATAATTTAATATTTAGAATTAATAAGTGTTTCAATTATTAATATGACATTTGTTATGGTCCATAAAGATTAAATATTGGTCACTATAAAATTGATAATTAAAACTAATTATTAGCAATAGATAATTAATCATGCTCATATGATTCATATAACCCCCAGTTGTTACATCACTATATTGGTCATGAAAACTATTATTTTTTTAAAAAAAATTATTATGATGGTTATATAGATATTCATTGCTAAAACCATATAAATATGTCATTATGGTTTACAAGAAAACATGGCCACCCCACCATTCAGTGGATAGGGTGAAAGGTACAAGGAAATTCTAGGATTGATACATACTATTGTGTGCATACTATTACTAATAGAATCTTGTGGGTACTATTATATCATCATAAATTTTATAGATGACATGATTAGAGATGGATGGGTTAAATTGGTGAGGTATAATTCTAATTCATTTGATAATTTCAATGAATTCAATAGTGCTGTAGAGAATAAAATTGGAATGAAGATAATATTTCTTTTCTAAAATAGATTCTTTGAATATTTTAACAGAGAGGCTATCAATCTTTTAATGAGTGTGGGATTTTATCTCATCTGACTCCACCTTACACACCATTGTGGAATGGTTCTACAAAAAGGAGGAACTATACTTTATTATACATGGTATGGTTTACAATGAGTTATGTAGATATTCCATTTTCCTTTATGGGATATGAAGTACTATATAAGGAATATACATTAAATTGATTACCAAATAAATTGAAAATGAAATACCCTTTGATTTGTGGAGTGGAATCAAATCTATTTTTATCATACATGTTAATGTGGTTTTGAGGTGATTGTTATGGAATTTTGGGCAACAAAGTAGAACCTTGATGCACAAATTGTATATTTATTGAGAGTTATAAGCTATCAAGGGGATACTACCTATAGAACCCCTATAACATGAAACTGACTGTAAGAATACATGTCAACTTCCTTGAGAAGAAGAAAATCCTCAAAATTGGATTGTGGGTGAAATATTATCATTAATGAGGATGATGCTCATTATACATAAGTGTTAATACATTAAAAGATTCATGAAGTTACCAATGATGATGGGTCTCCTAAAACACATGTATTTTATATGATCAATTGATAGGTAAGAGAACTACAGAGATCTTTTTTTCTAGTCAGCAAAGATGGTGATTCACTTTTTATTGGCAATAAACCTCTCTCATAAAAAGTGGTAATAGAGTGTTCAGAATCATTAAAATGGAAAGAAGAAATGAATTTTTTAATTTATTCAATTTATTATAACAAATATTTTTAGTTTTGTTCAATGAATCATTTAATATGAATATCATATGGTAAAAATGTGCATTCAATAGAAAAAATTGGCATTTAAGGTGAACTAAATACCTATAAAGTAAGGATAATGGATAAAGGGTTTAAACATCATCTAGTTATTGGTAATGATTAATCCTTTTAAAAATATTCCATGATAAAATTCATTGGAATTTTAAATTTTATTGTGTCATAAAATAAATATTAAATTTATAAAATGGATATATAAACAACTTTCATAAATTAGAATCTTTAGGAATATGTATTCATGACATATCTAGAATGTTTTGTGACTCTCAGGGATCCCAAAACGTTTTTGATACTATGGAGAACCATCTATATATTGAAGAAAGAATCTAGGTCATGGAACATTTGATTAAATGAAGCTATAAAATAATTTTGTGTCATTGTTAACAAAATAGATCCTTGTGTTTACAATAGGTTTAGAGGGAATGCAATCTCTATCCTATTAGTGTGTGTTTTAATAGTTGAGTGTAATTCTACATTTATTGAACATAAAAAATTTGACATCTTTTTAAGACTAGTTAAAGAGGCAACCCATTACAAT
Organism: Viscum album; assembly: GCA_963277665.1. Lineage (NCBI taxonomy): Eukaryota > Viridiplantae > Streptophyta > Magnoliopsida > Santalales > Viscaceae > Viscum > Viscum album. The sequence continues at coordinate 1,029,266,863 of OY728156.1, forward strand.
AAGAGGAATAATTCTAATAGAAAACATGATATAAAGCAAAAATTTTCCTACATTTCACCATTTATTATATGTTCAACACATATTACTTATTGGAAACTTCCTACCAGTCATAAATTTTTTAATGGAGTGTTTAAAAAAGTGTTTATTCATGATATAAAATTGTCACGTATCCTATATTCATTGCAATAAGATCATTATTTATTGATCCAATTAGATTCGTGGACAATGCCAATGTTCAAGCATTGACCAGATAAAAAATATATATAGTATGGAAAAATATATGAAGGGATTGGTTCGAGTGTCACATGAAATGAGTCTTCCAAACAAAATGTTTCCTCAAACTAAATAGAATAAAATTATAATTGGTAAGATCAAATTCACTTTGGTGATATGATCAGTCATTTATGTCATTTTTTAATTATACATGATGTTTCCAATGCTTTGAGCATGGTAAGTAGATATCAAGAAAATATTAGAGAAAAGAATTGGTATTTTGTTAAGGATGTTCTTATGTATATGAAAATAGCTAATGACATGTTCTTAGTTTATGGAGGTGATGACGGTCTGGTCATTAGCGGTTTTAATGATTCCTATTTCAAACAGGATCACAATGATATGAATTCATGGTAGGGACATGATTTATATCTTAATGGAGGTGATGTCGTCATGATGATTTAAAATTAGCTACTTGTTTATAATTATATGGAGGACAATACATATAGAGAGTCTTCTAATGTAGGAGAGGAATCAACTTGGATACAAAACATTTTACAAGAGGATGATTTGGTAAAAATTATTAAAGAAACTATTGCATTGTACTATTATATTAATATAGTGGTTGTTTTTTAAAAGAGCCATGGTCACAACAATAGATAAGGACAATACTACAAAAGTTTCACTTCATGAGGTATTTTTATCATATGGATGAATATAATGTATGTAGTGTTACCATAGAAGAAAATATGGAATACCCCCTGACTAAATTTATATCTTAGAAAATGCATAATTATCATGAGAGGTCTAGTGGATTGCACATTGTTTGCAGCTGGATCCAGTGAAAGAGGGATTCAGATGGGGTGGTTCCCTAGAAGAAAATTTTATGTATTTATGATAAATAATATTAATTTTTTTAATATTATTAATATATTTATCACATAATTATTTTTATTCTGGGTAAATTATTATGGGATAATATTTTGAGAGTATAAATCATAATAAAAGTTCAAAATAGTTCCCTCCTTTTATGAAAACCCATAAGTTCAATGATAATATTATTACATGTATTTTTTATAGTTGTATGATATAATTTTACGTATATAAATGATATCATCCATCATGGATAGAGACTCATCGGACATTGAGTAACCTACTCATTGTGTATGTCGTTGGTAATATCCTATGTAGGATATTGTGAGAATGAGACCCGCCAAATGCTAACGTTGGACTTTAGAATAATTTCACAGTGAGTGCTAGTATGAGTTATGATTTCATTGTGGCATTAAATTCGTTCTCAGTGGTTGTTTTTTCATGTTTCCTTATGTTAACCTTGGACTTTAGACTAATTAATCTAATTCCACAGAGAAAGCATCCTACAAGGTCACAAACTAAGTGCATCCAAAATCTCAATTAAATAATATATTTATTATTCAACAATTTTAAAAAATATTTTTCATACTAATTGTTTAATAATTATTCATGTTTATATGATTTCATATATTCCGTCCTTAGTTATTTGATAGATTATTATATTTAATGAATATTTTACAAATATTTATTTTCTATTTAGTGAATATAATATTTATTTATTTAATCAAGAATAATGTATTAATATTTATTTATTAAACAAATATTCATTATTCAATACTTGATGAATATGAGGGAGGAGTGGAAAACAATCTACAATGGTACTATTAGAAATAAATGTATTATTATTTGATTAAATAATATTTAATTTAATATTCATGTTTAGCGCATGTCAAGAAATAATAATATTTTCATTATTATAGATATGGGGTTAAAAAGGGATTAAATAAATATGAATGTTTACTTAATAAATTAATTATTTATAAACCTAGGAGTATAAAAACCCAATTTTATTGTTTTGAAGGTGAGAAATTTCATTTTTTTGTGCACAATAAAATCTAAAGAATCCTTTTGATTCCCTATAGGTGTCCCTTATCCAAGAATGATCCCATGAATGGAGATAAATATTCCTCATCCTTCCACTATCAATGTAAGAGAGATGAAAAAGAATCCTCTCGGGGTGATTCTCAAGGTAATCACAAGTGAACGACTCAAACAATAAGATATTTCATGCAAGAACACATAGATTCATAGTGAAATGTTTGTTGATTGGTGGAATACATGTGGATCACCAATATATGGTATCAATTATTAATTAAGCTACCATAATAATTATATGAAATTGATCCATTTTCATATCCAATATAGATGTAATAATTTCACACTATGTAGTTCATTAATTGTTTAAAATAATTATAAATAATACGTGTTGATCATGTGACTTGCTTCTGACATTTTTTCTATTATCATTATTCTTTGATTCCTTTTGCTTGATTAGGTAATTAACCATAATGCAATTCTCTAATTGATCAATGATCATGAAAAGATGAAATGTTGGGAATGACACACCACATGCTTCCATTATTCTCACAACCAGTATCTTATCTCAAACATTTGGGGATTAGGAACAAACATTTATACATATTTAGACTGGTTCAGGTTTTAGGTAATTGGTTAATCTGGGTGTGTCCATGAAAAAAAAATTTCAAAGTGAGGTTTTCTTATAATAATTGTTGATTTGTAGTTTGGGATTCTTTAGAAGATATGGTATATACCTATGTGGACATATGGGGTTGGATGCATGTATGTTCCTGGCCAGCACCCATCATGAAGAACAATAAGTTACCAAGGTGGTTAGAAATTATTACTTTGCTGGTTTAATATTGTCTTAATACCAATAATACTCATTTATGTCTCTTGTTAATTTTAATTATCATATGTTACTCTAATATTTAACTTATTCTTGGATATCACGTTCATGTGTATCTTTTTCTATTGATGTGTAATACCATGGCACCCAGAAGACATTTTACTATTCCATGAGAGTGTTTCAAGGATGAACTAGGTTTATAGAACCCTAGTATTGATCGAAATATAATAAAAAAATTTAGGGACATAATCTAACTAATAGATAGTATTATGGAAACTACCATTGTGTGGGATAAAGTTTGAGAACCTCTATTCCTATAATTTGGAGCTACTGCCTACTTTATTACATTAGCATAACAAAAAAGTTATATTATAAAAATAATTTAGCAGTTTAATAGTCTTGAAATACCAGTTATATATATATATATATATTTGATTAATTTTTTATATTGTAGATAAAATATAAAACATGACCAAAGAATATTTTTGACATCCGTAAAACTCATACAATTATTTGTTCATTATGACTTTGAGAATGAAAGAAATAAAGGGTGAAAGAAATTCAATAAGGCTTATGTATAATATATATTTCCTGGGTAAATAATGAACAATCAAAAAGTCAAAGAGAATTACTATAAATAAGTATCATTTAATCATTTGCTTGAGACAGATATCCATCCACAGAAGATATCAAGGAATTAATCTCATGGATTATAATTTCTAAATTCTCAATGAAGGTAGTGAATAATATTCGGCATCATGATATCCAAAATCATGATACATTTACCATTAAGACCTTATAATATTATTTTTTAAACTATTGAGCAGAATAAATTAAGAAACCATTTAATTTGGAAGTCCAACGGGTGTGTCTCTTGAAAAATATTGAAGCATCAAGGCTATATATAATTTTAGGTCCCATATTTCCGTAAATTTTATATTAACTACCCATATATTAAATGACCAATTTAATTCATAAAATTATTCAGTATATTTAAATTCACATATTGAATAATATATATAGAATATTAATATGTCCCCAGTTAATCAAATAAAATTCAAATCGAAACATCGCTTAATGAAATTATATATGGTTTCATAATTAATAATTACCATGATACAATGAATATTGATAGTTAATATAAATTATGTTTCAAATGAAATATTATCACAGGAATGTGAATGTTTCAAGATAAATTCAATTACTACAAATTTAATCCAAAGATGAATGATATTAATTATTATATTATAAAAGAAAATTTAAAAATAAGATCAACAGTTTTTCATTATAGAACAAAACGGTAAAAAATTTATAAATTATGTTTTCATAAATATTTTAAATTGTAAAAACATTGAAATATTTTTCATGAAGATAATGAATATAAAATTTTAATTTACGTGGGAATGTCTATTAATGTCATTTTGTATATAAAATAAAACATTACTTTTGACTTTTATAATAAATGTTGTAAATGATCCTTTCAAAAAACATTATTAATATTTATTTTAAAACTTTTGAAAAGTCCAAAAAATCATTAAATATAACTAATAAATAATTTGAGTAACATAAAGTAATTTTTTTAAAAAATAAAAATTATTACATGGAAAAAAAATATTATCAATCAAAAAGTTAAAAAGATTGGATTTATTTTAAATATTTCTTATATCGAATAAATATAATAATAGGGTAAAATTATGAAAAAACATCGAGACTTTTTTATTATCTATAGTATAAGAAAATATGTGTATTTTATGAAGGATATATTATAATATTACTTCAATGAAAATAAAATCAATAACACATAAATGTGAGTATAAAATATATTATTTCTACTTTGGTGAAATTTAAATTATTTCCCATTTTATATGTGAACAAGAATAAAAACATTAGTGGTTATAAATATATATATTTTCAGATTAAATACCTATAAATGGGTTGTATATAGGCCACATAAAAATAAATAGGCTCATAATACCAAATATGTCTCTGTGGGGTGAAAATTGAGATGAAATCCCTTACAAATATCATATCATTGAAGTGAAAATTGATCAATATATATTATGTGTAACACATGTAAATCCAAACAATGTAATTAAAAATATATGATAATAAAATAAGAGGTTGTTTCAGAAATAATCATGGTATAACATAGTTAATAATGTAAATTTATAACCCAGTGAATGGAAATTGTGTTAAAAATTCATTTACCTCATGTTATCCATTAGTTAAAACTATTTTTAATGTATTATATAATGTTTTGAAACATGATATCAATTTATAAAATATTCATATTAATATTTATAGTATCATATATGAACATATCTTGAAATCCAATCACTCATACATTAACAAAATTTCATCATTATCCTTGGTTTGGATAAAAGATGAATTATTTGGTCATGCATGCAATGTCACACATGCTTCGTCCCATGTACATTGATTATAGAACCATAATATCCATGTTTCTAATAAGGATATATATATATATATTATACTTTCATTAAATATATCCTTATTAACATCCATGTATTGTGGAAATGAAAAATATATCAGATCAATTTGTGGGGATGGCTGTATACATGTACATACAAGTTCTGTTATAATTATCCAATGGATTAGATGGTAAAAAAGTAGAAATTTTATAATAATTATTGGAAATTAATTTTTTGATAAATATAATATATAAAATTAAACACCCAAGGTCTTTAAAATATTTTTCTATCAGAATAAATTTAATTTTTGTTCCTATATTTTTTTATCTGCAACCCTGAGTTAAGATTATAATGTTCAACTTACTCTATATGGAACACTGGGGTTAGCTTTCATTACTCCCATGACCGAATTTTACTAAGAAATAATATATTATTAAAAATATTATTATTTAATATAATAAGATATAACCATTTGGTTAAATTAATAATTATAATATCAACTAACTAATGAAAATATATAGTTTATTTCATCTGTTAAAATTTAATTATAAATGAATACAAAAACAAATCGAATATTGAGGGAATGATTTTATAAAAAACTATTTTTATGATCAAAATGGTATTTTATCATATTAAATTAAATTAATTAAAATTATTTACTAATTTTAATATATATTATATATTATATGTTCAGTTATATATTTTTTATATTCATCCAATATATTTGAAAAATAAATGATACGAACAAACCCAACATTTCTCAAAAAAATCAATATTATATTAAACAGATTCTTACACCATTTAATAGAGAACTTATTTTAAGTAATTTTTTACCTTTATAAACATTATATGTGAAAATAATCTTTATATTTTAAAATTAATTATAAAAATTTGGTTATTATGATTTTTTTTGTATTTTTTTAGGGTTCGGTTTTAATGGATAATCAGAAATAAATAATTTTAATTCAAAACAATTTTTTATAATTTATTTATAATGATAAATTATATTTTAAAATTGTTTTAATGTTTAATTAGGTTATCTTAAAATCAATTAATACAATTTATTTCTTTTTAATCATTCTCACCTAGAAAATCAATATAAAAACATAGCAATCTTTTTGATGTTTTTACTTTTAACCTCCTGATTATCATCCTGTCTACTGGATTAAATTTAAATTTAATTTCTTCTACCTATGTGATTTCAATTTTATGAAATGGATTCAATATTTTTAATATTAATAATTTTTAATTTCTAATAATATCGACATATGTTTTTACAAAAAATATTAGTTAATGAAATTAAAATTAATTATACTTATTAAGGTTTAATTAATCTTAACAAGAGATTAAACCTTAATGCCAAAGAGAAATATTAATTATAGACTTTTCAAAAATATATTGGTAGCTAAAGTACTTCTATTACACCTGTAAGGGTCCTGAATGGTCCATTTAGACACATTGGGAATAAATAATACTTTGGGAACACAAAATGAATTTCAATAATACCTAGTGTGCCCTTTCCCTCTACTATAAAATGGAACTCACCTCTCCCACCTCCTTAGAACTATCATTCCTATTTGAATCCACCATTTTCTGACCAAATTCCTCCTAAAATGCCCCCCACTAATCCATTAATCCAAACATTTGAAATAAATATATCCAAGGGATTCCTTTGGTGCAAAAAAAAATGAGTTAACCAAATAGGAGGTAACATTCATCCTCAAGCTATTTTATTTTATTTTCATTATCAAACCCATAAAATACTCTTATTACATGTTTATAAAATAACTTCTATATCCTTAACTTAATGAGAGTTTTTATTATAATTTTTATTTCTTCACTTACAAAAACAACCATTTACTGGGTAACAAACATTCCATTTATGTGTACAACTAATTATTACCTCATAGAATGATGCCCCTATTTTTTCCGTTACCACCACTCCATGATTGGAATTATGATAGAAAAATAATTAATATATTTAATATATGATATTTAGTTTTTGTTTATGAATCTTTATTTATTTTATAAAAAAATATTTTTATGCATTCAATTTTATGTCAATACAGTATCATCATTTGTGAAATTGTGGACTACCACTCCCTCAAAGTGATTTGAATCATTCACAATATATATTGAATGCATAAAGGATGAAATGAATTAAAAATATGTAACATAAATTACATATATATTATATTAATTAAATAGATAAATTTATCTTATCATAGTATATCGTTTTCATTATTACCCTTTTCTCACAATAAAAAGTGATAATGTCTGTGGTGGATTCGTTGACTACTACCTCCCCAACACTTTGTGATTCCTTTTACATCACAAAAATTACATAAAAATATATATATGATAAAATAACATGATATTTATTATATAATTATAATTCTAAAATGATATAATGATAATTACCTTCATTCTATAATGATCATTGAAAAATTGGAATGTTACCCTTGTGTAGGTATGGCCAGCCGTCTCCATGATTGTATCATTGTTCATTTTTCATAACCAGCTAACATAATTGGTTTTAAAATTATAAATTATGTATAAATATGATAATAATTAAATTTTTATTACTCTATATCTTTTTATATAATTACCCATTGGACTATAATTCAGTTACCAAATTTTTTTTTAAAACATTAAACTAATTTGGTCAATACATCCAATATTAATTAAATTGTTAATGTGGATTTTTAAAACATTATCAAAAGTGAAATAAAATTAATTATAAAAAAAATTTAATCATGAAAATAAATGAAATATGTTTATTATTTAGGAAAATTGTGAAATACATGATTATTCAGATTCATAGTAAGTGGTTTCATCTCAATTTACATTCAATTGAGACTTATTTGTTGTTCTACACCAATTCACTTTTATACTGGGTATATATTGTGCTATGATATGTTATATCTTGAATATCCTTATTCTCATTATATTCTACAATTTATTTAATGTTATTCCTTAATGGGTATTATGATTCAAATGTTTATAAGTGTTATAGGAACCTTTTAAATAGTTTATGATTATTTTCCCCAAGAATGTTTTAATCAAATTTTAATGGTATTACTATTCATCAACATTAAAAAAATTGTTATTTGTCCTTCTTATGATAATTTTCTATAAAAATATATTATTTATTAAATATATATATTTTACTATCATTCACATTGTATATTAGTTAAATTGATTACTCAACATATGAGTAATGCATTGGATTTGTTGTACGAAGAGAGGGGCTCAATATAGACCCTCGATGCATCAATAGGTTTCATGAGGTAGGATACATAAGGTTTTGGATGAGGCATTACCCATTTTTTATATTATTGGAATGAATCCTTAATAGTATTAGATTCATTGTAGGAATTCTTGATCATATTATATTATTGGAATTATTCTTCGATGGTATGTTTTAGATATCCATTATGATGAATTCCAATATTAGGTATTCAGTAATTATTATTCAATACGATTATTAAATTAGTTATAATATTCTTGTTTAAGTGTAATTATCACATTATTGATTATTTGGAATTTTTTTCAATTATCTACCTTTCCATATTTATTATTATTTATCTTGTTATTTGAAAGGAATGTTTTATTAGTTATTTACCTTTACATGTTTATTCATTCCCATTTATGGATTAATTATTACACATTACATATCTTTACTAATCATTTAATATTGACCATAATTTTTTTTACATGTTATGAATTGTAATAATTTGAATTACCTTTTTGGGAGGCTCTTCATTTCATGTTATTTTGTATCATGTATTATTACCCATTTCCCAATCTAATAAGTTTATCATATATGTAAACTGAATTTTAAAAAATGATAAATTGATCATTCCATTATGATTTTATTTTTTTCATGATGCCAATGTAATAAAATAATGCAATGTGTCCTGGATTCCTAGGTCAGGGAATTATAGTTTAAATCAGAGGATGCTTAGCAGCCACAATGAAAACAAGATTTAGAAGACAAATATTATGTATCACAACCCTAATATAGACATTGATCATAAGTATAAAAGATTATCCTAGAATTTAGCTATGGTATATATTATATGGGTATTCCTAGAAATACATCCCTTTATAGATAATACAATTGGATATTGTTTTAGATAAGATGTACCTAAGGGTAACAACTCCAACATGGTATGTCGAGACTGACTTAGCACAACCTAGTACATGAAAATTGGCATTACTGCAAAGCTGCTTGATACTCCTGGGTGATACACTTAAGATAATTCATATTTTCATTACAAACCATTATGAATGGTTTCAGTGTAGTTAAATCACCAAAGAAACCATGTTTATTATTATAATATTGGTGATAGGAAACATTTAAAATTTTTTACTAATGTTTTATCGATTTATTTTGTATTAAACATTATGTTACATAATGTTATGATCTAATACAGTATATTACATTTTTTAGAAACGGTGCATTGATGGAATAATTATTTCATCACTCATAGAAAATGTAGACATTTCTTAAATGAATAATCCAATATAACTTGTATTAGAACTAAGAATGTTGTGTACATATTAAGAATCCTTAATTTGGTTATGAAACATAACCATTTCCACATAGAGAAATTGTTTCCCACCCTAAGATTCATGAAGTATGTAATCTGTATAAGATAGAGGCCCTAATAATTAAGATTTACTACTGAACCAATGGTGTCTATGAAATGGATTATGTTATTGGAGATGATATTCATGGCATTGAGATGTGGTGAAAAATAAAACAATACACATACAATATATATTCTGAATGGAGATTTGAATTAATGGGGTCAATTGATCCAAAATACCAGGGAGGGAAAATAAACAAACACATGGAGTGGAGAACTTTTAAGGATACATTTTTTTATAAATACATCCCCAATGATAAAAAAATTGACATGGATGGAAAGATCCTTGGATTATTGAAAAATTATGAATAAATTGTTTTTTTGTATTTTGATACAATTAAAATATAATAATGGTATAATCTCGATTTCATAAGAAATAGTGAGTGAGAGATTGACCACTACTTTAATGGTCACAAGATAAGTATCCAAAGGGCACTAGTCTCCAAAATATTATCATACTATGCTGAAATAGTTTTATTTTACATCAATATGTGAAAAAAATTATAATATAAATATATTCAATGGATACCTGTACAAGAATAGGAAATTTCTTACACCATGCAAATTGGATGAGTCAAAGAAGAATAATATAGAGAAAGAATACCCACATGTGATAACTGTTGAATGAATAACCCAAGTAAATTCTCTAAATGATTGGGAGTTTGTTATAAGGATGAAAAAAGGGGTCACATAGAAGAGGAATGAAATGGAATGATGTAAAATACAACAACTCAATGTAATGATTTCAAGGATATTCGGAACTACAAAAATGAATTCCTTAGGTTTCATGGGAATACACCTCCAAAAAAGGTAATGGATCAAGTTGAAGAATATCTTATTGATATAATTAAAGATAAATAATTAATATACATTAGTATTTGGATCATAGAAATATGTATTAAATGTATTTTATTATGTTTTTATAATATAATCTTGGAAATATATAAGTATTTTATTTTATCACTTTTTTCATGAAGGATTTCAGATCAGATGTTGAATCGTACCGCAAAAAAGTTTCTTAATACAAATTCTTGGAAAACACATGGTTGAGGTAATGATAAATCATAAAATGTTCCTAATTATTAGATAATCATGTTTGGATAATGAAATTACTATATTGGGGGATGTAAATTAGATAAGTGTTTACTACCTTTGAACCAATTAATGATTTATTAAAGTGGATTATTCTATAATTATTGGAGTTTAAAAAATGTTGGTATTTAATAATAATATCAAATAAACATTGTTAGATTTGAAAAATTAGTAAGAATGTATGTTTAAAATATGTTTTGATGGAAATAGAAATTATGACTATGTTTCAAGAAAATTCCAAACAATGGATTTTACATGTTTTTTATATTGGGATTAATGAGCTACTTTATGTTTGTTGAAGGAAAATAATAAGTTCATTATTGGAATTTATTGATCATATTTATACAGTGTTAAATCATAATATTTGATAAAGGTTATAAATTTATGAATTGTTTTAATTTGATAATTGAATGCGGTTTTGGAGACTAATTTGTTACTTCATTATATGAATCATATTGTGCTAAGTGATGAATTATAAATAGTTCTAGGAAAATACAATGGAAAAAATGTGTTTGTAAAATAAAAACTTATATTTACTTAAATTTATATAGAGTGAAAAAAATATTGAACTATTGTTATAATGATATTGAATAAAAATGTGTGCTCATCCCAAATTTTTTTCATGATATCAATGAAATTATTAAAAAAATGTTTAAGACTTTGTCGTCATCATCATTCTGAAGAACATGATCTATAGAAATATCTATAAGAACATGATTGTTTAATTTGCCTACTGAATTCATGTTTACATTTCGCACCTATATTCACTTACCTATGAATCTAGTTACATGACCACTATATTTTCCATTAACTAATATTTAGAATATGTGTTAATAAACCAATTCACAATATGGATTTTTCAACAATATATATTATTTTCAAATATTAATCCAATGATTACCGGGATTGAGTTTAAACTGTGAGCATGAAATTTATTTAATGTGTGGAGAATGTAGAACCAAAAAAAATTATTATATTGTTCATTAATATATTTGTATATAAGAAACACTATAAATTTTATCTTTACCTACACTGAATAAAAAGGTTAGGTTGCATTACACACATGATAGAGTTTTAAAAATAATGACACATTATTAAAAATATTGTTATTTAATATAATAAGATCAAATATAGTTATTAAATTTATTATTATAATATTAAATAACATATGAAAATATATATTTGAATTGATTTGTTACTAATTAATTAGAAATGAATGAAAAAATCAGTTGAATATAATGGGAATGTTTTTATTACAAATTCGTTTTTTGCTCACAAAGTTATTTTATCCTAATAAATTATTACTTAAAAATATGTAGTTATATTGATGTAATATATATATATATATATTCAGTGCAATAAAATATATTTTATATTAATACAATATATTTTATAATAATATGATAATAACAAATCAAATATTTCAATTAAAAATCAATAATATTCTAAAGGAACTTTTTATGCCTTTTAAAGGTGAACATATTATTATATAAAATTTTTATCTATTTTAAAAAATTTATATTTCAAAATATAAATTATTTTTGAATCATAAACTTAAATTTTTTGGTTATGGATATTTTTCTATGAAGTTTCATTTTTAATGAATAGTGAAAAATAACGAATTCCAATTCAAAACTATATTTTCATCTAATTTTTATAAAGATAAATAATATTTGTAAACGGTTTTAATGTTTAAAAATGTTAATATTTTTCAAATTAATCAAATATTGGTAATTTTTATAAATCTAACATTTGAAAAGAATAGAAAAACATAGAAAATAGTTGAATGTTTTTACATTGAAAACATTATTATCATCCAGTCTCTAGGATTAAATTTAACTAATTTTTTACCACATATGTTATTATGACTAAAAAATTCATTCCATATTTGAAATTAGAATAATTTGTTATTTCTAATAATCTAGACATACATTTGGACCCAAAAAATTTGTACAAGTAATTAAAATTAATTACATTGATTTCTGTAAAATTAAGCTAAACATGGGAGAAATCCTTACTCCTAAGGATAAAAATGACCTATAAACATGTAAAAATTATATATGATGTAAATATTTTTACAACTACATCTATATAGTTCTATTATAGACCATTTGGACAGATGGGAACATTCAATACATGGAAACACATAATTCATTTCAAAACTACCAAGTGTGTCCTTTCCGTCCAATATAAAAAATCACCCATCCATACCATATTCTCAAACCTCTCAAGAAATATTTTCTTAGCCTACAGCTGAAAAATATCTCTTAATAATTTTCAACCTCAACCAATAATCCGAAACATGGTAATAAATCCATCCATGTAAGCACTTTGCTGGAACCCAAAAGGAGTTACCTGAATATAAGGTAACATTTTCCCTCAAACTCTTTTAATTTATTTTTATTATAAACCCCATGAATTATTATTATTACACAATTATATAATAAAAACGGTATCCATAATATACTGAGATATTTATATTTTAATTTTTTCATAAATAAAATTACACACTCCTCAATATAAGGGGTAACAAACATACAATTTGTGAGTATGGAAAACTACCGCCTCACAAAATGATGTCATTTTATATTCATTAACTACCCCTCATTGTTGGTAATTATGATAGAAACATTGCTAATATATGATATATATGAAATTTATTATGTATTTATGCTTTCTTAATGATTTAATAACACATTCATTTATGAAATCCATTTTGTGTAAATATAATAACATCGTTTGTGGATGTGTGGACTTATTCCCATCAAAGCGATTTGACTCGTTCACACTATACATGGAATTTATAAAGAATTGTTTTATTTAAAAATATTTAACATTAATTACATATATATAATCTTAATTACATAATTTACCTTCAATAAACATAGTAGATATTTATAATTGTTTCCATTTTCATATAATAAAATGTCATATCATCGGTCCTAGACAGGTGGACTACCGCCTCCCCGACGGGATGTGATTCCTTTTATATCAAAATAATTATATATGTAAGTATATTACTTTAAATAATATTTCATATATTATATAACTATAATTATGGAATGAAATAACGTTACAGACCTTCTTTTAATAACAATAATAGAAAAATGTAAACGTCACTCTTGTGTATATATGAAGTACTATCTTCATGATTTTAACACTTGTTCATTATTCATAAGCATTATTGAATTTTTTGTTTTATAGTTATATTTTATTTTTAAATTGATAAAAATTTCTTGACTATTAATTTGGATATGTTTATATAATTACCCCTTTGACCATAGTCGACTTTCCAAATTCATTTTAACAAATAAAATGAATTGGTCAAAACACCATATGTAAACTTCATTGAATAAGTTGTTGTTTACAAAATTATAAAATGTGAAATAAATGTAACGATAAAAAATTAAATGGTTATGAATTAAGAAAATAATTAACATAATTTTATTATTCAGAAATTTTAAGACACATGTGACATATGAGACTCAAGGTAATGGGGTTTCACTCAATTTACATTCAATGGAAACTTAATTTTTTATGAACCAATTATCTTTTATATGGTGTATATACTACCCTTTGACATTTTATATCAGGAATATCTTTATTCTCATTACCTAATAAGTTTCAATTAATGTTATTCATTCATGGGTACTCTGATTCAAATGTTTCAGAGTTTCACGGGACACAGTCAAATGTTTAATGATTATTTCCCCATTAATGTTTTATAGATCATTAAATGGTATCTACATTCATAAATATCAAAAACGCTTTCTGTTACTAATCCACCACTAGGGAATTATAAATATAGCTGTTTTATTTATTCTATATAGATATTTTTTGATAAGGAAAAAATTATCAAATAAAGCTAACATTCAATATATGACCAATGCATTGGAGTTCATATGTGACTTGAATGAACACTATTACACCTCGATGCATCGGTAGGTTTAATCAGATACGCTAGATATGGTTTTGGTCAAGTCCATATCCAGTTTTTCATATTATTTTCATAAAGACTTGTAAATATTAGATTATTATAATTAATTCTTGATATTATTAAATACTTGTCATAAAGCCTTGATGGTATGTTTTAGATAACCATTGTTTTTCATTCCATCATTATGTATTCATTTGTTATTATTTTATGTGACTATTCAATTGGTTATAATATCATGGAATGTTAACTTCTAATATTAATGATTAAATGGAATGCGTTTTATTAATCAACCTTTACATATTTGACATTCCTTTTCTGGTTTTTTAATGGCATGTGTTACCATTAATTTACTTTTCCATGATGATTTTTTATAATTGATTTTTTATTGCTTCCACTTTACTTAACATTACTGAGCATTTGAGCTCACTCTTATTAAGATTTCGTTACCTTGGTTATGAAGAGTTATTATTTGAAATATAGTTGATGATGTATATTTAATTCATTTAATTTTGTATAATGTTTTATTCTCAATTTCAAAATGTTAAATTGCTTTCATCTATGTGATATTGACTTCCAAAACGGTTACACTAATTGGTCTGTCTAGATTTGAATCCTCAATATCAAAAAAAGGATTTAAATAATGAAGCAGGTCTAGGCTACATAGGTCATGGAATCACATAAAAATTATTTCTATATTTATAACCATCCATGTAAAACAGTAATAATAAATTACACCGCTATGTGGTTATGATAAGTTTTACATATGCACGAACGATCTTTTTATTTTTATTGGATGAAAAAATGTGGAAAATAGTTTTACCATAATCATAAAAAAATTATTATATTGATAAAATGGATAAATTATTTTATAATTCATATATTTTATTTAGAGTAATAAAAGGAAAAAATAATTTTGAAATAATCCATAAATGTGACTACCACTTGTTCTATAGAATTAAATTATATTCCTTCTTAAGGGTACAAGGGTGAGACATTTGGAAAGAAAAAAACCTCTGAAATATTGATATGGGTTTTGAGAATTGGAATTTTTTGGGTATGTTTTTGCTCGGTTTCGGAATTTCATTTCATGAAAATATAGGAGGGGTGGCCATTTTTGAGTGGGGGCGGATAATTATTTGAATTTACTAAAGTAATAATGTAATATAAATAAAACTTCATTTAAAAGATACTAAAAATTGATACAATTATCATATAATGTGAGAATGATTTTATATGAACTCAAAAAATAGAAATTTTACATGTTTTTATTATGTATTCACCATTATCAATTTTTTAATCCTCGGTTAACCATTAGGGAAATTACCTTGATAGAATATTTTTTTACACTTCAGGAAATATGAAATATTAATTTAAAGAAAATAAGCCGATAAAATTAAAATGGATTCTATTTTTTACCAAAAATTTCCCAGTTTCATAATTAAATATACTTTTTTGATTTTTATATAATTTGATAAAATGTTTTTCTTCATAAAATATCATTAATGCCATTTTTGACACTATTTGATGAATTTTAATTTATTAAAATAAAAAAAAACATTAAATCTGAATATAATCCATTAAATGATGAATAACTTTTTCTATTTTATTAATAATTTTTTGAAAATAATACTTCATCCAAGTTTTATTAATTTTGTTATTTTAGAAATCATTTTTTTATGTTTCTATTTATTGAATATAATTTGTGTTGGTGTTTTGTGAGATTTTAAAATAATTATTCTTTCAAAAATGATATGAATAATGTAACATGACAATAAAAATCAAAAATAAACTTTTATATTCATTCATAAAATATTCTTATACTTTTGTGAACATATAAATGATGTTAGAATAAAGAGAGTCACTTTGTCAACTATTCTTTGAATAAAAAATATAAATTTCATTATGATGGTAAATCTTCTCCAAAAATACATATATTTAAATTTTAAAAGTATATGACTGAAGTAATAAAAATTTTATGATTAATAAAAGTCTTTGTTTTATTTTTAATTCCTTATCATATTAAATTTAACATTAAAAACCGGATTTACCTTGGTTTGATATTTGATTCCTTTAGGCTTGTAGGAGTAGTTAGAACATTATTTATAATTATTTCAATAGATAATTATTAAATTTTTTTAATGGGATCTCTATTTGTGATTTCTATATTGATTCATTATAATTAATTTCAAAAAAGGGGGTTTGACCCACAATCATTTTAAAGATAATATTTTAATATAGTTACTATTCACAATCCATAAAAATAAAGAAGGATCTAGTAAAACAAATTAAACCTTATAATTGAAAATTTTGTATCCATATTTCAATATTACTTTCCAAGTATTTTATGTAATTTTTTTATTTTGTTATGTAAAATTTAATGAAAAATTGTTTTATAAAAACAAAATTATTTAGAAAAATTAACATTCATCAAAATTATCAAAATTTAAAAATAAAATTGGTTTTTTTAAAATTAGATTGGTCATATTATATTTTAATACTAAATAAATAATATAATGGGTCTATTATATTTTTAACTTAATTAAAAATAAATGATATTAAATGGAAAAATATAATTTTTCACTATTCAATAAAAACCAATCATTTCAGAAAAATATCAATCTTTTAAGATATGATAATTTTTTAATGATTATTTTATAACTTATATTATTTTTATTCAATATAATTTATAAAATTTCTAGAAATTATTTTTATTATTAAGTCACAAAAAACAACATAACCTACTTAAATAAATATATTTAGGGGAATAAAGTGTCTACTAAAAATGGGGTTCATATTTACTTTGACATAATAATTAAATTTTTATTGAATAGGTACTTTTTATGTAAATGTCCTAATTTGGTAAATCATATTCATAGCCATGTATTCTATAGTTATGTAATAATACTCATATTTATTAATAATATTTCATGGTTTTTCTAACATTGGTGTTGCATGTTATATAGGTTATTAGAAAATCTATTATTTTATAAAAAAATGGAGATACGTTGTCCCACACCCCCACATAACTAGATTATATACTCACAATTTCATCTTTTTCTTTGTAATCGTGATTTTTAAATTTGAAAATTTCTTGTTAGAAAACCCAATATCATAAAATGGGTAAATAGAACATCCTCTTAAATAGATGGAAAGGGAAATGTGAAGGATATTTGGAATAACAGAAAACTATGTTTCAAAATAGTATAACATAAGTTAGATATTAATATATATATATATATATATTAACGATAAAAATAATACCAAAGGACTAATAAAGAGTGATAAAAACATGGGTTGGAGAATATAAATGACAATAAAAACATAAATCTGTGATCGGTGTAAAATATCATTGACATATCATAAATGATCATTACAGGATAAATTTTTTTTCAAGATACCATTACAAGAGTTTTAAAATTAATTACCCATATGTAATAACAACATATGGAAATGTACATACATTAAAAGTATAATTTAATCCTTTTAATCAATTTCAACAAAAATATCATTCTTTATTTAAAATCTTTGTAGTCTAGTTAGATTTTTCAATCTTGAAGCACTAAAATAATCTTTTAATAGATCACATTTTCAAAAATTAATAATAATATATTCCTCCTATAATTTTATTTTATCCAAAATTTATATGGTTACCAAAATGTGAAATAATATCTAAAATGTATAATTATTCAAGTAAAGAAATAATATAATTTTCTATATAATTTCAACAGCAACAAAAAACATTCAACTTATAATATTCCAAAAATAAATAACTATATATCATAAATAACCTCATTAACCTCCAAATTAAAAAATATTTTAATATTAATGGAAATTTCATACCTTTTAACATATATTCCAAAATATTGTTGTATGGATCCCAAATTGCCTTTCTTGTTAAACCGGTTGTTAAACCTAAAGGATAAATATATTCAAATCAATGGATAATACCAAAAAGATCTTAAATTTACAATATAAATCACTATTAATTTTAATAATAGTGAAAAAAATTAGAATATAGTGAAATAAGTATAAATACTTACCTGAATGACAATATATAGTAAATAATAAATATCTTATAAAATATCACGTCTTCACTGAATAACATTTTAACAATTATGATAATAATTATCCAGAAACATGTACCATAAATTACTTAACATGATGTCATATACAAACCCATATAGTTATTTAAACCTAAAAAGCGTATTCTTACTAAAACATAGTAAAATATTTAAATCATTCAAAATCCAATCAATTAAAGCCTTAAAGGGGGTTTCAATCCATTTTTACTTTGTTAATATTTAAAACTATATACCCATGGTATAATATATAACTCATATATAATCCAAAAAATAAATAATATATGATTCCCAAAATTCTCATAGTCCATTTTCATCAAATATAATCATATATTATTTCTATAAATCCAAAAAAAATATTAAAATACTTCAATAATGACCTAAATCTCTTATTCATCAAATAACTATCCAATTTCATGGTCACAAATACAATCAAATTAACTTAATAAATTTTATTTATCCCTTTATTTTAAAACATTATTATATAAATGAAACACCCTAAGATTTCAATGTATGTTATTTCTTCAAAGTAACTCAATAACTTCCATTACACGCAACACCGAGTTCAAGCACACCACAACTTACCAAACGAGCCGTTAAAAAGCAATTATGAAAATTATTAACATAATTTTGAACTTTATATAATACTTATAATTTTAGAATCCATATTATGTGTTTCTTAGACATAATTTAAGAACAAATACATTCATTTCAGATAATAGTATTTTTCAAAAAATGAAATTTTACCACCTTTTAATGTCGAACCCTTTTTAAATCCAATATTTTGAGATTTTTATATATTCAATTTGTAAAAGTAAACTTATTCTTCTGATTCGGGACATAATAATTTAGTTTCCATAATTTTTTTGTGTTTTTTTGATAACTTTCATATTTTGGTGAATAGTGAAAATACTATATTTTAACTGAAAGAAACCTTTTTAATAAAAAAAATTTATAGTGTTGAATTATACATTTTAATGTTTTGGAAGAATAATTAGATTATATTTTTACCCTTTAATACAATGTTTGTAATTCTAATTAATTTAACATTGACATTAACCATAATAAAGTGCCAATCTTTTGATAGTTATTGTTTTGTTAAAAACAAGCTATTTGTTTTGACAACGAGAATTAATTTTAAATTAATAAATGAAACTCTTATGATTTTAATATGGTATAATAGAAATCATTTTTGGATTTAGAATATCAAAATTTTCTTAGGGTGAATTTTTGGTATTTTTTTAAAAACGTTCAATTTTTGATGAATAGGGAAAAACACTGAGTTATAGTTTAAAACCGAATTATTATTTAAATAATTATATAATTTATCTAAATTTATTTTAGGTAAAAATAGATAAATAATACCTATATATGTTCAATGTAATTCATTGGAGTTAGTTTATAATAATTTTAGATATATAAAAACTTTATTGAACTTTTCACCGTCTTTTACCCTTCTCCATGGATAATTTGAAAATTCACATAAAACATAATTTTACTGCTTCTGTGAGTGAAATTTCTAAAATCTGATAGACATGGTTAATATCAAGGTGTAAAATGTGGTTTAATATGATAAAAATTATATTGTGTGAATATTAACTTTTTACTTATATTTACCCCGGTTATAAGTAAATAGGGTAATTAAGGGTAAAAATGATATTAATATTCTCCTAACACATAGCCTTATTCTATTGTGCAAGTTTATCTCTACCAAAAAAAACCTGATGAATAAGGTATTATCATTTAGGTCCACTTGGTTTAGATTAGTACAATTATTATTATTTAATTCAAAGAAGAGTTAAAAGAGTTAAAATCAATGATTAATAACTAAAACATTTATAATATAGGTATATACATAATTTAAATTCAGTTATAAATATTCATTAGAAAACTAAAAATATTTCCTACATAACGGTATTTTATTTATTATTTTTATAAATTAACTAATATATTTTATTTGTGACATAGTGATGATATAGTAATTACCATATTAATGAAAGATTAAGATAATTGATGCTATAAATAACCAAATAAATGTAATATTTAGACTTTTTATGAATTAAAATAATGTTCTCTATTAATATGACATATTATTATTGGTTATATGAATTTTTTTCGAAGTAATAATGAATTTTTGAATTTAAGAAAATCAAAATACCCAATAGTGTCAAAATTTACATATAAGTGTTTTTGAAAAAAAATATTATATTATTAATTGATATTGTATTCCTAATAATCTAAGGTTCGGCCAAAGGACTTATATCATGATAGGTGTATCATTAATGGACCACTATGGGGTGTATTAGAAGTTTATAGTATGTTTATTAGCCATATAATATAAATATAAAATGAGACATGGTAAATGTCAAACTAATTAACTAAGAGTTAAAACTAAAAGGTAAGGATAATAAAGTGACCAAACCTATCTAAAACGTATTGGTTGTGTGGATTTAGACCCATCCCTACCTTAGACTCAAAATAAATCATATTGGAGACTTTATAAACTGAATATTAATATATTATTAAATAATATTTTATGTTTTTCCTAAGGTTCCCCTCTGCCATCTTATAAAAGGCCACTGCCCCTTCACTCTAATTCAGACATTCTATGCAAATTGGCTTAGCCAACCACTACCCAAATACACTCTCAACTATCCACCCTTCAACCTATAGGCCTTAGTTTGATCAAAAATCCATCGTAAGGAGCCCTTTTGATCAAATCAAAAGGTAGAACTCAAAGAAGAGGTGATGATTTGACCACCCTCTTTCAAGTTCCTATCTTCTTCCATGTCCTTTTTATCTGTTTTTTACATTATAAAATAATAACTCCAGTATCTAATATATACTATGAAGTTATTATAATTATGGTACAACCGAATTCATTATTCTATCCACTCATTGAATGACATGTCACCATACGTGCGTATGTACAACTTACCGTCTCCACGTTGTGGTTTAATTGTTATTCAATACATTATTATTTGGATGGTTATAATATTGATGTTTACTTGATGTAAATAATAAATATAACATGATAATTATTCTATATATATGATATAACATCCAATTATATATTATTTTAATATCAAAAGAATGATATTTTCACTCGTGCGTACGTACGGATTAACGTCTCAACGACGCGATGAGATTCATCTCCAAGTCAACCATTCATCGATGATTATAAAAATATATATTACTAATAAGTATGTAATATATTAAATAATAATTCTACTATAGATATATATATTTATATGTATAATTTTTTATGTACTTAAATATATCTTATTCACTTACTTCCGTTCAATACTATATGAAAACAGAAACCGTGTTTATGCGTACGTACGGACTTCTGTCTCCATAAACGGTGTTTTCTATTTCATATATATGACTATTATACATATATATAATCTAAATATATATGATATATAAATAATTTTTTATATTATTGAAGTATTTAATCATGATCTAAGTGACACATGAAGAGTAACAAGTTAAAACACGTACGATAAACAAAGCAATTATTACCCGAAATATTTAATATAACATGGCTATTATTATTAAATGGATTGTATAAAGTCATAAATGAATAATTTATGATATCATAAATATTAATATGGTTCTCTTATAATTTAATAACATACTATAGTATTCATACAAGAGGTTAAACGTACCCTCGACTAATGGAAATTGCATGGTAAGGGGTTTTCATATCACTCTTTATTCCTGTGACATTCATGCCACATTGCCACTATTTCCATTTGTGCGGTGTATGTACTGCCCATTATTTTATTCATTATGTAATACACTTTAATTTATGTGTATTTACATATTCATTATATGATTCTTCTTTCATGGGGTGTATGTTTCGTAAGTTACCAAATTGGTAAGGGGTTTTTTCACAATCTCATTATTATACGAGATTGTTTATGTTTAAGTATTTCCTAGAAAATTTTTATCATCCATGTCCATTTTCCATAAAAATGATTTCAAAATGAATATTTTATGGATTTGTGAAAGGTAATCTTTATCAATATCATAATTTTAAATGTTTTAATGATTTATCTATGTAAATCTTGTTAATTAATGCCAATTTTTTCAAAATGATTTTAAGGATTTATTTATATAGACATGAATGTTGTGGAATGATAATTATTTTCAAAAGTATCAAAGTGGTATGGGACAAATTGATTCAAAAATATCTTTTAAATTACTTATTTTATAAATGTTTGACATTTAAATGATTTTACAAAAAGGTTATTTCCCTCAAAATATTTTACTCATCATTTTTAACTATGCGAGAATCCTTTACTAGATATTATTTTTGATTGAGGTTGATTTATTATAATACAATCTTACATATTGTATTGAATGAGTTATGATATGTTTGAATTTGGATGTTATATTTTTTACCATTCATGGTTTATGGTTAATGTATTGACATTTCATATGCTAGTTTTAATACAAATGTTAATGTTATGTTTCATCTTTTTCATATGAGGAATGCAGTGGAATTAGTATGTGATGGGTGGAGCCTTCTATAGCTCTTTGATGCATCAGTAGGTCTCATGAGACAAACTAGTGTCATGGCACAAGGCCCTAACAAAAAATTTATTTGTAGTCTTGGAACGATGCCATGACCATGTGGTAATGATGTCTCTTATTTGGAATTCCCACATTGTGAAATTAGTTATTACATGTGATTATTCGAATGGTATAATATCCATGGGTATGTTTATATGGTAATGTTTATTTTTTTTTTACAATATTATGTTCATGTTTATGTTTAAAAGTCTTTTGTTTTTATTACACATCTTGCATTAAAAGTTTATATCTTCTGCTAAATTATTTACCATTACTGAGCATTTGAGTTCACCGATTTTATGTTTTATTTTCCCAGGATTCCAAAAAGTGTATTATGATTGACATGAAGGGTTATGATAATGGGAAAAATTGAATTCACAAAGAACTATCTATTCTGTGTTTGATACTTCAAATTTTAATATAATATAAATGTATGTAATCTAATTTCCAAGACTGCTAAACTGATTTGTCCTTCAGGACTTGATTCTTTGTAATTGTTCCAATGTATTAAAATAATGCACCGCCTCTAGGTAACTGGGGACGGGGTGTTACAGTTGGTATCAGAGGATGTTTAGCAATAACCATGGAAACTAGATTTAGATAAACACTGATTAGAGAACATTACCGTAAGATAGACTTTGAATATTAGTATTGAAGAACATCCTAGAATTTTTGTAATGTTAATATTTTGTGAGTTTTCCATGAAAAAACATCCCTTTATGGAAACAAGCAGGTAGAGGTAGCTCTGGCACATATGTACCTAGGGGTAAAACCTGAAAAACACCACTTTAAGCTAAACTCGAATGAAAACTGGTGCACGACAATGGGCCTCACTGCACTCTTGGTTATGACACTCCCAGGGGATATGCTTAGGATAATTCGCATTTTCGTTACAGACAACAATGAAGGGTCTATGAGTATATACCTGCTCAAAGAAAACATTTATTGTGATTAGGGATTATATCCATAAACTGTTCAACTTACGTTGGTTATTTTACATGTTTGGAATTATGAATTGTGATTCATAAACTGACCTTGTGTATGCCATTGTTTAGAAATGGCACCCAGTAGAAGCAATGAGAACTCCAGTAATATGTATGATCAAAAGAGTATGAAGGTTCACATCATTCATTTTATTAAGACAACATTTAGAAAGGAAATAGTCTTTCACATATTATCATCATATTAATAAATAGTATCATGTGTTAATAAGATCAGTAATGAATTCTCTGAATCCTATGGCTTTGAAGGGAAGCTAGAGAAGAAAATGATGGTAGAAAGAAATATATATAAAGGGAATAATGGAAAGAAGTATTTTCTGATATGTGATAAATGTTAAATGAATCACATTCGTAAATGCTTGAAGGGAATGGGAATTTATTATACGTGTGTATAAAAAGGACACCAAGTACGTGATTGTAAGGTTAATAAAAAGATTTCAAATGTAAAATGCCTCAACTGGAAGGCATTGAGACACTACGTGAATCAATGCCCCACTCATAAGAGTATACCACAAATGATGTTATTGGACAATAATCATGTAATGATTCTACATCAGATAAAGTAGAATGACTTGTGTTCTTATGTTGTTATTATATAATTATTTCATTTTAGTGTTGTATGAATAGTATACTCGATACATGAATTATTGAGTTAAACACTACTAGAAAAACAGGTATTCGCGATGGGCTATTTGCGACGAGATCCCGTCACAAATAGCCCGTTGCTGAAAACGCCGCCGCAACTACACTTATTTGCGACGGGCCCGTCGCTAAAGCCTTTTTTTGCGACGGGCATTCTCCCCGTCGCAAATAGTATTCTGTATTTTTGTAAAAAACTTTTAAAACAGTTTTTGCGACGGGACCCGTCGCAAATTCCTTTTGCGACGGGACCCGTCACAAAAACTCTTTTTTAAAAAAATAAAAAATTAATAATACTAGTATTTGCGACGGGAGTCGGGACCCGTCGCAAATACTTTAAAAAAAATTAAAAAACTATTAATAATACTAGTATTTGCGACGGGCATAGTATCCCGTCGCAAATACTATAAAAAAAATAAAAAAAATATATTATTAATAAATTATTTTAATAAATATAATAATAGAATTATAATTTACAAATGAAAATAACAAATTATTCTAATTACTATAATAATAGTAGAATTATAATTCAAAAATAAAAATAATAGAATATTAATATATAATTTAATTAATATAATAATATTACAATTATAATTCATAAATAAAAAAAATATTAATAAGTTATTTTAATTAATATAAAAAGAATAGAATTATTTTACATCCAAATATTAAAATAATTCAAGTATTACAAAAAAAATAATTAAATTATAATATTATAAAATTTTAATATATATATAAATTTTTAATATATATATAAAATTTAATATTATAAAATATAAATAATATTATTATTCATATTAATATTGTTATTTAAAAATATAATATTATTAATATTTTATAATGAGACAGAAACTACGAATACAAAAAAAAATATTTTGATTTCACAAATTTTATAACAGAAATACAAACTCTAATCTGAAGGGGGGGGAGGGGGGAGGTGGGGGATCTGCAGATGGTGGTGGAGGAAACTCCATCCCTAAAGCATGAGTGAGTCGGCGCATGTACTCCATCTGCTCCTGATGCTGCTGCTGCCACCGACTCATCTGCTCCTCGTACAGCTGCTGCTGGCGTCGACGCTCCTCCTAATGCTGCTGACGCATCTGCTCCTGCTCCTGTCGGAGACTCTCTATCTGTGCAGTCTGAGATCGCAACTGATCCTCATACTGTGTAGAAGAAGATGCACGATCTCCTCTTGAGCTGGACGCCGACATCGCAGCACTGCCATAATAATCTCCGGGAGTCAGTCGAGAGACGATACCAACTACCCGGCCCTTCTCGAAGGCATACTGGGTGGCCTGCATCCATGCCGCCTCATCAAACTGACGGGCAGTGGTCTGATCTGATGACTCGTCCTGACTCTCAGGCCGGGCCTGTGCCGCTGCGGCCTCATATGACTCCTATAGTTCCAATTTAAAATTAAAATTGTGAATATATTATATGCAGTTAATTTTTAAACTTGAAAACAAATAATACTGACCACGATGTGATGCTGACGATCACCTCTGAGCTCCCCAGTAGTAGGATCACTATACATCCTCCGATATACGTCGTACTCTGTAATATCGGGGTGCTCGACAGCCTATAAGAATAAAAAAAATGTTAATATTTATAGTTATATAAAATATTTATAAATAATGTACGTACCAGATGCTGTCTATGAGTACTGAAAGAACGACTCCCAGCTCGATGAGTCACCTCCTGTCTCCCCCGATTCTGCCTCCCCACCGATGATCTCCTCTAAAAGGCACCACTCAACCAGTGCGCACATAATCAATCCCATACATGGGATGAAATATACTCTGGTCGGTGTGCTCTACATGACTCCTCAAAATCTGACACTCCTGCTTTCTTCATCGCAGCTTTTCTTAAATTGTGCAAAAACTGACGAAGACGATCACGCATGGCCACCTCCCATGCCTCGTGGATGGCGTCACGCATGGTATCCTCGATCGGATACCATAAACCCTACAAATAAATCAAAATATCAAGTTAGAAATGAAATAATTTTCAAAATAAAAACTATTTATTTACGTACGTACCAACCAATGGCCGAACATGGCCTGCTGCACATCAATGGGAATCTGCTCCCATGTGGTCAACAGCTGAGAGAAATAGTTGCGCAAAATAGCGCTGCCCTGTCCAACTTCTATATGTGGAAAACTGAAAAAATAATAAACATTTATTATGTGAATAGATTAATGAAATCTTAGTCAAATCCACAGGTTATTACACAGGTTATCACACCTCTGTGTGCGTGGATCAAACCCAAGACGTGGACGTCACTCGGGGACGGGGTCAGGAATCATCAATCGTGCAAGACCGCGCCCCCTCCGCGTACTCCCTGGAGCGCCTGCAGGCTGAGGGTCATCTGTCAGCAACTCATCCGCATCAAAAGTCAGGTCAGCATCCGCCAACGCACGAAATGTGGCGTCTTCCATCTGAAACAGAAAATGTTAATGTTAGCAAATAATTGATAATTACTATTATATATACATATATACATATTATGATTGTATATAAATACCATGAAATGCTATCAGTGTTCATCTTCATCATCATATTCATATATGTCAATGTCATCTTCATATTCCTCCTGCAACATCATGTACTAAATCTTGAAACTGGGATGGATCCGGAATCAAGTTGGTATCACCTGCTCTGAAACTGCGTTCACCGTGTTGATACCAAAAAACATAATCTGCTTGAAAACCAAAACGCAAGAGATGTTCCCCCACTTTGTCAAACGTGTCAAACGTTCTCAATGCACATTTTCTACAAGGGAATTTTATCTTTCCTTCTGAAACAAATTCTGGATTTGATGCCGCAAATGATAAAAAACTCTCCACACCCTCTATATATACTGGATTTAAACCAGAACCATTTGGATTTCTACGTTGATTTATCCATATGCGGTCATCTAATAATGACTGTTGACGACCTCGTTGTTCCATGTTTTTCTATAAAATATAAAAGCATTACTGGTTTTGAATAATTTGTTAGAAAAAACACAAGCAAGGATTGAATATATTGAGAATAAAGAAAAACCTGTTACAAATATTGATAATTTTAATATTATATTGATTTTTTATTTTTTTAATAATACTAATATAATTTTTTCCAGAAATATTAATTATATAATAATAACATCATTACATTATTAGTATATTTTATTATTAATATTAAAATAATATAATTTTCTATATTATATACAATTCTCCTTTCATCTATGTGTTTCACATTCTTTCTCCACATGTAATATTGGCATTCACTTTCACCTCTCCATTGGCGAGTAGGTTGATAATTTTGAAAATGAATGTCAATATTACATGTGGAGAGAGAAAAAACACAGAAGAAAAGAGAATTGTATATAATATAGAAAATTATATTATTTTAATATTAATAATAAAATATACAAATAATGTAATAAGGTAATTATTCCAAATTATTGGTAAGTATTTCAAATTATTGGTAATTATTCCAAATTATTGGTAATTATTCCAAATTATTGGTAATTATTCCAAATTATTGGTAATTTTTCCAAATTATTGGTAGTTATTCTTAATTTTTGGTAGTTATTCCTAATTATTGGTAAATATTGGTAATTATTGGTAAATATTGGTAATTATTGAAAAATATTGGTAATTATTGGTAATTATTGGAAAATATTGGAAAATATTGGTCATTATTGGTAATTATTGGTGATTATTGGTTATTATTGGTGATTATTGGTAATTATTGGTGATTATTGGTAATTATTGGTGATTATTGGTAATTATTGGTGATTATTGGTAATTAATACTAATTATTTGTAATTAATACTAATTATTGGTAATTAATACTAATTATTGGTAATTAATACTAATTATTGGTAATTAATAATCATTATTACTAATTATTGGTAATTATTACTAATTATTCCTAATTAATACTAATTATTCCTAATTATTCCTAATTATTATTAATTATTGTTAATTATTACTAATTATTGGTAATTATTACTAATTATTACTAATTATTTCTAATTATTACTAATTATTGCTAATTATTAGTAATTATTGCTAATTATTACTAATTATTGCTAATTATTATTAATTATTGATAATTATTAGTAATTATTGATAATTATTAGTAATTATTGATAATTATTGGTAATTATTACTAATTATTGTTAATTATTGGCAATTATTGTTAATTATTGGCAATTATTGTTAATTATTACTAAATATTGGTAATTATTACTAATTATTGGTAATTAATACTAATTATTGGTAATTAATACTATTTATTGATAATTAATACTAATTATTGGTAATTAATACTAATTATTGGTAATTAATACTATTTATTGGTAATTAATAATCATTATTACTAATTATTGGTAATTATTACTAATTATTCCTAATTAATACTAATTATTCCTAATTATTACTAATTATTGTTAATTATTACTAATTATTGCTAATTATTACTAATTATTACTAATTATTACTAATTATTTCTAATTATTACTAATTATTTCTAATTATTACTAATTATTACTAATTATTACTAATTATTTCTATTTATTAGCAATTATTGCTAATTATTACTAATTATTGCTAATTAATATTAATTATTGATAATTATTAGTAATTATTGATAATTATTAGTAATTATTGATAATTATTGGTAATTATTACTAATTATTGTTAATTATTGGCAATTATTGTTAATTATTACTAAATATTGGTAATTATTACTAAATATTGATAGTTAATACTAATTATTGGTAATTAATACTAATTATTGGTAATTAATAATCATTATTACTAATTAGGGGTAATTATTACTAATTATTCCTAATTAATACTAATTATTCCTAATTATTCCTAATTATAACTAATTATTGTTAATTATTACTAATTATTGTTAATTATTACTAATTATTACTAATTATTTCTAATTATTACTAATTATTTCTAATTATTACTAATTATTTCTAATTATTACTAATTATTGCTAATTATTAGTAATTATTGCTAATTATTACTAATTATTGCTAATTATTATTAATTATTGATAATTATTAGTAATTATTGATAATTATTTGTAATTATTGATAATTATTGGTAATTATTACTAATTATTGGTAATTATTGGCAATTATTGTTAATTATTACTAAATATTGGTAATTATTGGTAATTATTAATAATTAATACTAATTATTGGTAATTAATACTAATTATTGGTAATTAATACTACTTATTGGTAATTAATACTAATTATTGGTAATTAGTACTAATTATTGGTAATTAATACTAATTATTGGTAATTAATACTAATTATTGATAATTAATACTAATTATTGGTAATTAATACTAATTATTGGTAATTAATAATAATTATTACTAATTATTGGTAATTATTACTAATTATTCCCAATTAATACTAATTATTCCTAATTATTACTAATTATTATTAATTATTGTTAATTATTCCTAATTATTACTAATTATTGGTAATTAATACTAATTATTGGTAATTAATACTAATTATAGGTAATTATTACTAATTATTGTTAATTATTGGTAATTATTACTAATTATTGTTAATTATTCCTAATTATTACTAATTATTGGTAATTAATACTAATTATAGGTAATTAATACTAATTATAGGTAATTAATACTAATTATTGGTAATTATTACTAATTATTACTAATTATGCTTAATTATTGATAATTATTGATAATTGTTCCTAATTATTAGTAATTAAAAGAATAATTATCAACAATTAGAAATAATTACCAATAATTACAAATAATAACATTATTTATATATTTTATTATTAATATTAAAATAATATAATTTTCTAATTTATATACAATTCTTTTTTCATCTGTGCGTTTTCTATCTCCACATACAAATAATACATGTGAAGACAGCAAATACACAGATGAAAAAAGAATTGTAAATATATAAAAAATTATATTATTTTAATTTTAATAATAAAATAAACTAATAATGTAATAATGTTCTTATTCTTAATTATTGGTATTTATTACTAATTATTAATATTTATTCTTAATTATTAAAAATTATTACTAATTATTCCTAATTACCATTAACTATAAACAATACTAATAATTTAAATTTATTAAGTAATAAAACAATGTAAACATAATTAAATTACAACTAATTAATAATAATTGAAACTAATAAAAAATTAAACATAAATAAAAAATTAAAATGATGATAAATACCTTGAAAATTGATCTGTTCTGATCGTTCTTCAAAACTTTAATATCAACTCCGGAGAAAAAAATTAAACTGGAGAAAAACATAACTCTAGAAATATAATTTTGAGAGAAGGATAAGATAAGGAATGAGAATGAAATGAAAAAAACGGATGGGGGTATTTATAGGTTAGATTATTTGCGATGGGCTCATTTGCGACGGGAATCCCGTCGCAAATAGTATTATTTGCGACGGGACCCGTCGCAAATAACCCTTGCCGACATAGTATTTGCGACGGGGAAAGCAATCCCGTCGCAAAAGCCTAATTATTTGCGACGGGTAAATACCCCCGTCGAAAATAATTTTTTAACGGGACTATTTGCGACGGGAATTATTCCCGTCGCAAATAACCCGTCGCAAATACCCATTTTTCCCGTAGTGAAATAAGGATTATAATACAGTACTATTTCATTGGGAATTTGCGATTATATGTTCCGGATATTAAGGTAGTACGTTTGGAATAAGAGATAATTGATTTTGGTAATTCAGAAAGATGCAATATTGTAAAAGAATACATGATAAAGGCGTTCACATGTTATTACCTGGAAAAAAGTATCCTCATTATGTTTTCCATCCTTTTAAACATTGAACTTTGAGTTTGGATATATGTATTTTGGATAATTATAAAGGTTGGAAAAGATTAAGTTTGAAATTGTATACTATTATTATGGTTAATTTTGGATTTCCACAAAAAGGACAACCCAGAGGTCGGGTGGCAACCTGTTACTTCCTACAAGGTTGCGATACTTGAACCTGTATCTTAAGAGAGGAGAGCGTGTATCACCTATCACTGACCCATATGATGTCCTGGATTGAATAATTTAGTTTTTATTTAAAAGGTCTGATAGGTGAATTATAAATTCATTATTTTTGGAACCCTATATGATTAGGATAAATAATTTTTTTTTAAATATTTTGTAGTGTAAGATGAGTTTGTGGTAGGAATTAGTTAAAGGATGTAACTATACTTGTCAAATATATATATATATATATATCCCTGTTATTCTATTATTAAATTAATTCTCAAACATTAGTTAAGGGACTTCGTCACAATCACCTTTCATTGAGGCATCCTTTGATTTCGAAATGACTTTCTTTTATACGGTGTATAAAACCCTTTGACTTTTCTTTTCATGGGGAATCTTTTTCTAGGAAGCGTTTTACTAAACGACAAAAAAATGGAATTTTTTTTAACGTATGTTGTAACAACATCCTTTCCACCACCATGAGTTTTA
Organism: Viscum album; assembly: GCA_963277665.1. NCBI lineage: Eukaryota > Viridiplantae > Streptophyta > Magnoliopsida > Santalales > Viscaceae > Viscum > Viscum album. Next base: position 1,029,299,744 of record OY728156.1, read on the forward strand.
TTTGATCTTTGGATTCCTTAAAAATCCAAAAAAAAATTAAATAAAATGAAAATAAATAAAATATACTATTTTTACATATTTTGGTATTGAAAATGGTTTTGATAATTGATTTGTTATGTAAATATATTTAATTGAGATATTGTGATTAATGAAGTAAATCACTCTCTATAAATATTTATGTTTTACCTCCAATTATGTGTCTATTATTTCCACCAATTATCTCCTATTCGAGATCATAATTTGGTGGTAACTATTTCATTTCCCTTTTCCTCTTATTAAGACTAAATTTTATTAACCCAATTTCCAATGTGGGTTTCCCACAAAGGTATTTTCTATTTTCAACCTTTTATATTCAAAGAACAATTTCAAATTGAAAGGACGCAATTTATTGAAGTAGGTAAGAATCTAAAACCCCAAGATTTCAAAGTACGTTATTTCATCAAAGTAATTCAATAACTTGCACTACACACAATACCGTGTTCAAGCACACCACAACATACCAATCTAGCCGTTCAAAAACAGTTATGAATAGTTTTAACTAAAATTTAAACTTTATATAATCCTTTTAATTTTAGAATCCATATTATGAGTTTCTTAGTTATAATCTAAGAACAAATAAATTTTTTCATATTAATATATTTTTCAAAAAATTAAATTTTACCGCCTTTTAATAGAGAACCCTTTTTAAATCCAATATTTGAAACTTTTATATATTCAATTTGAGAAAATGAACTTCTTATTTTGAATTGGGACATAATAATTTCGTTTCAATAATTTTTTGGTGTTTTTCTGATAACTTTCATATTTAGGTGAATAGTGAAAAATACTATTTTTTAACTAAAAGAAACCATTTTAATCAAAATAATTTATAGTGTTGAATTATACATTTCAATGTTTTGGAAGCATAATTCGATTATGTTTTTACAATTTAATCCGATGTTGGTCATTTGAATTAATTTCACATTAAAATTAAACACAAACAACTGTCAATCTTTTGATTGTTATTGTTTCATAAAAACATGCTATTCGTTTTAACAATGAGAATTAATTTTAAATTAATAAATGAAAATTATATATTTTTAATTTGGTAAAATAGACATCATTTTTGGATTTGGAATATCAAAATTAGTTTTGGTGATTTTTTGGTATTTTTCTGAAAACATTAAATTTTGGATGAATAGTGAAAAACACTAAGTAATATTTTAAAAACGAAATATAATTTAAATAATTATTTATTTTATCGAAATTTATTTTAGGTAAGAATATATACATAATACCTGTATAACTTTAATTTAATTCATTGGAGTGATTTTATAATAGTTTTTGATATATGAAAATTTTATTGAACTTTTTACCGTCTTTTACCCATCTCCTAGGAGAATCTTCAAATTCACATAAAACATAATTTTACCGCTTCTGTGAGTGGAATTTATAAAATCCAAGATACATAGTTAATATCAATGATTAAAATTTGTTTCAATCAGATAAAAATAATTTTGGGTGAATAGTAATTTTTTTCTTTTATTTACCATAGTTAAAAATAAATAGGGTAATTAAGGGTAAAAATGATATTAATATTACCCTAACACATGACCTAATTCTATTGGAAAAGTTTATCTCGACCAAAAACCCCAAAGGAATAAAATATTATCATTTAGGTCCACTTGGATTTTATTAGGAAATTTATTATTATTTAATTCAATGAATAGTTAAAAGAGTTAAAATCAAAGTTTAATAACTAAAACATTTTTAATATTGGGTTATACATAATATCAATTCAATTATAAAAATTCATTAGAAAGGTAAAATGATTTCCTATATAATGGTATTTTATTTATAACTTTTAGACATTAAATAATTTAATTTATTTGTGAGAAAATACTGATAAAGTAATTACCGTATTAATAAAATATTTAGATAATTGATATTATAAATTTCCAAATAAATGTAATATTGAGACTTTCAATGAAATACAATAACATTATAGGTTAATATGACATATTTGGATAGGTTTTATGAGTTTATTTTGAATTAATAATTCTTTTATGAATTTACCAAAAACAAAATACCCAATAGTGTCAAATTTGACATAAAAGAGTTTTTAAAACAAATATTATATTATTAATTGATATTATATTAAAAAATATAAGGTTTTGTAAAAAGACTTATATAATGATAGGTGTATCATTAATGGACCACTTGGGGGGTCTATTGGATGTTTATAGTATGTTTATTAACCATATAATATAAAAATAATATGAGACATGGTAAATTTCAAACTAATTAACTAAGAGTTAAAAAGAAAATACAAGGCTAATAAAGTGACCCATACCTTTCTAAAACCTATTTTTTGTGGGTATGTAGACCCATACCCACATTTTCATAGTACTATAACAATTTTGATCCTTTATAAACCGAATAATTATTTATTATAAAATAATATTTTAAGTTTATCCTAAGGTGCCCCTCACCCCTTTTATAAAAGGGAACTCCCCCTTCAGTATAATTCACACCTTCTAATCCATTTGGATCTGCCAACCCCTGCCAAAATACCCTCTAAACTATCCTCCCTTAAACCTAGATGCCTTATTTTGATCAAAATCCCAACCTAAAGAGCCCTTTTGAACAAATAAAAAGGAAGAACCCGAAGAAGAGGTAATGATTTGACCACCCTCTATCATGTTACTTTCTTCTTCCACTTCATTTTTTTTGTTTCCATTCTAAAAAAATAAATCCAGTATCTTCTATATACAGATATGTTATTATAATTATGGTACAACCAAATTCATTATTCTATCCACCCTTTGAATGACATGTCACCATACGTGCGTACGTATGGCTTACCGTCTCCACGTTGTGGTGTAATTGTTATTCAATACATTATTATCTGGATGGGTATAATAATGATGTGTATTTGATGTAAATAATTAATATAACATGATAATGATTCTGTATATATGATATAACATCAAACTATATATTATTTTAATATCAAAATAAATGATATTTTGGCTCGTGCGTACGTACGGATTACCGTCTCACCAACACGATGAGATTAATTTCAAGTTCACCATTCATTGTCGATTATAAAATATATATTACTAATAAGTATGTAATATATGACATAATAATTCTACTGGAGAGATATATATATATATAAGAAATTATGTACTTACATATATCTTATTCACATACTTATGTTCAATACTATATGAAAACGGAAACAGTGTTTATGCGTACGTACGGACTACCGTCTCCATAAACGGTCTTTTCCATTTCATATATACGTATATTATACAAATTATTATTCTAGATATATATGATATATATATATATATATATATCATTTTTTATAACCTGGAAGTATTTAAATAATGATCTAAGTGATACAATCAAGAGTAAAAGGATAAAACACGTACGATAAGGAAAGCAATTATTACTTGAAATATTAATATAACATGAAAATTATTATTAAATGGGTAGTATAAAGAAATAAACGTATAATTAATGATATAATAAATATTAAAATGGTTCTGGTATTGTTTAATAACATACTATATTCTTCATACAAGAGGTTAATCGTACCCTCGACTAAAGGATAGCGCAAGGTAAGGTGTTTTCATCTCACTCCTTATTCCTGTGAGTTTCATGCCATATTGCCTCTATTACCTTTTATGTGGTGTATGTACATACCATTATTTTATTAATTGTGTAATACACATTAATTTATGTGTATTTACATTTTCATTGTATGAAACATCTTTCAGGGGGTGTATGTTTTGTAAGTTACCAAATTGGTAAGGGTTTTTTTTTCACAATCTCATTATTATCTGAGATTGTTTATGTGTAAGTATTTACTGGGTCATGTTTATCATCTATGTCGATTTTTCATGAAAATGATTTTAAAATAAATATTTTAGGTATTTTTTAAAGGTATAATTTATAAAGATCTGAATTTTAAATATTTTAATGATTTATCTTTCTGAATCTTTTTAATTAATACCCATGTTTTCAAAATGATTTTAAGGACTTATTTATATGGACATGAATGTTTTGAAATGATAATTCTATTCAAACTTATCAAAGTGTTATGGGATATAGTGATTCTAAAATATATTTTAAATTACTTCATTTATAAATCTCTGAGTTTTAAATGATTTTACAAAAAGGTTATTTCTCTCAAAATGTTTTAGTCATCACTTTCAACTATGTCAGCATCCTCTACTGGATATTATTTTTTATTGAGGATGATTTAATATAATACGATCTTACATATTGTATTGAATGAGTTATGATATGTTTGACTGTGAATGTTCTATTTTTATACCATTCATGGTTTATGGTTAATGTATTGTCATTTCGTATGCTAGTTTTAATAAGAATGTTTATGTTATGTTTCAAATTTTTCATACGAGGAATGCAGTGGACTTAGTAAGTGACGGGTGGAGCCCACTATAGCTCCTTGATGCATCAGTAGTTCTCATTAGACAAACTAGTGTCTTGGAAGAAGTCCTTGAGAAAAAAAATTGTTGTCTTGGCATGAGGCCGTGACTATGTGGTAATGATGTAAGGTATTAAGAATTCCCTCATTGTGAAATTAGTTATTGCATTTGATTATTCGATTAGTATAATATCCAAGTGCATGTTTATATGGTAATGTTTGATTTAATTTTACCATATTATGTTCAGGTTTATATTTAAAAGGTTGTTGTTCTTATTACACATCATTCCTTAAAGCTTTATAGCTTCCGATAAATTATTTACGCTTACTAAGTATCTGAGATCACCCATTTTTTATGTTTTATTTTCCCAGGATTCCAAGAAGAATATTATGATTGATATGTAGGTTGTTTCTAAAGGAAAAAATGTAATTCTCAAAGAACTATATATGATGTGTTTTATGCTTCAAATTTTAATGTAATGTTAATATATGTAATGTATTTTCCAAGACTGATAAACTAATCGGTCCTTTGAGACATGATTCTTTATAATAGTTCCAATGTATTAAAACAATGAATCACCTCGGGGTAACTGGGGTCGGGGAATTACCTTTGGTCTCAGATGAAGTTTAGAAATAACCTTGGAAACTAGATTTAGATAAACTATGATTAGAGAACATTACCATAAGATTCAATTTGAATATTAGTGTAGAATAACTTCCTAAAATTTAGGTAATGTAATGATTTTGTGAGTTTTCTAAGAAAATACATCCATGCCTGGATACAAGGAGGTAGAGGTGGCTCTAGAACACATGTACCTAGGGGTAAAACCCAAAAACAACGCTTTGAGCTAAACTTGAACGAGAACTGGTGCACGACAATGGGCCTTGCTGCACTCTTGGTTACGACACTCCGGGGAGATATGCTTAGGATAATTAACATTTTCATTACAAACCAATATGTAGGGTTTATGAGTATATATCTCCTCAACGAAAACATTTTTTTGATTATGGACTACATCCATAAACTATTAAACTTATGTTAGGTATTTCACATGTTTGTAATTATGAATTGTGATTCATATAGTAACCTAGTGTATGCCATTGTTTAGAAATGGTGCCCATTATAAAGGGTGAAAACTCCAATAATACGTATGATCTAATGATTAAAAAGGGAGATATAATTCATGATATTAAGCCAAAATTTAGAAAGGAAATAGTCTCCCATGTATTATCATCATATGAGTAAATAGTATCATGTGTTAATAAGATCAGTAAATAATTCTATGAATCCTATGGCTTTGAAGGGAAGAAATAGAAAAAAAGGATGGTGGAAAGAAATATGGATATAGGGAATAAGGGAAAGAAGGATTTTCTAATATGTGATAAATGTGGAATGAATCACCTTAGTAAATTCTAGAAGGGAATGTGAGTTTGTTTTAAGTGTTGATAAAAAGGACACCAAGTACGTGATTGCAAGGGTAAAAAAAAGTTTTCAAATGTAAAATGATTCATCTGCAAGGCGTTGAGACACTACGCAAATCAATGTCCCATTCATAAGATTATACAACAAATGATGTTATTGGATAATAATCAAGTTGTGATTCTACCTCAGATAATGAAGAATGACTAGTGTTCTTATGTTGTTAATATAGAATTATTTCATTTGAGTGTCATATTAACTATATACTGGTTGTATAATTTATTGTGATAAATAAGGATTGTATTGTAGTACTATTTCGTTAGAAATTTGAGATTATATGGTCGTTATAATAAGGTAGTAATTTTGGAATAATAGATGGTAGATTTTTGTAATTCAGGAAGTTGCAGTGTTGTAAAAGAATACATGATGAAGGCGTTCACATGTTATTACCTGGAAAAAAGGATCCTCATTATGTTTAACTTCCTTATAATCATTGGACTTAGAGTTTGGATATATTTACTTTGGATAATTATAAAGGTTGGAATGGATTAAGTTTTAAATTGGATACTATTGTTATTGTAATTTTTGTATTGCCACAAAAAGGACCACCTGGAGGTCGGGTGACAACTTGTCACATCCGGCAAGGCCGTGAGACTAGAACCCGCAACTGAAGAGAGGCAAGGGTATATCACCTATCACTAACCCACGTGATGTCATGGATTGTATAATGTAGTTTTTCATTAAAAGGACTGATAGGTGAATTATAAATTCATTATTTTTGAAACCCTATATGATTAGGATAAATAATTTTTTTTAAATCTTTTGGAGTGAATGATGAGTTTGTGGTAGGAATTAGTTAAAGGATTTTACTCTACCTATAAAGTATATATATATATTTACCTCTTATTCTATGATTAGATTTATTCTTAAACATTATTTAAGGGACTTTGTTACAATCTCCATTCATTGAGGCATCCATTTATTTTTATGTGACTTTCTTTTATACAGTGTATAAAACCCACTGACTTTTCTATTTCAAGGGGAATCTTTTTCTACGAATAATTTTACTAAACGAAAAAAGGAATATTTTTTTAATGTAAGTGGTTACAACGACCTTTACACCACCGCGATTTTTATTTGATCTTTGGATTCATTATGAAGACAAAATGTTATTTTAAAGAAAATGAAAAAAATACCATATAATCTTTTTACATTTTTTCGTATTGAAATTTTTTTTTGATAATGGATTAGTTATGTCAATATATTTAATTGATATATTGTGATTAATGACCTCAATCACTCGCTTTAAATATTTATGTTCTCCTTCAAATTATTTGTCTCTAATTGCCACCAATGTTCTCCAAATCGAGATCATAATTTGGTGGTAACTTTTTCATTTCCCTTTTTCTCTTATTATGGCTAAATTTTATTAACCCAATTTCCAATGTGAGTTTTCCCACAATGTTATTTTCTAGTTTCAACCTTTTATATTCAAAGAACAATTTAAAATTGCGAGGATGCAATTTATTTAAGGAGGGAAGAATGTAACACCCCACTATTTCAAAGTACGTTATTTTTTAAAAGTAATTCAATAACTTGCACTACACGCAACACCGAGTTCAACCACACCATAACTTACCAAACTAGCCATTAAAAAGAAGCTATGAATAGTATTAAATTAATTTTGAACTTTATATAATCCTCATAATTATTTAATCTATATTATGAGTTTCTTAGACATAATGTAAGAACAAATACATTTTTTCAACTAAAAGTATTTTTAAAAAATTGAAATTTTACCATCTTTTAATGGAGAACCCTTTTTAAATCCAATATATGAATCTTTTATATATTAAATTTGAAAAAAATGGAGTTCTTCTTTACAATCAGGACATAATAATTTAGATACAATATATTTTTGGTCTTTTTCTGATAACTTTCATATATGGGTGATTAATGAAAAATACTATTTTTTAACTGAAAGAAACATTTTTAACAAAAATAATATTTAGTGTTTAATTATAATTTTAATGTTTTTGAAGCATAATTAGATTATATTTTTACCCATTAATCCAATTATGGTCATTTGAATTAATTTCAAATTGAAATTAAACATAAACAAGTGTCAATCTTTTGATATTTGTTGTTTCTTAAAAACACGCTATTTGTTTTAACAAAGATAATTAATTTTAAATAAATAAATGCATATTTTATTTTTTAAATTTGGTAAAATAGACATCATTTTTGGATTTGGAATATCGAAATTATCTTAGGGTGAATTTTTGGTATTTTTATGAAAACTTTCAATTTTTGATGAATAGTGAAAACACTTTGTTAAGGTTTAAAACCAAATTATTATTTGAATTATTATTTATTTTATATAAATTTATTTTATGTCAAAATATATACATAATAAATATATAAGTTCAATTTAATTTACTGAAGTTAGTTTATAATAATTTTAGATATATAAAAATTTTATTGAACTTTTCACCGTCTTTTACCCATCTCCTAGGTGAATATTCAAATTCACATAAAACATAATTTTACCGCTTCTATGAGTGGAATTTAGAAAATCCTATAAACAAGGTTAATATCAAGGATTAAAAATTGGTTCAATAAGATAAAACTAAATTTTGGTCAATAGTAACATTTTAATTTGATTTACCACAGTTAAAAGTAAATAAGGTAATTAGGGACAAAAATGATATTAATATTACCATAAAACATGTACTAATTCTATTGGAAAAGTGTAACTCGACGAAAAACAACATTAGGAATAAAATATTATCATTTAGGTCTAATTGGATTAGATTAGGACATTTATTAATATTTAATTCAAAAAAGAGTTAAAAGAGTTAAAATCAAATATTAATAACTAAAACATTTTTAATATTGGGTTATATATAATATAAATTAGATTATAAAGGTTCATTAGAAATATAAAATGATTTAATACATAATGGTATTTTATTTATAATTTTTAGATATTAAATAATTAAAATTATTTGTGACACAATGATGATGCATTTATTAATGTATTAATGAATGATTAAGATAATTGATATTATAAATACCAAAATAAATTTAATATTGAGACTTTTTATGAATTACAATAATTTTCTAGGTTAATATGAAATATTATCATTGGTTATATGAATTTTTTATAAGAAATAATTATTTTATGAATCTATAAAATACAAAATACAAAATAGTGTCAAAATTGAAATAAAAGTGTTTTTAAAAGAAATATTATATTATTAATTGATATTATATTTATAAAGATCTAAGGTTCTTCCAAAGGACATATATAATGATAGGTGTATCATTTATGAACCACTTGAGGTCGATTTAATGTTTAGAGTAAGTTTATTAACAATATAATATAAAAATACAAAGAGACATGGTAAATGTCAAACTAATTAACTATGAGATAGAACTAAAAGATAAGGTTAATAAAGTGACCCAAAACTATATAAAACCTATTTTTTGTGTGTATTTCGACCTATACACACCATATCCTCTAAATAAATCAATTTTAAGCCTTTATAAACTGAATATTAATTTATTATAAAATAATTTTTTTCCTAAGGTGCCCCTCACCCCACTTATAAAAAGGCACCCCCATTCACTTTAATTCACACCTTATACGCCTTTTGGATCCCCAAAACACTGCCCAAATACCCTCTCAACTTTCTTACCTTTAATATAGAGACCTTAGATTGATCAAAAAGCCAACCATAAGAGCCCTTTTGATCAAATCAAAAAAAAGAACCTGAAAAAGAGGAAATGATTTGATAGCCCTCATTCAAGTTCATTTATTCTTCCACTTCCTTTTTAATTTTTGCTTCCATAATAAAACAATAACTCCAGTATCATCTATATAATGTCATGTTTTTATAATTATATTACAACAAAATAAATTATTCTATCCTCCATTTTAATGACATGTCATCATACGTCCGTACGTATGGCTTACCGTCTCCACGTCGTGGTGTAATTGTTATTCAATACATTATTATTTGGATGGGTATAGTAATGATGGGTATTTGATGTAATTAAAAAATATAACATGATAAGGATTCTGTATATATGATATACCATGCAATTATATATTATTTTAATATCAAAAGAATGATATTTTCGCTCATGCGTACGTACGGATTACCGTCTCCACGACACGAAAAGATTCATTTCCAAGTTCACCATTCATCGACGATTATAAAAATATATATTACTAATAAGTATGTAATATATGAAATAATAATTCTACTAGAGATATATATATTTATATATATAAGTATTTACTTTGTTACATATATCTTATTCACTTACTTCCGTTCAATACTATATGAAAACAGAAATAGCGTTTATGCGTACGTACGGACTACCGTCTTAATAAATGGAGTATTCTATTTCATATATACATCTATTATAGCTATTTATATTCTAAATATATATGATATAAAAATCATTTTTTTTATTCTGGAAGTATTTAAATCATGATCTATGTGATACAATCATGGGTAACAAGTTAAAACACGTACGATAAAGAAAGCGATTTTTACCCGAAATATTATAATAACATGGAAATTATTATTAAATGGGTAGTATAAAGTCATAAATGAATAATGTGTGATATCATGAATATTAATATGGTTTTGGTATAATCTAATAACATACTATATCTTCATATTGAAGGTTAAACGTACCCTATACTAAAAGAAAGTGCTAGGTATGGGGTTTTCATCTCACTTCTTATTCCCATGAGATTCATGCCATATTTCCACTATTACATTTTTTGTGTTCTATATAATGCAAATTATTGTATTCATTATGTAAGACACTTTAATTTATGTGTATTTACATATTCGTTGTATGATACTTCTTTCATGGGGTGTATGTTTCGTATGTTTCCAAAATGGTAAGGGTTAATTTCACAATCTCATTATTATCAGAGATTTTTTATGTGTAAGTATTTACTAGGACATTTGTATCATCCATGTCCATTTTTCATAAAAATTATTTCAAAATTAATATTTTAAGGATTTTTTAAATGAACACTTTATCAAGATCATAATTTTAAATGTTTTCATGATTTATCTTATTAAAAATCTTTTTAATTAATGTCCACGTTTTCAAAATGATTTTAAGGATTTATCTATATGGAAATGAATTTTTTGAAATGATAATTCTATTAAAAAGATTCAAAGTGGTATGGGACACATTGATTCGAAAATATCTTTTAAATTACTTCATTTATAAATGTTTGACTTTTAAATGATTTTACAAAAAGGATATTTTTCTCAAAATGTTTTATTCATCATTTTCAACTATGTCAGCATCCTTTACTGGATATTATTTTTGATTGAGGTTGATTTATTATAATATGATCTTCCATATTTTATTGAATGATTTATGATATATTTGACTCTGGAAGTTCAATTTTTATACCATTCATGGTTTATGGTTAATGTATTTACATTTCATATGCTAGTTTTAATACAAATGTTTATGTTATGTGTCAACTTTTTCATATGAGCAATGCAGTGGACTTAGTAAGTGATGGGTGGGGCCAGATATAGCTCCTTGATGCATCGGTAGGTCTTATGAGACAAACTAGTGTCTTAGCACAATTCCTTGAAAAAAAAATTATTTTTAGTCTTGGCCCGAGGCTGTGACAATATGGTAATGATGTCTGCTTTTAAGCATTCCCTCATTGTGATATTAGTTATCACATTTTATTATTAGACTAGTAGAATATCCATGTGCAGGTTTATATGTTAATATTTTATTTTTTTCCATATTATGTTCATGTTTATGTTTAACAGGCTGTTTTTTATTACACATCTTGCCTTAAATGTATATTTCTTCCACTAAATTATTTACCCTTACTGAGCATCTAAGATCACCCCTTTATTATGTTTTATTTTACAAGGATTCCAAAAGTGTATTATGATTGATATGCAGGGTTATGATAAAGGGAAAAATGTAATTCTCAAATAACTATCTATGATGTGTTTTATGCATCAAATTGTAATGTAATTTTAATGTATGTAATCTATTTTCCTAGACTGTTAAACTAATCAATCATTCGGGACTTGATTCCTTGTAATCATGGAAATGTATTAAAATAATGCTTAGGATCAGGGTAACTGGGGCCAGGGTGTTACAATAAATCCATACACTCTAAGATATGAATAGCATAGGTCCCTCTTTATTCTAGAAGTAAGTTTGTGGATTGAGGAATTATATTGGATAGTTCCTATATTCTACACAAATAATGCATCAATACATAAGTGGTAATGTGGGATGAAATTCATATCCATTTGTTGAACTCTAAAATTTTAATAAAAAATTCATTGATCAATTCCTTTCATTCCGACACATAATTCATATTCTCATTTCCTTAATTCATTCTTTAAGGTGTCTTTTTTCACATTTATGAAATTAAAGAACATGAGTTTTCCTTCATCCCTGGTTTCCACCACCATTACTCTTATTAAAATATATTCTTATCAACATTGGTGAGTCCAAGAGTTTCTTAAGTTGTATTTTTTAATAATATATCCTGATAACTAATTAGTCATAATCAAAACAACTTTCACTCTAGTCATCATCCTATTTGGTTTATTATAGTCACCATATTGTCGATCAAATTTTGTATTGACATGATACTTCTGGGTTGAAGACAATAATTAAATCCAAAAAATAGTATGAGAAACCACAATAAAAGTGGGAGACCGCAAATTCATGTAAATCATTTATAGGATAACAATATCGTGACACCATATTTTAAATCTATGAAAACTTTTTTTCTATGTCATCCATAATCATCATCTATTAAAATACTTCATAATAGTTTATAAATAAATTGGTAATTTACCGATGAATATTATATGGGAGTGTAAAAATAGGTACATAGTAAAGTTACAACAACCATGAACCAAAATAATGGGTTATATATGCGAGAGTATATCTCTTTAAGGTTAATAACCCGAGATACATTTGTTCCAAAACTGTATCGACATATATTATTCATATAGGTATGTATTTAAAGTAACACTAAATAATATATACCTTAGTAATTTTTTTTGGATGTCATATGATACATAAAATTATCCTCAATGTTGTTCATTGGGTTATGTTCCTTGATATATATTTTCCTAAATATTATTATTAAAGTTTCATCTAAACATCATCACATCCTAGCTATTACAAACTGAACATCAGTAACCAAAATATGTTGTATACATTATTACAATTTCCTTACAAACATGAGTCCTCATCCAAGTGGGTATAATATCATAGTAGTCTTAATGAATCAGATACATATTTGATTCCCATTTTATATTGGAATAAAATATACACTATGAAAAAAGAATATATTTGGAATCTGGGATACTCATTGAATTATTTATTCTTCAAATTCTAGTTATATTAATCAAAATAATGGTGACATAATTTTTTTTAAAGTTTATGTACCATGTAAGCTATCCTGATTAAATAATGAGGATTCAACATAGTAAGTGAAATACCATGAAATATTATAATTTTAATAGAAACCTTGGGAATAAAATGAGTCTCTATGTAATATCATTACACTAATATCATGGATAATAATAGATGAATTCATAATAAAGGAAATTGTTGATACTGGACGTTATGAACTCATTAGTAATGATATCTTTTCCATAAATAGAATTCCCCAAGACAGTTTAAACTATGGGTATGCATACACCAAAAACCTATTTAATAATCTATCCAACAAGTTTGCCTCAAGAGGGATATCAATAAATCATATTGATATATAACTCTTAGACCCACTCATCAATAAATTTACAATGCCTTAATCCTATATTTAATGGTCATTTTCAATCATAAATATATTACTTATCATTAATATTATGTATTTCATAATGAATTTATAACATCAATATTTCCTTTATCAATCAAATAACATTAAAATTTAGACACCTTATGTATTAATGGAATGTGGTTGTTGAACTAAAAATATATATGAAATAATGAGTTTGGATATTTAATAGAATTATAATGTTCAATTAAAATCATCATAAGAAAATGAATGTTTCAAGAGAAAGACAATGACTAAAAAATTATTCAAGAGAAGATAGATTATGATAAATTCATTAAAAATGATATATTTTTATTACAATAAATATTTTTTAATGAATATATATCAATGGAATAAAAAAATTGTGACATATTGAGAATTTAAAATAATAATATTTAATTTGGTAGATCTTATGACATTGAACACCAAGCTTTTAAAAAGTATTACTCAACGAGACATTAAGATATATTTATTTTTAAATACATTCAATACATTTAAATTCAAAAATTAAATAAAACTATGTTTATCATTCATTACATGAAACACTATGTTCATCATGAGTTACATGAAACACTGAGATTAACTTGCGTTACATGCAACACCATGTTTAACCAACATGTGAAATATTTTTTAAAATATTATCAATTAATATAATAATTTTTCACTAATCTCGTGAAATGAAAGGAAAAAGTATTTATATCTAAATTATAAAAATTATGTTTGTCAATTTATTATAAAATATATAAGAATAATTTAAGAAAAATGAAAGTTTTCTAAAAAATTTGAATGACGGTTTATCACAATTTGTGCACATAATTGAAATTAAAATTTTACCAGTTTTACAAAATTATTTTTATGTCATAAATATATTTGTTGAAATACAGATATATGGAATATAATAGGGTGAATTATTTGTATTTTTATTACACTTTTTAATTTTGATGAATGGTTGAAACTACTGAATTGTAATAGAAAATTGATTATTTTTTTAAATAATTTATAATGATAAAATATGTTTTAATTTTTTAAACCATAATTAGTTAAATTTTATATAAATTATTCCAATTCATTTTATGAGAATCATTTTAAAAATGAATTAAGATATATAACCATTGTAGATTATTGAAAATTTTCTTTTTAAAAACCCTCTTTCTCATCACATTTATGGGATTAAAATAAAATAAATAATTTTAAAATATGTTAATTAAATTCTGGAATATAGATTTAATATGTTAAATAATAATAAATTTATAATTACTAATAAGGTCAAATTAATTTGTTTCTATAATGAATATTGAAAAAATAAAAAATGAATTTCCACTGTTAAGGTAGAAACTTATTTACCGAGGCCTAAATTATGAAAATAATGGTAAAGAGAGACCAAAAATTTAAAAATACCATTTTATAGAAGATAATTAAAATTTAAATATTTTAGGTTTTATAATTTCCCATTTTTCTTCTTCTTTCCCAATAAAATTGTGTTAATGTTAATCTTTTCAAAATCTTACTAGTGTGCAACTCACCTCCCATATAAAGGGCCAACCTACTACCCTCTTCTTAACACATTAAAACATATTTTTTTGTACAAGAACTACTAAATTCCCTTAATAAATTATCACTTACCATATTTGAAGTATTATATTTTCATAAAACCATCCTTGGAAATAAATATTTCAAACTATAGGAGTATACTTGAAGAATAAGTAATTTTTTAAAATGAGAATTTTGTATATCATTATCCACCTAATTATGTCTTATTAAGCCATTATGAAATAATAAAATCAGTATCTTCCATTTAACTTTCATGTTATTATAATTATTTCAAGTTATAAAATCTTTACCCACATCCATCAAATGGGTTATGGAAGCATTATTCATCAGTTCAATGGGCTACCACCTCCCGAACTGATGTCACTCATTTTTTCATTTCCAACATTCATGGTTGAATATTATTATCGATATAATTAATATATTTATATATATAAGAGATTTATATAATAATAATACCTCATGAGTCATTATATCACATATAACTGTTTTCTTTCATTTATGTAGTGGATATTATATTATCACTCGTGTGTGTATAGGATTACTTCCTCATTAGGCGATTTGATTAGTTTTTCACTAATTAATTACATAGAATGTAATAATTATAATGTTAATTATTATATGTTATATAAAGTAAATAATTATGATATTTATGAAATATTTTTCTCTCTTAAATGATAATATATATCATTTTTTTATTACGCATTCACTAGTTGAAAGATGTCAACAACGTTTGTGTTCGTATAGACTAGCACCATCAAAAAATTATGTGACTTTATTTTCCTCACCACATCATTTGAATGATACATAATATTTATATTTAATTAAATAATGTTTTATTTATGATATTATGATGATTCTTGAAGGATAAAATATTACATTTTATTATTTTTTTAATGATCATTGAAAAATGAAAACATTACTCATGCGTAAGAATGACCAACCACCTCCATGATCATAATGTACATCATTTATCGAAAAAATCATTTCATGATTTTTTTTAAAATAATATTTTATGTAAAAATATTATAATTTTATTATTTCAATTAAGGTTATTTAACATAAAATTTTCTATGTGGAATATAATTTTATAAATGAATTTTGTTTTAGTGGGTAACATTACTCCTTCATTGTCATTGATATTATATAAATATGTGTATAATGAAAATTTTATATATATTTTAATATTTATACTATATTTATTTGGACTTAATGTTCACTCAATTAATTGATTCATTGACTAAATATCACATCAACATTTTGATAGTTTTATGAGTATATTTCACAATCTCAATCAAACAAAGATTGTTTATTCTGAAAATTCAATTTAAGTAAATTATTTGACTATTTTATAAAAAAATTCCATTTCATTTTTTCTCCTATAGTTATTCATGATATTCTCACATAATAGCACCGTTTTTACACTCTTTGGTTCTTAAAATCATTTAGCAATTTTGTTTAAGAAAATCCGGCATCATTTCTCTCTCTAGTCGGAAATTTGTTTTCTTACAATACCATGATTTATAAAAAAGCTATTTTATTAACCATTTCAAAACGAGGTATTACAAATAATTTTACCCTATTTTACATATTAATTTTTATTTCAAATGAATCATTATTTTATATTCAAAATAATTCTTATTTAAAAATTATCGAAAATTTTAATGGAATCTTCTTGTTAATATCCAAACAAGGCACCTTTTTAATACTTTTTAGTGGAAAAAGAAGGTACATTTTATCTTTTACAACAAGTATGGAATTACACACTAATATTAATAGTATTTATCTCAAGATTCATTTTCATTATGCAGTTATCATTTTTTAAATCCAAATATTCTTATGCTTCTTAGGATTTATATGATACTTTCAAATAAAATGATTTTCAAAATGTTCTATGTTTTGAGAATTTATTATCAAAATGAAAAGTATATTTTCCTTAAGAATGTTTTATTGATAGTTTATGGAATTTATGTTCATAAATTAAAGCAATCATTTTTTCTTACTCCAATGGTGATATAATTTATTGATACCATCGTTATTCATTCTTTATATTTTTAACCATTATTTTGACTAAGTGTCGTATTGGTATTCGCATCCTTGATTAAGTTTTTGTTCTTATTAACTTTATTTTGAAATATTCACATTAATTTGATCATTGGATACTATATTTCCCTTAAATATCAATGTTAATTATGATGGATATAATAATTGCATAAAATATATATCATTTATATTTAGAAAAATTAAATATTATTAGATACACTAAGTAAATATAGATAAATCTATATCCATTTCTCAATATGAATATTTTATGTTAAGGAAAATGTATTCATTAACAAAATCAGTTATTTGATGTATGAGTAAGGATATTAACATACAGTGATGGGTGGGGATCTATATTACATTTCCCCTCAATGCATTTGAAGGTTTTATCTTACAAAAAAGTTAAACTAGAAAAAAATGGGTGATGAAACCATATTGTGAACAGTATTGATGGTAGATGTATCATGTTCCTACGTCATGAAGACCAATAATTAATAATTTTCATTCATTTTGAATTTAGTTCAAATTGTCCATGATATTTTCAAAATGATATTATATGATGAGACATTTATTTCTATTTTTATTAATTTAATGTAATGAGTTATCTGTTATTTACCTTTGTATAATTATTATTAGTTATCCTATTCTTATAGGCATGTTATTGATTAAATGGAATGGTTTCTGAAGTTGTTAACCATTCTATTTTGATTATAAGCCGTTTTATTTAAACATTGATATTATATCTAGATTCTCTTAATTCATAACTTATTGATTATATAAAATATGTGTTTAGTTATGTACCTTCATATATTAATTTTTATTATTAATTAAATTTTACAATCCAATGTAATTAACCCTTACTGATAATTTTATCTCATCCTTATGTTTTTTCCTACCTCTAGAGTCCATGATGTGTACTATAAAAAATTTCATAATATTCTAGAGAGAATAATTATATTCTCAAAAAAATCTAAATTTTAGTAAAAAATTTTAATATGGGGATCATGTATTCATCATGATTATGATAACTACTAAATTATTAGATCCATTTATATATGATTCCTTTTATCTAATGTCAATGCATTAAATAATGCATCATCTTTAGGATACTAGGGTTGGGGCCTTAACAATTGTTATTAGAGGATGTTTAGTATAAAACATAGAATGTTGATTTATGAAAACATATATTGAGTAATGTAACCCTAGATTGGGATTATATGACGAGATTATAAGAACATCATAATGTTTTGGTAATGTGTGGATTATTTGGGTTTCTGTTGAAATACATCCATGTATGGATACTATAAGAACACATAGTTCATGAATTAATGTACCTATGTTTAATAACTTCAATAAGGGTTTTCTGGGACTGACCCAGTCATCATGTAGTGCATGAGAACATGCCTTTATTTACACCTAATTTGACACTCCCTAGTGATATTCTTGGGATAATTTAAGTTTTTTTCCTACCATTATTAATGATTCAAATAGCTGTTGAAAAATATTGAACATGATTGATTCTAAGGTGTCTTGGGTTGAGAATAATATTTCTCAATGTAATGGGAACATTCATTATTTCTTGAAAGG
Organism: Viscum album; assembly: GCA_963277665.1. Lineage (NCBI taxonomy): Eukaryota > Viridiplantae > Streptophyta > Magnoliopsida > Santalales > Viscaceae > Viscum > Viscum album. The sequence continues at coordinate 1,029,318,638 of OY728156.1, forward strand.
AAGGAAATGAAGCAAAAACATCCATGGAAATAAACATCATATTATATATCCATTAAATTTTTTGTCTAAAATTTGGATAAACTATACATTATCTAATTTAATGTCATTTTCTAAAGGAAAAATTCATGATCAAGAAAGAACCTATATTGAAATAATAAAGATATAGTGTTTATGTATTGGGGTTTTATTTAAAACATTTTAAAAATGGTTATTTATTGATTAAAATTATTTTATGAATGTCCAAAAAAATTGATATCTATTATAGGAATTATATAAATATAGTTTTATAAAATGAAAAACACACATTCCTGGTGAAAAATCATCCCATTTTTTAATTACACAGGGATTGAAGACATTATATTGTGACGATGAGTGGTTAACGGCGACCACTATCCTATGAGATGTCCTAGTTAAGATGTCATTATTCTAAGTTAAAATATTTGATTAATAAAGACTAATTATATACGTGTGTTTTTAATTTTTTTTTGTTTTTATATTATTGTATTAAATTGGATAACTTATTCTAAAAATATTGGCTATGGAAAATAGTAAGCGATAGCTTTAAAGGATTGTCAATATTTATGGATATTAAAGGATGTTAAATGTGAATTTAAGTGTTTCATGAACAAAAAATCATTTTTGTAAATTCATTTCATTGAGTAAAGGGATAAATCCAAAATTGATTGAACCCAAACCAAAGGATAAAATTGAAGGTGCTAAATATAAACATATCAAGAATTTATATTATCATATAATTATATACTATAAAATAGGCTTTAAACACTATGAAATGAATGTATGAATAATTTAATCCTAATACCATTATACCAGATTACTCAAATGGTTCTTTAAATTATCCCGGATTTAAGGTTTTTATGCCCCTATCATTCTAATGACCTATAAATATCTTCTGATCAGTGAAATCAATCACCCTGTACTATTTTTTATACAGTTCATCTATGCATATATCTAATGTATCCCCATATTTTATCATAAGTAGAATCCTTGTTATATTTAGTTCCATATGTCTATTGTACATCCCACTCCCAATATTTAAGAAGAAATATTATCACCAATTTTTAATATGCGAGTTTTCCAATAATGGTATTTCAAAGTATCAATCCATTGATTACTGAGATAATGTGTTAATTATGAAGGTGCAATTTATTTATGGCAGGGAGAATGAAACACCTTGATATTTAAAAAATAATATTATATTTGATAGCATATTTGAAGTGAAGAAGCAAGATCAAATGAAACAATAACACCCCAACACATTATAATATTTTTATTTTTAAATAAATTCAATATCGAAAAAAATAAATAAAATAAATGTTATGTCTAGATTTATTTATATAATACAGTATTTTTAGAATTAATTTAATGTAACACATGGTATTTCTTCCATTAAACGCAACTCCGAGAATAAATGAATTGTGAAATATTATTATACTTTATTATATTATATCATAAGTTATCACATATATTCTAGAATGGTGGTTATGATTAATTGAAAAGAAATTATGAAAATCATTGTTATCTATAAATTAAAATTAAAATAAGAAACATACTACATGAAAATTATTGTTTGTTGAAAATCAACATTTTTATAAATGATATATTAATAATTCATTTTGAAGTAATTTTATCTAAATTATTATCAATTATAGAAAAAAATACAAAATTATAATATCTTTTGAAATAGAGGTGTCAAAATTATATTAGATTGAAATTTTTAAATTTTTCATAGAGTATTTTGTTTTTGATGAATATTGAAAAATACTGAATTTTATTTTCAATCCATATATTTTTATAAATAATATATATCACCAAAATACATTTTATTATTTTTAATTTCTTTAAAAAATTAATTTTATATATTTAAAACCTGTTTATGTCATTTGAGTCTTTTTGATGTTGAATTTCTATATAAAAATATTTTTTTTATCAATTTCAGGTTAAAAATTCTCTTTCTCATCGCATATGTGGGATTAATATTTTATTAAATTTTTACCCCTCTATTAATTGAATTTGAAAAAAAAGGGATTGTATATTTTGGATATATACTAATATATATATTTCCAATAAGGTAAAATAAATTTTTAAATATTATAAATAGTGAACATATTAAAAATTAATTATCATGGTAATAGTAAAAATGTATTTTCCATGTGTTAAACTCTGAAGATAAGAATTTAAAGAAACTAAAAACTTTTGGAACTTCCTTTTAATTCCCATATTTAAACATTATATCTTCGATGTTCGATTGTGGACCATTATTGATAATTTTTTCATAATAAAAATGATTATATCATTTAAACTTTTCAAAAAACTAATTTCTTTCTACTCACCTCACTTATAAAAGGTCACACCCTCTCCTCTATTATTCACACCTTTAATAATATTTATTTCAATTAATACATCCTAAATTTCCTAACCCAATTCAATAATATCATCATATAATCCTATGTTTTTGTAATGAACCGCCAATTCTCATTGGCTTTAAGTTCAATGAGTCATTACTATGCCTTAAGAGACATCCCCAAGACACCAAAGGCAGGAAATAAATGCTGAAGGGTTTCAAATACATGTCTGGGGATGATTTAACCTTTATGAAATAACCCATAAACCAACCAAGAATTACCAAACATTCACTTTATGATGCATGAACTAATGAATGACAACTAAATAACTTCATTTATGTCAAACAACATCATGTAGACAACAGAGGAAGACCAAACCAAGCATCAATGTACACAACAGATGAACCAATAAAGACTCTCAAAAGACACCACGACTCTGTGCTCCACAACATCTCCCATGCATCACCATGATCCACTAGAAATAAGATTATTTACCTTTACCTGTATCCCGGAACATGACATATGCAAAAGTACCAAAAATCCAATGTTGCGGTGAGTATAAAACTCAGTAGGTTTCCCCAATGACTTCCCTACTCACGCCACAAGGATATAATGGTTAGAAACTTTTATATTAAGAAAAGTTTAAATAATTTTTTTTTTCAGAAGTAGTTATTAACTAAATATATACAAGTATCCCAAAACCATTCATAACCAATGGCATTCCAATATCAATTTAAACCAATTTTCCAGCAAGTTATTTTTCCATAAAATTAACCAATCATGCTTTAGAACAATTTCACAAGATCCATTTTTGAATACCCAACAATTCCACAAACCCATGCAACCAACCATGCATAACACTTGGAAGAGGGGAGAAGCCCTAATTTTTATCCATCCCAACCATGATGGGGGATACTTCCTACCCTTATCCAACCCAAATGCACAAGAATGTTTGATGAGGGAGAGCCCTAACCTTTATACATCCCAACACAAATGTGGGAGACCCATAACCCTTATCCATCATGAATGAAATATGAATGTTTGACGGGGGAGAGCCCTAACCCTTATCCATCCCCAAACTGATCGGGGAGACTCCTTACCCTTATCTATTACACATTCTCATGAACACACATCACCATCTTGTCAAAAACCAAGTGTGTTCAACCAATTCAAACCATTTCATTAAAACTGTACTTTTATTGAAAACCAAAGAATAACCCAATTTGAAACAGTCATTTCACTTTAAAAATCATTCCCTTTTATTGAAAAAATTTTATCTGAACCATGTGTCACCATGCCATAAATTCCCCAGTTTACAATATCAATTTTAAAATTTATAATCAAAGCACTCATCCAAAATCCCCAATTTTCTGGATTTTACAACCATCACTTAAGAAGGTTTCCAACATGTTTTCAACAACCAAATCACAATAAATTAGATACTGTACACTCAATTTGAAATCATTCCAATCAGTTCTACTATGTGGAGTCAAGAAAGAGGCCTTCTACCTTTAGGGTTTTGACAAAAACCACCACGAACAGAGAACGCAAAAGAAAACAAGGTTGCTTCTTCAAAAACCCGCCTTATATCTCTTCTCCTAGAAAGATCAAGACAAAATCATAACATATTTGGCATCCAAATACCTAGATATACCCATAATCGGCGTAGATATAAGAAACCGACAGAGGATGAGTAGTAGATCTATGTAGATATATGAAACTGATCATGAACGATGAAGAACAATTACATATCTCAAGAATACGTCTTTGATTCTCCAAGATAAGCCTTTGGATCTCTTTCTGAAAGATGGAATAACCTACTCTAACTTTAGGAGAAGAAAAATCACTCTTAGGGGGTCTTTGGAAGGAAAATGAGAAACTTAGAGGCAAAAATGTGTGCCATCCACCTTTTTAAGATCTTGTTTAAGTGGATGCATAGTTTTCTCGCATTGTTATAAAAACCATGTGCTAATAGTGCGTTAGCCACTGCCTCGGTAGACCCTCAACGCACGGTTTGGCCACACGGTTAGACAAACCTTTTTCCACCCATGAGGAAGATACTTCTTCAAGGTCCAACTATGCACGGTTTGGCCACATGTTTTAGACAACTTGTGCACTACCCGTGCGAATTCCCTTTTTCCTCAAAACATCATTCGATGTTCTCCCAACTCTCCCACTCATCACCCATATCATTAAAACCATGAAAATCATCAAGTAAGGGTTACATACCTGAAACCGAGGGTACTACATTTTCCAAACCATTGGTCTTTCCATCATCATAAAGTAGAAATCCTTCACCCAATTGAATGAGTTCTGGCCACTACTAATTCATTTCCTTTTCTTGTTCCCAAGTCACTTCCAAAATCTGAACATGCTGCCATAAAACCCACAATTGACCGATGCTCTTTCCACACAAGACATTCTCATGCTTATCCACAATCTGTACTGGAATATGTATCAATGAATCATCCTACTCTATGTCAACATGATCAAATCTGATCACATGATCAAGATCAGGCTAAAACATTTTCAACAAAGATACATGGAACACATTATGCACCGAACTAAACCACGGTGGTAATGCCAATTAATATTACACCTATCCAACCCTATTCTAGTATCTCAAAAGCACCAAAGTATATTGGATATAACTTTCCTTACTTCTTGAAATGAAGATGTCCAAGACTTGGAGAGATCCTCAAGAGGACATGATCACCCACTACGAATATCAACGGTTTTCGACGGTGATCTGCATACCATTTCTAAGAACTATGAGCCATCTACTTTTTCATTATAAATCAACTATATATTCTCTGTTGTTTCTTGGACTCGACTTGTCCTGACTTTTTATGTTTCACCCATTTCCACCCATCATAGTGGAGAACGATAAGGATATTCATAGAATGCTTCAAACAAAGCCATGAGTATCGAGGCATGATAGTTGTTATTGTATGATAACTACACTAAGGATATATGCTGCCCCAATGAGCCACCAAAATCCATTACACAATCCCAAAACATATCATCCAATGATTGTATCATCCGCTCGGATATCCCATGCATCTGTGGAAAATACGTCGTGCTCATAGTCAATTGAGTTCCAAGGGCTTGGGGTAATGATTTCTAGAATCGAGATGTGATCCATGGATCTCTATCTATGACTATAGAAACTGGTACACCATGCCTCTTTACCACTTCTGAGATATATATTTTTGAATGATCTTCCACCGTATGATTTTCACGTATATGGATGAGATGAGATGACTTGGTTAGACGATCCACTGTCACCCAAATGGCATCGTGTTTCCGAACCATTCTTGGAAGACCTTTAACAAAATACATGGCTATTGGATCTCATTTTCACACTAGGATGTGAAAATATTGTAACATACCAGCTGGTCTCTGATGCTCTACTTTAACCTACTAGCATGTTAAGCACTGTGAGACAAACGTGGATACTTCCTTTTCATGCTGCTTCACCAAAACTATACCTTCAATTCCTTATACATCTTCTGTGTACCTGGGTGTACAACCCATCTTGAATGGTGGTAAGCATGAATGATTTTTTTTAAAACCATTGTTACAACCATCTGATTTCTGAAAGAAAAAATTAAACCCCCATCATGTTTCCAGCCATCAATGGTCTCCCCATAATTGAGTTTTGAACATAAAACCAGTTTTCTGCATCAGATGTTTGTGCTTCGTTGATCATGATTACTACATAAAGAACAAGTGTAGCTGAAAAAAACAACAAAATCACCTCGATATTCACATTCCACATGCATTTCGGCTAAGACCGAAATCAACTGCCATTCATCTAAAGCTTTTTTCGCTAACTGAGCATATGAATTTCTACTCAATGCATCCGCCACTGAATTTCCTTTCCCGGGTGTGTACAACAAGTCAAAGTCAAAAATTTGGAGGTACTCCATCCACCTCCTTTTCCTTAGGTTAAATTCTCATTGTTAGAAAATGTGTTTCAAGATTTTTTGATCCGTAAACATAGTAAATTTCTCACCAAAGAGATAATATCTCCATGTTTTCAGTGCATGGATGATTGCAGGTAACACTAAATCATGTGTTGGTTAATTCTTCTCATGCACGCTCAACTGCCTTGATCCATAAGCAACCACATGATCTCTTAGCATGAGAACACAACCCATCCTAGATCCCGAAGCATCACAATACACCACATACCCTTGTCCTGATTCAGGAAAGATCACGATAGGTGTTGATGTAAGCCAAAATTTCCGTTCCTGAATGGATTTAAGACATTATTTTGTCCATAGTAATGCAGCATGATTCTTAATCAGAGTTTCCATTGGTGTACCTAGTCATGAGAAATCATGCACAAAGCATCAGTAGTAACCAACTAAACCAAGAAATTTCATATCATGAACACATTCTTCGGTGGTTTCCATGCGATAACGACTTCGATCTTTTTGGGACCAATAGAAACTCCTTTCTCAGAAATGACATGGCCATTGAAATGTACGTCCTATATCCAAAAATCACACTTTGATAATTTTGCATACAAATGATGATCTCTCATTATTTGTAACACTGTTTTCAGGTGCACCTCATAATCAACCCTTGTCTTTTAATACACCATGATATTGCCAATAAACACCACAAAAAAAATACAGATATCATTGAAATATCCTATTCATCAACGCCATAAAGACTTCTGGTGTGTTTTTTAGACCTAAAAAAATTACTACATATTCGTAGTGTCCATATCTGCTTCTGAAATATTTCTTTGGAATATCCTCCTTCCAAAATCACAATTGGTCATATCCTGATCGCGTGTACATCTTGGAGAACCTCTGAGATCCCCTTAATTGATCAAATAGATCATCAATGCATGGATGTGGATATCAATTCATTATCGTAACATGGTTAGGCTAATGATAATCAACACACATACAAATATTTCAATATGCCTTCTTCACAAACAATTTCGTTGCAGCCCATGGAGAAGTATTTGGTCGAATGAAACCCTTGAATTCCAACTCCTCTAACTACACATTCAATTCTCGTAACTCTGTTGGTTCCATCCTATAAGATGGAATGGAAATATTAATGGTCCCCGGAAGGAGATCAATCGTAAACTCCACTTCCTTTTGAGGTGGTAACCCTTAGAAGTTCTTGGGAAAGGCATCTGGAAATTGATCCACAACAACTGGAAAACTATTTTCCTCAATCTCATCCATTGATGCCAATGTCAATGCTGATAATTGGTAAGAGTTCATTCCCAAAATTGCAGCCACGACGCTCTTTGCACCCTTATTTAATATTCTCTCTCCTCAGAAGAGATGGCTGATGCCATCCTCATTCGTGAAACTAACTATTCTCCTATAATAGACTATGTGAGCCTTACAAATTTTCAACCAATCCAACCCCAGGATTACATCATAGACATCAATATCCAACATGGATAAGTACCATTTCAACTCAACTCCATCAATAGTTATTTCACATGTTCTACACACAAAGGCATTGGATTCTCTTTCACCGAGAGGAGTTTCCAGTTTCAAAACAGAAGGCGTCATTTCCAGTTTTAAAACCGGCAAGCCAATAACACGACAAGCAATGAAGGAATGTAATGAACAAGTATCAAACAACACTTTCACAAAGATAGAATTAAAAAGAATCGTACCTCTTATTGTAGATGGTCAAGCCTGCTCATTGACCATCATATGCTCAACTCCATACAATTGCTTCATTGCTGCATTATTCTCTTTGTTGCCTTTCTGTGATTTCCCTAGTTGAGGAGTCATGGTATTTTTAGAATCAACATGGAAAGCTCTTTTATGTTGACAAGACTGATTCTTCTATCCTCGTCTTCTCAAAGAATATGATGCTCACTATTCTTGTGGAGTTTCACGTGCAATCGACCTCAGTGCATTCCTACAATAGAATTATAGATGCCCTATCTGCATGCAATGGTGACATGCTCTAGGTTACGCCATGCAATCTCACCTTTTGGGTTCAAGAGAACCACATTGAAAACAAGATGGATTTACTCTAGTGTCATAGAGGAAGGTTCACTAATCCAACAGTCTGATACTAATTTCCACTTGCACTATGGAAATATGTTTCCCTTTTCCTCTTGTTCCCGACGGTTGAGTTCCCACCATTTCATGTAGGTGTCACGATTCCTCGTCCTATTGATCCCGAGATGTCACATTCTGAAACAGTCGCTCTGTTCACCATCTCTATATTATCTATAATATAGAGAACCACAATCTTCAATCGAATCTCTTTCCTTATCCCTGATTAGAAGATGCATGCCATCAAAGATTCACTTGCATAAACATCTTGTGCAAAACAGACTACGTTCATGATCTTTGCCACATACTCTGTGACAGAGAGGATCTCCTGCTTCAACCTAAAAGAAGACTGTTGTTTTCGTGATCGTGAATGTGTGAGCGTAGAAGTTTTTGGTCAACAATTGTTCAAGATTATCCCATGTAAGTCCTTCATACAATTTAGTTTTCACCGCTAAATCCCACCACTGACGTCCAAGATCCTCAAGCATTTACGACGCTAGTTTGACCGTGAGCTCTGTTGGTGTGCCAATGAAATCGAAGATATGATTCATCCTACTTAGTCACACATCTGCCTTCTCGGGTTCAGCATCACCCCGAAGGATCGGTGGATTCTGTTTCATGAACTAGATGTTATGATCCACATGCCTTGGTTCATTTCTCTAGTTCCTTGTATCCACATCATTAAAAGATTTGAAAATACTCTGAACCAGCTCTTTGGTTCACCTATGGTTCAGGTGAAACCACATTCTCTAAAGATTCTTCGAGTTGGTTTCGACGACGCCTATCGAGTTCCATTTTTAAACCAAAAACATCCTCCATCAATCTCACTCTCTAGTAACGGATGGCTCTGCATTTCAAATTCATTCACATCAACTATCACAACATTGGTTTTCCAAAAACAACCTTTTCCCATGTTCAACCATTTTTTAAAACATTCAACATGCTTTTTGAAAATCAACCCATTTTCAAAATACACCAAATACCCTATTTTCAAAATCATTAACTTGAAAACATTTTTTGTATTTTTCAGAAATTTGCACCATGGACAAAATCCTTACTCACTACACAAAATGAGATATCCAATACTAGAGGGAATTAATTTCTCTACAATTCATGTCATTCTCATCTCATTGGATAAACAAATTACAATGATATTTCCCAACTTTCTGGAAGTGTATCCAAAACACTTATGTACCCAACACCCTGGTAACATGAATTTTGGCATAAATGGGTTAGCTACATCATTTTATGCAATACATTTCAAGTTCCAACAATCCTACTCCTCTCTCAGATTTAGACCAAAGGAATAGACAAGACTGAATTTTAACTCCAAGAACAAGAACATCGATGAATACATGTTAGGCAGGGACCGAACAAGATGATACCATTTATAATGAATCACCAATTCTCATTAGCTAGAGATTACAAAGATTCATTACTTGACCTTAAGCGACATCCAGAAGGTGACAAAGGCTGGCAATAAATGCCAAAGAGTTTCAAATACAAGTTGGAGGATGATTTATCCTTTTTGAAATAACCCATAAAATAGTCATGAATTACCAAGAATTAATTATATGATAAATGAACAAATGAATGACAATGAAACAACTTCATTTATGTCAAACCACATCACGTACAAAACAACGGAATACCAAACCAAGCATAAAAGTACAAAACAGATGAACAACTCAAGAATCTCAAAAGAAACCACGATTCTGTACTCCACAAGCTCCAAGCTCTACAACATCTCCCAAGAATCACCACGAGCCACTAGCAATAAGATAATTTACATTTAGCTGTATCCCGGAACACGACATCTACACAAGCACCAAAGTGCCAACGCATGGGTGAGTATAAAACTCAATAGGATTCCCCAATGACTTCCCTAATCATGCCACTAGGATAGAACGGTTAGCAACATTTATATAATTAATGGATTATATAAAACATTATATAAAAAGAAGTTTATAACTAAATATAAAAATGTTTCACAAAACCATTCATAACGAAAGGCATTCCATGAGCAATTTAATCTAATTTTCCAGCAAGTTATTTTTCTAGAAAAATAACCAAACATGGTTTAGAACCATTTCACAATATCCCTTTTGGCATACCCAACCATTCCACAAACTCATGAAACCAACCATGCATGCTACCTGGAAGAGGGTAGAATCCCTCACCATTATCCATCCCAACCATGATGGGGGATACTACATACACTTATACAACATAAATTCACATGAATGTTTGATGGGGGAGAGTCTTAACCCTTATCCATCCCAAAAAAATGGGGGAGACCCATAACCCTTATCCATCCCGAATGAAATATGAATGTTTGAAAGGGGAGATCCCTAACCCTTATCCATCCCCAAACTGATGGGTGAGACTCCTAACACTTATATGTTCCATATTCTAATGAACACACATGACCATCATGTCAAAAACCATGTGTGTTCAACCAATTCAAACCATTTCAAAAAAACATTACTTATATTGAAATCCAAATAATAACCCAATTTCAAACATTCATTTAACTTCAAAAAAACATTCCCTTTTATAGAAAACATTTAATCCGAACCATGTTCCACAATTCCAGAAAATCCCCATTTTTTTATCTCATTTTTAAATATAAGAACCAAAGCACTCCTCCAGAATCCCCAATTTTCCATATTTAAAAACCGTCACTGAAGTAGGTTTTCAACAAGTGTTCAACAACGAAATGACAATCAATATAACACCACAAGCACAATTTGAAATCATTCCAATCAGTTCTATGAAGTGGAGTCGAGAAAGAAGCCTCCTATCATTAGGGTTTTGACGAAAAAAACCACAAAGAGAGAACACACAAGAAAACTGGATTGCTTCTTCAAAAACCTGCCTTAGATATCTTCTCCTAGGTAGATCAAGTCCAAATATTAACACATTTGGCATCCAAATACCTAGATCTACCCATAGTGAGCATAGATCTATGAAACTGAGAGAATAAGAGAAGTATATCTAACTAGATCTATGAAACCAATCAAGAACTATGAAAAACGATCACATACCTCAAGAATCCAGCTTCGATTCTCCAAGAGAAGCCTTCAAATCGCCACCAGAACGATGGAAGAACCTTCTCTGACCTTAGTAGAAGAAAAATCCTGAGTTAGGGGTATTTGGGTGGAAATGAGAAACTTAAGGGCAAAAACGCGTGAGATCCGCCTTTATAGGATCTCGTTTTATTGGCCGGACGGTTTTCCTGTCCGATTAGACAAACCATGCACTAACCGTGCTTTTGCCACTACCTCGATAGACCCTCCACTCATGGCTTGGCTGCACAGTTAGTTAAACAGTGTGCCACCCATGTAGAAGCTACAGCCTCAAGGGCCAACTACGCAAGGATTGGCCGCACAGTTTAGACAACCTGTGCGCCGCACATGTGACTTCCCCTTTTCCTCAAAACTTCATTCTAGGTTCTCCCGAATCTCCCATTCATCACCCATAGCTTTAGAACCATGAAAAAAAATAAATTAAGGGTTTCATATAGGAAACCGGGGGTACTAAAAGTTTGGTATAAATCAATCATAGTATGTACTTTGTGCAAGCCTAATGGGGATACCCAAAGAGGAAGTGACATTATTTATCGAGAATTGTTATTTCATTTATTTATCCACCTCCTCCAATTATAATTAAACCTTGGTAATATAACAACCTCAATATCAAAAATATAATGGGATGGTTTAATACAATGTTAATGAGATAAAACAATCCCAACATCCCTCAAATGGGTTTTGAAATCAGTATTCGTGTGTACAATGTACTACCACCTCGCGAACCTATGTCATTCATTTTTTCTTTTCCACATTTCGTGTTTTGGTATATTAATGAATATAAAGAATAAATATGATTTTTATAACATAATTATGCCTTTTGTGTCATTAAATCATATATATCCTTTTAAATTCTATTTTTTAATTTATATGACACTATCATTCATATATATGGTAGACTACCATCTCCCGAATTGATGTGATTTTTTTCACTAATGAATTAAATTCCATGAAATAATTATTGGATTTATTATTATAAGTGATATAAATGAAAACATTATAATATTAATAATAGTTTTTTCATTATAAATATATGTATATATATATATATATTTCTTTCTTTCTTTCATAACACTTCACTTAATAAAAAATGACAATGTCATTTGTGTATGTGTGGACTACCACCTTCCCAAAACAATATGACAATCTTCTCAACACCACACAACATGGATGATATACATATACATACATATATATATATATATATTTAAATAAATACTATTTTAATTATGATATTATCATCATTCATTAAGGATAAAATATTACACTCTCATTTTCTGGAGTGATCGTTGAAAAATGAAAATCTTAAAAATGCATATATACGACCAACTGTCTCCATGATTATAACATTATTCATTTATCAAATCCATATTTAGTATTTCAATTATAATTTATATGTAAACAATATAATTATGAAATAATTCTTAATCTATATATAAATAATATATAAAATATTTTTTATAACCAAATCATTTATGATGAAACATGCCCGGGAAAATAAGGAAATTAACAGCCAAAACGATAAAAATAATGAATGCTTATTAACCAAATGTTGATAATAAGTTATAAAATTATTATATATGATATTATAATAATTAATATAGATATATTATAATTTAATAAAATTTTTAAACAAACTAAACCTGATATTAAAGAATATAAAACTAAATGGAATTGTATGTTAAGGAATTTAATCTCAATTACATGTCATTATGTCATATTGTAATATTATGCACCTAGTTTCCTTTATTTGGCCTAAATTAATAAAATTTGACATGTAATATCTGTAATAATTTAGTAATCATGGTATTTTTGGTTTCAATATAAATTATTTTATCTATTTTTATTTGACTTAAAAGTTTCCATGTGGTGAAGAGTTTTACAACCCAATTTATTTTCAATGGGTTATATTAATCATTTGATGTCCATGACATTCTAATATTATTTGTGTAAATTCTTTAAAAAATATTTTTTTATTCCACATTATTTATATGGATTTAAATTTCATACATGTAATTATTTCATTGACTAATTCTATCTTCAATGTTACATTCATTTTATGTGTTTATTCCACAATCTCATTCTAATCAAGATTTTTTATTCTAGATTTCAATTGAAGGATATTATTTTATCATTTCCAAAAAAACAATTTCATTTTTTTGTCATTTATTTATTAATTATAAATTCATGCAATATTACAAATTATCCACAATATAGTACATAAAATAATTGATAAACTTGTTTTTTAAAAAATAAGACTATATTTCTCTCTCTAGTTGGAAATTTTATTCTTCCAAACCCATTATTTCATAAAAAATAACTATTTTGTTAACATGTTCAAGATAATTTATAAAATATATTTATATATATTATAACCTACTGCATAAAATATCAATTAAACCATTATGTATTTTTAAAAACAATTCTTTTTTTACTTTTACGAAAAACGTGAAATGAATATTTTTTATTCTTTATAAACACAAATCATAACATACCTTTTATAAGAAAAAAATTGTTGTCCATTTAAACTTCTACAAAATGTATATAATTATAACTCATATGGCCATAATATCATTGAAATTTCTTTTATTAGATTACAATGTAATTTAAAAAAAATCATTTCCTAACATTAAAGAAAATTTATATTTTTAAAAAATATTTTCAAATAACAGGACATTCCAAATGATTTATACTATTAAAATGATAGCTTCATAGAAAATTATTTTCAAAACGTTGTATGTTTTAAAAAAGAAATTTTATAATTAAAACTATATTTTCGTGAAGATGTTTTTATTGAAAATTTTTTGTAATCCAATTCATCAATGACAACAACTATTTATTCATACTCCAATTAAAAAATACTGTATTGAAAAAATACATCTTCATAATATAGATATATTATGATTTTTTGACAAAGAATAGTATTTAAATTCACATCCTTGATTAATATTCATAGTCATTGACATTCCATTGAAATATTCAATTTCATGTTATCATTGGGAATTAAATTTCTCAAAAATATCCTTGTGTTTTCCCATGGAAATACTTATAACTAAAACTATATATCATTAATTAAGATGGTGTTTTGCATTGAAATTTTTTAAATATACTATGGAAAAAATGATAATTTTGTATCCTTTAACTATTATCGATATTTAATTTTTAGTGATACAGATTCTAAAATAAAATCAATCATCTGATATGTACAGATTTATTTGGACCAAAAGATGAAGGTGGGGCCTAGCATTATATTTCTCCTCGATGCATCGATGGGTATCATGATACAAAAATGTTAAGCTATAATGAAATGAGTTTTTACAAAAATTTTAAAGCACCTTATGATAGGAATTTCTGGTAGAGGTATCATGTGTATGATACGTGACATCCAATAATTAAGCATTGACATTATTTAGAATTAATTTATCATTATCCTTGTGATTTTCCCAATTCTATTATATCTTTAGAAAATTCATACTCAATTTAATGATTAAAAGGAATTTTTTCAGTTGTTTTAATTTATATATTTCATTTTCCTTATCCATTTATTATATCTATGTAATTGATTAAATATAAAGATTTTTTTAGTTATTTAGCTTGATATCATGATTATTATTCATGATATTTGTTTATTGATATTATCTTGAGATGAGCTTCCTTATCTGCCAACTAATTATATGGAATACTTTATTAATTATTTACATTTCCATTATTACTATTATTATTCATAAAAGATGGATTTATCTATACCTAACCCTTACTGATCATTAGAGATCAGACTTATTTTTTTCTGTTCTCCTAAATCTATGAAGTGTATTATTAAATATATGTATGTATATACTATAAGGAACAATGATATTCTAGAAAAAAAAATTATTCGGTACTTTTTGTATTCAAAAGTAATATGGGAATATTGTATATATATATTTTATCAATAAAAAAATAATTTTTCCATCACAAGGTGATTCTTTTTATATTATTACAAAGTGTTAAAACTTTCACTTTCTCTAGGAAACTAGGGTCTGGGTCTCTATGAAAATTGAAACAATAATTTTATATAAACTTTTTTTAAATCATTGAAATATTATTGAATAAGCTAAATAAAAAAATAGTAATGGTGGGATGAATTTTTATTAACACCATATAATATAAAAATTAAAGGATCTATAAAATATTTATAAAAAAGGTTTAAAGTGATTCTTTGAAAACCATTATAACTATTTGATTCTGTCCTTGTAAAAAGTAATGAATGTCAATAAATATCCTTAATAATTAATTTTAGTAATAAAAACCATTTTTTAATTTTTTTAAATAAATGATTGATTTGGGATTAAAATATTCTCGATCAACAATGGAAAAAAGATCATATTTTATTTTAACTATTACATCCCATTATTCAGGTACGAAATTAATGAAAATTTTGATGAAAAAATGGAAAAACTGTAAATATATGGAGGGTAAGAAAATGAATATTGTTTGTGAAGGATGAATTATATGATTTCTTTAATGAAAATAACACTAATACAAAATAATAGAGATTGTAAAATAAGTTTTTATATATTTCATAGCTTTAATATTAACTCCCCTTGAAAGTGAAATAGTGAAATGAATCATTTATCATCATGAATATAAATATATTCATGTTAAATAAATTTAAGGTGTATAATATTCACACTATAAAAAATAATAGGTTTATAATACATAATTTTCTCATTTGGAGTGGAAATTGAGATGAAATCCCATGTAATGATCATACCATTTAAGTGAGAATTAATAAATGAAGTGATTTTGTGAAAAAATGTAAATCCATGAAAAAATTGGACATGAATATTTTTAAAATTGAAGGAAATTTCACACATAATAATGTCATGAAGGGTATGCATAAACAATGAAATTGAAATTGTGTTAAGAAATTCCTTACATCATAGTCCATGTTACTTAAACATTATTTAACCTCCAATATAATGGTTTCAAACATGTTTTAAATTTATAAAAACTATAATAATATTTTTAATATCATAAATATTACTTTTATGACATATAAGTACCCATTAATTAACAATATTTCATTATTATTGTTTCTTAGGGTGTTAACTAGTTTATTCTCTCAAGTATATTTTATTGTAGAAATTATGGTCCCTGTGTTTTTATTATATTCATATTATATGATTAATTTAAACAATGATATAAATATAAAATATTTTTATTAAATCTATCCTTATTACCATCCATGTAAAATGGAATTGAAAAATGGATCTTAGGAATTTGTGGGGTGGTAGTCCACAGGAACGCACATGTGACATTATCATTTTCCATGGGATTCTAAGGTAAGAAGGTATATGTGATATTATAATTAAATATAATAATCATGCATAAATATCATATATGAACATTAGATCCATAATTAATATTTACAATGTATAATGGTTATGAAAATATAATGACACAAATAAATTGAGATAGTAAGCTATATATATGAACAAGCTGTGCTTTTTTCTTTCCGTAAGATGGAAAACGTAGAAAATTGTTTTCAAATAATCATACTAAAATATAATTATCTTCATGACACTATATTCATTATTTTATAATTGGTACAATATATTTAGTTTATTTTTATAAATATTTAATTTTGAAATATTTGGTAATGGTGATTACAAATTCTTTGATGGAATTCCTTTAGATCTCATTTTAAGAGACATAGAGTTGGTATTTTAAAAAGAAAACAAACCACTATAACTTATATAAGTTTGTTATAAATAGTAAGATGTTGATTTTGGTCGATATATGTTTCTCAATGTGGTGTAAATAAATTATATAATTGTGTTCCCTTTATACATGAGGGGAGGGGCATTCTTGAAATTTCATAACATATTAAATTATTAAAAAAATTATTCTATGTTAAAATTTATTGGAGTTTTTATAATTTGAATTTATATTGAGGATGATATAAAATAATATCATATAATGAACGATTATATATAGAAATTTTTCTTTTCACCCTTATCCTTTTGTTTTAATATACCATTAACCACTCTGACAATTGTTGTGACAACAACGTTTTTTACACTAATAATGTCTTGAATGTTACTATAAAAAGAACATTTCACCTTTAATGGAAATGTGATGATATTTTAGAAACAACAATATACCAATAGTCATATTTCATATTTTTTATGATTCATAAAATTTTATTAAAATATTATTTTCATTTAATAACATTATTATCATATCTAGAACTACTAATTCAATTTCATTTTACTAAACATCAAGAAAGATGAGGAATTTTAATATAATCGCTTAAAAATTATAATTTTATAACTACTAATAAAATTTATTGGACATAAGAATTCATAAATATTCTTTTACTTTTATTAATTCAGAATTTATTTTTTTATTTTTTTATTCATTTAATAAATAAAGTGTCAGTTTTGAGTAATTATTTGAACATATAATTCCATCACAAAAAATATAAATTAAAATAAAAATGATAAAACAAATTTTTAATTTTACAAATATTATTTTTTATTTGTTTATATCATATTATTATCATTATGATGACAAAAAAATAAATTTAATTCATGACAGTGACATTTTGGAATTTTTTACATAAATAATATAAATGTAATTACCATTGTCAAATAGATCGAAGATCCATATATTTTATCATGGTATAGAAATATCTAAAATAAAACAATGAAATAAAATAATATTAGGTTATGGGTTAATTTTTAATGCCTCATCACATTATTTTTTTCCTTAATTATTTGATTAACCCTTTACCCGTGTAATAAATTTTACCATAGTTACCATTCATGATGCTTAAAAATAAAAAAGGGAAATATTAAGAAAATTTTAAACTCCTGATTTCAAACATCGAATAAATATTTTAAGATTCATTTTAAAGAAGTTTATGAGCTTATAGTAAATATAAATTTAATATTTTTAATGAATAATAATTTTTTTAAATGTGTTATTCAGCATACTAATTAAAATAAAACCAAATAATTAAAATTCTTGATTAAAATAATATTATTCTAAATAAAATGAATCATAAGTTACATTAAGGGAAAATGAAAAATATAATTTACCATTTATATTTATTTATTTTCTGAAAGGAAATAATATTATTTGAAAAATATTATTTCTCATTATTTACTAAAAATCAATCATTTTTTAAAAATCACATAAAATGCATGTCAAAAAAATTTCGTATGAATATTTTAAACATTACATTATTTTTTAAAAATATTTTTTTTAATTATTTATAGAAAATATTATAATATTCACTCCCAATATGCAATATAATCCATTCTTAAAGAAAATATACATTGAAAATAAAATGTATTTATCCAAAATTGAGATCTTATATACTAGTAATTAATAAATAATTTTCCTTATTATATCCTATATATATATATATTTCATAATAAAATTAATTATATTCATATCTACCAATTCAACAGTTGGGTTTAAACATTCAAATTTATAGTCGAATTTTTCATTATTTAAGCAATGTAGTTTTTTCTGTACGTTTTATTGAAGAAACTTTTCTTCTAAAAACTCAGGGTATTACATGGAGACCCATAAACATGACGGGAATAGGATAAAAGTCAATCGAAATATTTGATTCACAAAAAACCGGTAGCATTCCACTGGAAATATGAGCCTCATGTAACAGAATATTAATTTAGAAAGATCATGTGATTTCTTTATTTCCTATAGACTCCTAATACAATAAAATTGAGTTGTTCCATAAATAATTTAAAGGTATGTGTATATTTTATTGACACATACTTGAATTTTCTAAAATTCACAAGTTATTCGAGTGGAAAAAATTCAATTGAATCTTCCACAAGTATTTCTCCCTATAATATATGACCCCCAAAAAATTCATGGAGTTTCCCAAAAATGAACGAGGGAGTCAAATAGTGTTGGGGAATTCATATAGCTTCACAGATATCTCCATGTTTTTATTTGAGGTTGTATCTAATGACATGTTAAAGTCTCTATGGTTTATAATGGGTCTTCTAGCTGTTATCTAGTTTCTGGTCCTTATATCAAAACTAGTCTCCTATTCCTATGTGGTGAATATTGAAATGATGGTTGGGATTGTCCTAAAAGACAATTGTTGGCTATTTGGAGTTCCTTTTTTCTTCAATGGTATCATTAGTGGTTTTTAAAATTGATTTAGGATGGGGTAAATTTTATATATGAGCTGTGTTTTCCTCTACTAGGAATATTACCCTTGTACCATCATTAGAGGTTAGTGGATTCACAAAATATCAGTCCTATCAAATGGGACACATTGTGTGCCTTTTTTAATATTCCTCATAATTTTTACAACTGATCTTGGTGTCATGGTCACTTTTATAACATATATTGGGATTTATATTTTCCATAATATCACATATCATCATTGGAAACGAGAGGATCTACATGGTAGTTATGTGCTTCGCAGAATCAAGGGTTCTATCAACTAGCCTTTGAAATATATAAGCTACTCATTGTGTGTGTTTCTCCAATGAAATTTGATATTGGTTTATTAATATTTTTAGGTACCGTTTATGTTAATTCTAATTTGGTGAATACTTATTTGGAAAAATAATAATCTCACTCGTTTAAATTAAATTATATTTTGGATGTTCTAAAAAATTCAATGGATATCATTTTATTAATTATGAAATTGGTTACAATTATCAAAAGAAATAAGGAATTTGGTTTCTAATGTTCTGTGCGCTCTTTCTTTGTGTGTGATGTAAGGGTTTGTTAGATTCTTAGTTCAAATAATGAACCTCTTTGATGTTATTACTTGGATTTATTTGGTTGATTGTATACAAGATATATTTTTTATCATTATTGGGTGTTCTTCACCAATCCTGATGGGAGATCCCATGGGTTTAAATCATAATTTTATCAAAGGTCCTATATTTTGAGTCTATCTCTTACAAAGAACAGTGAGTTGATTTTTTTTCAAATTCAAGATTGTATTGGTATATAGAAATGATAATCTAGCTTTAGTAGTTAAAATTTTCCCTAAATTTTATCATAGTGAATTTTCTAGTTTTATTCTAAGGAGAAATATTTATTTTTCAATAAACCTAGTTATATTTAACCTATAGATATTTATTTTCTCTTACCATATGAATCATGATGATTTGAAAGAGTTGAAAATTATATTGAATTATTTGAGAGATATAGAAGTTATAATCCATGTTCTGCCACCTTGGGTAACTGATATGCTATTTATTTATAAATAAAACTTAAATATTCAGATGTGTTTTAATTATTGGAAGCACTATCATGTAATGGTCAACAAAAAATATATCATTCCTTAAATATTTTGTTTTTTTATCAATTTAATGAAAAAAATGGTGTTCACAAATTTATCATCAATCATATAATCACCAATATAGTATCAATGAATTAGAAATTTGTAATACTATATTTAAGAGAAATTATATCAGTTTAAAGTACCTCATGATGTAGTTTTGTATAACTAATTATAATTTTTCATCATGGAATTGATGAGTAATATTTCGACTAATATATTTTCACTTTTTTCATTGTGTTCCTGGATGGAATATTTGTGTACTCAATGACTGAGGATGACCATATGTCTCACGTAAGAAATGATTTGGGAATTGAAATGGATAATAATATTTTTATGAAATTATCAAAATTCTTATTATGTATTCATGAATATTGGATATGAGGACATGTGATCTCAAAACATGATATCCCAGTTCATCTTTAAAAATAGAAAGGTGACATGCCATTAGAAGAAACATGGAATTTATTTTATATTGAATGATTCTTGGGATTAGAATGATATTATTAGAAATTTTTAAAGGATATCTAAAATATTGATTCACCTTTTACATCTCTCTATGGGAAAAGTGTGAAGTTATATTGGTATTAAATGTTTCAGGAATCCATTTTTTGAGTTATAATGGAATTTGTACACAAATAGATTCAGAATTTTCCATGGAATGGTAAATCCTATGATTTTAACATTATTGTTTTGTTTATTGGTTTAGGATACATCCTTGTTCAAAGAGATCATATTGATAATTTGGACTCACATCATCATTAACCTCTTAAGAGGAATAATCCCACTAATGTTTTGGAATTGGTAGTATTTTTGTTTTCCATAAAAAGTTATTGTCACTACCATTATTATTAATGGTTTATCATTTAATCTAACAATAAATTTCGTGTTATATCATGTCTAATAATATTTGATCCTTCAAAAAAGATTTTTTGTAGAATAAAAGTATTCATAAATCTTCATCATTTCATATACACTATGATATAGTAACCTAATCAATCATGCTACTAGTAAGAAATTACCTTCACAAACTATCAAGGAAATAAATATTGAATGGAACATGATAGGAATATTTAACCATATGAACATGGGAGTCAAGGAGAAGGGGTCTAGTTAATCATGTATGGATAAATCATGATTTTATATATCCATGATAAGATTATAAAAGAGTATCAGCATGATAATGATTTCTATAGTGTTATAGATTCTTGATATATGAATAGATTTGATAGGTGATAAGGGATACCCCCTTTTTATCCAAAGCAGAAATGATTGTTTCTCTATTCCCTCCTACTATTGAGGGGGAGGGTCTCCTGTTGTCATTAATGATTTATCGAACTCATTCATTTACCCATTTTCAAACCCAAATCTCATTCATCCCCTATGTTACACTTTTCCACAATGTTCCAAACTAGTTCAATAGATTCTTAAGACTCTTTTAATCATCCTCATATTTTTTTAGAGGAGTTATCCTTTCTAGACATTATTTGTGTAACAAGAATCAAATAATGAAAATATTTGGTGGACTTAATAAATAGGTATGTTTTCTGGTCTTTGGGCTTATATGAAATAACAATTGTCGGACACCACAATAACATGCACATTATGGTCCATTTTTTATTTGATAATGAATTGATCGTGGCCTTATCCCAATCTCCCTACATCTACATGGAATCCCATTTTTATTTATTTAAGTGTTATTATGATTTAGAAAAGAAATGAGATATCCCGAACATGATGATATAGGATTGTTTTCCCAAAATACCTATTCCTTTTTAAGAACCTTATATTATTATAGTGTTTGGGAATTTAGATGGAAGCTATTTATGCTTTAATTGTTTAAGAAGATCTATATTATATCCCTTTACTCATGAATATGATTGATGTTCATGGGTTAAGACGTATAACATAGTTTTTTTTATTACAATTGTGAAATTGTTTGGATTTAACAATTTTTTTTTCAAAACATGGGTTGATTTGGTTCTTCATGTAAGAGATAAGGTTACTCGGTGTCTTTGTTCAAGAACGAGATCTTGAATAAATTCCAAAATAATGTACTGGGATTGTGTATTGTAATATGTCTTGGTATCAAGAGTTTGGCCACCACATATTCAAATGAGGTCTTGGAGATGACAATGACAGAACCATACACTAGTATGGAAACTCACTACTTGGGTTGAAAAAAAAATTTGTTCTTACACAGAAGGATTAATGTTCTTCAAATACTGGACCCAATATAGAGGTTATAAATGAATGATTGAGAAGAAATATATATAGGAAAAAATTTAAGAATATAAATTTTTTTGGAGAGTATGAATTTAGTTGATGTGTACAATAATGACTTTATAACTAAGTATAAATTAATCCAATGCATTAAAAAATAATGAATTTGTGGGTGCTAGCAATTCAGCATTACATAAGGTGGTGTTATAGATAGTAGGTGTGGAAGTTTTATTAGTCTTTATGAATCCGTTAAATTCATGTATCATACTCAGATTCATGTAAATAACAATTCATTTATTTATTTTTAGAATATAATGTTTTTTGGTTGATATTTGTGTGGGTTTAGAGGTATTTTGTAATATTTAGGTGGATTTATATAGGTTCACATTTTTACCAGGGTTTTTGAAAATCATGAAACTAATAAAGTAAAATGTCAAAAGCGATCTACTAGGATCTGGGTTGGAGAACAGTTTTTCCAAACTATGTGTCATCCTAGGAGTATCTGTGCTTTTGGGGATATTGGCATTTTCACTAAAGTGCAATGTTTTTCAAAATGTATGACTAACCATCCACAATAACACATTAGATCTAAAAATTGGATATAACTTTTATTATACACTAAACCACTCATTTTCCCTCTATATTAACCCAAACACATTCTTTACTCCTCGTAATGTTTTTGGAGACTCTTCAATTCAATTAATGAGTGATCTATAAAAAATTCATGGTGTATTGAAGGCAAGATTACTTTGAAAGATTCCATTATCGATAATTTTCCATAGATATAATGCACTTCCCCCAATTTGATTCATATATCTAATCCATTTGGGACAAACACACACACACACACACACACACACACATATATATATATGATATTGACTACCATTTATGATGATATATGTTTGTGTTGATGTTAGGGAACAATATCTAAGTTCAGGTTTGGAGACTCAACCGATTTTTCTTAAAGAATTAATGTCATTTTTCATTCGTCCATAATATCCAATGTAGGTGGATTTAATCTTGACACCACTTATTAGTGCTTAATAGACTTATTTTAAAATCATATTACTTTTTTGTATTTAATTCTGATTTTTTTTTTCAATTCTTCGTATAAATATTCATTAGTGATGGTTTTTAGAATTGTGTAATTATTTTTAATTGCTCTATGTTGAATTATTTTTAAATATTGTATTAAAAATAAAATTGGTTTGATTTACGAAAAAAAGTGTAATTTTTTTTAATAATATTTTTTTGAATGAAATGGTTTATCCCAATTGTTTTGCTATGGTGTTGGAATAATTGGTTAGTGTGTGTTCATTTTCATTGAAGTAACCTTGTGAAAGGGGTCTGTGTCTTTGTAGAACTGGTATATTTTTACCTTGTGAAGATATTTTAGTCAATGAGAGAAAACTCATGGGTATGTAAATTTCACCTAGTCATCATGTTTATATATTTGTATTTGTATAATGGAATGGGTATCCTGAAAATGATAGTTTGTGAAATGGTTTTAAGGTGTTTTTTGGATTCATTCCATAGTAGTGGATTTACTAGGGAAAACTCTTTTGGACCAGAAATTGTTTTATATTATGATATAAAATATTTAATATTGTTTTATGTAAATTTTTTTATATAAATAATCTTTCATGTTCTATCCTAGTTTTCAAGATTATGGAATTTATTTGGGGAAAATCTACAAAGTTTCATTAGTCACCTACTGCTTGGGCACATTATGCTTCTTTAGATTTTTTTTATCACAAAATAGGTCTTGGAAAGGTATCTCATATCATTAGTGACTCATCATGATACATTGAGAATGTCTATTAGGGTTGAATCTTATATCATTTTGGCTGTAGTTTAGATGGTGACCATGAATCCCCTGAGTTTTTTTTGTCTTGAATTCATGTATTATTCGAATTCCAGATTGTATAAAACATGGTAGAATTATTTCATTAGTGGTTGTAGTTGATTTTGATTATCAGTTGTGATACATTTACTTGTATACATTATTAATATGCTTTATTTTGTAGTAATTTTTTATGGTATTATTGGTTTTAGTTTATTTTTTTTTCAATTGTAAAATCATCCTCTAACATTATTAATTCCCTTTACAATAATTTCCAACTATTAGCATCTTTGAGATGAGGCCTAATGAAATGTATATATTTTTTATCTACTCAAGACAATTATTTTTGTATTTATGCTAAAATTTAATATAGGGATCAATCGTTATAAAAGGGGGTTGGGTTAAGGCATCAGGTAAGGTAAGCCCGATAGGACTATTTTGACTATTAATTCAGGCATCCACATTTTTGATTTGGATATTGAAGGATAATTTCCATAACTGTGTTTCAATAAAATTTTGAGTTGAAATAAAATCCCCAACATAGTAGGATAGTGTATATGATGGCCAAAGTTTCTGTGACATAGAAAATGAAGATGCGATATATAGTAAATTATTTGGTGACTGTGAGTATAGAGTCCACAGAAGATGACCGCAAATACCAATAATGGACAAGGGGTGAAAGGGTAAAAGGGACTCAAGGAGATGAACTATACTTAAGGTAATTATATCTAAATATAATATGAATTATACATTGTTACCTAGTCTATAGAAACATGCCTCTATAAAATGAATAAGGTGATGTAATTTAAATCCATGGGTCATGATTTATAATGTATGAAGGCTTCAACAAATTATAGTGAAAAACAAATTGTAGAGTGTGGTGATTATATTGAGCAAAAGAAAATTGGTTCTATAGAAGTATTGACTCTAGAGTAGGTAGTCTCCATAGTTGAAAATAATATGGATAGGGTATAAGTAACTAATGTTGGGGAAAAAGAAAAATCATTAGATCTTACTATTCATTACAATGAAGAAATGAAAGAGTTCGTACTTTTGATCAATGCTTCACATGAAGATATTTAATGGAGTGTTTAGATAATGATTCATGTGGATTATAACAATGAAAATATTGTATGTATCAACAATAAATAGATTATTTTGACACAAGTAATTAATGAATGTAAGATTAACTTGAAAGAGTATATCTATACATAGGATAATATGGCTGGCGTGGTTGAATATATCATAATGGAAATCAAGATACTACGTCCACTACTCTCTAATAGAGTTCATGAATATAATGTATTTAAAATAATATTATTGATATTTGTATGGATTTCATTATATCTTCTGATATTTTTTTTAATTCTACGTTGTTTCACTCATTTTCAATACAATTTAAAATTTTTTTAAAAAAATTCAGTTTTCAGACATTTATAGATTCTTCATTTTTCGTAGAGATGCTATGAAAATGGTATCATAATATGGAGGGAATTAAATTATTTGGGAACTAGTATTTTGTTTTTTATTTACTAAGAAATGTTTTTGTTGGGTTATTATCATTATTATTTTTGGTCTATCCACCTAACCCCACACATTTATTTTATTACCTGAGGTGTCGTTTCTGGATGACCAGTTTACAAAGATAAATCGTTGACTTTGAGTGTTGATGTAATAAATACCAACAAAAAATGTTTTTGAACACTAAGACATCATGAATTCATCAGACTCTCCCTATTTAAAATTGGGAATGTAATGATATCGCAATAGATTTCATCATTATTTTTCATCCAAATTATAAAGATAATAATTCTGTTTAGGCGGTGATTTATTCATAGTTCATGTCATCTCATTTTTAAAAAATTATTTACACCACTAATATAGAATAATTAGAGACATTATAAGTGTAAGAGGTTTTAAGGATTCATGTGACTCTTATAGAAATTATCTTTCATTGGTACCCGCTATTTTCCTCATTGTTTCGGAAGGACCTCAAGGAGGGAATATGAACTCAGATTAGGTTGACCATAATATATCATCCTCATACAGATAAGCCTAAAGAAAGTACTAATAAATTCTTAAAAAATTCCACATTTCTTTGTATTAGGATTAATGGGTTCTTTGGATAGTAGTTTCGGAATAAATTAATTTCCATATAATATTATAACCATTAGTCCATCATGAAGTTACTTTTATTGGTTTTATTTATTCTAACGCTCCTATATTTTCTTTGAGTATAGACAAGATTCCTTGGTTGAACCATGTTTTTTCGGAAACCAAGGAGGAAAATACACTTGATAAATCAACATTTAGTGATGGAATAAATATTATACATGTATTATCTTGGTAAACGTCATCATCCATTCGAGTTTTTAGTTGGTGAGTAGGTGTTCCGGAATGTCTCGCCTAAGTTAGGTAACTGATTGTTTACAAATTAAGAAAATCATGATCTTAGTTATTTTATAAATCATGGTATCATAGAAATTATATAAAAGGGTAATTTTTCTTAACATTAACACTATAATTTTAATTTATTTAGAACATATCCCATGATTCTCAATTCAAAAATAAATCTAGGGAACCATATTATGTCTTGAATTGTGAATTCCTAGATATATAACATGATTTGATAATATATATGAAACTACACAAAGTTTTGGATTCTCAGTTTAGGGTTTGACATTTGATTTATATAGCATTTGTTCAATTTTTGTGGAATCCCAATTAAAATATTCATGAGTCTTGTGAGCATGATAATTAAATGAAAGAGGAATGGCCTCAACTCTTTTTTCAATCATAACTCATGTACATATAATTCTTTTGGCATAAATTAATGTAGCATGAATAATTATAACATCGTGTTTTTATATTTAGGTACGATCTTTTCAAGTGGGGTTACATTATTTAGTTATTGATACCTACATATTTATAGTGTTTTAGTTTGTTGGATGAGTTATGGGTATGTCTTACAGTATTTTTCAAGTGTAACCAATTTGTATGGAATGGTTCTTTTCTATCACTATAGAATGTATGGAAATGGTTTAGTTGGGATACAAGGGTATATCATTAATATTTAGTGGTTATGTTAATTATGGAAAAACTGTTGCAAGGGGCATGGGATTCACAGAAGTAGGTTTGGACATAGCCTCTTTCATTGATTTGGTATTCTATGGTGTAGTTGTTACCTAGTGGCATGTTACCTCATTTAATGTTTATTGAATCTCATCATTTACCATGTCCTATAAAATAAATATTAATTTTACAAGGCTCTATTATGGAGTACTCCCTTCCCTTGCGCCACAATTTAGATCCATGGTAACCCCCTCTAGTCTATAAATTAGGTCTTACACTATGCATTTATGTTTACCATTTTTCTTATAAATTTCCAAAACCACTATTTTAAATCATAATCAACCTTTTTTTACCCTAATATAGTTCCTTGAAATTTGGATACATCTTTAGGAATTCATTTGATCTCTAAAAATAATTCCTTTTCATGTCAAATTATTTATCAAAATGATTGTTCTATATTTACCCATTGCATTGTTAAGGGGTTTCAAAAGGATAATAAATCTGGTTGTGAAATGTTTGTGAGTTCTAGTGACCCTTATTCAGTTCCTAATACTGAAATATTTTCTTGAATTGTTGATTATCATTGGGTGTTGATGTTTCATGTGTGTCAAAGTTTTTGGTTTTAGGATTAAGCAGTATTCTACAAACCATACATCATTTCTATTTGAATTTGGTTTCAAAAAGAGGATGGTTGGCCTAATCTTTGTATTTATAATATAAAAGGTCTTGAAATAAATGAAAAATATTTTTTAAAAAATATATTGTTACTAGTAAATTCATTTTAAATGTATTTATATAATGGTGTTGCTAATGGTAATGATTTTAATAATTGATTTGTATCATTTAATGTTAAATCACCCATTAAATGATATTTATATATTATATTAACATATAATCAATTATAAGGAAGGGAGAAATCCTTTGGGATGAATTCATTCCCCTTTTACTTGTTCTGATATCATCCATCCAAAGTTTGATTTTCATTATGAGACATTTTAAGGAAAAAATGGGAAACCATAGTACACAAAAGATACCCCTACATGCTGAAAGAGCTCACGAAATGGTCAAATACAAGACTACGATTACTGGATTTCGCTACTCTATATAGTTTCCAATGCAGCGTACTAACCTGGACATCTAGATCTTCACTGATAAGCTCTTCAAGGTGAGTAATCATCCTCTCCACAGTCTGAATAAATTCTTCTGAGTTGATTTTTCCATGATTGAATCCCCAGGGCCAAGATTTGATCTTTTTTATCTATCCATTCTCCTAGATCCTCATTGACCTCAACTTGCAACCTTCTATCATAAATTCTTTTAATTTCTTCTTCTGAGACATTGAGCCAGACCTCTCTTTATTACATTTCTTCCACGGAGTGTAGGATGAGTTTCAAGCACTCCCCAAACTCTTCTTGCATGTCTCTAGTATTCCTACTGGATTCTTCCCATTCCACCTTCTGTGGGTCTTTGTTTTCCTTGTATCCACCCATATTTACTGATCTAGTCTCCATCGGTTTGGGAAATTTTGAATAATCATTTCGTGCCTTTGGATTTTTCCCTTTGACCACAATGTATTTCCTTGAGTCTCAGATTCCATTTTTCCCTTTCTTCTTTCTAGGGCTGTGGAAACCATTCCCTTGAATTCTTTCCAAGCTATCCGTCAATAATTGGTTATAACTATCATCACTTGAATCATCCTCCTCGTGAGGAAGTGTTGGTTCAAGATCATTCAATGCTTCGAAATGATTGCCTAGCACGACCCCTAGTCCTTTGTTGAGGGGAATCTGCTTGCTCTTCCCCATATTTGAATCATTTAGGTGGCATAAGGGTTTTGGGAGCGTACTTGGGACCATAGGGTCCAATACACACACCTCAACTAGCCTTTCTTTTCCATGTTGAAGCCCTACATCTGGAATCACGAATACATCCTATACTATGATTCTAGGATGCATGGCCTCTCTACTACCATCCACCCCGTTGATGGCACTTATAGTTTACCCTTGAGTGATCATCTCCTTTTCCACTGAAACACTAACTGAGTCAGGAGAAGGTTGTCCAAGGTTCTTCTCCATAGAACCCAGATCCTGAAATGGTATTCCAAGGTCCTGCTTTAAACGGTTAACCAAATCTTCCACCTTTGGGTTTCCTCTAGGCCTCCTATCCTTACTCTGTATAGTAGCTGATGGAACTGTAATCCCTTGATTATCTCCCGTTGCAGCATTACTATTGTCTGCAATGCTATGTGGTCCAACATCATTCTCTCCCATACCAGGATGTGTAAGAGCAATGGTCTTGCAAACACCAGCTGTGCAAACCTCCATAAGATTGGGAGGCATAGACTGAGTGCATCCATAGGGAATTCGACATTTGGATACATCATGACAAACACAACGACAACCAGAATAAAAAGAAGACACTGAATCATAACATACCATTTGATGTCGTAGGATCTCTCCCTAAATTTCAATGGTGATAGATCCCATAGGTCCTTTCAATAAATCATCTTCAACATAAATATATGGCACAATGAGGTGGAAAATGGCCTTGGTGTGAGAATCAGTGCATAGGTACCACCCTAACATATTTCCAATCAACCGGAGGATCATCGGGTTCTGGCACAACAATGGAAGACTAGGTAGAGATATCCAGATTGTTGTAGTCAGAGGGTCGCGCTGCAGGTGGAATTCAAAGGACCAAAGGAAGTGAAAATACCTAGACCCCTCCATAGAATGCAGAGTGAAAGCCCAGGTCATAACCAAGTCTTCACCATTTGATAAGTGGATCTGAATGTGTCTCGCATCTAGAAGGCCCACTATCACTCGGTCCTGAAAATTCCAAGAGGAGGACACGTACAGGTCGAAAGCATCAAGAGAGGGTAGATTCCTTCCGAATCCGGCATCCATGGTGAGATCCAGTAGAGCTAAAGCGTCTGTAAAATCCTGAGAAGAAAGAGTAACTGATAAAACTCCATTGGAGTGGGATTAGACCTTAGGGAAAATTTCGATCGGAGGGAATGTTGGAAGGGAGGTAGGATCTGTGAAAGGGGAGAAAGAGGGGAAATGAGGGTGGAATGAGTGTCAAGGAGAATTTAAAACTCCCCTCACATACCGAAGAGGATCGAGGAGGGGTGACGATTTTTTGGCCATGCCATACGCCATCGGGGTGGAGTAAGAGCGAGCACCCACCTTCTTGTTCGGATATGAAAATGTGTGCAATAGGTTGTGTATGTTGTGGAATCGATCGACTCTTGGGAGTGAAATTTTACCAACTATACATATTCTTCAATATTAATGTGCAAACCAAGTTCCCTACTAATAGAAATAAGGTTATGAAGATCCTCACTAACCAAGTACTAAGGTGATGTACGAGTTTTTTTCTCTGTAAATAATCATCTAGAATTATGATCCAAATATTTATGGGGAATTCCTTAAAAACTGTCTTATTAGTAAATTTTATGAAAATGTAAAATTATTTATGTATTCAGGTTTTTTATCAAAATAAATATAATTTTGTCACATGAAATATTTCTGTTTTAACATAATTGGATTATTTTATAAATTCTTGTTATAAAACACAAAGTGGGACCTACAAGGATATTTTTCTAAAACATGGTATGCACCCTTATGGGTATGTAGATCATGATTTTATATGATTCATGTGTGGTAAAGGAAACCCATTGTGTTGTTGTGTTTGTTTGATAATAGGGTGTGGGAGTATGGAGGTGAATTAATATCATAATGAGCTGGGACATAGCTATTTTTGAGTACATTGGTTGATTTATGAACCTTGAAACATGTCTTTTAATGATTGTATGTATTCGTATAAGGCCTTTGTTTTATCATGTTGACAATATTTTGTATATTTATCACTATGTTCCATTTTTCATTGTGATTAAATTATTTCCAAAATGTATTTTTCAATGACTAGTTTCTTTTCCAAGCACATTATTGAATGGAAATTACATTCTAGGCATGTTAGGACTAGTTCAAGTTATATATAGTTGGGTAATCATAGTTAGTTCATAAAAATTCCACTCTTTAAGGATGAAATTAAATGAAACCATAGAGGGTTGTTTCATAATTTCCCATTGTGGAATATATTGCGGGTTGACCATAAGGATCACACCATAATCACTACATCTACGGAAGCTTTTATAAATCCTAACTATGGTTTTTGATGTGTATGAGCAATTTATAAAGAAAATAATTCTCCCATGAAGATTTCATGGTGAAAATCCTCTTGGTTATGGAATTTTTTCCCCAACTAATGAGGAATCCCAATTCCTTCAATGAGACTAACCCCTCCTGGCTTCACCTAATACCCTCAAAACCTTCGAAATACTCAGAATTATATAATATATCCCCTAGTGATATCACATCTCTCATTTCATAAATAAGAATACAAATAATAATAAGCCCACTAATCTTGATCAAAAAATAAATATTTCTAAAAAAACTAACAACCCCTAAATGTACAGTTCATTCATGAATAATATGAAACAATGTGTTGAACCCACATCAAAAAAACCAATCAAGACTATATAACAATTATTCTCTAATTCATGTTATCGATCCACATAATCAATGAAAATGAAAAAATAAGTTATTTTATCTTTTTCCAATAGTTATTTTAGATGATAAGTATCATTAAATACCCTAGGTTATGTGTGATGACCCAAATAATTACCTTGTTCATCCTAGTTGAATCACTAGATTAGGGGTTGTGAATTTCCTGGAACTTTCCCTTAATATATGATATTAAGTGGTAAAATTGGGTCTCTTTGGATATCTTTTTTCCTCTAATTCTCAAATTCATATGATTTATAGTTCCCATTATGAAGTTTTACAAATAATTATTCCCACATTTTTTACGTATGGAAAATTCAATTTGATTTATATCATGAACAAAATAAATTGAACAATCATGGGGATACTATGTTATTCTTTTCTTATATCTATCAGCACAATATTATTAATATTCTGTAATCAAAATTTATACATTAATAAAAAATTATATTATTAATATAAATTTATAAAAGACCATAAATGTAAAATATTTTTAGGGATTTATTTTTAAACCACTAAAGAATTAGACAATATTGTTTTGTATTTCAATGATAAATTATTATTCATACCATGAAATTAAAGTGGAGTTATCATTTTATTTCACAATAGATTATTCCTCCTTTTCATGATTAAGGAATTATCCCGTCAGTTTCATGTGAAATTTTTTGGTAAAATATTTATTGAAAATATTTTCTAAAATTTCTAAAATTTCATAGTCTAAATTTAAATATTCATTTTGGTTTCCTTGATCATTTCCCACCAATACTCTACTTCACATTCTAAATTATATATTTTAAAAAATTAATTTATATTCTAAAATAACTAAATTTTTTATTTCAACTATTCTAATCCATTTTTACTCTAATATTATAGTTCCTTCTAACAATTATGTAGCATTTAATTTAAATTTTGGAAAAATTTTAGTTTCATTATATTTATAGACACTCAAATATCCAAAATAATGTATATTATTTGTTTCATAATGTACCATAATAAAATTGAATGCGAAAATAGGTTTTTTAAGAAGATGGTAAGTCCACAATCTCCTTCTCAGTGACTTTTGAATTGAGAAAAAAAATTATCATTGAGTTCGAAATAATAATTTTTCATTTTTGTGATATTTTTAAAATATTTTTTATCCTAATTGTTTTTTATTGGTTGTTAATTGTTTTTAAATTAATAATAATTTTATTTTATTAAAATATTAATTTTAATTAAATGAAAAATAAAAAACATAAAGTTCATGTAATTAAACATTGATGGAGGGAAATCATATCCATTTCCACCACAAAATTATAGTCTTATAAAAAATATCCTGAAGATAAGAAAATTATTTGAGGAATTTACTTGTTTCCTTTGGATGATTGAATTTCCAAAACCATGTTCCCCTAATTCCATATATGTTAGAGGAAAAAATTGTGGTTCAAAAGGTTTCTTCATTACTCAATGCAATAAGAAAATGACTAATTGTTTGGGAAAGATCCTTTCATATATTTCTTATTTAGATCAAAATTAGTCTCCATCTATATAAGATGTAATATTTTATTATATAAAAATTAAGATAGTATAATTCATGTATCTATATTTTTATTGAATATGATTAGCTTCACCATAAAATTAACTAAAGGCCAAAATCATGAAGTAAATATTTTGTAGAACGGTTCTACCACTATTCAATGTATGATAAGTGAAAGATACAATTGTATTGAGTATCAACACTTAGACTCATGGGGACCAATGGACCCAATTATTGTTACTATATCATTTATATAGCTAATACATATTTCTAATATAATAAATCTATAGAATATTACCACAAAATAATCTCACAAAATCATTTATTAGGGATACAATCTACTGTTCTATACACTATATATTGAATCACTTTGAATGACTGTAAATTTAATTCTAAAATTATCATACCAATCAATAGCTATCCATAGTCATAATGTAAATGATTCTTTTATTCTAATTTTCCCTTATAACTTCACACTATTATAAAAGGTAAAATCTCAGGAATCATATTTGGGTATGTTTCCATGCCTCTCTTTGGTAAATAACCAAATAAAAGCCTCCCAATATCAAATAAAACAATGTATTTATTCAATCATAAATTTCATATAGATAAAAGAATGATTTTATTTAGTATATTAACTTCTCTATGTAGAATGGAATTTTCCATGGATATGAAATGATTATGAGAAAAATTGATAAGGAATAAATACTTGAATATAATATCCCTCTCTCATTAAAATTTACCCGATAGATCAAATCTATTGTATACATGTTGATGTTTTTTAGTATTTTCTATTAAAATACCCAATCCTTGATGGGTTGAATCAACAATATTGTTCTTAAATAATAATAACGATGTAATTGAAGGTATATATATAATATTGATTAAGGATTCAACTGGTGAAGTGGTATAGGATTTTTACCACATCAGAAATAATATCAAGTGTAGGGAAATATACGATTAAAAGGGAACTCCATGTCATGGTTTCATTATATAAAATAATCTCCCCTCATCTAATAACTCAATATGAGTACCCAATAGGGATATATACGGGTAATTGGAGGTTTAAACATTATATTTATGAAGATGTAGAAACATAACAAGAATCATGTATGGATATTCCATGCTTTTTCCATACCAATCTATCCCATATGGACTATCCTATACCCACATCCCATTCATGATTCTCATGTATGGATTTAATTTAATCCTCAATTCACCATATTCTAATTCCAATATCATCATTGGGTTTATACATGAAGTTGAAATTTTCCTAGTTTCTTTTACCATGATATGGGGAATCCAAAAAAATGTATTACAATAAGTTTAAATTAACTAGATAACAAATTTAGGGACTCTAATAGTGATTATAAGATTCATGGGAATAATGTTTAATATAGATCATCTAAGAGTATTGTGTCCAAAAAAATAACGTAGTCAGATTGTATAGTTTTTGATTTGTACAAAAAATCTATAAACCAATCTATCAAATAGGTAAAAGAAATTCTTCTAGTATAAATAAGAACACCTAAATAGTCCATGGAAAATGAATTCTGAGGAATACCAGATAATATATCGATATTAATAGGTAAACTAGAAAACAAGGAGCTAAAAATCCACAAACTACTATTAGAATGACTAACACAATTTCCACTCAATTTTTTCATATTCATTTCAGATGTATTTGATGTCAAAACAAATGTCTGTTGAATTTGTAAAAAATATAATATTTTGAGAAAATAAAAAGGGAGGGATATCAAGGGATCAATTATTTACTTTGATGGTATGAATTAGTCTATATGAGAGAAGATTAGATTGGTTTTTGCAATGATTTTCCTAGGTATAAAGAAATTTGGTAGGGTAGATGTGTTTCCTAGTTGAAGATATCTTCTAGAAATGATAAATATCATTATGCTTCCCACAAAAAGCCAAAAGGTTATAGGGAATATTAACAATAGAAAAAAAATGAGAACCATTCATTATAACATTGGTGGTGTATAGTCCTAATAATGAATCTACATTTGATAGTACATAGTCTTTTCAATGTCATCCATCATCATACTATTAGAACTAATCTCCTTCCTTTTTATTTTCATGATTCATTTATTTTTCCAATGTGAAATGAATCCATGAATTTTTATTTTCTTAAAAAATTCTTGTTTCTCATCTGAAACCATCTAAAGTAGGAGGGGGAAATGTTTTTCATTTGTGAGTTATTCAAGAATGCTATAATTGGATTTATTGAAACTATTCTCCTGGGATTGATCAAATTATATGGTGTGATTCACCTGTATGATAAATAAAATTTATATAGACTAATTTTTTTAGAATGATGACATCATGGTAATTATTCTTGAATAGATATAACAAGGTCTTCTATGATAATGTCCTTAACTATCATGAAAAATATACTATAAAATCTATCGGGGCTTGGAAATATATCCGAGTTTAATTTTTTTTCTATAATCCGGTTTTCATCCACATAAGGGGTGGCATTATGATAAGAAATCATGTGATCATTAATGGAAGATGAAAGTATATTGAACATGGTATCATTAATATCCACACTTCGATAGCATCCCTAGTTATTTGATTCATTTACTATCAAATGGTTTTAGTGACCACAATATGTTCATATTTTAAATGAATTGAAATATAATCTTGGTTATATATATATCACTCTTATAGGGGAATGTAATAATATTAGATAATTCCACGAAAAATAATAAATATATTACATTTGGGTATGGTTATCTATAATATTTGAATACTGAATCATAAAATTCATTATAATAGTATGATATATAATGATTTTGTTTATCCATAAAATTATAATGAATTAATTTTTTTATTACATAATCACAGTTTTAGAGACAATTTAGAGATATTAATTCACTTCATCTTGGATAAAAATTAGAATAACAGAAAACTATATAATATCTAATTCTAAAAAAGATATTGTTTTCTAACTTTTGAAAAAAAACTCTAATAAGACAAATAATATGAATATTTAATGAATATATTAAATGATATCAATAATATACGTTTTCATTAATTAAATGATCTCTCTAGTTTATTATGGATTTAATTATTTTATTCATGGCACAAACCCAATAATTTATTTATCCACATGATTAGGTGAACATGCTATAGAATTTGGTAGAATAGTGAAAGATAATTTATCATGATATCCACATTGGGTGGTCAAAAATTTCATAGAATTTAGGATTTAGGGAAGATGAAAAAAATAAAATAATTGATCATCTAGTGGTTGAATTGTCTTTGTAAACAATAATGAACTTTAGTGCCTTCATAGTTTCCCATTCAACTAAATTGGATGAGCCACTTATATATAGATAGTTCATGAAAAATGTGATTATATATACAATATAGGTAATCTAATTTAATTATCCCATACTTTAGTGAGGTGCAGAGGAGATGAGATTTTAGGTAGTTCATGGTTGAATGTGGGGTTCTACATAACACCCCTTTATTAGAATAATATATATATAATACAAAAAGTGAATTTATGTTACCTAATTTTGGTACCAAATATTATAATATGATCATTTATATAATCCAAACCTAATATAACTCTTTTTGGAGAATATTAATAATTTTGATAGTCTAATTGATTTTATTATTATTTTATGGGAGTTAAGAGTTTCTGTTAACATGTTATCATGAAAAAAATTGATAATATACATTACATGTTGACAAATATTCACCTTGATATTTTATATTACTTTTATAAGGTATAACATGGTCTAATATACCAAACAAGATTGAATATTGATAGATATTTTACGAAACGTTCATTAAAATATATAATTGTATTGATTATAAATATTTTATATTATTCAGAAAAAATATTATTTAATAAATCATTATTGAATGGAATATAGATTCATTGATGATGTGTGTTAATCAGAGATAACATATTTTAATATGAATTGATGATGATGGTTATTAAATATTAATTAAAAAAATTTATATTACTGATAATTTATGATTATTAATATGGGTTGTATATAAATGATTTGTATTTAATAAATGTAAATGAATAAATAATAAATATATTATTATTAAAATAAGATGATTTGTATTCCTATTTTGATTTCCCAATGATTATGGGAGTTATAAAAAAATTATATTAAGGTTGTATGGGACATAAAATGATTGTATAGAAAAATGATGTCAATCATAAAATAAAATATAATATTGATCGTGATGAAGATAAATACATATTCATGTTAGGATGTAATATTTATTTTATGATTTAGTGGGTAATTATTATATGTCATATGATTTTTCTGAACAAAACTATTAATGATTAGAAAATATTATAATACGACTAAGAAGATTTTATGAGGGGTTGATGTAGATAAAATTTGATAATGATGTTAATGTCTTGTGATGCTTGTTTCGATCACATATGATGATAGGGATATGATTGTATAGTCTGAATAATGATACCATCACAATAATTATTTGGTTCACTAAAATAATCCTGTAAAAGCGACAAAAACATAAATGGATTTTGATATTATAATTATTTAGGAATGATGGATAATTTAAAATATTGTTTCTCATTTGTAACAGTATTTTTATAACTGTTTTATTGATCATAGTTTGAGTAATTTGATTATTGTACATATCTTACTATTTATGAGTGATACATCATAATGGTTACCATATATTTATGGTGATAGTGGACTATGGATTTTACTCTCATACCAAAATATGGGTTTCAAACTGATGATTATATATTCCAAACTATATTATCATTTTTTATTATAGTTTTGGGTTTGAGGATGTTTAACATAGAACTAAGTATTTTTACTTATTCTTATTCATGGTTCTGGGAATTAGGTAGATAATTATGAACCCTTGTTTCTAAATTCCTTATCTCCCATAGATATTGGATCGAGGTGGATAATTATATATGGAGTAATATAATTTTCTAACCCATAGGTCTTGGTTAAAGGAAGGTTATCTGCATAGGGGAAGTACTGGTATGGGAAGATGTAATATCCTTGGTGATTTATTTAATATATAATTTTTATTTAGATATGAGATATTGTATTATGATTTTTAGATAATTTATTTAGATTTTATGGATATCTTCTACATATGGGGTGTATTAGTTTCAACATAAATTGAAGAATGAATATGGTGACTCTCTAGATAGTTACTATGTTTCATCGATTTTCCCATTTTAGTTTTAGGAACTAGATAGATGTAATGTGATGAGTACATAGGTTTTTAGTAGACTCTAACCATCATAATTCTTGTGGGGACTTCTTATTGTAATATTTTTTAATGATAATATATATATATATATATATATAATATTTTGTGAAATAGTTGTGGTGAGATATGGGTGGATCTATATAAAATGGAATATTCAATTTATGTTTATTTTTTATGAAATATATTTGGGAGTTTATTTTTTTATCTACTCATTATATATTGTTGAAATATGTAGACACATATGATCAATAAAGTCATCTCAGTGCCTGAGATAACTATTTTTAGTATTATTACTCACCATTTCTTGTGCGCTACTCTTATCCTTTATCTAGGGTTTCTTAACATGAAGGTGCTCCAGTGTCTTCTGGTTTGTTTTTCTCTCATATCATTTCCAACAATGATCATTTGTATGACATTATATTCCATTCATATTTCAATCATTCATAGCTTTCACCATTCATTATTGTTTCTCCTCCATAAATGGGTATATCTCCTTAGGTTATTCAGTTCTTCTCCAGTACCACTCCCTTTATGCATTACTCCACTGATATCCTATTCTTTCTTTCCTCTCATCCATGTATCCTTTTTCTTTCTCTCTATGATCATGGATTACTTTCGATGCCTGGTTATCCTAAATCATGGCTATTTTGAACAGATACATAGTATTAGACTCTTTTTATTGATATAGTTCATCCCATGGGGGTTTGGGATATGTTGGGTGAGTGATCATTAGTACTTCTGGAGTCGCGGTTCATGTTGCTTCTCTCCCCCCATATGGTTTCGGTCTCATTCATTGGTTTCCTTTTTTTCTATTCTCTTGAGGTATATCAATCTTAAGGGTTTTTTTAAGTAGTTATTGATGTTCAGGTATTTCTAGTATGGTTTTTCCTGGGTTTTCATCCTCGATGATATCATATGAGTTTGGTGTTAGTTTTTCTGCTCATCTGATTCCATTCCTACTCTTCTCTTGCTCATGGATTTTATAACTCTCCTCCCAATCAGATCAGTATGGTGGTTTTCAATGTTTCTTTGTTGGTGATTTTGAGTGTTCATTAGTGTTATTGGATATTGAAGTTTTGGTGATGTTTAATTTTTATTATGGGGTCTCTAGATGTTTTATTGTTGGTCTCTAGGGGAAGTCTTAACTCCCACTATTGAGAAATGTGATCTCATGTTTCCCCAAGCTCAATTCTATTGTTTTTAATTTTTACCAAAGGTGATGTGTGCTACTCTGAGGGATTCTATTCACCTATGATGCTGATTATGATGATGGGATGACTGTGAATAAGGGTTTTGA
Source organism: Viscum album (assembly GCA_963277665.1). Taxonomy (NCBI): domain Eukaryota; kingdom Viridiplantae; phylum Streptophyta; class Magnoliopsida; order Santalales; family Viscaceae; genus Viscum; species Viscum album. The sequence goes on from OY728156.1 coordinate 1,029,359,240, forward strand.
ATCAAAGATCATGGCTTGAGGGGTTTCATGGATCGGGGATTTGATGTCTGGAGTATTAAAATGTTGTTTAATATTTTGAATTTGTAATTTATATTTAATGATTAATGTTTTGGGATGGATTTTGAATAATTTATGTTTTTAATGATGGTGAATTTATTAAAATTCAATAAAGTATTGTGATGTTCCCACTCATCTATAAAGTTGTTTATTTAGGAAATGGAAAAAATGGATTTGGATATGGGAATTGATGTATTTCATTTTTTCATAGGATAAATACATTGGTCTCATTAATTTTAATTCTTCTATTTTAGGACATATATTTTGGTTTTATTGTATTTATATAGAGATTCTTTAGATAAATTTAAATTATATTTTAGAGGTAAATATTATATACTCGTGGTTTATATTTATTTACTAGCTATCTATTTATTTCATTATATTTTATATTTCATATTACCAATTGAATATTTATATTTTTAGATAATTCCTATGGACTTTTTTTGTTGATAGCTTAGTTGTTTTGATAATAACATATCCTATTAGTTGTTAAATTGGGTAATTTTCTTACCAATATATAGTTGCATAGTATATTTGTATCAAATCATTAGGTTATCTTTAGGGATTTGAAATTTTGAGGTTTTTTTTGGAAAACATAGAATACATTTACTAAGGAACTACAAATAATTTAGTCGCATCAGCATATTATTTCTTGATTTAGACCTTCAATAATAAATCATGATTTATAAGACACTTAAAAATTAACTCTAGTTATCAATTACGTATACTTGATCATGTTAACAGAAGTCATTATTTTATGTGTGTTCTTATTTTGATTGATTTTGTTGATAATTTATATGGGAAGAAAGGTAAATGGTATATCAATATAAATATCATAAGTTATACGATCTATATAATAAACTATAATAAAATATTTATCGTTTGGAATATAGTTATTTATAAATGGATATAATGTATAGTGTTCATTGAAATTGAGATGTTACATTATATAACAGTGTTTGTGAAAAATAGATGATGTAAAGGAAGTACAAGAGATTTTGTGATAAAGATATTATTTTATTTCTCAGAGGGATATCTACAAATCAACTATTTAGATATTGAGATAGTAGTCTTGTGGTATGTTAGAACTAATTTCGAGAATATATATATATAAATTATTCTATATATTTAGGACTTGTCATTAACATGTGCTATGAAATGACTGTAATTTTTGTGTTCCTACTTCTAAAATATTAAAATTTCCAGGAATTCCACATGATTTTGTAACTATAGACCAATGGGTATCACATCAATTAGAATACCACTTTTGTTTGATTATGATATTATAAGTATTCTGGTTATTGAATATATTGTGATATACACTAATGAAAATTTCAAAATATTGTCCCCATATAAATGACGACATCGATCTTATTGATGAAATATTGAATGATTTAATTTATTTAATTTATTTAATTATATTACTTAAATTCATTTAATTTAGTGATATATGGTATGATTCCTCTAAATTTTATTCAACTATATTATTTTATCATAATGACATATGATTATATAAGAATTATTTATATGATGAAATTAATTTAAGGATAACTTTTTTCATGTAATGCTTCTCATTCAAGACCAACTAAATATTTATGTGGTATTTATTAATAATTAATAATTAAATTCAAATACTAACATGTTTTATATGATAAAATGAGTAATGAGATTCCTGATGCATGCAATTGCTCCTCCTTATATTTGGTGATGATCTCTCTCAACCCACAAGGTTCCATATATATTTTAATCATAAAACCCATAATGACAATGATAAAATTAACATATTGTGTAAATATCTCTCATTTTATTGAATTCATTATTTCCATTATCTAATATTATATATTTATATTTTAATTTACAAATTTTGAATTCTATTTGGATTTTTTACAATTCCCCTTCCCTATCTTACTAGGTTATTGAGGGTTCATTCTCTAGGAGTGGGTTCTCATAGCTAGGATACATTGGATTCCATATCTTTATTCCCTCATGGTTTTCCACACTACATTTATTACCAAAACATAATATTCATAAGTGTTCATTTTTTTGTTTGGTATGGTGATGGAATATGTATTTTTCCTTTTCTTTCCTCATAATCAATCTTTCATTATCTCATATCTTCATTGTTTTCTTATGGGTAGTTCCATTTTTTTCATACCCCGTATCGTCCATCATGGTATCATACATGTCAGTCATTATTGTTTTTATTATTTAATATAGTTAAGGGTTTTATTTTACGGTTCACTACTATATATTATTCAATGGATGTGTTACTGGTCAAAGGTGTTGGAGTAGAGTTAATTTGGGTGGTATCTATGTTTTGACTATTTGTTAGCTAGATGATCAGTGATCACTCTGCAATTTTTTCCCTATCGTAGTGAGATGATTCGAAATATTTACATGATGGTGAGGTTTATTACCAATTCATGGTATCAATATAGATTGGACCTCAAGTTAGATAGGATATGAACTCGTCTCCAGATGATGTCGATGTATTTATATTGTAGGTTTAAGTCACGATTCCACTGTCTGATAGCTCACCAAATGATTTTTTTGAGAGATTTAAAATTTTGAATTTTGATTTTGAGCGCTTTGTTTATTTATCTAATGGTTACTATTTTGGTTGTGGATCTCAATTTTTTGTGAGGTTACCAATTCCCCTAAAAGTTTTTTTATAATTATATAAAAAATGGATTTTTAAGAGGAGACAATTGATTACTCCAGAATACTAGTACACTATAAGTGGAAAGTATGATGATTTGATATCTAAATTTTTCTTCATGAATTCATAGTGATACATTTAAATAGGATTGTATCATTTGGGTATGGATGAATAAAAAAATTGTAATTATTTTAACATGAAATAAATAATGATTTATAGAAAGAAGTTACAAAATCAACCTCATAATATGTAACCAATGATTGATTCTAATGGTTTAATGATTAAGAGTTAGAGTAATGTGTTTTTACTATTCTATTTCTATATTTATTCCACTAGACTATACTGAAGGTTAATTGAAAGGGGGTTTCAATTTTTTATTTGTTTATTAATGTTAGAATATATAGTAACTTTTAGGAATTCTTGAATGTTATATATTGAACCAATCATTATTAGTTTCATATATGAAAGTTTTTCAGTTTTAAATATGATCTATGGGTCCCTGAAAAAATTAATGATTTAGTTTAAATGTTTATGGTGGTAAATATTTGGTTATAAGATAAAATACTGCTTTGAAAAGATTATTCATTAAAGAGATATGATTACATACTCAATATATCTTCTAGATGTGATAAATCAATACTTATAAGGTCAATAATATTTATTTTTATATAGGGATATAATAAATTAAATATATATCAAATCCTAGGTATTTAAGGATACTATGGTTATTTTTTTGATGAATTTAGGATATTAGAGTTCTTTTTTATGTTTATGCCACCAATGATGGTATAATTTTAATGGTTTTGTAAAGGAAAATGACAGAATGATCATTGAGGATGATATCTTGTATGAGGTGACGTGAATGTGTTAATGACCTTGGGTAATTATTAGAAGATGATAATATTCTATGAAATAATAAAATAATAGGGTACAAATGGGCTGAACCATGATTTTTTCTTATAAATCATGGAAAATATCGATGGTTGAGTATATGGTTTCTGATATATTGAGTGATAATCCACGCAACAAACAATTTATTACATGTTAACATGATGTAGTGATGCGATAGTCCAATTGATTTTCCTTAATAATTTTGTAAATCATTAGCTTATGGGATTAACATATTCCATAAGATGGTACCTGTTATTTAATTTTATATCAATAACTATTCATTGGTTCTATTGTAATGGTATATTTTATCTCTTGTTCATTCAATGAACCTTCCCTTGAAGTGGAAACCACAAGAGATCGTGGGAGTGTAAAGGGATTCATAAAGATGAGATTATATGTTCCTAACCCATTACTTCTATATTGTGTAATTCCAACTGTTTTTCATTTTACTCAAATAGATTGTTAAATTAATATGTGTGATGTCCAACTTTGATGTGAAGTGTATAATTTTGAATGTGATATTGATATTATGATGAGCATTTTTATTACTAAGTTATATTGTGACTTTATTATGAAATTTTTATTGTTTATAGTTTTTATGATTATATTTTATTGTGTATAATAGAATAAATTTATTCCTATAGGTGGGGATATTGATGACCCTTTCCTATAAATTTAGGGAGTAATTTAACAAGATATGTGACAATTTTTTCCAAAATGTACAACACTTTTGGATTATACATTTTCTGATATTGTGAATATATATATCATAAATTTTATTAATTTTTTTACCCTAATTATATAAATAGTTGGTATGATAGTTACCTATTTCCTTATCAATTATGAGAAAAATAATGTAAAATGTTTCTATAGGTTTGTTAAATCAACCACTAACTCTGTAAATATAGTACATAAATTTTTTTGTTACTCTTGTCTCTTTTATAATTTTTGTGGTCGTTGAAACATGTTGGATGGGGTATGTTAATTAATTGATCGATCTATTTCTCTATTTTTTAGGATTATAATCTATATAATGTGAAATAAATGGGAATTAATATCTAAATATATGTCTATTATAGAATAAAATTTATTTTGATTCAAATCATTGGAAAATTGGAGCTTAAAATTTGAAAATATATATCTTCATTCTATAAGTATTCTATATCTTGTACATCATGAGAGATTATTAATGGTTTTAGGTCAATTTTTATATTTCATTGTATTATATTATATAGTTCTGAAAATAGATGTGTGGTTTCTTTGATGGTCTATTAGGTAAGAGTTATAATATAATATATTTTTCGATTAATGATTCTTTCTATTATAAAAATTATTTATAAAAGAATGAATTATCATTTATAAGCATAACATGAATTTTATATTAACTTGAATTAAATATTTATGTCAATTAATTTAGATTTTTATATTATTTTTAATTTTTTCTTAATACTATAGAAATACTTTGACATAATTTAGAAATCAACACACAATGGTTGTTACATTATTCTTATTGGTTGATTGATTGATACATGTTTTATTCTATATAAAATTTGTAGTTTAAAATAAATTTGAATAATTAAAAAAATGATTCATTAAATTGACTTAAAATAAACCGACTGAAAATTATATTCCAAAATAACTGTCTAGATGTTTTGTATTAAATAAATATTAAGGAATATCATACATTTTTCTCTATAATGTTCAGTCTATCTGTGTTATTCATTTACAATAATAGAGAATATAAATTAGTTGAATTATTATCCTCATATTAAATGTAATCCAGGGGTTATATAGAATCTCTCAGTGTTGGAGAGGGAACAATAGTACAATAGAATTATCTTTAACATTGGTTATGGAGCAGTTGTGAGGTTAAGATATGATTTTAATGTTTCATTATAACATCAAACTAAATTTGAATACAATACATTTCACTAGGTATGAACTTATTTAAAAACACACAAATAAATTACATGGACTCCCAATTATTTCTCAAGTGTTTGGATTTGAATTAAACATTAAAACCATTAAAATCATATAAAATTTATGATTCCAAATTTTAATGATTATTTAACATTTGGCGAACCAAAATGGGTATTTAAAAATAATTAATTACTGTAAAATTATATTTTAAAAATACATTATATATTATAATGGGAGGAATAATAAAAAACAATAATCTCCATGAGTTGTTGACTAAATCATTCCCTTCCTTGAAATAAAACATTCAATATAGACCGTAATTATTCATAGCCTCACACCATTACAAACAATGACTTAGTTTTCAATACCTGATAAAAGTTTATATTTGGATTTCGTGCCAAAAAATATTTCACTTCACTAAAACCTTATATACATTTTAGACATTATACATATGTTAGATCATATATTACAACTTCAAAAAGAATATCCAAGACACTGTTAGAATATATTCCAATACACTTTTTTGAAAATTCATTATTAATTATAACCAAGAATTTCATTATATGAAACAACTTGTCAAAATATTTTAAAAACATAACCTAGTTATCATCAAGAATGAATTTAGGGTATCTCCCATATGTTTTAAATACACCTAATAAAAACATTATATTTTTTAAGATAATCAAAAATTCATAATTCAGAATCCTTGATAACGTTAACAATAATTATAATTTCTCTATTCCATTATTGTAAGAGAATAGAAACCTATATAAAAAATAATTTATAATGAACATTGAAATTTAAATAGAATTATATCTATGAAACATTTATATCTCCATATTTGTAACAAAATCAAATATAATATAAAATGTTTACAATAAGATAAATACTTTATATAAGACATCAGGTGACCATGATGCACATAGAAAGTCAATATTTTATACCCTAATAATACATTGTCATTTCCCAATGTATATATTTTTCAGATAGATGATCACATCACTTTTAATTCACCCAATTGAATGATAGTATCACATTTTTCTCATATAAATAGATAAGGAAATTATATTCCCCTAATCTAGGTATGGTCATACACATTCTTGATATATCAAAAGCATGGCCCAAGATTTCATTATCTTCATATGGGTGAACATACCCCATATTTTTTAAATCATGAAATAATTCATTACCAGAAACATACATAACCATTACCTATTTCACATATTTAAAAGAAAAAATGAAATGATATCTACGTATAAAGATATCATGTTATTTTTAATATAAATATTAGGTTATGGATAATCAATATGAAACATCATATCATTTTATACTAAAGACAGGGTGTATAAAACTCCATTTAGAACAAGTATTGGAAGATTTAACATAAAAAATAATTTTTTGACTCGTAATCAAAAATCACATAACATTTCAACAAAACCTATAACACTCTATATTGACCGTAAATTATGGATAAATCAATGTTATACTCATAGATTTCAATTATCATTTAATTTATATATTATATGTTGTTAATATTAACTAATGTTAATTTGGTGACTACCATTGTATAAAATTATACATTTTTTTATCGAATTAAAATAATTTCATTATATTTACAAATTTATAAGTAAGAACGAGTCTAATATTATCCCATATGGTATTCTTCAAGAGTATCCTTGTATTTTCTATATTTTTATTTCTTTTAAACTCCTTACATCACTATATATTTTCTACACCATATTTATGTGATCATATGATATAACTCATCTTGTTACACTCCTTAAATATTTTATCACATTTAAACAATATTGTTTTAATAATAGAGTGATATTGATTTATAGTCCTTATGTTCTATTCTTTAAAAATAATATTCAAACATTTTTACTTCACAAAATCCATGGAATGAATGATAATAATCTGGAAAATATTAAATACTAAAAACCCTTTCTACATTAATTGTCTCCATCTATGTTGTTTTTTATTGAATATTTTTATTGAGATCATTTTGGTAAAAAAATTAAACGTATATATTCTAATTAAGATCATTCATTAGAAACATAACATACACTTTTTAAGATTTTTAATGAATTTCATGTTAAATATACTTGTACACTTATGTTTTATTACAATTTAAACATATAAATTTTCAAAAATACATTTTCTAAAAACATTGAATTTTTTATGTTGAAAATATATTTCTAAGAAACAAACTCTATTGTTTCTAGAAAAACTATTATTTCATTTTTGATAACATTTATTAAATAAAATATTTGCACATATGAATTATATTGTATTATTTTTATTTAAAAAGAAATTATGAAAATAATATTTTATTTTATTATATATGGAAATGTTCAGTATTAGAAGAACATTCTCTTATATTTTAACACATATATACGAAAAAAGCATATCCTAGATAAAGATACTTATATGAGTACATTTCAAAAATCTTATATCGGTCAAATTATAAACCATGTGTATAAACATAATCCTCTCATTTATTGATAACAAATATTATTTATGATTCAAACATTCAGTAAAATAATAAAAAATTATATTAAAATAACATATTATGTATTAATATACACTAGGGTTTTTAATTATTCCAATGAATCAAAATATTTTTTGCGGAAGGCCTATTATTTTATTCATGAATTCATTATTTAATAAAAATCCATCAATCCATCACCAATTATGATCTTTTTCACAAACCCGAAAATAATTTCTTAATGTATAGGTGGTATTATATACAATTAAAATTTTATACCAATGTACATGTGACATTAATAAATGACATGGACTCAACATGGACATTCGAAAACACCATCAGTTGTTCTGTAAAATTTCATCACCAATGTCCAATTAGTTCATTGTGTAAAAATTTTCATTCCTCTATAACAAATCTCCTAAATTAAAAATTAGTTGGCCTGAAATATCTATAACAAATAGTTGTATCCCTCTACCTAAATTGATTACTATATTTTCTCTATCATCATGAAACTTGATCTTAGAACTCTCATTTCATGAACACTATTCCTAAACATAGTGAGGAAATCATGTAAATAATATTTGAACTCTTTCACGATGTAAATTACAATAATTTTTAAAATAATTTTTATAAGTAATTTAATAATGACTTCATAAGACATATAAAACATGATTTGTAATCCCAGTCACTCTAATCAATTTACATACCCTATCATTTTTATTAAATTATTTAATATTAATTTATCATCAGCTATCTTAAATCAAATTAATGATTTTTAATCTTTATATCACTCATGTTATGTTTTATCTTGATAGGGTCTTTTTATATTCCCTACCATCACAGAATCATTCATATTATCTTATTTAATTTGAATATTTTTATTTATATTTTTAATTATCAATATAGAGACATTAATATACCTTTTACAATGCATGTTATAGGTATCTATCTCTTATTGTCTATATTAATTAGTATGTTCTTTCTTAAGAATTTTTTACTCCATAAAATAGATTTATAATTCTTTGACAAGAAAAATTATCATTTTCATATACTTATATAAATAATTTTATTATTTTAATATTTTGTTTTTTATGGACAAATTTCAGTCTCATGTATAATGATGATGACATTCATTATATTTACTATAGACTTTTTTACCATATGAGCATCAATTTTTTAACATTTTTTAATAAATACAATAATTTAATGTCCTCCAAATAAAATGATGAGCCATTTCTCTAAATAAATCATATCTATTAGTGGGAAAATATAAATATTTCACTTCTGTTTGTATTTTTCAATTGTGTTACTCTCATAAATTACAAATATAAAGTATATCATCATGTCAAAAAATTAACATACAACCCTAGGATATTTGATTTGACAAGCCCTTAACCAAATACATTATTTATATTTGCCTAACCTTATACCACTGATATACTAACATTTAGAGTTTATTGGATAATTGTGATCAAAAAATTAGAGTGGGATTTGGTAACAATACATTTATAATCATTCATTTTCACCATACCTTATAAAAGAAAATTCAATTGCAACCAGATTTGGTAGACCATGCATGTTTTTATGATTTAGGATTTAACATGTTTTTTATTTAGAGGGAATGTTCTATTTAAAATATGGAATTCAGTTTTTGAAAGCTCACCATATTATATCATTTATTACTATTTTATATTCAAGTTTACAATTATTTATTTTTTGTAACATATACTTCAATCCATGTAAATATGTTCAAATGATACTTATCTATAAATTTTTATGTCACTAATGGTTTTTTACTCAAAAAATCCAATTAGAATCACACATGTACAAATTCAAGATTGGATTCAGAACATATATTAAATTTTCATGGAATACCAACTCATTAATACATGCATATCTCATTTAGAGATTATTTGAGAAACGATAATTCAATTCAAATTTATTATTTAATCCTTGTGATTTTTTTTAATTTTATTGTTAGTGATATTAAGGGTTCCCCCTAAACCCAAAATGTGGGTTTATTAAAAAAAGTAAAAAATTGGAATATAACACATTTATGTTATGTATTATAGTAATATAAAATTTACCCATAAGATAAATCATGGTTTGATGAGTATCAAAATCCTAATTCTGTAAAAGTAGACTAATCTTCTAGACTATTGAGATGTTTGAAAAAAACCACTATATATGGATCTCTACCAAAGGGAGACCTCAATTATAATACGATCCTAAAAATACATATTAAATGACCATAAAGTGTGATTCACATCAGATAAAAAATTGTTTTTTATAAAAAAATATGATGTTTTTAGATTAATAAGGTTATAGTTTTTTCTACAAGACTTCATTTTTTAAGGGAATTATATGCATTTTTCTATTGACATATTCATTTAGAATGTGCCTTCAAAATTTAGAATTTTAGAGTCATAATGTGATTTCCCCAAATGTGTTGTATTTTTGTTTATTGAAATATCATTTTGATACTAACCACGACTGTTTTTATCCAAAAATAACAAAAAACACATATAATAATGAACTATATTCGATAAAAATTTACATAACCCTTTTTCTTAAACCATGATATGTTTTTTATAAATTTTATAAAAAATTACTATTTTACATATAACAATGTCATGGTTTTGTAGAACTTTAATAAATATGTTCATTTTTAATGAATGATTTAATGGTTTTTAAAATTATAATTTTCCATATTTATTTTCTATCAAAACATTTCATTAAAATGATATGGAATTAGATATAATACTAATAAATTTTCATGGAAAACATGTATCCAAATAATGTGAAAACATTCCACTAAATCTATATTCAATTAAAATTGTCCATATTTTTATGGACATATAAATGAATAATATAAGTTTTTCTTAATTAAACATGATATATCCTAGATTTTCATAAACATTCATGATGGATATCCATAAAAAGAAAAAAAAGTAACATTAAAATACGGGTAATATATTGGTTGTAATGATGCTTCCATGTCATGGGAAAGATACATTATTCATCACCATTTATAAAACCATGTTATGATATATAGTGAGATACAGAGCTATAAATTTAGAGTTTCATGATTCTATTATATTGAATTAGTTTTAAAAACATTCCCCTAGACATGATAAATTTTATATAATAATCAAAGGACATTACTGGTACTCTTAAAAATTTAAAAAAAAATTATTTATAAATTAAATGCTTCATAACCGTTTCAAACCATTACAAATTGTATAGCCCTTTATAACATTTAATATATGATATGTTTGACATTTTATCATTTTAAATAAAACTATTGACTTTAAAACAAATTTAAATATCATTGTATGATATTATAAAATGATCACAACAATTTAGAGTGGGAGAAAAAAACAAAGAAAAACAATTTTTATGAGTTAATGAATTACTCCAGAAGTTTAATGACCAAAAACCTGATTTAAAAACCTTTACATAGTCATGGATGTGACTAATTATATAGATTTTATTAGTTTATACAACCACATTAAGGATTAGTTTTAGTGTATATTTTCTTAATGAAATTTAATCATCATGTTACCTATGAATTTGTTTATTATTAGAGTTATAAATTTTAAATTGCAGGGATAATGTAATCATGTGGGTTTCTTATAAGAAGCTAATATCATGTATTTTAAATTTGGTAGGTATTTTTATTTCCTTGAATTCTAAGATACTAATATTTTATAATTGATATCTCATTGTAATTTCAATAAGTACCACAATATTATTAAAAAAAATGCATACTATTTATGAATTTAAGGAAAAAACTATAATTTTCCCTTTTAAACTGTGTAAAAAATATAAATGAACATTATCATTGAGTCTATATTTATTTTTTTCATTTTATCAAAATTTTCAAAAAATTCAAAAACTATTGTTGTTTTTTGTGATTGTTGTGAGTATCTAAATAGACAATATATTTCATTAAAAAATTTATTTTATAAGATAAACACCACTATATATTAATCATTTAGAGGAATATATATGGAATATATATTTTTTATTTTTATATCAGTCAGAGGAATAAATGGTAGTTATGGGATTACCTAAGCTGTAGCATCACCTCATAATAAATCATAAAAACAACGTCAAAATCCATGTTAGAGTAAATTATCGTGATCATGCAGCATTTTTATAAATCTATTGTAGTGTGGAAATATTATAATTTACTATGATTGGGTATGATAAAATATGTATTATTCACATTCATTTATATTTTATGCCATTTATTGGGACTTTATGCAACAATGTTTGGGCTTTAGAGGTTTGGTACTAGAGTATCTTCAAACTCATGTAGTGTTAGATGATGTGATTTCAGTAACTGGAGAAGTCAAGATGTATGAATGGGTTTCAATCTATAGAGTAGTAAGAATAAACCAATACAAACGAAATTGTGAACCTTTTCATATTGATGTGATGGTGCGACCTGATATGTTTTTTGATTAATGACCTAGAGTGGAAAGAGAAAAAGGAGCGGGGTTGTTCCAATGTAGATCCTTTGGTTCACTTAACCAAGCATTGTATTCCTTTGAGTATTAATTAAATGTAATGGATTTATATATAACAATTTGAAAATATGGATTATATTTATAATAAAATATAAATTTAATTTTACTAATAACTAAATGTAGACACTAGAGTTAGAGAGATTTCTAGAGTACATGAATTCATTGATAAATGGGAATGTTTATTTGATCTGACATCCATTTTATATGATATTCAACGGCCTTATCATTAAAAATATTTCAAATTTAATTTGTTTTGTTTTATATCATGATGTTTTCAAAACAAAATGAAATATTTAATAATCATAAATATAATGAAATTTAATGGACATCAACTATATATACGGATTAATGTAATTCTTATAATGAACATTGATATTTTTTAAATTAAATCTATAAATTGAAGGAAAAATTTAAGATTAATTGTATAATTCATATATAATAAAATTAAAAGGGTCAATATTATACTAATGAAATAAATTTACTAACTATCTGAATTAAAATTTTATATATGTTATTGATAGAATCTTTTAGTCCATTTATAATAATATAGAGAATACAATAAATATGTGACGAATATTTTTTTATTGTACATGTCATTTTATATGTTATGAATAAATGAGTCCAATGTCACAAATAACATGATGATCTAATTAATGAGCTAAATGGATATAATGATTTATGTTTTCATGAATTATAAATTCATTCAAGATTGTCAAAGATTTAATGTTTTATTTATCTTTTGAAACATGTATTTTCATTGTCTTCGTGATGAGATAAATCTACAATAAATGTTTGGTAAAAAAATTATAAATTCCACCTCAAAGTATGATATAAGGGTAGAAGTGGTGTTGTGTAGTGAAACAACAGAATTATAGGAATCTATGTAATATTTCATTCATTTGACCATTAATGTAAAAAAATTTATTCTTCCTTTTGTCCAAGAGGAGTTGTATGGTGGTTTCCACAGAATGTTTGATGTGTTTTCATCATCATCTGACTGAATAAAAATTAAAAATCCCCTAATAATATACATATACATTAATATGATCCATGATTGAGACCATTTTGTCTCTAAATTAAGATAGTTGAGTGATTCATAGTTGGGATTTGGTGATGTTCAACAATCAATCTTTTGGAGGATCCACATGAAACGCCCAGGTTGGAAGAAATCTTATATGGTGCATGAGGGTGAATAGATTACCCTATTTCATTCTAAAAACTACATTGGACTTATTTTGATCTCTTGATCCTAATGATACACTATTTTAATAGTTTAATTTAACTGTTATGGTCAAAATTGATAAATTATTATTTTAAATAACTCATAACCTTTTGTTAACATTTTCTCATTTTAACCTTAAATAAAATATTTTCCATATTTATGAAATTCTACTAGGTATCAAAAATTACTCTTATGATATATAATAAGGTATAATTATGATGAAATGAACAATTATTGATAAATAACTTATGAAATATTTATTAAAATATTTGTGAGATTACTTCTGTATATTTTAATGGAAGGAAATATTTTGATAATTAAGGAATTAATATGGATCATTATGAGACTCGTATAATAATATGAGTAACTCTATGATGGAATAATTTACTATAAATTACTGATGGTAAATATTTATGATAAAATTAAAAATAAAATTTATTGTTAAAGGAAAATTATTTTTTAGTAATATGGGGTTTATTGGAATGTGTTGTATTTTCCAAATTATATGAATAAGTGGGGTATATATTATGATTATAATTTTGATAATTTAAATTCAAAATATTATTATCTTATGATAATGTGTGTTTATATAAACACTTATGGAATATGTACATTAAATATAATGATGATTATAAAAAATGGTGTGAATCACGGAACAAAGAATAATAATGATCTCAAGATTATTATAGCTATATTCTAGTTAATATATAAAATTTCATTAGTAATATAATGAATAATTAATGAGTGATGTGTTATTCAAATAATTAAAACAATTAATGATGACATGAACATTATCAACAAATAGAAAATTTGTTAATATTTTAATGAAAATGAAATAATATTATGATTTTCAAGCCATGGAATGATTCTTTAGATAACATTGGAAAACATAGATTTGATTATATGTTAAAAATAGTGATATTAACATTATAGTAATTTGGTGAACTATAATATTCATTAAATTGAAAATGAACTATCATTTGATTTTGATAGGGTAAGTATGTGTGAATCATGGGGAATGTTACAATTACATCTTGTTTATGATGTTCTTTGTGACATATGGATTGATCATGGATTAGGTAGTGTGATTATGTTTTTTACATATGTCAGATTTTATGTCGGATAAATCCTAATGGTTAGAAAATATTCATGGTGAAATTTCACTCTTGAAATTCTGTAATATCATGATATTATATGAAATATCTTATTTCAAATTAATTTATTTTCATTTGTAGCTTGTTCTACACAGAATTAATATTTTATCTTGAATTATGTGAAACAACAATATTATCTTATGTTGTTCTTATCATCGAGTTTCTACGATAATTTTTACTATGGGAATGGTTGAGTATTACCATGAAAACACTATACTATTTATATTATAATATTTATCACATATGTATTGGAATAGTGAAAATGAATAATAATACATAAATTGTTAAAATATTGTTTATGCAAGTTATTATAATGAATACATGGGTGGCCATATAATTAAAAATGAAAATAAAAACCAAATTAAAATAAGGGATATTTTTTTACGAAGAAATTTTTTTTATCACACAATGTATATTTATCAACATAAATAATATTAATTCCCAATAGTGAATGATATTAATGAAATTTATATGTCATATTTTCCAAAAAATATTTTTAAATTTATCCATTATGACTTTTATGCATAAAATAAGAAACCCAAGTCCACTTTTATGTATGAAATGTTATATTTTACTTAAAAGATGTTTATCGCCTTTTATTGGTATAAAAATTTTAAAAATAAATTTTGAAACATATATAAATAGTTTAAAAAAAATAAACTTATTTTTAAAGAGTGAATTAAAAATAATCCTATGTTAAATTTTTGGTATGTTTTTGAGAACATTCAATTGTTTATTAATTATGAAAAATAATGATTTTTAATTGAGAGAAATGTATTCATATAAATATTTTTTATTTATATATCATATTGAAAATTGTTTTGAAAATATAATAAATAAAATTGAAATATATTATATATTTTTTAGTCAAATTTATAAGGAATCTGGATATAAAAAAATAGTAAAAGTTTGAACATTTGTATTTAAATATTTTTTCTCATTCCCTATGTGGGATTAATTTAATGTTAAATTCACACATATGTGAATTAACATTGGAAAACGATATTCCATAATTTTAAAAACAATAATTTATAAATTATATTAATTTTTATAAAACTTGTTTCAAAAATAATATTGGTGAATGTTGATAAAATTATTTTTAATGGTATAAGTAAAAAAATGTGATACCTTAATGGTTAAACTATAATCTCGAGGGACCAAATGACATTGAAACTTGTCCAACCCCCATTTTATTGGAATATTTAGACCATATTCCCTATTTTATCTACAATATATAATTATTGGAAGCAAATTATTTAAGGTAGATATCCCAATAGTGTTTAAATTATTGGTATTTATAGTAATTCCGATCCTCCTCAACTATAAAACGTCTCACACTCTTGACATATATTCACACCTATCAAGCCTTTTGGAATTCCCAAAATCACCATTAATGACTTCTCGTAATCATTCATCCCTTCCTAGATGCCTCACATTGAGAATAGCAGAGTCCAATTAAGGACCTTGGTTCAAACCAATAGAAGTTACTCCAAGAAGAAGTAACATTCATCAACGAGCATATTTTTTCACTCTTCCTCAAACATCTCTATTTGTTTTATATAAATATTATATAATAAAAAATATCTTAAATATATTTATATGTTTTTAAGTAAGTTCTATGACCTAAAAATTTACACACTTCAATTAAAATAGATATGCAATAATCATTCATGTTTATGGCAGAAAACCACCTCGTGAAATGATGTCATCTATTCACCCATTAACATCTCTCATGGTTGGAAATAATGAATGAAATTTTTTGTATATATATATATATAAAATTTTTGATATAATTATTATTATATAGTTATAATATAACACATACCTTCATTCTTTCAATTTTTTGTGAATATGATAACATAGTTTGTGTGTACGGTGAACTACGACCTTGCGAACCTATGTTATTTCTTCACGAATTATGTGGAATGTGATAATGATATTTTTAACATAAATTTCATATATATAAGAAAAAATATTCATACTATAGTATATATATATATATACATATATATATATTTCATTTATTTCTTTTAATGTGGATTGAAAATGGAAACAATGGTCATACTTATATAAATCCTACTACCTCTATGAATGGAGTATTTCATTTAATATTTTAATCATTTATATATTTTTATAAATAAATAAATCATAATTAAATATGGTATTATTATTATAATAAGAATTCACCAAATTATGAATCAATTATCTTTATAAGAGTACCAAAAATAAAAATTTAAAACAAATAAGAAAAACAAAGAGGTTATTACCAAAAATGTAACATTAACAATAAATTGTTAGTCAAAAAGTAATTTAAATTAAAAAAAATATAGTATGCTATATAATATTATGTTTCATTTATTGATTTATAATAAAATTATATTTATTATTTGGGAGGTTCTAATAGAGAGATCATTGTAAAAACTTATGGTTAGGGGATTTCTAGACACACCTTTAATTCTGCAAGATTATTTCATACTCACATCCTGTTTCTTTTTGAGTTGTGTATACTGAACTATTAAATTTCATATCATAAAAATTATTTATTTATTTATTCCAAATGTTTCAATTTATTTTATTATTTCACAAATTATATTATTTAATAGTTTCTCAAGTAATATGGGTTTTTGTCTTCTCACATTTATTTATTTGAAATGCATTCCATGTTAACCACATATTTTTCTTTGAGGTGAATATAAAAACAATGAATGTATTTTATTTTTCTAATAATTTAATTTATATGGTATTTAAAAATCGATTTTAGTATTTTTTTTTAATGAGGTTTATTATTTCAAATTTATCTAAGTAGTAATTTTTATCTGGAACAATTTACCTTCTTCGATTCTCTTTTCATGTTATGAACAAATGTCCACTTATAAAGGGTCTATACAGTACCATTAATGTTTTTTATAATGAATATTCTTATTTTCATGGTATTTTATGTTTCATTTTATTGAATACTTTTATGGGTATTATGATTCAAAGTTACCAAGGAGGTATGATCATGATATTATGATCTACTAAATTATTAGGATTTTTTGTGATTAAGTATCCAATGTTGAAATATTACAGTTTACCTCTGAAGAATTATCATGACCCTTATTCCACTCTACTAATTTTATGAGAATAATTTTTTTCACTACATTTAATTCTTTTTATGTACTCATAATTTCAAAATATTACTTTTATGAAAAATTTCCCTTTCTATAGATAATTATTCAAAATCCATGTTTTATTAAAATGTTTTCCATAATATTTTACATTTATTTTTCAAAGATAGAATGATATATTCCTCAATAAACGTTATAAATTATTTTTAAAATATTATTTATATTTTATAAATTATACATTAAATTAATATGACTTTTTATTGGTATATGTTTAAAAATGGGTTTTCAAAATGGAAAATATGGTTTCAAAAAAATTATTTTACTGATATTTATATTGTATTTTCACTCATCAACATCAATGATCCTTTTAGTTATATACCCTCCCATGGGGATATTTTATTTATCTACCATCCCCATTGTTTTCTTGATAGATTAAGACTGTTTTTTAGATATTATTATAGACCCTATTTCATTTTCACGGGTTAATAGTGTCTCAAATAGTTTCATATAAGACATATTTATTCTACATCAGTTTATTTTGTTAATAATGGGAGAATGTTTGCTGAATTGAGTTTATTATGAAACAAACAGATTTATGTTTTATGATTATGTAATGTTACATGGAAATTTTATGAGTGTATTTGATATAAACTAATGACATGTGGTTCTGTGATAAACCATTGACAGTTGGTTCGATGATAAACCAATGACGGTTGGGTATGTGATATCTCTCCAATGAATTTAGTATTGAATTCAGTATTTGCATTATTCTATATTTAATATTTATTGTAATATTGAAGTAAAAATTATATCCCAAGTTATGTACAAGTTTTCATTATGATTTCTAAGGGCATATAATGTTTCACATGATCGATATTGATATCACATGGCTCGTGATTATTTATTATGATGACTCTTTTCATTTCTATATTTTAATATATGATGAATATGGTATTGATCATTTTGAGTTATTTTATGATGCACTCAAGAAATTTGATTATGTTGTCATATGTTTAGGCACTCATATGATTAATGATGGATATCAATTATTAATGATTATTTTTTATGACTCATCCCTTGGGGATCGTGTCGTGACTACCTCAATCCCACATTCCATATGCCATGGACTGGAAACTACCACCGAAAAGGTATATCCCTAAAACGGGAAGGCATTTCATTTTTAACCTATAAAGACACACAGTCCAAGAACACGTCAAGAAGCAACCACTAAGTAAAATAATGTACTAAAAAAGGTTATGAAGGTAACGGGGCTCGAATACAATCCCAACAGTAAAAGTACAAGTACAAAAGAAATGTATGATTCTACTAAAAAGAGAAAATATCTCATGGTTCATCCTACGAGGATCCTACCCGAAGTGTAGGTGCAGATCACCTCTATTGCACTCCGCCTCCGCTTGTATCCCCCATGTACTGCCTGATCCTGGCTCCCTCAAACCTCATCCAACATGCTCGTCTTCTGCACAAGACACAACAAGCTACGGGAAATTCCCGTGTTGGGGTGAGTATATCAATACCTAGTAGGGACCTCGAGACCCCCAAAGGTCTCTCATAATTCCACAGAGTAAAACCAAAAAGAATTATCTCAATCACAATGCACAATCAATAGACACAGTTCAAATAGAGTCTCCGCTCAAACTAGGTTTTAAGTGATGTATAGAAGTACTGATGATTAGTCGTGAATCTATATCATCTTATTATGTCAAGAGAAACATTTGTTGACCATTCAAAGTCTTACCCACAAATGATCGATAGGTACTAACCACTGCAATGACCACACTTGATCTTATCCACCCAGGAACGATAGGTAACTATCCCCCGCAATGACCCACACAAGATCTGGTCCTCCCACGATCAATATATAACTGACCCCCATAATAACCAACATAGGATCTGACCCACACATAATCGGTATGAGATGACCCACAAAGGATCATAGGGTGCTGACCCACACATGATCTGACCCACAGAAGATCGGTATGAGCTGACCTACACAGGATCACTAAGCGCTGACCCACATAGGATCTGACCCACATAGGATCGGTGTTGACCCACACAAGATCACTCGGTACTAACCTCTCTATGGTACATCTCCAACCTCTGCCTCACTGCTAGCAACTGGATTCACACTCATAGCATGCTTGATTCTGGGAGAACCACCCCTCAATCCCTTGGTCTTATTTCAACCGGAACGATGTCCCATGAAGAAGAAACCTGATGATCATTCTCATCATAAGTGTTCCAACGCAACATAAACCACGTCAACTAGATGCATGGTCTCTATGTTACTGGCATTTTAGTGCCGAGGGCCCGATTTAATTCATGTGTGATCCAACCCATCCACACTCCAACTCTCCCCAAAACTCAAGTAGAGTATTTCAAAAGGACCGCCTTGTCACAAGGGTATTAATTCCATAGATGGAGCGTAAATCGAACGCCCAGTATATTTGTTACACCCATTTCTGTGAAACGGGGGTGATCGCAACTCGGTCTGGCCCGGCTCGGTCGGGGGAGCATGAATATTATAAAGGGAATGATTTCCAAAATGGATCCCAATGCCACAGATGGTGTGTCTAACGAACACAGAGTTTGTCAGTTATGGGTATTTCTTTATTCGGAGACCAATTAGGTCTAGGCCCGGTCTCACTCAGTCAGACCGGCCCGACGCAATGGGTCCCAGGGTCCACCCAACCCATCTTGGGTCAAACCCACAAGGGATGTCCTTGATTACTAGGTCCATCCCATTGGGGATGGCCTGGTTCAGTTTGCGGGCATGGGTCGTGATTGGCCTGGCCCGTTGGGTGGGGCTCGACCCACCCGCGTTGGCCCACCAGGTCATAGGATTGGAGCAGTTTTTTTGAGGTTCTGGTCTTCTCAACTGCTAGTCCATGGTCTGTCTCGGCCTGAAAGGTGTTGGCCCGACCTATAATGGGGAGGCCCCTCCCATATTGGGCGGTGGCCCGGAACGAGGGCGGCGGCCCGCTAGATGGTGGCGACCGGCTTTGAGGGTGGTGGCCCGCTCCGAGGGTGGAAGACTTTTCCGAGGGCGGAGACCCGCTCAAAGGGGGGCAGCCCAGTACAAGGGTGGTGTCTAGGCTCGAGGGCAGCAACACGGCTTGAGGGTCGTGGCCCGGGGCGAGGGCGACGGGACGGTTTGAGGGTGGGGCCTCGCTTGGATGACGGCCTGGTTCAGTTTGACATTGGGGGTGTAAACCCACATCCTCCAGGATTCCTCAACAGCCCGGAGGGCGTTTGGTTGGGGAAGCAGCGACGCTATTCGGGGGCCACTCAGTCGGTACATAACCCAACAATGGCAGGTCTGGCCTCCATCACGGCTTCGGCCGCAGCTTCCATTCTCTAGCAATGCGGTGGTCACGCCACCTTACTTCATGTTGTCGGCCACCTCCTCCAATCGCAGCATCTAATGAGCCGCATCCTTCCTCATGAGTCATGTGTCGACGTGCTCATAGTCATCCAAGGTGGTGCATGGATAGCAAGATAATGGAGGGTTCAGACCAGGTTCATTAGGCCCACACCCTCCACGATAGCTCATAAACATGAGGGGGTTAAGGGTTTAACAAAAATTTAATTAAACAACAAGATTACCCCCACAAGAGTCCCCGCAAAAACCTCCCACAAAGACAAATTATTTGAAGGTCAACCCATTAGTCGGTTGACCCACGTTATTCGTTTAATTTCAAGAATGGGGAAGAGGGAATAAAAAATGCAGAAAATAAAAATAACCCCTACATTGAAACATTGCAGAGTGTTCGCGGTTGAGGGAATCATTTTGTTCACCATCCCCACAACAAGTTGTCCTCGTTGCCGCTCGAATGTCTAATTCGGGTTCGGGGTTCCGGTGTTGCACGTCACCTCTTGCTGGGGTCGGCTCCATCCTCTAATGGCCCAACATTATGGCACTCCAATATAACTTTGTAACTTGGTGAATCTTGTCCGATACCACTCCCCCAAGCTCTATATTTACATGAAAGGGGGAATGTATGTAACGATGTGGGGAGTTAATGGGGCTCATTAATAGGAAGATTTCAAATTTATCGCAACATTGATGTTACTTAGAATAAAGGGTCAATCCATTTATTGTCTTGACACATCGTCTGTCTCACCATACTGCTTGTCCATTGGAATAATAGAATAAAAATAAAATAATAAACTTATTTTATTTATTCTATTAAAATGTCCCATGAATAAACTTTTTCTCTAGACCTACTACAGTCGATTTAAAGAAACTCATAAGAAAATCTCGGTGTTGCAGACTCAATGGTGACCTTCTATTTTGAATTCTAGCAACGTTTCAAATGTTATAAAATGCCTCTAACGCATTTACTGAACGTACCCAAAACAATGTTTAGTAAATTATTAACAGTCACCCTAGACCCATGCCGGTCAAGGTTAGGCTCTTCCTAAGTGAACCACACCCCAAATAACCCAATGTTACTCTCGGATTTCCAATCCAAGTTACCATTTAGATTTTATGGATTTTACAATAAAATAATATGCATTAAATAATTTTATTTACAACCAAAAACTAATATTCATTGGTGGTCTACGCTGGCCAATGTTTGTATCTATCTAAATATAAAATACTCTCACGAGTTCAGTGATGGTCTCATAATTTTAATCCGAGTTACCGTTTGTGTGTAATAGGAAATTAAAAAATAAAATAACATTATTTTATTATTTTATTTATAGTTATGCCATTTTTGGATTTTTTAAAAGGATCCCTGTGCCGACTAAACATAAATTACGACAAGGGTATACATGCCATCCTAAAAGCAATGGTGTCCACGAATATCTACATTGGGAAACCATTTAATATTTATTCCACTTTTTCTGGAAAACAGCTTATGTGAGCTAATTTATGCTTTACAAAACATCGACAGATTATTCCGGGCACTTCGGCCTCAAAATAACGGGCCGTCAGATTTCCTGGTCTCAATATAATTCCATAAAATTAAAAATATTATACGGAAATTCTAGGACATTACATTCTCCCCACATTAGGTTTATACATCCCCGAATGCCAAAAAATTGACTATGGAAACAGATAAGGGTACTGAGAATGAATACGAGTCTCCCGCTCCCATGTTCTTTCCTGGAGGTTCCCATGCTACCAGGGAATGTGCACCAGAGGCATTGACCGCCAATGAAGGAACCACTCCTATAGATACTCATTCTTTGTTGGAACCCCAATAAACGTCATACCATCTTCAATGTCGAGCTCGGGGAGGTCGATGACATGCGATGGATCATGCACGCATCTCCTCAACTACGAAAATGGAAAACATTATGCACCTGGTGCATCGGTGTGGAGAGATATAGACGGTACACCACCTCGCCCACTCTGCTGAGAATCTAGAAATGTCTGATGAACCTAACAGATAACTTTCTTCTCCAGCCAAATATCCTCCAACCTCATCGAGGTGAGAACCATAGGAATATATGGTCTCCCTACTCTGTCATCATAAGACTTATGTCGGCTCTGAGCATTTTTCACTTGCTACCAATTGAGGCATTGTGGTACTGACTCTACCACTTCTCGCTTTATCCTCGTTTATCAGAATGACGTCGAAGGTCCCGTTACATCTTCAAAACTCCATGATTTACCGTTAAAGGGGTGTATATATCTCCATCAAGACCTAAATCTGATGCATCGCTAGTACCATTGTGCGTCCTCTGAAAAGGATGATGTTATCCCAACCTTCATAAAATCCTTCAGGAGACTGTCCTGAAGATATCTGAACACACTGGGCCTCATAATCAACATCTCAAACTGTTACCCCATATTTATTGAAT
This sequence comes from Viscum album, assembly GCA_963277665.1. Classification (NCBI taxonomy): domain Eukaryota; kingdom Viridiplantae; phylum Streptophyta; class Magnoliopsida; order Santalales; family Viscaceae; genus Viscum; species Viscum album. Next base: position 1,029,383,105 of record OY728156.1, read on the forward strand.
AATTAGGGGAGTGATAGTCATAGACTATAGGTATCAGATCCAACTCTATCCGCGAAGAAAATCCACAGCCTGGCTAGCTTCTCTAACACCTCACTCAGTAGTTGTAGACCTGACCTCCTGGTGAGTGCATCTGCTACCATGTTCCCCTTCCTAGAAGTATTAACTACCTCAAATTCATAGTACTAGAGGAACAAATTCCTTTATTGTTGTCTCATGTTCATGTCCGTCCATTATAAGATATACCAAAGACTCTTGTGATCAGAGTAAACAGTAAACTGTTCACCCCTCAAGTAGTGCTACAACATCTTCAGCGCAAAGACTACTACTTCTAACTATAGGCCATGGGTAGCGTATATCTACAATGTTAGTCTTTGTCTCGTCTCCTAAAAGAGATTCGGAAACTTCTTCCTCCACAGGAAAGCTCCCCATTTCTCGTCAAAGCTGACAAGGGTGTCACTATCTTGGAGAAGTCAGGTTCCAAAATCTGCTTGTACCTAGACAAAGTAGATGTCCCTCTCCCTTCAGGGAGGTAATCCTAGATACATATTTCGAAAAGATGTCCGAATGATCTTACACAATTTTTTGTAACTAAAAACTAAAAACTCATACTTCCATAAAGGTAACTATGGCCGACTCAAGAGTGAATAGTTGAACACACCAATGCACGAGTTTATCCACTGCTACTTGTTCATACTTTTTCTTCAACCAAGGATAACTCTATTACAACATTTTAGATAAACCAAAAACTTTTTTTCAAATATAGTGATTCTGAGTATAAACTGTGGATGCCTAGTCCAAATAAAAACTAACATCATAAGGCCTCAACACATCCACCAAGAGGTTCCTTCCAGAACTCTTGCCTCAGGGTCATATCACACTGTCGGTGTAAGAGTGATTATTGAGTCACCTCCCAATGGTATCTCCAGAAGTTAGGGTAAAGTCAACAGTTTAACCGAAAACTCTAGGCCTTGGAAAAGTCTCATGTAAAGAAGCAAAGATTGGTACCTATGTCTGTTGATTCAGCAGCTAGAAGTAGACAAAGACCATACCGCTAATCATTCTTGGAGTCATTGGGTCACACTCTTTGACCACATGCATCTAATCCCTTCCCCTATATTCCATGTCCCTGATCGTGGGGGGGGGGGACATTGAGATTTCGGTTCTAACATATCTAAATGTATATCACCTCATTCTTCTCTCCTAGCTCTACATTCACATCTTCTGCCATGGAGATTCAAATGTCCCCATCACTTATTCTTCCCAAAACATTTTACAAGACCATCTCTCTATGAATGGCATTAGTTTCTTGTTTCATACTGCTAACATTCACTGGCAATATTCGCTCAGCCAAATAATATTCTACCACAATGATTCTCTCTAGCACCCTAAAATAAGTTGGAATGAATAAATGATTAGTGTTGGCTTGGATGTCCCTAAACACACCTCGCTCGAAGGTCTGATCCCAAAATAACTGATTGCACTATATTCATTTAGTACCTAGGATGGTCAATATGCCTCGATAAATACTCAGTTACTGACATGTCATCCTGCCGAAGCTTTAAAAGCTCAAGGGAACTCTCATCCACCTCATCCAGCCATTCCTTAGCTACCTATGAGTCAGGATCACCTCGGAACCTGAGGGGTATCGGATGCTGAAACACGTGTAAGAAACTAAGCCTATATGTGTCCTCTGCCGATATAGATGATTGTAACTGTTGACAAACATGTAATGATATAGCTGGCACACTACCCGAAGTTACTATCTCGAGAAACAGTCCATGTACTGAAGCCTCATCACTATGCAGACCATTATCATGGTTACTCACTGGAATAGACTAGAATCTTTGTCACGACCCGCCCTCGGGGTCCGTGCCGTGACTACCCCAAGCCCGCCTTCCATAGGCCAGGGGCTGACGACTAGCACCAAGGCGTAAATCCCAGTAAAAATGGAAGGCATTGCCTTTGAAAAGTAAACAAACACCACAGAGTAAGCAAGCAGAAAGTAAACACTAAACAAAACAGAGTACTACTGAAAGTGCGGAAAAGTAAATGGGCCAGTATACAAACCCAAACTGAAAGTAAAGTACAACTCGAAAGGGAAAACATCAACTGAAGGGTGGGTACAGATAGCCCCTCTGCTCCACGGGTCCCGCCGTCCGCTCCGTACACGTCCCGCCCAGTGGTCCACCTCCGGGTACCGTCCCGCTCTGCAAGCCTCAGCTAAGGTCAACACTGTCCGTCGTCTGCAACCAACACAACGTAGTGCGGGCAAAGCCCGTGCAGGGGTGAGTACAAGCTACTCAGTAGGGACCCCGAGACCTCTGAGGGTCTCTCAAATCCACAAAGGATAAACCACGAAGAAAAGTAACAATCACGAAGTAACAACTGACACTGCTTAGGTATATGCCCATACATATACCTAAGTCATCAATTCAAATACGCTTCAACCTCCGAGCCCAAGTACAACTCAGTCCACGTAGGAAAGTATACGTATTCCACATAGGAAAGCAAAACATAATCCACACAGGATTTCACAACACAATCCACACAGGAAAGCAACAGGATTCAGCTCACACAGGTATACTTCTTCAAGGACGATAAAGATGATCACTGATCCATCTAAGTCGTCGGACCCACGAAGGATCGATAGGTAACTAACCCCCGCAAAGACCCACATAGGATCGGGCCCACACAGGACCTGTAGCACTGATCCACGTAGGATCGCTGAGTGCTGTAGTCGTCGTCGTCGAATCCACACAGGATCTCTGTACTGTCGTCGTCGAATCCACACAGGATCTCTGTACTGTTGTCGTCGCAGTCACAGTAGCAGTCGTAGCAGTAGTAGCAGTTGTAGCAGTCGCAGCCAGCACTAGGGTTCCCGCACACAGCTAGCTCGTTCGGAGGGTCCGCTCCACGAGCCGAGAGACTGATACATCAACTGTCACAAAGACCAGAGTTGATGTATCCAAGAGTTCCGTATCGTCAACAGGAACTCAACGCAACAGACGGCGCGTCGATCGGACGCCCGGTCTGAGAGTTATTGGCATTTTCGTCTCCGGGGCCCGGTTGGTTTTTAAGGCTAAACCAACCCGACCGTACACCACCTACGTCCAATCCTCGGGCGGAGCATGCCAAAAGATCCGTCTCACTAAGAGGAACACTACACGACTGACGGCACGTCAATCGGACGTCCGTAGCTCAAGATATGAGCGTTTCCGCTCCGAAGGCCCGGTTGATTTCGTGAACGAACCAACCCGGCCGAACTCAAAGTAATCTGAAACCTTGAGTGCGATATACCGAAACGACCGTCTCGATCCAAGGATCGCGTTGCCGCTGACGGTTCGTCGATCGGAGGTCCGAGGCTCAAGTTATGGGCCAAAAACCAATTCTGGTTCGAAACGGGGGGGTCCGGGTCCGGGCCGACCCGGCCCGACCCCCCCCCCCCCCCTGGGGCGGCGCGGCGGCGCGGGAAGCCGCGGGGAACCGCGGCGGCCGTCGCCGCGAGGAGGCCGCACGCACGCGGGGGCTTAGCCCCCGCTTCCTGGAAATTCGGCGCGGCAATTGTCGCGCCCCTTGATTGAAACCGCCCCCACGTGGGGGCCGGTTGAAGTTAAACCGGGGGGCTGCTGCCACCCCCCCCCCCCTTTAAAGAACCGCCCCCCTCATAATGAGGGGGGTTTTATGCAAGGGCCGAGGGATTAATTCCCCCGGTTTTTAAGCCTTCCGGCCGGCCAGCTGGCCGGCCGGTTTTCTCAAACGGGACCGGAAATTCCGGTCCCCCCTTCGGCTTCCGACGCCGGCGGCCCGGCCGCCGGTCTTCTCTTCCGCCGCGGCCCGGAACCGGCCGCGGTCTCCTCGTCCCGCCGCGGCCCGGAACCGGCCGCGGTGTTCGTCGTCCGGCGCGGTGCGACGACACCGCGCCCCTTCGCCGTGTCTTGATTCCTTTCAACGCGGCGTGACGGCGTCATATAAGATTAACGTACAATTATCCGCGTGGTGCGACGGCACCACGCCACCTTGCTTCTGCCCGCAGATAAACAACATGAACGATGGAGGGGGTTCGGCCGTGTTCATGCGGTCCGGCCCCCCCTCACGTTAAATAATAACACAACTTTAAAGAATCAACATCCTCACGTTAGTCATACAAACCACGAGCAAGAATGAAATAATTAAATATTAAATCAACAACCCCTACCTCGGTTATAAGGTTCGAGGATTTGCCAACATTCCGCGGAAGACGACGTTGCGGAGGTCGGGCATCGCGGAATCCGTTCGTCAAATCCGATGACGAAGGGATGCGTTCGAAGAGACACGTCGTTGGCGCAACTTGTATGCCGACGAAGATTGTCCGAGGAAGAAGTGGCGTCCCCTTTCGTTGACACGGTAAACGAAGAAGAGCGGAGCGGCGTTCTTCGTCGGAAATTGAGCATTCCTCGTCAAGTCTTGAGGAAAGTCAAATAATAAAGAAAACAACGAACTCAAGAACCTCTACCTCGATAGTCGCACGTTGACATAGTCGTGGAATATCGGTGTCGATTCCTTTGACGTCGGAGGAAGAGTCGTTGTCGATGGCGTTCGTCGCGGAAAACCGTCGCGGAAGAGATGACGCGGAAGAAGTACGTCGTGTCACGGATACGGCGTCGCGGATGGACCGTGTTCTTCGGTGGAGAAGTTCTTCGTTTAAGAACGACGTTCTTCGCGTTCTTCGTTGAGTTTGAAGAAGAAGAAGAAGAGCTCTCCACCTCTCAAGAAGACAAACAAACAACCCAAAATAAAATAAGCTACACCTTATTTTATTTTCACTTTGCCAACCTTTCAAAATTCAAAAGTTGAATTCAATACATTAATTAAATCTAGAGTTGACAAAATTAAGTGAAGAGATAGGTTGGCAAGAATTAAAGTAGGGGAGAGTTACATAATTAAGAGAGGGTTTAGAGGGGTTAGGGAATTTGAAAAGAAAAAGGGGTTCGTGTGGGCCCCACCACACTTAATCCTCCCAAGGGAGGTTAAGTGGGTGTGGGTCCCACTTCCAACCTCCTTTGATAGGTTTTAAGAAGTTATAATAAAATTTGTTCTACACAAATTTTATTTAACTCAACTAAAACCCCCAAAATTAACTTTCAACCCGCAAAAAACGCAACTCCCGAAAAGGTCTCTTTAAGCGAATATCGGCGCTGCGAGTTCATCGGTGCCCTCGGATTTCAATTCCGAGCACCGGATCAAAAGTTAGGAATTCCCGCTCGTTCGTTCACTGAACGTACCCGATCCAATCTTCGGAAATTAATTCCGGGCACTCCGGGCCTCGGAATCAGGTGCCGTCTGAAACCGCGCTCTTGTAAAATTATAAAGAAAATTAAGAAAAAATTTCCCTTGAATTTTACGGGTCATTACATTACTCCCACCTCAGGGCTTTACGTCCCCGTAAAGATACATCAAAACTAGGGAAACAAATGAGGGTACTGAGCACGCATCTGAGCCTCCCGCTCCCATGTGCTCTCCTGGAGATTCCCGTGCTGCCATCTGATGCGCACAAGAGGAATCGATCGCCCACGCAGGACTCGCTCCTGTCGATCCTCTATCTCCACCGGGACCTCTGTAAAAGTCGCCCCGTCGTCAACGTCAAGCTCCCCATGGTCAATGATGTGCGTCGGGTCGTGCACGTATCTCCTCAGCTGGGATACGTGGAAGACGTCATGCACCCGGTGCAACTGAGGTGGTAGAGCCAGGCGATAAGCCACCTCGCCAATCCTGCTGAGAATCTGGAAAGGTCCGATGAAGCGCGGAGATAACTTGCCGCCTCGGCCAAATCTCCGAATACCACGTCGAGGTGAGACCCGCAAGAAGACATGGTCGCCATCCTCGAACTCCAGTGGCCTCCGCCTCTTGTCAGCGTATGACTTCTGCCGGCTCTGAGCTGTCCTCATCCGCTCCTGGATGACCTGGACCTTCTCTGTCGTGGCCTGGACCATCTCCGGTCCCACCAGTGCTGACTCCCCAGGGTCTGTCCAGCACAAAGGAGATCTACAAGGTCGGCCGTACAACGCCTCGTACGGTACCATCCCGATAGTGGAGTGGTAGCTGTTGTTGTACGCGAACTCCACCAAGGGTAGGTGGTCCTCCCAGCTACGACCAAAGTCGAGGACACATGCGCGGAGCATGTCCTCGAGAGTCTGAATGGTCCTCTCCATCTGTCCATCCGTCTGAGGGTGAAAGGCTGTGCTAAGACGTAGCTGCGTCCCGAACGCCTCCTGTAACCCCTTCCAAATCCGGGAAGTAAAGTGAGCATCTCGATCGGAAACGATAGATGATGGCACGCCGTGGAGCCGCACAATCTCCTGAACGTAGAGACGTCCCAAGCTCTCCACTGAGCCCTTCTCTCTGATGGGTAGGAAGTGTGCCGACTTGTTGAGTCGGTCAACAATCACCCAGATGGAGTCGTGACCTCTGGAAGTGCGTGGAAGTCCAGTCACAAAGTCCATAGATATGTCGTCCCACTTCCACTCCGGAACCTCCAAGGGCTGTACCAAGCCTGCTGGTACCTGATGCTCTGCCTTCACCTGCTGACAGGTAAGGCATCGAGAAACGAACTCTGCTACAACCTTCTTCATACCCGGCCACCAATGCTGTCGTCTGAGGTCCTGGTACATCTTCGCCACTCCAGGATGTACCGCTAAAGGAGAAGTGTGAAACTCTCTCAGTACTTCCTCTCGCAGAGCGACAGGCACCATGGTACGTCCTCTGAAAAGGATGTCGTGCTCTGCTCCAAGGGAGAAACCACCAGGTGCCTGTCCCGAGGATATTTGTGCACGCCGTGTCTCACAGTCAACATCCCCGTGCAGTGCCTCCCTGACTCGCTGCAGTAGTGGAGGAGTGACTGTGAGAGACTGAAGAGAGGCTGTTCCATCTCTATCCACGAAGGATATCTGTAAAGAGGCTAGCTGCTCCGTCGCCTCCTCAAGTAGCTGAATGCCCGTCCTCCTGCTGAGGGAATCGGCTACTATGTTCCCCTTCCCAGGAGTATAGACTATCTCAAAGTCATAGTCCTGGAGGAACTCGAGCCATCGTCGCTGTCTCAGGTTCAGGTCCTTCTGCGAGAAGATATACCTGAGACTCTGATGATCGGAAAAGGCTGTAAAGCGCTCGTCCATCAGATAGTGTCGCCATGTCTTCAGAGCGAAGACCACTGCTGCTAACTCCAGGTCATGGGTAGCGTAGTTCTGCTCATGCGGCCTCAACTGACGTGATCCATAGGCGATCACGGCCCGCTCCTGCATCAGAACACATCCGAGTCCGGTCCCTGATGCATCGCAGTAGACTACGTACCCTACTCCCTCCTCAGGAAACCTCAAGATAGGTGCGCTAGTCAATCTCTGCCTCAGCTCCTGGAAGCTCTGTTGACATCTGTCTGACCACACGAAGGGTTTCCCCTTCTTCGTCAAAGCTGTGAGTGATGCCGCAACTCTGGAGAAGTTCGGCACAAATCTCTGATAGTATCCAGCTAGTCCCAAGAAACTCCGAACCTCAGTCACGCTCCTGGGTGGCTCCCATGCTAACACAGCCTCAATCTTCGCGGGATCCACTGCAACTCCCGCCTCAGAGATAACGTGTCCCAAGAAGTGGACCTCATGTATCCAGAACTGGCACTTCGAGAGCTTACCATAAAGCTGGTGCTCTCGGAGTGTGTCAAGAACAACTCACAAGTGATAGGCGTGCTCCTCCTCTGTCGTACAGTAAATCAGAATGTCGTCGATGAAGACCACGACAAAACGATCGAGGTATGGATGAAAGATCCTGTTCATGAGAGCCATGAACACTGCTGGAGCATTGGTTACACCGAAAGGCATAACCAAGAACTCATAGTGGCCATACCGACATCTGAAGGCCGTCTTCTGCACATCCTCGTCTCTGACTCTGAGCTGATGATAGCCTGACCTGAGGTCTATCTTCGAGAACCACCGTGCTCCCTTGAGCTGATCAAAGAGGTCATCAATCCTCGGTAGCGGATACTTGTTCCTCACTGTCACCTGGTTCAGGCGATGATAGTCAACACAAAGTCGCAAGCTCCCGTCCGCCTTCTTGGCGAACAATATCGGTGAAGCCCAGGGTGAAACACTGGGTCGGATGAACCCCTTGCCCTGCAAGTCCTCCAACTGTACCCGTAGCTCTCGAAGCTCGGCGGGGGCCATCCGATATGCTGGAGAGGATATCGGGGCTGTCCCGGGGTACAAGTCAATATAAAAGTCTACCTCTCTGCGAGGAGGTAGCCCTGGAACATCGTCGGGAAAAACGTCCGCAAACTGATCCACCACTGCAGGAAAACCAGGACTCCGCACGTCAACTACTCCAAGGATAAGGCTAGCCAACTTATTAGTGATGGGTTGTCCTCTCCTCCGCGGAAGTCCATCCTGTGCTGCTAAGGCTCCCTTCTCGCCGGTGAAGGTGAACCTGCTCCCGTCGGTGCGTACACATCGCACCTTGCGCCTAAAACAGTCAATATGTGCATGGACCGTAGATAGCCAATCCATGCCCAAGATGACGTCATAAGGCCTCGACGCTGCTACAAGAAGATCCCAGCCGAAGCTCTCGCCTCCTAGAGTAAGCTCACACTGCCGGCACCAGTGCGTAATCGTCGAGTCTGCTCCCGTAGGAGTCTCTAGCTGTAAGGATCGAGCCAACGGCTCTGTCGGAATCTCCGAGCTCCGAACAAGGGCAGCGGCTATGAAAGAATGACTCGCTCCTGTGTCTATGAGAACTGAAGAAAGGGTGGAATAGACACAGATAGTACCTCGAATCATCTCGGGTGCGCCGTGGTCGTAGGCCTCTGCTGCCTGCAGCTGTGCCTGTCGCTGCCCGCCAGCTCCCTGTGGTCGGGGTGGATCTCCTGGTGGTGGTGGTGGCAGAGCCTCAAAGCGTCGCCCACCACCGGCTGCTCGTCCAGCTCCTCTGCCTCGTCCGCCTCCTCCCTGCGGACCGCCACGGTCGACCCTCTGCCTCTGCCTCGGTGGTCCATCAACTGACTACTGCTCCTCGGCACGGCGGGTCGGGAAGTCGCGAGCCATATGGCCCTGCCCGCCGCACGAGTAGCACTGTCTGCCTCTCGTAAGACTGGCTCCGCGCTGTGTGCCCCCCACTGTTGAGCCAGTGCCCTGAGATCGTCTGCCCGAAGGTCTGGTCTGTCTGGACCCCTGAGTCATCCCTCGACTGCCTGCTGTAGATGACTCTGCCACGTGCCGCCCTGCGGTGGGTCGCTGTGCTGGTGTAGACTCAGCAAGGAAGCTCTCGATCAGAAGGGCCCGCTCCAGTACTCTTGTCTGAGTCGGTATGCTGAGGGAGATCAGTGATGCCCTGATCTTGTGACTCAAACCCTGCTCGAAGGTCCGGGCCCAGAAGAATGGGTCCCGTACCATGTCGGTCGAGTATCGCGAGAGATCGGTAAATCTCGCCGAGTACTGAGCGACCGTCATGCTGCCCTGCCGCAGCTGTAGAAGCTCCTGGATATGCACCGCACGAAGGGTGGCTGGGACGAACTCTGAGCGGAAGAGGCTCTCAAAGTCCGTCCAAAGTAGGGATGCCTCATCGTGCACCTGGAGCATCAAGCTCCACCATCATCCTGTTGCTGCGTGTAGTAGGCTCGCAGCGAGGATCACCATGAGGTCCGCTGGTGTCCTCACTAGCCTAAACACTCGAACCACTGCCTCCAGCCAGTCCTCTGCTGCCTGGGGATCCGTCTCCCCGCAAAACCTGGGCGGTCGCTGGCGCTGAAACTCATGCAGTGTGCTGAGGCGACGTGCATCGTCAGCGGCTGCTGCTGGAAGCATCGGGGGATCGGCGGGTAAGGCTACCGCCGGTGCCACTACTGGCAAAGGGCCCTGTACCGAGGCCTCGTCGCTCGGTGGGCTGTCGTCTCGCTCGACTCTCGGAACCCTAGCTGGCTGCCGTCGTGGGGCCATCCTGAAAAGAAAACAGGTGCGCCACGGTTAGAACAGTATACCTGGTGAGCTGATATAAGTAATCACAAAGAAAACTTTGAAACACACACGCAATCAATGTTTTCGTGCATTAAGTCAGAAATCAGAATCAGGGTCCTGGTGTACGGATACGTCGGCCGCCGCACCAACACTGGATTCCCTGGACTGATAACCACACTCAATACGCTAAACATTATTGCTTCACATAGAAAAGATCAGAGTTCACGGTAGAACCGAACTCCTCTGATACCAATTTGTCACGACCCGCCCTCGGGGTCCGTGCCGTGACAACCCCAAGCCCGCCTTCCATAGGCCAGGGGATGGCGACTAGAACCAAGGCGTAAATCCCAGTAAAAAGGGAAGGCATTGCCTTTGAAAAGTAAACAAACACCACAGAGTAAGCAAGCAGAAAGTAAACACTAAACAAAACAGAGTACTACTGAAAGTGCGGAAAAGTAAATGGTCCAGTATACAAACCCAAACTGAAAGTAATGTACAACTCGAAAGGGAAAACAGCAACTGAAAAGTAAAAGCCGCTACTCCGAGTTGTCCACTGGAAATCCCACCTGAAGGGTGGGTACAGATAGCCCCTCTGCTCCACAGGTCCCGTCGTCCGCTCCGTACACGTCCCACCCAGTGGTCCACCTCCGGGTACCGTCCCGCTCTGCAAGCCTCAGCTAAGGTCAACACTGTCCGTCGTCTGCAACCAACACAACGTAGTGCGGGCAAAGCCCGTGCAGGGGTGAGTACAAGCTACTCAGTAGGGACCCCGAGACCTCTGAGGGTCTCTCAAATCCACAAAGGATAAACCACGAAGAAAAGTAACAATCACGAAGTAACAACTGACACAGCTTAGGTATATGCCCATACATATACCTAAGTCATCAATTCAAATACGCTTCAACCTCCGAGCCCAAGTACAACTCAGTCCACGCAGGAAAGTATACGTATTCCACATAGGAAAGCAAAACATAATCCACACAGGATTTCACAACACAATCCACACAGGAAAGCAATAGGATTCAGCTCACACAGGTATACTTCTTCAAGGACGATAAAGATGATCACTGATCCATCTAAGTAGTCGGACCCACGAAGGATCGATAGGTAACTAACCCCCGCAAAGACCCACACAGGATCGGGCCCACACAGGACCTGTAGGCGCTAGCTCACACAGAACCGCTGAGCGCATGGACCCACACAGGATCGGGCCCACACAGGACCTGTAGCACTGATCCACGTAGGATCGCTGAGTGCTGTAGTCGTCGTCGTCGAATCCACACAGGATCTCTGTACTGTCGTCGTCGAATCCACACAGGATCTCTGTACTGTCGTCGTCGCAGTCAGAGTAGCAGTCGTAGCAGTAGTAGCAGTTGTAGCAGTCGCAGCCAGCACTAGGGTTCCCGCACACAGCTAGCTCGTTCGGAGGGTCCGCTCTACGAGCCGAGAGACTGATACATCAACTGTCAAAAAGACCAGAGTTGATGTATCCAAAAGTTCCGTATCGTCAATAGGAACTCAACGCAACAGACGGCGCGTCGATCGGACGCCCGGTCTGAGAGTTATTGGCATTTTCGTCTCCGGGGCCCGGTTGGTTTTTAAGGCTAAACCAACCCGACCGTACACCACCTGCATCCAAACCTCGGGCGGAGCATGCCAAAAGATCCGTCTCACTAAGAGGAACACTACGCGACTGACGGCACGTCAATCGGACGTCCATAGCTCAAGATATGAGCGTTTCCGCTCCGTAGGCCCGGTTGGTTTCGTGAACGAACCAACCCGGCCGAACTCAAAGTAATCTGAAACCTTGAGTGCGATATACCGAAACGATCGTCTCGATCCAAGAATCGCGTTGCTGCTGACGGTTCGTCGATCGGAGGTCCGAGGCTCATGTTATGGGCCAAAAACCAATTCTGGTTCGAAACGGGGGGTCCGGGTCCGGGTCCGGGCCGACCCGGCCCGACCCCCCCCCCCCTGATTGAAACCGCCCCCACGTGGGGGCCGGTTGAAGTTAAACCGGGGGGCTGCTGCCCCCCCCCCCCCTCCTTTAAAGAACCGCCCCCCTCATAATGAGGGGGGTTTTATGCAAGGGTCGAGGGATTAATTCCCCCGGTTTTTAAGCCTTCCGGCCGGCCAGCTGGCCGGCCGGTTTTCTCAAACGGGACCGGAAATTCCGGTCCCCCCTTCGGCTTCCGACGCCGGCGGCCCGGCCGCCGGTCTTCTCTTCCGCCGCGGCCCGGAACCGGCCGCGGTCTCCTCGTCCCGCCGCGGCCCGGAACCGGCCGCGGTGTTCGTCGTCCGGCGCGGTGCGACGGCACCGCGCCCCTTCGCCGTGTCTTGATTCCTTTCTACGCGGCGTGACGGTGTCATATAAGATTAACGTACAATTATCCGCGTGGTGCGACGGCACCACAACACCTTGCTTCTGCCCGCAGATAAACAACATGAACGATGGAGGGGGTTCAGCCGTGTTCATGCGGTCCGGCCCCCCCTCAAATTAAATAATAACACAACTTTAAAGAATCAACATCCTCATGTTAGTCATACAAACCACGAGCAAGAATGAAATAATTAAATATTAAATCAACAACCCCTACCTCGGGTATAAGGTTCGAGGATTTGTCAACATTCCGCGGAAGACGACGTCGCGGAGGTCGGGCGTCGCAGAAGTCGTTCGTCAAATCCGATGACGAAGGGATGCGTTCGAAGAGACACGTCGTTGGCGAAACTTGTACGCCGACGAAGATTGTCCGAGGAAGAAGTGGCGTCCCCTTTCGTTGACACGGTAAACGAAGAAGAGCGGAGCGGAGTTCTTCGTCGGAAATTGAGCGTTCCTCGTCAAGTCTTGAGGAAAGTCAAATAATAAAGAAAACAACGAACTCAAGAACCTCTACCTCGATAGTCGCACGTTGACGTAGTCATGGAATATCGGTGTCGATTCCTTTGACGTCGGAGGAAGAGTCGTTGTCGATGGCGTTCGTCGCGGAAAACCGTCGCAGAAGAGATGACGCGGAAGAAGTACGTCGCGTCGCGGATACGGCGTCGCGGATGGACCGTGTTCTTCGGTGGAGAAGTTCTTCGTTGAAGAACGACGTTCTTCGCGTTCTTCGTTGAGTTTGAAGAAGAAGAAGAAGAGCTCTCCACCTCTCAAGAAGACAAACAAACAACCCAAAATAAAATAAGCTACACCTTATTTTATTTTCACTTTGCCAACCTTTCAAAATTCAAAAGTTGAATTCAATGCATTAATTAAATCTAGAGTTGACAAAATTAAGTGAAGAGATAGGTTGGCAAGAATTAAAGTAGGGGAGAGTTACATAATTAAGAGAGGGTTTAGAGGGGTTAGGGAATTTGAAAAGAAAAAGGGGTTCGTGTGGGCCCCACCACACTTAATCCTCCCAAGGGAGGTTAAGTGGGTGTGGGTCCCACTTCCAACCTCCTTTGATAGGTTTTAAGAAGTTATAATAAAATTTGTTCTACACACATTTTATTTAACTCAACTTAAAACCCCAAAATTAACTTTCAACCCACAACAAACGCAACTCCCGAAAAGGTCTCTTTAAGCGAATATCGACGCTGCGAGTTCATCGGTGCCCTCAGATTTCAATTCCGAGCACCGGATCAAAAGTTAGGAATTCCCGCTCGTTCGTTCACTGAACGTACCCGAGCCAAACTTCGGAAATTAATTCCGGGCACTCCGGGCCTCGGAATCAGGTTCCGTCTGAAACCGCGCTCTTGTAAAATTCTAAAGAAAATTAAGAAAAAATTTCCCTTGAATTTTACGGGTCTTTACAATCTTAGATCACCATCTTCTCTATTGGTGTCTCAACTAGGCGTAAAACTCTAGCCACAGCCTCAATTTACTCCCTAGCCACATGCGGGACTGTCTCACAATGGAACCTCAGAGGCCTCTATCGTTGAAACTCATGCAATGCGCTCCATCGGTGTTCACCCACTACTAGTGGGGCTGGTCATAACGGTTTTCCAATGGGAAGTGGTTCTGCTGGTACACCACCTGAAGGTGAAAAATTTATAATGGGGCCCTATATCATTGCATCATCACTTGGTGGGCAGTCATCCCATACTCTCTCAAGAAACCAGGGTAGTTGTCTAAGAGGTGGAATCTTAATAAGGAATAGGTGCACCACGTTCATTAAGTTGTACCCGATGATCTGACTCCAAAAAATTCAGAATAAAAACTCTTAAAAAACACACACAATCAGTATTTTCGTGTGATATGTCAGAAATCAGAACTCAGGGTCCAGGTGTATGGATACATCGACCGTCACATAAACAATTGAATCCTTGAACTGAAAACCACACTAAAAACACATAACACTATTTCTACATAGAAAAGATCAGAGTCTGAATTCATCAGCAAAACCGTACTCCTCTTATATCACTTTTTCATGACCCATCCCTCATGGCCCGTGCCGTGACTACCCCAAGACCGCCTTCCATAGGACAGGGGCTAGCGACTAGCAACGGAAAAGTGTATCCAAAAAATGAGAAGGCATTTCAATTTTAACAATTACATACACACAATCCAAGAACATGAAAATAATCAACCATTAAGTAAATAGCTGTTGTAAAAAGAGTGTTGAAAGTAAAGGGGTCGGAATTCAAGCCCAACTATAAAAGTAAAAGTACAACTGAAAGGTACGATACTTCTGAAAAAGGGAAAATAGCTTCGAGGTGATCCTACGAGTTTTTACCAAATTGGTAGGTACAGATCGACTCTAAAACACTCCATGTCTGCCCATCTCTCATGTGTAACTCTTGATCCTGGCTCCCGCAAACCATAGCCCAACTGCTCATCATCTGCACAAGACTGAACAAGATGCGGGGGAAACCCATGTAGGGGTGAGTGTTATAATACAAAGTAGGGACCCCAAGACCCCTGAAGGTCTCTCAAAATTCCACAAAGGGAAACCAAAAAGAATAATCTCATTCACAATGCACAGGGAATAAACACAGCTCAAATAGAGTCTCAGCTCAAACAAGGTTTTAAGTGTTGTATTGAATTACAAATGACTAGTCCCAAAGCTAAATCATCTTATTCTGTCAAGAGGCACTGCAGCTGACCATACAGAGTCTGAACCACATAGGATAGACAGGTACTAAGTCCTGCAATGACCCACAAAGGATCTGATCTACACACAATCGATAGGTAACTAACCCCCCAATGACCTACTCTAGATCTGATCCACCCTGGATCGATAGGAAAAGAACCCCTACAATGACCCACACAGGATCTGACGCACACAGGATCGGTATGCACTGACCCACATAGGATCGCTGAGCACTGACCCACATAGGATCTAACCCACACAGGATCATTATGTGTTGAACCAGACATGATCCATGAGCACTGACCCACATAGGATCTGACCCATACAAGATTAGTTCTACCCACACAGAATCACTCTAAACTAACCTTATTATCATCTGTCTCCATCCTCTGCCTCAATTACATTCATTGGAATCCCACTCATAGCACGCTTGATTATGGGAGAACCACTCCTCAATAGATCGATATTATTTCAACAAGCACGAAGTCCCATGAAGAAGTAACCTGATGATCTGTCTCATCATAAGGGTTCCAACGTAAGAGTGGACACGTCAACCGGACACCTGGTTTGTAAGTTATAGACATTTTATTGCCAAGGTCCCAGTTGGATTCATGTGTGATCCAACCCATCCGAACTCCAACTATCCCTAAAATTCATGTAGTTTATCTCAAAAGGAACTCCTTGTCACAAGGGTCTTTATTCCACATATGGTGCGTCAATCAGACACTCTGTCTATTAGTTACACCCCTTTCTATGATACGGGGGTGATCGCAACTCGGTCCGAATTGGCTTGGTTGGCCTAGCCAGAATATTCCAAAGGGACCTCTTTCCAAAAATATTTCCAATTCCACAGCCGATGTATCAAACAGACACTTGGTTTTTCATATGCTAGCATTTATTCATTCGGGGATCAATTGGGTCTAGGCCCGGTCCGACTCGGTCAGACCGGCCCGACGCAACGGGTCCCAGGGTCCATCTAACCCCGCTCTAGTCCGTACCAGTAAGGGTCGGCCCGAAATACAAGTTCTGACTCATCAGGGTCAGTTCTATTCCACTACTAGAATTAGATGTATTTTTGATTGGCTATTTGTGATGGGATCCCATTGCAAATAGGCTTTAGCGATGAGGCCCCATCCAAAATAGCCCGTTGTAGAAAATGGCATCCAAAATATTATTTGTTGTGACATGCCCATCGCAATAAAAATTATTTACGACTGAGAAAGTCACTGTCATAAATAAACAATTGATTCAATACATTATATATAAAATACCTTTTGCGACATGCCCATCGAAAACACTATTTGCTATGGGGAACTACCCCACTACAAATAAGCCTCGGATTTTATACATTATAAATATAAAAAACTTTTTTGATGGGCCCTTCACAAATACTACTAAAAAATTATATTTTAATTATTTGCGACGGGAGCCCATTGCAAAAGGTCACGTCGCAAATACTAAACATAATAAAAAAATATTTCATAAAATTATGATTAATGAAAATTTTATATGAATATTATTAAAATATTAAAATAATAAAAAATAATTTTATTAGTAAAATAAAAAATCATTAAAAAATATAATACTAAAAAAAATAAATTAAAACAGAATTAATAAAATATTAAAAATATTTTTATTAAAATCGTAAAAAAATAAAAAATAATTACAATTCACAAAATTTACTTAAAAATAAAAAAATTCCTAAATGGTTACTAATATTATTAAAACAACCAAATATTAAAAAAATATAATAAAAATTATAAATAATAAAATATTAAAAATAATTCAATTATGTATTATTTGAACCAATATAATAGAAAGAATCTTTAAATAGTTCATACTACAATAAATCTTCAATTCAAATGTTTTCAATATAAAAAAAAAATCACTCGGGTCGTCTTCTAGAAGAGGTGGAGGAGAAATAGAAGATGGTGGGGGAAATTCCATCACTAAACTACAAGTCAGACGGTGCATTTACTCGATCTGCTCAAGATGTTGCTACTACCATCAACGCATCTCCTTCTCGTGATGCTGCTGCTATTGCTACTTGTGCTGACACATCTCTTCATGTTGCTTCTGCAAACTCTCTATAAGCTCAGACGGAGTTCACAATTTCTTTTGATATTATGCAGCAAAAGATGATGCCTCTCCATGAGCTACTCTCATTCTAGATGTCGACATCACAATAGTACCATAATAAGTACCCAGAGTCAAATGAGAGAGGATACCAAATACTCATCCCTTCTCAAAGCCATACTCAGTCCCCTGCATCCTTGTCGCCTCATTGAAATTGTGGAAACTGGTATGCTCTTTCCTCTAGTCCTGACTCTCAGCCTATGTCTAAGAGGTTGCAGCCTCAGATAACTCCTTCAATTCCAATTTGAAATTAAAATGGTGAAAATATTATATGATGTTAATTGTCAAACTGGAAAAAATAATACTAACCACAATCTGACACTGGTGATCACCACTAATCTCTCTAGTGGCTGGGTCACTGTACATTATCTGATAAACGTCGAACACCCTAATATCAGGATGCTCCACTGCCTATAGAAATATAAAACAAACTGTTTATTTTTAAAGTTATATAAAATATTTAAAAAATATACATACTAGATGCACTATATGCATACTAAATGTACGTATACCATATTGAGGTGTCACCTCCTTTCTCCCCCCGGTTCATTCATCCCACTGAAGATCCCCTCTAAAATCCACCACCCAAGCAGTGTACACATAATTTGTCCCAAACATGAGATTAAATGTAATCTGGTCAGTGGTCTCTACACGACTCATCAAATTCAGTCACTCGTACTTTCATAATGGTTGTTCTTCGCGAATTGTGTAAAAACTAATGGAAATGGTAATTCATAGAAACCTTCCATGTCGTGTGTATAGCGTCACACATTCTATTATCGATGGGATACCATACATCCTACAAATAATGTATAATATCTAGTTATTAATAAAATAAATTTCAAAGTAAATATTTTTTATTTACGTATCGGCCAACGATTGAACATGTCACACCGCACATCAATGGGAGTCTGTTCCAATGTTATCCACGACTCAGAAATAAAATTGAGCAATATAGTACTCCCCTGTCCAAAATCTAAAATTTAAAAACTATGAAAAAAATAATAAATAATAAAACAATTAGTGCATATATAAATGAATTAATGAAAGATATCTAAAATATACAGGTTATCATACCTCCGTGTGTTTGGATCTAAGGAAAGACGTGGCCGTCGCTCGAATATATGGTCTAGAATCATCTGTCATGCATGAACGCACCCCCTCCTCGTACCCCGTGAACCACCAATTGGTTGAGGGTCAGATTGTCCCCAATCCCCCTCATACAAAGGTAGATCATCATCCTGCAACTTGCAAAATTGATCCGGATCCATATGAAACATAGAATAATTGTTGTTATCATATAGATGAAAATAACTATTATATATAGATAAATATTAGTTATGATTATAACCAGTATTTAACTGTGTCAATTTCCATCTTCAGCCTCATCTCTAAAGATTTCAATGTCAATGTCTTCATTTTCCTCCTTATCATAATCAATATCCATATGACTTTCAGTTAAATCATCTCTTGTCATTTAAAATTCATTTTTAACATCATAAACATCTTCGTTGTCATCAATCCTTAATTATTTAGTGTCATCATCTATATTCATGTATTTTTGTGAAAATGTTGGATTTTGAGCAGTCTCTTGATAAATGACAATTTCTTCAACTTCAACAGAACCACAATTAGTATGAGTAAACTGATTTTCCCGAGATTTCATTTTTATTATGCTCCACAAATCACTCATGTATATTGAAGTATCACGATACATTGAGTAATAAATTTTATGTCGCTATTGAGCTAGTAAAAAATTTCATATACTACAAGAAAACTTTTATATTTAATATCGACAATTCCATGAGTCAGATGAACACACAAGCCTCTCCCAATATCCAACCACTAACATTTAAATATCATTGTGTACTTGTGTCCTAGATAACAAAACTCAATAATTTCATCCAGAATTCCATTAAAGTAAACTTCAGTTTCTATGTGATTTGATCCTCTCAAAAAAACTCCAATGTTCATTGTTTTTTTTGATTCCCCATATTCACGTGTATGAAATCAAAAACCATTTTCCACATATTTATTATAATATTTAACTATTTTTGAATCTTGGAAACACAATATACACAATTGCTTATTAATTTTATCAAAATTTTGAGATGCCTAAATTTTTTTTAAACAACTATAAATATGATAAATAATAAATGGAATTGATATTAAACCATAAATCATTTATGTTACCAGTTTTTGAAACCATTAAGAAATAATTTTCTATATGCGTTCTTCAAGAGCACCTGTTGTAATTTATTGAAGTTTTTTCTTGATATGATTATCATATAACCTAAGTATAAAATATGTTTACATACTGTAACATAAATTATATAATAAGTGATATAAGTACTCATAATACAAATGATTTCATTTCTTCATAGTTGTGAAGAACATATGTATGAGCTCCGTGATGTTCATCATCTGAAAGTCATCATTCATGAACTCCACTGAAAACAAGATTTGGATGATTAAAAAATTAAAATTGATTTTCCATTTCATCATTAATGTTTCCATCATTTCTTCCCATGCGATTGTGTTTTGAGGGACATTGATATTCAAAATAACGAGAGCATAAAAAATAAATTTACTCTTGCAAATAATCTTCAGCAATTGAGCCTTCAACTGATTTTTATTACGCAATTTTTCATCAATTTCTATATGAATATCTCGAATGGTTACATCCATCAATACTTTACTTGACCTCCAAATTTAGCATTATGTGGAAAATGTAATATCAGAAGTTCTATTGAGTTAAATAAATCCAGCAGAATGATTTTTTCCAGTTTACATATAATTATAGTAGTAAATTCTTCCAGTTTTCATAGCGAATCATAATCTGTTGTCGGAGCAAAAATGTCATCAAAAAATATGATATGTCTGTTATTGAATCCGGAATCATAGAATTCAAAAAACCTATAAATCAAATTCAAATAAGTATATATATTATAACATTTCAATCATTAATTTTTAATCTAGTAATATATCCATTCTTTATACATCTGCCCAAATTGGAAGCATAGCTATATGGAAGTCTCAAATCTACAATCCACTATCAAAAAAGTATGCGACTCTCTTTGTATAGTGTATAAGAAACTTTTGGCTTCATTAACCTCTCTAATCTGACATTTTCAAATAGTTCAAGTTCTGGTCACCTGCAAATTTGGGCTAGATCTAATCGTGCCTTTACAATATCTTGAGTCTTACCTGATGTATCCGAAACACTATGAAATAAATTATCCAAATAGTTCTTCTCAATATGCATGACATCGAACATGTGGTAGACTGACAAATTAGACCAATATGTAAGATCCCCAAAAATGATTTATTTTATCCAATTATGTTCTTTCCCAAAGCCATGAGTTTTATGTGGGTTTATTGTTGCCCCAAATTTGATGAATGGTAATGAAAATACTATTGATTTTAACTATATACTAGAGATCATTTTTGCAGGTTCATCCCTTTCAATTTTACCTTTTCTGAAATGAGATTTGTTCTTATGAAAAGGATGGTCGGTTGGAAGAAATCTATAGTGACAGTCAAAATATCACGGTTTTTCTTCCATTGACGAGCATAATGGCTTTGTTGCCTTTCATACAGTAAGGACATGATTTTTGACCATTTGTACTTCAGCCAAATAACATTCCATATGCGGGAAAGTCACAAAACGTTCAAATGAATGTTTCTTTTAATATGAAATTTTGTTTCTCAACAACATTATATGTACTAAAACCATCACTACTCAATGAATTCAACTCATAAATCAATGGTATAAAATAAACATTGATTTTCTTTTTCAGATTTCTTCGGATTAATATGGTCAAAATTATATTGGGATCTTTCATGAACATCAATGGAGGTAAATTGTATAGAGTTATAAAGATAGGCCAACATGAATACTAACTACCACAAGAACCAAACAGACCGAAACCGTTAGTAGAATGACCCAATAACACATTTCAGTCTTTTAATGAAATAGAAGGATGTAGACGGTAAAAATGTTTCCATGAATCACTATCAGATGGATGATTCAATCTTTTATCAATTGAAATCTTCATTTTGTGCCATGACATCATTGACGCTATGTTCTGAGTGATAAATTAACATTGCAACCTAAGTGTAAGGGGGAAATACCTCAACTATTTTACTGGAATAGATTCAGACAACCCTGATTGAGATTTTTTATACATCTATTTTCCACATGTGGGACAACTATCCAAAGAATAACTTTAACCAGAATATAATATGCAATTATTTGTACATACATGATTAATCCCATAACAATGGCCCAGATTATGAACCAGCCTCTTGCTCTCATTGTAATTTGCAGGCAACACATTTCCTTCTGGAAAAAGTGTTTTAACCAAAGAAAATATCCGATCAAAATAGTTCATTGTAATTTTATTATCAGATTTAGTAGCCAAAAATCGTGCAAACACTTCTAATTTTTATATCTTTCAAACAGAATATAATGAATCCTCAGCAGACCACAACAACTCATAAAATTCGAATGGTTCCAACTCAAGAGTGAAATCAATATCGTGTTCAGTTTAGTTGGTTGAACAGATGTACCTGCAACATCATGTACTTTATTTTGAAACCAATATGGATCTAGAATCATGTTATTTATATCTTATTTGGTATTATGTTCCCTGTGTTAATACCAAAAAACAAAATCTGGTTGAAAACCAAATCGCAAGATATGTCCCCCAACATTTTCAAATGTGTCATACGTAATCAGAGCAAATTTTTTAAAAGGAAAATTTATTGTTCCTTATGAAACATATTCTTATCTTGATGATGAAAATAGTAAGAAATCTTTAACACCCATAATATATACAGGATCTACACTAGAACTGTTGGGATTTCTCTGCTGATTTATCCAAGCGTTATCATCTAATAATGATTGTTGTCGACTTCATTGTTCCATATTTTTCTACAAAATATAAAATCATTACTATTTTTGAATAATTTGAATTTATAAAGACACTATGTGAAAAACTAAGATAAATAATGACAACTAATTCTTAATAATTTCTGTTACATTTTACAGATACAATTTCCAGTAGATTGACGACTCCTCTTTTGTTTGATAGGGTTATTTACTTGCACCTTTATCACACAAAAATAACAATGATGAATATGCTCGGAGGTATGCATATTCATTCTCATATGCACGAGAATGAATATGCATACCACCGAGCATATTATTCATTTTTAATTCTATATCATAAAGTTGCATGTAAATGAGCCATCAGACCAAAGAGCCCCATTTTCATCGATGAATAATATTCTTTCAACTGTCACTACCTAAACACATTATGAAAAATGTGGTCCTATGAATGCATATTCAAATTCATGCATACAAGATTGGATATTCATACGTAGAAGCAAACTTCTCATAATGGTTTGAGTCAGTGATAGTTAAATTGAGAAGACTCATTGAGAAAAAAGAGTATCTTCAATCCACTAGAAATTCTTCCATGTTATTACAAGTTATTACAATTTATCAAAATTTATTCTCTTCCAAATTGTTCTTATTTATTACTAACTGTGACTAATTGTTACTAATTATTACTAATTGTGACTAATTGTTACTAATTATTACTATTTGTTACTAATTTTTACTAATTGTTACTAATTGTAACTAATTGTTACTAATTGTTACTAATTGTTACTAATTATTACTAATTATTAATAATTTTTACTTAATATTACTAATTATTACTATCTAATACTAATTATTTCTAATTATAGCTAAATATTGAAAAATATTGCTAAATATTACTAATTATTCCTAATTATTCCTAATTATTCTAATTTATTCCTATATATTCATATTTAGTCATATTTATTCCTAGTTATTCATATTTATTCCTATTTATTCCTATTTATTCATATTTATTCCAATTTATTACTATTTATAACTATTTATTCATATTCTTTCCGATTTATTTCTATTTATAACAAATTATTACTAATAATTACTATTTATTAATATTTATTACATTTATTATATTTATCACTTTTTCTTACTAATTATTACCAATTATTAGTATTTATTACTAATTATTACTAATTATTACTATATATTACTATTTATTACTGTTTATTATTGTTTATTACTAATTATTACTAATTATTATTAGTTATTACTTATTATTACTTATTATTACTAATTATTACTATTTAATATTATTTGTTATTATTTATTACTTATTATTACTAATTATTACTATTTAATATTATTTGTTACTATTTATTACTTTTTATTACTATTTATTACTATTTATTACTGTTTATTACTAATTATTACTAATTATTCCAAATAATTCCTAATTATTCCTATTTATTCCTAATTATTACTAATTATTACTATTTATTACTATTTATTACAATTTATTACTAATTATTACTAAGTATTACTAATTATTCTTTTTTATTATTTTTTACTCATATTTCATCATATTTATATCTATTTATTCCTAATTATTACTAGTTATTACTAATTATTACTAATTATTACAATTTATTACTATTTATTACTATTTTTTACTAATTATTCATATTTATTCATATTTATTCCTTTTTATTTTATTTATTACTAATTATTGCTAATTATTACTAATTATTTCTAATTATTACTAATTATTACTCATTATTACTCATTATTACTAATTATTACTAGTTTTTCATATTTGTTCATATTTCTTCACATTTCTACATATTTCTTCATATTTATTACTAATTATTCATAATTATTCCTAATTACTCATATTTATTCTTATTTATTCATATTTATTCATATTTGTTCATATTTATTTCTAATTATTTCAAATTATTGCTAATTATTCCTATTTATTCCTATTTATTCCTATTCATGCATATCTATTAGTAATTATTCCTATTTGTTCCTATTTATTCCAATTTATTCCTATTTATCCCTATTTATTTCTATATAATATTATTTATTCCTATTTACTCCAATTAATTACTATTTATTATTAATTATTACTATTTACTACTATTTATAACTAATAATTACCAATTATTTCTATTTATTACAATTTATTACAATTTATTACAATTTATTACTAATTATTACTAATTATTAATAATTATTACTAATTATTACTAGTTATTACTAATTATTACTAATTATTACTATTTATTACTAATTATTACAAATTATTACAAATTGATACTAATTATTACTAACTGTTACTAACTATTACTTTTTATTACTATTTATTACAATTTATTACAATTTATTATTATTTATTACTAATTGTTACTATTTATTGCTGTTTATTACTATTTATTACTAATTATTCCTATTTATTGCTATTTGTTACTAATTATTACTATTTATTACTATTTATGACTATTTAATACTAAATATTCCTATTTATTAGTAATTATTCCTTTTTATTACTAATTATTCCTTTTATTACTAATTATTCCTATTTATTAATAATTACCCGTAATTATTTCTAATTAAACATAACTATTTCAAATTAAACATATCTATGACTAATTAGCATTAATTGATATTACTAACTTCAATTTACAAATACTAATTACTAATTACTAATTACAAGTAATTATTTATAGACAATACTAATTTTTGTTAAAAATTATTTATTATTACTAACTATTAATTATTAATATTTATTAAGAATTAATATCAATAAGTTAATTTATTATTACAAATAAATACAGATAACAAAACAATTTAAATCTAATTTAATTACAATCAATCAATAATAATTAAAATTGACATAGAAAATGAAAAAAATACTAAATTAAAAAAAATATAAATACTTTTAAACAAGATATCCTATTGATGTAAGCGACATCACAACATCTTCGTAAAAAAACAAACTCAGTAAAATTTTCACTCTAAGAATAGAGATAATAGAGAAAGAGGAAGGGAGAAATAAGAGGAAGAGAAAGAAAATGGAGGGGGTATATATAGGTTAGATTAGTAGTGACAGGACTAATTACGACGGGCTTACCATCGTAAAAGGTACTTTTTGCGACGAGACCCATAACAAATACCTTTGCCCGCATTAATTGCTGTCAGTGGTTAAAAGGGTATTTCTGATGGGCTATATCGCAAAAAGTGACATGCCGAAAGACCTTCTACGATGGGACAACATCCCGTCGCAAAAACCCATTTACCTCCACTAGTATATGTGGCGTGACCCATCGCAAATACCCTCCAAACGACACACTATTTGCAACGGGGGTATCCCCCCATCGCAAATAACCTTCCCGCGCTTTGGCACACATCCCACAATAAACTACACATTACTTTTTACGACAGGACCCCGAAAATCATCGCAATTAACTTGTTTTTTGCGACTGGAAAAACCCTCTTTTACAAATAACATCTGGGGTGGTCTATTTGTGATGGGAATTAATCCCGTCACAATTAGCCTATCGCAAAAGCCTTTTTTTCCCGTAGTGTTTCGGTTGAGGTCAAAGACTGTGATTGGTTCGGCCCGTCGGGTGGGGCTCGACCTATCTATGTTGGCCAACAGGGCCATGGGTTTGGCCATGTTCAGTGTCAGATCCGACCGGTTGGGCTTCTGGGATGAGGTCCTGTGACAACCGGGCCCCGGTGACAGCACAACCACCCCGCCTTTATTACATGGCTGTCTGGTCCTTGCCCACCAGGTACCCCCAGTTGCCCCGCAGACACATGGGGCCCACCCCAGGGTCCACCCACATGCCTGAACGGGTCATCTGACTAATGATAGTAGCCCCCACAGGCCAACACTTGTCCTTTCCAATGTGTTTTTTCCTCACTCACACACACCCTGGGAAACTTCCCAGGAGGTCACCCATCCTGATCACTACCCCAAGCCAAGCATGCTTAACTGTGGAGTTCTAATCAGACTGGCTCCCGAAAAGGAAGATGCACCTTGTTGACATGAGTCATATCATTTAGTCATTTAACCCTTTATCATTTGGGGATGTTACAATCACCCCCACCCCCATTTTGCGACAGGACCCCGAAAATCGTCGCAATTAACTTGTTTTTTGCGACTGGAAAGACCCTATTTCGCAAATACCATATGGGGTGGCCTATTTGTGATGGGAATTAATCTCGTCAAAATTAGCCTATCGCAAAAGCCTTTTTTCCCGTAGTGTTTCGGTTGAGGTCAAAGACTGTGATTGGCTCGGCCCGTCGGGTGGGGCTCGACCTATCTATGTTGGCCAACAGGGCCATGGGTTTGGCCATGTTCAGTGTCAGGTCCGACCGGTTGGGCTTCTGGGATGAGGTCCTGTGACAACCGGGCCCCGATGACAGCACAGCCACCCCACCTTTATTACATGGCTGTCAGGTCCTTGCCCACCAGGTACCCCCAGTTGCGCCGCAGACACATGGGGCCCACCCCAGGGTCCACCCACATGCCTGAACGGGTCATCTGACTAATGATAGTAGCCCCCATAGGCCAACACGTGTCCTTTCCAATGTGTTTTGTACTCACTCACACACACCCTGGGAAACTTCCCAAGAGGTCACCCATCCTGATCACTACCCCAATCCAAGCACGCTTAACTGTGGAGTTCTAATCAGACTGGCTCCCGAAAAGGAAGGTGCACCTTGTTGACATGAGTCATATCATTTAGTCATTTAACAATTTATCATTTGGGGATGTTACAATCACCCCCCCCCCCATTTTGCGACAGGACCCCGAAAATCGTCGCAATTAACTTGTTTTTTGCGACTGGAAAAACCCTCTTTCGCAAATAACATCTGGGGTGGCCTATTTGTGATGGGAATTAATCCCGTCACAATTAGCCTATCGCTAAAGCCTTTTTTCCCCGTAGTGTTTTGGTTGAGGTCAAAGACTGTGATTGGCTCGGCCCGCCGGGTGGGGCTCGACCTATCTATGTTGGCCAACAGGGCCATGGGTTTGGCCATGTTCAGTGTCAGGTCCGACCGGTTGGTCTTCTAGGATGAGGTCCTGTGACAACCGGGCCTCAGTGACAGCACAACCACCCCGCCTTTATTACATGGTTGTCAGGTCCTTGCCCACCAGGTACCCCCAGTTGCCCCGCAGACACATGGGGCCCACCCCAGGGTCCACCCACATGCCTGAACGGGTCATCTGACTAATGATAGTAGCCCCCACAGGCCAACACTTGTCCTTTCCAATGTGTTTTGTCCTCACTCACACACACCCTGGGAAACTTCCCAGGAGGTCACCCATCCTGATCACTACCCCATGCCAAGCACGCTTAACTGTGGAGTTCTAATCAGACTGGCTCCCGAAAAGGAAGGTGCACCTTGTTGACATGAGTCATATCATTTAGTCATTTAACCCTTTATCATTTGGGGATGATACAATCACCCCCCCCCCCCCTTAGAGCACAACGCCCTCGTTGTGGGCCCCACATATCAACCCAGGCAGTGCACCACACTTAAGGCTGGGTTCCTCCTCTAATACCAAATGTGACAACCGGGTCCCTGTAACAGCACAGCCACCCCGCCTTTATTACATGGTCGTCAGGTCCTTTCCCACCAGGTACCCCCAGTTGCCCCACATACACATGGGGCCCACCCCAGGGTCCACCCACATGCCTGAACGGGTCATCTGACTAATGATAGTCCCCACAGGCCAACACTTGTCATTTCCAATGTGTTTTGTCCTCACTCATACAAACCCTGGGAAACTTCCCAGGAGGTCACCCATCCTGATCACTACCCCAAGCCAAGCACGCTTAACTGTGGAGTTCTAATCAGACAGGCTTCCGAAAAGGAAGGTGCACCTTGTTGACATGAGTCATATCATTTAGTCATTTAACCCTTTATCATTTGGGGATGTTACAGGTCCATCCTATCCCGTAAAGGGACGGCCCGAAGAGTGCTTCCCAACCCATGGGGAGCGGCGGCCCGACTTCAGGCGGCGGCCCACTCAGAGGGTGGCAGCCTGCCCCAAGGTTGGAGGCCCTGTCCAAGGGTAACAGCCCACTCTGAGGGTGGCGACCTGATGCGAGGGCAGCAACCTGACTCCAGGGCAGTGGACCAGCTCGAGGGAGGCCGCCCGGTGCAGGGGCAGCGGCCCTCTTCGAGGGAGGTGTCCTGGTATGTGGGCAGCAACCCGACTCCAGGGCGGCGACCAGGTGGGGCAACGGCCCAGTTTGGTCAGACGCAGGGCGTGTAACCCCCTGGCCTCCCGACTTCCCAATCGGCCCGGAGGCCGTATGGTTGGTGAAGTGGTGGCACCGCGTGGGCGCATCTCGGTCTCTGCGGATCCCACCAGAAGTCGGTTCTGCCTCTGCTGCATTTTAGGATGTGGTTTTCGTTAGCTGGTGGCATGATGATGGCGACACCATCCTTCCTACGGTCAGCCATAATGTCAGCCGCTTCTTCTGTTCGTCGTGGCTGACAAGCCGCGGCCTTCCTCATGCTGTGTGCGTCGACGTGCTCGCGATCTTCCAATGTGGCGAATTGATAGCAAGATAGGGGAGGGTTTGGGATGGGTAAATTAGGCATGCGCCCTCCATGTTAGCTCATAAACATGATGGGGTTAAGAGTTTAATAAAAATTGAATTAAATAACAATGTTAACCCCAAATGATTCTCCACAATAACCTCCCCCAAATATGAATGAATCTTCGGTCAACCCTTTAGTTGGTTGAGCCGCGTTCTTTTTATAATTTCAAGAATGGGGAAGATGGAATCAAACACACAAACAAAAATACCTCCCCAACCATGAAACGTTGGAGAGCGGTTTGAATATAAAACTCTGGTTCGGTGTCGCATGTGACCTCCTACTAGGGTCAGCTCTTTCCTCTAAGGGCTCGGCATTATGGCACTCCAATAGAACATCATTTCTTGAAAAGACGTGTCTGACACCCCTCCCCCATGTTGTATATTAACATGAGAGGGGGAGAGTATGTAATGACACGGGGAGTTAATGGGGTTCATTAATAGGAAGCTTCCTACTTTCCCCCATCATTGATGTTACGTAGATTGGATGGTCAAGCTATTTATTGGGTTGACACATCGCTAGTCCCACCATACCACTTGTCTTTTGAAGGAATAGACCAAAAAGAAAATAATAATTTTATTTTACTTATTCTATTAAAAAGATCCACGAAATAACTTTTTCTCCAGTCCTATTACGGTCGAAGTGAAGCCTCTCTTAAGTGAATCCCTGTGTTGCATATTCAACGATGCCCATAGATTTGTAATCCGAGAATTGGTTCAAAAGTTTGAAAAAGCTGCTCCCGCATTTGCTGAACGCATGCAAAAAAGATTCCATAAATCATTAACAGTCATCCTCAAACCACTCAGGTCTAGGATAGGCTCTGCCTATGTGAAAAACTCCCTAATGAACCAAATGGTACTCTCATATTTCCCATCCGAGTTACCAATTATATGTTATGGATTTTACAATAAAATAATTGTCACACAATTATTTTATTGATGACCAAAAAATAACATTCACTGGTGACCCGCACCGGCCAATGTTAGGATATACCTAAAGAGAGAAATTTGTCATGAGTTCATCAGTGGTCTCGTTTTTTTAATCTAAGTTACCATTCCGGAGTTATTAGCATTTGAAAAATAAAATATCTTTATTTAATTATTTTATTTACTGTTATGCCATTTTCAGGTTTTCTCATAGGAGGCCCACACCGACTGAGATTATGTCGTGCCTAGGTTAATCCCACCATCCTAAATGCACCAGTGTCCTTATATTTCTGATCCAGGAAACCGTTTATGAGTTATTCCACTTTTTCATGAAAACTGCTTACACATGCTAATTTACGCTTGACAAAACATCGACGGATCATTCCGGGCACTCCAGGCCTCGGAATCACGCACCGTCAGATTTCACAGTATCAAAAAAATTCAAATTATTATATAAAATTATACTAAAATTCGGGTACATTACATTATTTTTAACCTCTATGAGAATTTATGATCACACTTCATAGGATTTTGATTCCATTGGTATTAAATATATGTGTTGAAATATTTATTTCTATAGTGAATAAAAAAATGATGGTGTTGATGTCCTAATGGGAAATAATAAATCTAGGTTAAATGGTAGAAATATTCACTTAACAACATGGGTATTTTTTATATTGGAGTTCTTAAAATCATAAAAACTCTAAACATAATAAGTCATCCAATATTTATGTGATCAATGTTTTTAATTTTATATTGTAAGAATTTGATAGAGAAATTTGTGTCATAATTATTGGAATCATATCTAAATATGTTTTGTTTTTACATTCATTATTTGAGATGGGAGTGTGGGTCTTGGGATATTATAGTTAGTATGAAAGGTCATTTTAGATATCATTGTAGATTATAATGATTTAATTAGAGTTTATATTATGATTTATGGATACAATCATTGGTATATAACCTTAAATATGATTATAAGTTCAATTTATTAGTGATATCATTTGAGGTATTTAAGTTGTAGTAATTTTGTGTTTATTAATAACATTTTTGTGGAATTGTTTTGGGTTTATGTATGTTTAACCCATACAAAAATCATGATGTATTATTTTGGAGGAATTATTTTTCTTTTTGAATGAAAAAAAACAACACATATGCTGGGTGGGAACCCTTCATATTTCGCAAGGTGGTGGGGCTTAACCCAAGGTTGAATGACGATATGGGTTTCACACATAAAAAACAAACATGAAGCCAAAGTTAGTATTTAGTTTTTATATGTACTATTTTATGTATATTTTGAAAACATGAGTTATTGTATATGAAAAATAATTTATTATTTATTTAATAAAATTATGTGATAAAATCCTTCTAATCATTGGGTTTAATACTTGGTCAGGAGGTGACTAAATATTTTTAAGGATATTAATTTATTTAATGTTTTGGTTTTAACATTGGGTATTAATTTTAAATATTAATATATCGTATGATGTTTTATTCATTTTGATAATTTTCATTCATTTTTCTAACCATTTTTACATTTTTCTTAAGGAAAGTATAATTTCTAGATTATTCTAATTCTGGTTAGGTTGGATTTATAATTTTATTTTAATGATTAAAGTGGACAATATTCTTCTCAAACAATCATTATTTGGGTAACAGGATTATATTTTGGAGGATATTATTCGAGTCATGATATTATACATATTACGTAAGTATATTTCTATATCCCCAAAGTATATATTGTTATATAATTCCCCAACACTAGGATAAGGATCCTAAAAAATATTATCCCATTACCATTATCATTGATGACATCAATTACCCATTCACACAATATCGGTGTATGGGTTTGTGATTGTTAACATTCTCTTGATCATTCCCTTTATAAGTTATTGCTGATCTATATCCCTCAATATCCTTATTAGGGATTTAGGTTTTTCTTTAATGAACATATCATCACTTTCCACCAATTATCTCTAACATGGAAACCTAGTAGTGTGTAACATCATAAAATTTTATGATTCAAAAATTCCATAATTTTAGTTATGATTTACTTTTTTCATTTGAACGATGTGGTTTTCAATAATGTAATTTGGAAAATGTTAATACATTGGTATTTAATATGAATTTCGAGGGATAAATAAATTTTAAATTGATAGGATGTGACATCTTTAGAGGTTATGAAATATCTTCTTTAACATTTCTTTAAATTCGTTACTATATTGCATTTCATGTAATTTGTAGTTCATATTGTGTTTTACGCAACACCGAGTGTATTTTTAATATCACATAACATCAATTTTTTTCAATAACATGTGTTACATGAATGGTTGAGTCTTTCTAGGCAATAATATACTAATAATTTATTTATTATTATCACCCAACTAGTTGAAAAGTGGTATTGAATAAGGATAACTATATTAAGAAAATATGGTTTACACAAGATTACACAATGAATCATTCAGTGACCAATTAATTAAAAATGAAGATAACACCAATTGAGTGTAAAGGAAATGTTTTAACAAAATAACTATTTTTATTCCCATAATCGAATTTTATCGTAATAAATCCAATCAATCTATTTTAAGAAATGAAATTAATGAAATTTATATGATTTATGTTAAATAAAATTCATTAAAATTTAGTGTAACATTTTTTAGGTGTAAAATACGAAAAAATCCAATTATAAGCATAAAAAGATGAATTTTTTAAGAATCATCCTACCACCATATAAAGGAGGACATATTCAAAAAAATAATTTTTATACTTATATAAATTTTATTAGAAAAAATATATACTGCATTTTTTTAATCCTAATTTCATAATTATCGTTAGGTTAATTTTATATAAT
This sequence comes from Viscum album, assembly GCA_963277665.1. Taxonomy (NCBI): domain Eukaryota; kingdom Viridiplantae; phylum Streptophyta; class Magnoliopsida; order Santalales; family Viscaceae; genus Viscum; species Viscum album. The sequence goes on from OY728156.1 coordinate 1,029,415,567, forward strand.
TTTATTAGAATCTACATTTTTTATGAATAGTGTAAAATGGTGAATTTTAATTGAAAACTAACATTTCTTCAAAAAAAATTGATGAATTATATTTTAAATTTTTTTAATGATAAATTAGATTAATTTTACATATATTAATAAAAATTTTATTATTTTAACCTTTTTCATATTGAATTTGGATATAATAACAAATTAAACATTTGAACATTTTCGCTTTTGTAATATGCTTTCTCATTCCTTCAATAAAATTATTTTTAATTTATATTCTTACACTTATGATAATTGAATATTAAAAAATGGATTTAATATTCTAAATCAGAATAATTTATAATTTCTATTATAGTATAGTTAGATTATTTCCAATAATATTAATGAAGTTTTTTTTAATAATTTCAGCGATTAACGTATAAAAGGGTTAACTTGGTAGTTAAACTTTATTCATAAGAGAATAAATGACCCAAAACTTATAAAAACCCATTTTATGAACATATGTATAAAATAAATTCTATTTTATCAAACATGGTTCATTATTTTATGAAAATTATTTTAAGGGAGACCTCCCAATAGGGTTTTCCTTTTAGTATTTATAGTAATTCCACTAACCCTAACTTTTAAAAAGGAACTCATTCTCCCCCCTTATTTACACTTATAAATTCTTTTCGATAAAAAAACCAAAAAAATTAATTTAAATCCCCAATTATCACCATATAATCCCTAATTTGTGTATAAATTGAACCAATGGAGTACTTTGTTTCCAACCAAAAGGAGTTAAATGAATAAGATATAATGTTGATCAATGAATGTTGTTTTATTTCTTCTTTAAAACTATTAAGTTGTTTTTATATCATGATTATATAATAACAAAAATATATTAACTATTATATTAATTTTTTTTGTTAGGTTTCTGACCTATAAATTCACACACATCAATTAAATTAGATTCACAATCATCGTTTGTGTGTACGGTGAACTACCGCCTCGCAAACTGATGTCGTTTTTTATTCCATTACCACCCATAAAGGATTGGAATAATAATTTAAATAATATTTTTATATGAGATTAATTATATTTAGGATGTATTTATGCTTCTTTTATACCTATTTAAAACATAAATTCATGTTAAAAATTTTTTAGAATACAATAACGTTACTCGTGGGTATGGTAGACTACCTCCTCGCAAATTGATGTGATTTGTTCTTGTCTTACATGGAACATATTGATGATAGATTTAGTAAAATATGATATATATATGAAATAATAAAACTAATTTAATAATATATATAATTAATATTTTATTCATTCAATGCAAAATGAAATGTAAAAATTTATATGGCGTATATACGACCTACCGTCTCCATAAATGAAGTATTTTTTCCTATTTAAATATTTTATGAATTTATATAATTACCTATATCCATAATATATATTAAAATAATATCATTTTTTAATCTTTGAAAATATTAAACAATGACTAATGCAATAGGACAAAAAATGACAAGTCAAAACATATATGAAATATAGAGCATCCATTAATTGAAACGTATCTTTGACATGATATTGTTAATAAAAAGTTATTATAAAGAAATACTATAATAATATATGGAATTATATATATTATTATGGATCTTCGGTATATTTAAAATATAATTATATTTATTATACATGTTTTATCAATCAGAACGATGAGAGGCAATACTTATTTTACGAGGGTTTCTATTCTTGCTTTTATTTTGGTGAGACTTATTCCTTAATCACCCCGCATTCCATTTATGTGATATACATACTACACAATGAAATGATATATCCTGGATTTAATTTATTTAATGATATTAAATGGATTATTTTATTTAATTATTTCTCTAAAATAATGACTAAAAATATTCTCATTTATTAATGTTTTTTCGTCTCTCATATATTTTTCTATGAGTTGCATAAAATATTCACTACTTATTTTTTTTGTTTATATAATTACCATTACAGTATATTAGTCTTATAATACTCAAATATATGTGGAATTGACATATCCCTATGTGGATCTCTTTCATGAGGTCTACAGTTTCTATAACTTCAATGTAACAAAAGAGGGAATGGACTTTCATCGTAATTTACTTTCATGGAGACTTATATTGTGTTACGAACCAATTTACTTTTATGATGTGTATATATATATCTCATTTCGCATCTTATTTCATTAATATCCATTTTCATGGTATTATATGTTCCATTTAATGTAATAAATTCATGGGTATAATGATTCAATGATCCCACTATGTTATGTGTTTGATATTACGGTCTCATCGATTATTGAAATTGTTTGCAATTACGTATCAAAAGATGAACAATTATTATCTTTATATATATAATAATCCTAAATTTTTTTCTCCTATATATAAGCCATTATAATAAATTATATATATTCATTTTAATATCTATATATACCCTAAATTTCTATATAATGTTTTTACTGAAAACTAATATTTTGGTTGAAAATTCTTTAAAAATATAATTTTATAAATATGTTTTAAAAAATGTTATAAAATAATTTATTCAAATATGGATGGTTATTTTATTAAATATATTTTTAAAATTTTCCTAAAAATATTCCTCTATATTTTTATAAATATATTTTCAAATAAAATTATTTTCTATGTGTTTTTGGTTATAAAAATAAATTTCCAAAATGAAAAAAAAATTATTCTAAAGAGTGTTTTAATGATCATTTAATGGTATATCTATTCATCAACATCAAAATACATTTCAGTTACTTATCCTCCATTAGTTATTTTTTTTATTGATACTTTCCTCATTATTTTCTGTATGGATTATGATTTTTTTAAAGAGTTATTTATGGAACCCATTTCTTTTCCATAGCTTAATCATGTTTCAAAGAGATTTTTATAGAACCAAATTGGGATAATTATGTTATTGAAGGGATATTGGTTGTTCTTATGATTTTATAACAAAATTAAAGATTTTATGTTTTATTATTATTTCATGGTAATTGTAAATATTAAGGGTGGTTATGTTTTAATCCAATAACGGGTAGTTCTAATATAAAAGAAAAATGTAAAGTTCCATGATAATTCACGGATTTAGAGTTCAAGATATCTCTCCAATGAATAGGGTATGGAAGTTGACCATATTTTTATTCCATTTTTTGTACTGATTGTTTGTGTGAATTGAAAATTATTTATCATGTTATGCACATGTTATATTTAATCATGTAATGGGATTATAATGATTCACATGACTGATATTGATATCACATGGCTTATGATAATTTATTTTGATGACTCTTTCCTCGATCACGATTACATAATTGATTATCAAAGTATTGATGTGTCTGATTTCATGTATGTTTGTCTCATTTCAACAGATCATATCATCATATACTTAAAAACTCTTATTCTCATTGAGGAAATTTAATAGTTAATGCTTATGTTTACACTAACTGATCATTTGAGCTCACCATTAAAATGATAAATTTTCTATTTTTTGTAAAGAATGATATTGAATGATTTATGTCTATAAATCATTTCAAATGGTTTATCTTCATGCCCTAATGTCAAATAAAAAGTATGGGTTAAATAGGATAACAATTGGTTTTAGGAATTGGGTATTATTTATATAGGCCTTCTCTTAATCGTATAAAACACTAATCATAAAAGGACCTCCATAATAGCAGTTATATGAGTATTTTTTTTGATGAAATGATGTTTTTATGGATAAATATTTGATAAAAAAATCTAAATAATATCCAAGAATGTAATGTTTATGATTTCATCATAGGAGTTGGGAGTTTGGGTTCTTTGCTAATAATGATTTTTCTTTTACACACCCAAATTTGGGTTGGAGTCTACTGATTACATATATGTGAATATATTTTCAGTTTTAATGCTTTCGTATTTGAGGATATAGATGATACACAATATTATTTATATTTATTCTGACCAACTAATCTTTGTTTATGGTAGATGGTAATTAGATGAGTGTATAAATTCAGTATCTCTAATGGTTTTGTATTGAAGTCGATACTGATGCACTGAGTACATACAATATTCTCACCTGCAACCCTACGTTAATTGAAAGCTAGTCGTAAAAAAGTTTCTATGATACAAAATAGAGTTACATCCATGATGAATCATTTGATTCATAATTATTTTTAGAATATGAGATAAAATATTAATATTTTTAGATATTTAATTTCTCTTTCATGACTATTGTCCAAATATAGACTATATGCGATCTATAATTCATTAATTATGGTATAAAGTGATTCTAAATCTACATAGAGTGTTTTGACCCTTTCCCTAATACAAGTATGTTGACTAGGTGCATCCATTAGGTTAAAATATTATTTTTTAGATGCCTTTAACATGAAATATATCATTGGGGGCTTATTATTGTGATTTTTGGTTACGTGAATATTAAAATTTATTCCCATAATTTTTATTCATTTATTTATAGATGTCGGAGGGGGATATGGGTATATATATATGAATTAGTATTTGGATGTTGTTAAAATCATTAATGTTGTGGTTTTTATTTGTTTGATTTTTTATAAACATCATATATTTATAATTAATATTGATACATGTGATTTGTATTGTCATAATACTAATTTGGATAACTATATAGAATAATTTTACTCATGCATGCTTGTGAATATTATACTATTATATTCATGAAGATAAATATGTGTATTTTTTGGCTGATTTGAATACTGGATATTTATAGTAGATATATCAGTTGATGGGTAAGTGTTTTTTATTGTAGAGCCATATTGGGTTCATATATTGTCATACATAAGCATCATTACATTTATTCAAAACATCATAAGCATATAAAACGATTCATTTGATTAATATCAAAATTAAATTTTAGAGATAATAAGTATATATCCATAATAAAATATTTTTTTAATCGTTATTCAATTATACCATGCTTGAAGATTTTTCATGTTGTAATGTGAATGTTTATAATCGTAGGTAATTCTTCTCATTATATTATGTTTATACCAGATCACCTATTTCTGACCCATCATTTGTTAAAGGATGGACTGGGGATTTTACATACCTGTATGTTAAAAGGTCACAAAAAAATTAAAATCTTGTATGATCCATTAAATAATAGTATTCCTTATTTTATTATTGATTTAAATTCATTTTTCATATTGTATGATGATTGGTGATTTAAATTATTCAATTTATTGTTCACAACATATGACGTTTGAGTTAACATCACATTGATTTTTCAACTAAAACACTAATTGAGTTTTTTATTTCATTAAGACAATAATTTCATTGTTCATCACATTGATTTTTTCACTATGTTCCTACTATTTCTCATGATTTACAAAAATAAACAGAAATGAAAATAATAAGATTCAACAAACTATGAGGGAAAATACATATAAAAATTCAATATCATTTAATTATATATTAAAAATTCATCTATTCCTTCATGTTTCTGTATTATTTTCCATTATACATTCAAACATAACCCCAAATATACCTCAACCGTCATCTAATAATAACTATAAGTATACATAAATTGTATACACAGTTCTTATTCCATATTCTCATAAATATAAATCATAACACATGTTTTCAAACACACTTGTAATGAAATTGTTTAACATATTTAGTAATCAAATTATGTTACACCATTTTCATAAAATATATATTTTGATGACTAGTAATAAAATTATTCCCCAATAAATATGTACATATTTAATCTACATTCTTTACACACTCTAGATACCCTTTTTTTAAAAAATGACCTTCATGAAATTTCACCTATAAATGCATAATATACATCCAATATAATAGGGTCCCTTCATTAGTAATGTAATAGGTGATTATATATAAATATAATTGGAACACTAATTATTTTTCCAGATAATTTTATATGATATATCATGATGCATCGTAAATGGGAGGATATATGAAAACGTTAACATTGAAATATAAACTCAAAAAATTGAATAATTATATTTAATGATATGATGATGTTTTGTATAAATAATCATAAAAATATAAAAATAATTCAAGACGTAATATCAAGAAATTATAACATATTGAACCAGTATTTATATCCATGTTTGATACATAAAACAATTATGAAATATAATTTTTCCACAATTTTTTATAGTGATTTATCATTTTAACTACACCCATCAAAACATTATACACCAAAAAAAATGTTGGAAATAGGAAATAAGATAATCAATGTTATCATGCATTAATCCTATTTAAATTGATAATAAACTTAAACAAATAAAATATATTGTATAAAAAATCATGATATGTCCTCTAAGACTCAATCAAAGATTAATAGTGTATAAAACAAAAAAAATACAAATATCTAAAATGTTTGGAAACAATGTAAAATATTCTCAAAAGAGGAGACATGTAATATAAATTAATATAGAGGAGAAGATTATTAAATTAAAGATAAAAAATTGTATTTATTAAAAATGATTTTTTAACATATTTTAATGCATTTCATAACCATAATCAAGAAAATGATAAAAAATGAATATAGATAAAAATTATTTAGTAATGTGAGAAATTTTAAAAAAAACACCTGAAACATTCAATGAAGTATTTTTATATAAAAAGAAGGATAGAATGTGAAATATAAAATATAAAATATATCAAAAAGATAACACCCTAAAAAAGTTAAAGGTCACCTCCCCATCCCTCACATATATATATATATCATATTTTGATAATAATATTTATATTAGTGTTAAGAGGTAACTCTTGGCTCCCAATACATTTTAATATAATATAAATTAAAATGATATGGGATAAAAAATTTCATTAAGTGTACTATAGAACTTTTCCCCTAATTAGAAGGAGCATATTTAAACCTATTGCATGATTTATTAGTTATAAAATCACACCCATATATAATTTAATATTCTAAAATACAATTTATCAAATTATAACTAGTATCTTAATTATTAAAACCAATTTTTTTTTCCGTAGAGCACGAATATAGTTCCATGTACCCACACTCTCGAATCCAATGCTGAAAACACATACATCACATTCTCAATTTTATAACAACTATAGATTCACGAACATAAAAATTCCATAGTTAATTGAAAAAAGTGAATAATGAATTATATATATTCCAATGATTATTTAGGATTACAGAATCTATTAATTTGGAAAAATAATAAACTAACAAATCAAATTTTATTATTTACTAATGGATTTTTTACACTATTTAATAAACAAATTAATTCATATTGTGCCAAAAATATCTCCCTCAAAATATCCAAAAACACATTTTAATTAATCATTTCATATTTAATATGTTTCATAAAAAACATTGGAATTGAAAAAAAATAAGGGGATAGATAAATCATTTAGTAATGGTAAATATAAGAGATACTGATAAGTCACCATAAGAAGTGAAAAAATTACATAGTAAGAATAAATCATCAAAATAAATCCATAATCAATAGAAACAATGTACATAGCATATCTGTGGTTTAAATATGAATAAAAAATGAATGGATTAAAATAACATATTCCATAGAGAAGAAATAAAGAATTCCTAAGAGCCAATTTTATTCTCTAATACAAGAAATAATAATATTAGAAATAATAATCTTTCCATCAAGGACATTTTCCTATAAAAGTTTTGTTTATTTGTAATATATCTTAACAACCATACTAGTTTGTCTTAGGAGACCTATCAATTCATCGAGAGGATTTCAATAAATAGGCCCCACTCTTCACTAATTAATTCAATTTCATTAAAAATATATGAAATTGAAAAATTGTACATAATATAATTTTTCAATAATCAGTCATAGTTGAATAACAAATATATGGGGTGTCAATATGTAATCAATCTGCTGTAGAAATCCAAAATCCTTTATATAGAGCTAAAAAATACACAACATGTCAATAATTCACCCACATGATAAATGGGATAACAATATCATAATCTTTCCATAGTAAGAAGGTGGTTAGTTATAAAATATAATATCCATAGAGAAGAAAAATAATCTTAAAAAGTTCTTTACATAAATGTAAAACACCCTTGAAATAATAATGCTTCAAATGATACCCCAGAAGAAGTGGTAAATAATTGGATTATTTTGTATCAAAGGATTAATCACCCTATATATAAATAGACTAATATAATATATAGGGTATATCATAAAAAAATTCAACTAAAAAAATGATGTTTAATACTAAAATGAAAATGGATGTGAAAATATAGAAGTTTTTTTTGGAAATGATATTTAAAACTATCATGAAGATGAAGTTATTAATCAGTTTCAGAAGGCATTTTCAAAAATATGAATTAAGACATCAAATATAAATAATTTCAAAGGTAATATAAAATAATTTATCCTTTAAAAAGATATCAATTTAAAAATTTAATTGTATTTATTCAGATAAAAATTTTGATAATTAAAGGGGAAAATCTTTTTTATATTTTATGAAACAATTTTTGAAAACCTGCATCATATAAAAAAGTGTAGTAAAAATTAATTTTGTATTCAAAATAATATAACAAGAGAAAAATTGTGTGTAACACGTAATAGGTTCATATTGTAAGAGAACCCAATTATGGAAATGAATATTTTTCTATGAAACATTGTATCTCGATAAATTGAATTTGTGATATTAATATCTTATATTGGAAATAGACTCCATGATATATGAAATATTTAAATAGAGGTTACTGTTGTAAAAATTTAAATAATAATATTATAATAAATAATAAAATAAAAGGTAATAGTCTACCAAAAATATAAAAAAATAATTTCAAGAGACATATCATAACACAATAAATGGTAATTTAGTTACTAAAAACTCTTACTCATGGTGATATAATTCATTCAAAATCCATATGAGAAAATGAAATAATTTGGATTAACATATCAAATAATTAAAAATTAATAAATTATAAAACAATTATTTGACATTAAAAAATATAAATCTATAAAAATGAAACATGGTAAAAAACATGTAATGCATCTCAAAGTATCAAAATTTATACTAAGAAAACCCTTATATCCTTGTGATATTTTGATTCAAAACCCAGTGAGGGAATTTTTTTTCGGAAAAAATTGAATACCTTGATTGATTATAGTATCATGATAAGAAATATTCATGGGGTAGTAGATACTGCATTGTAAATAAAACATTTTTTATTATATGAAATATCTTTTTAGTGGTGGAAATTTTTGAAAAACTATTTCCTTAATTTCGGACATCCACTAATGTCCTTGAATAAAGTTTTATAAAAAAAATATTAATCAATTAATCAGAAAGTAATTTAATTTTTATATCCTTTTTAAAACAACATTTATAATTTTTTACAACATTTATATTAGTTAGTTCTTAGCAACATTCAATATCACGTTTGAGTAATCCTCAACACTTTGAACTACTTTCGTAATAATTATGATGTTTCTCTATATTATACCAAATTAAATCATTCAAAGATAATAAATGGTAAAATATTTGAATTTTTATAATTATATAAAATTTAAAAACTTTTGTATATATGTTTTTTTGTTACAGTCCATAATGATGAAATTAGTGATGAGAATGTTTCAATGATTTTCCATAAAATGATGTTAATATCTTAATTAAAGAGCCTAAAATTAATTTCATCCTTTTAAAACAAAAATGAGAAAATTATATATACATATATATATATATAATATTATCATTAATTCTGTTCTCATAGTCATCCATGATATTTTTTTATTGTATTGTTCATGCATGTGGGTAGACCGACCCAAACATGATTATAACATAGTTAATATATGAGAATGATTATTAATGTGGATAATTTTGACATGAAATATTTAAAAATGATTGATAATGATATTATTTATATTATTTTACTTTTTTTATCAACTTTTAATATAATTTAATAAATAAAAAAATAAAATATACAAAAAACAAGATACATTACATTGTACAAAACATAGTCTTCACACCGCACGATTTGAATTTTAATTTCCTGATGAATGAGGGGTAAATAAGGTGGACAATAATTTGTTCCTTATTAATTATAATTTTATTATTTCCAAAAAATTTACACTTCAATTCCCAAGTTTTGACTAGCTAATATAGGTATTGGTGAAAAACATAATTTTTTTACTTCATAGAGAAGGTTGTTCTCACAATGAACGAATGAAGGATTAGTATTTCAGAAATGAAAAGGGATAATTGTTTTAGTAGATACTCAAATCGAATATCATTTGTAATATTATAAAAAATACTAATTTAATTTTATGTGAATTATGAAATAATATTTTTTTCAAATTATGAATGAAAAGAAAATAAGTTATGGAAAAAAGTTCACACATTGAGAACATATGCATTCCCTTGGAATAATCCAAATAAATTTAAGTCCTAGGATAATATCTTAATACCAAATGGTCAAGGAAATATGATTTTATAAGAGATATAAAATTTATTGTATAAAGGGTAAAAATAATTTTTGGAGTGTTCTTGAAAGGGTGGTGTGAGGAGCTTTTTATAGGTGGTGATAATGACATTTTTTAAAATATATAAAATTAATATCGAGAAAGAAGATGTTTTTCAGTAAAAGAGTTCTCCAAAATGTATATTATTATGATGGGATGCTATTATGAATATGACCTCTAAAAAATTCATTTTAAAACATATTTTAAACACATATAATGTCATTTACTCTATGAACATTTACTTTTACCATTTGTTTAAAATTGTAACTATTTTTTACCCATTTTATTTACATTTAATGCGTAAAAAGAGAATGCACCTTATTAAATTTTCTAGAAACAAATATTAAAAGATTGAAATTATTTTTATCAAATAAAAATTAATTTTCTTAAAAAAATTAAATTTTAACATCAACACATGCAACATAAAAATATTCATTTTTAGAAAAAGTGTACTTTATGAATAAATTTCCTTTTTAAGAAAATATTAACACTATTATTTATTTACCTAATATATATTTTTTTATACTAAAAAAATAAAATTTACTCATCATTATAAGAATCCTAATACCATTTTTATAAAAATAATATTTAATCAAATGGAAATAGAAAAAATTATTTCTTTTGTTTGATAATATTACAAATGTTCATAAAATGTTGAAAATACATTTTCAAAATTTACAAATGTATTTAAAAATTTATATATTTTATATTTAAAAAAATTATTGATCAATTAAAGTGTCCTATAATCTTATATGTCTTTCTTAAATAATAATAATGTCTTAAAATTTACAGTTCTGGTAATATTTATATTTCTTACTATTCTTAAAAAAACAAATATTTTTAAAAAATACAAATAAATTATTTTTAATATAATACTAACATTATAGATATTAAAAAATATTTTATTTTTTCAAATTTAATAACTAAAATTTTATAATTTAACATTAAAAAATATCAAAATATACTGGTAAAATATTTTATGGAAATACATCTATAATAAAATTTAATTATTCTTATTCTACATTCTTATCATGTTATATAAAAGTGAGGTTTATATAATGTTTAGGTCAATGATATATTTTATTTATAACCTTTTATTATCTTAAAAAACCTAAAATCAAATTTTTTGAATGTTTTCTTTTTAACTCATAAATCAATCTTATTTGTTATTTAGTTATACTAATTAAATTTTCATGATTATCAAAGTATCAATAATGGAGTTTTTTATTTCTGCATATATTTTTTAATTTTGGTAGATATTTTTTTACCCACCATATCAAAAGATACATTTTAATGGTTATATAATTTTATGTGGGTCATTTTAGTTTGGTGTTGTGTATAAAAAAATATATTAAAAAACATCGGTTTTAGAAGATAATATAATTTTAGTCCTCATGTTTTCAAATTCTCCCCCAACAAATAAATTTCATCCATGAAATTTCAATAATCATTAATTATTAATTTTATTTGAAGTTATTTACAAGAAATGTATAACTCAATATAAATATATATATATATATATATATATATTCAAATAAGGCATCTACCTTAATATCATGGTTAAGAATAGGAAATAAACCATTTCTCATGAAAGTGTAAACCAAATGATTTATTTTTCTCCCATAACATGATGATCTATGACCTCCTTTTTCAGACAAGTTGCTTCTTCTAATTCATTAGTTTACATCCCCTTGATATTTATTCCAATTTTTTATATGTAGGAATTTGAATCATCTATACATTATCTTCTTTTTCACTCATACATTCATGAAACTATATACTTATCTTATTCGGGATGTTAGAGAATTCAACTGTGTTCATTTTATTAATAACTCTCAATAATCGGTCTATAATTATTATAATATTCTGGACTTCATTTAGTATCTTATTAGGTTTCCCATTGCGGTAATATCTTAATTTATCATGTCATAAATTGATAACTTTGTTCTTTTAGGCAACAGTCAATAATGAAACAAAGATGATTTATTCATGACTGTTTAATAATTAACATTTAAATATAATTATTATATGAGAAAATCCACATCATGATTTATTAATCTTAAAAATTATTATATTTTCATTTTTTTCAACATAAATCAGTCCATGTTCAATGTATGTTTTGTTAAGTTGAGTAATCTTATTTTAATTAACACAATTCATTAACAAAATAAATCATTTTAATGCCTTTTAAATAAACCTGTATTAATCAAGTAGTATCCCCTAGGAGTTCCTATCTAGGCATAGAGTCAGAGGCCCTCTCATTATGCACGAAGGGGACGAAGTATTTGATACTCATCTTAAAACATTTTGTATTATTACCATGAGGGTCATTTTTTCCATAGTGGAATCCACTCTAAATTAGCCAAATATGGTTTAATTTCTTGTTTATCAACACAATATATACTATTCCGAAATAAATGAGATGTTATCATATACATAGATTTATCTATAAGACAAAATCCTGATGTTTTTAACTAATGTTATCTTATCCTAATACATATAATATTAAAAATTACCTCATGTGACCCAACATGGTATCTATACCTATGACATTATTATCAACCATAACTTATCAAAACATAATATATCATAAACAATGTTCCAAACCTATATAGTAATCTAAACCCTTCTATGAAACATATTGAAGTTCATTAGACCTTCGCCCCTAGATCTTATGCCTCAAACACAAAAATTAGATATTACCATTGATATATACTATAGATTTACCCAAAATTACTATCCTATAATTAAATTATTTAAAGAAAATATTTCGTTAAATATATTTCTTTGATATATTTATTTTAGATATTTATATTCAAAGAAAAAATCATAAACTATTTATATCAGGCCCTTCTAGAATATTGTAATTTATTCCCACTATATAAAAAACTACATAATAATCATGTGAATTGAAAAAACCGCACAAATTCTCTACAAAAGTTATTCTAATAAACATATCATGTGTAATCAATTTCTTCATATCTTACGTAAAAAGTAAAATAATAATGGATGATACTTAATGCACAATAATAGTAAACATAAGAGATAATGATAAGAGGAAATAAGATAAGAATAAATAATACGAATGCAATAGACAATAAAAATAATACCATAATAATATGATATTTGGATCATAACATATCCAAGGTCATCTTATCAATAAATAAATGAATGTATAATAATTTTTAGTTCCATAGAGATAAAATTCATAATTTTGTTTAATTATTTCCAATCCATAAGCCAGGACACCAGAATCATAAAAATCTCAACCTTTCAATCAATTCCACGTTTCTAGGAAATATTTGTTTTGGTAGACATATACTAAAATACCTAGTCGTGAATGTCCCATGAGACATACAGATGAATCAATAGGCTATCTATAATCGGCCCCAACCCATCACTACTTAAGAAAAAGTAATTCATCATGGCACAAAATGTATAAAAAAATTATAAAATTTTATTAGAATCATCTGTATTAGAATAAAAATATATGATATGTCAAAACATATTCCACCTAACTTAGTAGTCAATAATCATACATACGGAGAAAAAGAATATATGGAATTTCAAAACATTATATATAAAATAAATGGAAACACATGATTATAATCCATCATAATAAACAAGTGGTATTGTTACAAAAGGTATATTCCTAATGATATAAAACTATATTTGAAATATGTTGACGTAGATGGAAAAAACTAATTGAAGAAGAATTTTTTGAGTTGTACCGCACAAGAAGGTATCACAAATTGAATTGTTTAATAATATTGGTAAATCCCCTAAAAAGATAAATATAAAAATATAAAATATATAGCCTGTCACTAAAAATATTTATCATTAATGTAAATCCATTTGAATATGAAAAGTAAATTATAATGGAAAACATAATATAATTTTTTTAAATTTTTTTTTAAATATATTGTAAAGATAAGTTATGGGTCACCATAAAAGTAATGTTTCAAAAAGGTCAAGTGAATCATTTTAAAAAGACTAATTTTTATAATAATATCCAGTAATGGCGCCTTGATGAAAATGTAATTGTATCCAAGATGTTTTTTCTAGAAGATTAAACTTTAAAACATGAAAGGAAAAACATTTCTTTATTATTTATGTACATTTTTTGATAACCACATTGAAAATAAAGAGTTATACAATTTTATTTTGAATCAAATGTTATTTTCTCAATTAAGAGAATATATCACTATATTATAAAATATTATGGTGGGTTAAACCATGTATAGAAAATAATGTTTCAGGATGAAAATTATAACTAAAAAAGAGATTTTATTTATTAATATCCCATAATGAAAGCATAAATAATAAAGTATGAAAAATTTAAAAATGTGTTTATGTTTTATAATTTAATGAATGAAAGATATATATATATATATAATAAAATAAAACGTCTTAATATAACCATCCTATATGAAATAATTTCAAGGGAATGATCATAACTCAAACAATAAAAATTAAATTACCAAAAACTCTTATGATAGGACTAACAATTTAGTCAAAATACATTTTGAAGAAAAGAAATTTATTTGATTCAATATATACCATGAATTACAAAGACATAATATATAATGCATTATATTTATATTAAGTAGATATAACACTATCAAAATAAATCATGGTGCATAAAATGAAACATGTATCAATGAAACAGAACACAGAAAAAATTATCTGACAATATTATAATATTTGAATTCAAATCCTTCTGAAGGATGTCATATTGAATGAAAAATTTAATTCCATTAATACTGATCGGATCATTAAAAAAATTTAATGTGGAGATAGATGAATTATTTTAAATAAAACATTTTTTTAATAAGAAATATGTCTTAAGGGGTGAAAATATGATATATGAAACCCTTACATTAATTTCCAACAGCCAATAAATTATTTTAATATCAAATCTAACAAAAATATAAAGTAGAATAATATTTTCCATAAATATTTGAGTATATATACTATTTATTTACAATTGTTCTCTATGTGTATATTATATAGATATTATACACTTTCAATATCATGTGTGAGTAATCTTGATCGTTTTGAACTTGTTTTATACAAGTGGTGTTTTCTTCATTATTCTCCTACATTTAATCATTACCATATCATACATTATTCTATATTTTTGTTTTAATAATTTTATATAATTTTATTCTTTCTTCCATGGGTTTTTTTATTATCCTTAAATATTTAATCAGAAATGAGTATATTTTGGTGATTTTGCATTAATGTATATTGGAATATTAATTATCCCGATTAAAATTATTAGTACCATTGTAGAACTATATTAAAATTGCGTTTTTTTATTTATATTTTATATTATCATAAATAAAATTTCAAATTCATCTATAATATTATTCAATATCATTTCTAAAGTGGGTGGTTAGATCGACCCAAACATGAACATACAATAATTAATGGATGGTTATGGTTATGAAAGTGGTTTCTTTTGAAAAGATATAATTATAATAGAAGAATAGTTATATTATTTATATACTTTTAATGTGTTGAATTATATATTAAGGGGTTTTAATAATTAATAATGAATCTAGATGAAATGATAGATTTGTTATTTGAGGATCGACAGTCTTCACAATACAAGGATAACATTTTCATTTCTCCAAAAATGATAAGGAATAATGTTTAATTATAATATTTCCAGGAATAATTATGATTATATTTTATAATTAATAAATAATTTAACCACTAAAATTATCTAATATATGAGGTGCAAAAAAATATAAGTCCTCACATTGTAGACGTAGTGTTCTGCCCAACACATGAATAATAGTTTCATTTTTCTTAATAAAAAGTTGGAAGGTGCTGAATAGTAACTGAAATAGATTAATTTAATTAATTATATAAAAAAAATTATTTGATTATATAGGTATTAGTTGAATATATTTCATAATTTAATAATTAAATTAATTGAATTTTGGGGAAAAGTAGTCATGTTGAGGGCTTATGCCTTTTATTAGAGGAATCCTTGGAAAAATAGGTTATATGTTAAAATATTGTGAAAAGAGGATCATAGCAATATAATAATATTATATTTAAATTTTAATGTCCTAATTATCTATTAAAAACTAAATTTTGAGAGTGAATTTAAATGGGTGGTGAGATACACCATTTATTAGTGGTGAGAATGGGATATTTTTGAATATTTCATCTTAATATAAATAAATGATATTTATCACATGAAAACAAGAAAATAATGTAATATAATGGAGTAGGTTATTATATATGTTAAATAATCAATCAACCATTAATTCCTTGAAATGTTTTTATTTCATTTACTCATCGAATTTCCATATCTACTAATTTTTTTACTATGATAAAAAATTTCCCCAGTTAATTTAATATTAATTCATAAAAGAATAAAACTTATATCCTAATATAGATATAATAATTAAAAATAAAAATTTAATTTCATCAAATAAAATTTATACATGTCGTATAAATCAATTTTAATATTAGCTCATGTCATGTGTATATAATCCGTTTTAGAGAAAACAATTTAATAATAAAATTAATGTTTATATTACACTTTTCAATGTTTTTTTACATGTTATAATTTTTTTATTATAAAAAAATGAAAGGAATGTGGATTTAAATTAACTCAAAAAAATATAAAATTATCATAAATTAAAATAAAAGGAAAAATTATTTTCCTTTGATAGAAAATAATACTTAAGTTAATGAAATGTTAAATAAAAGTTTTGTAAATTCAGAATGGTATGTTTAAATTTATTGTTTTAATAATTAAATTAATCATTGATCAATTAAAATTATTCAAAAAATTCTATAGCATTCTTAAATAATGATAAATTTATAAGATTTATAGTTTTCTTATATCATTTATTATCAAAATAAAAAAAATTATTTCAGAAAAATATAAAAAATGAACAAAATAGTAATATTTATATGATCAATAAAAAATGATGTTTATTATTAAAAATTAAAAGTATTGTATTTGATATTTTATCCTTTAAATAAAAATTTAATAATAAAATGCAAACTATTTTTTTTTGAAAAAAAAACGTTTAAATTAATAACTATTTTTATCGTTTTTCTATCAATTATTTATAATATTGGGACCTTTTATTATTCTTATATATAACATCTCTTATTCAGAATATATTTAGTTTATTAAAAACACCAAATAAGTAATTTTTATAAATGCTATATTTGAAATCATAATGAAGTCTTATTAGTTATTTATTTATAATAATTGAATTCTTATTAATAACGTTATATTAATAGTGAAATGATTTGTATTTCTATATATATTTAATAATTTTCATACATTTATTTATTCCTTAAATATTTATGGATTTATTTTTTAGTTATATAATTTTTTCTGTTTTTTAGTTCACTATTATATTGGAATCATTATATTGTACATCATATGCTTTATTGGGAAATATAATTTTTTATATAGGGGAGTCCCAACATAGTAATGATGTGTTAGTGTTCCAAAAATTAATTCTAATCACATTATTATTATTATAATTATTCATAAGGATGCAATTTCTATATACAGTCACTCCCTCTTCTCTACTATTCAAAACTTTTTTAAGGTTAAACTATCTATATAGTATTGATGGTTACATTATGATGTTAATCGTATGTTCCATGTTTTTATACCTTTTTGTTTATATAGATTAACATTAATCCTTAACACCCTCATCTTATTCCTTCTTCAACCATGGTGATATCATCTCTTTATTTATAAGTTAAGTCTATGTATACCCTATAATTGTATGGGATCATCATTCCTGAATTATAATCACTCGAAGGAACTAGAATTGCTAGTCTATGACTCACCTTATTCATTATCTCAATGATTATAGCAAGGATAACTCTATCTTTCTCTTAGTTTCTTTCTTACTTCAAATAGAAACCATATCTAAATTACAAAAAACTCTATATCCATCTTATATTCAAAGAAACCATATATGAAGAATTTCAAAATCTTTTAATTTCTTACTCTTCTATTATTTAAAATTGAACATAGATTCAGAGATGAAGTGCTTCGCACATTTAAAAAAAATTCTTGATTGTTTTATTTTAATCCCTCACTTTCCTAAATAATCCATATTTTACATGAGGTTCCTTTTATTGGTTCTCTAAAAAATATATATATCTGTACAAGACTCTTATGCTACTACATTCAAAAAATAAATGATATTTTAAAATATATTAGTCTCTCTCTTTATTAAAAAACTACTTTTAGTAGTACAAAAATATTCATCATCAATTCTTTTCAAAGAAACCAATTGTCTATAATATATTGATTATATTTTTTCTTCCTATTAATATTCAAACTCCATTATTTCTCAGGGATGTCATTTTTTAAACCATTTTATTATATCATTCCATATTCTAAATATAAATAATCATGAGAGATCTAAATTTCATATTTTAAATTGTGAAACAACATAAAAACATCTTATAATATCATCTTAAAAATTGTTAACTAACTCTATATTTATCGAATTTATTCCTCACATTGAAATAAATGAATGATAACATTCTCATATTTGAAAATATAAATGACGATGAATATCACCCAGTGAGATCCCTTATAAATGGATCTTGTTTTTCTAGATATAAATTTCAAAATAGATTCCATATTTTATTCAACTTCAATATTTGGTCATTTTTTCTTCTTAAAATACTACTCTTTATAAATATTATCACAATTGGATTGAAAATACATAGAGTAGCGCAAATAACTGGAAACCATTGATCGTATTATTGAAAAGATCTAATATTTAAATAAAATTTCAAATACCTATACATATTTATTTAGATATATATTTTATAATGTATGTTTTACCTTTATAAATCCCATAAATCATTAGATCAACTATGATGTCATTGAAACTGGGCCAATAGGGAGCTTAGAGCCACTATATTGATTTTCTCTCTCACAATGTATCTCTATAATCATGACGCCATATAAAGAAATATTGTGTTCTCTTCATGGTTGATTTTTATCCTTATGCATGAATTAAACACTAAGAATCAATTACATATGTTTTTTTAAGGAGGTATTCATTGATTAAATGTTAAAATGGGGGTATATATTTCAACTCGTGCATGCAGAATGGATTGAAGGTTGAATGTGAGTGATAAAAAATGTCACCTTTTTGTATATATGTGTGGATTTAAAAATAAATATTAATACTTTGTTTCACAAATCTACATTAGAATGGATTTCTAAATTCACCTCATAAATAAAAATTCACATCCCTTTATCAACTCATTGAATTCTGATTAGGCCTAGTAGTTCTCTGTGGTAATCATAGATGAACTCACAATTTTCTGATCCACCTTTATTCAACCTATACACCAAAACTTCACACTCATTTCTCTCTTCACATATACTAGTATTGGAATTAACTAGTTACTCTTCTATTCCATAAAACCTCATTAGCTATTTTCATATTTATCATACTACCTCTTCACGAGTTTCTTACTCAAGTTGGCTGACTCATGGCCAAAAATATTTTTTTATTCCACATTGAAAAGCATTTCCAAAAGTAGAACAGCTCTTACACATATACGCTATATATCTATGAGTAATTATCAATAGGTTGAATTATATAAACACATGGTGGGATATTATCTCCCATTGGTTTTTTTGGTAAATATCCATTATGTTCCAAAACAATCTCTCTTATCTAACCATTATGTCAATAATATAAAAATAATCTGTATTCCTCCTCCCTTTAAGGATATATAAACTAATATTTTACTCCCTTATTCATTATATTCCTTCAATTGTACTTTCTAAATGGAAATCATCTTTTTATCACATCTTTAATAATTGAATTAATAAAAAACAAGCTCCCCCAAAATTATTTCCCTAAAAAAATTATAGTATCAAGAATTACTGAGCATTATTAAAATATAAATCATACCATTAAAACTATGATAATTTCTATATAATTGTTTCACATTATATTTTACTATCTATTTAGTGAAGCACCGCTCGTTAGAGACAATAAGATACATTAATAGGCCTGCTGGTTGGAGTTTGGGGTATGAAATGAGATTTAATGTTTAAAATATCAATAAAAAACTATTTCTACTAATAATCCCTAAACCACATAACATCTTGAGTGATCAAATATCCCTAATATATCAAATACATTCACACCAAAAATTACGTTAAAACTTTTTAAAAACATATGATAAGAACATAAATCTTTTTAATACCAATAGATGTCACTTATCATTAAAAACAAGTGATACTACGTGATTATGTAATATCTAATACGTTACATAAGATCTCACGTATTTCAAGTGATGATTTGTATTTTTTATATTCATGAATACAACATCTTATTAATGGTTTTTGCATCTATGTATCACATGTTGTAATAACATTAATCCAAGGCTAGTAAAAGTTTATTTCATTATAAAGGATTCATTTCCACATAAAATTTTCATGAAATATTCAAAAAAACATAATTAAAAAAGACATATTATATTATAAAAATATAAAACAATAGCTCTATGAATACTACTGCTCCAATAAAAGGACGTCCATCTTTGTCTTTAGTGTCTTCCACTAACTGATAATTCTTGGTATGGATTACAAAAGACTTATGATATTCCAAAAATCATTACAATCAGTATAAAATGTATATTTCCCCTTGATACATTTATAAAAATCATGTGGTTTATTTGACTTCAATATTATGGTATAAATGCGAACATTTTAATATGATTTCCTTAGGATAATATATTAGAAAATAAAAAATTTAAGATTCAGACTTTGAAAAAAATTTCATTTTTCATTTTCATGTTTTTAATAGATTTATTCCCCTTTGATGTTGTGGGGACAATACATTATATTCTTTTCTATATGTCCACATATATTTATAATTATTCTCATTTTTATGCACACATAGATCTTGTTATTGCTTGAGGCTTTATAAAACCGTTTATATTTATCATATTTATATATATTCAATAATATTAAACATGTATATCTTGACCTCAATTTTTTTATTTCTGAAGAATTTTGTATTATCCTATTTTTCATCAAATTTATATATGGTGTAAATCCCCCATGTATATTATTTCCCATATTAACACTTCATTCAATAGATTTAACAGTCCAACCCACTTATTCTAAAATAATTCTAGGATTTTATTTGATGAGTTTCACATATATAGAGTATTTTTCAAAATTTTAACATTAATTTTCCATTAAAATGAATTTATTATTTACCAATTTTGTGTAAACCAACCTAAAAAATTCCGTATTTTTTCCTTTTTTATATGAAAATTTATATGATTATTTCCCAAATAAGGGGCATCTATGATATTCATTCAATAATAGTTTATTGTATAATGATTAAAAATACTTAAACATGGAGACCTTTTATCCTTAATGACTGCCACACTATAAAAAAGTTTTATTATTATTCCAAAACAATTCATTGACCCTTTCTCAATTTTTTTCATTGGTTCTAGTCCTCTTTAACTTTCTATTGTAGTAATATAAATATTCTATATAATTTTATCTATTCAAGAAATGTACATATCAATTTTATATAATTTTTCCAAACCAACATCTAAAATTCACCATCTAGAATCATGAATATGATTTTTGATAAAATATATTTATTTCCAACCCATTCAAGTCTCTTCCTCAAAATATTAAACCTGAAAACTCCAATTCCTTTTTCCGTCTAATAAATAACCATATGGAAATGTTATTAAAATGTATAATCCTTCAAAAAAAAGTACCTCATGTGATGTATCTATCTCATTTGGGCTGTATAATATAGAGATCTTCCATTATTTGTAAATTATTCATTTTTTCACACTAAAATCTTTATCTTGTCTAACAAATCCCCCAAAGTAGAAATTTAATTCATTTAGTTTTGAGTATCGATTCATATTATCACTAAAAATTTTATTTTATCTTCATTTAGAATAAATAATAGTGTATTTTTATACTATATAATAAAATAAAAGATTACCTATAAATTTAAAAAAAAATCCTCATATCATGTTGATATTCAAAAAATGATTACTTTTTATATAATTCACCTTCATCTATTCTTATAACTACATAGAATAAAAATTTCCCTTATAATTTATTGTATTCGTCTTCTTATTATATTTATCTATGATTTATCCACTTTTTATTCTAGTCACTTATATTCTTACATAGATTATTTCACCTATTTAATAATTTCATCAATTATGTCACATTAATATATCATTTTCTTAATCATTATTTTCTTCAGAAACTAAAATCCATTACTTCCGTATTTATATTTTTAATTGTCTCCTATAGACATATAATTAGGGTAAATTTCGTTTCACTTTCATCATTCAAGAACTCCACTTCATTATCCAAGACTGAAATCTATTCATGTTGATTCAATATAAAATCTAAAGATTAACCACATGTAGTGTCTTTTTATTCTAATGAAATATGAGTGACATATTTTCTACATCATTCTATTCATAATTAAAATATTCATGAATGTTATAATTATATATACATGTTGAATAATTTTTTAACCTAATGAGGGGTAGAAAATTTCTTGATGTCCTTCAACCAATTATTTAGCTTTTGGATTTTAGAAAAACAACACCCTCTTTAATGCATTGAACATTATAACTATTAACTAGTTCAAAAAATTCGTAGTCCTATATATGATTATATTCATTATAGTTTATTTTCAAAAAAATTAATTTAAAAAAAATCCCAATATAATAATACATAGCATAATTAGTGATTTATATTATACACTTCATATAATAAATATCATATCAGCATCTATATTTTTCTTGAATTTATAATTTTTTCATTAAGTTTGGTTATATTATCTTCTTTTTGAATAAAACCCAGAAATTCATTTCCACTCTCTAGAAAAGAAATAAATGAATCTCCTTAAACTAAGAATAAAAGATGGATATAATAAATAATGGCGTCTTTAATATAGATTCCGTTTGATATACATGATCAAATAACCGGGATGTTTGATTAATATTAATCCAAACCCAATATACGTTGATAATACTTTTTAGCACCCAAAAACCCTGAGATGGGAGTGAATTGGTGTGATACCATTTAAATTTTTTCATTTTTTCTTATTATGGTTGATGGGTTGTTTTAGAAAGAGCATGTTTCAACATATTTCATGATTTATTATAAACATAATCTCACAGAATATTTAGAAAATTTGTAATAATGAAATTCATGTAATGAACATTTTTAATTTACTTAGATAACCCAAATGGACTAGTAATTGTAGAACAGAACAATTATGTATCGATATAACAAATATTAATAATACTGACATTCATATTATAGTGACGTATACTCTTCTCAACTCTTCACACTATATCTATAGGGAAATAACTTACTTTATAAAAATGATTATATGTTCATGAAATTTATGATATTCTCAAACTTCTTTCACCTTTAATTATGAATTGATGTGATGTTATTATCAGTTATTTATTATTATCCCACCTCTAAACAAGAATAAATCAAATCATAATAGATTATATGAGTTTGTTTCTAGACTCTAACAGTAGCTACACATCATTCCAACATGACTATATTTCCATGGAATTGAAATTACCACATTTTAAATATCTTTATTTTTGGGTAAGAAGATTATAGCTATGGTTATGTAGTTCTTCACTACATTAAAAAATATTATTAAATGTTTTTAGGAATCTCACTTTTTACTCAATGAAACAAATTTTTTAATATGTTCCTATTGTTTATTCTGTGATAGACTGACATAATAGCCATGTACTTATCCACTGTATATATTAAAAAACTATAATTAAATATATATAACTAGTATCTCACCTTAATCTAGAACTAATTAGTAGTATTAAATCATGATTTATTGACTCCATTCATAAAAACCAATGGCATATATAATACCTATATCTCCAACTCATTGCATTAAATATTAAAACATCCATATTTCTCAAATATTCATTTTTATCAACCATTCCATCATGTAGTAACAAATTCTCAAAATAGAGAAAATCCAATGATATGGAATCATTATATTAGATAATATTACATCATTGAACCTTTTTAAATTATATTACATAAGGTCACCATCAAAATATCTACATTTGTTAGATTTATTCTTCACATTAAAATTGCTACATGTTAATATTTTCAGATGAAAACATATGAATATCTGAGAATATCGCAGAATGAGATAATCTAACAAAAATTTATATTTTTTACCCTCTAAATTCACAATAGTTTTTATATTTAATTATACTTTAATCTTCATCATTTTCATCCTCCAAAATTCATGCCTCGTCCGAATAAAAGGACAACTTTTGTGAATATATCGAGTAAAGCTCACATAACTAATATCCACTGCATGAAATCATGTAATGTTCTCCCATTTATGTAACATTCCAATTATAATTAAAATTTAATTTAGTTATCTTTCTAATGTTATTTTGATTAACATTTATTAATCCTTACGACCACCAGATTCATAATGAGGTTATGGAAAAATTATTAAATGTGATATAATTACTACTTCTTGGAACATGAGTCATATAGTGTATTTACCTAGTCACCAAACCAAGTAAAAAAGTTCTATTGTAACTCATTTTAAATAATTTTTCATGATGTAACCTTCGAAAATTGGCTATAAATGGCTTGAGAATGATTTCATCAATGACTATATGTATGAACATTGGTGTTCGAGTAAAACTCACCAATATAGAATGCATTGGATGTTGAAGATGAGTGGGAAAAACAATACTCTTTTATTTCTATGATTATATTTAAAACATAAATAATTTTTTTGTACTTGAATATCCCACATCAGAATGTTTGTTTTGATGATACATGATAATAATATTTTAAATCTCATTGCAGTCTCATTGAAATTTGACTATTCTTGATGTTTCGCTACATTTATTATGCCTAAACCCACTGTGTTTTTAACCACCCAAAGGAAACCTATGAACCCAAATTTTTCACACTATTCACAATTCAGACAGAACATTTCCATCCCATGCTGATTGTCACTACACCTTGTCACCTCATTTTTTGGTTGGTTTGTTAATCTTGTTCCCACACCGATAGTTCCTTACTCCTGCTGGTAAAATAGTGGATGACTGTCTTTTTTTAATAAGTACTCACTAATAATATTTTTAAAACCCATAATGAATTTAATATATAAAAACAATATATTCTGGATATTTTTATAAAAGTAAAATACTATAACCACATGTGGGATAATTAAACCATAACATGATTTTCTGGATCAACAATTCATGACCTAACGAAAAAACATTTGACAGCTCAAAGGCCCATTGGACTATCAAATCTACAAATCCCCTTCTTTCATTCAGATGTAATCCTTTTCCATTTATCATTATTTTTTTTCTATTACCTTGCAAAAAAATATTTTTCATAAAACCATAACTCATAAAATATATATAGATAATATTTTCTAGTATATTTTTGAAAAATTAAATTTCCAAAAACACATGGGTGAAACATGAACCATAACCTGATTTATTTCCTCAATAATACATGATCTAAATGACCAATAATTAATGTATCAAAGTCATAATAGACTATATGAACTATAATATCCTTCCAACCTTCAGGTTATAATCCCATCCTATCCCTCACCATGAATACATTGCAACCTACCTTTGTCCCCCCACATGTACTAGTGTGATACCTTTGTACATATAATCTTAATTTAAGTTGTGACTAGTAAATATGAATAGTGATCATATTTCATAATGTTACATCTATGGTGACCACCCTCACACCATCATATTCACGATTTTCTGAAACCATAATGCTCAAAGACCGAACATATGACAGAACATGGGCATTAGGGCCTTAAGGCTGAATTTATGACCTCAAAGACCATGTGAGATGAATAATACCATTACTATAATACCATATATCTCATACCTAGACTCCTAAAATGATATACCACTAATATAGCTCCTTTAAAAATCACTACCTACCGTGATCTGAGCTTTGGTACCTCGTAGGATTGTTGGACGACTTTACCACTCATGTAAACCCCTGACTCCATTAATAGTCAACACATAAAGAAAGACTGTAGAGAGAGAAGGTTAATAGTTTTAATTGAAATGAAAATTAAAATATCAATAATCTAATAATGATAATATACATAATATAAAATAATATATACATATAATAGGTAATACAAATAATTTAAGAGAGATCACGGAAGATTTTATGTACAAAGTACATATTCTTTATCATATGAATTCAGGATCAATCATTAAAAAGATAATATATATATATATTACTAATAATTAAAGAATGATATTACAAAAAATTCCTATTATTATATATATTTATCATAAAATATTATATCAATGGATGATATAAAATAAATCAATAGAAAACTGTTTGAGAGAGTGTGTCTTCTTATAAATTTGATAATGTATCAAGTAATAAACAATCAAAGAGATAATTTTAAGAGGTCACTTATATTTTATAAGATCATAGAAAATGATCTGGTATCCATTTATAAGAGAACACAAACAAAATAATAAAATAAAATTAAATAAAATGCATCATATCTCAAAGAAATGAAATTGACACAAGAATCCCTTTGTGAACTTTATATGATATTAATTTATCATCAATAATTTTGACAATAATAAATACGTATAAAAATACCAAAAATGAACATTATAGACATGGTATGGGTATTTAAATTTAATAATATTAAAATATTGGATAAAATAATTAGATATAAAAAATCTCTCATATGAATAAATGTTGTAAGAGGATCCCTTACATCATGTCGTGAAATGATTGATTGAACATATATCAAACTGTATAAAAAATTGGTTTATTAATTAAATATTTAATAATTAAATTTATATGTATTGAATTAAATTTTATTCATTTATATCTTTCTAATACTGATTTTTTCATTATTAGTACTTTATATATGTCATTATAATTTAATTCTTCTATTTGATATATGATTTCTTTAGGCATATCGAACATGAAATTTTTTCATGATCAATATGTTATTTAAATCTAATTTAGTCAATGTAATTGGTTAAAACTTATTCTACGAGTCATTTAATAATGGGAAATTTCATTCAAAGGAATTGATTCAATTATAAATAAATATTTCAAGTTCATTCATATAAGGCATTTTTATCAATCATGATAAATTCTTTTAATATTTATTTACATTTCAGTTTTTTCAAACTATATACTTAAATATAACTTCCCTTTTTCATTAAATTTATATTTAATAATGTATCATGTTTTACTAATTATCTATAATGATAATAATAATTATGAATGACCAATTTTCTTATTGGATGTTAAACCAACTCAAACATGGACATGATAAATTGAAAATTCGTATAAAAATTAATCATTTGTCTGATTAAAATATTTATATTAGAGAGGCCATATAACATTTAACCAAAATAAATATTAATATTATATATAAATAAAAATTATATGATCATAATAAGATGTAATAAAATTAGTGAATTTTTATTTCCACATAGATCTCGATATAAAAAACTAGTGTTGAGGACAAAGTATTAGAATTGGATCAGATTTTAGGGAGTATGATGAATTTTATGAGTAGGTTTCTAATGTTTAGTGGAAGTATCCTTTTTAAATTGAATATGAGTGGATTTTTTTTAAAATAATCTTTATTTAATGGTTGTAGATTTTAATTTATCATGTAAACTTACATATAATTTGAGATATTAAATTTTATCATTATATTCGTGATAGAAAATATTTCATGATTATATTAAATGATATTTTATAAATTTACATATCATTTTTATATTGTATTTTATTTTTCTTATTCACTATAATATTTCATGTTCCACCATTGTGTTTTATTTTTTTATTAAAAATTTAATTTAGCATATAACATAATTTCAAGATACTAATTACAATTGTGTATTCCATTTTTCTAAAATCACTATATAAATATGATAATTTTTTAAAAAATAAAAATGTATTAAAATATTTTTCATACCAAAGAAATTATTTTACTAATAAATGATTATATTCATATTCCAGAAATATTCCTTTAATAAAATTTATTTACTTATACTGTAAAATATATTACTTATAGTGTTTATTTAATATATATTTACATTTACATAAGGATTACTCATAACAAACTTGCATAAATTAACTAACATAATACTTAAATTGGTATATCACAACATATAGAACATTATAAATCATTATAAGTTTTCACTAGTGCTAGGGGTGTCATGCACATAGAATCAGAACAAATTAGCATTATAAAAATTAACTAATTAAAATAGTATTTGAAAAAAAACAATGATTTTTCTCTATTTTTTATTTTTCATTCGAATAGAAAATTTTATTTGTTAATTAGAAAAATCAAACATGGTATAGATAATAAACTAACATACTACTAAATAGATAAAAATATGGAAGGTCACATCATATATCATGACATAATGAGGAATTATAAATACTAGTACCACGTGGATAGTACACAAAAGTCCACAAAAATAATATAAGATTAAAAATTATATCTATGTGGAACACGGAAAACCCCAAATGTTGCTTCTCCCTTTACTCCATGTTTTATCTAAAGAAAAAAATATTATCAATTAATATATCTTTTTATCATATAAAATGTATAAGAAAATAGTAGACCACATGTACTCTATATGTGTACATGTTGGGAGTGTCTATATAAATCAGTATATTTCCTTCAATGATTTTATACACTTAGTCTTAAATACCATAAACCTACTTATTTTTAATTAATAAATACACACACAAAATTTATATTTATGTGTTTATAAATAAAAAAATAAAAGATATCATAAAAAATATTTATATAAATTTGTTTAATAAAAAAATTTATAAAACTAGAAAATAATCAAATATAATGTACTCAGTCAATTTTAAAATAAAAACTAAGACACACTATCTCATCATTATATTCATCATTTGTTAATATAAAATATTCAAAAAAAAAAAATCAAAAAAATATATCCTTCATTATTAACTCAGATGAAAAATATAATCTTGGAATGAGTAGGGTCCCCCACTATATGTGCACACTATAATAAAAATTCAGTGATGTGTTTATATATGAGGTACCCTATCTCAAAAACTATAAATGAAATTTAAAAACATGAATACCACATATTGAATCGAGAGAAAATCACACTTCTTAAACATTTTCATCTCCCCTCATAGAAAAAAACCTTTATCATTGACAAATAACACATTACAAGACATTGATAATGAATAATCACATATAAAATTCAGTTGAATATAAATAGAATAAATAATTTATCTAACACACAGAAGTCATATTTATAACAATACAATGGTCCTAAAATTAAATGCATTACATTAAATATTTATAATAAGTACATTAATGATGGTTTTAAACCCAATTATTTTTTATTAGAAACCAGACTACAGAAAACATTCATTAATAATTTTTAACAGAAATTAATATTTCATTACTATAAATATAAAATAAAATAAAAACTTATTGAAAACAAAATTTTGAATACAAAATAAAAAATGATTTCTATATCACACATTTAAAAAATAAAAATATTCAAATTATATATATAAATAAATATTTTATAAGAAATTAAAATAATATAATCATATAAACATTAATACTTCTAAAGAAATTAATAAATATATAAAATAAAAAATATAATATTTAAAATAATAAAGGGAATATATAAAATAATCTTTAAGGAATTCAATATAATTCATCAGGTGTTATATGAATAATATCATCATCCAAGTCCTGATGAAATGATAAAATAAATTTTTTAAAAAATTAAAATCACATAATGTCTTAAATATCATCTAGTAATAATAATATCCTATAGGTAATAAATATGTGAAAAAAAAAAATCTTTGAAAAACCTAATAAAAGCACCTCATGTCTCTATTATTAAATGAAAACTTTTATTTTGTTTTTTTTTGACATCATTATATTAAACAATTAAATCTCTATAAACCCTAGGGAAATATTTTTATGCCAGAGAGAAGGAAAAAGGGTAAGAGGTGACGGATAATAACTGGAAGAAGATATTGAGAGGGATCATACATTGAATCCTTTCTTGTATCTTCCTTTGAATATGGTCAACCAATGAAAAAGGGAGATATTTGGGAAACCCCTTCCACTTCATGTATCAACGAGTAAATAAACGAAAAGATATGGGTCTAACCATCTATATTGCAAAAAAAAATAATTTAAATTATAAAAGGTATTTATATTCAAATAAAAACTAACACACTTTAACCAAGCCTAGAGGATCTATTATTGTAATATTTTTACCACAACCCAATGTCATGTGACCATTGATAATCTTATCCATATTGATTCCTAATATGTTATAAATTTCTAAAATTCCAAATATTATTATATCGAGTGTAATAATGGGGTAAATCCATTTCACTGGACATGATTTTGTAATATTTTACTATACATTTTTTAAAATAGAAATAACTTTTAGGTTGTCTAGATTTTTTCATAGATGTTGTCGTAATACATTAAACCAAACCTATCACCAAATCAACCACCATGCCACCAGAAACATGAAAGAACTGATAGGCACCAAATCCAGTGTAAATTTATTCCCCTTTGCTTTTCATAATTGACTTAATGACTTAAGGCATAATTTTTATTGATTTATGATCATGCAATTTTAAAGGATAATAGTTAAACATTAAAAATTATTTTGAAAAAATGCATCAATCCTTGAATACATTGACTTTTTTTAATCCCACTTACCAAACACCCCACTGAAATCCCTACTAAACTAATGCTAGTTTTTTTTATGAGCGACTGACATGAAAGGATACTCTGCTAGCACTCACTATGTATGACTGTAGGGTCACCGTACCAATGGAAATTACATAACCTCTCATTCATATATATCTAAGATCATTCTAGTGGTCGGAATTGTTTTTCTATAACCACATCTAGGAATCCACCTTCTATAGCTCAAACAGATTTTTTTAAATCAATTCTATCTATTTGAGATTCCGCAGCCATAATTATTTCCTTCTGGCCACACCACCTCCACCTTAGGCACGTCTCATCCTCCTTTCCTACCCTTATCCACATATTATATCCCATATTGGTTCCCTTCACTAACATGCGTCTTCGATCAGTATGATTTCCTATTTGTCCATCGTCGTCCAAGATGGACCCCCTCTGAGATCACCCGACGCGCGCTCATTGTTATCTTAAACACCAAGAAGCCCCCCGTCATTCCACCCTCAGATGGGTTGTAATGGAACCTATTACAAAATCCTTCATGGATTATTTTTTATGATTTTTAGTGGAATCATCAATTTTAAAGAATCTATATGAGGAGTTCATATACAGAATCATTTATGCTATAAATTCGGTATTTAGGATGTAAATTATTTTTTACATCACGAGTTTCATGGGAAAGGCATAGAACATCTAGGTATATAGGAATAATCTATAAACCTTGCAATAAAATTTTATATTATAATTTTACATCATAATATATTATTTTCTTGACTATAGAAGAATTATTTATCGAATAAATCAACTAATTAAGTTGTAAATACCTTAGGCCCCTTAATAATCCTGTGAATTCCCCCTTTTCCATAATTTCTTTAAACATTCTATTTTCTCCACTCTCTCATCTCACACACTAGCAGTTCTCCCAACCCCTTCATTGGGTGGTATCCCTTTGGTGTTAAACCTGTGATCTGAGCCTCCTATCCCATTTGGTGTTAAGATCCATCTTCATTTATCATTTTGGAGTCATCTAAGTGAGATCTTCAATATGCTTGTTTTTTTCCTTCATTTATCTGGAAGTGTGTTATCCATGTTATTTATCTACTATTTTATTTTTCTTGCTTCCCCTTCTTTATATGCATGATTATTTTATGTAAGAACCTAGGGTTTTGTATGATGTATGTATAACTTCATTTTTATTTTTAATGTTTAAATATTGCATATGTGAAATCCTTTTTAGGTCGTGGAGTTATCAAGGCTGTCTGGGGCTTGTTCGGATTTCTAAAAACATGTTTTGGGGTGAAATATGATTAGTACATGTTTATTTCAATCTATATAGGGAATGCATCATTGTTAGATAATAACATGTGAAGATGGATAATCGGGAGATATATGAAAGACTATTAGATAAAAGCATGAGAAATGGGATGTATGGTCTTGTGAGAAAGCATGTAATTTTGAGAGAGGTTTTTCCACGGTTTTCACACTATTTTCAAAACAATGTAAGGAAACCATGTGGTCTACCATGTCTTATAGCTAATCGTTCATGTTTTTTTCCTGGATTTTTTAAAATTATTTCTCAAACTATGAAAATCCCTTTATTTTTGGTAATTTTATAATTTTGAATTTAATTCACATTTAATTTAACCAAAGTATCTATTATACTCTCCCAATTAGAATACCTTAGTTTTGAGAGCTCTACCTTTATGGATATTCATGGTTACAATCTCAGTTGTCTTTTCTATCTCTGATTGAAGTGTAGAATATCTCGTTGGATCCACATTAGTGAGTACTCAATTGGATTTTAGTGGTTCTTCATTCCTTCGGATATTGGCTGAGATATTTTTTATGAGATAATATTCTAGAGTTTTAGATTCTTTGTTCATTATTTATCTTCTCCTTATCTAATTTGAATCATTATTTGATACATCATAATAAATCCACTACCGAGCTATGGTAGGTGGTCTATACATTCCCCATTGTATTGGGGCTTTATTGACCTAACTAATATGTTCTGTTAGCCGAACATTCTTATGAGACCCTAAAATTGAAACTATAAATTTTGTTAAATTAAATATGGACATTTATGGATTCTTTTGGGTTCCTTTCTATTTTTAGAGGTATTTTCCCCAACCAAATCCCCCCCAGAGGGTGTTCCATGCGAATTTCACATGCTTATTCCTTGTTGAACCACCCATGAGGTGTGATCTGACCTTTTATATTAAAGGGAATCTCATAATTTATTAAATGAATTTTATTTCATAACTTTGAGACGTATTACCTCTTTTAATTAGGTAATCTTATTATTCTTTTTTTATTAAATGACAAAAATTCAATTAGTTCAATGAGTGGAAATATAATGTGAAGTTTTTAAATAGAAATTTTGAACAATGTCTATGTATAGACATTGGATGCCTTTTAATTATGATAAATGAGTGGGTAAACTTAGGAGATGACTTCTAATTTTAATGGTTATATAAGTGGGTTGAATCTTATTGTATGAAATGATAAATGGAATGAAATGGAGATTGATTCATTAGATCCCTCAGACAGATCTCCTTGGATCTTGAACATAGTAGTGATATCAAAATATAGTGTATGCTTCATGGGTCATCATTTCATGGGATGTATTAGGCCCCTAACTACCTTGGTTCTGTATTTCATGGACTCTTGTAGGACATGTTCAGTAGACATGTTCCTAGAACTCTAACTTGTTCCCAACCAAGTTTCTATCTATATTCTTAATGGACTCAAAAAGGATTTCATATTATTCTATACCATTAATACATACCACCATGGTAAGAAACATTGAGTATGTTGAACTATCATGGAATATGTGGTATTATTGGTTGAAAGCTTCGTATGTGGTTTTTTGACACAACTGATTATATATAAAGTTCATGGTTGACATGACATTTGGAATAATTGAAAGTTCGTGTTAGTTATTTATGTATTTTTTATATTTTCTTTATTAGAAGTGAATGATTGTATTATGTGTAGAGCCATGATAGGCTATTTTAGATTTACATATTTAGTAGTATATATTACCTAGGAAATGCATATTTATTTAATAGTTACATGATTTTCTTAAACACTTACTAGTTTGATATATTGCACATCTTATAAATTGTATGTATATCTTGGTGGTCCCCTGTTATGATTGTACTAAACACCCTATTTGGATCATCGTTGGGTACCAAAACAACCTTTTTGGATGTATGTAGAGATAGGTAAAGCACCAACATTATAAGAGTTTATTTTTTCCATACTGAGGATCATGGGACCACAGGATCGAGCTGAGGATTATAATGCTTTTATATATAACACTTTTTATTTTTCTTGGTATTTTGATACATTTATTTTTGTATTTTTATGTACCTATTTTTTCCACATTGTAGATACATGTATCATTACTATTATATACAAGACACTTAGGGTTATATTATATATTTGTTTCTTATTTATCTATCACTATTATGCTTTTTATATATACTTATGGTACTTTTTAGTTATAGAGATTCTATTATATTACACACTAGCGATGAAGGAGTACTCTCTCCACTGACACACTTAGGCCCTCATTGTTATTTTGTATCCTATGTAGTTCGGGGAGATATGCTTGAGTCTATAAAGCCCACCAGTATAAAGGCACAATTGAGTGGTATATTGGTTCAGGATGATACAATGTTACATCAAATGATTTCATTTATGGATTTCATTACTGGTTAGAAAATATATATATGTATGGGATAGAATTGGTATTTTATAATGAGTTTTTCTTGGCAGTATCTACCCCTAATATAGGAAAATTTCAAATTTCCTCAATTGATTTTTTTTTAATTTTATTATTATAGTTTCTTGGGTTTCACCCTTGGGTGATTCACATGAATTTGGATAATTCCATTTGTAATGATTCTGGGTATTATTTTTTTCTACTAGATGGTATGAGGTTATTTTATCGCATGTATCACTATAGGCATGTCGGGATTCACATCTCATGCATATTTCATGCCATGTAGTTGAAATTATATGATACATACTGATTTGGTATTTCTTTCTTTAGTAATATTCAAATATTTTTTTCTCACGAAATCTTGTTTATATAACAGGCATGGTTGATTTATTTATCATGTTAGTCTGCTTGTTAATTATTTAGCATGCCTCACCTATATGTTGTGCTTCAGTTCCTTTTAAAAATTATTTTAACTACTTATAACAACATGCTTAGTTATGATTTAAATATATAATTGTTTTCAATTAAATAGGATACAACCTTCATTTTTATGGTGTATGGGTGACTTATGCTTGGGGAAAGGTAACTTTTCCACTTAAACCATCTCTTGAGCTTTTTATATGTCGAGATACTAATGTTAAAATTTAAAAGATTCTAAATTTAAAATGTAAATGTGATTTTTTTTCAGTTTAATGGGAGTTATTCTGAAATCTATAAAGTGTAGGTTTTTGTTTATAAATTAGAGATGGAAACCCATATACTTTAGATACTATTTAAGAGCATGATGTAACATGAAATGGTAATTAATGTTAACACTATTTAATTTTTGTTTGAAATGTGTTATCTTCCTTATTAATTCTTATACATTTATCACACAGACTTGGAGATCATTATATTTTCTTTAAAAAGGCATAATTTTCCCATGTAGGTTAGTTGGGGCATGTTTCAATTGAGACAACCAATTATGGGAGTTTGTAAACATAATAATTACACAACTGCTATTTGGTTTCTATCTAAATAACAATGGATAGTTTAAAAGGTTCCTTAAAGGTCTCTTTTTCATAATTAATTTGAATGGATTTTTTTGATAAACTGCCTAATTATTAATGATTTTCAATAAATGGTTATTTATTTAAAAAGGTATTTTTATTAGACTTTCTTTCTTTCCATTGATGAGTTCGTTAAATTTGGTAACATGTTCTTTTATTTTATAGTTGGTGCTTTATTTTTTATTTGAAGTCATTGAAATGTTTAATCATAATTGTGAATTAAATTGATGGCTTAAAAATGGAACATGAAGTTGTTTCCTTTTTTTAAAGACTCATATAAGGGTAGTTTAAATTTTCCCTTAAGTTTCCTTGTAAAAGAAACATGATATTTTTCTATAGGATTTTTTTATTTTTAGTATTTTATAAAGTGACTGGATTTTAATCCTAGTGAATTTTGTATGCAGGAATTCATTATGGGTCAACACTTTATGTTTTGTAAGGTGATATCTCGAGGCAGGTACCACCCTTATAGCATATGTTCCTTACTAAATTATATGATTTTCTAACGTTCGGTTTTGTTCTGGTGTGGTTATCCCTATTTGGACTCAGATATTATTAATGAATTTTTTTCTTATTTTGTGTTCATGGTATTTATGAAATTTGTTACACTCATGAGATTTAGGTAATTCTTTCTTTCTACAGAGCAGACACGCATATGGCATGGTAAACTGCTATGTAGAAATCATGACCCTCTTATTTTCTATAGTAATAGACAGCATGGTATTTCATAATCTAGGTTAACAGAAGTATGGGTCTTTCAAACACTCAGTTAAATATATAATTTGAACTAACTTATACTTGGATGCATAATTTCTGGCATAGGGTGGTCAGTCCAGGGATAGTATTGGGGATAGTTGTCCTGTTTCTTAATCCTTCAGGCAGAGTACATTCATATACATAGTACCAATTGAGTTGCAAAAGCTATAACATACTTTTTATGTTTGGTGAAATTCTACATCCTCAATATATTATGTATGTACTCAGGATATATATAGAGTAGAGTGACATGGCCCTTTAAAGAGTTATTCTCATCCTAATGCCTAGGATGACATCCAAGATAATCATATGTTATGACATGCCTGTTAGGATGGATTTGGTTTTCATGAAAAATGAATCAATTTTGTGAGTGTAATTGTAGGAGTGTCTCACATGTGTTTATGATGAAACTAATCTAGAGTGATTTTGAGAAGTTGTTCTGTCTCTTATTTCAATAGCTAGGACACTCTTAAGGTGGTGAGCATCGCATCGGTTCTAGTGTATGGGTTTGTGATTTCTCATAAGCATAACATTTATGTACATGGATGGGTTTTAAACCATTGAGAAACACTTTTAGTAATGGATATACTTCAGTGGGATGGCTATAATGATCATGGAAATCCTCTGCTGGTAAAGGTGTGTGATCGATTGATAATAGTTTATCAGTAGGTAAAGCAATGCTTCTCTCAATGGAAGTAGATCAGTAATGGTTTGACTAATCTTCTTAGAAATATTCAGTATCCTCTTCGTGTTAAATTATTTAGCGATGAGCATGTATCCAATATTTTTTTCATCCTTGATGCATGAAGAAAGAATTTATTTTACACAATGTTAATATTGTTATAGCTCTAAATATTTTTGGATTCTTTATTAATATTTCACACTGACGCATGTTTCCAACAAAGGAATGGTTAGTCTCGTGTGGTACATGGGTACTCAAGTAAGAATTCCTCAGATGTACACTTAGACATGAGCCATTTGATTTTTACTTGACTATAATGAGGATGAAACACTTGGTAATTCACTGTTTTGAAGTGGATGTGTTGTTTTGGTACCGACATATCACATGTAAACATGGAGTATGGACTACCTAGGTTTATTTCCCTAAAATTCAGTTAAATAAATATGAGGTTATCTTTGACTCGCTTCAAGATTATAGGTGATTTTTAAAAACAATTATGATTATATTGGTCTAGATCTTGGTTAACCCCTTGTTTGTGCAGATTCTTGACATTTTTAATTGTTTGGGTGATGGTTTGAATAAGGAACATCATCAAGAGTTGGGTATGGAAATAGGTTGATGTGTTCGTTGTGAATTCCATATTCCTTGGAAGGAGTTGTTGTGATTAAATTTTGAATATGCAATCAATCTTTTTTGATCATTTTGTGAATACTCATACGGTGTGACTCGACTTGTTATCCTTCATGTTTGATTTTTACAGTCATAAGAAACCAGTTTAAACACATCTCCTGGTTATGTTCGTGGTGGTAAAAATATCATCAGTTTCATTGCGGAAAGCAAGGGCAACCATTTTTCCTTTGGTTGATCTGGATTTGACAGTTCCTTTTCTGTGTGCCTTTGATATGACCTCAGATGTAGTCAAGATCTCCCATGTAATGAAGTCACACTGGGAGAATTGCTAGAACTCTTAGTGGTGTTTTTTGTAATAAAATATTGACTGTATAGGTACGTTATTTCATAATTATCCCATTTTTTATGAAACCCATAGTGGGAAGCACCATCAGCTTGATGTTTAAAGATACTATGCTGTGATCATGTCCCTAGTTAAATAAGCTCAATAGTATTGGTCGATAGGTATGAAAATAGGTCTTTCTACATTTTTTATTAGATATTCCACATGTTAATAGGTAATATCAGAATACCAGTAACTTGTTAGGATTTTGTTGTAGTCTCCCACTCCAAAGTAGAAATGGAATGATGTTTTGATATATTTAGTGACAGCTTTTCCAATGTCACGTTTGAGGGAATTATGTTTTTATGGTTTGTTGTTGAAATAATCACAATGATTTCATATTTCCTACCAATTCAGTAAAATAGTAATGTGGATGAAAACGGGAGATTCTATATCTGTGAGGTAGTATGACCTCACGGTGTCCTATGTGCTATTGTTTCAGATTGGAATTCCCATTTTACCTTTCATTTATAGAATATTTTATAGAGGGTATTAGGTACAATGGTTCTTTTATGCATAGCATACCTCCCTCTGACTAATGGTCATTCAGAGTGCACAGTCACTACAGAAAAACCGCCGTTTCGCGGCGGTTTTTTAGCGGCGGTTTTAGAAACCGCCGCTAAAAAAATCCGGGTGGCGTTTCGCGGCGGTTTAAAAACCGCCGCTAAAAAACCGCCGCGAAACGGCAATTTTTTTTTTAAATTTAATTTTTTCGGTGATTAGCGGCGGTTTTTTAAAAAACTGCCGCGAAATGAAATGAAAAAAATAAAAATAATAAAAAAACTAATATATTGTTATATAAATACATTTATATTGATATAAATATAATATATATATTATAAATATGTTTTAGATAAATATAAATAGACTACTACATTTAATATATAAGAAATTTAGTGAAAATGGCTTCAAAATATTTTTAAAAAATATTATTAATTAATAATTTTCTATTTATTATCGATTAAAAAACATTTAATAACAATTTGAAGGGTAAAAAAATTAAAAAAAGTTCCAAAACATGTTGAAAACAGAACTCAAACTTCAAACGGCCATAACTTTTGATCCGGGTGTCCGTTTGAGCTCTACCACATATCAAATCGAAGCCTGCGACGAGCTCTACGTCGCTGTGACTCCGGCTAGCCCAGTCAAGGGTTTTTCGACCCCAAAAAAGGCCTAGAAGGCCTCCAAAACTGAGTTTTTAGCCGGGGCACCCCGATTTTTCAAAATTCAAACAGGTATAACTTCCGATCCGGATGTCCGTTAGGCCTGTACCACATATCATATCGTAGATTGTTTCATTTTCTTCGATTTGACTGGTTGTGGCGTTGAAACAGGATTCTAGATTATATGTTATGGTTGTTTTAACATTATATGGCTTTTCAAATACACACACATATATGTATTTATTCGTAAATATATATGTGTCTGTGTGTGTGTGTGTGTGTATTGTGTGTATGTATAGATGTATTTATGTATTTAATCATAAACACACATAAAAAAATTTTATAAATGTATTTAAAACTAATCTTATAAATATATATTAATGGTTGCTCTATTTATTACTATTTATTTGGGTTTCTATGACTTCTTATCTTTATCAATGGTTTTTTGGGGTTATTATGATGATTATGTTAAATTCTTAAGAGGTTTTCCAGAGTTTTCAGGAGTTGTCATGAGTTTTCATGCGTTCTCATGCTTTCTAATACTTCTTCATGCTTCTCTATCTATTTTCATGTGTTTTCATGATTTTTTATCCCTTATCACGCCTTTTCATACTTTTTCATGTGTTTCAGATACTATATATCATATATTACTTATTATTTATTATATATTATATATTATATATTATATATTATATATTATATATTATTTATTATTTATTGTTTATTATTTATTATTTATTATTATTTTTTCTTTATTATTTATTATTTATGATTTATTATTATTTATTATTTATTATTTATGATTTATGATTTATGATTTATTATTTATTATTTATCATATATCATTTATTATTTATAATTTATAATTTATTATTTATTATTTATTATTTATTGTTTAAAATTAATTATTTATCATTAATTATTTAAAATTAAATATTTATTATTTATTATTATTATTTATTTATAATTTATAATGTATTATTTATTATTTATTATTTATTATTTATTATTATTTATTATTATATATTATATATTATTTATTATTTATTATTTATTATTTATTGTTTATTATTTATTATTTATTATTTATTATTTATTATTTATTATTTATTATTTATTTATTATTTATTATTTATTATTTATTATTTATGATTTATGATTTATGATTTATTATTTATTATTTATTATTTATTATTTATTATTTATTATTTATTATTTATTAGTTATTATCTATTATTATTTATTATTTATTTATATTTTATGATTTATGATTTATTATTATTTATTATTATTTATTTATTATTTATTATTTATTATTTATTATTTATTATTTATTATTTATTATTTATTATTTATTATTTATTATTTATTATTTATTATTTATTATCTATTATTATTTATTATTTATTTATATTTTACGATTTATTATTTATTATTATTAATTTATTATTTATTATTTATTATTTATTATTTATCATTAATTATTTAAAATTAAAAATTAAAAATTAAAAATTTATTATTTTTTATTATTTTTTATTTATAATTTATAATTTATTATTTATTATTTATTATTATTTATTATTATTTATTATTTATTATTATTTATTTATTATTTATTATTATTTATTTATTATTTATTATTTATTATTTATTTATTATTTACGATTTATTATTTATTATTATTTATTTATTATTTATTATTTATTATTTATTATTTATTATTTATTATTTATTATTTATTATTTATTATTTATTATTTATTATTTATTATTTATTATTTATTATTTATTATTTATTATTTATTATCTATTATTATTTATTATTTATTTATATTTTACGATTTATTATTTACTATTATTTATTTATTATTTATTATTTATTATTAATTATTTATTATTTATTATTTATTATCTATTATTATTTATTATTTATTTATATTTTACGATTTATTATTTATTATTATTTATTTATTATTATTTATTTATTATTTATTATTAATTATTAATTATTTATTATTAATTATTAATTATTTATTATTATTTATTATTTATTTATTATTTATTATGTATTATTTATTATTATTTATTATTTATTTATATTTTACGATTTATTATTTATTATTTTTTATTTTTTATTTTTTATTTTTTATTTATTATTTATTATTTATTATTTATTATTTATTATTTATTATTAATTATTTATTATTTATTATTTACCATTTATTATTTATTATTATTTATTTATTATTTATTATTTATTATTTATTATTTATTATTTATTATTTATTATTTATTATTTATTATTTACGATTTATTATTTATTATTATTTATTTATTATTTATTATTTATTATGTATTATTTATTATTTATTATTTATTATTTATTATTTATTATTTATTATTTATTATTTATTATTTATTATTTATTTATTATTATTTATTATTATTTATTATTTATTATCTATTATCTATTAGTTATGTATTATTTGTTTTTTCAATTAATATATATAAGTATATTAAATTCTGTTTATTAACCACATGGCGGGCTTGCTGGAGTGGTAAAGTCTTTGAATAATAAGCAAGAGGTCAGAGGTTCAAATCTCACCAGACGCAGATTTTATTTATATTGCATGGGCATGTGCATGGGCAGCTGCCATGCAGGCAGCTGCATGGGCATGTGCATGCATGCATGGATAAAGTAATACGAAATTAAATAAAATAAAAGTGAATTAGATAAAATAAAAAGGAAATAAATAAAAAACGCAATAAATAAATAAAAAATGAAATAAATAAATAGAAAACGAAATAAATAAATGATAAACGGAATAAATAAATGATAAACGGAATAAATAAATAAATAAATAAATAAATAAATAAATAAATAAATGAAATAATAAACGAAATAAATAAATAATAAACGAAATAAATAAATAATAAACGAAATAAATAAATAATAAACGAAATAAATAAACGAAATAAATAAACGAAATAAATAAACGAAATAAATAAACGAAATAAATAAACGAAATAAATAAATAATAAACGAAATAAATAATAAACGAAATAAATAAATAATAAACGAAATAAAGAAATAATAAACGAAATAAAGAAATAATAATAATAAAATAAACAAATAATAAAAAATTCAAAAAAAATCAACAAAAATCAAAAAAATTCAAAAAAAAAATCAAAAAAAAATCAAAAAAAAATTAAAATAGCGGCGGTTTAAACCGCCGCTAAAAAACCGCCGCGAAACGTTCCGACGGTTTTGAAAACCACCGCGAATAGTTTCCCGACGCCACATTTAGCGGCGGTTTTTGGAAACCGCCGCCAATCCATTTAGCGGCGGTTTAAACCGCCGCGAAACCCAAAAAAAACCGCCTCTAAATGCTTATTTTGACGTAGTGAGTTCTGGTTTTTGAGGACATGTTGCGAGCATGAATATTGGATTCTTAGGGCTCCTGGAAGAGGCATATACCCCAGGATAAAATTACATAAAAAAACATTCATTCTACTTTTTATATTGGGTTACTAACAATAAATATTATGGTAGACCATGTTAATCACCCTTGATTGGTTATTAGAAGGAGAGTGATATATAATTGGTCTTTATCTTTTCTGGGAGACCACGTATTAGGTCTAATTGATTTATAGGATGATGAATACATCACATTCTTGAAAAAAATTACACTGAATACCACAAAATACCTATAGAGTTTTAGGCTAGGGATTGGAATTTTTTTGGACCACCAAGGCTAGCCCACAAGAAGATTAAGAGATAGGGAAATCATTCATTGTGATATGATAGGTTATTTGAGACACTAGATAGATTTAGTCTGATGGCCTATTTGTTCCAATTACTTCAGATGTATTTTTCCATTCATGAAGTCTTCCATATATCTTAGTTATGATTCTATCACTCAGACTCATCACATTCTCTACATCCCAAAGAGGTGGAGTTAATGGTTGATGCATCCTTTGTGGAGAATCTTATTCGAATCATTGACAAGAGATTCAAGGTTATTTGAGGTCAGATAGTTCTTCTAGAACAAGTGTTATGGTAGTACATTCAATTATAGAACGATACATGGAGTGGGAGGCCTATGTACATGCACAGTGGACATAGATGTTCTCAAATGAATCTTGACCGACCATCCAGAGGTCTCTTTCAAGAAAAATTCATTTAAGGGGTAACATTATAAGAGCTCAAACTTTTTTATTAGGTAAAACATGCTTATATTTAATTTCTGATGATGAAATATGGAATATGTGAAGGATCTTTGTATTCATGGATGTATCAGGTGTTTTTAGGCCTATTTGGAACCCGGAACCCGTGTTTTGGGGTGAAATAATCCTAGTTCATTGTTAGTTCAAACTGTGTTGGGCATGCCACAAGGTCAGATACAAGCATGAGATTCTAGACAGTAGGGTGGCACATGCAACATGATTATACCAAATCAGGAACAATGTGACGCACATCCATGTGATAATGTATGCGGTTTTGAAAATGTATTTTCTCATAGTTTATGCACAGTTAGTCAAACAATGTGAGGTCACCATGCGGGTTCCCTTCTCCTATAGCCAACCATGCATGAATAGAATTTTTTCTTCAAAATATGAACTCTAATAAAGAAAACTCTTTATTTTTGGTAATTTAATAAATTTTAATTTATTTAATATATAATTTAAACTAATATTCTTTTTTATTGTCCCACAACGAATCCCACAGGTTTGAGAGTTCACCTTTAGTGGATATTCTTTTTTTTTATCAGGGTTCTCCATTCAATATTCAATTCAAGCACATAACATTTCATTATATCAACATAGTTGACTACCCAATTCCTTTTTATCCATTGTTCATTCTAATATATACCTTCTTCACTATTTGGTGCAAGATAATATACACTAATTTTAGTTTCATTGTTTTTTCTTATATTTTTCCTAATTTGAGTTCAATCAGGTTTTGATACAATAAGATCACTTTACAACCATGTTACGGGATGTGGTATTTACATATACAATTGGTTTTGGTGATTTATAAGCCTCGTTGTCATTGTTCCACTATTTGTAATTTTTAGTAGGACCCCAATATTAAAATAAAAAAAATAAATTAATGAGAATTGGAGTAGTTAGGAATATCCTTTAGTTCATTTCGGATGTATTGGTGATTGTTTCCCCACCTCCACCAATGGGGTGTTCTTGGTGGATTGAACATACTTATTTCCAATTGATATACCCAAGGTGTGTGATTATAGCATCTATGGTTAGATTAATCCTATAGTTCAAT
The DNA here is from genome assembly GCA_963277665.1 of Viscum album. Classification (NCBI taxonomy): domain Eukaryota; kingdom Viridiplantae; phylum Streptophyta; class Magnoliopsida; order Santalales; family Viscaceae; genus Viscum; species Viscum album. The sequence goes on from OY728156.1 coordinate 1,029,460,559, forward strand.
ATATATTACATAATTTCATGACTAAGAGATGTACTTCCTCCTTGCCTAAGGTTATAATGTCATTCCATGCTTGTTTTGATTAAATTATTTACATTAAATTGGTAGAATGTGTGGGTAAAATCATGTGATATTTATAAATGTGAATTGAGAACAATGAGTGGGTATACTCATTGATGCATTTGAATTTTAATTAGGATACATGATAGGGTATACTCATGAGATGAATTTTAGTTGAAATGCTTATATGAGTGGGTATACTCATTTTTTGACACTTTAGGTTATATGGAAATTCCACAAATGAAGTGAAATGTTTTTAAGAATGGATCATCCGTGTTAGTTTTTTCTTGTATTGTTTATAGTATCCTTGTTAAGAGATCTTGATCATATTTCTATAAGAAGCATTAAAGGGCTATTTCAATGATAATTTTTTATTAGTTGATATTCCATGGGCACTATACCCCTCTTTAATTCTTACCTACTTTACTTACACACCCCTTATTTTGTTATGATTCAAAACACAGAAATTATATAGATCATTGGGTGGTTACCTAGTGGGATTGTTTCACACATCCTATCTGGTCCATTGTTGGGTACCCAAATAGACATTTTTGATGCTGGTATAGATAAGGAGTATATCACAAAGTTCAAGAGTTGATTTTGTGTCATGCATAAATGCATGGGAGTATATAATCCAGCTAAGAATCATGATATTAATTAGAGATGGAATTTTTCTTATTTTATTCATTTTGATAATTTTTTCCCTTGTACATATATGTACCTAATTTGGACACTTCGTAGATACCAGTATCATCATAATTATATATGATACACTTTGAGCATCATTATATATTTTTATCTTTTTTTTCATTGAATTTTATACTTAATAAATATTCTTCTGCTAATTTTTAGTTATTGCGATTACATGTGTTACACTATGGTGATGAAATAATAGTCGCATCATTGACACACCTCGACCCTCATTAATATTCAAGAACCACTATATTTTTTGGATATGCACCTGAGGCCATGTATCCAACTGGGTCAGTGGCACTATTGTGTGGCATTCAGTTCTGAGACATTAAAAATACCCTTTATTTTAGGGTTTTTATCTAATTCATTGATTTCTAAAATTGTAGCTGGTATTAGAGGATAATAAAAGATGAGGAGTCTAACACCAATATATGGTAGTTTCTTTATTTGATTTCCCATAATTTTGTGATTGTTATAGCTAGTGTTATAGAGTCGCATGGTCAACTACTTATATTATGATACTAAAATGGAAAATATGTTGCATTTAATTGTTTAAAAATGATTTTGAAGTTACATATACCATTATACTTGGTTTTGGATCACTTAACTCAATCCAAACCACCCGCTTGTAGGGAATTCATCTGAATTCTTATAATTATCCCCCCTGCATATGTTGAGATTACCACCCATGAGTAAAATTTGTGACTAAATAAAAAGGAAATATTAATGGTTTAATACATATTGTAGAAGATTTTCAATTATAACATAAATATATCACCAATAATATTAACGTGTAATTATGAATTGAGGTGGATGACCTCATGGATTTATGATTTTATGTTCATAGATGGTTATGTGTCATGGACACTAATATGGCCCTTCTTTTTATCACTTGTGTATAAATTGATAAATAAATTTATTATGATGAAATAATTGATAAAAATACATGAAAAATAGAATAGAAATTTTGAACCTTTTATAAACTAGTTTACAACGGTTACATTGGTATCATATCGACATTACGTTTCGGTACTGACATCATTGTGTAGAACCAATAACATAATAGATTAAATTATATGTATTATTACATTGGACTGGATTGCTTGGACCTCCATGAATTTACACATTGGGATCCTCCAAAGTCAATATCATGTTTTTTAGATATGAGTTTCCTGGACTCCAACCATATTTCTTATTCAATTTCCTTGAGTCATATCCCATATATTTCTATATAATATAGAGTGTTTTAGATAGGCCCCATGAAATCGAATTGGACATCATGGTTAATGGCCCTAGGGACCTTCCATTACAAGTCAAGTACATGATATATCTAGTGTATTTTGTTGTTAATGATTTATTGGTATATAAAATTCTTAATTTTATTGACATCAAGTCACACAAGTTAATTATGTATTGGTCTGTTTACATTATAATTTACAACTATATTCCTATTATACTTTCACATTGTTTCTTCTTATATGTAGAGGCTATATTTGTTGTATAAATTGTTTTTGGTAGCCTACAAAGTATATATCATAACTTGTTTAGGAATTCATTAGGAAATTAGGATGACTTTATCGGTGAAGGGAGGGTCAAGGGAAAGAAACCTATAATGGAAGCTTTATTTACTATACTTGGATGGAGTACATGACCAAGCATATTCTCATGATACTTTTAGAGCTATCTTTTTTGTACTTTTTTAATTTTAAATATAATATTGTAAATGTTTGAAGCGTTGTCCCATGTACACCACTTTTTTATATATTACATTCACGAAATCCATTAGTATATGATATTGGGTATAATAATAGTTTTGGATTTTTTTCAGTTATTTATTATTTAGAAGATTATTATTATTTTTGATGTGATTCTTCCACATTTTATCGTATTTAATATTCATAAATATTATTTAATTATGTTCCCCACTCTCTCATTATGTTATAGTAACACCACCATACCATCATGGGCCACTGATACTATTCAATATCCTTTGGAATATTTGGAGGCACACATAAGGATAGGTGTATTTAATGTTTGATAACATGATATTGAATAAGACCCAAGAATCTAAAAGAATTAACATTGTTTATTTTCCTTTTATCGTACTATTTTGGGATTGTTATATAGGAGACTTAGAATGTTTAAAAATTAGGTAATGATTCTTTTCATTGGAGTAGATAATGCCTATATGGGGAAATTCGCATTATCTGGGTGTAACTTCATATTCATTTTTTACCTATTATATTTTTCCGAGTTTCACTATTGGATGATGTACATTATTTATGGTGATATTATTATTACTATGGATTTTATTTTTCCCTTGGATGGTATGGTATGGATGTTCATCAACATTTATCATTCTCGAAACATGTTGCTTCCCATGAAATGCATATTTCATGCCATATTAACATTACATCATGAATTTCCTATTGCGTTTTATATTTACATAGTTTTTATGTTAAAATTTTGCTAACAATTATTTACGGAAAGGATAAATAATTGTGATATTAACAGGTCTAAATCAACCTAAATAGATTTTCATTGTATAGCTTGATCATGGAACCATAATTTTAAGATTATGTTATATTTATTCCTCATGAAATTGTTCACATGGGATGAAACATTAGTGGTTTCAATTAAATGGATGAAAATTTCAATTTGAAGAGATTGTGTGCCTCTATAAATTTGGAATTTTTATACATATAATTGAACCTTTTTAAAATAATAGATTCTATTACATGAACATATAATTGTAACATATAAAACAAAATAATTTCTAACTTTTGAATGGTAAATCCTCTAACTGGTACATGATTTATATGTATATCTATAACATTGAGTTGAACATAATAAAATATAATAATAGTTCTTATATGGGTACTCCAAAAAAACATAAAGGGGGGGGGGTTCCCCAATAACCAGAAATTGTAACTCCATATATGGAACCCCCTATGTAAAAAATAAATCATTACATTGACCCGACTTTAGTAGGTGTAAGAAGGGAGTCTCACTTGTGACTTTCTGGATATTTCATATCACTCAGGCGTGGTTTTAGAATCTAGAAGAGTGGAGTGAATTGTGCATAGTAAGGCTTATACCCATTATATTTGTTTAAATATGAACATTTTAGTATCAAATACCATTTGATGAATGGTTTTTTCATTTTATATATATACCCCAATTACATTAGTGAGTCATTATTTGGAAGGGTGGAAATGAAAATCCTCAAGATGTGGTGGGACCCTATCCACCATTATTATCACTAGTTGTGAAAATTTTGGAAACTATATTTATACTTGATTTGGGAATTAATGTATAGTTTAGTAAGGTTTCTGCTGAAGCATGTAAACAATTTATGGAGCTTTGTGACCTTCCTTGACAATGGAAATGTTAATGAGTGGGTTTTAGCCGCAACATCCACCTACGATTCCAAGGGATTATAACCCTCAGAAAGATGATTCCTGGATAGAGTATAGGTCATATATATTCAATAATATTGATATTCCTTCAAAGAGTGGTTCAATATTATATGATATATTCTCATAGGGTCATCCATGGGATGGAGGGATGTTTTTCCTAGTCTGTAAATTGACAGATCATATGATATTGTGGTTTCTAGAAACACTTTTTTTATTATTTATTTCCTAATATGTTATGGGACGATAGATCTAGATATTTTATACCCCATGAGGTATTAACTCTATAGGTTTTGTAGTATTCATCTTTTTTCATGGAATTTTAATATTTCCTTCCTTATCTCCTTAGTGAGGAGTTTTTACGAGTAAGACGTTTTGATGATGGACTTGTATAAAATATTTAGACCAAAGTGAATGTGTTTAATTTGAAAACATTCATTAATTAACTACTAAATGAGGATAATATTCATTGACTATTTTATAAAATTCATGTATTTCAATTTCCATATACACCATTTTATTTCATTATATTTTTTTAACCTCATTTCACATCATGGTGCAATTCATGTTTATTTTGTTTAAATTTTGTCCTAATTAATCATCATATTGGGAAATATATTGGTTTCAAAAATGAATTTTATAATTTAGGATTTTATTGATGAGTTGTTTTTTAAAAAATTGTCTTTTATGATCAATTGTATATATATATTGGAAAGTAGAAATTTTTTTATGGATGCAAAAATTATTGTACAATGAACAATGAGACTTTGACTTATCAAATAATAGTGGACTCTAAATTTAAAACCCATTGAAGGTCATATATTGACTATAAATAGATAAATTTATGCTGAACATTTAGGTTAATTGTGACTAGAAAAAAATCATAGGTTTTCTTGGTGATCAAGGAATCCCATGTTTAAGATTAAATAATGATCCATATTTCAATGCCCAAAGCTAAAAACCACAATTTGAATCATAACATCTCAATAAAATATGTGAATGCACTAAAATATCTACCAGACATAGAAAACATATCTCAGAAAATATTTCTCTCAAAATTAATCCCAAATTAGTCTATCCTTAATGTCAAAGTTGCATGTCAACATAATGGAAGAATCTTAATCCACATTTTCTAGTGAACATTGAAATATCTACATTCCCTTTTTTGTCACCATCATTTTTACTATCCTAAATAATTCAGATGATATTAGAGGATGTTTGATCAACAGTAGAACCCATATATTCATATTTAGTGTGTTTTGGTGTTGTAATTAGGGAGAGTATTAATACATTATATGGTAATTATACTCTTTCATTACATAGTCGCATGTTTTTTTCATTTATATTGTTTGGATAACCGTAATTTCTTAAAAAAACTTCTCCTACTTATTCAAATTCTCTATAATTTTTATTATTACATAGATACCATTGAATAATGGTGTGAATTTATTATCCTCAAATTTTTTAAAATTCTTCACAAAATAGTGGATCATTCATTATTTATATTTTTTACTCCTACCATTTAACCATTACAATTCGAATTCCACCTTATATTACGATATTTACGTTAAAAGAAGGATATAACATTTTTTTAATTATTGAATGATTTTATTGTGGTTACATTGGGTTTTTATTTGATTTATTAATTTCTGAAATTAATTCAATGGTTTGATAGTTTAATTCTTTGACATATTTTCTTCTACATTGTCGGTGACATCATGGTCTAAATAATTTTAGTGTTAGTATGATCCAATTACATAGAGTTGTCATAAATGTGTTCCTTTACCTGAATTTATTATTATCCTTGTTTTTGTGTATGGATTAAATTAGTGAGTGATGTTGGGTACATACCTCATTGATTGGGAACAACATGAATTGGTGAACTCAAATTTCATTGTAAAATAAATACATCCATTATTCCCGAAAAACAACCTAGGATCAACCCAAAATCATTAATTAGTTTATATAAAGTCATTGTTAGTTTTTTGTTACTACGGTAAATCAATAGTTCTTCAATTATAGTCTACCATAATGTTGGACTCATCATAGAAAATCCTCCGAACCAATCATAGAGTCTCAATGTTACATCTTAAGTCCCCAGGCATTCAATCCCTACATGTGTTTTAAGTGTCCAAAATCCCAATGATGCAGTTTAAGGGACCCAAGAACTCAAAAATACACCAAAAAACCAATGGAAGTATATTTTTAATTTTTGAAGAAATATATAGAAATGTTAATATAAAAAATTCACATCAAACAACCATTATAGTTGAAAAACAATCTCCGGAACAAAAACAGGAATTAAAATCATAATCAATGAATGACAAATTATTTAAAATTAAAAATCATTTTTTGATAATATTATTATCTTATTCATGATTAAATAAATTTATTTCCCATTTATATTAAATAAATTCATTATGAAGGAACAAAAAAATCTCATTGACATATTAATTTTTTTCATTCATTTCACCACACCCGAACATAGAATAAAAATATACCTATTGTTTAAATAAAAAAGAAAAATTAGAATGTGGAATAAGTGGGTGGGAGGAGTGAAAACATTGATATACAGAAAAATGTCACCTGGTATCTTGAAGAAGAATTTTGTGTGGAAACTAATTGATCCATCGACATTGATGTCACTTGCATATTCCTCATTAATGATGGAATTTATTATTTCAATTATTGGGTGAAATTTTATTTTCCTGAAATTGAAACAACCTTATCATCCCCTAGATCTTATAAATCAATATAATTCTAGAACCATGAAATCCCCAAGGGGTTATCTTAACCATAACACAATAAAAAATAAAAATAAAACCATTAAACAAAACAATTTTTGTTTCCTCCCCCAAAATAGTTTAGTTTAAATCCGTTATCACGACATGGACTCTTCAACATATAAAAAACATTAATTTTATATTATAAGGAATAAATTTTTCACCACGTAAATTTGATTTACATTGAGTATCTAATGGTATTTTCATGATGGTTTTGAAATTGATTCCTAAAAAATAGTATAGGTCCCAGTGAATCAGATAACCCCCTTAAAATTAAATAGAGTCATTACAATTTTTTCATAATACTGCATAATAAATCAATGGTAATTTTATTAACATTTGATTTGATAGAATATAAAATGAAAATATAATTTCTTCGATTATCCACTATGACATAAGACGAGATAGGGGATATATGGTTCTTGAATATGTGCTCGGTTTGGGTAGCACATTAAGAAAAAAATCATAAATTTAAATAAAACTCAATTTCAGTTTCAAAATATATAAATTTAATTATTTAATTTAGAAGACATGATTCGTCAACCAAATTTGACACTTCAATGTCAAGAATGGTTATAGACATGAAATTTGTGACTTTTTCTAATGGTTTATTTATTAGTGTTTCGAAAAAAATAATCAATGGGGATATATTCTGGAAACTCAATCTATGGTGTTAATATTTCCTCCATTGAATCCAAAAAATAAATGTCCTCCTAATTCAAACACTCATTAATAGTCACCTCATGTTTCTCTGGTTGACTATCAACATTTTCAATCCAATTCAACTGATTTTCCATCAATTATTGTATGGATTCTAATGTCGGGTTTTCAGCATTTTATTCTAATTTTTAAGATTTCTATTATTTTATAATCTTTAAATTTGGTATTCTATTGTTTTAGACAGTATTTTAAATAGTAATAATATAGAGTTATTCATAATAATATTTTCTTTAAAAATATTCTTCCATCAATGATGAGAATGAGTCATCATAGGTGAGAATTGGTTTCATATCCATTCTAATAGCTTTAGTTCTAATCTAAATAATTTAACCTAAAAAGTCATTCTCTCCATTTATTGACATTTTTTCTCCAGTAATGGTAGTGGATAAGGCTATAAAATTGTTTTATTAAAATGGCATATTCTAGATGGATAATAATATTTTTTTAATTTAACTGGAGTAGGTTCATATTGGAATTTTTATGACTGAACATCATTATATATTGGGTTGTTTTGTAAAACATAAGAGTTCAAACATTTTAGTTGATTAGGTTATTGATTTTACCAACAATAGATTCGATAATGGTAATTTTAAATCACCCATTTTGTGGGGTATTAAACATAGTGTTTGGATCCCCATGTTTATTATTACTCTAAATGGTCATACAGAAGAGAAACATTGGGGTATTAGGATAGATAAGCGGACTGAGAATAAGATTTGAGTTTATATGATAACATACATAATTCAATGAAAATAGTTACAATCAATGATATAATAAACCATGCCCTCATCATGGAGTATAACCTTATGTAATATGAGGGTGTGGGATAGGTCAATGTAGTACCTCGAAATAGTAGTAGATCATCATGTGGAAGGAAGATTCATTTTGAGTTTTCCCAATGATGATGAAATAGATAGAGTCTGTGTTCAGATAGTCAATTTATATTTCATCAGTGAGGTAATTGAGGTCATTTGTGGACCCAATGTAATAGATCCCCTATTAAGTTTATAGATATTAGAAGAATAAGGAAATATATGATGTTTTTCTGAAAATTTCAATCTATGTACAGTGGAAGAGGACCCACACTAACTCCACCTTCAAGAGAGGGATCAGTAACTCTACTATTATTGGGAGGATAGTGTACAATCATCCATTTATGATGAGGAGGTGGAAGAGGCTATGGAATTTAGACTTTGTACCTACAACTCTAGTTGAGTATACCTAATCAAGGTAGTTTGGCTATATCATAGGGATACAAACCAAGCAAGGTATATGAATTGTACCCAGTAACCAGGGATTATTGTGTCGTTCCTTCTATAGTTTTAGGTATAGTTAAAGCCAACTTTACTATAGTGTACATTTTATTTGACACATGTTCTTCCCACTCCAAATTATTGATAGATGTTATGGAGATTTTAGGGTTTGATATATATTATTTGTATAGGGTGATGAAAAATTATACCCCACTAGGAATAATATCATAAAGTGTATGGCAGTGCAAGGAATTACACTAATGTTAGGAAAATATTATTTTTTTATGGAAACTCCCCATCATTGAGATGATGTGTTTTAACATTTATCTGGATATGGAATTGTTGGTTAATTACCACGAATAAATTTATTTTTAGCATCAGAGGGTGTCATATATATCACCCAAGTGTTATAATTATACCAATAAAGGTGAATAGGATGTCTAGAAAATAAGATAACGAATTAAAAAATTTGGGCTAGGTTGAGTGATAGTCCATACTACCAGTCTATTTTTTAGATAATCAATGAATACATTGAATAGATTTCCCTCTAGTAGTATAACATGTTACAGATATTTTCCCAAGTGATTTTTTGAAACCTCATGACGGAGAGTTGGAGTTTACTATTGACCTTGTGTTAGGACCATCACTAGTATTCACTCCCTTCTACATGATTTATACTCATGAGTTATAGGATATAAATATACATCTTGCGGAATTTGTTGATAAGTATTTTATATGAACCATTACATCACCTTGGGGTTCAACCATTTTTTTCTCCAGGAAGGAAAATAATAAAATTATGTTGTGTGATGATTTCAATAAATTGAATCAATTTACATGTTAGAAGATGTATCCTTTTCCACATATATATGATCTCTTTGTCCTTCTATGAGGATTGTATGTTCTATAAAAGATGAATGTGAGGTCAGGATATCATCAAGTGTGTATTGGACCTTTAGATATAACATTAAAATAATTATTGGTTAGATATGAATTTTAAACGAATCTATTCATGTTGTTCTGACAGTCGAATTCATAGGATGTTTTAATGGATCAGATGAATCTGGTCATCCACTTATATTTTGATTCATTTATGGTAGTCTTCATAGATGACATATTGATGTATTCATACACTTGAAAGGAACATACCTAAAATCATGATATCATATATAATACATTGATATATCACCTTCTAAATTCAAAGTTCACAAAATAACACTTTTGGATCGATAAGGTTACTTATTAGTCCAAATAATCCTAGAGAAAAAAGTATCAATTTACCTAGAGAAGGTGAGGTCCTCGGTTCCCTCGGAGAAGCCCATGAATTTCAATCAGATACAGACTTTATTTGGGATTTTTGTATATTTAATATGATTTATAAAGGATATACCACATTATGAAGTGTCATTCATAGATTGAACAACAAATTTTTCATGTTTACATTGTCTAAATCATGCGATTAGTCCATTCATGAGTTAAAAGGATATATAAAATTTTCACTGATCATGATCGTACTTGAGACAAATAGAGGCTATATGTTATAAATGATCCATCAAGAGTCATGGTAAGGGATTTTTTATATGGGGATCAATCCATGGTGTACATGTCATCATCATTTATGAAATCTTGAGAAGAATTACTCGACTCATTATCTTAAGCTTTTTGTTGGGGCTTATTCATTGAATTTTTGGAGGAACTAGTTTTTGGGAGAATTATATGTGGTGTATACATACTAGAAAACCTAAAATTAATATTCATGTAGCAAGAATTGAATCATATACAATGAAAATTGGTAGAATACTTCAATAATTTCATTTTAATCATTCCAATATCCATATGAAGGGAAAAATGGTGGATGATGCTCTAAAACAGATGACTTAGACACATGTCGGTTTGGAAGCCAGTAGTGAGTGGAAGTTGAGGAAAATTTTTATGACATGAATTGTGTATTCCATTCCCTTTAATAGTATCCATAACTCATGTCATTGTTATTAACCTCTTCACTTGTCCATTGGGAGAATATGAGGCAACATTCAGATCCATATAGCTTGGTCCTAATAGAAAGAGTTACAAGTGAGGACCCATCGCCTAGTTGAGCCATTGATGGTGATGAGATATTTCACATTCATGGAAATGTATAGATTCCTTCATATGTCCATGAAACGATTATTTGAGATTCAAATGGTTCTTCCTAGGGGTTACATTCTAGTCTTACCTAGATTAACATTGGATTGTTCCCCCATTTTTTTCATTCTATAACGAATAAGATAACTGGTTTTGTAACTCATGGTTCCACTTATTTGCAATTGAAGGTTGAACACCAATGACCAGTTCTTATATTATATCAATTACTCATTACCTAGTGTAAATAGGATTTTGAAACTATTTATTTTCTTCCAGGTTTACTGAGACACCCTCATGTTCGTGACATAGTATTGGTGATCATAGATAGGTTAAAAAATGTATCTCACTTATTTCTTATTACGGAGTCCTTTTCAATGAATAATATTGGAATTATTTATGTTAGGAAGATCATACAAATTATCATAATTCCAAATATGAACCTATATAATTGATATTCTTATTATAAATTTCATTTTCTTTAGTGGTTATAGAAAGAATTTGGATCACAAGTGCTTATTAGTTCTATATATCTTCGTCATACTGATAACCAGCAATATCATGTGATACATGTGATAATGGGAATTCTCCATGTATGTTTCCATGGTTTTGGAGGTCATTGGGAGAAACACATATATATTTCATGTTTTCATTTAATAAAAACCCTTATGTGACTATAAATACATCCCCCTATGAGGTATTATATGTAGGTGATGATATTCACCCCTATTCAATTTAGAAAAAGTTGGGTAGTGATAATACGATATAATATCTTTAAGAGTCTTCAGTGTAGGTATAGATTATTAAGAATAATATATCTATAGGTCAGTATAAAAAGAGTTCATATATTGATGACCACATATGACATCTAGAGTTTGGGGTTATGCATTGTGGATTCATTATTGTTTCAACTAGATTTAGTAAAAAAAAATTAGTAAACATGAGATTATCATACCTAGGTTTTTTATGCCTTTCAATATTATAGATAGTGTCTAGACAATATCATATCAAATATAGCTACCTTAGAGGGACAGATCCATGGCTGATGTCTTCCAGGTTTCATAGCTTCACCATTGTTATTTATATTTTTCATTGGTTTTTTATCCTAATGCAGTTGACTTAGCTATTGACTCATCTTTTTAAGAGTATCTAGTGTGTTGTTTTTATCATAGAACAGTGGCTCTCAGAGGTAGTCTTATTCATTTAGTTTGGGTGTTCTAGTATAAAGAACACATACAACATGAGACTGAGGAGCAACATGCTCAAATACATTCTTGGTGGATGGGATTATTACTAGATGATTATCAATCACCATCTTAAGGGGAACACTATGATGAAATTAATTAAGGATGGGATCTATAGAATCATGACTATTTAGAGAGGTATGTTTCATTTTATATTATTTTGAACCTTTTTTGGTTTTGGATGAATTTTTTTGGACCATATTAAAGGATTCATTATGGACTTTTGAAGTTTTTTTTTTATGAATCAGTAAATGAAATAAAGATGAAGGTGGAGTTTGTGTATACATAGATTTATGTCATGGATTGGGTATTTACATTGTAAAGTATATTTTTACAGGGTGAGATTGATGAAAAAGAACCTATATGTCTTATATAACATATTTACACCATAATATTGGATGTTATGAAGTAAATTATAACTTTATATCATAGTCCTTGTTTATAAAAACCATAAAATATCGATTGACGGTGTAATTCAATTATTTATGATGTAAATAACCTATGCCCCTAAATTAAAGAGAGTGTTTCCCTTTTTCCTATTTTCCTTTATCCTTTTTTCATCTCCTTATCTTCTCACACACTAGAAGAAGCCCTCGATTCATTGATATCTCTCCCTTAGATATTAATCATAGCATTTGAACCTCCTTCCTCATATTGAATTGGAAAAAAAATTTGTCTATCATGTTTCATATATCTCATTAATCTCATCACTATTCTATATTCTTTAACTGAGTTATCTCACCATATTTTATGTCATATCAATGTGGGCTAGTATACACTTCCTTTCAGGGAATTCATAAATTTCATTTTTTTCTCCCATACTAGACTAGATTAGAGTTTAACAATTGATGATGTCTCTACTACACATCAATGTTATGTATTCTATAAATTCTCTCTTAATGTAGTTATGTGTGTAGGTCATGTTTTTGTTTGCACACCTAACTCTCCATGAATTTATTCAAAAATGAGAATACCATAATTTTAAATATTGTGAACATGATTTGATATAAAGATCCTCATTTCATTTGGTGGTGGATTCCAAACTCAACTAAAACCACCCACTGAGATGGTTTTGATTGAATATCTATTGTTATTGTAACCCTTGGGATATAATGATCCTTCCAACCATTAGTGGAATCCATGTTTGAATAAAAAGGAAATTATAAATGTTAAATACAACTTATGTTAGGTTTTTATTTACAATTTTAATGGGTAGTAAAACAGTTTGATTGGGAATTATGAATGGAGGTGGATGACCTATTATCATATTCATCTTATTTAAATGTTTGTTGATATGGAAAATAAACTAATATATACCCTATTTTTATCCTTTATTAGTTAATTTGTAAATGAATTGACTTTCTGTACAGAGTTTTAACAAAGTAATGGACAGTAAAATGGACCTTTGAACTCTTGTAGAAAATGGTTTAGGATGGATATATTAGTTTCACACAACCATTGCAATATGGAACTGACATCATGTTGTGGAACTGGTGATTTAATATATTGGATGACTTGGATGATTACCTTGGAACTAGATTTCTTGGTCCACCTTGTATTGTATAAATGTGTCCCTCCATAGTTAAACACAGGGTTTCCTATGGATGATCTTTTTAGAAAAAAATAGGATGCCCTTGTCAATGGACTTGGGTCCTATCAAATACTGGTCAACATTATACCGAGTTTTCTATGTATGAGATCCATGGAATCAAATAGGATTCTTTCGTCAATGTACATGTGTCATCGACCCCATATGTATGATACACGATATATCTAGTGAATCATGTAGTTTATGGTTTATTTATATATGTAGTTATTTATTATATAGATTTCTTGTCAAAATATGTACTTACAGATTGTCTTGTTTAAGTTATCATTTATTTCCTTATTTCTATTACACCTTCATAGTATTTGAGGTTATATACATATGATGGATTTGTTATAGATACCACTGGTGATGGAATAGTAATTATATCTCCTACCATATATAGGTCATTGTTTGGTACCTGATTATTCTTCATGAAAATAGGTCAATTCTTGATTTTCTATGCTAGGATGTATTATGGGAGTAGAGGAATGTTACAATGCTCATAATTCCATTGGATATAGATGTTCTTATTTATATAATTTTGATTATCATGTTTTATATTCCTATTACTACACACCCATTTAACAAATTTTTTGTATTCAATTAATTCATAGAAAACATTGTTATATAAAACTGCATATGATTGTAGTTTTGGATGTGATAATTTATTTATTGACATATATGATTATTATTATTCTAGATGAGATACTTATATTGTTTTATCATATATCTTCTACTTACTTTTTATTTTTTCATTGTTCCCCACATTGACATGAATTTATTTTCTCCCCACTGTACAATCATAGACACTCAATTCTGGTTGGTAGCCTCTATAATATGGGATGGTGTTCTTTATCCCATGTGCCCCCCGGGATCCATTTAATTATAAAAAACTAAACATTGGTTTACATTCATGTCCGTAAATTCTATAAGGAATTATCCATGCCTCATATCAGCAATGATACTACATGTCACTAACATTTAACTACTAAAACACATACTCACAACACCTTTGAATAATGGTGTTTCTCTATAGTATCATATGAACCATTAATCTATATCACAGTGTCATATCCCATAGATATTTTATAGAATGTCACCAAAATTCAGAGTAACTCCCCTTCCCTGAAATGGAACACCTAAACATTTATATATTGACACAATTTCTCTACACAATATTTTTTCAAAATTAAATCATTCCTCTAGAACACCACCTCTACAGACATTAACCCACAAACCAAAACCTGAGAAGAATAAAATTCAACAAACAAGAATTAATAATTGTAAATATAACTATATGGAGGATTTGATTTCATGACCTGCATTATGCCAACCTAAATCCAATATAAATAACTATTCCCATTATAATAATAGTTGTAGTATTATTTTGATGACCAATACTTTACATACATTGTTATTACTTCTAAATTGAATCATAGTTTTTACAATATATAACAAAACCATGGTAGGACCGTATAGGTATAGTGTCTTCAGAAACTGGGAAACATAAACAACAGGTTCATGAAGCATCTGTATTGTCTCCCATTTATTTCATCATATCTAGAGTCCCTTTTTGGAATATTCTACTTAATACCCTTCTTCCTGACCTAGGGAAAAGAAAACATAAAGAAGGGTGATCTCAAATGCTCAGTAAGGGTAAAAAAAAGAAATATCAATCATATCATATTCATAAGAACATAACATTTTGAATATTTTAACCTGAAAAAAATATCATAATATCATAACCTCAGACAAATCATAATAATGAAATGTAATCCCAATAATCGTAACATAAAACATGATACATTGTGGAATATACACATAATCATATAAAATCATTTCATATTACTCAAGACTCATTGCCAAGACTATCATAGAAATCAAAGTTCATTTTTGAACCAAGTTCACTCCTCGTTCGAGTCATGTATCACTGAAATGGTTTAACTTTCCATTCCAGCCATGTCTATCTCATGAGATATAAATCTTTAACCAATGCATTGGAGGGAGATATAGGTCCTACCCATCTCATAATGAAACCATTATTATGTGTTCCACAAAATCATATGTCATACATCGTAGCATAACCCATGTAATAAAAATGGGATTCTTAAACATCGTGACATCATAAAACAATTCATATAAGATAAAATAATTCATAAAAAAAATTCCATCATAACATAATCAAATAAATGTAGTAATAGGGATATAAATAGAACCATATATTATCTTAGATGGAAAATTATTTTGATAAAACACTTGAACTCCATTCTTGAAGAAAATATCATTTCTACTTCAAAAACATTTTTCCTTTCTTAACATGTCATAAAATTTTAAACTAAAAGATGGTAACTAAAAATAAACTTCAAAACATGTAAATTAAGCCTCATGGAAATTATTTTCTATGAACTCATAAAAATCCATTCATGCAGTATACGTTAAAAAAACATTCTTCTCGTACTTTTGCAGGAAAAGTCAAAAAGTGCCTCGTACTGAAAATGTTAAAAGATTTATTTCATATAATTTACTAAAAATTAACCAATTGTTAAAATTTAATTTAAACAAATTTATGAGGATAGAAATAATGTTACATATTTATGAAACATGGATGTGGTTGATAAATATTCCCCAGTAAAATCTGAAGTATAAACAATATCGGATAAAAATGAGATTGTGAGATTTTCCATTACCTTAGGTCTGATATGATTTGTACGTATTTGAACATCCTGTATAATGATTTAAATAATGTCATTGACTTATTACAGAATATTATTCCTTATTATGATACCATATATGATCATATTCTTTTCTTCTTATTAGTAATATTTCATTGCTACTTGTTAATCGGGTGTTCATTACTTTATGTTCTTGAGCATGTTTTGTTGAATTAATTTTTATTACTATTTTTAGGTTATGGATACCTCATTTATAGAATTTTATTAATGTAATATATATCATATTTATTCATTAAATTCATTTAAATAATCAGTATTCAATGAAGATCATGTAGAACGAGTCACATCACATCGTGGAGACAGTAGGCCGTACGTACGCATGAGCAATGATATCATTCCCATGAATGTGGAATTGTATTGAAGTGAATCTATACTTTTTAAGAATAAATATAACTTTACAATAATCAAATATATTTATTCTTTACACCATTATACCCATCCATGTAAGGTGGTGGTGGAAAACATATTACACCACGGCGTGGAGACGGTATTCCGTACGTACGCATGCGCGGTGATTTCGTTTTCTCTAGGATAGAATGAAGGTGAAATTGGGTTATTTAATATTTATAAAAACATATCAGTATATGACTGATACCTATGTTATTACTTCATAATGAAACAACTAAATAAGATGAAGTAGAAGAAGAAATAAATTTGAAATAATCGGTAACGGATATGACCTCTTCTTCTACACGCCTCTTTGAAACCTCCTCTTAGGGATCTAAAATTGAACGTTGAAGAAGATCAGGACCTCTATAATGTTTATAAGGATGTTTATAAGGGAAATGGGCAGGATTTTTCTGATGGTGAAGGCTCAAAATTGTGTGATGAGGAGAGGGAGGAGGTGACCTTTTATAAGGGAGGGGAGGGGCACCTTTGGAATTATAAGAAATATTAATTTATAATAAATTCCAACCCCAGATAATAACCTACAAAAATGACTAAAATCCAAATCTTAGATGATATATTGTTGTAATCTCATCAACCAATAAAATTTAGAAATGTTGGGAATTTATTTTAAACATTATCAACTTGATTTATCCTTATATAATATATTTAATTTTATTTGTGTTAATAATATTTTAAATTTTAAAACCTTATAAATAAATACTTATAGGTTTTGAATTGTCCATAATTGTATAATTTATTAAATTTTATGCCATATTAATTTTAATTTATAATTTTTAAATATTTTTGTGATTTTTAAACAATTTTATAATATGTAATTTTTATAAATTAACAATAGTGTCAATTTTGACAATATTCAATTATTTAAATTTAAATAAAATATATACAAAAGATATGTTAAAAATAAAAGACTTAATAGATTATAACATTTCATTTTTATCTATAAAATTAGTGGATCACATTAAATAGTTCATATAATATTTATTTTAATACTTTTAAAATCATTTATTTGATATTTCAATCAATAAAATAATATCCACATAACTATTGTGTCAAAATTTATGAATATTATTTAATCCCAAAAAGTTATAAATAAATTCATATTATGTAGATACTTTTATTAGATTTATATTTATCATTTATATCTGGAGTTTTATGATGTTTATCACTGAATTAAAATTATTACACTTATAAGATTTAAGAAAGTGACATGTTGTCACTTTCTTTGGTTTTAATAATAATTATATTATTTCATGGCAAAAAGTCCATGAAATGAATCTAGTCCAACCCATAGGTGATATGGGTTGACTTTTATTCATCCAATAGGATTTTGGAAAGTGTTAGGGTAATTTTATAATCTTATATTTACCCTTAATTACCAGATTTACCTTTAACTGTATTAATTAAAAATTATCGTAGTTACTATTCATAATATCATAAAAATAAAATTAACCTATTAACATAATTTGGACCCACTGAATTCAATTATGGAATCCATTTTTAAAAATTAGAAACATAGAATTTGCATTAAAAAATTTAAAATTAATCCCTTTGTTAAGAAAACAGGTTGTAAAAGTAAAAACATTTCCAAAGATTGAAATGTTTTTACCTATAAATTCAATGTAAAATTGATGTTAATTACATATATTATAATAAATGGTAAAATATATTATATTTATACTTTAAAACCATTCAATATTATAATTTAACCATATAAATTATTGCGATGAAAAATGATGTTTATAATAAAAATATAGGGTGTTTTTACCATTCATTAAAATGTGAATGTTATCAGAATAATATGAAAATTTTATCCAAAGTAAATTTTTATATCATGATTCCAAAGAAGAATTTTATTATAAACATTTCAAAACTAGATTTTAACTGGGTGCGCCATCAAAAGGCTGCAAAATTACATTTATTGAAAAATACTTATTTTACCCGAAATATTTATTTTGTTCTCATACCATGTTCTAGAAAATGTGTAAAATGAATAATAATTTTATAAAATTCAAAATTTTGTTAATACTATTCATAACGGATAGTTTATATAACATTTTAATAAAATATTTTTGTATAGTGAAACTCAATATTGCGTACAACACACGCTATCGAGGAAGGTTTCTTTTGTGTATGACGCAAGCCAAGATAGAGTTGTGTGTAGTGAAAGATTCCTTTGATGTTGTGTATAACATAAGACACTAAAAGAATATACTTCTCATAAAAAATCAGGGTGTTACATTATACCACCCTTAAAATGAATTTCTCCCTCGAAATTCGTCACTTCATAACAAACAGATGAGGATACATCTCCCTCACCATATCCTCAATATCCCATGTAGCTTCTTATAATTGGTGGTTCCTCCATGAATCTTTAACCAAGAAAGTGGTCTTGTGCCATAGACCTTTTTCTCTATGATCCATAATCTCTATCAGTTGATCATCATAAGAAAGATCTTGGTCCAGTGGTACAACTTATGAGCTTAGTACATGTGAAGGATCAGGTATGTACATTCCCACGAGAGATACACAGAATACATCATGAACTTGAGAGAGATTCAGTGGAAGCACCGATCGGGAATCTACCTTCCCAACATAATCTAGTATTTCAAAACGGCCGATATACCTTGGGCTCAACATTACCTTAATTCCAAATCTTATTACTCTCTTCCAAGGAGATATTCGTAAGAACACTTTATCACCCACTTCAAACTCTATGTCTTTTTCGGTTATTGGCATAACATTTCTGTCGACTCAAATCTGCTCTTATGTGTTGTTGAATAGATCGGACCTTTTCTGCCATCTCATCAACAAGATTAGGACCTAATACCTTTCATTCCCCAACTTCATCCCAGAAAGTTAGAGTTTGGCATTTCTTTCCATAGAAGCTTCATAAGGATCCATCTGAATACTGGAGTGAAGGATATTATTATAATGAAATTACAACAAAGGTAGGTTTTTATCCTAACCACCTTTTAAATCCATAGCGTATGCTCTCAACATGTCTTATAGAGTTTGAATTGTCCTCTCAAACTGACCATCTATCTGAGGATGATAAGTAGTGTTGAAACTCAACTCCGTATCTAGAGTATGTTGAAGGCTTCGCCAAAACATCAAGGTAAACCTCAGATCCCGATCAGATATAAGGGAAAGTGGTACTCTAGGAAATCTTACCACTTCCTTCACATATATCTTGGCTAGCTAATCAAGAGAAAAAATCTTCTCTAATAGCAATGAAGTGTGCCGACATTGTAAGACGATCAACTATAACCCAGATAGCATTATTTCCTTTGGATGTTTTAGGAAGTCCAGTGACAAAGTCCATTATGATGTTTTCCCATTTCCATTAGGGTATGGGTAATGATTGTAACATCCCCTTAGTCTTCTATCTCTCAGCTTTAAATTGCTGTCAAACCAAGCATTGAGAGACATATTCAGCAACATCTCTTTTCATTCCATCCCACCAGAAGTACTCTTTCTGGTCCCTATACATCTTCGTGCTTCCAGGATGAATAGATAATGATGAACTATGAGCCTCATCCATCATCTCCTTTAATTCTAGGATGGGAGGAACACAAACCTGATTTCTGAACCATATTATCCCATCACAATAAAGGTTGCATTCAGGAACATGTCTTACATTCTTTTGTAACTCTATATCTTCTTTTTTTGCCTCTTTAATCTTCACATGCATAGATGGTTGAACATTCATTTGAGAAAGATAAGACTTTTCCCCATGCATTATAATTCCAAGATCCATCCTTTGTAAATCCAAAAATATTGGATCTTTTTTTGAGCCTCATCATTGATAAGATAGCATGGTCCTATCGACTTAATGGATCTGCAACCTTGTTTTCTTTCCCATGGTGATAATGAATTGAGTAGTCGTAGTCCTTAATCAACTCCAACCATCTTCATTGGTGCATATTTAGCTCCTTTTGTGTGAAAATATACTTTATTATTTTTTGATCAGTATAAATATCACACCTTTCACCATAATGGTAATGCCTCCAAATAATGAATGCAATGATTACCACGGCTATGTCCAAATCATGAGTTGGGTAATTTTTCTCATGGATTTTCAAATGTCGTGAGGCATAAGCTATCACCATATCATTTTTCATGATAACACACCCCAATCCCTTCTTGGATTCATCACTGTAGATCACAAACCATTCTCCAATACAAGGAAGTGTGAGCACATGTGCTCTGGATAACCTTGTTTTTAACTCCTTGAAATTCCATTCACACTCCTCCGTCTAAAAGAAAATTAATCCCTTTCAAGTCAACCGAGTTAATGGGTTCAATAATCGTAAAAACCTTTCACAAAACGTCAATAATATCCAGCCAAACCAAGAAAACTTCGGATCTTAGTTACTACTGTTTGTCTTGACCATCTTTTGATAACCTCTTTTTTTGCTGGATCCACAAATATCCCCTATTTTGAGACTATGTGACCCAAAGACAAAACTTTTTGAAGCCAAAAATCACACTTGGTAAATTTTTCATAAAGCGTCTCCTTTCTTACGGTCATTAGTACAATTCTCAAGTGATCTTCATGTTCTTCCTTGATTTTTGAATAGACAAGAATATCGTCTATAAAGACTACCACAAACTTATCAAGATAGTCTCTAAAGACTATATTCAATAGATCCACGAAGATAGTAGGGGCATTATGAAGACCAAATTGCATCACTATAAATTCATAGTGTCCATACCTAGTATGGAACGCCGTCTTTATTATATCCTCTTTTTTGACCCTTAATTGATGATACCATGAATGAAGATCGATCTTGGAAAATTATTGAGCTCCGCGTAGTTGGCCAAATAAGTCATCAATGTGTGGGAGAGGATATTTGTTCTTGATAGTGATCTTTTTAAGCTCTTGATAATTAATGCAGAGTCTCATTGATCCATCTTTCTTCATAACGAACAAAACAGGTGCTCCCTAAGGTGATGCACTAGGGCGTCTAAATCCCTTATCAAGATTTTCTAGGAGTTGTTTTTTCAATTCCTGCAAACCAATTATGGTTATTCTATAAGGTGTCTTTGAAATAGGCATAGCACCCGATATGAGTTCTATTGAAAACTCACTTCAAGATTTGGTGGAAGACCTGAAAGTTCCTCCGGAAAAAAATCATCAAACTCCTGTACAATGGGTGTATTCTTAATTGTGATTTTCTTCCCAACCATTTGAGATAAATAACCTCCATTTATTGGAATCAATACCCATAATATTTAATAAATTTCCAATAGAAGGTCATGTTCATCCTTGCATCGATAGATTATCGTAGATTGATCTTGAATATGAAATGTGACTTCCCTTCTTTGGCAATTGATATGATATCCATATAAAGAATGCCAATCCATTCCAAGAATCAAATCAAATTCTACTATAGGAAGGATCACAAGATTTTTTGGAGGCACATTCCCACAAAGGTCAATTGGAAAAGAATAATAAACATTTTATGCGACTGTTGTGCCATTAGGATTTGTCACAGCTCACTCAACATCTAATTGTTGAGGTAATATGGAGATACTCTTAGAAAATTCTTCAAAAATAAAAGAATTGGTGGATCCAGAATCAAATAATACATTTTTAACTTTAGAGTGGATGGTAAGTGTACCTTTCACCACTTCGTTATCATACTCCACATTGCCGATCATAATTTCATGTGACATTCTTTTGTCTTTGGCCTTAATAGTTTCTTGATGTCGATCACCATCAACAACTCTTGGATTTGGGCATTTGTTGGAATAATTCCCCATCTCCTTGCACTTGAATCATTGAAGTGTAGGAGGTGCATTCGGTGTATCCCTTTCTTTGTTCGCATCATTAGACATCTTTTTCCCATTATTTCGACATTCAACTGCCTGATGAACTTCTTTTCCACACTTAAAACATTTTCATGTCCATTTATGACAATTCCCTCCATGTTTCTACCCACAATTTGAGAATAAGGGAAAACTCATCTTCTTTTCATGGTGGTATTTAGAATTTCCATTGAATTCCATTTTACTCTTCTTATCAAACCCATTTGACTGATGGTTTACTCCAATATCCATCTCAACCTTGAGAGCACATCGAACAATTTCCTCGTAGCTGTTGAAGTCCCTTATGGCTAACTCCTTTATAAGACTTGGTCTTAAGACACTAAAGAATCAAACGATTTTACTCTCAGGTTGGATAATAATTCCTGAAGTGTACCTTGCATGTCCTGTAAAATTTTCTATGTAGGTACCAACAGATTCATCATCCTTTTTCTTCAGTTCAATAAACTCCATATCCATCTTTGTTCGAAGAATAAGAGGGAAGTACTTATTGAAAAATATGTTCTTGAACTCGTCATATTCCATGGACTCAATTTCATCCCTTTGACTCGTATTCTTGATAAGATTCCACCATTGATCAGCTTCACTTTCCAAACGTTATACTTCTAAGATGAATTTATCATGCTTAGAACATTGATAGACTGAAAATATCTTCTTTAGTGGTACTGATCCATTGTTCCGGCACTAATGGATCAGAAGACCCACTGAATGAAGGTGGACACTACCTCGTGAAGGATTCAATAGAATGTTGCTCCTTCCTTTGCTCGTTTGAAAGTCCTGCATGATTCATAGCTTGAGAAAGTTATGTGAGCATAGATACAATATTTTTCATTCCAGCTCCCATAACGTTTGGTTGCTCAGGGGGAAAATCATTGCATTGCCCGTCGCATTCAGCATTATCACGGTTCCTTCAGGTTCCATACATTGACTAAAACCAAGAAGCATAGCGTGAGAAATAATAATTACAATAGGAAAACCACCTAATCTGTAATAAAATTTCACACATTAGATCTTATTATAGGTTATTCATGGACATTTATAAAATACTAAGATTATGTTCAATGCTTAGACATATCCTTAGGGTTCTAACTAAGGCTTTAACGTCCTAGTTTCCAATGGTTGACTATACCATTCCTCTAATACCAACATTAACGACCCATACATTTCATACATTTTTATTACTTAAGAATTGGAGCATACTTATTACAACTTATAACAAATCCGTGGTAGGAACGTATAGGTATAGTTTCATTAGAAACTGGGAAACATAAACAACTAGTTCATAATGAATCTACATTGTCTCCTATTAATTACACCATATCCAGAGTCCCTTTTTGGCATATCCTACTTAATACCCTTCTTCCTGACCTAGGGAAAATAAAACATACAAAAGGGTGAGCTCAAATACTTAGTAAGGGTAAACAAAAGAAATATCAATCATATCATATTCATAAGAACATAGCATTTTGAATATCTTAATCTACAAAAGAGATCATAATATCATAACATGGGATAAATCATAGTAATGAAATGTAATCCCAATAATCATAACATAAAACATGAAACATTATGGAATACACACATAATCATATAAAATCATTTCATATTATTTAAGTCTCATTTCCCAGACTATCATAGTGGAAAAAGTCCATTTCTGAACTGAGTTCACTCCTCGTTCCAATCCTGTATCACTGAGCCAGTTTAACTATCCATTCCAGCCATGTCTATCTCATGAGATATAAATCTTTACCCAATGCATCGAAGGGAGATTTAGGTCCCACCCATCTCATAATGAAACCATTCTTATGAGTGCCACAAAATCACAAATCATACATCATAGCATAACCCATGTAATAAAAATGGGATTCTTAAACATCGTGACATCATAAAATAATTCATATAATATAAATGAATTCATAAAAATAATTCCATCATGATATAATCAAATCAATGTAATAATTGGGATAGAAAAAAAAACCTATATTATCTTAGATGGAAAATTATTTTGATAAAACACTTGAACTCCATTCTTGAGGAAAATATCATTTCTACTTCAAAAACATTTTTCCTTTTTTAACATGTTATAAAATTTTAAAATAAAAGAAGTTAATTAAATATAAACTTCAAAACATGTAAAGTAATATTCATGGAAATAATGTTCTATGGACTCATAAAAATCCATTCAAGAAATGTAAGTTAAAAAACATTCTTCTCATACTTTTGGTGGAAAATTCCAAAAGTGTCTCGTACTGAAAAAGTCAAAAGATTCATTTCATATCATTTACTATAAATTCAACAATAGTTAAAATTGGATTTAAACAATTTTCTGAGGATAGAAATAGTGTTAAATATTGAGGAAACATTGATGTGGATGATAAATATGCCCCAATAAAATCTGAATTATAAACAATCTTGGATAAAAATGAGATTGTGATATTCTCTCTTACCTTAGGTCTGATATGCTTTGTACATGTACGAACCTCCTGTATAATGATTTATATAATTTCATTGACTTTTTACAGAATAATATTCATTATTATGATATCATATATTATCATATTCTTATCTTCTTATTAGTAATATTTCATTGCTACTTGTTATTCGGGTATTCATTGCTTTAGGTTCTTATGCATGTTTTGTCGAATAAACTCATATTCCACTTTTTAGGTTATAGATAACTCATTTACAGAATGGTATTAATGTAATATATATCAGATTTATTCATTCAATTCATTTATTTAATCACTATTCAATGAAGATCATGTAGAACGAGTTGCATCACATCGTGGAGACGGTAGGTCGTACGTACATACGAGCGGTGATATCGTTCCCATGATCGTGGAATTGTATTGAAGTGTTTGTATATTATTTCATAATAAATATAACATTACAATAATAATATATAGTTATTCTTTACACCATTATACTCATCCATGTAAGGTGGTGGTGGAAAAAATATTACACCACGACGTGGAGACGGTATTCCGTACGTACGCATGCGTGGTGATTTCATTTTCTGTAGGATGGATAGAAGTTGAAATAGGGTTGTTTAATATTTATAATAACATATAATTATATTAGTAATACTGATATTATTACGTCATAATAAAATAACTAAAGAAGAGGAAGTAGAAGAAGAAATAAATTTTAAAGAATTAGTAACGAATATTACCTCTTCTTTGACACGCCTCATTAAAACCACCTCTTATGACACTAAAATTGGTCATTGAAGAAGACCAAGACCTCTATTATGTTTCTATGAAAGTTTATAAGGGAAATGGTCAGGGGTTGGACTAGTTTGAAGGCTCAAAATGGTCTGAGGCGAAGAGGGAGGACGTGCCCTTTTATAAGGGAGGAGAGGGTCACCTTTGGAATTATAAGAAAATTAATTTATAATAAATTCAAAACCAACTTAAAAACCTCCAAAAGAGAATCAAATCCTAATATTAGATGATATAGGGTTGTAATCTCATCAACCAGTAAAATTTTGTCATGTTGGGAATTTATTTTAAACATTATTAACTTGATCTATCCTTATATAATATATTTTATTTTATTTGTGGTAATAATATTCTAAATTTTAAATCATTATAAATAATAACTTATATGTTGTGAATTTTACATAATTTTATAATTTATTACATTTTAGGCCATATAAATTTTTATTTCTAATTTTTAAATATTTTTATTATTTTTAAACAATTTTATAATATGTAATTTTTATAAAATAACAATAGTGTCAACTTTGACACTATTCTTTTATTTGAATTTAAATAAAATATATACAGAAGATATGTACAAAATAAAATATTTAATAGATTAATAAATGTCATTTTTGTCTATAGTATTATTGGATCACATTAAATAGTTCATGTAATATTTATCTTAAAACATATAAAATCATTTATTTGATATTTCAATCAATAAAATAATTTCTACATCTCTATTGTGTCATAATTAATGATAATTATTTATTCCTTAAAAATTATAAATAAATTCATATGATGTAGATAATTTTATTAGATTTCTATGGATTATTTATATACGACGTTTTATGATGTTTATCACTAAATTAAAATTATTATATTTATAAGATTTAAGAGTGTGACGTGTTGTCACTTACTTTGGTTTTAATAATAATTATATTATTTCATAGAAAAAAGTCCATGAAATGAATCTAGTCCGACCCTTAGGTGATATGGGTAGACTTTTATTCATCCAATAATATTTTGTCATGTGATAGGGTAATTTTATAATCATATATTTACCCTTAATTACTAGATTTACCTATAACTGTATTAAATTAAAATTGCCGTAGTTACTAGTCATAATTTCAAAAAAAATTAAATGTTACCTATTAAAATAATTTGGACCCATTTAATTAAAATATGGAATCCATTTTTAAAAATTCAAAACACAGATGTTTCAGGAATTAATTTAAAATTAATCCCATTTTTAAGAAGAATGAGTTGTAAAAGTTAAAACATTTCCAAAGATTGAAATGCTTTTACCTATGAATTCAATGTAAAATTAATAGTAATGACATTCATTATATTAAATGGTAAAAATATATTCAATTTATACTTTAAAACCATTCAATATTATACTTTAACTATATAAATTATTGTTATGATAAAAGTTTTTTTTAATTAAAATATAGCGTGTTTTTACTATTCATTAAAATATGAAAGTTATCAGAATAATATGAAAAATTTATCCAAGGTAAATTTTTATATCCTGATTCCAAATTAAAATTTTATTTTTTCATATTAAATTTTTAAACATGTCAAATTGAACTTATAAACATGTAAAAAACTAGATTTAAAGTTGGTGCGCCATCAAAAGGCGGCAAAACTGCATTTATTGAAAAATATTTATTTTAACCAAAATATTAATTTTGTTCTCATACCATGTTCTAGAAAATGTTTATGATGAATAATAATGTTATAAAATTCAAAATATAGTTAATAATATTCATAACGGTGAGTTTATATAATATTTTAATAACATATTGATGATTAGTGAAACTCCATATTGCGTACCACACACACTATCGAGGAAGGTAGCTTTTGTGTGTAACCCAAGCCAAGCTACTGTTGTGTGTAGTGAAAGATTCCTTTGATGTTTCATATAACAGAAGAAATTAAAAAGTATATACTTCTCATAAAATATCAGGGTGTTACAATTATCCCCAGTATTACTAATAATAATAATATTATTAATTTTAATAATAAGATGATAATACGACATATAGAGCTACTAGTAATATAACACAAATCCATGATTCAAAACCAAATTATAATAATATCACTGCAATTCCATGTGAATTTTTAATTAACATGACAAAACATATAGTAGTAGTTGTGGTGGTGGTAATATTATATAAACATGCACATAATACAAAATGACTCTATTTTCAATAATAATATATTAATATATACAGAAAATATCTTATTAATCATATAACAACATAATACAATCAGTTATATCATTATAGAAATCAATATGTTTATTACATTAAATCATTAGAATATTGGAATACAAAGATGATATTTTTGATACTTTTTTATGAATGAACAGTCACATTGCATGGTCTTCTGACAATGCACAAGGACATTCATTTCTGAACTCCTTGGAACCCATACTGTATTGACCGCGCATCATCAAATTCCATAAATATAGTATTTTCATCACAAAAATAATATTAAAAAATATTTATTGTAATTAAATTGGGATGTTACAATACATGTCAGTTATAATAATTATAATATACTCGTCAACTATATAAATATACAAAAAATTCATAATGCACATATTACTATATTCCATTTCATGAGCCTCAGGCATAATTTTCAACAGAGGGTGGTAAATTAGTGGATTACAATAATAAAATCATTATTTTTAATTAAAAATGTTGAAATATTAAATGTTTTTTATCCACTCAATTAAATCTCAAAATTTAAATTGATATATAGAAATAATAATATATAATTAAAATGGTATAAATATGTTTCAAAGCAAAGATCTACTAATTCTCATGTTTGTTATTATACCTATCATAGATCCTCTACTATACTCATCGAATCAATTCCAATGGTCATTAGAGAATCACAATGTTTCTCACCAAAATCCACATTGTAGGTTCATTATAATGTATCCCACAGTGTTGAAAAAAATCCTCATTGGCTCTATCTATCAGCCATACAATAGAATTATACTCCTCGATCTCAAAAGTTACTTCTCATATTCCTAACTCTAACCAGGAGTATTCCTCATTTCATTAAGGCCTGACCCAAATGAGGATGGTCTATTGATATTCCACCATCACATTCTGTAGTTACGTTTTCCTATGTTCCAATTGAACAACTATTAAAATCTACTAGTCTTTGTCAATTATATATGATCACCTATATCTGATCGGTTTTCTCTTGGTAACTATGAAAAAGGAAATACACATTCCACTTCTGATGAATACCAGAACTCAATTTTTTGTGTATATGTGATAGAAAGAACATTGTTAAGAACATTTATATTCTTGAAAAATCATTCACAATATCACTGCACGTTCAACTCAGATATAAAATATCTAGATACCATAGTCAGAATCAATCTCAATTTAACTGGACACCCTTCCATAATATTTTTTCACAAGTTATTTTTTCAATATAATTTATGGTTTCATCATTTTATACTTCCGAAAGCGTACCATGCATGTCCTGTAAAATTTTCTTCGTAGGTACTAATAGATTTATCATCCTTTTTTCTTCAATTCAAGAAACTTCTTGTCCATCTTTGTTCGAATAATACGAGGGAAGTGCTTATTGAAAAATAAGTTCTTGAACTTGTCCTATTCCATGGACTCAATTTCATCCCTTTTACTCTTATTCATGATAAGATTCCACCATTAATCAGCTGCACTTTCCAAACGATATACTGCTAAGATGACTTTATCATGCTCAGAACATTGAAAGACTGAAAATATCTTTTTTAGTGGTACTAATCCATTGTTCTGCCACTAATGGATCAGAAGACCCGCTGAATGAAGGTGGACACTACCTCGTAAAGGATTCAATAGAATGTTGCTCCTTCTTTTGCTCGTTTGAAAGTCCTGTATGATTCATAGCATGAGAAAGTTGTGTGAGCATAGATACAATATTTTTCATTCCAGCTCCCATAACGTTTGGTTGCTCAGGGGGACAATCATTTCATTGCCCGTCACATTCATCATTATCACTATTCCTTCAGGTTACATACATTGACTAAAACCAAGAAGCATGGCATGAGAAATACTAATTACAATAGAAAAAACACATAATGTGTAATAAAATTTCACACATTAGGCCTTATTATATGTTATTCATCGACATTTATAAAATACTAATATTATGTTCTATTCTTAGACATATCCTTAGGGTTCTTACTAAGGAATTCACATCATAGTTTCCAATGGTTGACTATACCTTTCTTCTAATACCAACATTAACGACCCATACATTTCATACATTGTTATTACATCAGAATTGAAGCATACTTATTATAACATATAACAAAACCATGGTAGGAACGTATAGGTATAGTGTCTTTAGAAACTGGGAAACATAAACAACTGGTTCATAAAGCATCTACATTGTCTCCCATTAATTACATCATTTCTAGAGTCCCTTTTTCGCATATCCTACTTAATACCCTTCTTCCTGACCTGGGGAAAATAAAACATACAAATGGGTGAGATC
Source organism: Viscum album (assembly GCA_963277665.1). NCBI lineage: Eukaryota > Viridiplantae > Streptophyta > Magnoliopsida > Santalales > Viscaceae > Viscum > Viscum album. The sequence goes on from OY728156.1 coordinate 1,029,491,139, forward strand.
AAATACTTAGTAAGTGTAAACAAAATAAATATCAATCATATCATATTCATAAGAACATAACATTTTGAATATCTTAACCTGCAAAAGAGATCATAATATCATAACATGGGATAAATCATAGTAATGAAATGTAATCCCAATAATCATAACATAAAACATGAAACATTATGGCATACATACATAATCATAGAAACTCATTTCATATTAGTCAAGACTCATTTCTCAGACTATCATAGTGGACAACGTCCATTTCTGAACTGAGTTCACTCCTCGTTCCAATCCTGTATCACTGAACTGGTTTAACTTTCCATTCCAGCCATGTCTATCTCATGAGATATAATTCTATACCCAATGCATCGAAGGGAGATATAGGTCCCACCCATCTCATAATGAAACCATTATTATGTGTGCCACAAAATCACAAATCATACATCATAGAATAACCCATGTAATAAAAATGGGATTCTTAAACATCGTGACATCATAAAACAATTCATAGAACATAAAGGAATTCATAAAAATAATTCCATCATGACATAATCAAATCAATGTAATAATAGGGATAGAAACAAAAACCTATAATATCTTAGATGGAAAATTATTTTGATAAAACACTTGAACTCCATTATTGAGGAAAATATCCTTTCTACTTCAAAATTTTTTTTCCTTTTTAAACATGTCATAAAATTTTAAAATAAAAGAAGTTAATTAAATATAAACTTCAAAACATGTAAAGTAAGATTCATGGAAATAATGTTCTATGGACTCATAAAAATCAATTCATTCAATATAAGTTATAAAAACATTCATCTCGTACTTTGGCCGGAAAAGTCAAAAAGTGTCTGGTACTGAAAACTTCAAAAGATTCATTTCATATCTTTTACTATTACTTCAACAATAGTAAAAATTGGATTTAAAAAATTTTCGGAGGACATAAATTGTGTTAAATATTGAGGAAACATGGATATGGATTATAAATATGCCCCAGTAAAATCTGAAGTATAAACAATCTCGGATAAAAATGAGATTGTGATATTTTCCCTTACCTTAGGTCTGATATGCTTTGTACGTATTTGAACCTCCTGTATAATGATTTAAATAATGTCATTGACTTATTACAGAATAATATTCATTATTATGAAATCATATATTATCATATTATTATCTTCTTATTAGTAATATTTCATTGCTACTTGTTATTCGGGTGTTCATTGCTTTAGGTTCTTATGCATGTTTTGTCGAATAAACACATGTTCCACTTTTTAGGTTATAGATAACTCATTTATAGAATGGTATTAATGTAATATATATCATATTTATTAATTGAATTCATTTATTTAATCACTATTCAATGATGATCATGTAGAACGAGTCGCATCACATCGTGGAGACGGTAGGTCGTACGTACGTACGAGCGGTGATATCGTTCCCATGATCGTGGAATTGTATTGAAGTGTTTTTATACTATTTCATAATAAATATAACTTTACAATAATAATATATAGTTATTCTTTACACCATTATACCCATCCATGTAAGGTGGTGGTGGAAAAAAATATTACACCACGATGTGGAGACGGTATTCCGTACGTACGCACGCGTGGTGATTTCGTTTTCTGTAGGATGGATAGAAGTAGAAATAGGGTTGTTTAATATTTATAATAACATATCAGTAAATGAGTAATACTGATATTATTACTTAATAATGAAATAACTAAAGAAGAGGAAGTAGAAGAAGAAATAAATTTTAAAGAATTAGTAACGGATATTACCTCTTCTTTGACACGCCTCATTAAAACCTCCTCTTAGGGCACTAAAATTGGTCATTGTAGAATACCAGTACCTTTAGTATGTTTCTATGAAAGTTGATAAAGGAAATGATTAGTGTTTTTCCGTGTTTGAAGGCTCAAAATGGTGTGAGGAGGAGAGGGAGGACGTGCCCTTTTATAAGGGAGGCGAGGGGCACCTTTGGAATTATAAGAAATATTAATTTATAATAAATTCAAACCCCACTTAAAAACCTCCAAAAATGATTCAAATCCTATATTTGATGAGATATGGTTGTAATCTCATCAACCAGTAAAATTTAGTCAAGTTGGGAATTTATTTTAAACATTATTAACTTGATCTATCCTTATATAATAAATTTAATTTTATATTTGGTAATAATATTCTAAATTTTAAATCATTATAAATAATTACTTATATGTTATGAATTGTCCATAATTGTATAAGTTATTACATTTTAGGAAATATAAATTTTAATTTATAATTTTTAAATATTTTTATGATTTTTAAACAATTTTATAATATGTAATTTTTATAAAATAACAATAGTGTCAACTTTGACACTATTCTTTTATTTGAATTTAAATAAAATATATACAGAACATATGTTCAAAATAAAAGATTTAATAGATAAATAACATTTCATTTGTTTCTATAGAATTATTGGATCACATTAAATAGTTCATATAATATTTATCTTAATACTTTTAAAATCATTTATTTGATATTTCAATCAATAAAATAATTTCTACATCTCTATTGTGTCTTAATTAAGGATAATTATTTAATCCTTAAAAATTATAAATAAATTCATATGATGTATATAATTTTATTATATTTCTATTAATTATTTATATCCGATTTTTTATGATGTTTATCACTAAATTAAAATTATTATATTAATAGTATTTAAGAGAGTTACATGTTGTCACTTTCTTTGGTTTTAATAATAATTATATTATTTCATGGAAACAAGTCCATGAGATGAATCTAGTCTGACCCTTAGGTGATGTGGGTAGACTTTTATTCATCCAATAGAATTTTTTCATTTGTTAGGGTAATTTTATAATCTTATATTTACCCTTAATTAACAGATTTACCTTTAACTGTACTAAATTAAAATTACCGTAGTTACTATTCATAATATCAAAAAAATTAAAACTTACCTATTAAAATATTTTGGACCCATTGAATTCAAATATGGAATCCATTTCTAAAAATTCAAAACACATAAGTTTCAGGAATTAATTTAAAATTAACCCCGTTGTTAAGAGAATGAGTTGTAAAAGTTAAAACATTGCCAAAGATTGAAATGTTTTTACCTATGAATTCAACGTAAAATTAATAGTAATGACATTCATTATATTAAATGGTAAAAATATATTCATTTTGTACTTTAAAACCATTCAATATTATACGTTAACCATATAAATTATTGTGATGATAAAAGTTGGTTTTAATTAAAATATAGTGTGTTTGTACTATTCATTAAAATATGAAAGTTATTAGAATAATATTAAAAATTTATCCAAGGTAATTTTTTATATCCTGATTCCAAAGAATAATTTTATTTTGTCATATTGAATTTATAAACATTTCAAATTGAACTTATAAACATGTAAAAAACTAGATTTAAAGTTGGTGCGCCATCTAAAGGCGGCAAAACTGCATTTATTGAAAAATATTTATTTTACCTGAAATATTTATTTTGTTCTCATACCATGTTCTAGAAAATGTGTATGATGAATAATAATGTTATAAAATTCAAAATTTAGTTAATATTATTCATAACGGTGAGTTTATATAATATTTTAATAACATATTGATGTTTAGTGAAACTTGATATTGCGTTCCACACATACTATCGAGGAAGGTAGCTTTTGTGTGTAACGCAATCCAAGATACTGTTATGTGTAGTGAAAGATTCCTTTGATGTTGCGTATAAAAAAAGAAATTAAAATAATATACTTCTCATAAAATATCAGGGTGTTACAATTATCCCCAATATTACTAATAATAATATTATTATTAATTTTAATAATAAGATGATAATACGACATATAGAGCTACTAGTAATATAACACAAATCCAAGTTTCAAAACCAAATTATAATAATATCAGTGTAATCCCATGTGAATTTTTAATTAACATGACAATTCATATAGTCGTATTTGTGGTGGTGGTAATAATATATAAACATGGACATAATACAAAATGACTTTATTTTCAATAATAATATATTAATATATATAGAAAATATCTTATTAATCATATAACAACATAATACACTCAATTATATCATTATAGAAATCAATATTTTTATTACATTAAATCATTAGAATATTGGAATACTGAGATGATGTTTTTGATACTTTTTTATGAATAAACAGTCACATTGCATGGTCTTCTAACAATGCAAAAGGACATTCATTTCTTAATTCCTTGGAACCCATACTGTATTGACCGTGCATCATCAAATTCCATAAAAATTGTATTTTCATCACAAAAATAATATTAAAAAAAAATTAATTGTAATTAAATTGGGATGTTACAATAAATGTCAGTTATAATAATTATAATGTACTTGTCAACTATATAAATACACAACAAATTCATAATGGAGATATTACTATATTCCATTTCATGAGCCTCAGGCATAATTTTCCACTGAGAGGTTGGTAAATAAGTGGATTACAATAATAAAATCATTATTTTTAATTAAAAATATTGAAATATTAAATGTTTTTTATCCACTCAATTAAATCTCTAAATTTAAATTGATATATAGAAATAATAATAGATAATTAAAATGGTATAAATATGTTTCAAAACAATGATCTACTCCTTCTCATGTTTGTTATTATACCTATCATAGATTGTCAACTATAATCTTCGAATCAATTCCAATGGTCATTAGAGAATCACAATTTATCTCACCAAAATCCACATTTTAGGTTTTTTATATTGTATCCCACAGTGTTGAAAAAAAATCCTCATTGGATCTATCTATCAGCCACACAATAGAATTAGACTCCTCGATTTCACAAGGTACTTCTCATATTCCTAACTCCAACCAGGATTATTCCTCAATTTATTAAGGCATAGCCTACTTGAGGATGGTCTATTGATATTCCTCCATCACATTCTGTAGTTACATTTTCCTATGTTCCAATTCAAAAACTATTAAAATCTTCTAGTATTTATCAATTATATATGATCACCTATATCTGATCGGTTTTCTCATGGTAACTATGAAAAAGGAAATACACATTACTCTTCTGATGAAGACCAGAACTCAATTTTTTGTGTCTATGTGATAGAAACTACATTGTCAAGAACATTTATATTCTGAAAAAATCATTCACAATATCACTGCACGTTCAACTCAAATATAAAATATCTAGATACTATGGTCAAAATCAATCTCAATTTAACTGGACGCCCTTCCTTAATATTTTGTCACAAGTTATTTTTTCAAAATCATTTATGGTTTCATCATTTTATAAACCCTTTCACATGAAAATTCTTCCATTTATATCTTTTGTAAAACAGTATCTCAATTCCTTAATATCAAAATATATTAAATACCCATTTTATCTTCTAATTATATTTTATTTCCAACCCATGTGATGTATACCAAGGATGGTACACGGGGTGTAGGGATGTCATGAGTTGAATGAGAGGATTTCCATTTCATACTATGTGTGACCGACTAGGATTCATGTAATATTCATTCTTTCCCTTTAGGTAAGCCAAGTATGCCTTGTGTGGGTTTCTTCCAATCCTGTTTCTAACATAACAATGTGGATAACATATTATCATTGTACCTAATGTAAGGTATTAACATGAATGATCACACGAACCCTTCTATACTATTCATTACACTTGTTTTTTCCATTGGATCCATCACATAAAAAATATGTAGGGTATACTCATGTGCATTGATATATATAATTTCAATGACCATATAACTATCCACGGGTTCCTACAAAATAAAAAAATTTGTTCTTCCATGGATTCACATTCACGTGAAAAGGGTTCTCTATGGTATCCCAACAACCTTCATGTAAGAAATAGGTGGTTCAAGAGATACCCATTTGTGTGATTGGATCATGTAATCTCTTCTTACATTGAGTGACTGAATCACATGTGTGTCTATGTTTTGAGATCATATCTCATTTTCTAAATGGGTGTTTGAATGTTCTACCATCTCTTTATTTATATACGCAGTATCAAACCTTCCATCCTCTATTTTTCATGTCATTATAGGGACTCATTTAAATCTCTAATAATCCCTAGATCTCAATTAAGGAAAAACACATGACATTTTCTCACCTAATCTAACTCTGGAGTGATCTTTCTCTTTGATGGATTTATTATCTTGATCACTTTGTTGATCATGTGACTCCCCTATGGAGAGTTGTGTGACAACCTCATGGTAATATTGAATAATTCATGTAAAAAGTATACATAAAATATTTATGGTAACATGATCTAAAATGAAAACATATTTATGTTATATTTATATGTTTTTATTCATAGTGTCAAATGATATATGAGACATAATGTGGTGCCACTAAAAATTTTCATTCTTTCAAGTGTGGATATCTTGCAATGTTGATGATTATTGTGATGTATTCACGTGATGACTTCTTACTAATTGTATGTATGAAATACATCAATTTAATGCATTTTCATGGTATGTTCGATTATTTAATGTTCCCATAAGATGGTCACATGATATGGAAATTGTTTCAATTAATGTGGGAACAAGAATCATCATCCTTATGATGATGATTAGTGGGAAATTTAATTATGTGTGGCACGAGAGATCGGATGGCTGAGATCAGGTCAATCAAATAGTTGGTGTTCTGTCAATATCGTTAAATGAAATTAGAAATGTGTGTATATTATCCACATACCATATTTAGTGACTGACCCATTTTTATCTCCCATTTATTACAACCCATTTTGTTAACCATTCTTGCTGGTGATGGGGGATCAGGACCCTAATCACCTTTCACCCACACCTCACAGGTCTAACATCACTTATGCTATTCCACCACCATTCTATTTATTTAAAGTGGCCTACCCATGCACATAGTCATAGTCATGATTATTTAGGATTATAGATGCACCACCCAATGGTTGGCCACCATGTGGCCTCCTTTGACAGGCCCTCTAAGAGGGTTGACCCTTAGGTGCCCCTTGTGTGTTAAAATTATTTATCTTAGCGGATTTTCTGGTTGGCCCAAAAAAAATTTGTAAGGGAAATATATATAATAAATACAATATATTATAATTGTAAAATTTAATTCTATGAATTTATAATTATTACCTAGCCACCTTAAAATCCTTATAAAATAAGAAATTCATCATGAAAAATGATTTCCATGGTCTTATAATGATTAACAACTTCTCATAATCTATAAATGGATGGTACATCACTTATCCTCATTTTTTGGACAATATTCTAACAAAAAACACAAATAGTACATCTTCATATCATCGGAGATCCATTTAATCAATCATCATATTTAGCATGTAATTTTTATCAAGCATGAAATCCCATGCCATCAAGTGAATCCATAAAAAATTTATAAGAATTACCACATTATCCAAACTCACCAAACACATATTGAGACAACATTGAAAACAGATGAAAGGATTAAGTCCAACAATCTCCCCATTTTTATTTTTATTTTTAAAAATATCTTCACATATTTAAAATCAAATATGTGAGGTAAAACATTTCCCCCTTTATAAGAAATCAAATGAAATGGGTATGGTGGGATAATCATCTCATATTTTTTCTTTTAAAATACATGATCTTCTTCATTAAATGAATTTTTTTATCACATATAATAGTGGAATGATCTTACATGTTTATCTTAAATAAGATTATTTTGATAATCAACTCTTATTTTACATAATATAACCACATATAGAAAAAAATGGATATACAACCATGTTTTCTGTTTTTTCCATAAAACTCCATTCATCCAAAAACATGCTCAGAAGTTTTCAATTATTCTTTTAGTGGTTTTAAATAATCAAATTAATCAATTAAATATTAAATTATGAACATTTATAAAAAAACATGTGAGATAAATGGAAAAGGATATAGCATACCCTTTGTCTCATATTTCCACTAACAAAGAACTCCCACTTAATTGATATGATTAATATAATTAAGATGGTCGATGAACGTGTGATTTTCATGCCTAATATTCTATTTTTAATCATGTATTTGGAAGTTACACATTCAATGTCCATCAATTTACTACATGTATGTTAAAAATAATATATATATATATATTAGGGAATAAAGAATGACTTTATATTTTTTCTATAGTAATAATAAGGCCTAGATATTCCTCTTATCCTCATCAATTCTATTCACCAAATATCATAATAGGAAGATTTATTTTGACAGAAATTTTTTTGGAGTCTCACATTCTTGATTGTCTTATTTATTCCATTTCAGTTCTTCTTTGTGTTAAATGAATTTTTAATTTGTATTCATTTGAGTACATGAAGACTAATGTGGTTTCATTTTATTTTTAAACATCGATAACTATCTAAGTAGGTGATTCCAACATTGTCAGTTGTATATCCTAACTTATTTTACCTTTAAAAAAATTAAACATCTTTCATTATGTTTCGAAATATTGATATCTAATCAAGTGTTCTTGCATTATCTTCAGATTCAGGTTTCTTTCTATTAGATTTATAAAAAATTAAACATCTACTAATTACTAATCCAATCTTATTTTATTTGAAAAAATATCTAGGAATTTTTTATTACTTTAATTGTTATGGATTTCTTATATTTTTAAACCTTATGATTACATATTCCATATACCTATTTTAAGACATAATATTTTTTTTCTCAGTAGAGTAGATGAATTTCAAGTTAAAATATTCTTCCACTGAAAATCAGTATTCATTTTTTAATCTAGAATCCCCATTAAATTGAGAATGATTCTAAAAAAATACATGTTATACAAGAAGGAGCGAGATTTGGGACTTTATCATTCATAGCACTAGGAAGAACCTGTAAACCAAGACATTTATTTTATTTTTCTCTTAATAAACTAATTTCTACAATAATATTGTGAAATTATTTAATAATCTTATTTGTTGAATAAAATTTACAAATAAAATACTATAAGGAATATAAATCTAGTATATTTCATTACAATACTTCTAGTTAGATTTATATTCTGGAAAATAAAATATTTAAAAGGTATACTTATTAAATTATGAAGGTGACAACATTTACATCACATTAAATAAAATAATACAAGTGTCGTAATCCACTCTATAATGATCTAAATAGTCCATAACTCGACCCATGGATGAATATGCTCTAGATATCTTCAAAAAATTAATATTTTGTCCAGTTTTTTGATCTTTTAATGGGTAATATTATTTAATTAAAACTCTTTTTTTTCTCATCAATTAAATAATATATTCATCATTAATTTATAAAATATTAACGTAACTATTTATTACCTAAAAATTGAAAATAAATTTCCATGATAAAAGAAAAATATTAATATTTTGAATGGGTATTTATAATATTTTTTTATTATAACCATATATTAAAAAGGATTTATTTATAAATATTTGGGTGAGACATATTTATCATTTCATTAAATAATATAAATTATATGTCCTAATCTCATCCAAGTGGATTAAAATGGATACTATTTAAACCAAAAGATGTTTTACATCGAAACACACACATACAATGCTATTAATACAAGTGTTAGGGTAATTTTATAATAATATTATTACCCTTAATTACCCAGGTTATCCTTTTACATCATTAATAAAAATTTCGGAAGTTACTATTTATAATGCCCAATAATAAAATAATTTTTTAATAATTTGGTCGTTCTGTTTTTAAATATGGGTTCAATTTCTCATAATTCAAAACACATATTTTTTTGTAATTATATTAATATTGATCCTTTTATCTGAATGAGAGAACATGATTTAAAAGCTAAAATATTGTAAAATATTGAAATATTTTCATATCTGGATTAAATGTAAAATTTATGCTAATGATAACAAATAATATTAAATACTAAAAATATATTATAATTATTTTTAAAAAACATTCAATATTATAATTTAACCACATAAATTATTTCAATTAAAACAGTTTTTTTCACATAAAATTTAGTGTATTTGTATTTTTCATCAAAACATCAATGTTATTAGAAAAATATTAGAAATTCATCAAAGTATATTTTTATATCCTACTTCAAAATAATTTGGTTATGTTGTAATAAAAAATTATTAATGTCTAAAAAACATAATTAAAAATGGGTTTTCCATTTAATGGCCTAAAATTACCCTTTTAAAAAATATAGGTTTCTTTACATCATATAGGGTTTATTCATACCTTATGACTAAAAAAATCATTTCACTAGTATCAAAAATAATTTTTGAATGTATATAAAATATATATCACATTAATTTTATTACCAATACTAATTCAATAAAAAATAAATATATCTAACTGATTTATATTTTTTCATAATTCGTATCCAATGAATTACCAATGCATTTCCATATGTTAGTAATAATTATTCCTACTAACCTAAAAACTAAGATGTAATTGTAATTTTATACTAAGGGTGTTTCACATATTGTTTATTCTTATGATTGCATGAAATTAATGTGACTGATGAATTAAAATTATTTAAATAAAATATTTCTTAAAAAAATTGGGTGTTACAAATATATCTTGATTGGCTTGTATATTAAAGATGGTGGTGTGTTCTTCCTTCTACATGGTATTATTTTTTCTTGTCTTATGTTTTTCAATCATAATTTTGTGTTTTTTAGAATAATAGTAGGTTGTTCATTGTTTTGATATTATTTGATGACTTATATATGATTTCCTCAATTTATAAATATGTTTATTTCGTTTATGTCTGTGTATTTAAATGGGCTATTTTTTAGGTATTATTGTGTGTGAGGGTTTGAAATGGTTAAATTCCCAAATAAATTGTATGTTTTGGTTTTTGATTTATTGGTTTGTTAATAGGGGTTTTTTCATTTCCGATAAATGAGAAGTGGAACATAGGGATCCTACATACCAATGATGGATGATTATAAAAAATAAAACAGACGTGACCAACCCAATCTTATAGTATTATGATAAAATTCTAAAAAAAATATGAATAATGTGAATTTTATCCTTATGTAAGAGACATGTTGTCACGTCCAGGATTGATCACTGAGAGTATAAGGAACATAGTACCTTACAAACCCTATATGCTTATGGATTTATTATTAGTCATGGGCTGTGTTTTAATTGCTTCCATTTATTCATAAATCCTTTTTCTCATTCAAATGTTTATTTTTTTAATAATGTTAACCAAATTATTTCATTAAAAAAATAGAATATATATTTGTTTTATAATGGTTATGGAATGAAAACATGGCATGATTCCACTAGGAATGTGAGATGACACCAAACATACACCCTCGGGAGTATGTATACCATGTTTTTTATGAAACACAAAAGTGAAAACCTTTAAATAGAGGTGGTAGATGATACTATTATTAGTATCATTCATTTCTATAATAGTTTGATGGAGGTGGAATGGTGGGAACTAAAACCGATATTATGAGGAGGCCTTTTTTATTTAGTTAGTGGCCTCCCCTTTTGGGTCATATTATAGGATATATTTGAAAATGAAATCTCACTATGAATCATGTACTTTATCTTTTTTATACCTTATTTGTGGATTCTCATTGTGATTATGATCCATCATTTATATTTATGGTTGATATGAATGTTGATTATTTATCTTCCCCATAGATTTCTAACATGCATAAATACTAGTTTCCAGCCAATGGTGATTGGTAACACCCTTCACATCATGCACTAGTTTGGAAATGGAATTAGTATGTATGTAACCCTATAATGGTTTAATACACAAATGGTACCATGTATTTAGGAGACAACTACCCCTATTTTTCCATTCATCGATAACCCCAAAATTTTAGACTCTCCCAATGAAATGGTCACTTGTTGAGACCTTTAATGGGTGACAATGATTATCCATATAAGATTTATCAAGAAACTATTTCCTTATCATTATATGATGAATCAACTGAAATCCTATGACCATATCATTGAAAAAAATAGGCCAAACTAGGGAAGCCTCAACAAACTCTCACAAATATATTGTATATTTACACATGCATCTATAAATGTCCTTAAATGGTAATACGTTTGTGAATGATCTGTAGATATTTTTTTATGAAAAATAAACCAATCATAAGTAGTCATCTCAATCTGCTCACAAGGAAAGAACACAAGTATGGATCATATACTCAGAAATCTATATAGACAATTCCATTTTACCATCTTCCTAATGTTATAAATTCAGGATGATCTTTTCATGGGTTCCCATCACCTCTTAGAGGACTCCGAAAAATAATATGTGATCCCGTGATCCGTATTGAAAAACATTGTAGATGAAAATTCATGTAATCTGATGATCTCCTACTATAAATATTTTTTTTGTTTCCTCATCTTTTCCCACATAATGAACAGAAATGGTGTGAGATGATTTATTTAATATATCAATATCTACAAAAATCACATATTTTTCATAATTTGTATGTAAACAGACTACTAAAATGTTTATCAATATATCATATTACATCAATTTTGGTACTTGATGTGACTCAATAATACTATAACGATTATGTTTCTACTCAATAACATGCGGAAAAGCATAATAATGTGAAACATATCATTATTGGATCTTGTAATATGTGGACAATATACACAATAAATCATATCATAAATCATTTCTATCATGCTTAGCTATACCACCCACTGGGAGTTATTCCAATCCCCCATCACATTATTTATCATAAAAAATACAAAGAAATGTATATTTCTAAATAACAAGACATCCTAGGAAGATAGATACCATTATCCGATTGTTTCCTTATCATAAAATGAATATATAATTCCACTAAACTGATCATCATGCTATTTTTCATAGATAATCATCTCTATAAAATATGAAATCAACAGAATAAAAGCTAAAACAACTTCACTCTCATCATCATAAACTCTCAAATGTATACTATAAAATTGATTTATCATATTTAAATCCAATAAAAATTCTATCCAAGATTCAGTCATATGTTTTTTGTTCAACTAATCCATGAAAACACACAACTTTCTTGGAGTACATGAAATTTTAAACTCAAAATATTATAGGTACACTACGAATCATATCAGATTCAGATTCAAATATTTCTATTATTATATATAACTAAATATTTCATATCAAAATAAACGATTGAAGAATCATTGAAAATGATGTTATGATTACTATTTATTGTATACATTATAGTGGAAAGTTCAACATCATGTCTGTGATAGTTCTCCCCCTGTGGATGTTTCAAATGAGAAGTATAATTCAACACTTTATCACCCTACATAACAAGACATCCCAAACCTAGACATAATGCATTTCAAAAGACCACATATCCCTTCCTAACCTCTAAAACATTAAACACAGTTGATGAATTCTAATTATTCTTCAATACGTTGAAATAAGTTTACGATTTTCAAGCCCATACAAACTATACTCTCTTATATGTGATAGTGGTCAATAAAGAAGCCAACATTTATATATATTTCATGAACTATAATTAGTTCATTACAAGACTAATAATATTTCATTCTCATAGAAATATCATGGTTCACCCAAATTATAATATCTTTCACCTTCTCTTGATCAATTGAAATTCTATTTTTGGAAACCATATTTCCAAATACTATACCTATTAAATATAGAAATTAAATTTAAAAATGTTTCAATGATTTATGTGATTTAGAGTAACCCAATATGTCATACACAAATAACCCTATTAATGAATTGATGTACAAGTATAATATTTCATTAATTGATTCAATAAGCACATTTAGAGAATTTTATTAATACCAAAAGGAATAATAAGGAACTTAAGGTTCCCATAAAATATCCTGAATGTGTCCTTGGGTAAATCAAACTCGTTGATCTAAATATGGTGGTAAATTAAAATATGATCAATATTTGAGAATTATTTATTCCCTTTTATCCCCTCAAATAAATAATCAATGTGGAAAATAGATATTTATTCTAGATTTTAAAAATATTGAGATTTAATTATACAACACTAAGGTGAACGGTACCAAATGATTTCTTAAAAAAGAACCCATGTGTTCCCCATACTGACTCACCTATGGGAATGAAGTCATTGGGAATAATTTCATCCAAGTAAACCCTTCAATTACTTATATAACATATGGTAATAAGGAATATATATAGGATGGGTAACTGGTTCCATGTTGATAGAAAACCCCACCTCCATCATCAGTGGTGAACCAAAAAAGTATGATTGGAAAACAATGGGAAACTACTCTTATACTAGAGGAAGAAAAATACCCAATTATCCCAACTCTAGTTAAAAGGAAAACATGGATATCATTGCACCCTACACTTGAAGAGGATGAATAGATAAACATAGCCTCATGTCCAATTCCCCAAGAAAAACATAGAACACCTCCATCTAGGTAGTAAATGAAACCCTCCAAAGATAATGACCAGTCTAAGAATCATCAAATATTTTAAAATCCATCATAGGAATGATATATATGGATTTCAAATCCACACAAAAATATAAAAAAAACCATGAATCCAGATAGAGGTAAAATGTATGAGGTATTTCAAAGACCCTACTCTATCATTGTCTTAATTGATTTAGAAATATTCGATACATAATGTAAGAGATACATAAGAAGATTAAACAATTCCAAAATATTACTATCAACAAATAAGGAGTGGAAATGAATATCAAATAATGTAGTCATAGAATATTTTTCAATGGTAATGCAACCTCTCACACTATTAGGAAAATAAAAATCTTCCCATAGAAATTCATTCCCTATATTAAAAATCAATATTCCAAAGGCATGTGGTTGAACACCCTTTTTTTGGAAGAACATTATTGTTCCATATATCTGCTTAATATTGGCAATCTTGTACTACTACATGGAGTGGAAAAAAATGGAATAACCACTATTGTGGACTAAACATTATCATGAGCTATAAATATTTTCTTCTCCTATGCATGCATGATTTTTTTTCCTAATCGTTCCATATTACAAGCAATTCAATGGATCTTTTTTAGAAACCTTTGACGATTTAAAATCTTCATTCTATCTGGATCCACCTCCATTATCTCTACCATGAGACTAATCCTTCAACTTTTTCCACTTAAAGGACCTATTGAAACTACCACTAAGAGTAGAATGATATCCAGTGAACACTGAAACACTGGGTAACTCAAGTTCCACCATCCAATCATTATCCATGACATTATGATTTTAGGTGAGAATCAATATGAAAACCTAATATTTTTTTCTACTAGAAGACCCATCTCAAAACATAAGGATTGTATCTTCAAATTTGATATAATATCCTTGGAGAAGTGAACATGGTCAATAAATTAGTTGGAATACTGGGTCACAATACAGTCATGTAGCTAAATTTTATGGATATGCACAAACATAGACAATACAATTATTTTTGGATATAATTTCTCTATGAAATGATCCCTATAGTCCTTCCACTCCAAACCCATACTCTTCCATGCCATTAGTATAAAATCCCATCACCTTCAACTAAGAAGTTTATTTTTGAAGGTGTCACATTTCACTTTAACAGAGAATGGAATATCTAAGATATCAAAGACAAAATAATTTTATTCATTCAATCATCTTCCTCAAAATAAGAATTTCTACCCAGAGAATATGGCGGTTTCAAATGAAGAAACGCATTAGAAATGTCTCTTCCAAAAATTTTATATAGTAAAACCTCTAAATCATAATGAATAGCTCCAACTCTCTAGATAATATCATGGACCCAATGAAACAAACCTCTATAAGTTATGACCAACTTATTGGTTCACTTTTTTTTCTTAACTATCTACCTCACATGGTCTATTAGAATTTATTCTTGGGGGTATTATACTAAATAATTTCAACTTAAAATTGGAAAATCCGATCCAAACATCCCAAAATTCATACAAATAATAAATAAGAGAGTCAACCTACCTCTATTTCTAATTATTCGTGATCTTACCCGAATAACATTAGTAATAATAATTGAATCAATTGTAACATGGAACAAAGGAAATTTTATATCCCTCATAGGCTTGTGAAAACCTCATGGGCATCAAAATTAAATATTTTGGAATGGTTTCTTTATAAGAAAACCCCAACAAGACCAATAACAAATAAAATCAAAAAAATAGTATAATAGACACACCTTATGAATGATATTACAAATAGTAGGAAAATACATGTCTCTAAATGGTATGTCAACCAAGTCATCAAATAAGACCATTATGAAATAATGTTATATTTTTCAGGTAATAAGTAGATCATACGATCCATCGGTCACTAGAAACTCTAATCTTATGGTAATATAGAACATCCGTTAACATTTAGTGTAATTTGAACTTTTCTAAAATATTTAAATTTAAAATCTACAAATGATAAATTAAAATGGAAGGGTCTGAGAAACAACAGACTAGTAGGATTCCCTAAATAAATTTCATAAGAAATAGAAATCAAATAAACAAAAATTATCAATAAAATTATCAATTTTAAATAACATATATTAAGGTATCAATTCTATTTTTATTTAAAATATTCCATTAAAAACATAAAATAGATATAGTAAAATATGTATAAAAGTTATGTTTCATTAAAATAGGCCCGAATAATCATTTCATTAAAAATATTTTTTAGTGAAATATCCCAAAACATTTTGATGTTCTAATCATGTAAATAATACATTACTAATTAACAAAAAATGGTTAAGTGACATGGGAAAATGTTTTATATATAGTCTCACATATCTTGATGAATGAATCCTCTAAGTTTTCATACATTCCTATCTCTCAAGCCTTGTACGAAGGAGAAAATACAAAATAATATACCCACGAACTACATGAATTTTTAATGTTGTTTTCATCATTAAATCATTTGCAGGTATGGCTAATATAGGCATATAATGTTTTCTTACCACTTGACTACCCATGATCCAATGTTCCTCAACAAGAATCAACATACAAGGAGCTATAGTACAGTTTAAACATTACAATTTATATTTAGAAAATTAATCACTTAATTAGCCTCCTGTGAATGTTTTAAAATCATTCCTTTTGTTTCATAATCTAACATGAAATGATTTTTTGACAATAAATTATTAATTACCTATCAAATCATCTCAATTAAAATAATAACATTTTTCATTCCTTTTAGCACATAATAATAACTCTTTTACATCAAAATCATTTTTCATAAGCCCATAAATTGTATGAAAAGCAACACCATAAAGGTTCAACAAGAAAACATACCATGACCTTTAAAATTGACTGTCAAGAAAATAAATTCAATATTTATAAATAAATTAAAAAACCAATTAATATCCCAAAATAATTAGATGATTTAGTTGATATTTATTACCATCTAAACCACCAAACATAATAATGGAAACTAATAACACCCAACATGTTTTCCATAACTATAGAGGAATAATAAACCCTAGAAGTAGTATGATAGATCCATGTGGAATCAAATACAATAACCAAATGAAAATAAACCTCTAATACCCTTCAAGTGTCTTCCATATTGAAATAATAATCACTGAGGGTGAGGAAATCAATCCCCTAGAGATGAACCCTGAATTCCCAAAAAGACATGTATAACTGATAAAAAGTTTGAAATTTCATTAAAACATAGAGAACATTTTGTTATATGAAAGGGAAAAACGAGTTAATATATGTATCCATATAATGATAAAACTTTTCAATTGAGTGCTGGACCAGAGAGATCGAATGGCCATTTATCTTTTTCAAAAATTAAATACCCTCAAAACAAATTATATGTACACAAGAGATAATATCCAAAGTGTTTTGGAAATTTTGGGACCTCCACCATGCCCTTGTAGAGAAATATTGGTTGTAGTGGATAGGAAGAAACTTAATAGGACACTTATAGAACATTATACCATAGTGTAGAAATACATTTTTCTTTTCCCTAGTACATTCAAAATGAAGAAACAAAATAACCACCCCTAGGTCATTTTCAAATATGTTTTTACCAAAAAATGACCAGAAACTAATTTATAACTTTGAAACCCAATAATATTGTTAAACTAAAAATAAATACTCAAAGGTAAATTTAAAATGGATTAATTTAAAAAACACGAATAATGGATATGGTTATGATTTTATAACCCAAATTTGATAAAGTCAAGAAAAAATGTTGATACCTACATCTATATAAGAGGAATAAAAATAATGGAGGAAGATGTTATAATTTCACCACATAGGAAAGGATAATTCAAAAACCCAAAATATGAATGATAGGATATATAAAATGATAACCAAAATGATTTATATAGCCTTCTAGGACCAACTAATTTTTGGGAGAAATGAAAAAATTATAACCATAAGGATAGGTTGGCCCTTAATTATAAAGAAAGTAGACCAAACTATTTAACAAGTGTTTTCTTCAACAACAGTCTATTTTATTAAGGTGAGGTTGTTGATAACAATACTTTATCACTTTATGATGATTTTGGTGTTCACCAATATCCTTATATGTTATTATAATGATTTCACATTGTGTATATTTCATGAAATTAATATTCTTTAATTCTCTATTGAGAAATAATATTAATTATTTTAATCTGAGTGAAATAATTGAAAAAGTGTTCAGAAATAATTTTGGCATGTTTTGGAAACACTGTTCATTCTTTATGTGTTTGGAAATCACTTACAGTTGTTCTCGAAACACGGTTCATACCCTACATTGAAGAGCGTAACGTAAGGATGGAATGCATCGTTCACTTTACGGAATATCATAAAAGTATGGTTAAGAAACCATAGTTTATAGAAAAATGTATGGAAGAAGAACCATATTTTTGGAAGGAACCATACATTCGAGATATCCAAAAAGTATAGAAGAAGAACCCTACGTTAGTATGGAACATTATTTTTGTTTCTCAAAAGTATGGATCATCCACCTTATTTTTGAAAACAACCTTACATTTTATCAAAAATTATGGATCATATACCTTATGTTAACAAGATGATAAAATTATGGATCATCATCATTACTCTTATAATAAACCTTACAAGTCATGTATCATATGTTTTTCTAAAAAGGAATGTATTGATATTTTACCGTACATTTGGGAGTTGAATAGAAAAGTATGGATGATCAAATTTACGTTGTGAACCTTACATTATCAACTTTACATTGGGAACCTTATGTTTTGAACCATACATTATCAACCTTACATTATAAACCTTACATTGTGAAACTTACGTTGTGAGCCTTATGTTCAGAGAAATAATGATATGCA
The DNA here is from genome assembly GCA_963277665.1 of Viscum album. Classification (NCBI taxonomy): domain Eukaryota; kingdom Viridiplantae; phylum Streptophyta; class Magnoliopsida; order Santalales; family Viscaceae; genus Viscum; species Viscum album. The sequence continues at coordinate 1,029,510,401 of OY728156.1, forward strand.
GTCCAACCCTATGTTTGGCATCATAGATGTAAATTATGACTTTATTGAGCAACAATATTTATAATGATTATTAGGATTATTTCAAGACAAATTCAAAGCTTGATTTTAAATCACATCATTGACAGATTAAAATCAGTTTATTTTTTATTCTAATGGTCGGTTTAAGAGGATCTCTTCATGCTGAATAATCAGGGGAGTTACGACTCCTCTGTTATACAATCATTTGAATATTATGATTCTAAAGATGACATTAGTGGATCTAAATTTTTAAGTAAAATGCCCGTTGTTGTTTTTATATGTGTCTATGATATTTTTTATTACTAAGAGAGGGAGAATCATCAAGAAAAAATATAAGAATCTCCTGAGTTCATCACGACTACAGCTCTATGGAGTCATTCGAGATTTAATGATCTGTTGTTACAAGTAACCACAAACTCCGTCATTTATAAATATTAATAAATACCTTAATGATTCATAAATTATACATCAACTATCTCTTGTGAATATAAATTTTTTGAAGCAACTAAATTCATTTAATGATCTACTACAAGTGGATTAGTTTAGAACTACTTCATCATAGAAATTTTTCTTTCTGTAGATGACGATCCATCAACTATCATTTGCATGTTGTTAAAAATGTGAAGATCAACTGGAATGTATTTTAAGTCAAATAATATTTTTATTTCGAGTAATTGAATTCTCATACTAATATTCATATTCTTTTCTATGTACGAACCAGAAGGCTCTGTTTTTAGCCTTAACATGAAAAGGTGTCAACTCCCTACACTTAGTTATGGATGGTTTGTTGATAAGAGGACCAGATAGTGAAAATCACCAAACTCGTGGAGTATAGAATTGGTGGAGCGGACTAGGGGCCTTCTGTTCATTGATCTACTATACACCCTTGCATCCTTTAACTATTTATATTCTATTTTATAAGCAATCTGACAAAGATAAAAGGACAGACACAGTCATCATCGCGATTCACAAAGAATTAGTAAAAGTCACAATCCACCCCCCCCCCCCTCTTGTGCATATTTGATATAACATGATCCAAAAATTCGTATTAGAGGAGAATATTTTTTCCAAACTATAACCAGATGATTTTTTTATTATACATATCACAATTCTAGATACAAGAGATGGTATGTAAATGGTTCAAGCTTCCTAATTCAATAGTGAAAATTATGGATGTTGGAAATCAAGGAGGATCATTTACTTAAAGAACCATGGATATAAAGTCTACTCGAAAAATCTAACCCCCTACGTGATTCTAGAGAAACCTGAATCATGGAGTGCTGATACATAATAACAATACAGCATAAAATCAAATGCTATGAATGATGTCGTCAGTGGTATTCTAGTAGATGAATTCAACATAGTATCTCTGTGCTCGACTGCATATGAAATGTGGAAGACAATTCCATTTTCTTATGATAGAACTGACAATATCAAAAAGATGTGGTATTCCATAGCTAAATTTGATTTCCACAAATTTAGAATGTTTGATGGATTACAAAAATTGTTAATTACATCACTACCTTGGTAGATCCTGTCAAACAAGAAGATCAACCCCATATAGTACTGATAGTAATACCACCTAGACGGAATGGGATATCAGTGGCTATTGGACTATTATCACTAGTCAAATATTATACAATGAGAGTGTGAATTGGAACTCATATGACGTATTAAGCTGAGATACATGATGAATCAAATGAGCATAAAGTCATGATAAAGAGAGAAAATAATACTTTGAATGTAACATCCCAAAAGAAGAGCAGAAAGATGAAGAATTAAATCAAAATGAAATGAGATAATCTTGATTCATCTAATTAAGTTGTGGATGTGGCTTAGCTAGCCAGATTGTTCAGTAGATTCTATAGATATAAGAAAGGATTCGGAAAATAATTCAAAAATAATGAAAAATAAACAACGGATGTCAGATACTATGAATGCAAGAAGATGGGTCACATTAGACCTAACTATCCTTAGTTAAAAGAATAAAAGAAAAAAATTTCAAAATCATTGATTATGAACAGAAAGAAAAATGAGAAATAAAAGCTACTTGGTGAGTTTTTGAGGACATAAATAGCTTATCAATGTTTGACTCAGAAAAAGAATAATCAAATCTAAAATAAAATATGTGCATCATGGAGGAAGTTGATGAGGTACAATTTTATTACTCATCTGATTCTGATTCTAGTTATAATTTTTCAAATAATAAACTTGCATCCTACTACAACATGCTTTAAAAAAAATTTATTCCTTATTTAAGAAAAATATATCATGGAAATATATTCATATAGCTGTTTTTGGAGAATGTGACACTCTACTAAAACAAAACAAAGAGTTAATTAAAAAATATAATTCATCAAACATAAACTGTACAGATAATGAAACTAAAATAAAAACACTTAAAAGATAATTAGAAACATACAAAATTGCATATCTTGTTTTTACGAAAGGTGAAAATGCAATAAATGAAATTTTTGGAAGGAATGTGATTAAAAAGTGATGATATGAAATATGAAGTAAAGGAAAGAAACCCAAACTGTAAAAGAACTATTTTGTTCCATGTACAAAAGGTAAAATTTGCAACTACTATGGAACAAAAGGTCACATATCTAAAAACTATTATTTAAGTAAACAAAAGATTAGTGAGATTATGAAATATTTTATTGCAGGCAGTTTATATTATTCTATTGATTATAGAAAAACAAAGAAATTTTGGATTCCCAGTTCTCTGCAGGCTAACACTAAAACACCCATCAAAATATGGGTACCAAAACAAACATTTTTTTAAATGCCATTGTATAAAGCAGGTCAAAGAAGATGAACTGAAATATGGTATATGGACAGTGGCTACTCTAGGAATATGAGTGGGATTTATCAAACATTAAAACATTGACTCAAAATGATAGAATATTAGTCACATTTTGTGACAATTCCAAAGGTTGAATTATTGGCATTGGAACTGTTGGAGATCTTGAAGCTGTCTGAATTAATAAAGTACTCTATATACACGGATTGAAATAAAACCTAATAAGTATCCCTCAAATCTGTGATTATGGTTATTTTGTTGACTTTTCATACAACTGATTTTCTATTTTTTATGAAAAAATTCTTAAATTTAGAGCACCTAGAACTGATAATGTTTATCCTCTGGACTTAAATTTCGTGTGTAAACAAAAAGTAAACTGCTTAACTGCTAAGATAAATTAACTGTGGCTCTGTAAAAGAAAGACATGGACATTTCAATGTATATGTTTCATATATGTTATCCAATAAAAGATTAGTTTCTGATTTTCCTCCTCTTCAATTTGAATGTGATAGATTCTGTGATGCATGGTAACTTGGAAAGCAGCACAAATAATACTTCAAATCTATTAACAAAATTGCTACATCTAAATCTCTAGAACTTGTCCGTATTGAATTTTTTAGACCGTCATGAATATAAATCTTGGATGAGAATTATATTTATTTTTTTAGTTGATGACTATTCTAGATTTACTTGGATTTTTCTAAAATATAAAAATGAATCTTTTACTATATTTTAATTTTTTAGCAATGCTACCTAAAATGAAAAAGGTTTTAACATAATTTCATTAAGAAGTGATCATGGTGGAAAATTTTAGAATCTGAAATTTAATACCTTTTTCTCAAATATGGGTATTAAACACACCTTCTCTGCACCAAGAACACCACTACAAAATGGTATTGTTGAAATAAGAAATAGGACTATTCATGAAATGTCTAGGACTATGCAAAATTAGTATAGTCTTCCTGCCTATTTCTGGGAAGAAATTGTATGTTTTTCCTGCTATATAATTAATAGAGTTTTATTTAGACCCTTTATTAAAAAGACACCTTATAAACTCTGGAATAATAGAAAACCTAAAGTACATTACTTTAATGTTATTGGATACATGGTTTACAGCTAAAACACAAAGGAAAATCTTGGTAAGTTTGTTAAAAAATCCGATGAAGGAATTTTCTTAGGATATTCTTCTACGTCCATATATTATAATGTTTTTAATAAAAAGTTTTGCATTATTAATGAATTATTTCGGGTTAAATTTGATGAATTTTATCCCTTTGAGAAAACGAAAGAACAAATTGATGAATCTGACTTGAATGAAAACATTATACATGAGAACATAAAAGTTTATTTTGAAAATTATTTAAATGAAGTTCAGTCCAGTTTAGATGATCATGTCATTGATGAACCTAACAGGGTACTACCTAGACTATCTAGAACCTTAAAGAATCATCCTTTAGAAACTGTTATAGGATACCAAGACAATGGAATAAAAACTATAAGAAATGTCAGAAATCCTATTGAATTCTCTTCCTTTATATCCTAATTAGAACCTATGACATTAGAATAATCTTTAGTTGACGAATGTTAGATGATAAAAATGCAAGAAAAACTAAACCAGTTTAAGAGAAATTATGTTTGGAATTTAGTTAAAACACCTCATGACTATCTATTTATTATAACTAAATGTGTCATTAGAAATAAACAAGATGATCAAGGAATAATAACTGGAAATAAATCAAGACTAGTATATAAAGGATATAATCAGGATAAAGGTATAGATTATGATGAGACCTTTTCACTTATAGATATATTAGAAGCTATACGAATGCATTTAGCCTATGCATCTCATATGAACATTAAATTATTTCAGATGGATTTTATGTTTTCCTTTTAAAATGGTTACTTGTTGGAGGAAGTTTATGTTGAGAAACCTCCAAGTTTTACAAATTCGCAAAAACCTGATTTTGTTTTTAAGGTAACCAAATCTATTTATGGATTTAAATAAGCACCTAGAGATTGGTATGAAATATTATGTTTTTTTTAAAATGAATTTACTATTGGGATGACAGATCCAACCTTTTTTATGAGAAGTATTAACTCTAATATTTTATTGGTTACAATTCATGTTGATGATGTAATTTTTCGTTCAACAAAAAAATACATTGTCATGAGTTCTTAAATTTAATGCAAAAAACAATTTGAAATGAGTATGATGGGAGAATTAAATTTCTATTTATAACATCAAATTTATCAAAAGGATATTGGAAATTTTTTATATCAAATATAATACATTACTGATTTACTATAGAAATTTGGACTTGAAAATAGCAAGACATATACAACTCCTATGTGTACTAAAATAAAACCTGATTTGGACGAAGCTGGAAAATAAGTTGACAATAAATTATTTTGTGGTATGATTGGTAGTTTATTATATATTACTGCTAGCAATCCAGATATAATATATTCAGTATGTCTTTGAGCTATATTTCAATCTGATCCTAAAGAATCTCACTTAAGTACTATGAAAATTATTTTTATACATTTAAACGGAACTATTTTTCAATATCTCCTCTATCCAAATACATCTGTTTCTAATTTAATTTGATATCCAGGTGCTGACTTTGGAAGTTATAGATTAGAAAGAAAAATATCCTCAGGGACTTTTGACGTTTTATGAAAATATTAAGCGTCATTATCTAGTTAGAAAAAACACCCAGTTGCCCTGTCGACACCTGAGGCGGAATAATGTATCTGCAGGAAGATATTGTACACAAGTTTTGTGGTTGAAAAACACTCTTATAGAATTTGGACTAAATTTTAATAACACACATATTTTATGCAATAATAAATGTGCTATAAATATTTCAAAAAACACTATTAATCATTCGAGAACTATGAATATTGATATCAGAAATCATTTCATATGAGATCATGCTCTTAAAAAAGATATTTTATTAGAATTTTAAAGTATTGAAATTTAATGAGCTGGTATTTTCACTAAACCACATCCCACTTCGATGTTTTATTTTAGTAAGGGGGACCTAGGTTTATATAATTTAAAATGAAATTTGAATATTATTTTTTTTGGGTTTATTTTTTATATCTTTAGTATTTTAAATAGTTTAATTCTTTGTTTTTAGAATAATTTAAATTTTCATTCGTATTTTTCCCCTGTACGTGTTATTTTATTTAAATAATTTAATGATTATTATTTAATTAAATGAAAATGGAATCAAGGATGTCAGAAATAATTTCAAATTCCAAACCTGTTGATTTTCTCAAAACCATTCGAAACACCAAAAACCATTATCGCCTTTATCTACCTTTGGCTAAAACAGCAAAACCATAATCCATTGAGATGTCCTCATATTGAAACAAAAATTTTCAAGACATAGAGAATAGATAAAGGAGAATCTATTAACGCCAATCATTTGGGTATGGTAAAAAGAATGATTCCACATGGAAAAGTAACCGACCTGGAATGGTAGAATCAAACAGATCTCACATGGTAGCAGCCCTCACATTTTAAGAATCTCGTGAAAAATTTTAGTGGAGAAATTAGAGAGTTTTTATATGTGGTAGAGCTTCATCACTTTTTCAAATCCCTTCAGATCAGTCTCGGACATACAAGGAATAAAATATTTTCCAAAACTGAAGATCATGCCTTTTCAATTTCTTCTGTAGAAATTTCTGGAATCTTAATCTACCCTCATGAGGGAATATATCATTTAGACTTAAAGAATATTGGATATGATGAATAGATGTTATAGAAAATTATTTAATTTTTATTTGGATCTACAGGTATAAAAAAATTATGTTAAGGATCTTGAACCTTATCATAAAATTCTTTCTAAGTTTGTGAAAAGATGGATGGCACCTAGGATGTCAGAGATGGAGAAGATTTTTTTTGCTGACATGTACAATGTTTTTTCCTAATGAATGAAATCATGTTGAATATTCCACTATATATGGTAGTATATCTCATCTACTGTTGTCAACCAGAGTCTATAATGAACTTATATCTCTATGGAAGGTTCATTTCAAAGTTACTCTTTATGTTTGATATGGTGAGATTAATAGATGTTAGAGTAAGATTCCATCACCACAATATTTTCATTGATGTAACTCTATGGAATATTGGCTTTATCTAGAGTACATTGAGTGGAAAGACTATCCCTATTAGAGATGAGGAAGACTATGACTCGGCTTAGAGAGAGCAACCTGCTTAGACTAAGGAAGGCATGGTAGAATCAAGAGCAAGTGGAACCCAATGATGAATGATATCTAAAGCAGTTGATCCACCTGTGGATGAGGAATGTCAAAGGGGACTTCAAAGTAAAATACATTGTGTGGATACAACTGGTGATGAGCCTATTCAAGCATGTACTAATGGAACTAAACACCTTCTGAGCTCCAAATTTTTTGAATAACCTATTGTACGACAAATTGAAAAACCACTAGTTTCTCATATTGTGGTGACACCATAAGTGGAAAAATAAATTATACTTCATTCTGTTGAAAATCCTGGAGATGTTGAAGTGGCTAGACATGAATCTTCTTAATATGTCTAGAAAAAATAGATTGTTCAAGTGGAATTAGCTCAATAGGATATTCTATTAGATAATCCAGTCGTGGAGGAACTCATTGATGAAGATTCTCCAGAAGAGAAACATCTTAATGATGTGAATTTAGATGACAATCATTCTATGATTCATACTGAAGTTATTAATGAAATTTTTCTTCTGGATGAGTCTGTTCATAACTCAGAGGGAAAAGTTTTGGAGAAAAAAGTGGATAAGGATACAGATCAGAGATGTGATGCTCAATATTTTCCTTTATCATTATTACATCAAGTAGAGAATCATTAATAGGGTGCCTCTAATTCTATGAATAATCAGGTGGAGGAGATAATTTGAAAATTTAATAATGTTCAAGCTGAAAAATTCACTTTTACATGAGCATTAAAAAAGGAGAGAGAAAAATTTCAGAACATGATAGATAGTTCATATTCCCAAATAGATGTGGAATCATTTAAGAAGGAAATGTTGGTTGATGCTTTAAAACTGAAATCTAAAATGATAATAAATTCAGATATGGAATATTTTATGATTTTCATGGAGTAACAATTCGAAACAGTCAGGGACAGTAAACCAAACCTCAGGTACTTCTCCTGATATGATAAAACAATTTTAGGCAATTACAACAGTAATGGGAAATATTAATAGCATATTATAGGACATACAGCGTAACAGTGCCCCATTATCTAGTACGCTGGATATTCAAAAGCATATTATTTTCCATCTTACCTTAGATGAACTAGGGGTTTATGTTTTGTTGAACAGATTCAGATATATTCTAAATCAGTTTATAGAGAATTATGAGAGGTTTCATGAGTTTTTATGGTCAATTTTATTTAATATAACCATATGAATCGAGAAGTAAGGGATCTCATAGTTCTGTTAGGCGATGTACTGATGCAAAGTTTGTGACTGCAGATGTTAGAGCTCAAGGAAGTCATTCAGAGGCGCTGAAACCTATTTCCCAAACCTTTTCATCCCAACCTTGATTCTCATTGGCATTAATGTACATTTAATTATACATTCAATAAAATATACTTGTATCTTAATTTCATTTGTTATGATTTTTTTACTATATTGCCTATGTGAAAATTCTAGTAATCCAATTTCAAATATTGAAAAATATTTTATTATAGAATTTATTTAATTGTAGTGAAACATTAAAATTTTAATATTTCTTCTTCTATAAATATTTTTTATATCAAAAAGGGGGAGAAATACGTATAAACACAACATTTTTTTATAAATCATTTACTCAGAGGGAGAAAAGAAAACGTTCCATTATAAGGGGAGAAATTTCTAAAAGTTTTTCTCAGGAGAAATTTTTCTATAAACCCAAAATTTTATTTTACTTATTTATAGTGGAAGAGATATTATTTTACTTAATAAAATGGGAGAAAATATAAAAATTAATGAATAATTTTGTTAAAATTAAATATTTTTTATCATTCCAAATTCTAAACTATCTTCAATTAATTTTAAAAGATAATTTCATTGGTTATTTCATTGGTTTTGTGACCATCCAAAAGTGGGAGATTGTTGAGAATGTTTTTTTTTTCAACAACACTATATGATTTTAAGGGGAGATCCTTGAGAACAATAATCAATCACTTTATGATGATTTTAATGTTCACTAATATCCTTATTTGATATTCTAATGATTTTATATTCAGTATATTACATGAAATTAATATTCATTATTTCTCTATTTCGGAATAATATTAAACCATTTAATCCATGTGGAAGATTTTCTTATGTGTTCAGAAATCGTTTTAGTGTGTTCTAGAAACACTATTCATTGTTTATGTGTTTGGAAATGGCATTTTCATGTTGTAGAAACAATGTCCATACCCAACATTGAGGAGCGTAGCATAAGGATGGAATCCATCATTTACTTATGGAATATAAGAAAAGTAGGGTTAATAAACCATATGTTATAGACAATATTATGGATGAAGAGCCCAATATTTGGAAATAAACATACATTCAGGATAATAGAAAAGTATAGAGGAGAATGTTATGTTAGTATGGATCATTATTTTTGTTTCTCAAAGGAATGTTTCATCAACATTACTTTTGAAAACCGCCTTACATTTTATCAAAAATTATTGATCATATAACATATGTTTAGAAGCTAATAAAAGTAAGGATCATCAGCCTTACTTTTATAATGAACCATATATATATTTTATCTTATATTTGGCTAAAAATAATGTATGGATATTTTACCGTAGGTATGAGAGTTGAATAGAAATGTATGGATGATCAACATTACGTTGTTAACCATACTCTATAAACCATATGTTGTGAACCTTATGTTGTAATCCTTACTTTATCAAAATTACATTTTGAACCTAACATTGTGAACCAAATGTTTCGAGAAAGAATGCTTTGTAGTTCAACACTACATTTGTCGTTAGAGATTTACATTATGAATTTATTGAGAAACAACCATTATGCAGATTATTACGTTGATTTCTAGATAAATTCAAAACATAATTTTAAATCACATATTTGACTGATTAAAATACGTTTATTTTTTATTCAAATGATCAGTTTAAGAGGAGTTTTTCATGCTGAATATTTATGGGAGTTACGACTGCTCTGTTATTCAGTCATTTGAATATCCCGATTCTAAAGGACACTTTTGTGGATCTAATTTTTTGATGAAAATTATATTTGTTATTCTATATATATCTGTGATATATTTTATTATAATGAGATAGAAAATCATCAAGAATATATATAACATTCTATTGAGATCATCACAACTACATCTTTATAGAGTCATTCGAGATTCTTAGATCATCTGTTACAAGGAACCACAAACTCTATCTTTTCTAATGAAGAAGAAATATGTTGAAGATTTATCAATTATACATCAATTATCTATTGTGAGTATACTATTGTTGATATTTCTAAATTCATCTCAAGATCTATTACAACTGGATCGGCTCAGAACTAATTCTACCTGATAATTATTCTTTCTGAAAATGACAATCCATCAGCATTCATTTGTGTGCTATTGCAACAACAGAGATCAACTAGAGTGTATTTTAATTCAAATAATCTTTTTATTTTGATTAACTGGAATCTTGTACTAAGCTGTGTATCTGGTTCTGTGTATGAAACCAAAAGATCTATTTTTATCCTTAACTTGTAAAGGTGTCAATAGCCTGCACTCAGTTCTGGACAGTCTGTTGATAAGAGGACCAGATAATGAAAATCATCGAGCTCATGGAGTAGAGTGTTGGTGGACTGTACTAGGGGCCTTCTGTTCCCTGAACCACTACACATCCTTTCTTCCTTTAACTGTTTATAATCCTCTATATAAATTTTTTGTTAAAGTTAAAATGACAGACTCGGTAATCATCACAATACGTGGAGAATGTGTAAAAATCTCAAAACAACCCTCCGCCCCCTTTGGGAATATTTGGTATGACCCGATCCTACATGAACTCCATTATTGAATTGATAATTCAACCAATATCATGGATTTTAAAAAAATAAAATTTTATATCTAGGAATTTTGAAATGGGTCCCTCCCCAATTCCCCATTAGGTTTTATGCCAAATTAAAATACGTCTCAACACCACCATGATGTGTCGGTACACAAAATGTACATGTTATAATTCAACCATTACTCCCCTTGGAGTACAAATATGGAATATAGATACCCTCTTAGAAATTTCCATATTATTATGTCATTGACCACAGTAGAGAGTATTCATGTTATTTTGGTCCAAAACATATTAATAGACAAAACATACCTTCCTAGAGGTACCATTCCAACTAAATTAGGAATATAAGAATTCCATTATTTCCATGGTAAAATATTTTAAGAACCACACCTATTGAAACAACTACCCATATAGTGTGAATACCTCCACCCATATCAATTGAAATATTAGAACACTCTAAATAATTCTCATGACACCACACCATTCATAACTAACATTTATGCTTTTCCCGTGTTAGCTAGGTACAACAATCATGAACCACTCCCTTTCAAATAGTGGTTTGACAACCCATGTTCTACATGTATCATTATAGATAGCTCCCATAGAAATGGATCCAAAACACTCAAGAGCACAGTTTCCACTATGCCTATAAACATTGTATTTTTGTGGAACATAGGTCTATATCTAAACATACCACCCCAGAACACCTCAAAATTTCCTCTGGACACCCCTAAAGACCAGAAAGAACAAAGGTAATGATTCAATAAAACCATGACCTTATAATGATGACATAAGATAAAATACATAGTTTTTTTATTTTATCTTAAATTTATATAATAAATAATGTTCTCACACCCACATGGAATTCAATGGTTTATTATCTTTGGCTATTTGATAATATTACACAATTTTTACATAAACTATATTTATTGACGATTAGGAATACATTTATTATAAAAATATATTTATATATTTATATATTGACACCTCACTATTGACAACACCAAAATACCCATTTATTTAAAAAAAACCATTATGAATTTTAGCCTATGAATCCATAAAATATATTAATGTTAACAAAAACCTTGATATAATATATTAATAATGTAAAAAGTGAGTTAAAAAATATGTAGGTGAAGAATCATAATATATATTTAGATAATACTTATATGATACCACATGATACATCTTAGTGTAAAATACATATGAAAAAATGAAAATGGAAACATAAACCTGAAACATAGAATAATGATATGTCATAAATTGGAATGTATCATATATATGATCATAGAAAACCATAACAATAATTGAATACTATCTGTCATGAAATCAAAACATATTGGCCTTCACACTCTATATCTCATAAATAAAATATCTGGATATATAATTTTAACACAACCTATATGTGGTCATTATAATTTCTACCCCACCCATACAAAAAACATATTCCGAAAAATCTTGGTGGCACTATGAATTTAAATTATGAATGTTTACATACATTAATCATAAGGAAATTACTAATTAACTCATTAAGATAAAATGGGTTATATAATAAAATAATTATGGGTCCCAAAAGATTCAATCAAAGTGGAGGATTTGAAAAAAAATACCTAAAATTTAATGTAAATATAACAATATTTCTGCAGTGGGTGAGACATTAAAAAGAAATTAATATAAATAATAATAATCATTAAGATTAATAGAAGATATTAGATGGAATTAAATAGAATTTTTTTAAAATTTTTTATTAAATGGGGTAATGATACTCAATAAATGGAATGAAAATTAAAAAATAAATAAAATACAATGTGGAATGTGAAAAAATCAAAATATTTATAAAAGATTTCATATTTTTTTACTAAAAAATTATAACATTAGAGATTATATGGAAGAGAAAAATGTAGTAGAAAGGAATGTCCCATGTAATGTGAATATTTACCCCAGGGAAAGATAATAGGGAATGAAAATCTAAATATTAAAAATAGAATGGGATATTAAAATATTTAAATTTCACATGGAATAATATTTAGAAAAGAAAATAAGATATATATATAAGAGAAAATCTAAAAAAACTAAGATATATTAATGATGATTTGTCATAATGAGTTAATATTTTGTATGTCATGAATTAGGGATCAATAATTCATATGATAACAATGAAATATGCATATATATGCCTAATAAATAATAGAAAATATGATAAAATAATTTCTAGTATGATATATATTGATCATAAAAGATGGTAGTTAAGGAAGTGAGATTTAAACAAAAATAAAATTGCATCATAAAATGTGTTTTCTTATAAATTTGGTTATGTAGTAAGTAAAAATGAATAAAAGTGACATTAATCATCTTTTCTACACATTATGGTATTAGTTTATCATAAATAAATGACATAATACAAAACATGTATATAAATATACAAAATTATCATAATAGAAGTAATATGAATTTTTAAATAAAATTTAATAAAATTCATATAATATATGATTAGATATAAACAATATCTAATAATAAGATAAGTTACAGGATAATCCCTCACATGATGTTATGAATCAATTGATTATTATTATAAACCATTGTATGTAAATTTTTATCTTGATAAGTAAATATTTTAAATGTATTTTTATATTGATTATATTTGATATTAATCATTTATATTTATATATTACTAGTTTTTACTAATTCATGGTTTAGTAAAGTAATAATATTTGAATGGTTCCAATTGTTCCATGATTTCATTTATCATGTTGATAACAAAAATAGTACATGTTTTATAAGTTGTTTATCTATAGAATATTCAATGTAATGTGATAAAAAATCTATTTTTTATGTAGTCAAAATGTAATTATATCAGATGATTAATAAAAATTTTCTCGATTAACATTTATTATTCATTCATAAGGAAATGTTTTGTAAATCGTGTCAAATTATTTTAATAGTTATGTAGATTTTAATTTTACAACTATATAACCTTAAATATAAATTGAACATATAACTATTTATATATTTAATTATTCAATGAGTTTTATTAATTAATCATGATTATAATTAAAGTAAAAATATAATGATTCACTCCCATGGTTTAAGGATTTCATTATGGAACTACCCCCAATGATGATGATGAGGCTTCTCCCACTCTGTAGGCTTTCTATCCATGACCAGGAATCACTCGTTCTTTTATTCATGCTCATCTTGGTCACGGTTGGGAGGTCCTTCTTCCCTCCATAGAATTAAGCCTATGTTGAGATCTATTTTAGATCTATTTTTTTGACGATCTATTGTCAATATTTCTGAATGTGGAGTTATGGTTGTCGGGTTGGTGCAAGAAGGTGGCAATAGTGTTTGTGACATCAGAGAGTATTGATGGTGTTTCATTATGGAAATTCATTAGGGAAGTTGGTGGCATGGAGTAGCAATGTATTCATGGTCATGTGGACATGGTGGTGTGGTCATTCAATGATGGTGATGAGACAAGGATGGTAGTGGGAACATCAACAATGTATGCGGTTTCAGGTGTTATGAGCACCAAGGAATCGGTTTGGGTAAGTAGCTATTTAGGTTGTGGTGTTTATACCTTTGGGTTTTGATAGCGTCAAAATTATCATATTGAATAATTTCTATATTGATTCACGTGGTTTTCATGGAATTTGGTAGAGTATTTGGATTTATTTTTATAATTTCATTGCTTTTCATAACCCTTTGGTCCTTCGGGTCATCTGTAGGCCTCTAGGTAACAAGGCCTTTTGGCCATTTTTTAGGTCCAGTTGTAATGAAAATATAATTATATGTATTAAATAATTTGGTATATTATAGAACATTATATTAATGTCTCTTTGAGTGGGAATCCACGAATGAGGGATAGGTGTGATGACACCCATCATGCAAACTTTAGTCTTGTGGAACTGTTAAGTATCCAACCTCACGGTTTTCTGTATTTTATTTCTATAAGTTAATCTAGAAAATTAAGTTGACATTTAAGTGATTGAATAATAATAAATAATTTTTGATATTCTCATGTGAATTATTATTTTCTATGAACCCATCATTATGTCCCCCCATACTCCAATGTGTTAAAAAGGGGTGAAATACCTTATTGTTTCATTCCAGAACGACACAAATTTCAGCCAAGGAAACACATCCTTTTTTGACTTACAACAATAGGGAAGTATCTCATGTAGGTTTTGAGGATACATTTTAATTGATTCTAGTAATTATTCTCGATTCCTCTTTTGATATCTACTCATCCCATTTTATAGGGTTGTTTTCTGGGGCTACAGTTGTCTAAGTCATTTTGACCATATTTTACCCTCAGGCCATGTTTCTCTATGGCCTTTGTTCCCCTTAGCCTATGTGAAATTTATTCCATTTTCCATAAACCTCATTTTAAAGTGCATATATTTTTTAAATAATAAAATATGTCTCGACCCTCAATAATTTTTAAAAAATATGAAAATTATAAATGTTTAATTCAAATATAGGAGGATAAACCAAACAAAACATGGGCATACTAAGTATAAAATTTTAATAAAAAGAAATAATTATCTAATAATAAAATTCATATTAGAGAAACCATAGTACTATTATCCTATATTAATATATTTATTATTTCTAATTTAACATTATATTAATATAAGAAGAATGGAAATGTTTTTTTGAAGGTTCATTTCCACTTGGTTGGATCTTAATCATGTGGTTGTATTTTTTACATACTTTATTGATTCCTCTTGTGATGAGGACATCAAAATAAAGACCACAGGCTAGAGAGATATAATTGGATCACATTTTATGTTTCATAATTAATTTTTTGTGTGGATTTCAGATGATTTTGGTTGGATATTTTATAAATATAAATGAGTGTAAATTTTTAAAAATATTAATTACATAATGGTAATGGATTATAATATTTTATGGAAAATTACCTAAAAATGGAAAACTAATATTGTTCCAATACTTTATAATTTTAATATATTTTAAGATATAATTTATTTCTTTTTTTATAATTTATAAATATCATTTTTCTTAGATTATATGTATCATACGCAGTGACATCCCATAATCAACCATAGATATTTATTTTTTATTAAAAAATGATATTTACTATATTACATATTTTCGACATAATGATTCCAAATTTGTAATCTGTTATATTAAAATCAATAAATCAATAAGATAAATATAAAATTTAAAATAAAAATGAATAATCTATAAAATAAATTTCAAATAAAAATATTTTCATTACCCATGAATGATCTTATTCTTACTCCATAAATATTCCTTTTATGTTATTTAATTTTTTACACATGAAAAATATATTATATATAGTTTTTATTTTATAATCATTAAACATTCATATAAATATTAATTTTAATGAGCTGGCCTTAAAACTCTAACTGAATACCTAAATCGGTACATAACAAACCAAAATAAAATTCTCATTCACCACAGGTTAAAACAACTATTATGGATATCACACATATAAAATTGAAATTACATATCATTTATTCAGAACAAAAAAAAATAAATTACTTCAACATAAAATAAAAAATGATATGGTCATACACTATATTTATCATTATAATTTAAAAATATTTTTTTCAAAAAGAAAAAAACCACACATAGCATATAAAATAAACTAAAAACATAAAAAATTGTAAAAATATACTATAATGTGACATATAACATTAAATAATCATGAATCAAAAAATAGTCCTACATGAACATTACATATAAAAACATGAATAAAATCTGATCAATAATTTCCTCATAATAGAACATGGCTAACCCCAAATTCCATTTCCCTTATGAATCATGACTCTATATAATGGTCAAAATCATATAAAAAAATATCATTTTTTACTTCATTAAAAATAGAATAAAATATAAATTTATATGTTGACCATATTTTTAGATTTATGGAGTGATCATATAACATAGTATGATTCCATCATAGATTCTATTCACTCCCAATCAAATAAAAAATCAACATTCTAGTTTTTACATGATAAATAAACACACATAATTTAATATTTATGTGTTTTTGACTAAAACTAATGGGTTATCTTAGAAACAATATCTTATAAATTTTTTATAACAAAACCCTTATGAAATTAGGATATAATGATATTTAATGTACTCATAATATTTTAATATAATACTCAAGTCACCTGATCATATCATCATAGTCATCATGGTTTATTAGCAACTAGATCCAAACATATAAATCCACTAAATTGAACCACCATACAACAATCAATCAAATAATACAATCTGGGCATGATCGGGGAGCCCACCAGTTGTTTACACTCTGGGCCAAATGATTCTCGTTTTTATATCTGAGTTACCATTTATTCCAAACTACCCATTATGTTTAAAATCAATAACAAAATCATAACATTTTATATTAAATCATACATTTCTAAATTTTTTAATCCCATCATAGAAAAACCCCCTTTAACTTTAATAAACACAACATTACATGAAATATAAAATTAATGGTTACATATAAACATCAATTTCTCAATAAATGGTATTCATTATGTATCCATAACACAAATAAATTTAAAAATCCAAAAGGAATTAAATTAAATGTCTAACATAAAATATTTTTCATAAAATCAAAAAAATAGTTTTTAAAACTATAATATTTTATTTTAAACTATACAAGGTATAATATTTATAAATTATTTTTAAAAAAAATTGAATCCTTATTAAAATCACTTTGAAAAAAATTGATACATGTAAATAACAAAATTTGGAATAATAAATTCAAAATCATTTTTATTTCATGCATTTTGGAAATAAAAACATTCAAATTTCGTTTATAAATAACAATGTTATATAATATTGACCTAGGAAAATCATTGATAGCATCATAATTTCTATTAAATTAATAACTGTGTGTATTCATACAGGATTTTAATTAATATTTGAGAGGAAATAAAACAACCCACCTTCATGGTGTGTTGTAACACTAATATGTTCTTATAAGCAAAATAATATCCCTTAAGGTCAAAATAATCATTAAAAATAAATTATAAAACATAAAAAAAATCACATAATTTGTAAAAGATAGGGAATCAATAATACTCACCTGCATCTGGTAATTCTCTATAAAAACTCCAAAAATGTTTCCAGAACCCATAAAATACTCATCCTTCCTCAGTCAATGAATAACATCTCTTATTTGTTTGTTTTAACATCATTCAGTGTAACCCTTAAATATTTATAAACCTGACATACATATTTTTACATAATGAGGAAGGAAAATTAAATGAGATGAATGTGATGAAGTGGAAGAGGATTAGAAGAAGGATCTTAACTTAAATTCTTTCATTAATCTCCCATGGAAAATGATCTATGGGGGAAGAAAGAGTTAGAGTAGGGAAAATTCACTCCCATTATGAATCATATAATAAATAATGGAAAGGAACATAGTTTCCAATTTTATATAGGAATGATTATTAATAGTTTAATGTGATATAATGGGGTTATAAAAATATTTATAAACACTCACAGACACCCGAAATAAAATATACCATCTTCTGTAATAGTTTTATTCCACCCTTAAGACTTATAACCATTTAAAGGATGATACTTATTTTTTCATTATGAATTAATAATATACAACCATTAAAATATTATTAAGATATATTTCATCATTTTAAATATCCTTTTAATCAACCGAGATTTAGAATCATTTTTATATAGAATTTTTTCACTTACCAATCACTTGTATGAAGTCCAAATGTAAGAATAATAATATTGACATAGTGGTCTACCAAACATACTCACCAACACCAAAACCACACCACCACTAACATTATACAACATAAACATAATAAAGATAGTATAAATCAATTACTTTTTCTTTTTTTCAATTCAAAAATTTTTATTGATACCTCCCTTGTTGTATGATCTCCCTACTATCTATAATGAATGGACAACACTTATCATCAGTAGGGATACTACACAATACCATTGAAATTTTTGAACTAACACATATCCCCATAGAGCCTTTTAATAATCTTGTTTCACAATAGTATGTGGATTCCTTATCCTCTACATGTCAACACCTATCCCATATTTTGTTTTACTAATTCACCAATTACCACATTAACACCTAATTACAACAATGAAATGCCTCACCGATTTTAGATCAATGTATCATCCCAACACAATGGTTGCACTCAATGAAATATGCACTATATCACACAACATCCACTAACATCAACTAACACAGCAGTTTTAAACTAGAATGAGCAATAGAAGCCTTAGAATAATTAGTGGAAATTATAACAGAAATTGGATTAGATCATGTGAACATCAGTATTCTGACCTCGTTCATATAGTTATTATTATTATTATTATTATTATTATTATTATTATTTTATTTATTTACTTATTTATTAAATTTATTTGAGGTTATATGAAATGAAACAACACAAAAACCCATTGGATAACATGAATCAGATGTCATCCCCCTAGAGAAATTCCCATAACAAATATAACCTTTACAATTTAATTTTTTGAATAGTGATGCAATTGAAAAATATTAAATTGACTAATGGACCCCTTCATATTGGCCTAAATTTCCCATGTTCTACAACCCATCACTACCAGTACCATCAAGTTAATATGTCTACAACACTCTATAGATTAGAACATATGTCATTAGCTAGAAATGGGCCATGAAACCCTCATCAAGTGATTCTTTCAGTATTTGAAAACTTTTTATTTTCCGAATTATGGGATGACTTTACCACTCATGTAATTCCCTGTCTACATTATCAGAAGTAGTAGTTGTTGAAGAAGAAGAAGAATATGATGATGATGATGATGATTATGATGAATAAGTAGTAGTAGTAGTAGTAGTAGTATTAATTTTACTATGATTAGTTGTACAACAAGTAGTAGTATTAGCATTAGTAACAGTATTAGTAGTAGTAGTAGAAGAAGAAGAAGAATGAAAAAATGAAGAAGAAGTTGTGGTAATAATACTAAAAATAATAATATTATAGTTATTATTATTATATTATAAAACATATAGATATAGTAATAATATAATATATATCCATATTTCATAAACCAAAAATTACCCCCATAATCCCATGTTAATTTAAAATTTACAGATTTATAAAATAATAATAATAATGAAATAAAAATTCCCAAAATACATAATACATTCATTTTAAATAAACCACATATTAGTGTATTTAAATCATAATTTAAAAATAATACAAATTTATAATATATCAATTAATAAAATTATATCGATCTATAATTCTATTGCATCATGTCCTTGAATGTTTTGAAAATAAAGATGAAAATTAGGTTTACCTTTCAAGAAGGGATGGTGACATTGAATGCTATCTTGATCAAGAACCATACATTATGTTACATAATATTATATTATTTTACGTATTTTGTCACTTTATTAAGAATTCATTAATTGGATATTTATTTGGGGTCATTTAAAGAGTGTTTTAAAAATTTTGGCATCACATGAGTCTATGCACAATTAGAGAAAAACATTCATTTTTTTCTTTTAAAACTAGAATTTATTTGTTGGTTCTCAAGAAGGGGTACACTATTTGATCAAAACGTGTAGTCTCCCCTAAAAACCATTCATCCTTGGACATGTTGGGATTTCATGTTTACCACATGGTTAGTTTAAATGATTTTCCAAATTATTAACGTCATCCAGAATTCATGTATCATCTCACAGTTAAGGAAAACTATTACTTCTAATTATGTGGACTCTCATACAACCATTTGTGGGGTTTTTAATTCCCCCCAAAAAATATTAAAAATAAACGGACCCAAATATATGATTTTTAAACTCCCAATCTCTACCTTAATTATTTTTCCTTTATTTTAGACTCTATATAGATGATGCATTGGTGCTCCAACAACAACTATTTGAGAATGAATGTGTCAATGATCAAATTAGATCTCATTTCCATTAGTGAATATCCCCTTGTTTTGTTTCATAAGACATATTCTTCTCTTCTAAGTACATAATTATATATCATGATGTTATTGAATTATCTAATATCAATTGTTATAGACCATGATTGAAGGGTTTTTTATTTATCTCTTATGCCTTTGTTTTCCAATGGCGGATCTCATTATGGGTGTTTGGTTTCATGTATCATGTGATTAAAGGTGTATGGTTCCATATTGATTTACCCCTCAATCAAAACCTAGATTTTATGAATATAAATGAATGTAATTATTAAATGATATAAAAACCTAGAATTGAGATTATTGATGTTTTATTTTTCCAAGGGAATTGAAATTTTCAAAAACTACCAATTTCAATGGAATTGAATTTGTTGTGTTAAATTTCTAAAATTAATCATGTGATTCTGATTTTTTTAAGAAATTATTTAATATTGATTCGCTATAAAAATGGATGGAATTGGGTGGTGTTTTGAAATGTCATTAATTGATGAAAACTAATTATTTGGTATTGAAATGAGAATTGTGTGTCAAAAACTAAAATTGGGAAATTATGTATTGAATTTTTTTCAATTTATTTATTCTCGCATTATTTATTGGTTTATTGAATCACATTTCATCTTATGTAGTTATTAGGTAACTGTTATATTCATGATAGGGCTTAGAATCCCTAGAAATTCATTGATGATGAAAACACTAACTAAACCTAGTTCATTGTTTTTTATTTTGATGGGTCCCCAAAATTGCCTTAGATATATTATCTAATTTTCTTGAGCCTTGGTATATGTGCACACATATATTTATCTCTTTTTATGAATGAGATTATTCTGAATGTAAATTCTAGAAACTAATTTATTATAGGTTTCTTGAGTATGGTTCAATGATTCATTTACTTGATTATACATGTCATTGATCAAAGATTTTTTTAGTCTGGATAATTGATTTATATAAATTTTTATATAAAATGCTAATTTTTGACTATTTTGATATATCTTACATATTTTTTGATTGAAATTATTTATTTTGAGAATGTGTATATTTAATCTAATGATTATGTTTATTTAAATAGAAATAATAAATGGTTTAATGTTATGTTACATTTTATTGATAACATATTGAGATCATTCTAGGATATTTAGCTAACAAACTAACTTTTCCTTTGGGTTCATGTAGATTATCTTACGAATGTTTCAAGCATATGGAAACCACCACTTAAACGTGGTGGAAGTTCTTGTTTCTTAGGTCCCAGAGTGAAGGAGGTGATCATATGAGACGTGATCCACATATTACTTGTAATATATATAAGAATTTATATTGGTGGATGTTATGTCACTTGATGATGTAATATTTTCATTTTTTTTACCTATATGATTTTATTACATTCTCCTTGAATATTTTTCTTGAATAATAAATTTTATCATTTTTCATTTACTCTTTTTGGAAAAATCATTACCTGATGATTCTTGTATAATTCCATGTGTTAGTCTCCAACTTATGGGGATTGGGAATTCCCTTTAGACCCTGCCATGACCGGTCTTGGTATCAGGTAACCAGGGTTGTCGGGCTGGTCTGTGAAAAAATTATGTCATATGTGGTTGTGAATATTTCCTTGATTCCATTATGTAGTTTAAGTTATCCTGATATATATTAGGTAGTATTTCATGACTAATGGGATAATTGTGACCTAATCCCTGTACATATGTCATCATAATGATCATTAAATGACCATGGGTTTTTAGGAAAAACAATGCTATAGAATGTTTTGATCTGATCCTATTTCGCTGATATTTGATATTTGTTTTTTGATATCATTATAACTCTTGATTAGGTAGTTTATTTTACTATCCTTTGTGATGATTTAGTGTTTTTACGATGTTTTGTATTATCATGCCTCCTATAGAAGTCTGAATATGCCATGGGATGAAGATGATGGTGATGCAAAATGAGTGATACATTATGTTTATCAAAGTAATTTTGAGATAAAGCTGCATGTTTTGTAATATCTAGCATAGGTAACCACACCCATTCCCATTCTAGCTCTATTAGAAGACCATCAAAGGTTTGAATTGATGGATTGTTATCAAGTGTTTTTTTATCAGAAACCACTAGATTTACATGTCTGAATTGATCATAAAGATAATGAGGATTTTATGAAAATGATAGAACACCATTTTGAGTTCTTGGAAATTCCATATTTGATTAATGTAAAATATTATACATTCAAGATTGAGAGACCTAGGTTAATATTGTGATATTTAATGGCCATCGAAAAAAATGCTTGATGCCTTAGAGTATACGTACATTAAATTACTTTTTACCCAATCCACAATCACTATAGTCGGTGGTCTTGGAAAAATATATGGGGTTTATTGACCTCCAGTAGGGTGACAACACCATGAACCAATATGTGATCCATTTTTCTATGCTTTATCAGTTTGATCTAGAGATGATAACTAAATAAAAACCAAAGGCTTGAAGATCTAATAAGGTTCATTGATCTGATATTTTATCCTATGATATCATGTTGATGATTTCATCTAATATTCACATTTTATATAGGAAATTGATGACTGATCTTGAAATGACTGGTAAGACAGGGTTGATTGGAGTTCATTTTTTTACTAGTGGATGTTTTATAAGTTCCTTTAATGGGAAGAGAAATTTGGATTAGTCTTATGGTATTTTTTTATAGAAACCATCATTTATACCTTTTTAATAGCATAAAAGTGGCACTTTGTCTTGATTATTGTGTGAAAATGATGGGAAATCAAAATAGGATTCTAGTGAGTAACCCAATATCAGTAGATTGTGTGGTCAATCAGGCTACCTACAAAAGTTAGGCCATATATTTTTTCCATATTTTAGCATAAAAAAAATTCATAATCACAAAAAGGAACATTGTTGTAAACATATTCATCAATAATGTTGGTGTTTCATTTACATGAATCATCAAAAAAACATATTCAGGCAGTAGAAGTGTCTCTAGAGTAAGAGGATATAGGTCCAATGACTATGATAGGTACCATCACTATAGAATCATCATTGATGAACACATTATTTCAATTTTTTCATCTTAGTTTTCTATAATTACTCATATTTTTTACCTTCTAAACCCTCATATATATTTTTTTCATATATGATGGATTTTACTATACCCCTCAGAATGAAGAGAGAGTAGGGTCTTCAACATAATTCCTGTATTCTCTATATATCTACGATTGAATATAATTGGAATTTTTTGGATCTCAACATTAAAATTATAAAAATAATTTTTTGGTTAGTCTATTTTATTTATGATAAGTCTTATATATGATATTATATTTTATGGGTCTTTATTAGTATACTCAATGTGGTGTGTAGTTTTTTACTAGGAGAATGAGACCTGAGCTCGAGTAGAGATGGGCCACCTTCTCTAGAATTAGTTACTGTAATATCAGTGATCACTTTATTATATGGACAATCTGTCGTTGGGTGAATATATCCCTCTAGATGCAATCATGTTTCCCGATGTGATTCTTACTCATTTCTATCGTTTTCCACCAGTAAGAGAGGTGGATCTCTGTATCAATTTTGTATATATAACTCAGTATGAATTTTTTCTATATTATATTATGAATCTATAAGATATTAGAGAGTTTATGACTCAATTTTATGATCCAGTAGAGAATGGTTTTATTCTCCGGATTGTTAAACATTGGGAACCAACTATTATATTTGTTATGAAAGCTGATAGAACAGTTCGTCCATGTGTTCATCACTAAAAACTAAATGGAGATATATTAAAGAACAAGTATAAATTTCCATGGATTAATGATCTATTTGACCAGTTGAAATTGGGGAGGTGGTTCTCATAGAATGATTTTTATTCTAGTTATCACTAGTTTGTAATTAAATATTATGATATTTAGAAGATGGCTTTTAGGAGTAGGTATGGCCATTGTTATTTTCTCGTTTTTCCAGTTGGTCTAACTAATGCCTCTGTAGTTTTAATATCACAGTTGAATATAATATTCCATGATTA
Source organism: Viscum album (assembly GCA_963277665.1). NCBI lineage: Eukaryota > Viridiplantae > Streptophyta > Magnoliopsida > Santalales > Viscaceae > Viscum > Viscum album. The sequence goes on from OY728156.1 coordinate 1,029,535,250, forward strand.
CTTTGACTCATTCTTGGGAATATTTTTTGATAACATCCTGATTAACACTGATACTAGTGTGGATAATGATCATAATATAAGACTAGTTTTGGAAAAATTGAGAATTCCCATTATTGGAAAAAAAATCCTTCAAAGTAACATTCCAGCATTTTTGGGTTGGTTTTATTTGTTGAAAAGGAAGGTTTCCATTGATAATTGTTGAGTTCTATATAATTTTTTGACAATCCATGTTGAAAAAAATGATGAAAAATGAATGGAAGATCTGGATGTGGTACAGAAAGTGCCGTACAAGGTGGTGTTGTTTTCTAGTGTTTGCCAAATTTTTGGGGTCCAATGTTTGGAGGTTGGTGAGAATTAAGAAAAGTGGATATCCTAGAATATATTATTTTAAATATTTAAAAGGCATGAGTTTCTTAAAGTTATTCTTCATGGATTGAATTTCTTTAAGACAAGAAGAATGTTGGTTGTGTTATTCGTGATTACATCTAGCTTCGCGAACGACAGAGGTTGAAGCGCATCATAGCGGTGATGATATTCACAAGGGAGATTCGTGGCGAAGGCATGAAGGGATTGACAGTGTTTTTCTGTGATTACATCATCATCCGTGATTAGAAAATCGATATGGTGCTTCACGAGATTGAGAGAATTTCAGCAGAAACATCAGAGCTTCACGATTTGTGATGACGTGGTGTTGACTTCTCACAGAAGGATCGATGGTCGGTGGAATCTCTTTTAAATAATGGTCGACCCCCTCGAGAGAAGTTAAGATTTTTCGAAGAATATATTTTTTTATCGTTTTGTGAAGGTGGTTTGCGATGTTAGTGTTCTTCGCGAAAGAGAGGGGCTTCGTGGGGGCTAATATAGCTTCTTCAAGGAAGTGTGCTTCGCGAGGCCGCATGCTCTTAAGAGTGTGCTTCGTGGAGATGAAGGAGATTCGCGACGGCCTAAGCCTTGCAGAGGCTTGAGCTTCACGAAAATCCAGGAGCTTTCCGAATGCTTGTTTGAGCTTCACGAAATTGGGAGCCTTGCGAAGTATGGTTCTTTGCGAAGGTATTTCCAAAGGAATTGCCTAGTGGTTAAGATGAAAAGGGGTATTCTTCAGTGGATGAAAGTTTGACATTTAGAGAGAATATATCATCAGTTGAGGATGCGTGCATTCATGCAAATGAGGAGACCTACAGGTCTATAAACTGTAACTGGATCTCTTCCAAGTGTAGTGAGAAAAGGAAGAGGAAGATGGTAATCCTTTCTTTCGGTAGTGAGCCAGTGAAAGAGAAATAGGGAGTGACCCTTGGGAAAATAGGGAGATGACCCTAAACATTTTAAAGGCAGTGAGCCTAGAAATAGAAATGATCTATCCTGGCCCTTGTAAACAGCAGTGCACTTTTAGTGGATTTTTTACATCGGCACATCACCCGTGTATGTTCCTTTGACGTATCCCAGTGAGGGTGAACCAAGTAAAAATCGTTGTGTCCTTTGCATGCTTTATTTGTTGTTTATAAATTGATGCAGGAAGGAGAGAGAAGAGAGTCATTATTTACAGCATGACAGGATCAATAGGGGAAGTTGTTTTAATCTGTCATACCCTGATTCACCCCCCTCTCATGGTATCTAACCTAGTGGACCTAACACCCATACATTACATGAAGCATTAGATATTTAATTTCTTGATTCAGTAAATGACTTTCTTGGGACATTAGGTTTAGAAATAATGTATTTTACTCAAGACTAAGAAGGTGATGGATTTTATGACCTATTAACAACCACGTAACTGTTTTTAGATTTGGTTCCTTTTATTCATGAATGGATATAACCATACATTTTTTCAATGATTTATCAAAGATATCATTTCAATTGACCACTCTTACTAGGAAATGGGTGATGTTTGTGTTGTATGAGAAATTATAGAGTTATTATTAGGAGTTGAAATTTATATTCACTTATATTCTAATGTTGACTCTTTCAATGGATTTTTAGGAATATGTGTTCTTTTTTTACTCTTCAAGATTAGGTTTGGGATACATCCTTATACAATGTAAAAATGTGATATCTTAGGGTTCCCAACATCATTGGTCATAAAAAATAATTATCCAACCTATGATGTTGATCTATATTACTAGATACATGATCCTAAAAACTACAAGCATTAACTATTTAGATAAATTTTTTCCATCTTTTCTGAACCCAAAATCTAGAGGTATATCTTCTCTCAAAATATTTTAATCTCTAATAGAGTCATTAAGTGGAATACCAACAGTCATTTCATTTCGATAGAACCTACACCACAGGTAAGGGAAATGTATTTGATGATTCATGGAGCAAGAAACATATAACAAATATTGTGAAAGCATCAACAGAACAGCGGAATATGATTACTCACTTCACCTAGTTTCATTTTAGAGTCTGAGTTGATTTAACCATGGTTAGTTTGTGAAATGTAGAGTAAACCACCTCTTTTTTTAAGATGATTCTTTTAGAGTACCATCTTGATGTTGAATTATATAGAATAAATATCTTTCTTTATGATAAGGAGACTATTGGTGAGTGGTTATTATATTTTTTGTTTGTCCAATGTTTCTTGAATAGGTATCTAATGATGTTACTAGTGACAAATGTCATTATAGAGGATATACATAAATCACAGTGGTCTGTGCACCCCAGAACCACAAAGTTGTTCTATGAAATAAATCAAGGATACTAGTGGTTAGGTTTAATAAGACACAACATTGATTTTGTTTCTCATTATTATACCTAGTAGTAGGCCAAAATAATGTATCAATTACATTTGGGTTTACTTCATCAACTTCCAATGCTGATTTGGAACTAAGTTGATATCTCTATGCCCATTATGGTTTTGTTTCTATAAACCTATTGATTGAAGAACATGGCATGGGTTTGGACTAATAGATTTAATAAATCAGCTCACCTAATACAAATTGTAGACACAACCAATGTTTAGAATTTGTAAAGTCTTTATGTGGGCGATATTTTTTGTTTTCATTTAGTTTGCTCAATTACTGTCTCTGGTATGGTTTTGTGATTTACTTATCACATTTTGAAAGGGCTCTCCAAGGACATAGGTTAACTATTATGTTTTAGTATAGTATATCGTATAGGGATACATAGAAATATAGAATGATCTATAATGTTTCATGATGATATGTTATGTTCTTTTTTCAATGACTCTGCTGGAGCTTGGGATATACATTTTGGAATGGTTAAGTTTACCAATAATAATAGTTACCAATAAAATAATAGGATGGACTATTGTGAGACCATGAATGGAATATTGTTTATATGATCGTTTTTTGGTCAACAATTGGGGAAGAGTCCTTGATTGGACTGAGATAGGTCTAACAGACGATAGTAAAGATTCACCTGATTTATTAAAGAGTGGTAATGACATAGATCCAGATTAAATTTTATGTTATATCATCTTCGATGACAGTAGGATTTTTCAACTGGTGGAATGGTATTATTTAAATTTTCATGTCATTTGGTACATTGAATAATTAAGAAATAGGGAATCCTTCACTAAGAATTATATGTCTTTTTGAGATTTTTCTTTTGGTGGGGATTGCCTCTTACCTGGTTTTACTTGCACTGCATTTTACTTCAATACAAAATTTATTCAATGTATAATAGTCTATAAAGTATTTTTTTGACCTTACACATGTCCTCAGAAGGGAGAAACATGATGTTGAGCCTGATTTGTGAGAGGATAATAATCCATTCAGGATGCTTTTGTACAGACATGGATTTTTCAGGGGAAGATGATAAAATTGTTTTGTGCTCTATAGAATCATGGTTCTGATTCACATAAGCCTAGGGACTGTGAGGAAGTAGTGATATATTAGTGTCCTAATCTATTTTCTAGTAATTTTTCTCCATTGGATTTCTCGGGATAGTTGGTTTTTTTGTTTGTAGAGCTTATAACAACGTTTTACCTTATTATTGTTATTTATAGACACATTATTTGACTATTCTTTGATTGGGTGTTTATGTTGGAAAATTGTAAGATTTTTTTAAAAAGAATTTGAATCCCACTATGCTCTGAACGATTGATAAACTATTAGGGAAAATATACAGTTTGTACATATGACCGATGCACTAGGTGTTCATGATCTAGAAGGGGAATATGGTTTGATCAAAACACATGGCCACCGATACAATCCATATTCAATTGAATCGAGGGGGTTTTCATAGTTAATGAATGGTAATTTTAACCACATGACCTGAATATGTACTCCATATAGATGTATAGTATGTGATAATGGATAAGGCACTTGATTATTTCTAATAGTGTGACACACCTAAAAAGCATTGTAGTGGTAATTAATTTCCATCTAAATTTTATTAAAAATATTAGGACCCCAATTTAAGATTCTTAAATACCCCCACTTAGCTAAAATGGGTTTTCTTTGCATTGGGGGACTCTATAGATGATTCCTTATCAATCCAAAATCCCCTTTTCTTTAATTGAAGTGTTGTTGATCTCACTCAATATCTTCTTTTTGGTGAATATTCCTTCATGTGGTTTCTTACAGCCTCATATTCACCCAAATATAGAGAATGATCATCATGATATTTACAAATCTAATATCTATTTTAGTGGATCTTGATACAAGGTTTTTTTCTATAATCTCGCATTCCTTTATTAATTGTTGGAAGATCCCATTGTGGTTGTTTCAATATTTTGACCATGTGATTAATAGTTGATGGTTCCATGAATTTTTACCTTTAATTAAAACCTTAATTTTCTTTATTTATTTCAAATGAGCTTTTAATTGATTTATAATCCTTGATTTGAGATGATAGATGTTTTATATTGAAAATTGCATTCAAATTGTAAAAAAACCAACATTTTCAATGGAATTAAAAGTAATGGGAGAATTTTATAAAATTGATAGAATAATGTTTAAATTGATTTGATGAACTAATATGATATTGATTCTTGAGAAAAATTGATCAAATTAATAGATGATTTTAAAAAGGAAAGAATTGATGAAAACTAATGATTTGGTTTGGGAATGATAAAGGCATGATCAAAATGAAAATTTCGAATTTATATTTGGAATTGATTTAAAATGAATAATTTTCACATGATTGATTAACTGATTAAATAATGTGTAATACTGGAAGTTAGTAGGTAATTGGGACAATCATTCTAGGACTCGGATTCCATAGTAATGGATTGACTATGACAACACTAACTAAAAATAGTTCAACAAGATTTCCAAATATGGTTTCCCAATGGATTTGTTGATGTATTATAAAAATAGACTAAGCCTAGGGAATTGTTCACACATATCAGGATCCACGTTGTTGAATGAGATGTCTGAAGATATGTTGCAAGAAACATATGTACCATTGGTATTATGAGGATGGTGATATGATTTAACAATTTGATTATACATTTTATTGATCATAGAATTGTTGAATTCATTCCAATTGATTTATATCAATGTTTTATATAATGTGTTCATTTAATATAGTATTGATATATTTTATATCATTATAAAATGAATGAATTTTTAAGAAATATGTATATGAAATTACAAGTACTGTTTTATTTTAATAAGAATAATTTTTTTATGTTAATTTTTTTGGAGCACTTGACTAGACTCTACTTAGTTATTTAGCTCACATAATAAATTTTACATTGCTTAATTTTAGATTATATTATGACAATTTTAGGTAAAGTGAATCTGCTACTTAGTGGTGGTGGGTTCACTTTATTCTTGGGACTTGGAGTTATATAAGTGAACGATGGTTATTTGATACATCTATTACTTGGGACATGTAAGAGATTTTCTCATGTCAGTTGTTTTTTCACACAAGGATGTACTATTTTGTGCTTGTTTTACATATTTGATTAATGTAAATTCCTTTTTAGTAGTTTTGAGTATACTGACATGTATCATTTCTCTTCATTTGTTTTGATGGAAAATATTTCACCTATTATTCTTGTATGATGCCAAGTTATAATTTCCAACATGTGGGGATTGAGAACACCCTTTATGCCATCATAGGAACAATCTAGGTATTAGTGTACAAAAGAATATGGGATAGTTAATCCCACTATATATTTCCTACTACTCAAAAAATATACTTTATGGGCTATTTATTATACAATGCAGCCCCTAAAAATTTGATTTTTAATTTTTTTAAAAATACCATCTTATATTTTAAAAAAAATGAATATTAATGAAAAAAAGTGGGGTGTTACATTACATCTTAGTTTAAATAACTATAATATAATCATCAACTATATATGTTCCAACGTAATATATATTGGTCTATTTACCCATTTAAATTACAATGTATTAACATAAATACTTATTTTAAAATCATTTATTATATACAGTTATTACAACCTAAAAATTTTAATCAAATTTCTTATATTTTTTTATTTCATTATATAGTAATTATAGAAGGTATCATATTTATTAAAGATAATAACCAACTTAAAATATACCATATATCCATAGAAATTATTTTGTGTTACTTTAAATTATTATTTTTTATTTAATTAATAAATACGTTACAATAAGTCATTTTATAATTGAAAAGAAATGATTCCACACTTTTGTAATTATTTTCTATTTTAGTACAGAAAATTAGTAACAAGAATTGAATTTAAATCTTTTGTACGGAAGGAGATATCATGTAATTATAAATCTACTCACCTATTAATACCAAACTGGCCCAATAATCCCAATTATAGTATACTATGATTGAATTTGGATCAAATTTGATGCCCAAATAAACTCACGATTTTGGTATTTTAGCTTGATAAGGACTCTTTTTTTGTTGTTTTAACCCTATACACAAATTTATTCATGTCAAATTGGTTCATTGGGAATACTTGGATTGAATTCAATTAATTCAATTTTTTCTTAGATGGTGGTAAATAAATATGAATTATTCTAAATAAGAAAAACTAATAAGGGACATAGGTTAATGGGAAATCTAACTGGCTGATGAGAGCATAATATAAAATTTATTTTAATAGGTTATAAACAAAGAAACTATTGGTTTTAAATTAATTAGTACCACAAGTTTAAATTAATTTTTTTACATTAGAATGCTATGATATTTTTTTCAAGGAATATTTGATCTCAATTACACAAAAACATATCACTCAGACTTAACAAACAAATTGAACTAAAAGGTAAATTCTCCACCAACACTCCATTAGAAACATCCAACACTCCATTAAAATAATTATATATATATATATATGTATAAATATGTCTATAAATTGGGGTTACCATATTATTTCAAGGAACAAATTGGTTCTTAATTGATGTTTCTAAGATAACACTCTACTCTATAACCTCTCTAATCTGATTTTATAATTTTTAAATAGACAATTTTTTTTGATTATGTGCATACACTCATAGACATAATACACAAAATCCATTTGTATAAATTTTCAGCTAGCAAAAACACACAAAACCATAGAAACAATGAACCATTACCAAACCTAACTGTTATACATACAAAATGTGATGAACTAATATTTCTATTATAGGATAAAAAAATTTGGTATGGGGATTCATCGAATATTTTCTTCAATTAAAAATACTAGAAACACGACAACCATTAGATACTCATCCGTATGAAATGAATGAATATTTATCTCTAAAATAGTGACATCAGGGTTCAAATAAATCCAATATTTTCCATTTCATTATGACTATGAGGGTGATTTCCTTTCATTGATTTTGTTTTATCATCCTTGGTCAGATAAGAAACAAGGTCCTAATCACTATTACTTATTTTGAGGGAGGCCTCCCAATAATACTATATATAACATTCAGCTTTCTTGAAAAAATATTGATATAGATAAAGTCTATATAACTCTTTTATCCCATGACCATACTCTTTGGCCTAAACTATTGGTTTATATCCTTCAATACATGTATCGTATCCCCCCATGAATGTTATGAGGTATAAAATATTCCTTATTTAAGATGAATTTCAATTTGTCAGGAACTCCTTTAGTACCTCATCTTCTTTCGTGATATTTTTTTAGATTGGTCATGTAATCATTAGATTAGGAAGTTTTTTGTTATCCTTGAATAGTATTACATTCAAATTAATGGAAAATGATAAAACAGTTGATGAAATGATAACATTTTCCCTTTTACTAAAACAGATCATATGAATGGAATAGTTTTGGTATAATTATGTTATTTAATTGAATAATGGTTTCCCTCCTCCTCCTCTACAGAAGATCTATATAGCGCATTAAGATTATAAAACCCTAATGTTAAAATAGGTATGTCTCCTTGAAATAAATACTATGTTGAATAAATTGTTTCATAATAAACATAATACTTAATGAAACTCTGATAATATTCATTAAGATAATATTATAAGTATTTAATGATATCACTATATGTAATCATCAAATTGAGATGTGTAAATATAATTTTTCACGTCTTGAAATCTATGTAGAATAAAAAATAATAATGAATATGTATATGTATATATTAAAAATGGATCATTTTATACCTAAATTTAATTTTCTAATTATGAACTCTTATATTAAAATGAGTTTAACTCCCTTTTAAAAAATATAATATTATAACATGGACTTCATTTTATGTTCCAATTTGTCAAAAATACCTTAGGGTGACTTTATGATTTTTCTTGAAATAGTTGATTTATAGGAGAATAGTTATAAGTGATGTTTATAACTATATTATAGAAATAATGATATTTTCATAAAATTGGTATGCATTTGGAACATATTGATCATTTTCATGACCAAACATTTTTATAAGTATGTAATACCCTAAATTTTAAATGTTTGTTTTGATTTAGTTTTTGAAAAAGCATGATTTTATTTTTAGATAGTTATTGAGATATGTTATAATCTTTCAAGAATTTAGGAACTAATTTTTATAGAGGGTTCATACCAAATAGAAGATTTAGAGATTATATGGTGCCACATATTAGAGGGTGTAGGTTTCAGAAGCCCATCAACCCCACTAGGATCCAGTAGATAGCAATTACCATTCCCCCAACTAGTCTGTTCAGTTATCTCAACTAGAAAGTGGTTGAGGTAGTAGCCTTGGTCTATTTGTTGAGATTCTGGACCATCAGGACCATCCACCGACGAAAGGGTGGATCCCTGGTGAAATTTTAAATTGGGTAACATTGAATTTTCCACCTATAACTCTCTTTGATATCACCATCACATGGTAAGGCCCTCATATATATAATATGTACAGATACTCTCATATAATGTGACTTTGGATTTCTTCTAATCTCTCCTTCACTATTAGAACAATAGATTGATATGACGACTCCTTTTTGCTAATGTTGTTCTACTCTGCACTGGAACACCCATTATCTTGGGTGAAATCATATATCAAGTCTATCGTGGCCAAATCGAGATATTTTTATGTGGTCTAATGGGTATTTATCCAATTTTTTAGGGATATAAGGATTGATCAATTGAATTATTATCACTCACTTATTCAGTTATAGGTCTATAATTATCGGGGGTGTTTAATGGGTAAGCCTAATATAATTTTATTCTTTACCATGTTCTTATTCATGTTTCATGATTCTATAATCCTCAAGTGATGAGTTAGGGATGTTTCTAGTGATTATTGTTGTGAATTATTAATCTAGTTGTCAAATAATCTATTTGGAATTTGTGCTCTTGAGGTAGAGACTGTTTATCATTTAGGTCATTATATGAAATTTCATGGGAATTCTATATATTTGGGTGTGTGTGTAGCCTATAATACCCTTTCATAATATGATTTTTTGTGGGCATGTGTGAAGCCCATGAGACCACTCATTAATATTATTCTCTTCTGTTTGTGGGTGAGTATCATGATTCCATTATTGATATGAAATTATTATTTCATGTTATATTGTAGAATGTGTCTGGATTCATTTGTGGTTTCTTTATATCTAGTTTTAAGGTTCCCAGTTGATCTTGCTCAACTAGTTTGACCCCAATAGGTGGAGTGTAACTTTTGTTGATGTATGGTTGTTATGTCAGCTTCAGAGATTACATAGATAAATATTTCTTTAGAGATGTATCATAGATCAACATGTGTGATTGTGGTTTACCATAGATCTAGATATTAGGGTAACATATTGTAGGTTTGATTACCCCATATATATAAAATCAGTTTAATATATTCATTTTGTAATTCCCTTATAAGAAGGTGTGGAATATTTATTTGAATGAAGAAAGTAGATATATAATATTTGACTTAATAAATCATACTTACATGTGAATAATATGGCATAATCTAAGTCATGTAATGATCACTGATAATCTTCTTCTTGACTTAGTCATAGAGTAGGTTGAGATGAGGTGTTTCGAAGAACATTTATCTCATTATTAATTAATACTTGAGTGTTTATTTATTCATTTGATATATTTTAAGGGAATAAATGTCTATATAATTGTTCACATTTTTTAAGGATGAATTAGTGTTGTGCTAATGAGTTGGTTTTCATACCATTAATGGGAATCACGGTGACTGTGTAGAAATGTATTTAAGGGGTATATTAATGAAACAAAAAGACCTCTTTTGATCAACTAATCATGTAGAGCTTTAGGGATGGAGAAAAATTAATGAAAAACTATGGATTATTTTCATTGTGTTTTATTTATTTATTTTTCTTCATATATCATATTGAATTTCCAAATTGCAGATAAAATTGATGATCTTTTTTTCCCTGCATACCATTTATTAATGTTGTTTTATTTATATATAGTTAAAAATATATTGATATTTTATTTGTATTTTGAAATTAATGTGTTTTTTGGTAATAATTAAATGTTACAAGTCTTCCCACAACACATTTTAGGCTCTATCAACTACTTTGATATCACTTTTGGGTGAGGTGGTGTACATTTGGTCATGTGTCACTCTGACTATGACCCGGTAATTCATGTTGGGGAATCATAAAGTGGTATAAATGTTATTTTACTTCATTTTCATTATTTCATTGGAATATGTTTTGGGAAACTAAAACTGGGAAATTGTGATTTGAACCTATGTAGGGGATTCATGTGTGGGCCTAACCATCTCACATGTAATGTAATATTGAGTAACCAAGGAATGGGAACTCATTTATCAATTGTGATTTTACAGTTTCATACTAATTAAGGAAATTGTTATGTTATTATAGTTTATTGATTTTTTGTGTGTTACTGTATGATTACAAAGAATATAGGTTCAAATTTTAGATTTTTTTCCCACACATAGTAGTTTATTTAATTAAATATCAGTTGTAATCTATTTTTTATGTCTGTGATGAAACTATGCTAACATTAAATTACATGAACATGAGCATAATATGTTTTATTATATTTATATGCTTTCGACTAATGTTCTAGGGTATAAGGATTTTCTTTATCCATAGGTAATGAAAATGGGGTTTTTTCTTATATATATTGGTCTCCTCTTATGGTTTTCCTCCCCAAATTTAAATTTCTAGTTCTCCTATAAACTTCTTGAATATTTATCCCAGTATGTTTTTAAATGTGTTTCTATGTGTTCATTATGGGATTTTAGAATATTCCATACCAAATAAAACTTATGGGACCACCTCAGGGTGTGGGTTTGAATGCTTCCAAATTATCAGATGCTCATTTTGTTTTAATACACATGAAATAGGATACATATATGAATTCTCCCACAATATTTATTAATTATTTTAGAAGCATAGACGATCTAGGAAGGAGTCTTTTGATCGATACATGTTTAAGGAAAAGGAACCCAAGGGGCTGGACTAATTATGGTCAATTATGGTTGGGTCTTATATCTTTAGTATCCCCAATTCTTCTAGGACTCTGGACTCCCCCTCTATTATCAATTTTATATTGAAATCATTGAAGGAACATCCAATCCATTGGATACTCTTGGTGAACAATGGGACAAAACGATAGTGTATATGATCTGGGGATATGCTAGGAGATGTTTGAGTATCATTAACTAGAATGAGAAGTATGAGGTTCAAATCTGAATGACGCAACATCATGAGTTTTTATTAATTCTTTATTCACATAAATTTAATTTCATTGAAATCTTTCATTACACGCAACACCAACTTTTGACGAACCATGCTGATCTCTTAATATTACTATTAAAATTAGGTTTTTAAAACCAATCCATTAAATTTGGTAGTGAGAATAGGAAAAAAAGAATTTTAAAATTAAGTATGATTATTTTTTAGAAATAAAATATATTTATAAATAAGTACATGATTTACTGTAAAGTCATTATATTCATTGAAATTAATTTTTTCTCAATAAAATTATTTCTATTGCTTTTTTTGAACAAATAATAAAATTAATTTTTTACTCTATTGTAAATTTATTTGGAAAAATTAATATCATTTTAAAAATTTATATGTCAATTTATCTTTTGGATATTTTTTTGAATTTTATAAATATATTTTTTTTCAATGAATTGTAGAAAAATAATGATTATTATTAAAGACTGCCTTGTCATTGAAATTAGTTACAAGATCAATTTTAGTTTACTATATTTTTTATATTTAAATTTCATAAATTATAAATTTATTAAACCAATTTAGAATATTTTTTTCATTTTTATATTGGATTTGGATATTAAATCATTCTCTACACATAACAATCAATTCACTAAGAAACCCTCCTTTTTGTCACATTTTATTGTTTAATTATAAATTGAAATTTTCTAATTGTGTGAATGGAATTTGGGAAAAGAGGTTCCATATTTGTAATACAGAAAATTTATATTAAATAAATAAGATAAAATTATTTATTGTTTGAAATGTATAGTGAAATTGATAAAAATTATTTATTATGGTTAATGTTAAAAGAGTTCATCATGGGTTTTACTGGAAATATAAGTGTTAAAATTACCAAAATAATTTTAAATTTTCCTATTGGATGGCCATCTTTATACCCTATTCACATTATTCTCTATTTTTGTTAACTTTTGGGACACTTATACATGAATGTGACCAATGTTATAATGTAAGTGCAAAAACAATCATCGGCTTATGTTAAAAATTCAATTACATGTTTATAACGAGAAAAAATAAATATAAAAACTGTATAGTAATTTGAAAAATTATTAAATTAATTTAATTATCATAATTTTTCTGTAATTTTCAATGTTTATATAATTAATTCTAAAGAATTAGAATTTCATATTCACTAATAGTTTAATTAATAAATAAATAAAATAATTGATACTAAGAAATTAAAATTATTATTAAATGAATGAATTTTTATATTCAATGACCTTTTTATGTTATTATAAAAATATATTTATTATTAAAAATAATATATTACAATTCCACTATTTTAGTGATGTTTTGAAGGCCATATTAAATGAATAATTTCACAATTGACATTAATTTTATTTTTTTAAAAATAATATTTAACTAAATGATTTAAAATTCAAAAAAATACTATCCTTTGGAACTATACATCTAAGTTGTTAAAAATAGTTATCATTTTCCATTCATGGATGAATTTTCCATTTAAAATAGTAATATTGACTCCTAAATACTAAAACACACTATTTCTATGTAAAATAGTCAATGAGTACTTTGTGTGATACATGTGTTTGTGTTTAAATTAATATTCCATACATATAAGATTTTTTTTTCAAAATTAGGTCAAATATTTAAAAAAATTAGATAAAAAGTATCTAATTATTTAATTTATTTTATGTTTTAAATTTTAAATTAATTGTGTAAGAATACTAGTTTTCATAATCAATATTTAAAATGGTAATAGTTCTGAATCATAGAAGTTAAGGAAAACTATGATTATAAATCATTTTTTTGCTAGTGTTTCTTTCATGAACATTAAGTCACTCTAATCCTTAAAATCTCAATTTCTGAGGTACTTGGGGTCATAGTGACTTCCCATTATTGAATATGATTGGGTTTTTACTAAAATTCCACTCCTCCTCCATAACAAAAGTCCACCACATATCATCAATAAATTGCACCTCTAAATCCGTTTTCCACAACAAATTCCTACCGAAATCCCTCCCTTAAATCATTATTATTGTTATAGATATATTTTAATTCATAAAATACCATCCATGGGGTTCATAATAATTGATCAATGGGATGTTGTTCTAAGCGTTTGTAATTGTCTTCACAAAGCTCTTTTTTTTCTTATTTCCTTAACACTAACATTAATTTCCTAATAGTTATAATGTAAGGAAACAATAATATAACATAAAATGACATGTTATTAGTTTAATGTACATTTTTATATCTATCTCATCTTACATTAAATCAAAATGTAAAATTTCTATTATGTGTATGGAGAACTACTGTCTCGTGTACCTATGTACATAGTTTTCCATAAAAAATATCACAAATGAATATAATTATGGATATAAAATATTTATATGATACTTATGAGATAATAATACTTCTTGAAGAATAATATCTTCTATAAATTTTAAATTACATCACGTGACAATGTGATAATGTCACGCATGTGTTCAGTGGACTACCGCTCATGAATTGATGCGATTCATTATTCACAAACACATTACATGATAGATAATAAGGATATTTTAATGAAAATATGGTAAATATATGACAAAAATGATCATTTAACGGTAAGATATTATTTACCTTTCTTTCATTTCATTCGTTGTGAAATTGAAAACAATTTTCATTCAAATGTACGACATACCCTCTCCCAGAATAATGTAATTCATTTTAAATCTTTAAAATTAACAGATTAAACTAAATAAATATATAATTTCTTTATATTCTATTTATATCTTTTTAACATTATTCAGATGATGAAACCGTGATAATGTTAAAATGACAAAAAATATCGACCCAAAATGTACTGAAAAAAATGATGTCATTATTACTAGTTATGTAACGTTCAAAAAAAATAAATATAAAAATTTAATAAAAGTTCATATGTAAATAATATATGGTTTGATACATATGACTATATTTCTGAAATATACTGATAATAAACTTATATTTATTATAAATTATTATTGAATGTGTATGAAGGAATTTTATACTGATGGTAATGGATTTTTATCTCAACTTATCTTTTTTGGGACATAAGTTATGTTATTCACTAATGTTATCATATGATGTGTATATATATATCCCATTTACAATTTTATACCATGAATTTAGTTATTATACTGATAATTAAATTCTAGTAAAATTAATAACTTCATGGGAAATATGATTTAAAGGTTACTAAAGAAGGTAAGATATTTTTGTCTTAATTTTCCTTTTCGGAGACATATGTTATGTTATACACCTAGATTTTTTTATGATGTTTATATAATCCCCCATTGAGATTTTATATCATGAATATATATTTATTCATTATATTTAATTTTTTATATTTCATTTATTATTTAATGGGTATTATGATTCAAATGTTTCCAATGTGGTATGGGTTTGAAGTTACAATGTCACTATTTATCTGGATTTTTTATGATAATGATTTCTATGAGGAAATATTATGATATATTTTTAACTAAATTGATGGCTTTTATTAGCCTATGTTTATTTATTTATAATACATATTTTTCCTTCATTTTATTCTCTTTTATCCACTCAAGATTCCAAAATAATTTTATAATGAAAATATGTTTTATTACTCACTTCATTCAAATTCCATTTTTCATCCTTGTCCATGTTTTATATAACTATTTTAAAAACATTATTCACATTGAAAAAATTAATTATAATAGGAATATGAACCTTTTTTACTATTTTCATTCTTTTTTAAATGTAATATTCTTATAATTTTCCAAAATAGTTTCGTTTGTATTTTACCAATAATTTGAAATGAATAATTTTTTAACATGTATGAAATGAATATAATTTCTCACCTTCATAACAATTATTTTACATTTCATTTTAATTATTATTATGAAATATAATAATTTCCACAAATTTTTATAAATTTATTATTTTAGAAATGGGATATTTAATGAAAGGTTGTTTTCCTCATTAAATGTTGGAGGTGATTTTTCATTTAAAATAATTTTCTATACATGATGACATCCATTAATTTTAAATAATCGTAATTGGAGATATGATCAAATGATACCTTAATTATTATATATATTTATTGTTTTTTATAAGATGAAACTATTTTTATGAAATTCTTTTCTTTTATAAGAGTAATTATATGATAAAATTTTTTATGAAACACATTTATTTTCATGGGTTTTGTTATGATGAGTTTTTTATAAAGAGAATTTATTTTTATGGGTTCTGATATTATTGACCTTTTATGAAAATATGGAATACATATATTTAATTTTCATTATGTTATGGTAGGGACCTATATATTCTTCTAATTCATTGGGTAAATCTTTATAACTCATGATATAAAAATGTGAAACAGACCAATATGTTTGATCCACAATGGAAAACAGACTAATGTGCATAGTCCACAGTTGGAAAAATTAAAATGGCCCGCGTCAAAAATGGGAAATCATTGATGAGGCCTAATCCACTGTAACTAATGGTCTTGGTAGCTATCCTTGATAAATTAAGTGGTTTCTATAGCTATTTATGTGCCACACTTTTATGTCACGATATTATGGTACAAATATTATGATGATATTAACAGTCTTTTATATCATGTCTTTTGGATTGATAATTATTTATTCCAAGAATCATGTTTATTATTTACAATATATTGGGTATGAAATATAAAAATAATATTAATTATATAATAACATTATCTTATCTTATTCTTTCATAATATCATAGAATTATATAATAACATTATCTTATCTTATTCTTTCATATTTTATAAAGTTTCCTTTATTAAGGTTACGAAGGATGGTTTTATCTAGGGTATAATAATGAAGAGTATAAAAGGTTAATATATTGATGGGAGATGATGAGGACATTTTATTAAATAATAATATGGTGTACCTATTTTCCAAATACACAAAACAATTATGGTATTTGGGATTTTATTTTTGGAATATAAATAATATTAATCTAAAAAATATGATATTTAGGATTTAAAAGAATTTTTATCTATAGATGACCATATAATACAACTTATTGAAGGATTGTTACCTAAAAACATTGAATCATTTCCATTCGTTGGATTTTATAGACAATATTCATGGAAAATGTAATTAACTACTTTATAAGCTCATTTTACTGGGTTTTTATGCTTTGTGACTAATTTCAATGGCAATGAAGTGAATGTGTACCAAAAATTTAAGACAAAAATGCGACCTGAACTATGGATCTAGGTTAAGAACATCAACCTGATGATATATCCACAAATTCATCAAAAGTCTCTCAATATTGGGATGGATCGAGATGAGCATAAAGACACCAGTTTTATTCTAGTCATTAATAGACTACCAAGATGTATTCTCGGTGATGTAATGGGTTCCTATGCTGGTAATATAAAGATAGAGCCACAAAATATATTCCATGTCATCAATTGTTATAGTGGTAAAATAAATTATTCTTTGACTCCTGCTATGGAATGAGGTTTCATTAGATGACATAATTTTGGATGGAAAAAGCATCATCCTGGGTTTTTTTCCCAATTCACCAATAGAGTTTCATTGATGGGGTATGATGGTTCATATATATCACATTTGTGTAGAGGTATCATGGTTTCTATAGAGACCCATTTTTTCAGGTAATTCATTGAAAGATTTCTACATATATTTCCATAGGTATGTACTGATACGACATATGACTCTATGGCCTGGTGTGGCCGAAATATTATTTACACAAATATTATGTATATTTTATTCAATTCACACTATATGAATGGAATATCTCTTAAAAAGTATCTTAGATTGTAAATCTATGTTTCATTTCAGTTTGGAGGATGGTGATTACCCTAGGCAGGACATAACATTTGATAGTGAGGGCCTTTTATAGAAAACATCACAGATGACATAACCTTAAATTAAAATTTTAAATACTATTATTTTCTCCCAAATGTTAAATTGAATAACATATGAATGGGGAGTTGGATAATAAATCTGAAACCACCATTGAGTTCTTAGCATAGTTTTTCCCTAGGGGTGACCTCCGGTGAGAGTGTGGGGGAGGTTTAGATTCTGCAACCGCTTGAGGTTTCCTATAAATAGGTGTTTAAAGAAATTAGAAATGTTTTTAATCATTTATTACCTTGACCAGCAGATCTCAATCCTCTTCTTCTTATAGATATTTGATGTTGTATTATTCGTGGATCATGATGAGATTATAGATCTGAGTATATCAGAGTGAAACAAACATGACGAAGGATCCAAAATCAAAGTAGTATTATTCTATTGAATTATGCACCCCCTGATTAATGTTTTGGTTTTCAAACTGATTTATGTTCATGTTTACTGTTTTGACACCCTTTTTCTATGGTCATACTAACACGACCATTGACCGATTCATTTTTTGGAACCCATATTCTCCACCATTCTTCGTCATTCTTTGATGTTTACTATTCTTAAGGCTGAAATGATATCCAAACATCGAGAAATGAATATATATGTGAGTTTTGTTATCCCATTACATTGGTATTATGATTAATTGGAGTTTTAGGTGCTTTAGGAGGGGCACCAGTGAGAAGATTTCATTCCTACTTTTCATCGCGTCAAACCGGAGACTGATCATCAAGTGAAGCATGAGTCTGTAAAGATATTGTCTCGAGGAGCACATATGTATTCATGAAACAATTTTTGGGAAAACATAATAGACATGATGGTCCACATAAGGAATAAATGTGTGCATTTTTATCTATAGTTCAGTGGTGGATGGTAGGGGCTGTGGAGGGTCACACATCAGATGTAGAAATGAGGCGGTGGCTGGTGCGGTCAAATCCGGACACCGTGGCAGGGCCTCAGGATAGTTAGGTGGTGTGAGGTGCATGAAGTGTTTGGAGGATGATATATGTCTAGTTTAAGATCATTTATAGGTTTGGATATGTGGGACGATATAGAGGGTCAATGAAATGGGCCACCATAGTTTGTCGGTGAACCAGACAGGTCCTGGCGGGGAATGTGGGTAAGGTTGGGCCGATTCGGGATGAGGTGACTTCAAACCTCAGTAACATCTAAAATGGGAATTTTTTTTACAATTCATCTATGGACATGTGATCATATTTTATATTTGGACCTTTTTTGGCCAATTTGGAAATTTTATATTTCAGACTCATGGATCGGCCACTAAAATAATCAAATAACAATAAGATTTTATTATTATTAAAGCTTTGTGCTACCATATTTTCCCAAAGATATGTCAAATCGAAGTATCATCAGTAGCATAGGGATCCTACATTTGTGGTAGTTGTTTTGAGGCCAATATCATTATATTAATCCAGGATCGAGGTGTGGGCCCCATGATTCATGGTTTGGGAGTTTGTGATGAAATGTGACTTTTCACATGGTTTTTGTTTTGAACGATTCTATAGTCAATCCCATGTTCATATATTCACGAATTTAAATGGTATGATCTATTTGGTTATATGAGTCTATTTGTTTAGAAATATTAGTAAAATGTATTTTTTTCCTCTGAATCAGCGAAGATCATCATCCACTCGTCAGCCTTTTGGTTTGAGGTTCCATGTACTCTAGGAGTACATATGCATTTTTATGGGTTATTGTTCACAGTTTGATACCCAAGAATATCTCCTGGTAAATGAACAAATGAAGAGATAGGATCTCAGATCATGTGGGACCAACACATGTTATGTACCACTTAATACATCATATATCACTCTTATCTATATCTTTTGGAATCATATTTTGGAATGCTAGTAGCCTATCCTTAGTGTTTTTTTCATGTATAATGTGATGATTCCCTCCATAGTGGATTACAAGATATGATGAATGATTATCTGAGGGTGATGACTTTTTAGGAGATACTTGATGATTCCAGTGATCATACAAAATAAATAGAGCAGTTAACGGCTCACCATCCATCTAGGTTGTTTAGTGTTGTTCCTCGATGATCTGTCCATGCTTACCCTCCGACTGAGATAGGCATTGGTTTTCTTCAAAGCTTTCTAAGAAGTAATTTCATGTAGGGATGGCATGTATAATTTCTCAATTCATTATGAGAGGTACCATCTTGAAGTGATGACCAGTGTAGTTCCTCAATTATTTATGAGAGGTATCATTCCGCAGGGATAGATAGTGTGGTTCTAGGCATACCCTATGGCTGGGATGGCTAGTGAAATTCACCATCGAATGTTCTAGGCCTACCCTCAAATCGGGCTAGGTTGTGTCATTACATGATAGAATTTCAATGCTTACACTCTTACTGGACTAGGAAATGGCATTCCCTGATGGGTGTTCTACAGTTACCCTCTACCTCGGATGGGCAGTGGCATGCCCCGATGGCATTTTTGGGCTTACCATCCTGCTTTTCTCAGTCGTGGTGTTCCCTGATGGTAGTTACAGGAATATACTCAGGCGCATTACCCATCAACTGGACATGGAAGTGGGTCCCCATAAAATTACAGGTGATGATCTCTCTGACGTACTAAGGAACAAAAACCCATTGTATTGAGTGGACCCCACTGGCTGGGCTGGGCTTGGGTCGTCAAACATGAGACAGAACCTTTCATTTGTGAGAAAGAGTGATGTGATGTGCTTTGACATTCCTTTTGACACTTGATTAAGTGGTATTATTTCCCCATTTATGAGCATCCATGTGACGTGACCTAAAACCATGAGGGTGAAAAAGTGACTCCCCAAGAAGATTGGGTCAGGGTGTGGTTTTTGATTCCCTTTGAATTACGTATTTGGGGAAGACATGTGGGATGATGGGAATATTAGATGGATACTTCTGGAACTGTTGGAGACTCTTTTCCTGGGTTGAGCTACGTGATGGAGATCTCCTTACTATCTCGTGTAGGATTCGTTGACTGAGAATATATATATATATATATATATATCTTATTTCATTACCCATCCCAGGGGGTTTGGTTTCTCTCCTTCAAAGAGAGTCTAAGACACACGGGGTATTCGACGGCCTTTAATGTGTAGCTTCCCGTGGTTCGACGTATCTACTCTCCAACTGTTAGTAGAGAAGACTCAATGATACGTTAATATTATCACCATCTCGAGTGCCTTGTGTTTAGAAGAATTTTATTTCAATATCTTATTGTTTTGAGATGTACTAATTTCTACAGTTTTTTATCTTCTTATTTCCTCTTTCATTTTATTGCTTACTAATCCCCCCTTAATCTTTTTGGGGAGTCCTAATGAGTATTTTTATACTCACCATTGCATGTAATTTTCCTGCACCTATTATGGATTATGTAGATGAAAAAGTGGTTGATCATGACTTCATTAGAGCTTATAGATACAGGTTCTGGGACAACAGATGGTGGTCGTAGATTAAGATATATGATTGGGGCTCTCTCAGTTGTTTTATGTTTTATGTTACTTCCAGGTTGTGTCAATTTTTGGGTTGGGAAAATATTTTCCCATTTTCCTTTATGTTTACTTTAACACAGATATACATGTAATTCATAGAGGATGATTCATGTTTTTGTTTTATAAAGAGCAGTTTTATATCTTTTATTTTTTTATTTTTTCACTTTTGCATTGAGTTGGATGCATGTGTGTGTAAAGGTTCTTAAGAAAATGTATCCCTATGTTTGTTGTGCCTTCGGAGAAAGTCACCACCTTCTGGCCTATGGAGGTAGTCTTGGGGTAGTTGCAGCTCGATCCCCGACATGGTTTGGGTAATGATAGTTTTGATATGGTAGATCATCCAATTGAGTGGATAGAGGACCTCAACACTAGATACAAACTCCTTGTAATTTTGTGGCCTGAGAGATCCATCAACCATAGGGGAAGGGATTAGAATCTAATTTTGGTAGAGTCTATGTTATAAATTAGTGCCCATACAACGGTGGATATGGACCATTACCTATTTGAAATGTGGTTCTTATTTAATATAAACTCTCTACTTATATGTTTCATATTTTAGATTTTTATTATTTTAATTCTACTCATTTTCTTCCTCAGTTAGTCATTCTGGTTAAATACAATTCTAAATTATTATCTCTTGAATAAACCTAATAGAAAAAGGTAGGTCTTCTGTAGGGTATTCCAGAGTTTATCATAGTATTT
The DNA here is from genome assembly GCA_963277665.1 of Viscum album. Taxonomy (NCBI): domain Eukaryota; kingdom Viridiplantae; phylum Streptophyta; class Magnoliopsida; order Santalales; family Viscaceae; genus Viscum; species Viscum album. Next base: position 1,029,557,374 of record OY728156.1, read on the forward strand.
TATCACTACAATTTTTTTGGCATTTCATGGTATTATAAAAAAAATAGATTTATAATATTTTTGTTAGGAATCAGTTTACTATTTACCAAGCTCACATCGATTATTATCAAAGATGGGTGAAAAATTACTACCATAAGGGTAGAAATAATGTATTTCAAAGATAATGGGATTTCAAATTAGGAATATTGTGACTAGATGTTATTCATGTTGGATCCATTATAGAAAAGTTTTTTATTTTGGTTCTTATGGAAAATAAGAAAATATATCAATCCTCTCTCCCCCACCCATAGAGTATCGTGGTCCTAATAGTTTTCTAAATATCACATCAAGACTTCCTCTTGATGGGGTTATTGAATTTGAAATTGAAATTCTAAAAATTGAAATGATTTTATTGATTCCTCTTTAACATACTTAACCAAATAACTGAAAACAACTAAAGGTGGAACATCAATATTTTGTGTTAAATGGAATTATTCAACCATTAAATTCTCCTTAGGTTCGTATAGTTTTCATAACTGAGAGGGCCTATGGTATCCTATTGATATTCAGGGATAATAAAATGCTAAATAAATTCACTATAATTAATAGTAATTAATTTACAAGTAAATATTTGTGATTAGTTAATGGGAACCTAAGGGTTTCGTTAATATTGACTTCAAATCTATATATCATTATATTAATGTTAATGATGGGGAAATAATGAAGATGTATGTTTTGAGCTTATATTGGTTTTATTAGTTTCTATGGAAACCCATAGAATTGATGAATTCTCTAGTACTATTCGTGGATCCCATAAACATTATCAATAAACCATGCATAGAATCCTTTTTCACTGCATTTTTAGATGAAATTATATTAAATTCATAATTATTAGAGTTTCCTTCATGAAAAATTGAGATTATATTTAGTACATATCATGCACAACAATATTATGTTAATATTTATAAGTTTCACTTTTTTATCTATAAGTTACTTTTCTTGGGGATTTTGATTTATTATAATAGAATCATGACTAATCGAGAGAGGGTATAAGAATTTTTGTATTGGTAATAATCCATAAACCTGACAAAAATTTTGATTTTATTTATTTTAATGGAATAATATAGATATTTTATTCAAGACTTATCCTACATAATAGAACCTATGAGTGTCCTTTCTAAAAATGGTCTAAAGATTAATAGAAAAAATGTATCTATGATATTTTTCTAGTGATATAGAAATGTTTTATATATTATCTTATTCATATTATTATTATTATTTGGAATGGTTATTTATTTTAGAGTGATGTTTCTTTTATTGGTTTGAGTGATTTTTTGATGCATATGGATTGGGTAGTTTCTTATGCGTACTTTCAAAAATGACCCAACATGTGTAACTACACTACTCTTGACCATAAGATATCTATCTTGTTTTGTTATTTAATGTATTGGTGGAATTATATTTTTGGAAAGATTATTTTTATTTATAAGGGCCACATGATTTTATGGTTTATCTTCTCTTAGTGAGAGTTAATCATTCATAAGAGGTGTTGGGATGATTATCTATAAGTTATTGACTTTGAGATAGATTATTCTTTAATAAAAGTTAATGTTGTTGTTGATTCGATTAGTAAGAAGATACACGAGCTTGGAGTGAATCCTTTTAATATAAATTTATATTGATGCTCTTGTTATAATATTTTTTGATGGGTGTATCTAAAAATAAATTGGTGATGACATTTCAGCCCTTAGTCATCACATATACCTTGGTGGACCAAGTGAATTCCTTCTATGTTTCTAATTATGGATGTTTAGTGATTTATGAATGTTTTACATGGAAGAACCTATTTCATAAATGGTATTTGGTGTGAATTACATGATATATGTCCATGTATATCTAGTGTCTCCAACATCAACGATAGAATAACTGATTAGAGATTCACATGCCTCACAATGGGTAATGAACCCATGATCAACTATGATCAACTATGATACCAGAGGATATTTTAGTGGCCCCGTATGAAGAGAGATATTTTAGGTTGTCTATATATCTAGTTGACCAATCTGAAGTTTTTAATCTGAAAATTAGTGGCCATGTGGATTTCAATAGCTACAACTTTTACCTGTGAGGAATTGGTAAAATGTGACCATGGATATTCTTATGAAAATACCCAATATATTGATATTTTAAGATTTATTATGGGTTTTGGTAGATTGGAATAAATATTCAACTAATTTATGACTAATAATAAAGAACCATTTATTAGATGAGTTAGAAAATCTACACATCTATCTGATAGTTAGATTTCATGGAGAACTTGCAAGTATAGTATATGATCAATAAGATCATTTTACAATGAATTTGTGGTTGGTAATATAATTGGAAATGTGAAATCAATTGATACTATCTGTGAAATATCATATGCATTCTTTTGGAAAATCAGAATTGGGGATTTACATTTTGCAATATATTCCCATGGAATGATTTTTGGATTTCTTTGGTATAAGGGTTGATCATATATCCTTGAAACAGTTTATATATACTAATATTTTTTTAATATTCAATTCAAATGGATTTGTTTATTCTCTCTATGGAAATACTTATCAATCACCATTGTGTTTGAATTAGGTGGGTAATGAGATTTCTATAAATCCAGTTTTGGTAAAGGACACCTTTGAAATGATGTTGTTAATTAAATAGTGATTGTTGATGGATCATATAAATAAATATTTATATTATTATTAGAGGTGATAACACATGGAGTTGTCTATTAAAAATCATGTTTTTTATGAGTGTGACCTCAATTAGGGAGTTTATGATTATATAAGAAAGAAAAATTAGCTATAACAACCTAATCTAACATGAATTAATGAATACATTTATCTCATTATTTAAATGATTCCTCTCAAAAATAGTCACAAAACCCAATAACCAAATTTATCTGTGTAGAGAATATTAGAAATATAATGATCTTATTTTATAATATTTATTTCTATAATCATTCTCATGTAGGACCTTTACTAGACATCTCACATGATATAATCATGTTTATAACTTGGGGAATGTAATTATAACAAATCCTGGGATATTATGTGATCAGTAGTGGATAACAAATCACAACAATAATTATAACATTAGGAAGACATAAATATGTCAATATAAGATCATAGAACTATATATTATTATCATAAAACATGTAGATAAACATAATATCAAATCTAGATTATGAACAATTATTAAGAATTATGTAATGGTTCACAAAATATATCACTATTCATAAAACTAGGGTGAATGAAAAAAAAATTCTACATAACCGTGATAGTATATAATTTCATGTAAACCAAATGCATCTTGAAAATTTAGAATCAATTGATAAACAACATAGAAATGTGGAACAACCATAATAATATCAAAACATTTGTGATAAAACCCATTATCCATACACCTATATGAAAAAAACACTTAATTTCATTAATAAATATTTGAGAAAACCCATTATGTACACACTTATGTGAACAAACTCATTATGTCCATTCCTTACTATCTTCTAAGATATAGTATTAATCAAACACATGGAGGGTGATATATGGAACCACCCATTATTATAAATATATATTTTTTACTTTAAAATAAAAAATAAACATAACATAATTAAACCATGGAAAAAAATGGGTTTCATAAACATCCAAATAAAAATAATTAAATTTTCATAAATAACCTATGAAATAAAATTGTTTTCATAAAACCTACAAATTGTAAGAACTAGAAAACATGAACTCAATCATTTGATATCAAATACATGATCACCAAAAATAATCACATAATAAAAATATATAGCTGAAACATGAGATATAATTCCATTATATAGTGATATTGTAAAGATATTTATAACCAAATCATGAGAGATGAATTTTGAGAACCACTTTTATTCATCATTGTAAAGTTCATAGTTATGAATCTTTTTAAAAAATGTAATGATTATTTTTGTGATTAAGTGAAAAGAAAACATTTCTTGGGAATGTATTTAGATCAAAAAAAGTTACATAGATTGAAATATATAAAATCATTTAAAATTGATAATTTAGTGATCATAGAGGAAAGAAAATTGTTACGAAAGAATATAACTCAAAGTAATAAATTGGAGTTACCAAGTCCCTTATATTTTCTCCTGATTTCACAAAAAAATTCTTTAACCTCCAATATAATGAACATAGACATTCTAATTACTTATTCCATAACCTTACTCATATAAATTATCATTTATACACATTCATAATAATATTTCTCTTCAGGTATTAAATTCTTATAATCTCTTCTCAATAATATTTGTGCATAATAATAACCATTTTAGACAAAGTTCATAATTTATTTTTTCAATTTTACCTTTTTATTGCAAGGATTATCATATAAAACCCATTAATAGTACAGAAATTGATTTTAATAAATGAATATAAAGTTATTTTTCCATACCATAATATTTTATTCATGATTTACAAAGTTGAAAATATTGATGAACTAGTTTTGGGTTATATACCAATATAGATGGATTACAATATAATGATCATTAAATTTTGTTTTACTAATGAAAACCAATATTAATGATATATATTACATATATATATCATATATAATTATCAAATATAAACTATAACTACATGTGATAGTTGTTTTGAAAAACTAAATATGCTACTCCATGGAGGCGGTAGTCCGTATGAATGCAAGAGTGACTATTTCTTTTTCATTAAAAATAATAAAATGAGTAATATAGATTATAATTTAAGAATATATAATATTTCATAAATATTATTTTTACATATTCAATTCCCTTCTACTAACATCCATGTAAGGTGGTGAAGGAAAATGAATCATGCTGTATCATGGAGATGGTAGTCCAGCCAAACACATGATTCACGTTTTTCATTTTCCATAATGAAGAGGGGGAGGTTAATGATTATAATATAATTATAATAACATACCATTATAATATTTAATATTATTATTTAATTATAAAATAGATAAATTAATTTTTTGGAATGAACAAATCAGATAAATAAATTAAAAATATGGATGATCAATTAAAAACATATACCATACTACATTGACTATATCCTTTGAAAATAGGATTAAAACATTTTGGGATGGGATTTTGAGAATATTATAACCTCTATAAGATTTATAGATTTTTTTAGGGTGTTTCTAGTATATTTTGGTCTAATCATAAATTTTTTTCATGATATGATGTGAGGAGAGAAATTTTCTTTTATAATTGGAAAGGGGTCAAATTTTTGTAAATACCCTAAAACTTTCAATAATTGAAAGTCAATTTAATTAAAATGGATCCAATTTTCAGAAATAATGGAGTGGTAATGATATAATTTCAATACACACCTTAACCACTAAATATAAAAAAAATTAAACATGTTAGGCCCCTTACACTTAAGGTTATTCATTTTTATCATTTCAGTTATCACCTGTGTAACTAGTTTTTACATTAGTAAATTATCACTTATTTGAAACAATTAAATGAATATTATTATATAATTTACACCTATGGATTCCTAATTTTATTTTGATTTTAATGGAATTTTTTTTAAAAAAAGATAATATCTATTCATAAAATAGTAAATAATTAATGTTTTAAAAATAATACTCTGAAAAATATGAATTAAGTAATCAAATGTAAAATATTTGTATATAAATTAAAAAAAAATTATATTATATTCACCAAAAACAATACATATTTTTTCACAGAAAAATGTTTCATTAATTTCCAATTCATACTTATAAACTAATAATATAATCAATGTTTTTTTTATTTGTAAATACATTAATTTCCAATATTCACCTAAAAACAATAATTTTTGAAAAAAAATAACTTAAGCTAATATGATCATGATAAATAATAAAAATATTTTAATTTTTTCCAATTATCATCATAGAATTTGTGATTTTTTATATTTAAAAACATAACATATAACAGAGAACATTTTTATAAGAAAAATATTTTCTTTATATTAACTATTTTTTTACATGTAAATTTGTAAATAATAGAGTGTTAATATATGTTTTTTTTATTTATTTAAAATAAAATCAACTCCTTGAAATAAAATTCAAAGTTATAAATAAATTATTTTTTTGAAAGATGTGAATTTATAAAAATGACATTTTTTGATTATGAATAAATTAGGCTATATATATGTGTATATATATATATTATTACATTTTATATAATACAAATATATACTATAATAACCCTTATGAGCTTTATATGAGACCTTAAGTATTAGATAAAATATGTTTAGTGTTCCTAGTGACAGTTCAACTAGTATGGATCTTGTGGAAGTCTCAATTATGTTGGACTGATCTTATATTTTGTTTTCCACAAAAAAAAATTTCTCAATCATGAAATTGTATTAATAAAGGTAAATCCATATCAAAGCTACCACCCATTAAATTTAGTTCAAACTAGGATCATATAGAATACTTCATTTTTTGGATTTTATTTTTATATACTTTATGGATTTTCAGATATGGTTAAATTAACTTATACCATTTAATTTAACATTTATGTTTTGACAGACATATTAAATTTTAAAAATATATAAATGTTTTTAGATTTATTTATGTAGAGTGTATAATATATTATATTTAATATATTATTTATTTTAATATAAAATGTTGTTAAATATCATATCATTAAATTATCCTCTTAAATAAATTGCAGCCTCATAATCTTATTAATTAATTACTAATAAACTTGTATTACAGTATCTATAATATGACATGAGATTTAATTTCCTAGTGATTTATCAATCATATTTATTTACTTATAATAAGAAAAATCTAAATAATTTGTTTCTTCCAATCCATTTGAGTTGAATACCTCTCATGGTTGGGTGATAATACTTATTTTATATTTCCATGATTATAGATCACAAACCCTTTGTGATGGGTTATAATAATTTTGTTTAAACTATAAAATTGGATTCATAATCTTATAATAGATACATCATACACACATACATCCCACCTTGGTGATGACGTTGGAAGTATGTGTTTGAATCATGATTTCATCAAATAATTATCCTCATCCACATAAGGCTCATTGATATCTAAATTCAAACCTCTCCTTGACATTTTTATAGTGGTCTACAATCATTCACTGACTTATTTATTCTCCATATTATCCCTTATCTATATAACTAGCTTCCAAAAATGGTCACAATCATCCTCGCCAACTTTTTTAATTATTCCTTACACTTCCCACTCTAGAAAAACTCACACCAAAAGGTTATATGGGGTGGATTCCCTACAATAAACATTCTGGTGCCTCCTCATATTACAAAAAATTTTATCTTATGAACCAAACTATTTCCCACACATGGTTCTAAGTCTCACATTTTCAAGGGTATTAAACATGATCTCAAACTTCTCTCATCCCCATAGTCATTAGGAAGACTATTTCTCACCTAACTAACATATCTTATGGAACTACTTGTAGTAGAGGTGTGTAGTATTATGCTCCCACCATTGAAATAGTTCTTCTAACTTGTATGGAAACATTGAGGCCTATAATAATTGGTGAATCATTGATAGATGATAATTAAGATGATTAATTGTTATAATCTATTGTTTCATTGATGTTATGGTCTTTTTATGAAGGTTCTTCAATTTTTTGACCCTATAGATTTCTTAAATAATCAGGATATTGTGCACAATCTAATAATGATCAAGGAATATGGAGTCTTTTATGAAATTTTTAATACATTACATTAAATACATACAATATTCTTGTAATATGATATATATTCACATAAAATCACATTTTAAAATGTTACCATTATACAATTTGAAATTTTATTTAATAAAAAACTACTAGGGTAATAATCTATGAAACCATTCATGGAAACATAATTTGTCTATAATAAGGATTTTATATTAAAAATTATAATGTTTTTGATTTATCTACTAGAAAATTCATCTAAAAAAACATTTAATATGATCCACCATATAACCATGGTCATAGTGGTTATCCATTTGTATCATTCTTATCTTCCTTGGATTTATGACACTAAATTAGGTAATGTCAATTATTTCCACACTCAAAGAACTGTACCATTAGTGGTTCATTTGGATACGTTTTCCCACTCCAATTTTTCTAACAATACATATCATATTCATGTGGTATTTTAATGCTTGAAGACCCCATATTTCACAGGTGAATTATCTTCAATACCTATTATGGAAATTACCTTGGTTCCACTTTTAAGAATTTTGACATATATGAAATTCAATATTATTTCCTTCATAATTTTCACCACTTGATCATTAATAATAATATACACTTCTATTTTTTATGAATTTATGGTAATTATTTTGTGATCTCATTGTTAATAATATTTTGGGATAGGTTTTTTGGAAAATCACAAGCTTTCTAACTCTATAAATCATTTTAATGGGTTGTTAATTAAGGTAATATTCCCATTTTATATTTTACCCATGGTTCCTTCTTGTTACATCCATTTATAAAAACAAAATTGTTGACATGATTGAAAATTAATTAATAATTTGGGGATTTTATAAAAATTATAAATTTAATTCCTCCTTAAAACATCTTATTAATTTGAAATTTTATTTTGGACCATATTTCATTTTCTACAATAAGTATCAATCCTTGTTTCACGGATGTTAATTTATTTTAGGTTATATTATGACTCTAAACCTAATCCATCAATGTAACCTGGAAATAAATCCTTCATTGTGGGTTTTAAAAAGAATATGATCAACCAAAAAATATCTCATATGAGGAGAAAACATGGTGTGCGTTAAGGACTATTTGTCGTGCACCATGTAATGTTTGAGTTAATACCTAATACACTGTTTTTAGTGTCATTACCCCTAGGTACATTTATTCTAGAGTCTAAATCCACTTATTATATTTATATAGGTATATATTTCTTTAGAAAACAATCAACTTAAAAATTTGGAAATATTTCAACATGTATTCCTATACATAGACTGATCTCACTTTTTTCTTTATGATTTTATAATCTAATCCCAAAAATAACTAAAATAATCATAAAACCCATATTTTGATACTAAAAAAGTGACTTTATCTATACATGACCTAAATAAAACATTTCACAAACTGTAACACACCCCATGATCCTAAAGATTTAGTTTCATGAAGATTATCTACAGAAACAACATAATTTACAACACATGCCATCATTTCTACATAATCATGCTCTGATAGACCCTTTTCAATACATCTCATATGATATTATCATCTTTATAAACATGGGAATGAAAAACTAATAAATGAGAGAGATCTGAATCTCGGTAATGGAAAAATATATCATAACTTGAAGTAAAAGATGAGGATTACATAAATATATTCATAAAACATAAAAAATTATAGCTGGTCATAATAAAACAGGAATTAAAATCATAATATCACAACTATACTTTAACTAAATTGTGAAAATTATAATATATACAAAAATATATATCAATAGTCATAACAAATTTTACAAGGATATAAAAGTTTGGAATATATTAAAAAATTATGCTTAAACATGAAAATGTTTTATTTCATGGAAATGAAATGAATCTTTAAAATTTGGAATGACTTGATAAAAAATGAAATGTATCTTAGCCAAAATTATAGAAAAACATTTCTGACAAAATCCCATTATTATAACTACAATGTGGAAAATATCACTGTGTCTATGCATGAAAATGTGATTAAACCCATCATTCCCATGTGAGTATGAACAAACTCATTAGGTATAAACCTTACTATTTCATGAGATATAACATTAAACCAATGAACTTGAGAGTTATAAATTACTCCATCAATTATCATCCATGCATATGCGGCCAACATAAAACCAATCATCACCTTATATTAATAAACCAATGTAAAAGTATTAGTTTAATTAAACCTAAATATGGAAATCAATAACTTTTCATAATGATCCCATGGAAATAATACGGGGTTTATAAAATAACCAAATGGTAAAAATAACATCAAGAATTAGATCAATTGAAACCAAAAACCTGATCAACAAAAATAGTCACATAATAATAGAGAATATAAGGTGAAACATGAAATATAATTCCTATGTAGAAAGATTATTTAAAGATAAAAAATATCATGAAATGATATTTATGAAAACATATTGTATTCATTGTTGCAAACCTCATAGTTACAAGTCTCTTTTCAAAAAGTCTTCATTGGTTTCCAAAATCCATAACTGAAATAAAATACTTTAATTGTAATATATTTGGATCCAAAACCATTTACACTAATATATATATATATATATATACATGACATCAATTAAAATATAAAACTTATTAAACATAGGTGAATGATAATTGGGTAGAAATTATATAACTTTGTAGAAGAAATTTGTGTTAATTAGTGCCTTACCATTACCTCTAATTTATATTAATATTATTTAATCTCATGTATAATGTTGATAAAAATATTTATTACCTATTTTAGAACTGTATTTATACATATTTCAATTTAAATTTTTCTTTAATAACAACTCTCTTTTTGCATTATATTTTTAAAATCTGTTTTCAACATCAGTTGATAAAAATCGTGACCATTTTGAACATGATTTATAAAAGTGGTGTTGGTATTACTTTATTTTTGAAAAATTTCAACATTTAAAATCCATTAAATTTATTATAATTGTTTATAAGTAAGTTTACATTTATTGATCCCTGGTAAGGAAATTTTAGATGTGTTTTATGAATACCAAAAAAAAATGATGAACTAGTTTCAGGTTATTTCTTTCATATTGATGAATTACCTAATAAGGATCAAATATTTGTTTGTTATCTAGAAAAAAAAAATATCATTTATATATATTAATTATATATATCATATAAACTCATTAATGATAATCTAAAACCATCATGGATGGTGGTTGTGAAAAACCGAAAACACAACTCTATGGAGGCAGTATTTCGCATGTACACATGGGTGATGATTTTATTTTCAAAAAATAAAAGATAATGACTAATATGTTTTATCATTTAAGAATATAAAACATTCCATAAATATAATAATTATAAGTTATATTACATATAATTACCATCCATGAATGGTAGTAATTCCAAAAGAAATGGCTTTCACCTTAGAGTCCATAGTCCACTTAACCTGCAATTAATGTCCTCGGTATTCTTAATAAAATAGGGGAGGGTAGTTATTTCATGTAAAATTTTTAGATTAACATACTATAATAATAATTATACCAATTTTATCATAATAATATGGTAAAATAAAATTTTATGAGATTAAAAACATATAAATAAATAAATAAGAGGGATGGGTGGTTAGAAATATATACATTACTACATGGAATATCTACTTCAAGAAGGGGAACAAAACTTTTAGTTATAGATTTTTTAGAATAAAAAAAGTTCATTAATGTTTCTAGTATCATTCAAAAGAGTTTTGGGATGATATTCAGAGGAACATATTGGGTTTTTTTTGTAAGTGGATTTGAGGAGTGGTGTTGTCTTTTTATAAGTGAAAATGTGTGGCATTTTTTTAAATACCCAAATCCTTTTACGAATAAAAAGTCACTCTTCAGGATTGAGGAAATAAAATTGATAAATAACGAATAATTGAAATTTTAATTTTTAAAAGCACCTAAACGAGTGGACTAATATTATTTTTTAACATGTTAGTACCTTTACCTTTAATGTTTCTCATTTATACCATTTTCATTTACAACATTGTAACTAGTTTTTTCCAAGAAAATTTATACTTTTTGAAAAACTAAAATGGTACTTGTTATAAAATTTATACATAATTTAACTAAATATTATATCCATTTTTATTTAACTTTATTAGTATTAAACATTCATTCTAATACATTAATTATATAATCTATTAAAAAGAATATTTTTAAAAAACATAACGTAAACTCTAAAATATCAAATATGGGTTTATAAATTGAAAACATTATTTAGATTATACGTTCTCTTACAAAATTTTGATTTGTTTTAACAATAATATATCATTAATTTACAATTGAATTTTATTTTCCAATTTTTTTCATAAAATTCATGTAATTTGTAAAAGTCATATTTCTCAGTATTCCATTAAAATGGTTTATTTTATAAAAATTCTACTATGAAATTTGTGGGTAATATTTACTTGAAAAGTCCTAAAATTATTCTTGTTTTATCATATTTTAAAACTAAGTTTTTTATTTTTTATTTTTATTTAAGACATAAATAATGAAAAAACAATTTTTAGGAAATTCACGTTGGGAATCTTACTGTTATTTTAAATATAAATTTCTATGTAATACAATGTTAATATATCTATTTTTCATTAAAAATTTATAAACATAGCTTTTGGTAAAAAAAATAAAAAAATAAAAAATATATATTTTTATGAATGAAATGGACTAAAAAACATTACTTTTTCTAAAGTAAAAAAACCATTACATACCTAAATATATAAATATTTTATTAAATTTGATATAATTATAATTTATCATTACATAAAACATTTTTATCTTTTTATTATATATAATAATTAGACAACATATTTTGTGTATATTCTAATGGTAGTTCAGCTAGAATGGATCTTGTAAAAATTTCAACAAGCATGAGCATCCTGTGTATATAGTTTTTGTCAAAATGTAATTTATCACATTTGGATAAAGGGTTTCAATGGAAAACCCTATAAATCAACCTCAATTCCATGTACAAAAAAATTAGCATTATAAGGAATTCATTATCTTTAATATTCCATTTGTACATACGTTAAATTATTTTTGATATGGTTTATTAAATTTATACAAAAAACATAATGTACATGTTTTAATGATTTTATTTAATATTTAATATATATCATGGTTTTTAATTTTAGTTAGGTATAGTGTTTGAAATGTTTTTTTAATATATTTTTTATTTAAGGATCATATAAAGTGAAATATCATGTAGTTACATTAGTACCACGATGTCACGACCCGACCCTACTCGGGCTCGAGCCGCAACTACCCCAAGCCCACCTCCATAGGCAAGGGGCTGGAAACCAGTGCTGAAGGCACAACAACTCGGGGAGGCCCTTGCCGAAGAACCTGTACACACACACGCAGCACACTCAATGCAAAAGTGCAGAGTAAAAAAGAAAAGTAAAGGGAAACTGCTATAAAAAACCACAAGAGTTCATTGACCTCTAAACAGTACAAGAAAAGTGCCGAAAATGAAAAAGGAGAAAAACACGCGCCCAACCAAAAAGTGCCACAACCCGGTAATAGGTAAAAAAAGAAACAGCTGACGGGTCTCCCACCTGGAAACCGGTAACGACCACCGCACGCGGTCCAAGCTCCCAAGCTCCAATGCTCCACTATTGTCACGCTCCACCTTTCCGTCATCTGCAAGGGCACACTAAGTGTGGGAAATGCCCAAGAAGGGGTGAGTATATAAATACTCAGTAGGATACCTCGAAGGCTCGAGGGTGCAATAAAGGAGGTACCGAAGGGTGAGAAGTTGAGCAAACAAGAAAAGTAAAGGAGTACAACAAAGAGTGCAGTAAGGAGTCCAGCTCAACCCAACAAGAGAAAGGAAGAAGGATCATCCTAACACAAGGAGCTAGGAATGGTGAGAAGATGCACCTCTCGTTGAGCTTTCGCTACCTATAGCAGGAGAGAAGACTCATCCAACCATGAGAAGCTAGACGCGGAAAGCACGTGGCATACCCCGCGCCTCTTCGCCTCTCCTGGAAGGAGAGCAACCAAACCCAATAAGTGGGTACCGGAACATGGTATATACAAATCCATATGCTCTGTCAAGAAGCCCGAACAACGTCGTAAGGGGATCTTCGTCCCATAACTCAGCCCAAGAAAATAGTATCCAACATTCCCAGAAGTAAACAATCGATGCCTAGCATCCAGCACGTCTGCCCCGAACCGCAAGCCAAGGGGCTCAATCACCGAACCTCGACACTATCTTCTTTGGGCGGCACTAACTCACCCGCACGGTTTTGGATAATGTCATAAGAACGCATCTTGATGGGGAAAGTGCCCCTCGTACTTGAGAGTTCTAGGGAAAGTCAAACCATAACTCGTCATTGCCCTGCAGTTGAGAGGTCTCCTCAAATTCAAAGTCGTCACAACACTGACCCGAATAACCAAGAGTCCCACTCCGGTAATCACAGAGGAAAGCCACAGGCTATCCTAGTAGAAAGGACTGAGCCTGGAATGCCAACAGGTGTCCCACTGCCTAGCCCGGCTGGAGGGTAATTCATAACCAGATATAGGGTGACCCACTGCCCAGCCCTGCTGGATGGTAAACCATAACACTTCATCTGGAGACCCACTACCCAGCCCCTGCTGGAGGGTAGACCTTAATACATAATCAGGTGACCCACTGCCCATCCCCGACTTGAGGGCAGGCCTTAATACATCATCAGGAGATCCACTGCCCAGCCCCGGCTGGAGGGTAGACCATAATACATCATCAGGTGGCCCACTTCCCAGCCTCGCTAGAGGGTAGACCTGGAATAAGTCGGCAGGTGACCCACTACTCAGCCTTGCTGGACGGTAGACCTGGAAATAGACGACGGGCGACCCACTGCCCAGCCCTGCTGGAGGGTCGACCCTAAGAGGTTTTTGGGTGACCCACTACCCAGTCTCTACTGGAGGGTAGACCCTAAGAGCCTCGGGTGACCCACTGCCCAGTCTCTACTGGAGGTTAAACCCTAGAATTCAATGAGCAACCACTGTCCAACCCCGCTGGAGGGTAAACCCAAAGAATTCGATGAGTAACACACTACCCAGCATCGCTGGAGGGTAAAACTCGGAACTTCTATGGCCATCTCTACTGGAGGGTACACCACTTGCCAACCGAACACGTAGTGGGTATCACGCGACCACCCGACTCCAGCACAACTCACCAAAAGGGGTTCAACACCTGTTCCATCACTAGGTGTCACTAGCACAGCTACAGGCCGATCCATCGAGAACGAAACCAGGGGAGACCACACAACCCTACTGGTCAAACAAATGATCACAGAGCCAGGAGAAAAGCTCCACCCTGCTGGTCAAACAAAAGAGTACAGAGGGACCCTCTATGTCACGAGAGGTCAAAGTACGCAAATCAGAACACGGCATGCACCTAGGGCACACACGACATGTGGCCCCATGTTAACCCCAACCAAGCGCATGAACGTCTCAGGTACAAACCACACGTACCTCCAGGCGCTCCCGTATACTCCCATAGAATACCTCACATTCAGCCCATGGGCTATCGTGCACCTGGAACCCAACATCAAAGCAAAGGGATGACGTAACATCTCCCACTTGCCACCTCAACAACTGAGGTACAACCAACCACATCTCTTTAAACACCAACTTCACTCTCCCTGGAGTGCACACAATCACACGCCAGGGGTCCGCTACGAACACGGTAGAAGAACCACCCCCGAGGCACCTTCACATTTCCACATTTAATAATATAGTGTATAAGTCTCCATACAACCAAATGGATCTCACTGTTGTAATGCTCGTGAAAAATCATGCGAGATCGACTACTTACTCGCCCCAAACAGATATCCAATGGAAAAGTCACCAACACCACCTCACGCCCGAACAACGTCCCGTGATCCCGAGCCTCGACCCCGAAAACAGTCGGACGCATCGAACCATTGCGATCCCCTCGGAAAAACACGTCAAAATCACAACTCACTTGAGTGGAATGGATATCCAGAGAAAAAGATGCATTCCGGCGCACCACACACGAGCGGTGCCATGTGGGACCCGCATCCTAGTCCCGAAACTCAACAAACGGATCGCACCATTGTGATCCTCTCGAAAAATCACAGAAGATGGACAATTCACTTGTCCAAAACGGTTGTTCGGTGATAAAGATGGAAAATCACCGTCGACGCCCAAACGGCCCTCGTGGTCCCCACACCCTCGCACCGAATTAACACGGGTGGATTGCGCCAAAGTGATTCCTGTAGAGACCCGTATCCTGACGTACATGGACATTACATTACATTTGCGGAATACTTAGAACATAACAAAAACACACACTAAAGGATCGTAATAGTTTAGTGTCTTTGGAAACTCGGAACGTAATCTTCTAATCGTGGTGAAAGTTCTTCAATATCTCCCATAAAGGTCATCCCTTTTTTTTTTACCTAAAACCATTATTTATATCCTGGGGAAAAGAAAACATAAAAGGGTGAGCTCAAATGCTCAGTAAGGGTATACAAAAGAAATAAAAATCATATCATATCTTTTTGAAAATCATAACCTGCAAAAAAAGATCATAATATCTTAACATGGAAAAAATCATAGAAGTGAAAATGAGATCACCATAATCATAACATGAAACTTGAAACTTTGTGGCATGCACACATAATCATGGAAAATCATTTCTTGTTAGTCATGACTCATTTCCAAGACTATCTTAGTGGACAAAGTCCCTTTCTGAATCGAGTAACCCTCGTTTCAGTCCTGTTTCACTGAACCGGTATAACCTACCATTCCAGCCATGTCTATCTCATGAGATATAAAATCTTTACCCAATGCATTGGAGGGATATATAGGTCCCACCCATCTTATAATGAATCCTTTCTTATGTGTGCCACATAATCATAAAACATACATCATCGCATAACCCATGTAATAAAAATGGGATTCTTAAACAACATGACATCATAAAACAATTCATATAAGATAAAGTAATTCATAAAAATGTTTCCATCAAAACATAATCAAATCCATGTAATAATAGGGATAAAAACAGAACCCTTTTATTATCTTAGATGGAATATAATTTTGATAAAACACTTGAACTTCATTCTTGAGGAAAATATCCTTTCTTCTTCAAAAACATTTTTCCTTTCATAACATGTCATAAAACTTTAAAATAAAAGAAGTTGATTAAAAATAAACTTGAAAACTTGTAAAGGAAGCTTCTTGGAAATAATGTTTTAAAAATCCATTCATGCCGTATAAGTTAAAAAAAACATTCTTCGTACTTTTGTCGGAAAAGTCAAAAAGTACCTCGTACGAAAATCGACAAAAGATTCCTTTTATTTCTTTTACTAAAAACTCACCGAAGGGTAAAAATGGATTTAAAAAATTGTAGGTGGATGAAAATAATATTACATATTGATTAAACATGTATGTGGATGATAAAATACATCCCAGTAAATACTTACGAATAAACAATCTCGGATAAAAATGAGATTGTGATATTTCCCTTACCTTAGGTCCAATTTGCTTTGTATGTGTCCGAACCTCCTGTATAATGATTTAAATAATGTCATTGACTTATTACAGAATCATATTCATTGTTATGATATCATATATGGTTCACTTATGACATTATATTACCCGTTCTTTTGTAAATTCCATGTTAAAGAAGCGTTTTGGGTAAAATTGTTTTATTTATCGTAGGTGTTTTGACTTGTTGTTCATGACATCATTATTACTTATATCCTGATTTACTTACTTCCAGAATATAAAATATGATTTATATATCATATATATTCAGTATATATATATATATAATAGATAGATAAATAAAATGAAAAACACCGTTCATGGAGATGGTAGTCTGTACGTACGCATGAACGCTGTTTTTCTTTCCTTATTGTCTTGAAATGGAAGTAAGTAGATGACATACATATGTATATATATACATAAATCCAGTATCTTTATAATGTCATATATTTCATTATTATTTATTATATATACATTATAACCATTCTTAAATGGTTAACATGGAGAATGAATCTCATCGCGTCGTGGAGACGGTAGTCCGTACGTACGCACGAGCGATGATATCATTTCTATAAATATTGAATTGAATTGGAGTGGATTATACAATATATCAGAATCAATATGATGTTGTGATAACTATGTATAGTTATTATTTACACCATTATACCCATCCATGTAAGGTGGTGGTGGAAAATAGATTACACCACGGCGTGGAGACGGTATTCCGTACGTACGCACGCGCGGTGATTTCTTTTTCCGTAGGATGGATAGATGGTGAAATAGGGTTGTTTCATACTTATAATAACATATCAGTATATGAGTGATACTGATGTTATTACTTAATAATGAAACAACCTAAGAAGAAGAAGTGGAAGAAGAAATAAAGATGAAAGAATTGGTAACGGTAATTACCTCTTCTTTGAAGTGCCTCTTTGAGACCTCCTCTTAGGGCACTAGAATTGGTCTTTGAGAAAGACCAGAACCTCTAGGATGTTGCTAGGGAAGTGGAGAAGAGATTTTGGCAGGGGTTGGCCGAGCTTGAGTGCTCAAATTGGTGTGAGGAGGAGGGGGAGGAGGTGTCCTTTTATAGGGGAGGAGAGGGGCACCTTAGGAATATCTCAAAATATTATTTTATATTAAAGTCACAATCGGTTTATAATGGTTCCAAAGGGTCTTATTTCGAAGCTAAAGTGGGGATGGGTCGAAATCCTATCAACCAATAGAATTTAGACAAGTTTATGATATTATTTTAACCTTATCAATTAGATTTAACTCTAAGTTAAATAATTTAACTTTTACCATGTCTTTTTGTTTTCTTTCACTATATGGTTAATAAACTTACTATAACATGCCAAACGAACCCAAAATTGTTTATTATTAATATATATATCCTTATCTATGTCATTTGGCCGAACCTTAGATTTTTAGGAATACAATAACAATTAATAATATAATATTTGATTTAAAAACTATTTTGTGTCAATTTTGACACTATTTGATATATAATTTTTGTGAAAGTCATAACAGAATTAAATGTTCGAACCAAGTTGATTAAATCAACATTAATATATCCTAGTAACCTAGAAAATTAGTGGAATTAATAAAAAATTTCAAATTACATTTATTTTGGTGTTTATAACATCAATTATGTCAATATTTCATTAATAAGATAATTACTGCATCATCGTTGTGTCATAAATAAAATACATTATTTTATGTCTAAAAATTACAAATAAAATACCATAATGTAGGAAATATTTTTACCTTTCTAATGAATATTTACAATCGAATTTATCTTATGTATAACCCCATATTAAAAATGATTTACTTATTAAACATTGATTTTAACTATTTTAACCTTTCTTTAAATAAATTAATAATAAATGTCCTAATCTAATCCAAGTGGGCCTAAATGGTCATATTTTATTCCTAAGTTTGTTTTTGGTCGAATTACACTTGTCCAATAAAATTAGGACATGTGATAGGGTAATATTAATATCATATTTACCCTTAGTTACCCTATTTACTATTAACCGCAGTAAAAAAAAGTAAAAAGTTACTATTCACCAAAAAATTATTTTCATCTCATTGAACCACATTTTAGTCCTTGATATTAACCGTGTCTCTCGGATTTTCGAAATTCCATTCACAGAAGGGGTAAAATTAAGTTTTATGCAAAATTCAGTTTTTAACCTACCACTTAGTGGTTTCACTATTCATCAAAAATTTAATGTTTTCAGAAAAATACCAAAATTTCATCCTAAGCTATATTTCATATTCTGAATTCAAAAATGAAGTCTATTTTACCAAATTCATAACATAAAAGTTGCATTAATTAATTTTATAATTAAATCCCGCTGTTAAAACAAATAGCGTGTTTTTAAGAAACAATATCTATCAAAAGATTGACACTTGTTTATGTCTAGTTTAAATGTTAAACTACATCCAATGACCAACATTGTATTAAATTGTAAAAATATATTCTAAATATACTTTAAAACCACTCAAATTAATTATTTATCACTATTAATTATTTCGATTAAAAAAGTTGTTTTTAATTATAATTTAGTAATTTTCACTATTCATCAGAATATGAAAGTTATCCGAAAAGTACCAAAATTTCACCTTAGGCTAAATTCGATACTCCGAATCCAAAAATAAATTTCATTTTGAAAAATAAGATTTACTGGATTTCAAAAAGTGGTTATTACTATTCATAACGGCTAGTTTTAATAATATTTTTATAGCATATCGTTGTTTAGTGAAACTCGGTATTGCGTACTACACACGCTATCAAGGAAGGTCGTGATTGCGTGTAATGCAAGTCAAGTCAAGGATGTGTGTTGTGCAAGCTCCTTTTGGTGTAGCATACAACACAAGACATTAATAAAATTAAAAAGAATATTTTTTATAAAATCTTGGGCTGTTACATTCTACCCCCCTTAAAATGAATTTCGCCCTCGAAATTCGTCGGGGTTATAAATGGTTTACTATTCGAAAGTTTCTTTAATAGAAACCCACATCGTAAAAAGGAATACCAAAACTTGTCTTTAAAAACTAAAGTATGAAATGTAACAATTACCCAAATAAACTAATCACTGGGTTTCCACATAGGTGAAAATATGGATATGGAAGAAAAATCTAACCATCATGTTCTGATGGAGAGTGGTAGAGAACATGGCTATGGAAAAGCCAAAAATCACAAATCCATAAATTTGTGATGATATAAGGTACCATCTGATTCCTCAGGTATAAGATCACTAGGACAACATTTTTGGTTTTCAAGATCATTTCCCTAAAGTTGAAAATTTGAATTAGAATAAATACTTACTTTATTTTGGTACAATCTCACTGTTGTTCGTGCCTTGAACAATTTCCACTTCATCTCTTAAATAAATGAAGTTGAATTTGTTATTCGTGAAGTGTTAGCAGATCATGTGATAGAATGACGGGTCATTCCATCTGTCTCAAACAAAAGGTTAGCAAAAATTATATGCATAAATCGATCTATAGTGAGATTAATCATATATGGTTCCTAAAATGGACTTATACTTCATATATCATACTGCTTAATATAATAAAACTAGTTTCTACTAAACAGGGACTTCCTGTAGGTCAGTGGTAGGCGATAAAGGCCAGTCGCACTTCAGTTGTGGGTTCGATTCCTACAGCCTTGTCCGAAGCGATGGGCTGTCGCCCGTCCTGTAGGTTGTCCTTTTTCTAAACCTACATTACTATAACATCACATAAATAATATCGAAAAACAAACAATACTAACTTATGTCCAACATAATTCATTCCAATCCTTAGGCTTATCCATAATACTACAGTCCACTCTCATAACATAGTGAAAACGATTACCAGAGATTTAATACCATCGTTGATCCCCATATATCATAAGATATGGTTTGTTGGTCACATTCCAAACATTCAAAGTCCTTAATCATGTATTCCTTTGAATACCTTAGTGAAAACATGAATGCAGTTTAAAGTTAACACTTTCCACATACCAAAATCCTCAAAATTCTATATACTCAAACCATGATATCACTTAGTCATTATATCAATCATGAGCTCATGAATACAATCAAACATCTCATTATCTTCTTATCCTTTCATTATGCACTTATCATCTACTTTCCAAAATATTTGAATCACTTTTCATAGTTATTGGTACCTTAAAATTATTGAAAACCACAATAGACCAATACTTAAATATTTCAACACACCATAAAAGTACCTCAACAACATTATTCTTGAATACCAAAACACTTCAGTCCATCCACATCAATGATTATCCTGGAATAAGTCCTTCCTTGATTTAGAAGTAACTTTTTAGGTCAGGGCATTGAGTTGGGTAATGCCCATGTTATCCACAAATAAGACATTGAACTCCATAACAATCTGTCACTCTATGACCCTTTTCTCCACACAGATAACATCGGTCCCTCCATTTGAAGTATTCCTCAAGGTTCTTCTTCCCTTCTTTAGAAATCTCAATCTTCCTTTCTTTATGCTCCTCAACATGCGAACATGCATAATAGTTTATCTTCCTCTTCTTCGATGAATTAGTCATACCACTAAATTTCACCTTGTTAATCATATATCGCGATGACTGATTCGGCATAATCACAATATCTTTATCTCTAGGCATTACACAATTTTATTGCTCATAGTCACCAATTTGTCCATTGGATTTAATGTTAACCGAATTCCTTCTGGTTCCCTCTATTAACTAAAACACAAAAAGAATTTTGTGAGAGGCGAAATCATGCTAGGGAAGACAACATAGTAAAGGGGAAGCACCCTCAATATCTAACATCTTAGGATAAATTCTAAGATCGTTACCGTAGTTCTAGGACTATATCCTATACGTATACTTATCCTTAGGGACATCCCTAGACATACCTTAGAAATATCTCTAGGGATCTCACTAACGTTTTCGCATCCTAGTTTTCAAAGGTTGACTAAACCTTTCCTCTGATACCAACTGTAGAGACCCGTATCCTGACGTACATGGACATTACATTACATTTGCGGAATACTTAGTAGATAACAAAAACACACACTAAAGGATCGTAATAGTTTAGTGTCTTTGGAAACTCGGAACATAATCTTCTAATCGTGGTGAAAGTTCTTCAATATCTCCCATAAAGGTCATCCCTTTTTTTTACCTAAAACCATTCTTTATATCCTGGGGAAAAGAAAACATAAAAGGGTGAGCTCAAATGCTCAGTAAGGGTATACAAAAGAAATAAAAATCATATCATATCTTTTTGAAAATCATAACCTGCAAAAAAGATCATAATATCTTAACATGGAAAAAATCATAAAAGTGAAAATGAGATCACCATAATCATAACATGAAACTTGAAACTTTGTGGCATGCACACATAATCATGGAAAATCATTTCTTGTTAGTCATGACTCATTGCCAAGACTATCTTAGTGGACAAAGTCCCTTTCTGAATCGAGTAACCCTCGTTTCAGTCCTGTTTCACTGAACCGGTATAACCTACCATTCCAGCCATGTCTATCTCATGAGATATAAAATCTTTACCCAATGCATTGGAGGGAGATATAGGTCCCACCCATCTTATAATGAATCCTTTCTTATGTGTGCCACATAATCATAAAACATACATCATCGCATAACCCATGTAATAAAAATGGGATTCTTAAACAACATGACATCATAAAACAATTCATATAAGATAAAGGAATTCATAAAAATGTTTCCATCAAAACATAATCAAATCCATGTAATAATAGGGATTAAAACGGAACCCTTTTATTATCTTAGATGGAATATAATTTTGATAAAACACTTGAACTTCATTCTTGAGGAAAATATCCTTTCTACTTCAAAAACATTTTTCCTTTCATAACATGTCATAAAACTTTAAAATAAAAGAAGTTGATTAAAAATAAACTTGAAAACTTGTAAAGGAAGCTTCTTGGAAATAATGTTTTAAAAATCCATTCATGTCATATAAGTTAAAAAAAACATTCTTCGTACTTTTGTCGGAAAAGTCAAAAAGTACCTCGTACGAAAAACGACAAAAGATTCCTTTTATTTCTTTTACTAAAAACTCACAAAAGGGTAAAAATGGATTTAAACAATTGTAGGTGGATGAAAATAATATTACATATTGATGAAACATGGATGTGGATGATAAAATACACCCTAGTAAATACTTACGAATAAACAATCTCGGATAAAAATGAGATTGTGATATTTCCCTTACCTTAGGTCCAATTTGCTTCGTATGTGTCTGAACCTCCTGTATAATGATTTAAATAATTTCATTGACTTATTACAGAATCATATTCATTGTTATGATATCATATATGGTTCACTTATGACATTATATTAACCGTTCTTTTGTAAATTCCATGTTAAAGAAGCGTTTTGGGTAAAATCGTTTTATTTATCGTAGGTGTTTTGACTTGTTGTTCTTGACATCATTATTACTTATATCCTGATTTACTTACTTCCAGAATATAAAATATGATTTATATATCATATATATTCAGTATATATATATATATAATAGATAGATAAATAAAATGAAAAACACCGTTCATGGAGATGGTAGTCCGTACGTACGCATGAACGCTGTTTTTCTTTCCTTATTGTCTTGAAATGGAAGTAAGTAGATGACATACATATGTATATATATACATAAATCCAGTATCTTTATAATGTCATATATTTCATTATTATTTATTATATATACATTATAACCATTCTTAAATGGTTAACATGGAGAATGAATCTCATCGCGTCGTGGAGACGGTAGTCCGTACGTACGCACGAGCGATGATATCATTTCTATAAATATTGAATTGAATTGGAGTGGATTATACAATATATCAGAATCAATATGATGTTGTGATAACTATGTATAGTTATTATTTACACCATTATACCCATCCATGTAAGGTGGTGGTGGAAAATAGATTACACCACGGCGTGGAGACGGTATTCCGTACGTACGCACGCGCGGTGATTTCTTTTTCCGTAGGATGGATAGATGGTGAAATAGGGTTGTTTCATACTTATAATAACATATCAGTATATGAGTGATACTGATGTTATTACTTAATAATGAAACAACCTAAGAAGAAGAAGTGGAAGAAGAAATAAAGATGAAAGAATTGGTAACGGTAATTACCTCTTCTTTGAAGTGCCTCTTTGAGACCTCCTCTTAGGGCACTAGAATTGGTCTTTGAGAAAGACCAGAACCTCTAGGATGTTGCTAGGGAAGTGGAGAAGAGATTTTGGCAGGGGTTGGCCGAGCTTGAGTGCTCAAATTGGTGTGAGGAGGAGGGGGAGGAGGTGTCCTTTTATAGGGGAGGAGAGGGGCACCTTAGGAATATCTCAAAATATTATTTTATATTAAAGTCACAATCGGTTTATAATGGTTCCAAAGGGTCTTATTTCGAAGCTAAAGTGGGGATGGGTCGAAATCCTATCAACCAATAGAATTTAGACAAGTTTATGATATTATTTTAACCTTATCAATTAGATTTAACTCTAAGTTAAATAATTTAACTTTTACCATGTCTTTTTGTTTTCTTTCACTATATGGTTAATAAACTTACTATAACATGCCAAACGAACCCAAAATTGTTTATTATTAATATATATATCCTTATCTATGTCATTTGGCCGAACCTTAGATTTTTAGGAATACAATAACAATTAATAATATAATATTTTATTTAAAAACTATTTTGTGTCAATTTTGACACTATTTGATATATAATTTTTGTGAAAGTCATAACAGAATTAAATGTTCGAACCAAGTTGATTAAATCAACATTAATATATCCTAGTAACCTAGAAAATTAGTGGAATTAATAAAAAATTTCAAATTACATTTATTTTGGTGTTTATTACATCAATTATGTCAATATTTCATTAATAAGATAATTACTGCATCATCGTTGTGTCATAAATAAAATACATTATTTTATGTCTAAAAATTACAAATAAAATACCATAATGTAGGAAATATTTTTACCTTTCTAATGAATATTTACAATCGAATTTATCTTATGTATAACCCCATATTAAAAATGATTTACTTATTAAACATTGATTTTAACTATTTTAACCTTTCTTTAAATAAATTAATAATAAATGTCCTAATCTAATCCAATTGGGCCTAAATGGTCATATTTTATTCCTAAGTTTGTTTTTGGTCGAATTACACTTGTCCAATAAAATTAGGACATGTGCTAGGGTAATATTAATATCATATTTACCCTTAGTTACCCTATTTACTATTAACCGCAGTAAAAAAAAGTAAAAAGTTACTATTCACCAAAAAATTATTTTCATCTCATTGAACCACATTTTAGTCCTTGATATTAACCATGTCTCTCGGATTTTCGAAATTCCATTCACAGAAGGGGTAAAATTAAGTTTTATGCAAAATTCAGTTTTTAACCTACCACTTAGTGGTTTCACTATTCATCAAAAATTGAAAGTTTTCAGAAAAATGCCAAAATTTCATCCTAAGCTATATTTCATATTCCGAATTCAAAAATGAAGTCTATTTTACCAAATTCATAACATAAAAGTTGCATTAATTAATTTTATAATTAAATCCCGCTGTTAAAACAAATAGCGTGTTTTTAAGAAACAATATCTATCAAAAGATTGACACTTGTTTATGTCTAGTTTAAATGTGAAACTACATCCAATGACCAACATTGTATTAAATTGTAAAAATATATTCTAAATATACTTTAAAACCACTCAAATTAATGATTTATCACTATTAATTATTTCGATTAAAAAAGTTGTTTTTAATTATAATTTAGTAATTTTCACTATTCATCAGAATATGAAAGTTATCCGAAAAGTACCAAAATTTCACCTTAGCCTAAATTCGATACTCCGAATCCAAAAATAAAGTTCATTTTGAAAAATAAGATTTACTGGATTTCAAAAAGTGGTTATTACTATTCATAACGGCTAGTTTTAATAATATTTTTATAGCATATCGTTGTTTAGTGAAACTCGGTATTGCGTACTACACACGCTATCGAGGAAGGTCGCGATTGCGTGTAATGCAAGTCAAGTCAAGGATTTCTGTTGTGCAAGCTCCTTTTGGTGTAGCATACAACACAAGACATTAATAAAATTAAAAAGAATATTTTTTATAAAATCTTGGGCTGTTACAATTCCCTCAGAATAAAAATCCAGAAACGACTGCTCATTTGCCCCGAACGGATGCCCGATGAAAAAGTTGCAAAACGCTGCGCGCAGCTCAAAAGACGGGTCGTGGGGCACCCGCCTCAAATTCAGCCTCAATGCCAGAAACCACCCTGGAAAGCTCCGCCTCAGTGCCAGGGTTCCAACGCCACTGATGGCGCTCAAAACGGACATCAGACGTGTCCGCACCATCCAAAACAATAATCTCGGGAAAAACACTCGTCCACATAAAGACGTGTCGCACCTCCGAGGCCCCTCGTTTCGGGAACTAAAAATTCCCAAAACCATCTCAAAATATTTGTCGTAATTTAAGGACTGTGTCACCGCAGACAGCGCCTAAATCTGACACGCGGTCTATGATTTATAAACAATAAATCATTTCCCCTAATAATAATAATAATAATATTATTATTATTATTATTATTAGTTTATCTTACATTTTTCTCTCTTTTTTTTAAATACATTCCACCGACCGGCCGCTGGCCGGTCGACAGTCTTCCTCGAAGAGACCCGCCGTTGGCGGGTCTCTGTTTCTCGAGCAGGGTCGCGCGCCGTTACCCTTGCTGTCGCGTCAACCGGCCGGCACAGCCAGCCGGTGCTCCCTCTCCAAGCCCCCCAGTGGCGTCGTCACTGCCCAGCCCACCTCCAGCGGCTCACTGGCGTCCCGCCTCAGCCATCTGCCAGTGCCGCCTGTAGAGGAGTTGCCCGCGCCGCCGCCTACGCAGATGCCCGGACCGCCCTGCACCGAGCCACCGCCGCCTGAAGATCCCACTCTAGCTGAGCCTCAATTGAGGCTGCTCCTCTCTACTGCCGAGAAACCCCACCACCTGCCACTGGAGCCACCCGCGCGTCGCCGCCTCAGCCATGCGCCGCCACGCCACGGACTGCCGGAACACCCAAAAGCGGGCAGAAACCTCAAAAACCCGCAAATTTCGTCGAACCGCTGCGGCCTCCTCCGAACTCAGATTTCAAATCAGAAACAAGAGACTGAAAGAGTAGAAAATATACTACGCATTCATTTCATTTGCTCAAAGTTTAAGAAGAAATTTGATGCATCAAATTTAAATCAAAGTAGGTTCAGGGATTAAAACGAACCGTTAAACAAGATCCTACCTCGTTGGGCTTCACCCGAGGCTTCACGGACGATCTGACGCCGCGTCATCCCCTTGTTGGAGCTTCCTCGCCGGAGATGGAGGAGTAGAGGGGAGGGGTTTCACCAGGGGGTTCAAGGGAGAAGGGAAGGGGTGCTTGTTTATTTAAGGGGAAATTAATTAAATTTTAATTAATTAAACACCCCCAAATTTACCCTCGTCTGAAACATCTGACAAGGTCGAGGATAAGCTTTCCCTAGGGTAAACACCACCCCCTGAGCACAAAGGTGGTCTCAGAATTGGATTCCGAGCTTCTGTTTGAATGTTATAAAGCTGAACGCCCAAAGCCGCCAAATTACGAAAACGACCATGGGGCCATTTTTCACAGACGGCCCGCGCCCGCAAAACATACACCCCTCCTATGGTAAACGACACACTACGAACTCAATGGTGCCCTTGGTTTTCCAATCCGATCCACCGTTTAGGAGATACATGAGTTTCATCATTAAACGAATAACATAATTAATTAATTTATCCATTTAACATTCAAGAAGTGAGCGAGGGGTCCAAACATCCCGCGCTGACATTATTTATGTCGTTCCTAGGCTAAACACCCCATTTCGGACCAATCCGTACACCCTGATCTCTAATTTAGATCATTTTTTAGGATTTATCGCATTTATTTGGCGTTTCCAGTGTGAACGCACTCGAAATTTAATTCCGGCCACTCTGGGGCTCGGAATCGCACGCCGTCTGAAGGCGCCGCTCTAGAATATCATCAAGAATATTCCAAAGTCCTTCATAGTAAAAAATGGGTTCTTCCATCATTCCCTCCTTCAATCTTTTCATCCGCGAAAAGCACAACTAGGGAGAAACACAGGGTACTAAGCCCACACCCGGCTCTTCCGTATCAAGAAGAACTCTCGCATCGCTCTACGCCATCACACACAGACCAAAGGATTGATCTGTTCACGCGAGGTCGGACCTTTCGAATGTCGTGCACCCACTCCAGACTTTGGGGTTAGGGCAAGGAGTTAGGGAACATTGCCATCCCATTGCACGACTTCAAACATCCCGAAAGCTCTTGGGGGTAGGTCACCTCCCCGACCAAGCCTCTACGTCCCATGCCACGACTAGAATCACCGCCCGCACCTGAAAAAAGGCCCAGTGGTTCCCTTTTTCAGAATATCCATATCGTGAAACATCCAAGGATATATGGTTACATGAGATTTCACAGTTGATGTCTCACAACCAAGACTCTCTCACACGCTCGGAAAGTGATGGAGTCGACACCATCGACTAAAGTAAAAGGTCTCACGCCTTTTACCTTACCAACACAGGGTTACACTGACGCCCCACACCACCCTGGTAAAAACTCAATCAAGCAGCC
Source organism: Viscum album (assembly GCA_963277665.1). Taxonomy (NCBI): domain Eukaryota; kingdom Viridiplantae; phylum Streptophyta; class Magnoliopsida; order Santalales; family Viscaceae; genus Viscum; species Viscum album. The sequence goes on from OY728156.1 coordinate 1,029,586,339, forward strand.
GGGAGAAATGCATTTCACATCCAGAGTCTAACAATTCTACTGCAAAAAGTATAAGAGATGTAGAGCATACCTCTTATCACCTCATGCTCTGCAAGATCATAGACATCCAAAGCTCGCGGCTATCCGCATTCCCAACGTTCAGCTCCTAGAGCCTAACATGGACCACCTAGTGGTGATAGGAATACCTCGTAAATTCATATCCCACTACCAGATCCTCCCGCTCCTCTGCTAGCACCACCTCTGTGGGTACTACTCCGATCACGGCGCTACCTATGTCGTGGTGGTGCACCTGCTGCCTGCCCGAAGCTCTCCACATTCCTGGTCGGGCAGTCCCATGCCAGGTGACCTCACCCATCGCAAGCATAGCACCGACCCTCTATGGCTGCACTGGTGCCCTCCGGTGCCACTGTGGTGTACGACCACAGCCCGAGATCTACTCACTGAAGGGCATCTTTAGCTGAGGCCCTGTGCCTTTTCGCCACAGTGGTATATGACCATGTCTCCAAAATAGGAAGTGAGAAGACCACCTGCATCGAGGTCCTATCCTCCAGCGCCTACTAACTACAGCAGACATTTCGGCTCCATCATGCCCTCTGCCAATACCAACCGCAAAACGTGACAGGAATCTCTCTATCACCAATGAATGCTCTAGCACCTCGACATAACTAGAAATGCCCAAGGGTAAGATGAAAACATGAATCTCTCTGCGGAGACCCTGCTCAAACTTCCGCGCTCAGATGTTTTCGTCATGGACCAAGTCTAGGTAAAAGCATGCATGGTCTGCAAAACTAGTCGCGTACTCGGCCATCGTCATCCCTCCCTGCTGAAACAGCAGGAGCTACTGAATCCGAACGGAGTGCAAGCTGGAGTGGAAAAACTTCTCACGAAACAACAACTGATAGTCTCTCCACGAAAGCGACGACTCATCAAGGAACCGAGTCACCAGACTCCACCAACGCTGAGCTGATCCACTGAAAAGGTCGGCTACCAAATCCACCATAAGATCTGCCAGCGTATGCACAAGCCTGAAAAGGAAAACCACTTCCTCGAGCCAAACCTCTGCTGCTCAACAGGTGGGGGTGCTGCTACCGGCCCACCTGGAGAATAGGGCTCGCATTATGGGTCCTGGACTGTGGCCTTGTAGCTCACAATGTTGTCATCATGCACCCAAGCTGGTATCTTGGCAGGCTGTCTTTGTGGAGACATCCTGAATATTATCAAGGAGTGTCACGGTCAGATGAGGATATATGTATATACCAATAACAACAATGATAGATGGGGATCTGACTCAAGAAGGACAGTCAAATACTCAATCCTATGTGATGAAAAAACCAAATTTTCCCTGTAAAAAGTGTGTCAGCATGCCGAGTCGACAAGCGGGTTATCAAGGTCCTGGTGAATGGATACGTCGGTCGCCGCACCATCACTGGACTCCGTGGCATGCGAGCCTCTCTCGAGACACGTCAACATTGTTGCCCTAAATCCCAACCAATTCATTCTTAGGGACGTCCGCACAATGTCCCAAGGAACGAACCACCTCTGATACCACTTTTTCACGACCCGACCCTACCCGGGCTCGAGCCGCAACTACCCCAACCCCGCCTCCATTGGCCAGGGGTTGGCGACCAGCTACGAAGGCACAACAACTCGAGGAGGCCTTTTCCTAAGAACCTGTACACACACACGCAACACACTCAATGCAAAAGTGCAGATAAAAAAGAAAAGAAAAGGGAAACTGCTATAAACCACCACAAGAGAGCATCATCCTCTAAACAGTACACAAAAAGTGCTGAAAAGGAAAAGTTCCACAACTCGGAAACAGGTAAACAAAAAGAAACAGCTGACGGGTCTCCCACATGGAACCCGACTATGACCACCGCATGCGGTCCAAGCTCCCAAGCTCTTATTCTCCACTGAATTCATGCTCCACCTATCAATCGTCTACAAGGGAACATCAAGTGCGGGCAAAGCTTAAGAAGGGGTGAGCATAAAAATAGTCAGTAGGATACCCCGAAGGCTCGAGGGAGAAACAAAGGAGGTACCGAAGGGTGAGCAGTATAGTGAATAGGAAAATTAAAGGAGTACAACAGAGAGTGTATTAAGGAGTCCAGCTCAACCCAACGTGAGAAAGGAAGAAGACTCGTCCTAATACAAGGAGCTAGGAATGGTGAGAAGATGCACTTCTCGTCGAGCTTTCGCTGCCTATAGTAGGAGAGTAGACTCATCCAACCCTGAGAAGCTCGACGCAGAAAGCATGTGGCATACCCCGCGCATCTTCGCCTCTCCTAGAAGAAGAGAAACCAATCCCAAGAAGTGGGTACCGGAACATGGTATATACAAATCCATTTGCTCTGTCAAGAATCCCGAACAATGTCGTAATGGGATCTCCATCCCGTTGCTCAGCCCAAGAAAAGAGTAGCCAACAGTCCCAGAAGTAAACCATCGATGCCCAGTATCCCACAAGTCTACCCTGAACCACAAGCCAAGGGGCTCAATCACCGCACCTCGACACTATCTGCTTTGGGCGGCACTGACTCACCCACACGGTTTTAGATCGCGTCACTAGAACGTGTATCGGTGGGGAATGTGCCCCTCGTACTTGAGAGTTCTAGGGAAAGTCAAACCACACCTCGTGAATGCCATGCAGTCGAGGGGTCTCCTCAAAGTCAAAGCCGTCAAAATGCTGACCTGAATAACCAAGGGTCCCGCTCCGGTAATCACTGAGGAAATCCAAAGGCTAGCCTAGAAGAAAGGTCTGAGCCTGGAATGCCAACAGCTGTCCCACTGCCCAGCCCGGCTGGAGGGTAATTCATAACCAGATATCGGGTGACCAACTACCAATCCCTACTGGAGGGTAAACCATAATACATAATCCGGTGACACACTTCCCAGCCCAGGATGGAGGGTAGACCTTAATACATCAGCAGGTGACCCACTGCCCAGCCCCGGCTGGAGGCTAGACCTTAATACATCATCAGGCAACCCACTGCCCAGCCCCGGCAGGAGGGTAGACCTTAATACATCATCAGGCGACCCACTGCCCAGCCCCACTGGAGGGTAGACCTGGAATATGTCGACAGGCGACCCACTGCCCAGCCTTGCTGATCAAGGATAGACCTAGAACTAGACGACGGGCGACCCACTGCCCATCCCTACTGGAGGGTAGACCCTAAGAGGTCGTTGGGTGACCCGCTGCCCAGTCTCTGCTAGATGGTATACCCTAAGAGCGTCGGGTGACCCACTTCCCAGTCTCTGCTAGAGGGTAAACCCTAGAATTCAGTGAGCAACCCACTGCCTAGCCCCGCTGGAGGGTAAACCCGAAGAAGTCAATGAGTAACCCACTGCCCAGCCTTGCTGGAGGGTAAAACATAGAACTGCTCTGGCCATCTCTACTCGAGGGTACACCACTGGCCAACCGAACACGTAGTGGGTATCACGCGACAACCCAACTCCAGCACAACTCACCCAAAGGGGTTTATCACCTATGTCCATCACTAGGTGTCACTAGCACCGCTATCGGCCGATCCATCGAGAATGAAACCAGGGGAGACCACTCAACCCTACTGGTCAAACAAACGATCACAGAGCCAAGGGAAAAGCTCCTCCCTGTTGGTCAAACAAACGAGCACAGAGGGACCCTCTACGTCGCGAGAGGTCAAAGTACGCAAAGTAGAACACGACAAGCACCTGGGGTCCACACGACGTGTGGCCCCAAGTTAACCCCAACCAAGCACACGAACGTCTCAGGTACAAACTACACATACCTCCAACTGCTCCCGTATACTCCTAGAGAATACCTCACTTTCATCCCAAGGGATATCGTGCACCTGGAACCCAACATCAACACGAAGTCGTGACATAACATCTCCCACTTTCCACCTCAAAAACTGAGGTACAGCCAACCACATCTCTTTAAACACCAACATTACTCTCCCAGGAGTGGATGGGATCACACGCCAAGGGTCCTCTATGAACACGGCAGAAGAACCGCCCCCGGGGCACCTTCACATTTCCACATTTAATAAGATTGTGTATAAGGCTCCGTACAACCAGACAGATCACACCGTTGTAACCCTCACGAAAAAACAAGCAAGATCGACTACTTACTCGCCCCAAATGGATATCCGACGGAAAAGTCATCAACACTTCCTCACGCCCGAACTGCATCCCGTGATCCCGACCCTCGGCCCCAAAAACAGTTGGGCGCATCACACCATTGTGATCCCCTCGGGAAAACACATCAAAAGCACAACTCACTTGAGTGTAATGGATATCTGGAGAAATAGAGGCATTCTGGCGCACTGCACACGAGTGGTGCCACGTGGGACCCGCATCCCAGTCCCGAAAATCATCAAACGGATCACATCGTTGCGATCCTCTCGAAAAAGAACACAAGATGGACTATTCAGTTGTCCAAAACGGTCGCCCGGTGATAAAGATGGAAAATCACCATCGATGTCGAAACGACCCTCGGGGGCACCACACCCTCGCGCCGAATTAACGCGGGCATATTGTGCCAAAGCAATTCCCTCAGAAAAAAATCCAGATATGAATGCTCAATCACCTCGAACGGACGCCTGATGAAAAATGTTTCTAAACGCTGCGCACAACTCAAAAGATGGGACATGGGGCCCATGCCTCAACTTTGGCCTCATTGTTTGAAACCACCCTAGAACGCTCCGCCTCAGTGCCAGGGTTCCAACGCCACTGATGGCGCTCAAAACAGATGTCGGACGCGTCTGCGCCGTCCAAAACAAGAATCTCAGGAAAAATGCTCATCCACTTAAAGACACGTCGCACCTCTGAGGCCCCTCGTATCGGGAACTAAAAATTCCCGAAACCATCTCAAAATATTCGCCGTAATTTATGGAGCGCGTCACCGTAGACGGCGCCTAAATACGACACCCGGTCTATGATTTATAAACAATAAATCATTTCCCCTAATAATAATAATAATATTATTATTATTATTATTATTATTTTAACAAAAATTTCTCTCTCCCTTTTTTTTAAAAAAACATTCCACTAACTGGCCGCTGGCCGGTCGGCCGTCTTCCCGGCGGAGACCCGTCAGGGTCGTGCGCCGCGACCCTTGCTGCCGTGTCAACAGGCCGGCACAGCCGGCCGGTGCTCTTTTTCCGAGCCCCCAGCGGCGCCATCACCGCCCACCCCTCCTCCAGCGGTTCGCGGCCGTCCCGCCTCAGCCATCTGTCGGTGCCGCTTGCAGAGGAGTTTCCCGCACCGCTGCCTCCGCTGATGCCCGGACCACCCTGCACTGAGCCGCCGCCGCCTGATGATCCTGCTCGAGCCAAGCCTCCACTGAGGCTGCTCCGCTCTACAGTCGAGAAATCCCACCGCCTTCTATTGGAGCCACCCACGCGCCACCGCCTCAGCCCTGCGCCGCCGTACCTTGGACTGCCGCAACACCCAAAACCGGTCGGAAACCTCAAAAACCCACGAATTTTGTCGAACCGATGCGGCTTCCTCCGAACTCGGATTTCAAATCTGAAACAAGCGATATAAAGAGCAAGAAATCTACTACACATTCATCAGATTCGCTCGACGTTTTTGCATCAATTCGATGTATCAAACTGAAATCAAAGTTGGTTTGGGGATTAAAACAAAACGTTAAACAAGATCCTACCTTGGTGGGCTTCAACCGACGTTTCACGGAAGATCCGCCGCTGCACCGTCGCCTTGCCGGAGCTTCCTCGCCGAAGATGGAGGAGGAGAGGCGAGGGGAGTCTACAGGGGGTTCAAGGGAGAAGGGAAAGGGTGTTTGTTTATTTAAGGGGAAATTAATTAAAAACCCCCAAATTTACCCGCGTCTAAAACATCCGACGGGGTCGAGGTTAAGCCTACCCTAGGGTAAAAACTACCCTCTGAGCACAAAGGTGGTCTCGGAATTGGATTCAGATATTCCGTTTGAATGTTATAAATCTAAACGCCCAAAGCCACCCAATTACGAAAACGCCCCTGGGGCCATTTTTCACAGACGGCCCGCGCCCGCAAAACATACACACCTCCAAGGGTAAACGACATGCTCCAAACTCAACGATGCCCTTGGTTTTCCAATCCGAGGCACCGTTTAAGAGATACTTGAGTTTCATCATTAAACGAATAAATTAATTAATTAATTTATCTGTTTAACGTTCCGAAAGCGAGAGAGGGGTCCAAACATCCCGCGCCGACATACTTTATGTCGTTCCTAGGGTAAAAACCCCATTTCGGACCCTTTCTTACACTCGGATACCGGATCTGGATCATTGTTTAAGAATTATCACGTTTATTTGGCGTTTCCAATGTAAACGCATTGGAAATTTAATTCTGGCCACTCCAGGGCTTGGAATCGCACGCCGTCTGAAGGCGCCACTCTCGAATATCATCAAGAATATTTCAAAGTCTTTCATAGTAAAAACTGGGTTCTTACACACGATTTGTGAGAACCTTTGAGATCATCAAATGAATCATGATAGTAGAATACCGATTAGATATTACTCTATGATATTAACAAATGAATATTGTGTTTTATGTGTCTTAGAATTTGAGGCATCATCCCTATCATTCACATGTTTTTGATAGAGAGAATATTGAATATGAATATGATATAAAATTGATGGAACATCCTATACAGATCATGGAATGGAGTGATATGGTTCTGAGAGGGAGATAAATACCCTTTTTCTAGAAATATGGATTCATGAGAATATTCAAGAAGATAATTGGCAACAAGAATCTAATGTTTGGATTAAATGGACTCATTTGTTATATGATACCTCTATATACACTTGTTATGGATAGGTATATGGTAGAGGGGAAGATTTATAACACCTTAAAAATTAAAGGTATGTTGTGACTTAGTATTTACATATTATGGTATTAATTTTGTTAGATTATGAGATTTATGATAGGATTTTGATAATAATAGATAAAAATATTAATAAGGGTGGGAACTATCATTTTGAATTGAAACTACATGGGTCTCACTGACCACCCATTTTAGATCCACCGGGTAACCAGTGGTAGTGGATAAATACTATGAATACATATGGGTTCTACCATACAGCTAGTGTAGTTCAACCCTCAAGTTAGTTCAGTGTTACCATCAATACAGTGGTCAAGGCAATATCCCCTAGCTCTTCCTAGAGATACCATCTATCTGATGGCGATAAAGCCAAAATTTTATTGTATCAAACACTGTTTCCTCCTCTAATCCCAAAATTTTATAACATCCACACATTTATTGACCCTTATGCATCGAAAATGTATGAATATTTTCTTCTATGGTGATTTCATATCCCTTATCCTCTCTCATTTTCCTTTAGAAGAACTAATTAATTTAGTGAATCTCATGTGGTAAGATTAAGACACTCCATCTGAAAACTCCTTATTATTTTGGTTCAAATCATATATTTGGGTTGATTTCCATTTATAAGGATTATGTTTTGATATTTTTGGGAGTTATCAATTTTTTATGCATAGGGGACGAGATCTAATGAATTATCATCTCTCTCTTAATTTGATTTAGCTCTATAATTTCTAGTAATTCTTGTTTGGTAATAGTAATAAAAGTATGACCCTTATAATTTTATTTATCTGAAATATTATTTCTAGAATTCGAATATGATGAATCATGTAATTTCTAGGGATTTTTCATATATGGGATTATTTTGTGTGGAAATTATTTTCTTGGGGAAATGATACTATTAAGGTGTGAAGTCGCTTCTATTTATGTTCTTGCCTGAAATTATATGGAATGTTAAGTATATGGGTGTGTGTAGGCCAATAAACCATTTCTTGATATAATTCACATGTGGGTTTGTTTGTATCCATTATACCCTTACATGATATGATTCACATGTGGGTGTGTCTACAACACATTAGGCTTTTCTTAATATTCCACTTTTATTACATTAGATAATATAGCTTCTGTCAGGATGCATGTATGGTTCCTCAATAGTAGGATTCAAGGTACAAGGTTTGTCCAGATCGTCTAGTTGAGACCTTATTGGAATATTTCATTTATTGTGTTTATAATGATAGAATTTCATCTTTAGATATGACATATGGTAAGGGGATTACCCTAGATATAGATATTATATCAACATGCGTGAACACGGATTACCCCAAAATCATAAATTATATAGATATATCGATATTGTGTCTTTACCTTATAGGTGAGCATGAAATGTTTTTGTAAATGATGAATGTAAATAAATGATATTATGTTAAATATATCGAGTCAACATTTGAATCACATTGAAATATCCGACTCATTAAATGATTTCTTCTAATATTCCTCCAATGTATGTGTTAAAGTAGTCAATTTCGGTGTTTAATCGATGCTTATATAGAACATGATGACTCAACACTAGTATTTTTATTTACATATTTATGTTATTATCAAGGAAAAACATCTATATATATGTTTCACTTATTTAACCATACATTGGGGATGTCGTACTAGGATTACACTCACACCTACATGTAAATATTGGTGTACGTGATGAATTGATAGTCCATTAATCCCTCATTCAAAAGGTACCCCTCCTGGGATAATAATGAAGAGAGATAACAACCCTTAAGATAGTCCATTAATCCCTCATTTAAATGTCATAGAACTCTCATCCATTTCATATCCATCTGCCTCATATGACCACTTGCCCAAACAAAATGGTAGATCCCCATCTATCAACTCATGTAAATAACTACAGCACATACTCATCATAATCATACCACATTCTAAAACCATCACTTCCTCATTATTATAAAACAACTATTATAAACATAAATAGTAGGTTATTCTTTAGATGAGGAACATGAACCCCTTGTAAACATCCTAACATGTATGACCCCCACAAAGAAATACATTATACTATCACCATTATTCACTTTTATTTCACATTTGACTTACAACCACCGTTTTGTACATATATCATCCATTCCTAGAAGATAGTGTTGGGAAGAGTAGGTTTCTAGCCAACTGCCCCACCAACCTAGATGTTTTTGGAAAAACACCCAAAACCCAAAACCATTGTACATTATTGTATACAAATAAATTAGGTGAGTGGTTATAGAGAACTATAAATAAAATATTATGTGTAAATAGATAACACACAATATCAACCTATGGGTTCATAAAAGGAACCAATATTTTACATGACATCATCACAATGTCTCACAACCTCTTCCACAATCTACTAGAGCATCTAATGCATTACACCAAATCCCCACCAAAATAATCCACACAACCCCAATTTTAATTACAGGTTCCTCCATTTATAGTATTATTATGTTTTTTTAAATTACCATTTACAAATACATTTCAATTCACATTATCTTATCCCATTTATTTATTATTAAAAACATTTATGTCAAATATGACACATCAATTTCAACCAATGATGTTTTATTTTTACAATTTAAAAATCATTCCATGGATTACATGGAAGCCAACAAAACCACATTAAATGACAACTCATCCACTATAAATCAACCAAATTCATATCCTACGCCAACTAACCTTGGATTCATTACCCAGTTAATTTTGTGAAGAATATAGTCTCGATCATCATAGGTAAAATCCCCATAATATCCGAACACATCACACAATACAATATAATAAGTATATCAACATATATATTAATACATCAACTTATTCATCAACCTCATTTTCAATTCAAGGTCTTTCATAGTGTCTCATCATAAATAGCATGGGTATTATCACACAATTCCACATTTACATAGACAAATAGTTTATTAGCCTTATATCAATCATTATCCTTTTTTATACATGGTTAGATTAATCAATAATCTCATTAAGGGTCTCATATTCTATACTGATAATTGTGAAAACATGATTTCCAACTGTAGTTATTTTTATCAATAGAAAAAATATAGTATTATTATAAAAATGTCAAAGAAATAAGAAAATTCATTATGAAAACTCCTTTACCCTTATATTTATTGTTGAAAAAAAAATTATTGGATTATTTCAACCAATAATGTCCCCACAGAACAATTAAAAATCCTGTAATTCCCATAGATACATGTAAAATTTGGAGAGAACTATGATCACCTTCATGGAAAAAACGTTTCAAAACATGATTCACAATTATATGGGGAAAGAATATGATGTCACCACTAGATATCAATAAGATAAAAGGCTGATAAATTATGTTGAATATGAAAATAAAATATCTATATAATTTTGAAACAATATCCTCCCTCAAACATGACACACGTTTGTTGATAATAGGGTGAAAAGAACATTATAAAAAACATGATGTCAATAACATAGAGGCTCTGGGTGGATAATCATAACTCATAAATATTGAATAATGTGGTTATAGTGTATCCATAATTTAATTAAAAAAAGAAAATGATATAGTGGAGATGATCACATAAAATATGTTGTCAATACATGTTAATAGATATTATCAACATCAATATTCAGTCTTAATTTTCTTTTAATTTGGTTGTTTTTAATTTGAGGAATGATTATTTTTTCAATTTAATGGTTTTAGGAATTCAATTTCATGATTGCATCCCGAAAATTCTTTCAAAAACATTTATTTAAGAATTAATTTATATAATTTATGTTAAAAATATTCTACATATCATTCCTGAAGATCTGGTCATTTTGAGAAGCTAAAAAATTTATGAACTATTAGATTATCTATGATGGGTTAATTTGTGGGAAACATCTAACCATTAGATCGAATTATATGTTCCTAAGTATAAAATATGATCATCTATAAAAACTAAGTCCATGATAATTGATTCTATGAATATAAAATAACATTTTGACCCTGAGAAATAATAGATTGACAATGCATACATAACTGAGATCATAACACAAATATTATATCTTTATAAAGAAACAATGTCACTATGAGAACAATATGTGGCCCTGAGCATAAATTTTTCAACTATGGGAATGAGTTGTGGGATTGTGAGAACAAAGAAAGATGTTTTTGAGGGAATAAAACCCCAAACACTACCTTTACACCACCAAGCTCCATCTCAACACCACCTAGCCCTACAAAAATTTTATGGAAGGGATTTCAGTTATTCCAACCACCACATTATGGTTAAATATAAAACTAACATGATGGTACATGTGTCAGGTAGCTGAGTAGGTGGATCTAGATAGATATAAGTGATGCTGAGATATGCTAAGAATGTTTTCCATTATGTCATATTTATTTATTTTTCATCATAAACTGTATTGATCTATTAATTTTTTCATCAAATAGATTTTATTCTATGGAATATATACTATTTATTATTGTATGTTTTTTTCTACCATTAGTTATGTAGATCATAATATTGTATTTATATTTGGTTATCAATGTGTTGTATGGATAATGACTCTATCGAAATAGTATCCCCGTAATAACTCTTTAGACCTCTTCTATAGTCAATAATATCATGCATATGTTGAGGGGTGCATGAGGTCATGTGCAACTATAACAACTATGATCCCAGTTGTCTATAACATGTGGTAACTTTATTAGATTTACACTAGACAAAAGTGATTTCATACTAAGGGATCAAATAATTTACTAGTCTTAGAGAATCAGATAGATTCTGGAATATCACATTACCTTTGAAAACATAAAATAAAATATATTATATTAATTGAGTACATTATTATTAATTCCTGTGAATTTTTATATATTTATGATTGTATACTTCTTATTATCCTTGGGAAAATAAACATAAGAAAGGGGTGACCTCATATTCATGGTATGTTAATTCATACAATAGATGTTATCATTGAATAAAATAGTCTGGAATAATATTTAAAGAATATATTATGATCAAATAATGTTAAATGAATATTCACACGATTAGTAATCTTATACTTGTATGTGAAAAACTTTGAATAATTAATGTACATCAAAAACAAATTTTATAAAGCCTATAATGAAAATTTTCAAACATATTAAACATAGAGTTGAGGCCTCATTCAAAGAAATCATACATAAATTAGAATAGATTTGGAAAATACATAACCTATTTTTTGTTATGAGACTTATTAATGAATTTTGGTGGTATTTAATTTTGGGCCCCACTCATCAATTAATATGTCCAAAGCACTAATCATATTAATTAATAACACAATTAAATAAAAATTACTTAATAATAAATAATTATCCATATAAGAAAACTATCATATAGAATTTGAATAAATTCCCATGTCAAATTGATCATTATTCTGCTAGAAAAATATTTATTTAATATCATTATAATATAACCTTGGTAAATAATAAGATCGATCAAAGGATATTGACATTTATCTAAATTATTTTAAAAAATAAAGGGAATATTTCCAAATAAAAATAATCTTCTTATATTAAAATAACTCATTTAAAATATAATAACTTACAAAATATTTATAAAATCATTTCAATTAGAAATAAATATATAAATGTCTAAGATAACTTTATGAAAATATATAGTCGTGAAGGTGAGAAAATTCATCCACGTGGTGTGTATTAAAACATGATTCGATTCAACACATTAATAAAAATTGTATTTTTTATAAAATAAAAATGGTATTCCATTAAAAAAGTTATATATATTTAAACAAGAATAAAAATTAATTTATCCAATAATTTTAGAATATTAAAAAATCTTGAAAACATTTTCGAAATCATGGACATTAGAGTAAATTAATTTTTAACTAATGAGAGAAATAGTATTGGATTTTTATTTTAAGCATTTTTTTAAGACTTCTAAGAGGATATTGGGATTAAAATTAAAATAAAACATATAATATATATTCATACTTAGAGGAAATATAAATATATGGGGTTTAATGTAGCAATATCATAATTTTCCTCAAATGGAAACGTAAACTCAAATAATCATGAACAATGATGATATTTTTAAATAAACCTTTACCCCATGTGTCACTTGCTTTGTAAGTTATTTTATCCTTATTTATAATAATTGTAAATATTTTATTTCTACATACTAGAACCATGTACATAGTTATAATATCATATATGATCCACATATAATATTTTAATTCTTTTTTATTAAAAATTCTTTATTTAATTCATCCTTTCCAATAGTTTACTGTTTCATTTTACAAGTAATTTTCATTTTGATAGCTCTTGTACATGGATATTTATTATTGTCCTATCACATCTTATATTTTAATAATGATTTAAATATTAAAAATATTTATTATATAGTTATTTATAATCACCCATTAGAGGTGGACATAAAAATTTACTAACATCCCTTCATGGAGGTGGTAGTCAACACGTACGTACGAGAAACACTATCAATTTTTATTTGGTGTAATTTGTAGATATAGAACAATAATTTTTCAAAACATATCATATATATTTATTACTGAAAAATTTATTAACATCGATGAAAAATGTTGACGAAAAAAATTACACCATTATGTGGAGACGATATGCCATATATACGCACAAGCGATGTTTTATCAATCTATAGGATGGAGAATAGATATAAAATGGTTGTAACATATAAACAATAATATATAATTATAATTATGATATTTTATTAAATATTTTAGGTTTGACAATGTATATTTATTGGAAGTAGAAGAAAAAAAATTTAAGTGTCAGTAAAGATGATTACCTCTTAATTGGAAGGCCACCATTACATCCCTTCTTAATGACCCATGGGGAAAAAATTGGAATAAAATAACATATAATTAATTTATAGTGGAATTGAGAAGATAATTGGGTTGGTTTTTGTCCATATAATTGGCTTAGGGAGGTGTCAAGATGAGAGGGGAGAGGTTTCCATTTATAAATGGGGGACGAAGACAACTTTATTTTTTTATGCGTTAAAATATTATTAATTAATATTTTTTTAAAGAGTCCCATAAATTATTATTTTTAAATTATAAAGTGATAAGGGTATGAATAATGTTATACAATAGGTATTTAGATGAAAAATTGTGGTCTTACCACTCAGTTTTAATCTTATTTCACCAGTTTTAGACATTTGATCGAGGTAGTAATATTTTAAACACAAATACTCTAAATAGTGACCAAAAATAAAAGTAGACTAGCTAATAAATATAAAAATTATGATTCTAATTATAGACTCAATTTTTCAATATTTAATCTCTATTAGTAGAAGATATTGTTTTTATATAAACCTATAAAATTAATAGACAACTATTTTCTAAAAAATGGCATTCAATTTCTAAAATTTTTATTATACCATGATCAAGTATAGTATTAGTCAAAGATGTATAATTTGAACTATTTTTAATATAAATGAACCAATAATATTTTGAAACCATTACAAATAAAAATGGTTCTTTTGAAATACTATATAATACAATGTAGTTTTTTAATTATAATTTTCAATATTAACCAAAAAATCAACTTTCATTAAATTTTTCCAAAAATAACCTCTAATAATGTTTATATTCTGATTTAAATTTTTTTTATAAATTTTATAATATTAAATTTCTATAATTCATAGAAATAAATAATAATACCCACACACTAAATGATAAAACTGTTTTAAAAAATACATGTTTTTAAATAAAAAATGACACCTGGAAACATGAGTATAGTTTTATTATGAATTAATTAATAAATTTACATTAAATAAAAAAAATTCATGTTTTTTTATACCTATTCATACATTCCAATCTAATGGATAGGTGATAAATATCATATTAATGTTTACTATTTTAATATTATATCAAGGTTCATTTAAACATGGTGTTGTGTGTAAATAAATCTATCAAACAAATTAAATTTATTTAAAAAAAATATATCATAAAAAACATCAGTGTTACATTCCCCCCCCCCAACTATGAAAATATCTTCCTTGAAATTAAATCACTCTGAATAAAACATCCGAGGTAGATTCCGCCTCATCGCATCCTTATGTTACCATGTTACTTCCACAAATTTATGTTTTTGACACATATCAATGACCATGTGAGTTGGTATTATTCATATAACATTTTATTTATTTTCATGAAACTCCAATAGTTATTCCTCATAAGATAATTATTTTCCAGTGGTATAACCTTCGAGTTCAGTAAATGTTAAGGATTAGGAATGTGCTTACTCTGAAAAGATTATTAGAATACATCTTTAGATTGAGAGAGATTCGATGGAAGTTCTACGTGATAATCTATTATCCAAATTCTATAAAAATTTATAAGGAATAAATATATCTAGGTCTTAGCATGATCTTAAACATAATTATCATAAACATATTACATAGAGATATTAATTTGAATACCTTGTCGCCATCATTAAACTCTACATCCCACCAAAGAGTTTTAGTGTAACATTCTTTGTATCTATGATATCATTATCTATAGTTGAATATATCTAACCTTATATTACATTTTGACACATAGATCATGTTGTGATAGATTAATTTCTTCAATTTTTTTCCATCTCATTATAGTTATAAATAGCCTATAATATAGGGATTATTACTGATTCATCTAAATGATTGAGTGAGAGTTATTGTTGTACGAAAATTAACCCAAAGGAATTTGTTGATAAAAACCATCTATTAAACCCATAGATAAATATATCAAAATTTATTCTAAGGTTTGTGTATTTCTATTAGAAATAATATGATTTTGATTATAATAATACGAAATGAAATTTAACTCACTATCCAGAGCCTACTAAATACTTCTCCAGAATATCCATGTAGTCCTCAGATCCTAATCAAATATAATTGATATTGGTAACCCTTGAAATATCACTTGCTCATTAATTTATAACTATTTAAGATTATATAGATATAAACCATCTCTAATTTCAATAAAATGAAATGATTTTATATGGTTATCGACAATAACCCAAATATAATTGTTCCCTTTATATGTTTTAGTGTGTCAATAAATGAAAAACATGGAAATGTTTCCCTATTTCTATTCTGGTATACATAATGGTTGTAACATCACTATAGAATTTTTTCTCTAATACATAACTTTTTTATTGAACTAGTATCAGTATACATAATCTTTAATATTCATTTTCATAATATCTCATCTTTTAGGTCTCCATACATCTTTATACTTTTAGGATGAATAGAGAATGAAGAACTATGATATTTTTTTAATAGATAATTATACATGTTTTTTATTAGAGGGACACATGATAAATTCATAAACATTATCTTTTCATCTTAATCACTTTTTAACTCAGTAAAACATCTCACCTTCTTCTATATTTCAACATATTCCTTTTATTACTTTAATCCATTCATGGGTAGATGGTTGAACATTAAAATACAAAAGATAATATTTATCTCTTTCCTCAATATTTCATGATCGATCTTCAACAAATATATATATATATATATATATATATCAAATCTATTTCAATTCTTATCTTAGAAAAAAAATCATGGTATTCTTAACTCAAATCATTTTCCACCTTGTTCATCTTCCCTAGGTGGTAATGTATTGGGTATACATAATCATTGATCAAATCTAACAATATCCTCAAACACATATTTAAATCATTATAGGTAAATATATATCTCAATATATTATGATCAATATATATATTACACATTTAAATAAAAATAAATAATTCATCTATATCCTCAATGAAAAATTTACAGTTTTCATCTCCAAATCCCGATTCGAGTAATTTGATTCCAGTATTTTCAATTAGAGATAGGTATATGAAATCTCTATGTCATTTTATATATGGAGACATCCGAGTCTGTTCATTGATGAATCAATATAGATCACAAACACTTCTCTGTTTTTGTTTAGTGTGATCCTAAGTTCACTAACCATCCTTCACGTCAACTCCTTCAAATTCTCTTCATATTCATCTATTCAAAGTAACATAACCCCTTTTTTAGTCAACATGGTGTATAATTATATAGTGGAAGGAAATATATCATAAATAATAATAAGTAATATCCCTCCTAACTAATAAAAATATGGATCTCTATTACCATGGTTGGTGTATGTAATTTCTTAATAACTTCCATCTTTGAATAATCCAACGATATACCCTCATTTTAAATTATATTAACCAAGAATGATACATTTTTTAAATGAAATTCACAGTTTAAAAATTAGAAATATTGCTTCTCCTTTCCCTAGGTCCTCAGAACAATCAGAAAATTTTATTCATTATCTTATTTTCTCTTCTATCATATAATAATATCTTCCAAAAATACTACCACAAACTGATCATGTAAATATCTAAATACAATATTTACTAAATTCAAGAATAAATCTATGGAATTGTGTTTCAAAATGTAATTAGTAAAAAATTATAATGACCATACTACATATTGAAGGCTATCTTAGGAATATCCTCTTACTTTACCCTTATTTGATGATATACATATCAATGATCAATCATGAATGTACATTGAGATCCTCAGAATTGGTTTTCTATAAAATGTATAAGGTAATTTTTTGTAATAGTGATATCTTTATACTTCTAATAATCAACAAAAATTTTCATTGGCCCATCTCTCTACTAAACAAATAGTATTGTTATACCTCATAATTAATTACATTATTGAATGAATCCTTTTTCAATATTCTCCTGGAGATACTTTTTAAATCATTGCAACTAAATTGATGACATTCTATATGGATAATATGAAATATTTGTATCACTAGGTTTGTGTTCTATTTACAACTCAAATTCATAATTTTGGAAAGACTCGAAAAATACTCAGTAAATACATAAGTGTATTCTCGAACAATAATATAATATTCAATTTTGATATTCTCCCTATTTATTTGAGATTAATATCCCAAATTAATATGCAGTGAAACCAATATGATTAAGGTAATCCCCATTTAAATTTTGGTTTCATACTGACACTGATATATGATATTTATCAGAGTTAGAATATTGATTGTGATTCGCTTCTATGAGAAATTTATAATAGATCATTGAAGAGAGTTTATTATTGCTAAAATAATTTCTAATTTGACTATTAAAATATTTTCATTGTGTATTTTATTAAAAAAAATCAACATGGTTTCCCTAAATTTATAATAGAGGATAAATGTGTCTTATTCAGATTGATCCAATTTAGATATGTAAAAAATTTTATATTTTCCTTTGTATGGGAGTTAGGCATTGGAATAGGGAATTAACTCGGATAGTGGCTAAGATCCACACATATAAGACATTGAAATACTTGGTAATTTTTTACTATATTCCCTTAATTTCCACATAGATAACATCTTCTCATTCCATTGATACATTATTTTATGTTTTTTATCCAACATTCATTACTTGAAGTCAATTTAACATTCTCTCCTCCATAATCATTTCCACATAAACATCCAAAAAGTTATCATTTTCATCATATATGACATGTTAGGAAACTTACCTTTATTTATATTGATAATCCAATATCATGAATGATTTTTATAGATAATTTAGAGGTTTCTCATTCTATATCCTACATTATTTCTGTTCATAAGTGTGTAATAAATTATTTTATAATCATAGTAAGCATTAACACGGTTCTTAATTTTTTAGATCCATTGACATAAATCAATAAGGAAAAGCATGGGAAAAAATAATCATAGAAAAAACATATAATCAAGAAAAATAATTTGCAGGACATCTAAATCATGACACCATTATTTAAATCTATAAAAATAGTTTTAACCAAGGATTTTATTGGTAACTTTCTATTCAAACCATAAATATGTTTTGATTAAGAAAATGTTTATTAGATCAATCATATCCCTTAGAATTGTCAAACAAGGTGTTCAGTAAGGTTCTATTCACCATAAACTATAATGATGGCTGAGATATACTAAAAAAATCTTTTTGGGGTTATTACCCCTAGATGTATATATTCATAAACCATTTACACTTATAGTATCCATAAAAGGATATATTTCTTATAAAACCACATAATATCTATCATACCAAAAAAATAATGATATAATATAATAATTAAACATATCCACAAGGTCAGTCATAGGGATAGGTTCCCTAATATTTGTTATAAGAATCTAATATCCAAGTATTTTACAAAACATTAACTTATAGAAACTATATCAACAAAAACCCATGTGGCCCAGAGCTATTAGTTACTTAATTATATTTCCACTATATATAATATATCACATTCCATGGGATTAAATAGTTTGGTAGTGTTAGAAAACTATTAACATTCTTCAATCTCAAATTACATTTAAAAACATAAAAAAAAAATTTTGTTTCCTTTGATATTTTTTTATTAACTCTAGCATATCATTGAATATGAATTGTAGTACACTTCTTAACACACTGGATAATGGAAATATAATAAATGGGTGGGCTCAGAATAATAATAATGGTAGATGTACAATAGAAACAATCATAGACGATATAAGGGTTAAATTGCATGGATATAATAAATGATGATAAATATACCACATAAATAATCACATGAGATTGAAACTTTTAATGAATAAAATAAATATTAGAATAAGAACATGTACATCAATAAGTGATATCATAATGATGGAAGTCTTAATTTATAACTTTTTAATCATACTGTTGCGGACATGTACCAAGATATCATATATAAATTTGCATGACCAAGGATAAATACCCCACATGTTTTGTCATATTATAATTATAGATTTGTCATTGGGATATGTAATTCTAGTCCCTATTAATAACATAATAATCATAATGAATTCATCATATGAATAAATAATTCAATTTAGTCAACATACCAAATTAATCAATAAATGTCCATATTGGATGATCTAGCATGTTTCATCTTAATAAATTCTATAATTAAACTAATTATAAGATATCTAGTTAATTATTGTGGATGGTGTAACTAGAGTTTAACATTTTTACAGTTTAAGACATATCAATAGATGTTTATATAGATGAGAAAACATTAAAAACATAGGAAATATCTCTTGAGGATAATTCTCTTTTAATTTTGAAATAACTTATTAACATATTTAAATTTGAAAAAAAATAGTAAAAAATTTTGTAATAAATAAGTATGGGAACATTTATTGGAAGCTTTAAATCAATTAGTATTCATTATTGTGGGAAATTTAATTTGTGTAGTGTACGTAAAAAAATTTTCATTCAAACCATTATTAAAAAGTGCATTCATTAAAAAATGATAAGAATATTCCTTTAAAATATTGATATAAAACATACAACAATGTGAAAATAGCTTTAATAATTCATTTATGTGTAGTAGAAAATCATTAAAATGTTTTAGAGAACATAGATATGTAATATAAATAATTTTTGACCAAATAGATAAATAAAGTATGTTTTCCTTAATAACCATTTATTAGTCCTTTCAATACCTAAAGATAATGAAATTAAAGGAGAACATATAATTTACAATAATAAATATATTAAAATAAAATATATGTGGTTTAATAAGTAAATATCATATAATCCTCCAATGAAAAATTAATCATAACCAATCTCAAACAATGAGAAGATCAGGAAATAAACCGCCAACTGTTGTTTGAATTTCAATGTATGTGATTTTATCCTCATGTATAATAAATTTAATTTTACTATAATTATATACCATAACCATATAAATACTTGGAATATCATGCATATGTTACAATTAAAACATTTCAATACCCTTTTAATAATAATTTATTATTCAATAGTCGTTCGTGGGTGTTAATTGTATCATTTTCCATATAAATTTATATTTGGAACTTTTTGTCCGTATATATTTATAATATTTCCATCATCTATAAAATGTTTTTCATTTTTTTAATATCATCAATAATCATTATATTACTATTAATAATCATCCATGAAATTTGGACATGAAAAATGAATCGCATCGATTTGTAGAGGTGGTTTTCTAAATGTATGGATTAGTGATGTTATTATTTTTTAATGGGAGGAAGGGAAAAAATATAAAAAATATATTATATTTATATTAATATAATTATTTATTAATTATAAAATATTTTCTATATTTATATCTTTATAACCTTCCATGTAAAAGGGAGTTGATAATAGAATTACACTTCTTGGTAGAGATGGTCAGTTGTATATACACACGAGCAATGTATTCTCTTTATGTAGGATGGAAAAGACGTGTAAAATGATTATCCCAAATTCCTAATAACATAATACTATATTGGTAACAATATTTTAATTTTTTAGGATCGATACAATATTATTGGTAAATTATAAGAATAAATAAATTTGAAAGATATGTTAAAAGTGATTACCTCTACATCAGTATACCTTTTTTATATCCCTTATAAAGGACTCATGGAATAATATTTTAATAATACCTATTCCTAAAAATCAATTATATATACATTGAGATGATAATTAGGATTTGTTTTTTTGGATCATGTTTGATTTTTAAGAGAGTGGAAGGGTCTCCTTTAATAGTGGGGGAGGGATAGACCTTGAATTATTTAAATGATTAAAATATTACAAAGAATTGTTCATGGAAAATTATATCATAAACAATTTAATATTGATAGTATTTTGGTAATGTTTGAAATCACTTCCTCTAAAAATAATTGAGATGTTATATTTTGGTCATATAAATTATATTTACTCTTACATTTCATGTTTTAATATTTATACTAATGTATAAATATTATTAGTATAATTAATACTCATTATAACAAAAAATTACATTGGGCTCATTGATGAATTATTACATTTAGATTTAAAATATGGTATTAATTATAAAATATTCAATCTATATAAATTGAAGAAATTGATTTAACATAATAATGTAAAACAAAACAAAAAATGATTTTTCAAAAAATGTCTTCTTACTTCTGGAATTTTTTTTATAGAAGGATCAGACATACTATTGATCCAAGAGGTATAAATTAAATTACATTTAAAAAAAATATATAAAAAAAATTTAAAACCATCTAAAATAAAAATTTATCTTCGAAAATAAGTTAAAATAAAAATACAGTTTTCACTAAAATATAAATTTTCCCAATTCATAAAATTCCATAAAATTCCCCTTAGGAAAATTTTGATACGATAATTTAAAAAGTGATTTTATATTTAGATAATTAATTTTAATTAATTGGAATAAATTATTTATAATATTGATATAAAAATCCAATATAATTCATTTTTAATAAAACATATTTTTGATGAATGAAATGACTATTTGAAATTGAGTGATTATTTATTATAAATTAATAAATAAAATTTCGTTAAATAAAACCTTTATTATCACACCCATGGTGTTATTTGATGCAATTTTTTTATTTTTGGTCCAACATCTATTACATATATTTGTTGGACTTCTTCCAAGGAAAATGTAATTTTTTGGTGGATATAAGAAGGCCCACGGTTGGTGCATTGTTAAAGGAAATCGTACACTATCCATCCTCTTCAATAACGGTGCATAATGGTTCGATTAAGGTCAGGTAGACCACTCATCCAAACCATGTGTCCTTCCAAATTAATTACAATTATAAAATTCCAATTATACCCCTCCATAATTTTAACCCTATAACCCCCCCCCCCAATTCCACCACATTCGACTTAGCACACTATAGACAGATATACCCGAATCCTCTAAAATTCATGGGACCAGTATTTGGGTAGCTTTGCATTGATTCCTCCATGAAACACCAAATATGTCCCTCCTCACAACATGTCTTCCATTATCATGATATATTTGTATTCTTTATTGGCTATTCAACTATGCAATTTTTATTTTCACCTATAATGGGTTCAATATTCTTTCTTTATGTTGGATCATGATGGGACTTTTTGTGTTCTTCCTTCCGTTGGATCATCAATTGTTTCATCTTGTAGTTTCCATCTTAGATTTTATCATTTCAAGTGAAGTTAGGTTGTTCTGTTCCATGTCATTATTTTATTATTTTAATATCCTTACATATTTTTTAAATGTGTTTCTAAATTTTGGACGTCGGTGAGAATGTTTCTTTCATGGGTTTTTGTGTAACTGTTATGCTTAAAAATGATTTTTTTTATTTATAAATGGTTGATTATTTCATGTTTTTGTTATGATAAATGTTTATTTGATACAAAAGGGGGATTTACATGATGTTGAAATGTGATAGAGAACATGAGAATCTGGGATAAATAATTGACATGTTGTAGACTAGAATCCTAGTTGAGTCAGTATGGCAATTACCTAGTCTCCTTCGTTGGATTATATTACGAGAGTGACTAAAATATGATGATATTTTATGGATGGGAAAATATTTATTTTGGAAAATCTATTGATTCATGCATGAGAACAGATTATATGGTGTTATTACCAAATTATGATGATCCTAGGACCCAATTTCTTGAGTTTCATAGTGATTACCAATAGTTCTTAAACTGTGTTTATAATTATATTCATTTATACTCGAATCTTTAATTATTCTTATAAAAAAAAAATTCAAACAAAATTTTTCAATTATTTTCTTTGAAAAAATATTATTTGATTCATCTATTAATTTAATTTCATTAAATATATTAGTTGCATCATACTGGAAAAGTGATATCACAAACTGAATATACCAAATGGGAAGATGTGTATATTTTTTTCGACCTTAGTTAAAGGTAATTCATTTCTTATGGATGATATCAGGTGTACCCATTATTCATTTCATTCTTGTCCTGGTTTTTGGTGGTTCCATGGTCAATGACTATTTCTATTACATATAGAGGGTTATTTGTTAGTTTTTTTTATTTCCCAACCCCCTTTTTGTATTTTGTTCTTGGACGTTTATGCTTTAAATGAAAGATTAATTTTTATGTACTGATTCTCTTATGTTCTGATTTATATTGTTTATAGTATTTTTGTTTAATTACTTTTATAATATTATGATTATAGGTATTTTATATTAGTAAAACAGATTCCAAATGATATCTAATATTTGTAAGAACTATTTTCACAACCATGTAAATTGAGAATGCCCTTCGGGCCATGTCAGGAGCCTGGTTGGGTGTTGGGTCGGATGGCCACCTAGGACGGTTCACAAAGAAACTATATCAAAGTAGGTTAGTCCCTTATTTTGGGGGTATGTTATTTGATAAGTATTAATATTTTAGAGGTTGGGTTTTTTGGTATTAAGGATATATTTGTGTGAAGGGTTTCTGGTCAACACACCTCATAACATCACATGGGTCACAATGGTATATGATGGATGGTTTTGAATCCTTCGTTAGGTATAATCCATGGGATTCTAAACATGGAAAATATGGTTGGATTGAACTTTTTTCTTTGTTTCTTGTGATTATTTAGATTTTTACTTTTATTCTTTTGAGTTATAAAATTATGTTACTTTTTTGTTTCTTATGGGATTCTGTATTGAGAGTTTATCTTGTGTTTCTTGATTTTTCTGTATTATTTATCTCTAGAGACCTCCTATTACACTATGAGTAGATTCCAAAGTCTATTGTTCTTTAACATTTGATCAGATATTAATTGAGGTAGCTATTCAGGTTATTTGAGATCTGGATAATAGAGTGGTCACTGGTACTAATATGTCTATGAAAACAGAACCATTTCTAGAAAATAATAGATCATAGAATTTTTTCCATCAATATACCTCCCCATTTCTGGGTCATTACAAATCCCCATATAGTAGAAGAATGGGATGAGAATATTTTTTTTGATATTTGGGTTCCTTAAGACTCATGAGTCCATCATAGTAAAATGCAATATGTTTAGGTTGGAAGGTCATATTCATAAGTGGTGTGAGTCAGTGGACTAATAGGGATGCATTTGAAGATGGGACTGAAGGAATTGAAGGTATCTTTTAATTAATAGTAATACCCTAAAACATTAGCTCCAACTAAGACCTAATTTTTTATATCTATATCAGACTGAACATTCAAAGTTGGAATATGCTTACAATTTCATATAGCTACACTATTTATCTCAAAAGGTAGTTTCAAATGAATAGTTGTAGGATTCGATATTTGATATGGGGTTGAGGTTTTATATTCGATATTATGTATTATTGTATATGTTGAAGATGTATGCTAATGTGGATTATAGATATCTGATGGTGGGCAACGATTAGGTTGGTATTTCATTATTGTTGGGGATGATTCCAATATTGAATCGGGGTGGAGTTGGTTCATCTGAAATGAAGAGAATGTGTAATGAGTATAATAATAGAGGTGGAAGTATCACTGGGTATTTATCCTGATACCCCTATTTGTTAGATTATGGTGGTGAATAATTAATATTCAATTAGTTTGGTATCCCTAAACATGTACAGACTGCAGATTCAGCTCTTCCCAGGTGGTTCCGTTAGTGTGGTAACATGAACCATTTGACATGGTTCAATATAAATGTTCCCCCCTCTTATATCAGCACATACTCTTCATCCTCTAGGGGAAAATTCATTGTCAGATATTTCCAACTCTAAGGGTACTCAATATGGTCATTTTGATGGTGGGGATAGATAAAATACTAGGAAAATTGACATTACGGTAGAGCCACAATTTTTTAGTCACCCTTACCCCAGATAGAGACAAGGTACAATCATTTTAAGGATCATATTGTAGTGAAATCAGATACTTGTCCTACAATAGTTTGAGTTTTTGTTCTTATTACATCAACCTTAGTTATTTCATTATTTAATAAAAGTGCTTCTAATTATTTCTTCTCATCATGCGTTGTGGGTTTATTTATACTTTTTATAGATCCTATTCCATATAACATGGTGTTAATTAAACCTATTTTAAAAATAATTGAACATTTTTTGGAGTTATTTCCATTGATATTTCACGATCAAAGGTTGAGTTATAATGGGACATCCTTGTTCTAGAAATTGAAATCGTTGATACGATCTTAAGAATATATTAGATGGTGTGCTTAAAGGTACAAATATTCTTTTATTGGTGGCGGGAGACATTACCCGGACAACATATATGTACATGGGTATTCTAAGGTGAATGGGACACATGGATATGACTGTCGAGGCCACCAAATTAAAAGATAGCAATCCTTTACAAAAATTTATTTTTTCTCATTCTAGAAGATAATAATAAAATTTCTAATAATGTGTTTCTTCCCATGGTAGATTATTTCTCAGATGTATTCATGGAGTATTGTTTTTGTGAACCTCTAGAGTGTGTTGTAGATTTTTCCATTTATTTTACACCCATAACATAGTCGTTATCATATACCATGTATCATATATCCCCACTGAGTTGAGGTAATTAAATATTGTGATAAAAAATTTAGAATCCGAAGTATTTATTTTCCATACATTTTCCCCTTGGGAAACACTAGTGTTGTTTATTAAGAATCATAATATATCTTTTCATTTTTTCAATGATTATCATAACTTGATCAGTGTAATAATCAAGAATAAATATTGAATTCCCTATATATATAACCTATTTTACCCGCTCAAGGGGGTAATATTGTTTTCCAATATTGAACTACAATTAGGGAACCATCAGGTCAGGGTGAGAGAAGACAATATTTCCAATATAAAAATCCTATGTAGGTATAGCCTCCCCAAATATTAGGTTGTTCGATTTGGTTCTGAAAATTATCTTATTTTATTCATAGCCATTATGAACCATGTGTTTCATAATACCTTGAATCATTTTCAAGATGTTTATGGATGACATCCTAGTTTACTCTGGAATGTAAGAGGAAAATATTGAGCATCTAAAGATCATTATAATTACTCTAAATGATCACTGTATTTGAGAAAAAACTGTTAAAATATAGTTTTTTGGATTATAGAGGTCAAATTATTATGGCATGAAATCTCAGAGAATGGTTTTTTTTAATCTAATTAAATTATTTATGTTGATATCATGGGAGTAGCCGGAAATAATTTTGAGAACAGAAGCTTCTTAGTCCTAGAATGATAATATATGTTTTTAGTGATTTCACACAACTTGCTTCACCAATGAAGGATCTCTCCTCAAAAGAGGAGAGGTTCATTTGGATTTTGTATTTCCATGTTTATTTTAAGGATAACAATAAGTGATTGACCGCTACCCTTTTCCTAATTTTACCTATGGATAAATATTGGTTTGTGGTTTATTGTGATTCTTTAGGTACATATTTTGGATGTGTGCTAATGTAGTTTGACCATGTCGTAGCATATGGATTTCACTAATATTTAACACAAAAATTAACTACCCAATCCATGGCCTTTATCTAACAGGGGAAATGCATTACTTGAAATCATGGTGTTAATATGTTATAAGGGTGAAATTTATATTCTACTCAGACAATAAAAGATTAGCCTATATTTTATCTTATGAGGACTTTAATATAAGTTAGTGCTGATGGTTTGAGTACCTTTAGGGGTTTAACATTGATATTTTACATTCCATTGGAAAATAAAATGAGGTGGATAATGAATTATGAAATGAAATACTAATACAGTCCTTACAAAGGACCATTGTTATGTGGGTTTTTAATGGACTTCTTGTTTACATTCATTTAGAAGAAAATGATAATAGTGGGTGTATGATTCTGGATAACATTTAGATGATGCCCTCTATTCTCAAACTAATATAGGAAGAACAAACTCATTATGTTATATATTGACACTCTATTAATATATTAAACATTGGGGATATTCACGTTGAGTTTCTTGTTTATTATGAGGGATTTATTTGCTTAAAGAATGATTTTTTGTGAAATTTTCTATGTATAGTTGGTGATACAGGATAGCCACTACATTTATTGGGTCCTTCATCATGGAACCACCAATATTTTTCATGATTTTACTCATCAGTTTTGGTGGCAATGTATGTTGTGGGATATAGATAAATTTTTATATAAATGATATACCTGTCAGTAGATTAAATTTGAGCACCAAAGGTCCTCAGGTCTACTTCTAGAAATCCTGATTCCTACCTTGATGTGGGGTGAAGTAACCATGTATTTCATCATTATGTTTCATTATACACCCTTGGTATGGGACATAGATTTGGTGTTCGTTGATCATATGAATATATCCACCCACTACACATTGATGAATCATTCAGCTAAAGTGTAAGAATTGGGCATGATGTATTATCAATGTTATTATGAATATATATTTTGTGACTTTGGGAATCAATTTAGATTGAGACCCCCCAATTTACCTCTTAATTATGGGATGTCCTTAAAAAGGTAATGGGATCATAGGTCAAGATTATTATGACATATCATTCTCAAATAGATGGTAAGGAAGAATGGAAAAATTAGATTTTGGAAGATGAGATCTGTGTGTGTATAATAGAATTTGGAGGCATGGGGGAGAACCATCTCAAGATGGTGAAATTTTATTATAATAATAGTTATTAATACTAAAGTATGATCGATACATTAAAATAATTGAATGGTTTACCATGTCAATTACCTTTTTTTCTCGATGGAAGTGGGTGAGACTTCTTTATTTGGGTCGGTCCTTGTCCAAGTAACATCTAGTAATGTTCAAATGATCGGGAAGCAGTTGTCGATAAACCAAAGCCCCAATAATTACTATTTGAATCATAAACACAAATCCATGATGTAATCAATTGGTGACAAGTTGTTTCTGTAGGTGAAGATCATCTAATTCATCGTTATTTTTGTAAGCATTGGGATCTTATTCCATTGTACGGAAAATGTTTTGGTATTTCTAATATGATCTATTACGTTGAATATCTATTTTATTTACATTCCTTATTAATGTTGAATCATGATGTGTTCCAAATCCTAAAACTGAAGAAGTAAAATTTGGACCTATATCACAGACTAGATTAGGAAGATTCAGACCTGAAATAGTTCTATTCATGACAGAGAAACTAGTAAAAATTATAAATTCTTAGGTAAATGTAAATGTAACAAAATATATTTTTCTAATTTTTTTTTTTTTGGAAACAAAAAAATGATGATCATGATACATGGGTGTGAAATTTAATAGTAGGGGAGTGATACACTTATTTATTCTCTAAGAGGACTATGATTTTACTATTAGAGAGATGATATTTTTCATGGTGGGGATAACGATAACACTCATGGTAGACATACCTATGTTCAATAGATTTATGTGTAATTTTCTATTAAAAAAGATAGATTTTGGGTGGATGGAAGGAGGTACACGGTTGACGAATTCTTAATGGAAAACTTGCACCAACCCTATTTTGATCTTTTATCCCAGAGAGAGGTAATATAATGGCCACATAGTTACTCTCATAGTTCTTTTCCTTTCCTAGAAAACAGTACATCCAACCCATCCTCACTGATAGAGGTGTCATACTATTGGTGCATCGTCTGGAAGATCATGCAACATGATAGATTCTTAACAATTTTGAAATTCAAATTATTTCCCACCACTATTATATTAACATTCCCACACAACTATTTACCCCATTCCACCATCTATATCCTTATTTTGATATCTCCACCTCCTCTACTCCTCATTTTTTGGGTATCTTTGTCTTGGTTCCACCAATAATCTCTAAATAATCCCCTGATAACATCTTCTCTTCATTTATCACATTCCATTTTCTCATTTTTTTTTGGTTACACACTTATACAGTAGTAATGTTTACAAAAAAATGGGTTGAATATTATTTATTTGGGTGGGATAATCATTTTTGGGTGTGTTATTTCTTTGGTAGGGTCTTCTCGTGATTTGAGTTGTGGTTTACAAATTAATTTGTGTGATTTCAAGTGAAACAGGGGATGTTTTGTTCCATGAAATTATTTTATTATTTTAATATTATTTCATTTTTTGGAAATGTGTTTCTAAATTTAATGTCTTGGTTTAAATTGTGTTTTCAAGTGTTTTTCAGTAAGTGTGATGCATAAATGTAATTTTCCACGGTTTAATTATTAGATTATTTCAGGTGTGTTATGGTAAATGGTTTTGAGAAACACTAATGGGTTTTGTGTGATTTGGAAATAGTATAGAGCACATGGGAAATTAAGTACCTAAGAGGGTTTCTATGTACTAGTAATCTGCTTGAGTCAACATGGAATGGCCTTGGGAATCCCGGTGAGATATGCTGCAACACAAACAAAACAATATGGTGATTTTTAGGGACTGCCATAACCTTGGCTTTGACCACTCCAATAGCTCATCCATTTGAACATATTATTTGGTTCAACCACCTTGGAATAAGGATCATAACACCCAATTTACATAGATAATTAGGGATTACCCAAAGTTCATAAAGATTATTTTTAATTTTTTCATTTATCTTTACTTCATTTATTCATTTTATTTCACTAAAACATGTTTTATAACTAATATTTTCATATCATCTCATTAAAAACATTTTTATTAATTTATCTATTAATATAATTTAAGTGAATCTGTTAGTGGTATCCTACTTGGAATGTGATATCACACCCTATATATAAAGAATGGGTGTATGTAGATCATGTTTTGTCAGAAATAGTTAAAGTAAAGGCCCTTTATTGGGATGATATCTGGTGAACTCATAAGTAACTACTTACATAGAAGGGGTTTTGGTGGTGGCGTAGTGGTGTATGGTCTCTATGCCACATGGTGGGTTATTTTTTAGTCTTTTTATTACCCACACACTTTTATATATTTTTGTCATAGCCCATGAATGTTGAGCAATGTATTGTTTTCAAACAATTCAAAATAATGTTTTTTAAAGGGGGAGATTATTTTAAATAATACTCTGTCTCTTTATGATGATTTTGATACTCACAAATACCCTTAATTATTTACTAATTATTTCGTTGAGTATTTTGCAGGAATTTATTTTATTTATTTATTTAATACAATGAGATTTCATACTTCATTTATTCCGAGATCAATTTTAGCGCGTTCTGGAATCACTGTAGCGCGAGATCAATTTTAGCGCGTTCTGGAATCACTGTAGCGCGAGATCAGTTTTAGCGCGTACTGGAATCACTGTTCATACCCTACGTTGATGAACGTAACGTATGGATGAAAAGTTTACTTTTTATGTTAAAAGAAACGTATGGTTAAGGAACCTTACGTTATTTTGAAACGTATGGTTAAGGAACCTTACGTTATTTTGAAACGTATGGTTAATGAACCTTACGTTGTTGAAAAGTATGGAAGAAGAACATTATGTTTGGAAGGAACCTTACGTTTTTTGTTGTTGGACAAGTATGGAAGAGAAACCGTATGTTAGTTTTCAGTGTTGAGTTTGTTTCTCAAAAGTATGGATCATCAACCTTACTTTTATAATCAACCGTACGTTCTTTGGAGAGTTGAAGCAAGACAAAGTATGGATGATCAACCCTACGTTTGAATGCTGAAGAGAAAGTATGTACGTTCTGAACCTTACGTTCTGAACCTTACGTTTGTGAACCTTACGTTTGTGAACCCTACGTTTGGAGCCACGTCATCAACCCAACGTTTGGCGTCGGGATATTTTTGACAGACGATATTTCCTTTTGCATTGGTCAAACAGGCGGATTATTAAGCGGATTTCGAGCCAATTCTTAAGTACGACTTTGACTGAATCAAAGAAGATTTTCAATGGATTAATGATTGATTTAAACGGAGCTTTTTATGCCGATTCTTCAGGGGAGTTACAACGGCTCTATTATTTCGTTTTTTTTAATATCGCGAATCTAAAAGAGATTTTCATGGATCTATTTATGCGGAAGATTTTCTCAGATTTGAATATATATGTTCTATCTTGGAAACTTCGGATATATATATACATAGGAAAGTGTATGAAATATATAGATTGATCTTTTAACGAGCAAGAAACAGAGACTGTGTGAAGGCGTTCTTTTCTGGTGATCGAGAAGAAGTGTAAAACCTTTTTTACCGAAGGAAGATCTTGATAGCAGATTCATGTGTTCTACATCGACTATCTGTTGTGAAGTTTCTTGTAATATCTATTGCAACTGGATCGACTCAGAACTGTTTTGATTACAGATCTTTATTTTCTAAAGACGACGATCTATCTACTGTCAATTGCATTCTGTTTCAATTGTAAAGAACAACTGGAGAAGTGTTTTCTTTATCGAAACCCTTTTTATTTTTGAGTGATCAGCTTCTCGTTCTAAGCTGTGTGGGTTCGTGTTTGAACCAGGAAGGCTGTGTTTTCCTGAAACGTGTAATGGTGTCAACTGCCTGTACTCAGGTGTGAACAGGTCTGTGGAAACGAGGACCAGATAGTGAAAATCGCCAAGCTCGTGGATTTGAGCGTTGGTGGAGTGGACTAGGGGCCTTCTGTTCCCCGAAACACTATACATCCGTGTGTTTATGCTTTTACTTTTTCCGCTGCATATTTAATCGTGCTAAATCATAGTGGACAGAATTTGTCTAAATTGAAGAGATTGTAATAATTTTGAAAAGACACAATTCACCCCCCTCTTGTGTGTAATCCGTAGATTCAGATCCAACAATTGGTATCATTGGAGGAGCTTCTTATTTTTAAAGTCTTATCAAGCTAGAAGTATTTAAAGATTATACATAGTGTATCATGGCTGATACGAGAGAGGGAATGTCAATGGTCAGAGCACCTTAATTTAATGGAGATAATTATGGCTACTGGAAATCACGTATGATTATTTATCTGAAAAATCTTGGTTACAAAGTCTATTCAAAGATTCTGACTCCCTATGAAATTCCTGAAAATCCCGATACATGGAGTGCTGCTACAGAGGCTGAGTATGACATGAATTCAAAAGCTATGAATGCAATCATCTGTGGTCTAGGACCGGATGAATTTAACAGAGTATCTCAATGCCCGACTGCATATGAAATGTGGCAAACAATAGCTGTTGCTTATGAAGGAACAGATAATGTAAGAAAGATGAGATATGCAACTGCTAAATTAAAATTCGATACTTTCAGAATGATTGAAGGAGAGAGCATCACTCAGATGAATGGATGATTGACAGAAATTGTCAATAATATAACAGCTCTAGGAGAACCAATCAAGCAGGCTGATCAAGCGTTAAAGGTACTGAGAGTACTTCCTACTCGATGGAATGGAATCTCTGTAGCAATCAGACAATCAACTTTGGTTAAAGATCTAACTATGAGAGAGCTGATTGGAACATTGATGATGTACGGGGCTGAAATGCAAGATGAGGTAAATGAGCATAAAGTCTACATAAAAAGGGAAAATACTGCTTTGAAAGTGACTTCTCAACAAAAGGATAGAAAGATGAAGAACAGAGATGTAAGTGCTAAATCAAAAAGCTCTGATTCTTCAAATTCGGATGAAGAACTGGCTCAGCTAGCCAGAAAATTCAGAAAGTTCTACAGTAAGAAGAAAGACTTCAAGAAATCCTTCAAGAAGGATAGAAAGGAAGTGAGATGTTATGAATGCAAAAAGATGGGACATATCAGACCGGATTTCCCAAAATTGAAAGATGCAAAGAAGAAGAAATTCTTCAAAATAGATGATTATGAGCAGAAAGACAAGAAATCTATGAAAGCTACTTGGAGTGTTTCTGAAGACTCAAGTAATTCTTCTGAATCAAGCTCAGAGAATGAGGAAGCCAATTTAAAAGAAAATATGTTTTTCATGGCTGAAACTGATGAGGTACACTCATACTACTCCTCTGACTCAAATAATGAATCAAACTCTGAAACAAGCTTCTCAAATAAAAAACTTGCAGCTTACTTCAATATGCTTGAAGAAAGGTATGACTCATTATTTAAAAAATATAAATCTATAAAGAACTTGCATAAAGCTATTTCAGATGAGAGAAATACTTTGCTAAAACAACATAAGGAATTAATTGACAAATACAACTCTGCTGACTCAAATAAAATTAATTTTGAATCAAAAATAAAAACTCTATAGGATGAAGTAGAATCTTATAAAAAGGCTGCATTAGTTTTTACAAAAGGAGAAAACGCCTTAAATGAGATACTTGGAAAAACTGTAATTAAAAAGGAAAGGTTTGGAATTGGAAGTAAAGGAGAAAAACCTAAGTTATACAAAAATTATTTTGTTCCTAACACTAAACAGGTTATTTGTAACTTCTGTAGAACAAAAGGTCATATAGCTAAAAACTGTTTTCTAAGACAACCTCAAATATGTGGAATTAAGAAAGCTTATATTTCCAATGATCTATATGATTCAATCAATTTTAATAAAACAAAGCAAATCTGGATACCCAGATCACTGCTTGCTAACACTCCTGGACCCAACAAAATATGGGTACCAAAGCAATTTGTTTGAATGTCTTTGCAGGTAGCAGGTCACCAAAGAAAGAAAGAAATATGGTATATGGACAGTGGTTGCTCAAGACACATGAGTGGAACTTCAGCTAATTTCTCTTCTCTTACTCGAAAGGAAGGAGGACTTGTCACCTTTGGTGACAATGCCAAAGGAAAGATTATTGGTATTGGAACAGTTGGAGATCCAGAGACAGTCTCAATCAACAAAGTACTTTATGTACAAGGGTTAAAACACAATCTGATAAGTATCTCTCAACTCTGTGATGATGGATACACTGTTGATTTTACTAACAATAGTTGTACTGTTTCTAAAGATAAACTGTTTAAGTTTAGAGCACCCAGAACTGATAATGTTTATACTTTGGATTTGTATTCCTTGTGTAAACAACAAGTAAACCGCTTAACTGCTAATATAAGTGAATCCTGGATCTGGCATAGAAGACTTGGTCATTGCAATATATATGCTTTACATAAATTATCTAAGAAACATCTAGTTTCTGATTTGCCTAGTCTCAAATTTGAAAATGACAGATTCTGTGATGCATGTCAGCTTGGCAAGCAACACAAATCATCATTCAAATCTGTTAATAAAGTTGCTACAACTAAACCTCTAGAACTTATCCATATGGATTTGTTTGGACCTTCAAGAGTAGCATGTTTAGCTGGTAAATTATATGTTTATGTATTAGTTGATGATTATTCTAGATTTACTTGGATTTTCTTTTTGAAATTTAAAAGTGAAGCTTTTAGTTTATTTGAAGGATTTTGTAAATTTATTCAAAATGAAAAAGGTTTTAATATAATCTCATTGAGAAGTGATCATGGTGGAGAATTTGAGAACCAGGAATTTAATTCCTTTTGCTCAAACATGGGTATTAAACACACCTTCTCTGCTCCAAGAACACCTCAACAGAATGGGATTGTAGAAAGAATAAATAGAACTATTCAAGAAATGGCTTGAACTATGTTAAATGAATATAGCCTACCTATATATTTCTGGGCAGAAGCTGTTAATACAGCTTGTTATATAATGAATAGAATTTTAATAAGACCTATTTTGAAAAAGACACCCTATGAACTATGGAATAACAGAAAACCTAAAGTAAATTACTTTAAAGTTTTTGGATGCAAGGTTTACATCTTGAATACCAAAGATAATATTGGTAAATTTGATCCAAAATCTGATAAAGGTATTTTCTTAGGATATTCTGCAACCTCCAAAGCTTATAGAGTCTATAATAAAAAGTCAAGGATTTTTGAAGAATCAGTTCATGTGAAATTTGATGAATCTGATCCTTTTGAGAAAAGGATAGAACAAATAGATGAACCTGATTCTAATGAAAACATGAGACTTGAGAATTTAAAGAATGATTTTGAAAATGATATAAAAGAAATTCAGTCCAGTTCAGAAGAACATGACACTGAAGAACCTTTGAATGTAATGCCTAGACAGTCTAGAACCTTAAAGAATCACCCTTTAGAATCTGTGATAGGTGACTTAGAGACTGGTATTCAAACTAGAAGAATCCTTGGAAACATAGTTGAATTCTCTACTTTACTATCCCAACAAGAACCTAAGACCATAGAAGAAGCCTTAGATTATGAGAGTTGGGTAATAGCAATGCAGGATGAATTGAACCAATTCAAGAGAAATAAGGTTTGGGAATTAGTTGAAAGACCACATGATTATCCAGTAATAGGAACTAAATGGGTCTTTAGGAATAAACAGGATGATCAAGGGATAATAACTAGAAATAAAGCAAGATTAGTAGCTAAAGGATATAATCAAGAAGAAGGAATAGATTATGATGAGACCTTTGCACCTGTAGCCAGGTTATAAGCCATTAGAATCCTTTTAGCCTATGCATCTTATATGAATTTTAAATTATTTCAGATGGATGTTAAATCTGCCTTTTTAAATGGTTATTTATGGAGGAAGTTTATGTTGAGCAACCTCCTGGTTTTGAAAATTCTCAAAAACCAGATTCTGTTTTCAAACTTACTAAAGCTCTTTATGGCCTTAAACAAGCACCTAGAGCTTGGTATGAAAGACTAAGTTCTTTTCTTTTGAAAAATGATTTTACTGTTGGACTGGAAGATCCAACACTCTTTAAGAAAACTGTGAAAAATAATGTTTTGTTGGTTCAAATTTATGTTGATGATGTAATTTTTGGATCAACCAATAAAATTATTTGTCATGAATTTTCAGAATTAATGAAAAAAGAATTTGAAATGAGTATGATGGGAGAATTAAATTTCTTTTTGGGTCTTCAAATATTTCAAAAAGATTTTGGAAATGTTTTAAATCAATGCAAATACATTACTGATTTACTTAAGAAATTTGGACTTGAAAACAGCAGGCCATTTACAACTCATATGTGTACTAATATAAAACTTGATTTGGATGAAACTGGAAAATCAGTGGACAACAAGTTATATAGAGGTATGATTGGTAGTTTGTTATATCTTACTGCTAGTAGACCAGATATAATGTATTCAGTATGTCTTTGTGCTCGATTTCAATCAAATCCCAAAGAATCCCATTTAACTGATGTTAAAAGAATTTTTAGATATTTAAAAGGTACTATTTATCAATCTCTGCTTTATCCAAAAACCTCTGATTTTAATTTAATTTCATATTCAGATGCTGACTTTGGAAGCTGTAGATTAGATAGGAAGAGTACTTCAGGAACATGTCAGTTTTTAGGGAAGTCTTTAGTATCATGGTCTAGTAAGAAACAACACTCAGTTGCCCTGTCAACAGCCGAGGCAGAATATGTGTCTGCAGGTAGTTGCTGTGCACAGGTGTTGTGGATGAAAAACACTCTTATGGACTTTGGATTAAATTTCAATAATACACCTATTTTATGTGATAATACTAGTGCAATTAATATTTCAAAAAATCCTATTAGTCATTCTAGAACTAAGCACATTGATATAAGACATCACTTTTTAAGAGATCCTGTGTTTAAAAAGGATATATTTTTAGAATTTGTAAATACAGAAAATCAATTAGCAGATATTTTTACTATACCACTTCCCACGGCAAGGTTTGAATTTATTAAGGGGTAGTTAGGTTTATTTAATTTGAAATATTTTTTTTAAAAAAAAATCTTATTCTGTTTTCGAATTCTTCTTAATTTCTGTTTCCCGCTATAAGTAATTTTATTTTGTTTTAAATAAAAGTAATGATTAGTGATTACACGGGAATCAAGGTTGTCAGAACCGTTTCACCTTCTAAACTGCATCACCTTTTTCGGAAACCCTTTCGAAAACCTAAAACCGCACATCTACTCTAAACCCTTTTCTGAATCTTCAAACCCTAAACTTACGAACCTTCAGAAATCGTTGTTGGAATGGCAAAGACTAAGCGTCCAGATGAATCCGAGAGCAGTGCTGCAAAGAATCCTAAGGTAGTTAGTCGGAAAATACTGCAAGGTAAAGTCATAGATTTAGAGTCGCTGTTTGAAACTAATTTACTGTTAAAGCAAGCGTTGTCGTTTCAAAGCCTTGAGCAAGATTTTAATATTGAAAATTCTGACTTTCTATATGAGTCAGAAATGAGACATTTCTTTAGAACTGTTCTGTTTAGCCTTGGAGATACAGAGGATAGTTTATTGGCTCAAATAGAGGATAAGGACTTTTCAATATCATCTGCAGAGATAAGTCAAATTCTTAACTGCCCTCATGAAGGAGTTTTTCATTTCGATTTACGAAATATTGGAGATTCTGTACATAAGTCTGAAGACATTATGTCTTTTCTATTTGGAACCAGAGTGATAAAGAAGATTTTTATTAAGGATTTGGAGCCCGATCAGAAAATTTTGGTAAAATTTGTTCAGACTGGTTTAGCACCAAGAATGGCTGAGATGGAGAAAATCCTATACCCTGACATGTACATAATGTATCTTCTGATTTGTGATATTAAGTTTAATTTTCCTCGGTTTATGATAAGATATCTGAGTTACTGCTGTCAGAGTGAAGCAAGAATGACCTTTTTCCCTTATGGAAGGTTCATTTCTTTGTTTTTGTTTAAAAGAGGAATGATCAGATTGGTAGATGCTGGGGTGAAATGTCACCACAGTAATGTTTTTAATGCTGGAACTTTGAGGAAAGTAGGATACTTCTGGAGCACAATTAAAGGAAAACTCTTACCTGTTGGAGCTGAGGAAAACTTGGAGAGTGCTCAGGCTCAACCGGCTAAGTCCAAGGAGGGACAAGCAGAATCAAGAGTTAGTACAGTGGAAAGGAGAATTCGTTTTGAGATGGAGGAAGTTGAGGAAGAGAGAAGTCAAGAAGGACTTCAATCTAAAAGGAAGAGGTCAATTGATGAAGAAATTATCTCTCCTGCCTTGAAATCCTCTGAACCATTATTTTCTTATTCATTTGTGAGAGAAACTGTTGTGGAGAAGACTGCACCGATAGAGGAACCAGCAGCTCAAACAGAAACTCAAAAAGAACCTCAATATGCTGCTGTGGCTGTTGAAAACGTAATTCAACAAGAACAACTTATGGAGGCAGTGCCTGGTGAAGAAGTGGCCCGACCTCAAGATTTACATGAAAATATTGTTCTTGACCAATCAGTAGAAGTCAGAGAGACTACTGTTCGTGATGAACATACTTCTGAAGCTAATACAGAGGCACTTCAGGAAGATTTTTCAGTGGAAGAGTTTCAGGCTTCAAAAGATACTTCAGTGGATCAACCTTGTCAGGACAAGGACAAAGAACAATCAGATGCAGATTCCATACCACTTGCCCTTCTTCATCAACCTAATTCTGGACATGAGAATCGAGCACAGGGTACCCCTGATTCTAGAAAAGAAGAAGTTGTTGAGTTGTACAAGCGTATCTCTCAATTAGAATCTGAGAATGTTAGTCTCAGAAATTCTCTGAACTTAGAGAAGTTGAAGTTTCAGAAGCTGAAAGAATGTACTGTTTCAAGACAGGAAGTAGATTTGTTTAAGACTGATATGCTGCATGCTGTTGATCAGTTAAAATCAGAGATG
This sequence comes from Viscum album, assembly GCA_963277665.1. Lineage (NCBI taxonomy): Eukaryota > Viridiplantae > Streptophyta > Magnoliopsida > Santalales > Viscaceae > Viscum > Viscum album. The sequence continues at coordinate 1,029,625,450 of OY728156.1, forward strand.
GTAAAGAAAGATGATTTGTTTGAGTTGAAGATTTACATGGAGAATAAATTTGAGTCTGTTACAAACAGTGTTGTGAGTGGATCAGGCTCTTCACCTGATTTGATTCGGAAATTTCAAGCAATTACTACAGTAATGAGCAATATGAGTGACAGATTACACGATCTTCAGTGTAATAGTGCCCCTTTGTCAGTTTTGCTAGCTAATCAGAGATTTTTAGTGGATCAGTTGACATCTGGAGAGCAACCGATTAGGATTCTTTTGAATCAGTTATCATAAAAACTAGCTCTTTTTGTTGAAAAAGAAGAAAGAATGCATGAGTTTTTCAGAGTTAATTTGATTGAAGATATTCATATGACTCAAGAGAAAAGAGATCTTATCATCAAGTTAGGATATGGGATGATGAAGAGGCTCAGAGAACAGTTTACAGAGATAAAGACAGCGATTCAAAGGAGATAGACACCTTTTTCCCTGTCTTATCTATGAACCTTGATTCCTCTGTATATCACAATCGTTTATATATAACAGCTTGTGAATGAAAATTCTTTTCTTACTTCTTTTTTGTTTTGTTGTTTATTGATTTATGATTGAGTTAGCCAGTATAACAAATTCACTTATTCATACAAAGTTAATTATAGCATTTACTTATAGTTCAGTGCAATATTGAATGTGTTCAAATCCGTAATTTTTCATTCTTTTTGATATCACAAAAAGGGGGAGAATTTGGATAAACACAACATTTAAATTCATTTGTTTCCTATGAAGAAATTTGGATATATGGGAGAATTTGGATATATACGACATTTATCTTTTATCTATTTTTAGCTGAAAATTTATTTTTATGGGGGAGAAATTTTATTATAGTTAAATATTGTTTTAATCCTTTCAAAATTCTAAAATTTTATAAAACTAATTTTTCAATAAAGACTGCAATTAAATTAGTTCTATTATTTTATGGGTTTTGTGATCATCAAAAAGGGGGAGATTGTTGAGCAATGTATTGTTTTCAAACGATTCAAAATAATGTTTTTTAAAGGGGGAGATTATTTTAAATAATACTCTGTCTCTTTATGATGATTTTGATGCTCACAAATACCCTTAATTATTTACTAATTATTTCGTTGAGTATTTTGCAGGAATTTATTTTATTTATTTATTTCATACAACGAGATTTCATACTTCATTTATTCCGAGATCAATTTTAGCGCGTTCTGGAATCACTGTAGCGCGAGATCAATTTTAGCGCGTTCTGGAATCACTGTAGCGCGAGATCAGTTTGAGCGCGTACTGGAATCACTGTTCATACCCAACGTTGATGAACGTAACGTATGGATGAAAAGTTTACTTTTTATGTTAAAAGAAACGTATAGTTAAGGAACCTTACGTTATTTTGAAACGTATGGTTAAGGAACCTTACGTTATTTTGAAACGTATGGTTAATGAACCTTACGTTGTTGAAAGTATGGAAGAAGAACATTACGTTTGGAAGGAACCTTACGTTTTTGTTGTTGGACAAGTATGGAAGAGAAACCGTACGTTAGTTTTCAGTGTTGAGTTTGTTTCTAAAAAGTATGGATCATCAACCTTACTTTTATAATCAACCGTACATTCTTTGGAGAGTTGAAGCAAGACAAAGTATGGATGATCAACCCTACGTTTGAATGCTGAAGAGAAATTATGTACGTTCTGAACCTTACATTCTGAACCTTACGTTTGTGAACCTTACGTTTGTGAACCCTATGTTTGGAGCCACGTCATCAACCCTACGTTTGGCGTCGGGATATTTTTGACAGACGATATTTCCTTTTGCATTGGTAAAACAGGAGGACTATTAAGCGGATTTCGAGCCGATTCTTAAGTACGACTTTGACTGAATCAAAGACGATTTTCAACGGATTAATGATTGATTTAAATGGAGCTTTTTATGCCGATTCATCAGGGGAGTTACAACGGCTCTGTTATTTCATTTTTTTTAATATCGCGAATCTAAAGGAGATTTTCATGGATCTATTTATGCGGAAGATTTTCTCAGATTTGAATATATATGTTCTATCTTGGAAACTTAGGATATATATATACACAGGAAAGTGTATGAAATATATAGATTGATCTTTTAACGAGCAAGAAACAGAGACTGTGTGAAGGCGTTCTTTTCTGGTGATCGAGAAGAAGTGTAAAACCTTTTTTACCGAAGGAAGATCTTGATAGCAGATTCACGTGTTCTACATCGACTATCTGTTGTGAAGTTTCTTGTAATATCTATTGCAACTGGATCGACTCAAAACTGTTTTGATTACAGATCTTTATTTTCTGAAGACGACGATCTATCTAATGTCAATTGCATTCTGTTGCAATTGTGAAGAACAACTGGAGAAGTGTTTTCTTTATCGAAACCCTTTTTATTTTTGAGTGATCAGCTTCTCGTTCTAAGCTGTGTGGGTTCGTGTTTGAACTAGGAAGGTTGTGTTTGCCTGAAACTTGTAAAGGTGTCAACTGCCTGTACTCAGTTGTGAACAGGTCTGTGGAAACGAGGACCAGATAGTGAAAATCGCCAAGCTCGTGGATTTGAGCGTTGGTGGAGTGGACTAGGGGCCTTCTGTTCCCCGAACCACTATACATCCGGGTGTTCATGCTTTTACTTTTTCCGATGCATATTTAATCGTGCTAAAGCATAGTGGACAGAATTTGTCTAAATTGAAGAGATTGTAATAATTTTGAAAAGACACAATTCACCCCCCTCTTGTGTGTAATCCGTAGATTCAGATCCAACAATGAATATTTAAATTTTACTTTCATCATTATGTTTCACTTCCATTTAGTTGTGATTTATTATAGTTATTATATTTTATCTTAATTTATTTTGTTGTAAATTGATCATTAGTATGTTATATTGGAAAAAAACATCCTAAAAGAGATCTAAGATGCATAGTAACAAGTTTAGAGCCCATGAAGATCTTGACATCCCTTCATTTCGTTTCTTGAGTTAGGTCGGTTGTTGGGTCAGATGGAAGCTCACACCATTTTATGAAATTTAGAAATATTATTGATAATGTCGTTAATCATATTCAAAATCACCAATACAGCCCCAATGAAATAAAAATTACATTAAATTATAATGTTTTAATAGAATATTGTGTTCCAATTAAACTAGTTATTGTATTTATATAAATATATAAAAGGAATTAAATTATTTAAAGGTAAATATATAATATAATCTAGGGGATTTATATGTACTTCATCCTAGACTCATTGATTTAGTTTTGGGTGTCCCAAAATGGAATCATAAGTGTTTTTCTTTATTTTTATTTTTTCGTTGGACTATTAATTGGGCATGGATGAAAGGATATGGAACATGTTGAACTCAAGTTGGGATCCTTGCGCCTACCAAGTCATCTCATGAATAATGAAACATTGAGTTATTGCGGAATGATATTGTTGTCATCCATTGTTCTTTTATAGTTTCAGGCTGATTATAACAATTGTTTTATTTATTTAGTTTTGGGATTTGGGTATGTTCATGAACCATGAATATGCACATAGTTTCATGATTAATATGCATATCTCTTTTTCATGCATAGTAGAAATATATTTTTTTTGAATATGCATTGGATTTATAATAAAATTAAATTTCGTGAATTTGAAAATGCTATGGTCTAATATATATATATATAATATAATGACTATCATATGAGTTTGAAAGTCCTGATTAGACCATAGGTAGTGCTAAGAGTGTTATGCCTTGTATATGTGGGAATCCTATTTCGATGGATCTAATTATTGATATATTAAGAGTGTGTATATAAAATTTCCTAGTAGCTATCCTATTAATTTTTTATTATCATTTATAGAAATTTTTTATTTCATTTTATATAAATCTACCTTAAAGACATATTATGATACCACCAGAGAGAGTGGGTTAGAAAGAACTAATATGGTAGGATGTTCATATTGTACAGTTAGATGTGTAAGAGGATACAATAGTTCATGATCTTACATCCATTATAGTGGGTCAGAATGTAAAAATTCAATATCCATGGTTCATTCAGTTGGTACATGTTTATGGTGGAAGAACTAAATATCTAGGCTTAATATAGTTTATTATGATAGGAAATTCCATATTTAGTATCCCCTGTCATTCTCGAGAACTAAAGGAACCCCTTAATACTATATATTATATTGGAATCATCAATGGAAAATATGAACTAGTGGAGACTCCAGAGGAACAGCAGGTGAAACTGCTTGTGTATATGCTCAAGAGGCCAATTAGGATTTAACAACATTAGATTTTAGAAGAAGAAAATTAGGTTTGATAGTATAAACAACATGTAATACTTATCATAGAAGGGAATGTAACACCACAATAATTTATTATATATTTATTTATAAATATATTTATTCTATTTGATAGCTTTTGGTATGAAGCCTCAATATTTTAATTATTTATAGTGTATTCAACATGCAGCACAAATCTTATAGGACGGACAATGTATATAACCATTAAAACATTCCTGTTAATTTTATGAACAATGTTAACTAATTTAAGATGTATATATATTTATTCAATACTCAATATAGGTTATTGATTAATTTTTATAAAATAATCAATCTTTTTTTAATGTAATTTTACTCTATAAAAATATGTTTTCTTCAAAAAAAATTATTTCTATGCATGAAAAAAATATTACACCGTATTTTTGAAGTATTTATAAAATTTATTTCAATAAAATTAAATTCATTCTCTAAATAATAAAATAAAAATAAAAATGGGGTGACTTTTTTATTATTATAAAAATATTGATTTTTGGTGTACAGTGAAAAATAGTGATTATTGTAAAAATGTTATTTATTATTAATAACTTAAGTGGTTTGTGTATAATATTATTAATTTTATATTATTTAATGAAATATAATTACTAAATATTTATAGTTAAATCACATTATTACATTTTAATTATTGTTATATTTTATTTAAGAATATATTATTTTTGGTTAAAAATGGGCATTTCCTGCAAATTGTTTCAAAGTACAAGATGTTTATATATTTAAATTAATTTTAAAAATTACAAAGAATGTATTAAAATAAATTTACATATTATATATTAATAAATTTTAATTGATATTCACAATATTATTATTATTACATATAGAGTTATTATAAATTCATCTTATGGTTGAAACAAATAGACTTCTTGAAAACATGCTATTTCATCACGTTTGTGGATTTTGATTTAAATTTAATTTCTTTTACATTGAAAAAAATTATATTAAAAAATAAATTTAATTTTTTAAATAATAATTTAAAATTTATATTTATGTATGTGTTTTATAATTTTTTAAAATAACCATTTTTTTATAAATATTGAACTATAATAGAATTTAATAGGGAAGCGCATTTTTGAATAAATGATTTATAAATTTAAATTATATTTGATATTGGTTTTAACATTAAATTTTTTTAATAATATATCTATTAAACTCTTTTAGGTCATTTTAATCTATTTCAAATTAAAATTCTATATAAAAAACTTTGTAAAAAAATCAAAATTTTCTCTTTAAAACACCACTCTCTCGTCGCGTATATATGATTAATATTAAATTAGAAAATGTCTATTATCTCAATTTATATTTTAAAAATTCATTAAATATTTAAAATACTAATTATTAATAATATATAATAACTTTAAAATTATTTTTAACAAAAATGAACAGTGAAAATAAAAGAATTAATTACTGCAGTTAAGGTTAAAATGGATTTAATATGGGTTAAACTAATAATATAAGGGTTTAAATGACCTAAAGACGTATATAAAAATATTTTATGGAATTATTTAGAATATATACATTTTAATATCAATATTATATTATCATTAAAGTCTTCTGATTGGAATAGAGTTTGATGTAATTCATTTTTTAAAACTAAATTACATGTGTGAGACTCACCTCAATTATAAGGGGACACCCATCTCCTTTAATATTCACTCCTTAAACCCCCATAACTTTAGCCAATACCTTACCGAATCACTTATATACTTTCCTAATATCATACAAGAATCCATATTTTTTTCAATAATATTACCAAGGAAAGTATTTTGTGCAAAACAATAAAGTTGGCCAAAGAAGAGTTGATGTTCTTCAACATGCATTATTATTTTATTTCTTCCTCCACACCCTATAATTATTATTTAACCACCCTGATAAAAAAACCATAGTATTTTAAATATAATTATATTTTTTTTTATATTTAGCTCATCATCTACAATAATCTCCAATTTCAAAAAATGGGTTACGGAATCCTCATTATTGTGTACGGTGAACTACCGCATTGCAAATTGATGCCATTATTTTTTCCTTTACCACGTCTCACAATATGGTATAACGGTTATATAAATTATATAAATTATATAAATTATATTTTTAATATAATAATACCTCTATATTTATTATAACACATATAATATTTTTTTCATTCCATTCTGTTGGGGATATGATAACGTCGTTCATGTGTATGGATGACTACCACCTCACAAAGTGATGTGATTCATTTTCACTAATTATTTAGATGGAAATTAATAAGAATAATGTAAATATATATATATATGATATAAAATAAGTAATAAATAAATATCATGACATGTTTATTATTATGAAATGTTAATATATATCATTTTATTACATTCATTTTCACTCACTATAAGATGACAACAATGTTTGTGTATGTTTTGACTGCTGGCCTCACGAAGAGATCTGACTCTCTTTTAATCCATATAACACATTGATGATATAAATATGTATACATAAATAAATAATATTTTTCATATAAAATTATTTTCATTCTGTAAATATAAAATAGTACTTACCTTCATTCCTTGATAATAGTTGGAAATTGAAATGTTACTCATACATATGTTTGACCTACCATCTCCATGATTGTAATGTAATTCATTTTTTAAAAAAATTATCTCATAATTGGTTCTAAATGTATAATTGATTTAAAATATATTAATTATTTCATGATTATTATTCAATATTTGGTATGAAAATATTATATTCACAGTAATCAGAACATTCATTACATTGCACAAATGAAAAAACAAAGCAATTAACACCAAAAATAAGGAAAATAATAATATAATATTAACAAATGTGTGATGAGATGTCATAAAATGATAATATATGATATTATAAATACTGATATTATTATTTAATAAGTTAATAACTTATTTAAGACAACTATATAGTAGGTTAAGTCATGTTCATCCAAGTCAAATAGTTAGGTAAGGGATTTCATAACTTATTTTCGATTCAATATGTTAAAAATCAACTTCCCATATTATGTCATGTTATTATTATGTGTGTAATTAAACTTTATTATATAATTTTTTTATTTAATTTTTTTTATTTTTATTTAAATTTTATAAACATAATCAATTAATTTATTGATCATCACTTCAATTATATGATGTTTGTAAGGGATTATGTATCAATTTCCTTTCAGTAATGAATATTTGTATGTTATACACAAATTATTTTTTATGGTGTATATACATCCCATTTTACATGAAATATAATGATTCCATTATAATTAATTGTTTTTTTAGTTTCAATTTGAATTAATATATCTAAGTTAATTTTAATTAATGGTTACAAATTGGTAAAAAATTTCATAAATGAATTTATTTTCATTGGATTATATTACATCTTAATAATCAATGATATTATAAGATAACATATTAAATTAATTTTAACCATTTTATTTAAAATAAAATTATGTGTACTCATAGTTCCAAAAAATATTTCACTCATTGATTAATTATCAATTAATATTCATGATCATTTAAAGGGTTTATTTTATAATGTCATTATAATAAAGATTGTTTATTCATGAATTTAATTTGAAGGAAATAATTTGTTCATTTTTAAATAAACACACTTAGTTTTCATATACTATAGATACAAATGTTATATTTATGTAGAAGTTCCATTTTATCACTATTGGTACTTAAAATATGTGAGATAGGTTTAATTAAAATCCGATTACATTTTTCTCATGGGTCAAAAATCCATTTCCTTCTAAAATCATGTATTCCAAAAAAGTTTTTAAATTTTTTTATCCATTTATAAATGATTTAATATATAAATGTTATCCTATTTTTTCTTTTTTAATCAATATCTAAAATATAATATTTATTTTGTTTTAAAATAAATTCCAATTTGGATTTTTCCAAAAAAAACTAAAAATAATAATTGTTTTAATGTACGACAAAAAGTGAATTTCAAAACCTATTGACCACTAAATTGTTTTAAAAATTACATTATAATATTCAATGGTTATATTCATGTAAAATTATTTCCCAAATTATTTTTTAACTTTTAGTTTTTAATTTATTTTCATAATTAAAATGATATTGTCCTCAAGAATTTATTTTTTGAAATATATTTTTATGTTATTTAAATTCATAACATACTACCATAATTTTTTCTTACACCAATGGATATATGTTGTATTTGGAATTTAACTCTTCCTTATCTGTATGGATTAAGATTGTTTCAAAGAGAATTTTATGTAAAACTTTCCATTCTCATGGGTTAATCGTTTTTAGAATAGAATATTATAGAACCCATTTATTTTACATGGGTTAACCATGTTTCAAAGAGATTGTAATGGAACTTGTTTCTTTTCCACATGCTAATATTATATCAAACTGGTTGACATGAAACCTATTTCTTTTCCATAGTTTAATCATTTTATAAACATAATAATGATTTTTTATTATATTTTTAGGAGTAAATCTCTATATACATTATTCATGGTCTGGTTCTTGAACATTATATATGATGGGTGCACCCAGATAGTACTTAGTGAGCCCAATCCAGTTCAAACTACGGGAGCACCCAGATAGGGATCCAATTCATTGGGTAATGATTATTCAGTCCATGCAATTAAACTAGAAGGTGGACATATGGTTATTCCATCTATAAGGGTTCATTAAGTGTTCTACATTTATGATTTTCCAATATACCAAGAATATTTTTACACGTTTTTAATGGATTTATAATTTTTCCTTTGATCAAGATTTATATATCATGGATCTATATTATTGAATCTTAATATTACTTTATTTTTTAAATCCTTATGACTTGTTTCACCATTTATGAATCAGTTTTTTCTTAGTATGAGTTTTCTTTTGATTCATTCATTCACAATGATTATTTATCAGTACCCTTAAGAAATTTTTATGATCAATTATGAAAATAAATTGTTAATTCTTTTGTTTATCAATTAATTTCATTTGATCTAAACATTAATATTGTATTTAATTAGGTTATAAAGAAATTACATTTAAAAAATTATGTCTATAAGGGATTTAAATGGATGATAATGATGAAATAATATGGAATAATAAAATCTATTCTAAGTGGATGAAAATATCAATTAATGACAAGGCTATTCTTTATATTGGAGTTTTTCACAATTATATATAACTATAAACCTAAAATGTACTACAGAATGTATGTGATCTAGTTATTTATTTTGAGTTTTTTATATTTTTTAATGAAAAAAATTGTTTCACAACTATTTATATCATAGACATAAATTTAATGATTAAAATTTAAACTCTAAATCCAAGAGTGTAGGTTACGATCTGTTATATTTTTTATTAGTGGTCTGTTTAGATAAATTTGGAGATTAGGATATTTTCATGTGATGTTGTCTTAAGAGTTATGGATGCATTCATGTATCTATAAGCTTAATGATAATAATAAGTTCAATGTCTTAAACAAATCTTTGATGTTTTAAGTGATGATATCTTAATGTGATTAATGAAATTTTAAGAGATGTATTATTAGGTTTAATTTTATGTAATTATTTTGTTTAACATGAAGTTTACATTTAAAAAACATATGACACTATTATTGAGGTATTGATAACCATTACGGTTTATAGGATCTTAGATATTGAGGTAATTGTGATAACACATGTTTTATCATATATCGTGGGAATTGAATAATTATTTTATGAATTTGTGATTAATGTTATTCAAAAAGGATATTTTGATATCACTTTCATGTAATAATAAAATTATTCTATAACATCTGAGTTGAAAAAACTATTTAATGTTATTGTTTTGGATATAGGTTTATTCCTTCATTGTGTGATTTATTTTAAACATTGGGTGTTATGGTTTAATTTTGATGATTAATCTAACATATCATGGTCTATACATTTTTGGAATTATCCTCCCATGTTCTAAGCATATTGGATCTGATTATTGTATAAATATATGTTAAATAACTTTATTATCCCTTTTATTCTTATGTGGTCTTCAAAAGTGGATTTTCGAGATTCAGTAATGAAAAATTCATCATGAATACAAATCGGTTGAGGAAAAATATGATATTATGGTGGAAATGAACAAAAATATGATATTATACTCATAAATTAAGTATAATACCTTATTCCAATAGCCTATATACAAAATTAATTCCTAAACATAAGTAAAGGATCTTGAAAAAAACATGTTATCCAATTTTATTCATATCCAATGAATCATATAGTTTTTTAAATCAACGTTGATTTAAGATTTTGATTCCCTTTACTTACATTGTTTATTAATTTGTTTTTTATTAGTGACCTAAATCACTCTCTATAATTATTTTTTATTTTCTTCAATGTCAAAAAATTCACTTCCCATATATTTTATTCTATTTAGGAAAATAGTATGTATTATTTCTTTATAACCTTCGTACACACCTTACACATTTATCAAGAAGACGTTTTATTAAACACTTTTATGATGTGGGTTTAAAAGATGTATTTTCAAATTTACATCTATTTATAGTTGACATAAAGTAAAAATTATGAGGATGAAATTTATTAAAGGTGGTAGGTTATAAAACCCTAATATTTGAATAGAATAAAATTATTTTTTATTGTGTAAATGAAATGAAACACTAATCTTATATGAGAATGTAAGTTCCTATGAATATGAGATTTATTTTGTAATTAATTTAATCACTTCTATTGATGGTTTCTCACAGAACCCTGTTATTTTTATGTTCGGTAGTGTATTCAACATAGAACACCGAGCTTAAATGAACTACGATATATATATCCTTGATAACCTACCTGTTAAAATGAAGGTTATGAATATTATTAACTATTTTATGATATATATATATTACCCAATATAAATTAATTATAAATTTTAAGTAAATAATTATTCAATATATGGTAATGTAATTTTTCTCATCAAAAATATGTAATTTAAATATGATTTTTATTTATTTCCATGAAAAAATTTATAATTATTTTTTGGAATATTTAGAAAATTTATTAAAAAATTATATCCTTTATTGAAATAATAATATTATAATTTATTTTTTGGGAATTATTTGGATTTTAAAAAAATATTAATTATATGTCAATTGTTAAGAAATAATGTTTTTCGTAAAAATATCATTTATTTTCAAAATATTAAGTATTTTAAGTGTAACAATATTATTTTACTATTATTTATTGTAACATATGTATTCATTAGTTAAATTTAATCAAATTTATTAAATATTTATTATTTTACATTGTATTTTAGTATAAGTTTGTTTTTGGGTTTAAAAGGGCATTTTTATGAGAATCTTTTTAAAGAAAATAAGTTTCTCTGTATTATTTAATTAAAATAATCATTAATGAGGAATATTTTAAAAGAAATGTATAGATTTTTAATAATAAAATTTTAATTTATATTAATATCATTATTATTATTACACATATAGTTAATTTGAAATCATCTTGTGCTTGAAATAATAATCTTCCTGAAAACAAGATTTTTATATCATCTATGGATTTTGATTAAAAATAATATTTTCCAATTTTAGGAAGAAAAAATGATAAAATAATACTTATTTTTAAAAATTATCATGAAATTTTTTTATTATGGTTGATTTTTTAGAATTTCCTAAAAAGTATAATTTTTTTATTAATATTGAAAAATACTGAATTGTAATTAGAAACTACATTTTGATTTAATTTATATTTAATGATAAATTATATATTTAATTTTTTATAAAGTAAAATAATTCCAATTTTATATCTATTAATCCATATTATGTCATATTAATCAATTTCATATTGAAATTTTTTATAAAAAACTTTGTAAACATTTGAACACTTTCACATTGAAAACATACTCTCTCGTCATGTCGGTGGGATTAATTTTAAAACAAATTTTTTCAATTATATGAATGGTATTTGTAAAAATGATATCTAAATATATAATAATAAAAATTTATAGAATATTTTAAATTAAACATAATTATTTACCCAAATGAATAGTGAAAATAGTAAAAATTAATTTCCATAGTTAATGTAAAATGGATTTATCTCGCGGTTAAACGAAGATAATATGTATTAAAATGACCTAATAAATTGTTTAAAAACTATTTTATAGAAACTTTTAAACATTATACCTTATATAATTTATAATGATCAATTATTGGATCCATGTGACAAGAAATTAACATAGTTTCAATTTATTCATTTAAAAAATTGAAGAGTGTCACTCACAACACTTTTAAAATCCAACCCACTCTCCTCCTTTTATTCACAAAATAAAAACCAATTGGTTGGAAAAATACCTTCCCAAATAACATCATTAAATCCATAAACTCATCCTATAATCCTATATTTTTATTTCGAAAAACTAACAAAGGAAAGCCTATTTTTAAACAAAAGTAAATTACCCAAAGATGAGCTGGTGTTCTTCGACATGAATTATTATTTATTTCATACTCAACCTAATTTAGATTTAATTACACCATTATGATATAATAATATAAGTATAATGAACATAATTTGATTTATTTAATTTTAAATTCATTACATAAAACCATATCCATGTCAATCGAATGGATTATGAATCCATCGTTCATGTGTATGGTGGACTACCACCATGAGAAGATAAGTCAACCATTTTTTCATTGTAACCTCTCATGGTTGGGTATGATGATGGATATAAAGAATTTATTTGACATTTATAAAAAAACTCATACCCCTATATTCATTGTATAATATATAAATTTATTACTTTCCATTTCTTAGTGGATACAATACTGTCATTCGTTTGTACGGAGGACTACATTCTCGTGAAACTATGTGATTTGTTTTCCCTAACACTTTACTTGGAAGATAATAAGGGTGAAGTTAATAAATAAGCCTGATATACATGATTTAATTACTATTTTCATGACATATTGGTCATTATGAAACGTTAATATATATCTTAGTTACCTTCTTTCCTTTTCACTCACAAAATGATGATAACATTGTTCGTGAATGTGTGGACAACTTCCTCCACTTAGTGAAATCACTCTCTTTTAATCACCATACCAGATGGATGATTAATATATATATATATATATATATATTTATATGTGTGTCTGTTTGTGTATTTAAAAAAATAATCTGATATATATGATATTAATATCATTACTTAATGATAAAATACTGATTACCTCATTTTTAGGATTATCATGGAAAATTGGAAATGTTACTCAGGTGAACGTATGAACAACCATCTCCATGTCTTTAACCTAATTCATTCTTCAAAACCATATTTTATATTGATGTTAAAATTATATTTTATGTGTAAATATGATCATTATTTCCTAATTATTATTCTTGATATTATAGAAAAAAATTTATTCATAATAAATGAATCTTTCGTAACAAAGCATGAATGAGAAAATAAGGATATTAACACATAAATAACCAGATTAATGAAATTTAAATTAAAAAACATATAATAATATATTATAAAAATATATTATATGATATATATATAATAATATGGTTTTTAATAAGATATTAATTTTTTTAAAACCACTATACATGAGGTAAAATTGCATTCAACAAACGGGAATAAGGACATGAGGGATTTCTCAATTCATTTTCTATTCATGGGGTCAAACATCTACTTCATAGATTATGTCCTGCAAAGATTATGTGATTAATGATAATTGATTATTTTATGTTATATTTATAGTTTTTTATTTTTATTTGAATTTGAAATTTGAAATCAATTCATTGGTTAATTCTCACATTAATGATATGATCTTTATATGGTCTTATTATCTCTTTCCATTTATTTAGGAACATTTGTATGTTGTGCAATAATTTATATTATATAGTGGGTATAATACCCCTTTTACATGTAATATAATTACTACTTAACAACTAATGGTATTTTTACTAATAATTTAATTATTAAAATCAATGTTAATTTTAATTAGAAATTAAAAATAGTTAATGAATTTCATAACACAATTTATTTTCATTGGGATATATTAATTCTTCATTATCATTGATATTCTCATATTATGTATAAATTTACATTTTTTTATCCTATGTTTTATTTAAATAAAATTATTTGTATTTATTGTTTAAAAATATAATATATTCATTTCATATGTCTCATATTAAAGTTATGATCGTTGCAAGGGATAATTTCACAATCTCATTATAATCAAGGTTGTTTGTTCTTGAATTTACATTGAAGGAAAATATTTAAATATTTCAAATAAGACCATTTCATTTTATTCTCCTCTATTCATCAGTTATATTTTCATGTAATAGTACTATTTTCCAACTATTTTTGTAAATAAAATAATTTATAATATTTCTTTAAGAAAAAATTACATTATTTCTCTCTTCGGTCAAAATTTGTTTTCCTTCCAAAAGCTTGTATTTAGAAAAATGTTTTCATAAATTTTTTTAATAACTTCCAAATAAATTACTAAGTAAAGTTTTACCCATTTATTTTATTTTCTTAAATTTTTTCAAATAAATCATTATATCATTTTCAAAATAATTACCATTTCAATTTTATTGAAAAATTGAAATAAATATTTTTTTTAACATGGATTACATGAATGAAATTTCCTGCTAGCATAACCAATAATTTTATTAAACATCCATTAAATTATTCAAAGATTATTTTCAAATAAATGTATTTTTAAAATTATTTATTAAATTTTAGTTTCTAAAGTGATTTTCAAAATGAAAATGATATTTTCCTCAAGAATTTTTTTCAAAAATATATTTGTTGAATTTTTATTCATCAATGAAAAACCAATTTTTTATACTCCAAATGGTATATTTTCTACTGATACCATCCCTCTAATTTCTCTAGAAGGTTTAATATTGATTCAAATAGAAGATTATGTAATTATTTTCTATCCCACTGGTTAATCATATTTCACATAGATTATTATTGAAACCATTTTTTTTCCATGGGTTAACTATATTTCAAAAAGATTATTATGAAATGTATTTCATTTCCACAGTCTAATCATTCTTCAAATATGTTAATATGAAACCCTTTTTTCCTTGAATTACCCTTGTTATACTAGGAATAATGATTTTTTCTATGACTTTTTTTAAAAAATTATTATATACATTAATCTAGATATGGTTCATGGACACTATGTATGATGGGTTCCCCCAGATAGTGGAAGGTGATCTCATTATATCTTATATGAAAGGTACACTCATATAGTGTTGGTTATGCCGAATATAGATTAAATTATGGGTTCTCATAGATATAACTCCTCTATATTGGGTAATGATTATGTCCTCAGAAGAATTATACTAGTAGATGATTATATGGTTATTCTATATATATGGTTTCTATAAGTGATCTTTGATTATTTTGTCCCAAGATACCGAGTGGATTTATATATGCTTTACATTGGTTTCTAATTCTATCATTGTTTAACAATAATGTTACATAGATCAGGATTGTGGATTATTATGAATCATTCATTTGTCAAATATTTATTCCTTGTTTCATGATTTATGAATCATGAATTGATGTGTATGGGTTTCTTTATGATTTTATTATTCACTCTTATTATGTAATCATAACCATATTCACTTTTTATACTCATTTTCAACATTCAATTATTAACGTTTATATTTATATATTCTCAGCATTTTATATCACCCTTCTTTTGTTTCTATTTCCCTAGGTTACCAGGAAATTATGTTTAACAAATTATGTCTACAAGGGATTTTATATGGATTATGATAATGAATTAATATTTAATAAGAAAATCTAGGTTATGTTGGAGAAATTATCTCATAATTACATGGGTATTGATTTTTTTACTATTTCTATAAATCTCTAAATCTAGAATATACATGATAATATAAGTGATCTGGTTTTTATTTTTGATTTTGTATGGTTTGGATTGAAAAATATTGGTTCACAATTATCAGTATCTTAACTAGAAATTTAATGTTTATGAATTCAACACCAGATCTGAGCATGAATGTTCAAGGGTGTTATATAAATAAAATTGGAACATTGTGGACAGAGATAAGATTCATAAGGTTTTGAATGCGAATTCCTTCAAGGACCTCAACACAAAGGATTATTTCCCTAATATACTTAATCAATTCCATAACTATAAGTTTATAGATCTTTAATATGGAATTATGTTAGTGGCTGCATTCTCATGTCATTTTATAGAGTTTTTACAATGCGTGTCACTTTTGTATGGGAAGGATGCATAGATGGCCAAAAAATTGATATTTTACATTGACTATAATTAAGGAATTTGGTCCGGAACATTGACCTGCAAGCATATCTATATAGCATTTAAAATGAAAATACAGTTGAGAAGGGTCTTGAAGAAGATAAGTAAGTTTGTATTATTTATTTAATTTTTGGGTCGTCGGGTGGGATTCCAAGTGAATTTAATTGTCCCTTTTTAGTAATAGGGACAGTAGAAAAGAGTAGATGTTTCAGGGTGACAATAGTTAGGTAGGGCTAAGAAGAGTGTCTTCATATTTCTCTATGAAATATGGTTCTTTTAGATGTAATAATTGTGGATGAAAGGGAATTATATCATTTCATATACCAATTCTATTATAGATTTAAGTTAGTTTGTAACGATAGTTCATGGCATGTAATATATGTTCGATGGAATCATATTTATGAACTGGTAGATCAAGCCACATATTATCTAGAGGACCTCATTAGAATATATAGCCTCTTTGTAATTATGTGGCCTTTGTGAGACATTTTCCTCATGTAAAGGGTCATAAATCAAATGAAAAAGAATCTATGTTACGGATGAGGCACCAACAAATGAGGTAAGAGTTCCTAAAAATATTTTATGTATTGTTGAGATTATATATACACCCTCGACTACACTATAAGATACAAGAGTTTTATGTTCTTTTATTCCAACTCATGTTATTTCTATATTATACTATTCAGTAAGGTTCTCCTATGATTGATTTTCTCTAGACACACCCATGGGAAGGAAGGTAGGTCATATATAGAAGAATATATGGTGCCATATTGTAGTTTCAATCTATTTATATCTTTGATATTTCATTATATTAGAAATTAATAGCATCGATGTGATTTTTGGTATAAACTAGTTGACTAGATATCGATATCATGTTGATAGTTACTAAAGAGGAGTGGTAGTTTACACTTCTAATGAGAAAAACATGGTGTAACCTGAGAATGGGATTTTGGAGTAGTCAATGTGGGACCATTAATTAGTAAATTTGGATATATTAAAATATATGTGAAAAGTATGATTCTTGTAATAGTTTAAGAAACTGTTTCATTCTATCTTTCCCCAACATTGGATCTTTATCATGATGTTTTCTATGATGTATTCACAACATTTCGTCTTGAATTTTTTTACATTTAATCCATGTCATGTGTGTATCCCATATAATTTCTTCCATATCAAATGGAAAAATATTATATGAGAATATTTAAGGTGAAAAATCAAGATTAATATGAAAACGACGTTGTAAGATTGATAACTACTCCTTGGGGTGATCTAGTTCTGTTCACTGCGAAGTTGAATCATTAGAATATTCTATGCACATATTATATGAAGGTAAATAATTTCACAGTAATGAAAATTATTCTATTTAAAATTATTGATGAAAATATTAATCAGTTGAGGGAAACCCAGTGGTTCTCAATGATTTAGAATCATTATTTCTACCACCATATTTTGGTAAGAGAAGAGGACATTCTAGAAATAGATTTTAGGATTTTTTTGTGTAATATGAGTATATATTGATTCCTTTTTAATAATTAATTTTCTGTTATTGTTCTTGGATCTCAGGAATATGATATTCGACCCATACCGATACGCGTACTTTGTTGTATTCACTGATGATTTATAACATATTTTCAAACCTCATAGTTTCATGTAATACACCATGAGATGATTTGGAATATAATTCTAGTAAATCAAAATTATTTTAATATTTCAAGGTATCATATTTGGATCCATGTGGTGTGTATCATGAAGTGTTTGATTTCTTATCATGTTATCCTAATTGATTTAGAGATAGTAAAGGGATTTATCTATTGGGAATGACCATGGAACATGTCTGTGGTTCAAACCTTCATTGGTTTAATGGGATAATATATATGGTTTATTCAGGACTTCTCCTAGTTAGCAGTGCTTATGAATTCAGTTACCAGAAATGTTGTAATGTTTTAGTTGGTGAATTAGTGTGAAGTTGTATTCCTATATCTCAAAAGAAGGTTAAATTATTCTGTAATTCAAAATTTTCCTACACCTAGGATTGTTTATGAAGTTTTCTAAGATACCTCAGGTGTTTAATGGAGATATTTTTTATGGGGAAGGATTTGTAATTTCGTATGGTCCGGGTTTCCTATAACACTATGAGAAAAACCATCATACTCATGACCTAAAGTTAGTTGTTGACGTCCATGCCATTATTTTTATGTGACATTATATTTTTCCTAAGAATATTCACTATTATTTAGACCAAATGAGCTTACTATATTTCTTAAAACACTTTAACATATTATTCCTTGCCATAATATGAAAAAATAACCATGATGGGGGAGAATTGTCCACTTAAACAAAAATTAAAGAACTTATCAATGTTTTAAAGTTAATACACTAGAACCAAAATAAATTGACATATGATGTTATTATATTAGTTTATATCTAAATGATCCTTCTTTACTCATCAACCATATTATGAATTCGAAGATAGGGAACCAACCATAATTGACACTCTAATTTTTGAAGGGTTGTCACAACCATTTTACAGCATCTCTTTCAAGACCTAAAGGAAGAACCCAAGGCGACAAACATTTTTTACACCTGGTGGATTATCCTAATTCCCTTTCCTTTCCTTTTCCTAGTTACTAAACAATTAATCAAACTTTTTAATTGGTAGAAACCAAGCGATACTTTTGAGTGTTCCTCGGGGAAACATAATGACCATCCTTTTAATGAAATTCTATAACCAAAATTTCCCTTACATTATATCACCATAAGAAACATCCAAAATCCAAAATTATGTTTTGGAGTCACAACCCATTATACATATATTCATTGGGATGTATAACCATTTACAATTAAATATATATAAAATAATAGGAAGAATACACATAACCTAATTAACAGATAATGTACAGGTGTTAAGGAAGTATAAAAATATCTTATAGTAAATGATCAAATGATTGAAGTTATGTTAATAGATGTAGATGATCATTTAAATATGTCATACTGATACAGTTCGTGGAAATATTTTAGCACATAATCCTCTTAATTGGGATCTGTGTAACTCCTTATATAGAGTTATTTTATACACAATATATTCATATTTTAAAACTATTAATGATTTATTTATTCCTAAGGGGGCAGTTGGTCATGTGAATATAATGAACTACTTCTATGTGGTTCGTGGTTATATTATAGATAATGTTTACCCTATGAACCATTCATAAATTAAAAGTAATATCTACATGGGATCTTCTCTATAACCTGAAAAGAATAATAATTGCCTATATAGTTTAATAAATTAGGGTAATTATTATATAAGTATATTTATTTGTGTAAAACATCCTTATAATATATGACAATAAATATTTATATTTCAATCGGTTAAAATTTGAATATCTCAAGATTCGAAAAATCAATGTGAATTTACATAGATTCTCAATACCATGTGGATATCATTGAATTCATCATTAAATAATATTAAACATGTTCACATTAATTGTACATAATTAATGTGTAATTTTAGAATAAATAAAACCCTAATAATATCAATAATAAACATTCATAAAATTTATTTATAGAATAATTAAAAATGTATAGAATAATTATAGGTTTATGTAACCATATATCTCAATGATCAGATATGAGTTTGTAACAAAAAATAAAAAATATACCAAATCAATTCTTAGTACGTTGGGAAAATACCAAAATTCATTAGATCATATGAAAGAAAATTATTTATAGTGATTGAAATACCATTTATGGAGATAATATAATTCACATAATCAAATAATACCATGTATGAAAATTTATCTATCTAGATGCTTTTTTTATAGTTGAATTCAACTATGTGAATTGTTATTATATCCAATATTTGATGTAGTCAAATTCATGTTTGTTTATTGATCATATAGAAGAATTAATTTACGTGAATAGATCACATAGTTGAATTTATGTAATCAAAATATCTAGAATCAGTAAACACTTGAATTTTAAATTTTCATGGCTAAATCATACCCACTAAAATATAGAATCCCATTTGGTTACAAATTAATGTTAATTAAAGAAATTAATTATGGTCCCAAATATTCAATAATAATTTTATTCATACTTATATAACTAATGTTATCATTCAAATAAAGTAGTAAAATAGTTCTGAAAAAACATAAAAATTAATACTAATAACATGAAGTGACTTATAACCTAATTTTAGACATATAAAATAAAGAGTCAAGATTCTATAAATTATATTTAAATTTATATAATTATATAACCTTTAAAACTCAATAATAATCACTAAATTTTTATTTCCATATTCCATATTATGATCAAAATACAAAATATACTGTGATATCTAAATTTGGCTAATTGGGAGAATAAGCTACATGGTTTGGCTATATAGGAACAATAAAAACATGTAAAATTGATAGTTAAAGGTACTAAATGTCAAATTTATCCTTAGAACACAATATAAAAATATATAAAATGTTAGAACCAATAAAAACATGTAATCTTACGATATTTTAAGAAAATAGATATAATATTTATCCAAGGATATTCATACATTAATCAATTCATAATATAAGGGTTATAGTTTTCCAATTCATTGAATTAACGCTTTTAAATTTAACATTTAAAATAAATATTTTCAATTGTAAAAATATAATGTAGTTTAAGGATCCACTTAATATTATCCCCCTTTTTCGTAAAGACAATACCATGAATAATTTCATGTTTAATTTGTAAATTTCTCTGCCATTTTAAAATTATCAAAAAGATAATGATTCAATAGGGACATTATCACTTGGAAATGATAATGTTTCTCCAAATATTATTTCACAAATTGTTACATTTCTTTAGGTTGATAATCATAAATATATCTCTCGATAAATATATGTATCTTGGAAAATTAGAATACATTTTATTTTATATGAATAGTTTTCATTATAAAATAGAAATTATATAAAACGTTTACAAACATATATATTTGGAATCATGTTTCAAGGAACCAC
Source organism: Viscum album (assembly GCA_963277665.1). Taxonomy (NCBI): domain Eukaryota; kingdom Viridiplantae; phylum Streptophyta; class Magnoliopsida; order Santalales; family Viscaceae; genus Viscum; species Viscum album. The sequence goes on from OY728156.1 coordinate 1,029,647,037, forward strand.
TATAAAGCCTTCCATGATTAGAATGTTATTTTTTATAATGTGAACTTATTTTAAAAGTTTTTTATAAAATATACTAAGAACACCTTCATAAAATTAAATTTTATACAAACTAAAATTTTGAACATTATGTATACATCAATTGGTATTTTTGAAAATACATGAAAAACGAATAATTAAAAAATGATTAAAAAATTAACATATTTTAAAATGATAAAAAGATGCCAGATTAAATTTCGTATAAATATGTAAATATTTCTTTATAGACACAGTTAAACTACCCCTATAATCCTTCCTGAGAAATATAAACCACTATCATACCATGTTCAAACTGGATATCCTTAAAACAAAGTATATGAGTTTAGTAAATATATTATCATGACTATTTTCTATTGATATATATATTATATATTTATATTTACTATTAGAATATTATCCATAGTAAAACGAAATATAACATCATTGTGATTAGTCCTTTAGTGTTGGAAGAGATTTTTGGGGATATAAATACCTAAATTATTGTCAAAAAAATATTTGAATCATATTGAAATAAAATCCAAAATCAGATATGGATTTCTTATTCAATAATTATTGATTATAAAAAGATAAAAAAATATGAAATTATATTCATCATTTTAAAGGGAAATATAATTTTGTTTCATTAAATCCCCTGAATCAAATGATTTTCAATGTAAATGACGTATAACTAAGGTGATTTTTATATTAATCATACATCCTAAAAAATGAGAATCATAATAGCTCGTCATATCAAAATTAGTTTTAGCATGGTAATATAATCAATGTTTAATGTATCCTTTAAAAAATATAATAATCCTCTTAAATGATTTATTATTACATTCCTTGAGGTTAGTTTATAATCTTTTACTCATACAAGTTGTAAAATTAAAATTATCACAAGATATAGTTAAGTATAAAAGACATCAATTCATACCACTATAGGTTATTAAATCGATATATTTTCTATATTTATCTATATTTAATTTTTCGTGTTTTACTAATGGTGTTCTTTTAACATTTAAAATATTCTATACCAAAATTTTTAACCGGGTCTTTACTATATTTTGATTGATTTAAAAATTATCATCATTTCTATAAAATATTTATAGTTGAAGAAATATTTTCCAATGTCCTATCATAATCATATCACGTTAAAATGTCAATAATTTTTAATATTATTTACAAATATATTCACATGATGATCATAAAATATTTTTATCAGCATATATATACACAATCTCGATATGGTTACAATTTTTGTTTATAAATAATTTTGGTAAAACCTTTCCATTTTCTAAATTAGTTTTCAAATTGAAATATAATTTACAAATCATACCATGATTTAGATGATTTCGTCATGAAATGTAAAACCTTATACAGTTTCAGAACATGATTTTTCTTCTTTTTTATTTTCAAAACTAGGGCTTGTATATTTATAATTCATCAAAAATAGAACCATTTAGAAAATGGATTTTGAAATCTATAGGTAATATTATAAATCCCGGAAAAGAATCATAAGATAATAATATTACAATTGAATCTAATCTTGTAACATGTGAAAATTATTTTCCAAAATAAACACCTTCATCTTTAGAATATTCTTCAGTAATTGATCTAGTAAAATTTTAAATATATTTCTCAGTTCATAACATTTTTTAATATCAATTGCTTCCAATAACATGAGAACAAATTTTTAGAACAATTTAAGTCCAAATATTATTTCTAATAAACTAATTTATGTTAAATTTTATATCCATTATCAGGATAGAATAATTTAATACTTCATAAATATTGTTAGGTAAAACATCTGAAAAGAAAGAATGATAAGAACAAATATTCAAAAAAAATTCTGGTTTGAAAATTTGTCTCAATCTTTCAAGTCACATTATATATAGTATATTCTCAATGAGTCTCCAAATATCATTAATGAAGAGGTTCAGATTTAGAAGAAGAAATAATCCCCTCAAAAGTTTCATCTTTATCTTGAGGTTATTCTACATCAAAAATAATATATCTAAATTCATCCTCAAGTTGATCAATATAATCATTATTTATATTCAAGTATTATTCATAAAACTAAATATAAATTTAATATTCTATAACCATGGATATTTTATGTTAAACACTCTATTCATAAAAAATATTTGAATATCCCATGAAAATATCTCTTTTATAATTTCTATAATGTTTATTTAAATATTCCTTAGTATAGATATTGTACAATTTCAACCCTAAGACTCTAAAATATAGAATTTTATATTTTATACACTTTCAAAGATTTTAACTTCTGTTTTAAACAAAGTTCATAACATGATTCTGTTCATAAAATAAAAATATGTATTCATATATTATGCTCAAAAATATTTATATAGATTAAACTCATCTATCATGATCCTACCCACTTCTTGAATAGCTCTATTATTTACTTCGTATGACACCATATTATTTTGGGGTTGTAGGAGTTCAATAATTTTGAAAATTTACATTTTCATCAAAACATTTTAAAAATTATAGATTCTACAATTAACTATCATGATCTCTTCTAATATATTCAAATATAATTCATTTTTAATTTTCTAACAATTTAAAAAAAGTGATAAAATAGGATCATGTTTCATCTTACAGTGTAAGATAATACACTAATTTGTTTCTAATAAAATAAACAATAAATAAAAAATAGTATCTTTTACCAGTAGAACCAATATATTTTAAAGGGCCAAATAGGTCAAAATAAATAAGATTAATAGGACATAAAATTTGAACATATTTAATTAACTTGAAACTTCATTTGTGTTTCTTACCTTTCATGTTATATTAAAAAATAAAACATGTTGTACAGTTTAGCTCCTAGTGACTAAAAAAATATCATTCTTATACTACTTTTGAATCAACCAAAATTATAAGTTTACAATCTCTTATGGGACTATATGTTATCATATTGTTTTCAATTCCGGAATTTTTCATTTTGATCAGTTAATTTAGAAAAATTTATTAGATAAATTTTTTATATTCTATATCTATAAAATAAAATATATTTATCTTCAAATACAATGCATTTAAAATTTTGAAAGTTAAATACATTCATTTGTTAGAAAGTTTTGAAATAATTATTATATTATGTTTCAATTCATCAACATATTAAAAATTATAAATTGTAAATTTATTTGATATCCAAACCTCATTGAAACATTTTACTTTTCAAATAGAATTGTAACAAAAAGTAACATTTCATTCTTCAAATTTGTTGAATAATTGAATGTTTGATATATCACTGGTCATGTTTTATGGTCATGCACTATGTTCCAAAAATGATTTTTGATGCATTAAAGAGACATTTACTACATAAACATATTTAAGAACGTTTTCTTTGTCATTTATATATGGGTTGTGTGGGATTAACATGTGAATTATTTGTAACCCAAATTGATTTAAAACACATTTTTACATGTCACCTAGAAGATAATTATTTATAAATGAAATCCATAGTATGTCCATATATTTTTGGAAATCTCAAGGACCCCCCATTTTCATAATAGCCTGCCATTAGACATCTGAAACATATAGTAAAATAAATACATCAATTACTATTATTAACAATTAATGTATAATAAATTTTGATAAAATTAAAATTAAAACCAAAACCATAGATGTTTTTTTTATTTTATTGAAAATAATTCTTTTTCATTTTTATATCTACTTTGAAAAATTGATTATAGATTTTTCATTTATCATTCAATTTAACTTCCAAATTGTTAATTTACATTTTGGAAGGTATTAAAATTCATTAAATTAGACTCATGGAATTTACACATGAAATTATTTTCTATCTTTAAATTTCATTTTCAGAAAAAATGTATTTCTATTATTTTCTTTTGCAGAGTTAAAATACATTTGTGATGTTTTATGTCTTCCTTGATATATTTATTATGTTCGATCATCCTTATGTTGATTTTTAATATTCTTATAAAAACTATGGATCTTATCAAAGTTATGACCATTTCATTAATGATATTTTACTAATTCATGTATATAAATTTTTTCAATATCAGATTCAAAGGATGAGTAATAATTAAATTCAATCACTTGATCTTATGATGTCATTAAGAAAAAATCCCTCACTTTATTTTATAAAACAGATTATTTTTTAAAACATTAATCCTTAATTTAACCCCATATATCTACCGTAACATTATTTTCATTATTGAATTGATTATTTTTATTTTTGATCCTCTTTAATCATTAGAAATTTTTCTTAATTTGTCCCTTTTTTCTGTACTCATGATTGAATATATCTTGGGCATAATTGGAAAACAAAATTAGATTTCTTCTTCTCCCGGAAATCATCTATATAAATGTATTTTCAAAATCTTATTGAATAAACATTATCTCGTTAATATCATCCTACGGTGAAATGTGAAAAATAATTCAGGTCACTACATTATAAATCAAAAATAGAGTACTATGTGCAAACATATTTCTAAAAATAAATTCTGTTATTCGTTATGTTAACTTTTTTATAAATGTATTTTACCCATAAACAATATTTTAATAATGATACAACAAAATCATCAAGATTATATTCCATGAATGTTTCAATTTTATCAATAGAAAACTTTTTAGCATCTCAAATTTTAAAAACTTCTCTAAAAATTATATTTATAAGACAATATTTTTCTAGATTTTCTTCTAAATAACACATACCATTTAAAACTTATGAAAATATATAGAACATTTGAATAATTGTTTCTTATTTACCCATTTGAAATTATTGATATTTTGATCTTAAAATGATTAACTTTTTTCTGATGATATTATTCGATACCTGATGTGTAGATTACAAGATCATCCATATTTCATGTGAAGTTTTACATGCAGATACATGACTATATATATTTCTATTTATTATTTAATATTAGATATTAATCACCTTGAAATTAAACCCAAAACTTACCCCATCATTACCAACTAATGATTTCGGATCACCTTTGGTAAATTTGTTTCGTTTTGTCATGATTTTACATGATCAATGATATGTTTATCTAAAAAATATTCCATCCAAGATTTTTAGTTTCCAAAATTATTACCATTAAAATGAGGTGGTATTCGATGCATCCAACCATCACATGAACTCATTACTTCCCTCTTAAATAGATCTACTATAATAAAATTTATATTCATGAAATGGATAGGACATATTAAAATATATATCTAGATAGGGATCAATCAATTATATAAATATTTGGCCTCAATGGTTTTTTGTGCATGTGCATTCTATTTTTTGGATTACTTGATTGATTACATGTGATTTTTCATTTAAAACCTGTTAATTATTTTAATGATTTATGAAACTAAAATGTGTGGATTTATGTTATTATTTTCACATTTTATATATATGATATTTATTTATAATTAATTAGTGTATGATTAAGTCTGAGTATAAATTTTTATTACTCGCAAAATTTAAATATTTTGTTGTTACAGTTTTAGAACATCTACATATTTCATTTTTAAAAGTTTAATTTATTTGTTTTACTAAAACTCTTAAGGATATCATATTTTCATGGGAAATGAATTTAACAAAATTCAACATATTTATCTTGATTTCATTGGTTAGAATCAAATTCTAGAAAGGTAATTTGAATGGTGGTTAAATTTTTTTAAATTGTTCTTTGATTTTTCAGAACTAATGTTTTTCCAAAATGTTGATTCCTTTTTAATGATATTTGGATCAATATATTACAGTTTTATTTGATTCATGATTCATTGGATAGATAATAACTATTCATGAAAATAAGTATTGTTTAACATGGACATAGTTTTTTATTTATATACATTTAAAATTAATTTAATTTCATTAATGTATGCTTTACAGGTTTTCTTTTTTTAAAAAGTATGGGTAACCCAACTTTTGCAGTACTGAGACATATGGATAATCAACCCTAAATTATTGTTCCTAATTAATATGAAAGATTATTATTAATTAATAGTTAAAATTATGGTTCATCAGCCCTATGTTACAATTCATTATCCATATGAAATATTATTGGTCATGAATACTACAAAGTATGGTTCATAAACCCTGTGTTAATGTTCATAATACCTATGATATTTTATTTTTCATAATCCCTAGGATTTTTACTATTCATTATCTAATTTACATTACTTTTCATTCCTAATGATATTGTACATTATAACTTTTATTTTATGAAAATTATTTTTTTGTATATATATAGATTATTTTCACTGGTTTTTCTAGTAGATAAATCCACATTAAATATAAAGATTATGAGCATAGATATTTTAATGTTTTTGTAGAAATATTTAATAAAAATATATAAATTATTTCAAATACATTTTCTAATAAATCTTGCAGTTTCACGTTTATTTATTTTCAAATATTTTAATTTACATTTTACTTGTGTAACAAGTTTTTAGGAACTGTTATAACTAGGTTGAAATTAATTTAAATTAGACTTTTAAATCATTCAACACTATTATTATTTTCGATATTTTATTGGACAACATTTTCAAATAATGGTGAATCATTTAGATAGAGATTCATTCTACATGAATTAAGAGGAAATGGTGCTGCATTTTTTACATAGAAATTTATGAATTCTTTGGACTCAATTAATTTTAAAAAACTGAAGGAAATGAAGATTCTATAACTAATGAATATATACTATATACTATATATATATATCTTTCTATTTTAAAGGATAAAATATGGTAGAAAGATAAAAATTTCAAGACACATGTTATCATTTTTCTTACTTAATTTTATTAAAGACTAAGCGTTTTGAAATTAGAATCTATTGTGCATTTGCAACATTCTGTGATACTCTGTTTCATCACCTAAAAAATTTCTCAAGGGATAAATTTATTCTAATTCCAAAAGAATTGACTTGAAGAGAATATATTATCTAATACTCAACAACTAGTGCCTATGCTTAAATATTTTTTATTCTCATTCGTTTACTTATAGGTTTGCAACACTTTTTCCAATCTCTCACATGGACTCTATTATTCTGGATATGACTTTACACAAAAAATGAATTATATTTTATTTTGTTTTTTTGGGTTGTGACTCTCGTATTTTTAATGTTAGGATCTATTGGTTTTGGATCCCTATATCTAATTCTAGGACTATTTGTGTTGTGATACTGTAGAGACCCGAAGCCTAACGTACATGAACATTACATTACTTTTGCGGAATACTTAATACATAACAAAAATATACACACAAGGATCGTAATAGTTTAGTGTCTTTGGAAACTCGGAACGTAATCTTCTAATCCTGGTGAAAGATCTTCAAAATCTCCCACAAAGATCTTCCTTTTTTTTACCTAAAACCTTTATTTATATCCTGGGGAAAAGAAAACATAAAAGGGTGAGCTCAAATGCTCAGTAAGGGTAAACAAAAGAAATATCAATCACATAATTTTCATAAGAACATAACATTTTTGGAAATCTTAACCTGCAAAAGAGAGCATAATTTCATAACATGGGATAAATCATAGTAGTGAAAATGAAACCCTTACTTAAAACATTACTCATTGTGGCATACACACATAATCATATAGAATCATTTCTCTTTAGTCAAGACTCATTGCCAAGACTATCTTAGTGGACAAAGTCCCTTTCTGAATCGAGTAATCCTCGTTTCAGTCCTGTTTCACTAAACCGGTATAACCTACCATTCCAGCCATGTCTATCTCATGAGATATGAAATCTTTACCCAATGCATTGGAGGGAGATATATGTCCCACCCATCTCATAATGATACCATTCTTATGTGTGCCACAAAATCATAAAACATACATCACTGCATAACCCATGTAATAAAAATGGGATTCTTAAACAACATGACATCATAAAACCATTCATATAAGATAAAGGAATTCATAAACATAATTCCATCACAACATAGTCAAATCAATGTAAAAATATGGATAGAAATATAACCCTTTATTATCTTAGATGGAAAATAATTTTGATAAAACACTTGAAATGAATTCTTGAGGAAAATATCCTTTCTTCTTCAAAATCAATTTCTTTTCACAAAATATCATACAATTTTAAAAGAAAGAGATTTTATTAAAAATAGTCATAAAATATTTTGGAGGAAGGTTCATGAAAATAAGGCTTTATAAAACCGTAAAAATCCGTTCGTGCCGTAAAAGTTAAAAAAAACATTCTTCGTACTTTTGTCGGAAAAGTCAAAAAGTACCTCGTACGGAAAAACGACAAAAGATTCCTTTCATATTATTTACTAAAAACTCACCTAAGGGTAAAATTGGATTTAAACTATTTCAAGTGGATGGAAACAATATTACATATTGAGGGAACATGGATGTGGATGATAAAATACACCCCAGTAAATACTTACGAATAAACAATCTTGAATAAAAATGAGATTGTGATATTTTCCCTTACCTTAGGTCCGACTTGCTTTGTAAGTGTCCGAACCTCCTGTATAATGATTTAAATCATGTTATTGACTTATTACAAAATCATATTCATTATTATGATATCATATATGGTTCACTTATGACATTATATTACCCGTTCTTTTGTAAATTCAATGTTAAAGAAGCGTTTTGGGTAAAATCGTTTCATTTATCGTAGGTGTTTTGACTTGTTGTTCTTGACATCATTATTACTTATATCATGATTTACTTACTTCCAGAATATAAAATATGATTTATATATCATATATATTCAGTATATATATATATAATAGGTAGATAAATAAAATGAAAAACACCGTTCATGGAGACGGTAGTCCGTACGTACGCATGAACACTGTTTTCCTTTCCTTATTGTCTTGAAATGGAAGTAAGTAGATGACATACATATGTATATATATACATAAATCCAGTAGCTTTATAATGTCATATATTTCATTATTATTTCTTATATATACATTATAATCATTCTTAAATGGTTAACATGGAGAATGAATCTCATCGCGTCGTGGAGACGGTATTCCGTACGTACGCACGAGCGATGATATCATTTCTATAAATATTGAATTGAATTGGAGTGTATTATACAATATATCAGAATCAATATGATGTTGTAATAACTATGTATAGTTATTCTTTACACCATTATACCCATCCATGTAAGGTGGTGGTGGAAAATAGATTACACCACGGCGTGGAGACGGTATTCCGTACGTACGCACGCGCGGTGATTTCTTTTTCCGTAGGATGTATAGATGGTGAAATAGGGTTGTTTCATACTTATAATAACATATCAGTATATTAGTGACACTGATGTTATTAATTCATAATGAAACAACCTAAGAAGAAGAAGTGGAAGAAGAAATAAAGATGAAAGAATTGGTAACGGTAATTACCTCTTCTTTGAAGTGCCTCTTTGAGACCTCCTCTTAGGGCACTAAAATTGGTCTTTGAGGAAGACCCAGACCTCTAGGATGTTTCTAGGGAAGTGGAGAGGATAAATTGGCAGGGGTTGGCCGAGCTTGGGTGCTCAAATTGGTGTGAGGAGGAGGGGAAGGAGGTGTCCTTTTATAGGGGAGGAGAGGGGCACCTTAGGAATATCTCAAAATATTATTTTATATTAAAGTCAAAATCGGTTTATAATGGTTCCAAAGGGTCTTATTTCGAAGATAAAGTGGGTATGGGTCGAAATCCTATCAACCAATAGGATTTAGACAAGTTTAGGGTATTATTTTAACCTTATCAATTAGATTTAACTCTAAGTTAAATAATTTAACTTTTACCGTGTCTTTTTGTTTTCTTTCACTATATGGTTAATAAACTTACTATAACATGCCAAAATAACCCCAAATTGTATATTATTAATACATATATCCTTATCTAAGTCATTTGGCCGAACCTTAGATTTTTAGGAATAAAATAACAATTAATAATATAATATTTGATTTAAAAACTATTTTGTGTCAATTTTGACACTATTTGATATATGATTTTTGAGAAAGTCATAACAGAATTATATGTTCGCACCAAGTTTATTAAATCAACACTAATATATCATAGTAACCTAGAAAATTAGTGGAATTCATAAAAAGTCTTAAATTACATTTATTTTGGTATTTATATTATCAATTATGTCAATATTTCATTAATAAGATAATTACTGCATCATTTTTGTGTCATAAATAAATTATATTATTTGATGTCTAAAAATTACAAATAAAATACCATAATGTAGGAAATCTTTTTAGCTTTCTAATGAATATTTATAGTCGAATTTATCTTATGTATAACCCCATATTAAAAATGTTTACTTATTAAACATTGATTTTAACTATTTTAACCCTTCTTTAAATAAATTAATAATAAATGTCCTAATCTAATCCAAGTGGGCCTAAATGGTCATATTTTATTCCTAAGTTTGTTTTTGGTCGAATTACACTTGTCCAATAGAATTAGGACATGTGTTAGGGTAATATTAATATCATATTTACCCTTAGTTACCGTATTTACTATTAACCGTGGTAAAAAAAGTAAAAAGTTACTATTCACCAAAAAATTATTTTCATCTCATTGAACCACATTTTAGTCCTTGATATTAACCGTGTCTCTCGGATTTTCGAAATTCCATTCACAGAAGCGGTAAAATTAAGTTTTATGCAAAATTCAGTTTTTAACCTACCACTTAGTAGTTTCACTATTCATCAAAAATTGATGTTTTTCAGAACAATGCCAAAATTTCATCCCAAGCTATATTTCATATTCCGAATTCAAAAATGAAGTCTATTTTACCAAATTCATAACATAAAAGTTGCATTAATGAATTTTATAATTAAACCCCGCTGTTAAAACAAATAGCGTGTTTTTAAGAAATAATATCTATCAAAAGATTGACACTTGTTTATGTCTAGTTTAAATGTGAAACTACATCCAATGACCAACATTTTATTAAATTGTAAAAATATATTCTAAATATACTTTAAAACCACTCAAATTAATGATTTATCACTATTAATTATTTCGATTAAAAAAGTTGTTTTAAATTATAATTTAGTAATTTTCACTATTCATCAGAATATGAAAGTTATCCGAAAAGTACCAAAATTTCACCTTAGGCTAAATTCGATACTCCGAATCCAAAAATAAAGTTCATTTTGAAAAATAAGATTTACTGGATTTCAAAAAGTGGTTATTACTATTCATAACGGCTAGTTTTAGTAATATTTTTTATATACATAATAAATATAATTACATAATCATAATATTTATACATAAATTATAATTTGAAAACCACTTATTAAATGTGGGTATGAAAAATTAACCAATGTTACAACCATGGATAAGGTTGGTCGTATGTATGCATGAGTAAAAATACCATTTTTCAATGTTCATTATAAAAAGAAGGTAAGTAACATTATATCATTCCAAAATAATAATTATATTATAAACACCATGTTATATAATCATATATACATATTTATATAATTCTTGTTTTGTAAAATGATTCACATCGGATTGAGGAGTCAGTAGTCCACACATTCATGAAGAACATTATCAATTTTTAGTTTGTGAAATGGGAAAAAATGAAAATAGTATATTATGTCACAAAAAAATTAATTATTTCACTGATATGATATATATGTAATTTATTTCTGATAGGTTTAAGTAAACCCATCTTTAATTCATTCCATGAATTGCATAAATGAATCTGATCACTTTGAGGAGGTGGTAGTCCACACTTCCACAAATAGTTTTATTTCTTAAAAATGAAAAGCATAAGGATATGTGTTAAAAAATATCTGTTGAAGAAAAAATAAATTATAAATATCAGATATATATATATATATAATTGAAAAATTATTGTGTAAATCTTAATTCTCAGACATGAAAGGTGTAAGGGAAAAACGAACGACATCATCTCACGATGCAGTAGTTATCTGTACACAAATGGTATGTTTGTTACCAATTTCATGGAATTGTATGTAGGTGTAGGTTGAAACCTTATGATAACAAAATATAGGTATTTTTAGGATACTTATGTTATTATATAATCATTTAATAGTAATAAATTAATGGGTTTAGAAATAAATAAAACAAAAATTCAAATTGAAGAATGTTACAACTTTTTCATATCACTTCTTTTAGTATACACCAAAAGGATTCATTAATATTTTTTTATGAACATGTTGAGGATTCTAGGGTGAGTTATGGTGTCTTGGGAGACTATTTGGTATGATTTTGGGCCAAAAAATGGCTTCAGTTGTCTTATGAAGTGGTGGGGGTGACATACTTTTTATAGTTAAGGGGGAGTGGTATTCTTGTAAACATAAAAAGGCATGCAATATTTGGAGGTCTATGTTACCTCACATGCCTCAAAATTGAAAAATTATATATTAATGTTAAATTATTGTCGATTAATACCCCAATCACAGAAAAATAAGTATATTTTTATAAATTTGATCCTTATCTTCTATGCTTCCAAACATTTAACAATTTTTTTTCTATTAAAATAACTTGTTTTATATCCTAATTAATTTAACAATTAATAATAAATTAATGTTACGTTTCTTATAAAGTATAGAAACAATTAATTATAATAATTATATATAATTTATGAAATAATAATATGATGTTTGTTGGAAATTAGTTTCAAAACAATCGCATGTAATACGCAAAAAATAACATTAACTCGAACTATGAAAACATTGTTTTTACTACCTTTGGGTCAATATATTAATTATAAAAGATCAATTATTCCATAAAAAGACCATATTTTATATTTATTGACATTTAAAAATCAAATTTAAGAAGATTATATATTTATTAAGTTAATTTTTTTAATAAATCATCATTTATTATAAATAACACAAATGCCAGTTTTGACCTTATTTAAATAATTTTTATCTAACAATATAATAAAAATTATGGAATTTAGATATATTAAATATTAATATGTGTCAAATTATATATTAATCAACCAAAATAATGAAAGATAGTAATTTATTCAATTTACTTCCCTTTTTATATTTATCACATCATTTATTTTATTTCATCATTAACTAAATAATTTGTGTGTTATCTTTTGATAAGAATTTAATGTAACTAATTCATCTCAAAAATATTAGTTAAATTATCATGATAAATAATATTTTATATTTAAAAATAATTCTTATATCTGAAACTATGTAGCATATTCTATACTCTAAAGTTTTATTAATGTTAAATGTAGGGAAACTTTTTTTACTGACATAAAATATTATATGGGTCATCCTCTTGAACATATTTTCCAATAAAGAATTAAATTATAACTAATAAGGTATAGGGTCGAAATATTGGAATCTAATAAATTTTGGACATGTTTCTAGGTCATTTGGGCCCTTAAGTTTAATGTTTAGTATCTTGTTATGCTTAATTTAACCATAATTACTATAATTTATTTTAATTACTTTTACTAAATTTTTGGGTAAAAAATATGTTGATATTTTATGAATATAGATAACATAATAATTAAAAAAAAATATGTTTGTTTTTATAAATTAAATTCACATAAGTGAAGAAATTAAGTTTAATGTTTATCCCGCGGACATGGTGAGAAAGAAGTCTTTTAAAGTGAAAATGATCTAAGGTTCATTATTTTTTTATATCTTAATAAAAAATAAAAATAATTATAATGACCTAAATTGGATTAATATATATATAATTTATCTATAGTGACCTTAAAAAAATTAAAATATTATTTTACATTATCAATTATTTAGATGAAAAAATAGTTTTCAACAAAAATGTAGTATTTTTAAAATTCATCCAAAACTAAAAAATCTCCGAAAATTTTAAAAACAATCATATTATATTTTTGAAATTACAAATTAAAAATTGATTTTTCTTTTGAAAAATAAAATTTATGGAAGTGATAAAATTCTTTTTTAAAATAGATGCGTTATTAAGAGGTGGTAAAACTCGATCTTGCGTGTAACTCAATATAACTTAGTTTTTTGTGTATTATAAGATTAACATGGTGTTACATGTAATGAAATCTAGAAAAATCATAAAATTTATCCTAATATTACAATATTGTAAAATCTTGGGGAGATATACATGAACCTTTTTTAGGCCTATATATATATATATTAATATTTAGTTAATAAGTTATAAATATAATATATTTATAAATTATTTTAAATTTTTTATAAATATTAAAAAACATATTTATAAATATATATAAATTTATATATATAATGATTATTAGTTTATTAATATGTAATATATTAATTAATTATAAATTGTATCATTAATTATTAATTAATGATATATTATTCTGCTATTATTTGATTAATAGTATTATAATGATTTTTTTTGTTTAATAATATAAATAGAATAATTTTCATTGTAAAATATATTTACTACTTAATAATAATATAATTATTAATATTTTATTTTCATTATTAATTAATTATTTATATAATTCATTATATAAAATGTTTTCTTAATATGAATAATGTTAATAAAATTATTATTTATATGTATTTCTTAATTTTTTATGATATAAAATATTACAAATTTATTAATAAGTGATATATTTACTAATAATCTATTTGATTATTTTTTATTAATTGTTTATGTGTTATTATGTTATTAATTAATTAATAGTATAATAACTCATATTTATAAATTTTAAATTATCAATAAGTGTTAATTCTTATGTTGGTATAATTATTTTTAATTTATTAACAGGTAACATGTTTATAAATTATCAAGTGTATTATTTATTATTAATAAATAATATAGCTATAATTTAATGTATAAAACTAAAAATAAAATAATTGGTATTAAAAAAATTTAAAAGTTATTAATTATATTATTCTTAATATATTTTGTAATATTATTAATTAATTAATTATATAATAAATGAAATAATATTTGTTATTAATATTAGTAGTATTTATAGAACTAAAAATAATAATTTTGTTATTTTTTAATAATAAATTAATTATGATTAATTATTATACATAATATGGATTATAATAAAAATAAATATTAATATAAATAAAAAATAGTAATTATTATTATTACCAATGTAGTTATTAATGTTAATGTTTCTTCTCCATTAAAAAATATTTGTATAAATATCAAATTATATAAATTTGTTGTTTTTTGCAATAGAATATAATACGTTAGTGTTTTTTAAAATAATGTCAACTTAGTTATTTAAAAACATGTTACATGTACTAATCTAATTTGAATCAGTGTCCTGTGATCTGTTATTAGCCACAACCAGGTGTGTGTGTGTGAGAGAGAGAGAGAGAGAGTGTGTGTGTGTGTGTGTGTGTGTGTGTGTGTGTTTGAGTGTGTGTGTGAGTGTGTGTATGTCTAATGTGACAACATTGTGTCTGTCGATGTAGATGCTCTAGTTTGTGCATCTCTCAGGCATCATCAAGGGAACCTACATCCACATCATCATGTGTGAATGGTGGTGGATCTATAGTCTCATCACATATACCATATCCTAGCTCAATAGATAGTGGTATCTGACTGGATCTGTCCAAAATTTTTGAAGAACATGGAAGAAGTGCATCAGATATATGCCAGAATGGCGCGAAGGCCTTCGATCTTCAATTTTTACTGATATTTGATAATCCTCTTTTCAAAGGATTAAGCAGAACCCTTATAAGGCCTAAAGGATTGAGTGAAATTACATGACCCTTAGGACTTAGGAAATCAACCCAATGTAGATAACATGGAACTACCCATTCCTATAAAATGTCGTGATGTCATCTCTCCACCTTCGCAAGGATGGTGCGGTAGCTTCCCTATGAAAATATTCACAACCCTAGTACCGATGGCAATGCCATACCCTCTCATTCTTCCATGTGTAGTTATCTCTTATCTTGTGAATACGCCTAATCTGAATCCTCATATAAGGCCTTGTTCCTTTTAATATTTCTTGTATATCAACATATCTAGCTGGCCTGAAGGACTTGAGGTGGCCTTGGTGCCTTTTGGTTGCCCGAAGGTCTGAATTGAATATCTATATCTGGTTCAACACGAACCACATTTCCTCACACATCAATGAAAATTTCATGATAAATATCATCCATATAACGAATATAATATGACACTACAATATGAAA
This sequence comes from Viscum album, assembly GCA_963277665.1. NCBI lineage: Eukaryota > Viridiplantae > Streptophyta > Magnoliopsida > Santalales > Viscaceae > Viscum > Viscum album. The sequence goes on from OY728156.1 coordinate 1,029,663,145, forward strand.
ATAGGAATGTTAAAAGCTGCCCCCTCTACCAGATCAAAGATGCGAATGCGCTAAGTGATACGAGAATCATTCAAAACAAAATTATTCTATTAACTAATGTTAATAAAAAAACGTTTCAACACTGTAAAAAAGAATTATTACAATCTCATGATATCCATGTTGTGTCACATAATATATCTAATTTGGGATAGAAGGTGTCATGACCCATAATTTCACTGATCTTATAAATGCATATTTTTTGTGTTAGCCCTTCATGATCGAGACTCGTGTTGTAAATCCCACATCTCAATATATCATTCATGATATGAAATGAAATCAATGTCTTTACTACCTTACAGAATTTGTGAATAAGGTGATGTTAACTGACTTGGTAGCACTGGAATGGGCTTATAGAAGACAAACTACCTCATAACTCTATCAGCTTGATTCCACTCTACAATATGAAAATGATTCAATGGTATGATGCATTATCCAACAAAAAGAATTTCTTTATAACAAAGAGAGAAACTCTGGATGATATCCTCAATATATTCCATCCATGAAACCTAAAATAATAATAAAATTGAATAATGAATTAAAAATGGAGGCTCATAGTTTACATAATAATAATTCAACTATATGATTAATAATCACACTCTATCTGGTAAAATATTTTCTAGCATAAGTCCATAAGTGTAGACATCATGTATGGTTGTATCTAGATATTGATGGGTCTGAATCCACCTTTTGATAACATTTTTGTACTTATATTTCACATTATAAACTTGCAAATTTTAATTTTAGATAATAAGGAAAAGCATGACATCCTCCATGTAGGGAATCCTGTAATATATCAGTTGGATGTGGAGTGTGGTCATGTAGATCTTAGCAAGGGTTGGACATCCAAATCCACATCCAAATAAGAATAATGCATCCTATAATATCCATTATATCTCTTTGAAATGCACTGCATAGATCTATCTATGTATATTCAGTTCATGAAGACCCTTGTATATACCTCTATATCTATCCCAAATCATCAATTAACAATAAATATATAAAATAGAAAAAAATTATCGAATGCTAAATAAAAATTTTGCTACCCCTAAGTATCTGAATATATGAACATGAAACTCTCATCATGAGGATCTAATTAGCATCATTTTCATGATGGATAATGTGATTGATTGTCCAGGGCATGCGTAAGAGGCTCCCGATGAAAGGACTACCATCACCCTGAACCTTAATTCCCAATAGTCTATAAACAAAATCAAAACAATTTTTTCTAACTCATCATGTCATAACTACACCATCCATGGAGAGTCCCAACATAATGGACTCAACTATGAGCGTAATAGTCATTTCTCCCTTTTGAAAATGAAATGTATGTTTCTCTAGCCACTATATCTATGTAAGCACAACAATGAGCTAATAGTCGATGAATGTGATATCTAACATTGCAACATTATAGAAAAATTCAAGATGAAGATAAGGGGTGATGGAAGGATTTGGTGAATATGATTGAAATGATGATATCTTTGTATAATCAAAGAATGAACTTTTCAACCCTCTATGACCATCCATTAAACTTGTGTTGGGCATGTATTGTCTCAATAGTACTCTATAAATGTTATTGATTTTGATTCTCACAAATACCATTGCTTATTTTACTAATGATATTACATTAAGTGTATTTTAGGAAATTAAAATTCTTTATATTCCTTATTTTGGAAATATATTCAAGATTATTATTTGAGTGGAATATTCGCCAAAGTGTTCGGAATGCTCGTAACTATAATCCTTAAACAGTGTACATACTATACGTTGAAGAAACGTGACGTAAAGAACAAACCCTATGTTTGGATTATACCTTATGCAGAAAAATCAGCACGTATGGTTATTCAAAACTATGTTGATAGAAACGAATTGATAAAGAACCTGATGTTTGAATGATACATTACATTCTACAAAGAGAAAAAGTATGGTTAAAGAACCCTACGTGAGTATGGAACCTTATCTATGAGAAAAAAACATATGGATCATCCACCTTACTTTTTTATCAACCTTACATTGTCAAGATTACGTTAGGATAATGAATGCAATGTAGTCGAACCATACATTTGGTATTTTTTCCATTTTGTGAAGGAACCTTGCATCTGACTTTTCATCACTAGATATTCGAATTTACAATTTTATAATAGTTTCATTGAACAATATTTACAAAAAATCAGGCCGATATACATCTTGTTTTCGAATGATTCAATTCTTTATAAGATTAATTTAAAGAATCATACTATGTGTAGAAATTCTATCATATTCTTAAGGAATTATACGACTTCTCTGATCTGTCTCAAAAATTAGAATTATTTTTATTTATCAAGAAATTTTCTTGGATCTGAATTAAAAATATTTTCTCTATGCTTTACATCTATTGGTATATTTGATCTATATATAAGTATGTATTTGGTTCAGAGAAGATATATATTAAGCCATATATTGTTACAAATACTCATGATTGAATGTTAATTCTTATGACTATATTTTACATATCTACTGCAATAATAATTAAGACTTTGTTTTTATACAGAAGAGGCTATAGTGGAAATATACATATTAAAAATTTAGTATTTATTGTAAGTATTCTACTGCTATTCTTTGTTATTTTTATTTCAAAACTCTATTTCAACTAGATCACTTCTGAGCTACTCTTTCTTAAAGAATATATTTTCTGAGGATGATGATTAATATACAGTAATTTTTATGAACTGTAATGTTCAAAAAGAATCCTTTGTAGTAAATATCTTTTTTTAGAGTTCCAACTCATCGTAATCAGTTGTTGTGGAGTATCAGCTTCTCGATCTAAGCTATGATTTATTGCTTCTCTATTATAGAACCAGAAGACTATGTTTATAGTCTTGTTTATATATGTGTAAACTACCTACACTTAGTTTTGGATTGGTCTTGTGATATGAGGTCTTAACTAGTGAAATTCACCAAAATCACAGATAGTGTAATTGGTGGAGTGCACTAAGGTATAATTATGCCCCTAAACAACTATGAACAATCATTTTCTTTATTTATGTTTTTAGATACTTATTATAATTTCATACAAATGATAAACACTAATTACATGTAAAATCATTAGTCAACATCAAGAGGTCGAATCAAAAAAATAATTTGACAAAAAACAATTCACCCCCTCTTGTGTATATTTTCATATTCTGGCCTAAAAATTATTATCAATGGAAAGAGTTTGGAAAAGGATATAACAAGATAAAAGTAAAAGGTGTATACAAATATGGAAATGACTGATCAGGGAGAACTAATTTCAATGGGTTGTGCTTTTTTTTAATTGATAAAAATATGGATGCTGGAAATCATTGATGATTATATATTTGAAGTTTCTAGGATTCAATGTCTACTATAATATCATTATTCTTTATATTGTTCCTAAAAATCATGAAACTTGGGCTGGTGTTATAGAATATGACTATGACATGAATTCTAATTGTACGAATTCTATTATATGTGAACATGGAATAGATGAATTCAACCATGTCTCACAATGGCCTTCTGCGAATGAAATGTGGAGAACCATTGATATTTCTTATGATGGGATGGAAAATGTACGAAAAATGATGTTTGAAACAGTAAAAATGAAATTTGATACATTTAGAATGCTTGATGGAGAATGTATCACATAGATTAAAGGATGGATTACAAATATTATAAATAATATTATAGACATATGGGATCTTATCAAACAAGAATATCCAGCATTAAAATAACTAAGTGTACTACAAACTAATGGAATGATATATCATTATCCATTAGAAAATCAAAACCTGTCAAAAATCCAACAATAAGAGAACTAATTGGGACACTTATAATGTATGAATCTAAAATGGAAGATGAAGCAGAATATCATATACTTTTAGTGAAAAATGAAAATACATGTCTTATGGTAACATCTGAAATGCAAATAAAATGAATAAATAAATAAGTCAGAGAAAAAAGGAATTCATATATAACTAATTCTGAAATGGAATTGTCTTAATTATCAATAATTCTTACTATGTTTTATTATAAGAAAGGAGGATTTAGAAATCCTTTCAAAGGGAATGAGAAAGACTCTAGTGAAATTAAATGCTAAGAATTCAAGAAATTAGGTAATAAAATACCTCATTTGTCCCAGCTAAAAGGATAAAATATAAAGAAATAAAAGAAAATTCAGAAAAATGTGGATCGTTAACATAATGGAAAAAATTAGTAATGAAGGAAAATTGGAGTTACTACTGGAAATGAACCCTTTACCAACAGTTCCAAACTATTGGTAAAGGTTAGATAACCGTTGGTATAATATATTCCAATGGATATCCAAACCGTAGAGAAGTAAGTCATAGGGAAAAACATATGCCAGTAGTTTCTAGAAATCTGTTTGTATATTTTAGGAAATCTAAAGTATACCAACGGTTATATCAAACCATTGGTATTACTTTTCAACAATGGTTTTAAAAAGTTGGTAAACATACTATTCCAATAGTTTCAAACTGTTGGAAAATAGTTTTGTCATGTTTTTTACCAATGGTTTACACAAACCACTGGTATATCTAAACATTTAACCTATATTCCAACGGTTTGTAAACCGTTGGGAATGTTTCTTTACCATTGTATCTCTTAGAACTATTGGTATAAAACACATTCACATCCCTATGCCAATGGTTCTAAATCTTTGGCATAGGCTTTTCTGTGCAATTTTGGAAGTAGCTTGCTGCTCTGTGATACTATATGATTTCCATTAGCAGGCTTCCCTTTCTGCATTTCCAACTTCCCCAACTCCAATTACGTGCGTTAACCTACTATAACACATACATATACAAAATTAATTCACATAAAATTAACACATAATACACCCTGCAACTATACACATACAGAATTAAAAAAAAATCATAAGGTAATTATAAAGATACATAATTGATTTAGAAATCAATTCAGAATTGAGATGACAATTACATGCGAAATATGAAATTCAATTCAAAATTGAACACTGAATTGAATACATACATAATTTAATTATATATTATGAATAAAATACAGAAAAAAATAAATATGTAATTTTATGTGTTATACAGAATTAATAATACATACAAAATTGAATTTTCTATAACACATACATGATTGAATTAATAAATTAGTTTCTAATAACCCCAAAATAAAGAAATTGATAAGTGACTTCCACAAAAAACTAATATAATGTCACATGGTTTTGGACAGGTGTATTTGAATTTAGTGATGATGATAATGGGTGTGTATCAATGAGATTGTGTAACATAGAGAATGTAGTTGTCATCGGTGAATTAAATGTCATGTGTTTTAGAATAGGGGTAAGAGTTTCTCACATGAGAAGTGGATTGTGTGAGGCTAGACCATGGATCCTTGTGCAAATGTTTCAACACAATCCGAATATGTTTGGGTGGTTTTCTATATACCAGTTGTTTTTACATAAAATGATGTCCATTTTAAACAAAATACCGAATGTTTGAGTGATTCCATCCACACCATGCCTCAAATTGAGGTGGGGTTGACTCATACATGTCACATATGACCCATGTATCGTTTTCCTAATGTATCAAAAAAATTGGAATGGGTTTGGTTGGTTTTCTGTATGCCAATTGTTGTTTTAAAATAAAATGTTCTCCATTTCAAATAAATGTGAGACACTATGAGTCGTACTAGCCACACCGTGCCTCGGATTGAGGTGTTGTTGACTCATAATTGTCAAAAATTACCCATGGATCATTGTTCTAATATATCAACACAATCTCAATACATTTGTTTAGTTTTCCTTATTCCAGTTATTATTACATAAAATGATGTCCATTTTAAAAAAATAGTGTCACATAGATTGATATCGGAAACACTGTGTCTTGGATTAAGTAGAGGTTGACTCGTACACGTCACAAATGACTCATGGATCATTTTCCAGAAGTATCAATACAATCTGAAAGCGTTTGGTCATTTTTCCGTATGCATGTTTTTGTTTTCACTTAAAATCATGTCCATTTAAAATAAAAGTTAGATAGTTTGAGTGGTACCGGCCACATTGTGCCTTGGATTTAGGCGGGGATGACTCGAACACGTCAAAAATGACCCATAGATTGTTTTCCTAATGTATCAACCAAATCCAAATGTGTTTGGTTGGTTTTTTGTATGAACGTTTTTGTTTTCACTTAAAATATTGTCCATTTCAAATAGAATCGAGACACATTGATTGGTACTAGCCACATTGTGCCTCGAATTGGGGCGGGGTTGACTAGTACACGTCACAAATGACCCATAGAACCTTATACTAATGTATCAACACAATCTGAATATTTTCGGTAAGTTTTCAGTATGCTAGTTGATTTTACATAAAAGGGTGTCCATTCTAAACAAAAGAAATACACTTTGAGTGATACTGGCCACACTGTGCCTCGGATTGATGCGAGGTTGACTCATACACATCACATATGACCCATGGATTGTTTTATAAAATTATCAACACAATCTGAATTCGTTTGGTCGGTTTTCTATATGATAGTTGTTGTTTTCACTTAAAATATTATCCATTTTAAATAAAAGTGATACACATTGAGTAGTACTGGAGACACCATGCCTCGGCTTGACGTGACATTGAATTGTACATGTAAAAAATGACCAAATAATCCTTGTGCTAAAGTATCAACACAATCTGAATACGTTTGGTTGGTTTTCCATATTCTAGCTTTTTTTTATAAATAATGATGTCCATTTTAAACAAATGATATACACATTGAGTGATACCGGCCACACCTTGCCTCAGATTGAGGTTGGGTTAAATCGTACTTATCCAAAATGACCCATGGATCCTTGCGATAAAGTATCAACAAAATCCAAATATGTTTCGTCGGTTTTCTGTATGTGAGTGGTTTTTACTTAAAAGAGTGTCCATTTTAAACAAAAGAAATAAACTTCGTGTTATTCCAGCCACACCTTGCCTCGTACTGAGGCAAGGTTGACTCTTACACATCACAAATGACTCATGGATTATTTTCCTAAAGTATCAACCGAATCTGAATGATTTTGGTCAGTTTTTCATATGCTAGTTGTAGTTTTCACTTAAAATTTTTTCAATTTCAAATAAAAGTGGGACACTTTGAGTTGTACCGGCCACACCATGTCTCGGATTAAGGGGGGGTAGACTCATACAAATCAAAAATGAACCATGGATCATTGTGCTAAATGATTGACACAATCTGAATATGTTTGGTCAGTTTTCCGTATGCCAGTGGTTTTTACAAAAAGGGTGTCCATTTTAAACAAATGAAAGACACTTTGAGTGATACCAGCCACACAGTGCCTCAGATTGTTGTGGGGTTAACTTTTACACATCATATATGACACATGTATAGTTTTCCTAATATATCAACACAATCCGAATGTGTTTGGTTGGTTTTCTGTATGCCAGTTGTTGTTTCCTCTTAAAATATTGTCCATTTCAAATAATGGTGAGACTCTTTGAGTGGTACCGGCCACACCGTGCCTCGGATTGAGGTGGGGTTGACTCGTACACATAAAAAATTACCCATGGATCATATTAATAACGTATCAACACAATCAGAATAAGTTTGGTTAGTTTTCCATATATTTTTTGTTTTTACATAAAATAGTGTCCATTTTAAACAAAAGAGAGACACTTTGAGTGATACCAGCCACATTGTTTATCATATTGAGGAGGTGTTGACTTGTACATGTCAAAAATGACCCATGGATAGTAAACCAAAAATATCAATACAATCATAAAGAATTTACTCAGTTTTCCTTATGCATGTTGTTGTTTTCAGTTAAAATCCTATCCATTTCAAATAAAAGTGAGACAGTTTGTTTGGTACCGGCCACACCATGACTCAGATTGAGGATGAGTGGACTCTTACATGTCACAACTGACCCATGGATCATTTTCCAAATGTATCAATTGAATCCTAATGTGTTTGGTTAGTTTTCTGTATGCCAGTTGTTGTTTTCACATAAAATGTTGTATATTTCAAATAAAAGTGAGACACTTTGAGTTGTACCAGCCACACCTTGTCTCAAATTGAGGCGGGGAAAACTCGTACACCTCATAAATGACACATTAATATTTGTGATAATGTATCAACACAATCCAAATCTCTCAAAATCTCTAAAAGGTGGATCTCCTTCAATCTTTGGGTATTTTGTGTGCCGTTAAGTGCGGATTGAAGTTCTGGGTGAGTCTAATCCCTTCATTGATTCCTATGTTCGATTAGTGATTTCACCCTCCTCTAATCTTCTTGAAATGATCCAAATCAATATTTTCCATTGTTATTTAGACTGAATCTTTAAGAGGGAATAGATTGGAATATGAGACGCCGAATTAAGAGTGATATTGTCTCAGGAATCAAGGTATGTGGTTGTTAGCCTTTCTGGAATTGTCATGATGTTTTATATATGCCGAATAGACACTCCCCCAATGTTGGGGTGTCAGGTCGGGGGGTTGTCCGGGGTCCAGGGAGGAGGGTGTGGGGTTGTCCAGGGTTTAGGAGGGAGGGTGGGGGGTAGTCCCGGGTCCAGGGAGGAGGGGGGCTATCCAAGGTCCATGAAGGATGGGTGGTTGTTCAGGGAGTTCCCAAACACACAAAACTGGGAAATCATTCCTCAAGATACAGCTGCATAAAAACTAGACACATAAAAAACAACCTTTCATAAAAAAGAGACACATAAAAACATCCTAGATTTCATAATACACTGCATACACCTGCATAAAAAACAAACATAAAAATAGAACAATAACAGACACACTGCACAACACGCTGCATAACACACTGCATAATACACTGCATACACCTCACTGCATACACCAGCAATAAAAATAGAAAAAAAACATATAAAAAAATACTTCAAACACCACAAAAAAAACACATTTAATTGAACAAAAAAACACATATGTCTAGAGAGAGGGGAAGGGGATGTCCGGGGTCCAAGGAGGAGGGTGGGGGATGTCCGGGGTCTAGGAAGGAGGGTGTGGGGCTGTCCAGGGTCCAGGAAGGAGGAGGGATATCCGAGGTCTAGGGAGTATGGTGGGGGATGTCTGGGGTTCATAGAGGAGGATGGGCGGGGGGGTTGTTCAAGGTCCTGGAAGGAGGGTGGGGAGGCTACCTAAGGGGTTGTCCGGGGGCAGTTTGGGGTCCTGGGAGGAGGGTGGGGCTAGTTGTCCAGGGGCAGTCTGGGGTCCAGGAAGGAGGGTGGGGGATGTCTGAGGGGCTGTCCAGGGGGCTATCCCAATTTCTTGGGATGGTATTTAGATATTTTCTAAGAAAATTCATTCATTTTAAAAAAACTAATTTCACTATATCAACTTATAATTAGACCACCAATTTTCTAAATTCCACAAAAAATTACAATTTCACTAAAATAGGGGGATTTCACAACATAAAATCTTTTTTAAAATAAAACATTCATAATATATAAATAATCATTTAAATCATTTCGAATATCATTTCCTATCAATCATTAAATATACGGTTTCATTTATGGAGAAAAATATTATTGAACCACTGATGTTTCATCAATGATCAAATCCACACCCAAAACTGTTCAACCCATGAACAAAGGGTAGATGGCTATCTAGGGGTGGGAGGGCTTACCATATGGGTGTCAGGGCTATCCAAGGATGTGGGTTGTGCAGGGGGTGGCAGTGTCCAGGGGGTGGGGGCTGTTTAGGGGAGGGGTGAATCAGTCACAAAAAATAATCATGTCATGTTTTATTATTTATAGATAAAAAAAATAAAGATAATGTGGCCTACCTAATAACGCATATATTCAGGCACAACAAATTAATACAGATAAAAGGTCAGTAATATCTGTCAAAAATTTAACGGATCAATCTGTCCCTCATCACCATCACTATCATCACTACAATCATCACCCTCACCCTCGTCCTCATCGTTGTCCCCATCATCAACCTACCATCCTCCTAGACCATGTACTCATCCTCGGCCCCATCATCACCCTCCTCTTTGGCCGCGACCTCCTCTTAGGCCTCTTCCTCCACCTCGGCCTCCTCCTCGCCCTCCGCCACCTCCGCCTCATCCTCCTCCTCTCTATCGTCTCGACCACCAATAGAACTCCCACCTGGTGCACCATATATATAACGCATCTATGAAATATATTCATCACATGAAATGCAGTCCTCTGGTGGAAGTGTTGGCCATACAACTTTGACCAGTTTTATAAATTCAGTGTTGGCCCTAGAAGATTGTTCTCCTATCTTTATGGCCCTTTTTCTGCATGTTCTGCCTATACATAAACCTGCTGCAACTCGTTTTCACTACAAATCGTACCTGAGGAGGTCCAATACCTCTTCATAACTATACTCTTCCCAGTTCGGCAACGTACTCTACAAGGGTGATAATCTCCCAACCCCTGATCTATGTGAATGTTTGGCCAGAAAAATGTCAGGTTCCTAGGATTTAAAGGCCTCTAAAGAATTCTGTTAATAATATAAATTGATTATTAATATATAAATTAGATAAAACAATTTTAAATCTACAAAGTAAACCTTACAATCTGCTGCTGAGTTGCTTCATTAACCACACTTCCATATTTCTTATCTCTACTCGAGCAAAACAGTTTTTCTCGAGGCACACATCCTTCTATATTCAATTTATGCCTCTACAATGAAATTTAATGTATGAAACCATAATAAAAAATAGGATACTAAAAAATAGTAATTGCATAACTGAAATTATATAACAACTCTAGTAATCGCATAAATTGTGGAGGAAGCAATAGAAAGTGCAAGTCATAAAAAAGATTATAAACTGTCATACCTGCTATCTCTCATGATCTGGAATTGTAGTACGCCCCAATGTGGGAAAGTATTTCATAGCATAAAAAAATTTATTTCATCCAGATGCATCCTAAATAAAATTCAATAGTTATTATTAAAGAAAAAAATAAAATTTTCATTTAAATACCTCTAATTTGATCAATACCATAAATTGGCTAGTCGTCCAATATATAATCATCTGTCATTACTATTCTAACATAAAATCATCCGTGATAGGGACCACCTCTAACCTCAATCACACACTAGAACACCAGCCAATGTACAAATCGTGCAAATAATCTCACCAAAGATCGCCTAAATCCGTTAGATGTGGAGACTGTTCACCCTCACCATCGGGAAAATTAAACCATAGGTGACACCAAATTATTAATTCATATAAATAAAAAAATTATAAGTTTCATTAAATACAACAGAGTGTTTTACCCATATCTCTTCCCATGCTTTATCCTTGACATCATTTGGAAGCTGTCTCCATGAGAACGGGCTGAAAATAATGATGTCGAAGTATTTGGAAAGTGTTTCAAAATAACCCTGACATTGCTACCCTGATTTTTCATTCATCTGACTATCTTCATTGTAGTTCACCATTAACTGCATATGGTGGTTCCACACAGCACACATGCGTGTACGCCCCCGCCCCCACCTCCTATCAGTAGATGTATCTATTATGGAAGGAAAACAAATACTTTATCAATACATGTTATAATGAAAATAAATAATGGTGTAACAATTTGTTCGGGTTGTATAAGTATACCTGTAGTAGTCTGATCAATGGGAGCCGTTGGATCCGTAGAAACTGAAGGAACACCCTACACATATGGATTGGGTCCCAATGTATGCTCTGCAAAGGCACACTATGGTAGAGAAGGAGTGGAAGATGATGTAATATAAAATCCCAGAGGGAAGGAAGCAGAAGTAAAAGATGATGGCATGGATGGATGGACAAATGTTGGAGGGGGAGTGGGAATCTTCATCTGATATGGTGCAGACATGTGAGGAGGCTCAGATATAAAGGGTGGTGAAAATATAGGGAGTCCTAACTATCCCATGTATCCCTAATGGCACATCGGGATCAGAATGTTGGATTAATGGTATGTTAGTGGGAGGGGCAGGGTCCAATCGAGTACACCGACCAGATCATCTTTCTCACATACCACCCTCGTCGTACGAACACCCAGAGTACTTGGACCAACACTATGATGCTCATTAAATAAATGTCTCCTTATAGATGGATCCTGAAAATATTTTAAAAAAAATTAATCACATGACATTATATATTATTTAAATGAATATATTTTAAATAAAATACTCACTTTAGGCACTAGTGGTTGAATTCCATGTTCAGTCATGTGACCACTGTTGTCCATAATCTGTTTTCATTACCTCTCTTCAATTGGCTTTATTTCCTACATTTGAAAACAAATATGGATGTTAATATAATAGGATAACTAATCTGTAACCCAAACTACAAAATAAATTAGAGGGAATAGGGGGATTCATGGATAATTTAACTAAGCATTGTTTTAGGTGAGCTTGAAAAAAATATAATGAAGTCAATAAATCATACAAGATATAATAATGAAATTTAAATTTCAGTAGGATTATTATTTTCTAAGTGTCATCAATATATTAAATTCATGTAACATTGATTCTACCAGATTCATAAGTGGTAAAGATGTTGTCAAAATTAAGGAAAAAATTAATTTCTTTAGCTCAGGTAGATGATGCGGGTTTCAATACATGTTTTGTAGAAGAATGCAACCCATAATGTTCATTTCCTGGTAAAATTTTAAATAGAGGTATTAGAGTCATAGAAATTTTATAAAAACCATAGATGAACCATTTAAATGTTCACGAAGTTAAAAATGTTGGTTTAGTAGGTTTAAATATAGTTCAATTTTAAATTAGAAAATGCAATTCAAATAAAAATTAAAACCAATGAATATTGAAAATTCAAATGACGGTCAGGTCGGATACAACATATTTGTAATCAATATTAAATCAATCTGAATTGTACCACCCATAACAACCCAACTCGAGGTAAACCAGAAGAATTGATAACATGGATGGATAATTCAATATATATTCCACTGCAACTTCAGGTTCACAATAAACTCCGAAAAATGATCTATTAGAGTCGTCAAAACAAATAAATGGATTGGTTCTAATGGTAGTAGGGAAAGTGTCAACTCCATCATCGACATCCTCAAAAATATATCATTGAATTACTTCAACTATCACCAAATTCTGGTCGAAGTTGGACTTTGACATAGAAAACCTGTTTAGCCATTGATTCCAATACATATGGCTCTTCTGCAGAAAGAGTGTGAGTCATATTAATTACTCAAAATCCACAATCATCAATAAATGTTCCATGCCTCATCAAAGAATCAAACCAATGATTATGATTGTGACTCTTCCATGAGAGTAATAATCCAATATTATTATTTTTCAAAGACTCCATAATAACCCACATTTTCAAATTACAGTCTACTATCTAACGCATTGGAATAACAATATGTTGTGTTAGTAACAATAACACCATCATGTTGTATTCTCATGTTCGTTTCTCGTCTACTGACAATAAAATTGTACCCATTGACAACAATTGATTTACAGTTACGAACCAAAATATTAGGACCAAAAACCAAATATCTTATTTCCTCAGAGACATAGGTAGCAGGCAAACTCAATACCTATAATATAAATGAATATTAAAATTAATTAAATGTTGATTTCATTATTTTAAACGATAATATTTTTACCTTCAATTTTAACCAAGAAGTAAACACATTTCTATACAAAGTATCCCTCCTTCTCAAAGATAAAAAATGATTCTTTCTATTTATCATTCTTTTATTTTCCCTGTATATAGAAAATATGAATTTTTTAATAGATATATATATATGATATACATATTCAAATTAGTTACATAATGTAGTCATTGAAAAAATCACAGTTGAACAAAACTGTGCGATATGCTATCTACAGATCTTCAAGGCATAATGTCATCAATGTATATGATTCCAGGATATTCTCTTATTTGATGAAGTGATGGAAAATTGGTTAAATTTTATCATACTTCTCTTCTACATTTCTCAATCGTCTCTTCATTCTTGTAGTAAGATCAGATAAATACATTGAGAAGAAATCCCAACATTCTTGATCCAAGTAACCGTTCACGATAGAACCTTCGAGATGATTCATATTTCCAACATAAGACTTTAATGTGTACATATTTCATTCAGTTGGATACATCCAATGAAAAGAAATAGGTCTTCCCTAAATTATTTCAGTGGGAATAAGGACAATCAAATGTAGCATGCATGTGAAACATGATGGAGGAAATATTCTGTCCAACTCACACAAAATTAATGGGGCATCTGTCAACAGTTTTTGCCAGAAATACATGGAAAACATCTTAGAACAATGATCTCTAAACAAATGTCACAACTTAATAATAGTCACCCTTACATTATATAACAAAAGATGATGGATTGATATTTAGAATCATCTCATTAGTAGAGCATGATAATCATGAGTCTTAAAAGGTGTTAGCTTCAACTCTCTTATGTTGACATGTTTGGATATATTGCTTGAATAGCCATCATCAACTCTAATAGTCTCTAATATTTCCAGAAATTTTTTTTTCAGTAGGTGTCATCACATAAGAAGAACATTGAACTTTCCAATTATTTTCACTGATACAAATAGGTTGCAATTCTAGTGTGATGCCCCAATCCACCAAGTCACATTGAGACTATAATTCATCTTTTGTCATTCCCTTAACATTTAAAAATATCGAAAGAAATATTTCACATATATTCTTCTCAATGTGCATTACTTCTATGAAATGACGTAACAATTTGCCTGACCAATAGGGAAAATAAAACTAGATACTCCCCTTCCTCCAATTGTAATAGGTTTTAGTGGAAACATTTTTCCTCTTTCCAGATTTTATTGGACCCTTCCCGAATGAAAAACTGAAATCTTTCAATTCATTAAGCACAATAGTTTTAGACCTATGCTGAGGTCGATCATCGGTCACTATGGAATTATAAAATCTTAGACGATTATATCTATATGAATGGTCTAATGGAGATAATCGTTGATATCCCATAAAATTGAAACTATCATGATATTTAAGTCTTATGGATTGTGTATTCTTCATAAAAGCATGACATGATAGTTTTCCCTTCATGCTCCATCCAGACATCATTACATAAGCTGGAAAATCATTGATCGTCTACATAAGTGTAGCACGCATATGAAATATGTGTTTCGAATATGCATCGTATGTGCGCACACCCACATCCCAAAGATGTTTCAACTCGCTTATTAGAGTTTTCATGTATACATCAATATTATTGTCGGGATATAAAGGGCCAGATATGAGTATACTCAAGAAAGTGAAAGGTTTTTTCATACACAACCATGAGGAAAGATTAAAAATGTGTATAAAAACTCGCCATGTGTTGTGCGAAGTAAGCATCTTCCCAAACGGAATAAAACCGTCTCATGAATGACCCAGCCTCACATTACACACATAAGCTGCAAAATCAAGATACCAAGCATCAAATCTATGCCATGTAAATCCATCTTCAAGGTGAACCAACTCATCATTAGTCTTATTTTTCTCAGTATCATGGAATCTCATTTTTATTGATATTTAATCAGGCATAAAATGATTCTGGAGTCTGGGGAACAATAGAATGTGTCACATTATATTATGTGTCATGCGGAATGATGTTCCATCAGATTTTGACTTCCAGTGGGATTTTCCACATTTTATAAAATCATTTCATTCAACGGTATCCTCATATAATAAAGTGCAATCTTTCGAGGAGACATGAAATTTTTTTCTTGAAAATCCATGTTCCTCAACTAAATTTCATGCCATATAGTGGTTTGAGGGAATATTTGCATCTTCTAGAAGTAAATCCAACAAGAATGTAGGAATTAAATTGATTGATGTATTAGAAATCTCATACATATTTTTCCTGTTAAACAATCAGTTTAAAATTTCCAGTTTTTTTGTTTTATCGCATTGTCGATATACTTGAGTCGTCGCAACATCATTCATTTTTTTAACCCTGACAATATCATCATTTTCATTTGATGCATCATCTTTCCTCATATCGAGGACTTTTGGAGTAGAAATCCATTCTTTTTCATGATGACGAATAAATGGAAATCGGCCATCTAATAAATTCTCTAGTCCAGATATTTCAATTCGATCATCATTAATTTGAGATTTCATTTTCTCCACATTTTGATACCACATATAGTAGTTTTCTATAAATCCATATTTAGTTATGTGGTCGATGACTTCTTCATGACACAACCATGGTCTAACAACACAATTGCAACATGGGCAGTGTATGCGACCACTATGTGAAGTATTGTGAAATGAAAAATGGAAAAATCATCCCAAATTGTTTTGAAAATCAATTGAGATATGATCGGTATCATACATCCAACTTCTATCCACTTTGTAAAAATAATTGTTATAATTAATTTTGTCATAAGCAATTCGTTAATATTGATGTTTAATCGAAAATATATTTATGTAATTGATATTTGAATGACTTTCTAGTTGATGTAGTGATCTATTAAGACAATATAAAGATATAATTTTTTATTTATGTGTGCCAAAATTTTAGGTGAGATGTGTTTTGTAATTTTTTCATTTATCACCTACAAGAAGACACCATTGACCTGATAGAACATTGTCCAAAATATTACAATGTGAAGGCATTTCATGAAAGAATAAAAAAGTGTAAAGGGAGTTTTTTAAATAAGTCATTAATGTTAAAAATCAAAATATTGTGAAAAGTTAGTACATTTCATAACACCCAAAATAATTTCTATAGAAAGGACCGTATCACCCCACTAAAAATAAGAAAAAACACCTACCCCACTACCACAACTTTCCCCGATCCCTTCACATGGATCATCCTTATATCCATTACCCAACTCGAGAATATATGACTAAACAAACCATTTTCCATCTTTGAGTAGGGATACATCTCACCAGCACCTCTATTAGTCGATATGATTTTCTAAATACATTAAAGGAGTGGGTATAAAGACTTCAAATCATGTAGATTCATATAATCATGAAACATGAATTGTAAAATGAAAATAGAAAACAATTCAAACTACACTTATTGGGTATGTCATCTCACACACATCACCACCTGGTTTAGGAAAAATAAAAATAGGAACAAAGAATAATAGATGCAAAACATTAAAAATATGTAAATACTTATAGATTTGGAGTGTCGAACTAAAAAATTGATTGACCTAAAATTGATTTAGAGGGAGGAATGAGTTCCCAGCCTACGTAAAGAGACAGGCCTCTAGATTAGAATCCAAGGGGGACTTCCCTAAGGCTTCATAAATCCTAATCACTATGAATCCAAGGTTGATTTCCACAAGGTATTCTAAACCAAATCATCATGAATCTAAGGGAGTTTCCAAATGGAATTAAAAGCTATGTTTTTAACATGAATCTTTGGTTTTTTTCTTCAAGTAATTACAAATCATTAATCAAATAACAAGTACTCAAAAATTAAATTAAAATTTATTTATATTCATTTTCAATATGTCTCATATAAGATAAACATTATTTAGGTCCCATTATCTGTTATAGGCACCCCAAATCATTCACTCATGTTCGATAACTCAATCTTGTAACCCCTATGGTCATAAAATTCATTACCCAATTATTTCCCCATGTTTAGCGACCCCATGAGTGGATAATGATTAGGCTTCTATACTAATAGGTTGTTCATGGATCGTAAAGAGGTTTAATTTCATAAAGTATAGACAAAAAAATTTCTTTTTAAATTTGAGATTAAAAATATAGTATGTCAATGATACTACACATCATAATGAACACAAAACAATTATACTTTTAAGGGATAGTTTAAAAACAATCTTCTATATACTATGAGATGTCTACCAATCATGTATTAGTCATTTATTCAATAAAAAATAGTGTGAATCATTAAATTTTCTAAAATCTATAGAAATATGGAATAATGACGTGATCTTTCTAGATTGTGAAATAAATGGAGAAAGAATGAGAATAGAAGGATATCCTTGTAACTAGCACATTGTTGGGATGAACAATAGTAGAAATGGATAAGATACCTCAACTCACCATGTTATCTCATAGAGTGTGGTAGACCACACACCAACCAAGTCAATTACCACAATGAGGGAATCTTTGTTTGTATTTGGGAAGAGGTTTAAGGAGTCTAACCTGGAAATTAGGGGAAATGTAGAGTTATCTACTTCTGTGTAATTGAGGGCGGTTTTGCTGCATTTAGGGGCAATTTTCCCAAGGGTTTTTAAAAACTATTTTGAATGGCATGGAATTTACCAACATTTTGAACAAACTATTGGTAAAGGGAGAAAAATTTTTATATTTCCCAATGGTTTCTTCAAACCATTGGGAAATCCTTCACTAACTCAACCTTTACCAAAGGTTTATTCAAACCGTTAGTAAAGGGAAACTATACCAATGGTTCTGTTGAACTGTTGGTATAAAAGTGTTGGGAAACCACAACATCTAAATAGTGAGTGTCTCTGAATACTTCATCATCTCAAAAAAATCTAATTCAGTAAAGGAAAAAATCAAATCTAAAAGGAAATATGTGCTTCATTAGGAAATAATATAATGTTCAAAACTATTATTCATATAATTATGATTCTCATTCAAATTATTCAAATAATAAAATGGTTTCCTAGTCCAAAATGATATGATGAAAATATGACTCCTTACTAATGAAATCCAAATCCTTAAAAAATATTCATAGTGGTATTTTGGGAGAAAGAGATTCCTTTCATAAAAAACATAATGAGTTGATCAGAAAATTTACTCATCTACCTCAAAATGTGCTGATCAAGAAAATATGATTAAATAATTACAAGATGAAGTAGAAACTTACAAAGTTTTACTCTTTTCATTATAAAATATGAAAATATTCTGAATGAAATTATGGGTAAAGGATTCATTAGAAATAAAATATTTGGTATAGTATGTAAGGGTAAAAAATTTAAACTATATATAAATTATTTTTTCCCAACTCAAAAAAGGTTACCATTTATTTTTTAGAATAGAAGGGAATATAACTAAAAATTATTATTTAATAAATCCTCAAAAATGTGGAATTAAAAAAGATTTTATTTTAAATATATTATCTCATGTAAATATGAGTTATGAAAAAAACAAAGGAGATCTAGATTCTAGGATATTTGCTATATAACATGTCTGGACCCTAAAGAATATGTGTACCAAATCAACCCCTTGTTTAAATTTCCATTGTAGGAATCATGTCATATAAAAAGATAAGATATATGGTATATGGGCAGTGGATGCTCTAAGCATATTATTGGAAACTCATCAAACTCCAATACACTGACTCATATAAATGGAGGTCTAGTAACTTTTTGTGATAAGTCCAGTGGAATGATAATTGGACATAGAAATGTAGGAGATCCAAATAAATTCTCAATCAACAATGTACTATATGTAAAAGGGATGAAACATATCTTTATAAGTATCTATAAACTATGGTTTTATGGATATTATGCTGATTTTTCTAACGATTCATATTCTGTATTTAATAATAAACTACAAATGTTTAGAACACCTAGAACTAATAATGTTTATACTTTGGATTTAAATTCCTTGGTTAATTTGAAAGATAATTTTTTAACTACTATGATAAATGAGTCTTTTATATGCAATAGAAGGCATAGTCATTTTAATATTTATGATTTAAATAAATTCTATAAGAAACACTTGGTTTTTTATTACCTACTCTTAAGTTTGAAAATGAATGATTTTACGATGCATGCCAAATTGGAAAGAAAAAAAATATCCCTTCAAATCAATTAACAGAATTGCAACATCCAAACCACTAGAACATGTCCAGATGAATCTATTTGGACCATCAATAGTTGAAATTTTTTCTGATAAATTATATACATATGTTTTGGTTGATGATTACTCTAGATTTACTTGGATTTATTTTCTAGAACACAAAAGTGAAGCTTTTACTGTTTTTGAATGATTTTATAAATTTAGTCAAAATAAAAATGGTTTTAGGATAATTACATTACGAAGTTATCATGGAATTGAATTTGAGAATCATGAATTCAACTCCTTTTGTTCAAATATGGGTATTAATCCCTCCTTTTATGCACCATGAACACCTCAATAAAATGGAATCATTGGAAGAATAAAAAGAACTATTCAACAAATGTCTAGGACTATACGAAATGAATACAGTATACCTACCAACATATAGGCAGAAGCTGTAAGAACAACCTTCTATATAATGAATTGTGTTTTAATTCGTCCTATTTTCAAAAATACACGTTATGAACATTTGAATAACTGCAAATCAAGGGTATCTTACTTTAATTTTGTGGTATGTAATATGTATATCCTGAACAACAAGGATATTCTTAGTAAGTTCGATCCAAAACATGATGAAGGAATATTTTTAGGATATTCTACTACCTCTAAAGTGTTAAGAGTGATTAATAAAAATCATGAATTATTAAAGAATCAGTTCATGTAAATTTTGATGAACTGGCCTTTTTATTAAAAATATTGGTCAAACTAATGAAATTGTTGACTCCTCTGACAACATGAAACACGAAAACCTTGTAAACAATTTTGAAAAAAAATATAAATAAAATCCAGTATAGTTCATAAGAACATGAAACTAAGGAACATAAATGTCTTTTACCTAGACAGTCAAGAACCATAATGAATTATCCTTTTGAAATTGTAATAGGAGACCTAGACCTAGGAATAAGAACGAGAAGAAATATAGAAAATCTTGTTGAATTCTCTTCCTTTATATTCCACTAGAACTTAAATCTTTTGAAGAAGCCTAAAAAGATAAGATTTGAATGTTGGCAATGTAAGATGAGCTTATACAATTCAAAAGGAAAGAGGTTCGAGAATTAGATGATAGACCATCAAATTATTCATTTATAGGAACTAAGTGGGCCTTTAGAAATAAAAAATATGATCAAGGGATTATTATTATAAGTAAATCTTTCTTATTAGATAAAGAATATATTCCATAAGAATGTTTATATTATGATTAAGCATTTTCCCCTGAAACTAGATTGGATGAAATTATAATTCATTTATTGTATGCCTCTCATATAAAAATTAAATTATATCAGATGGTTGTTAAATATACATTTTTAAAATATCTATTTAAGGGAAGAATTTTATGTGGATCAACCTCCTGGTTTGGAAAACTCTTAATAACTGGTTTCTATTTATAAACATACTAATGCTCTATATGGCCTTAAATAAGCACCTGGAGCTTGGTCGGAAAGATTATGTTATTTTCTTTTGAAAAATGGATTTACAATTGGAATAAAAGATCCAACTCATTTTAAGAAAACCATTTTTTTATAATATATTATTAGTTCAAATCTATGTTGATGATGTTATTTTTTGTTCAACCAATAAAAAACATTGTAATGATTTTTCAAAACATGTGAAAAAATAATTTTGAGTGAGTATGATGTGAGAATTGAACATATTTTTAGGAAAAAAAATTATCAAATAGATTATGTAAATGTTTTATAGCAAAGTATATATATTATTGATTTATTGAAAATGTTTTTTCTTGAGAACAGCAAGACGTATATAACTCCCATGTGTACCAATATAAAACATGATATGGATGAGGCTGGAAAACCAGTGGAACACAAGTTATATAGAGGTATGATTGTTATTTTATTATATTGTACTGCTAGTGGTCCAGATATTATGTTTTCATAATGTCTGTGAGATAGATTTCAAAGAAATATTAAATAATGTCATCTTATTGTGGCCAAAATAATGTTTATATATTTAAAAGAAACTATATTTCAATCTCCCTTTTATCCAAAAACATCTGATTTTAATTTAATATCATATTCAATTACTGATTTTGGAAGATATATATTAGATAGAAAAGTACCTCAGGAACCTCAATATTTTTATAATAATCATTAGAATCATGGTCAAGTAAGAAAAAACACATAGTTTCCCTATAAACAGTAATGGTAGAATATAAATCTGCAGGAAATTGATGTGCACTAGTATTGTGGATCAAAAAGCACACTAATGGACTTTGGGCTAAATTTAAATAGTACACCTATTTTATGTGATAATAAAAGTGCTATAAATATTCAAAAAAAACAATAAATCACTCATGAACTAAGCATATAGATATTAGGCTTCATTTTTTAAGAGATCATGGTCATAAAAAGGATATATCCTTAGAATATGTATATAGAGAATATCAACTAGCAGATATTTTTCATAAAACATTTCCAACATTAAGTTTGGATTTTATTAAGGGAGAGTTAAGATTATTAAATTTTTAAAATGTTAATCTTTTTAATATTTTTAATTTTAAATATTTATCATGTTTTATTTATTTATTCCTGTTTATGTATAAATTATTCACAAATTACATTCAATATAATTTTTTAAATATTTTATTTTTAAAATACATTTTAGTTAATTTATGATAACAACACATATATTCATCCATTTTGCATTCAAATAATTTAATGATTATATTATGGAATGACACGATAAAAAAAGGATTGTCAGAAAATTTTTCAATACCAATCCTTTTTCACTCTCAAACCCTTTTTGAATACTAAAACCCTCATTGTACTCTCATCTACCATTAGTTACGTTCTTTTTCCTTCAAAAGACCTAAAAACCTGAAAACATTAGAGCTTTAATTTAATTGAAATGAAAAAAAATAAGAGAACAAAAGAAGGTGAAGCCAAAAACCTGAAGTGTTAAATTTTTTTGAAATAATGTTACTGCAGGTTAATGTAGTTGATATTTAATGGCTCTATCAGAAAAATATACAACTAATGAAAGTGATTTCATTTCATGGATTGGAATCTATGTTTAGTGAGGAAAACATGGAATTCCTTTATGAGGTATAACAGAAGTCTTTTATAATAGTATTCAGTTTTTTTTTGGTGATACTAATGATACAATTGTTTCAAGAATAGAAATAATGAATTTTTGGTATCCTCATCTTAAATTTTTAAAATATTAAACAATCCTCAGGAGGGAGTGTTTCATTTTCTTTTAAGGACTATCAAATATATGGACTAAAAATCTGGAGACATTATGTATTTTTTTTTGTCTCAAAAAATGTATGAAAAATGTTTTTCAAGGATATTGAGACAGACCATAAAATATTAGTTATGTTTATCCAAATAGGAATTTATCATAGAATGGCTCAGATATATAGTATTCTAAATCCAGAAAATTATATCACGTTTTTATTTTTGAGTGAAATCAATATGATTTTTTCATGGTATATATTCATATATTTAAATTACTATTGTCAACCTGATATAAGGATGACTTTTTATCCTTATAGATGTATAATTTCTTGAATTTTGTTTACGGTAGGAATGATTAGATTAATAGATTATCGAATTACATTTCATCATATTATGTAATCAATTTGGGAACATTGAGGAAATTAGGTTTTTACAACAGTACAGTCAATAGAAAACTCTTTCCAGTTAGGGCATATGACCGACAAAGATCATGACCTTTTTCTCAGGGGGAGCAATGTGCAATTTAGAATTAAGTAATTGGTGAAACACATGGTAAAGGACTTTACAATCCAACCTAAAGAAAATTAAAACTTTTTGAGGAATAAGAAGAAGAGGGAGAAGTGGTTTTCAAGAATAATTGGTTGTACAACCGCAGGAAAAAGTAGACCCACCTACTATAAAACCACCAATTGGTTTAGGTGAGGCTACCAGGTTAGTAAATCTAGAAGAGACTATTATTGGGTAATATTAAAAATTTCAAATATAGATAAGAGATCTACAGACTATTGATTTACCAGTTGTCGATGAGAAACAAATTGATGTTTAGGGAGAGAAACAATTGACCATAACTTAATATGTGGCTACATAAATTGTTGAGAATTTACTTTTCTCTTTTTTTTACCTTGTGGATGAAAGACATAAATGTAAAAATCGAGAAAAAACTAATGTTATTGATAGATAGGTTTATTCATGGGAAAAATCTATTAAAAACCCAGTGGATAATTCTATGAAAAAATATTCTTTAAAATATCTAGAAATCATGGTAGTTGGTTAGTCACAGCATCACAAAAAAAGACATCTGATTCCCTATCAAATTAGGTTGAGGAGCTTGTAATGAAGTTTAATAAGTCCCAGGAAGAGAATTTAAATTGTTAAAAAGAGATGAAAGTTGCAAATAAAAGGTTATTTGATCTTCATGAAAATTCTGTTTCCAAAAATGAATTTGATTCTTTCAAGAGAGAGATGCTAAATGAAGCTAGAAAGATAAAATATAAAGTTGTTTCTACGTCCGATTTTGTTGATCTAATGTGTTATTTGGGGATTTAATTTGAATCAATCAAGAGTGTTGTTGGTCAGACCAGTACATTTACCTCTTTTCCTACAACCATTCCATATTTAATTCAATGATTTCAAGAAATCACCTATGTCATGGTTGATATGATTGACCTCCTTTAAAATATAAATTGAAATAGTGCCCCTATATTAGTTCAGTTGGACAATTAGAAAATTTCTAGTTTACTAACTAACACAGAATGAAATAGGTATCATATTTCTATTGAGAAAATTCACATAAAAGTTCGATTAGCTTATACATCAAGGGGAGTGTGTGCAAGACCTTTTGAAAGTCAATCTTGTTGATAATTTGAATATTATCCAACATTTTAGACTTTTAATTATGAAATTGGGGGATAGTCTATTAAAGAATTTTTGGTAACAAATGGTTGAGCTAAAAGATATGTTTTAATCTTCTCAAAATCCTTAGAACCATAACCGAGCCAACTCTTATCCAATATTTTATTTGAAAATCATTTCTGTTCACTAATCATGTTTCTTAGTCAAATTGATTATTGTATTTATGCCAAATTTGATCAATTAAATCTTATTATTTTTAATTTTTTCATTGTTATTTCATATTTTTTATGTTTTTGTCTAGAATCCAAAAATCCACTCTTGTTTATTTTAACATTCCCATAACGAACTATGCAAAATTAAATGTGTTTTATTCATTTCGACACATTATTTTTTATCTCACAAAAAGGTGTAGAAATATGGATAACATATAATTTATTTTCATTTATACTTGTCAAAATAATTCTGTGAAATTGAATTTCGAATTAATTTATTTTCAATTTTTAGAAAAATTCTAAATTATATTAATAATTTTTTTATCTTCAAAAGGAAGGAGACTTTTGGGCATGTATTTTATTAACAATAATCTATAATTCTTATGGATTTTGATACTCACAAATATCTATGTCTGTTTTATTAATTAAATTACAATATGTGTATTTTAGGAAATTAATATTATATATATTCCTTATTTTGGAAATATATTCAGGTTATTATTTACATGGAATATTCATCAATGTGTTCGGAATGATTTTAACAGTATTGTAAAAAAATTATTCATAATGAATGTTGAAGAAATTTAACATATGAAAAAAACCCTACATTTGTATATACCTAATTATAAAAGATCAGAACCTATGGTTAATGAACCCTATGTTGATAGAAATGTATTGATAAAAAAACTTACGTTTAGATTAAACCATACAATTGACCAAGATAATGAGTATGGTTAAAGAACCCTATGTAGGTATGATACCATATGTTTGAGAAGAAATCATTTAGATCATAATACATACCTATGTGATCGACCATACATTCAGAGAATGAACTCTACGTAGTTGAACCCTATATTTTGTATTTTGTCATTTTGTGAAGGAACAATAAGTTTGACTTTTCATCACTGGAAATTTGAATTTACAATTTTATCAGGGTTTTGTGCAACAGACTTTACGAAATATCATATTGATTTTAAGCTCGTTTTCAAACGATTTGATTCTCTTTGTGATTAACTCATAGAGTCTTATTATATGGGGAAATTATCTCATATTATTAAAGAAAGATATGATTACTCTCAGTTGTCTCAAAAATTTGAATTATTTCTATTTATAAGTAAATTTTTTGGATCTGAATTAAAAATATCGGCTCTCTACTTTACTTTTATTGGTGTATTCAATCTATATATAAGTTTGGGTGATTCAAAGAAGATATATATTGATCCATATATTGTGACACATATTTATGATGGAAACTAAATTCGTGTAGTGGAAAAGATATTGATCTACATTCGTGTAGTGGAAAAGATATTCATCTACACTTTGACAAATGAAGGCATATTTTCCCCACATATAGCAGTGTGGAGTGGCACCCGGATCTGGGTGGGGAAAATATGCCCTCATTTGTCAAAGTGTACTGTAGTGGAATACAAGATAAAACATACTACAATAGCCGACGTAGTAAACCATTCACATTTAAAATGAACAGCTGCATTAAAAGATAACCAACAGTTATATAGATAATGATTCGACATGTCTCTAGTTCTATGAAAATAGTAAGAAAATGTTACACAACAATATAGTACGATACAATACAGCTCAAAGTACAAGTTAACGTAAAATAAAACAAAACAGTGCAATAGGAACATAGTAGCATCGCAAGCCTAATCTCGGTCCCATGCTCTCATACTCATCTGAAACAATCAAGTACCTGTATAGGGACCCATTCCATTATCCACACCAGCAGCAACATAGTCTGTTTGAGCCGAAGACATGACTCAAATAGGGTGTGAGAAATAAAACCCAATTGGCACCCAGCAAAGGCTCGTGCCCAACTGTCAGTTTAATTCTGGAACAATGTGTGCAGTAGTAAAATGCAACAAACTAAGTAGTATTCAAAAGTAACTAACTTTACCAGTTATATTTCTATTTTAATTTTCATTTTGTCCATTCAATATAAGACATCATCACGGTGAATGTTAGTATATAGTTGGTTTCCTCAGACATGTAAACACGTACACTCAGGTAATCAGAAACAAAACCCTCAAGTAAATTTCTTAAGGTATAATAGATATTGCCCTCAGGTGTACAAAGGGTCACCCTTAGGTACGGAATCTACTGCCCACAGGCGTGAGAGGAGTTGCCCTCAGGCTAAAGAGATCACTGCCATCAGGCTAAATAGAACACTTCCCTCAGGTGCATGTAACCGGGCCATCCCGAACATATATGAAAGAAATTTATATACAATTTCTCCCAAGGTAATTTTATACATGATAAAATTTATAGTATACCCTCAGGTAACCTGGGAAAACGGTTAAACAAATGAAGACACCCCAGTGGTGGTCCTGGATCCAAGTAGTGATCCCAAACAGTAGTTTACAATTTCATTTAATTACCTATACAATTCTAGGTATTTAAAACAACCAAGGCCTTAGCCACACGACATCCTAACATGGGTTCGTAGCACAATGGTACACAAAACGCACATCAATTGGAATTTAAACACCAAACCACCTACCTCGATCCCCCCTGATCGATATATGTGAACGACATTCCTCAAATAATCCAAAAATGATGTAGATCTGATGTGAACATAACCTCATTCAATCTCAAATAACATCTCTTAGAGGAATAATTGGGATGAACTACGCAAGGAGGAGGAAGAACTCACCTGTGCGGTTCCAAGGAGATCGACGGTGCAGAAAATGGGTTCCCGGTGTGTAGTTGGGAGGTCCTCAAAGCTCCGGCCATCTTTCTCAAGATGTCCTCCTGTTATAAGCTTCTTCAGAGAATAGAGGATGATACTGCCCATTTTAAGAGAAAAAAAACTACACAACGTGTACTACTGAGTACACGGCGTGTAATTTTCGATTTTTTAACACTTCTTACGGAAGCTTCTTTCCACCAAAGCATTGTTCATCTGTCGACATGAGTACATGGCGTGTATTCCTGATTAGACGACGTGTGTTGTCGCTCTTCTGGTGGCTACTTCCACTGCCTTTCTGTTTTCCTACTGACTAACTACACTGCGTGTAAGTACCCACTACATGCCATGTAGTCGGTTTTAGGAACTTACACCGCCATCATGGCTACACACCCTTTTTACTCAGCCCACATTACCAAAGTACACAACATTTGGAAATGTACATAGAGTGTACCCACAAAATTTGTGATTTTTCCCCTTTTTCCTTATTTTCTCAAAAACACTTAAGGAAAAGAGAAAAGAAGAAACATGCACCTCATGAATAAGAACCAGGTTCTTACAAACATCCCTTATTAAAGAAATTTGTCCCTGAATTTCCATTCTAAGGGTGGTGAAGATAATGCTCAGAAAAACACTGGACACTGAGCTGGTACGTTAGTCTCCTGCTCCCAGGTTTCATCCCGCACTCGTCCATGCTACCATAGCACCCGTATGAGAGTTACTGACCAGCCTCAGAGAACCTTCATGCTCCTATCCACGATACGAATCAGATTATCCTCAAAGGAAGCATCTATCGTAAACTCAACCTCCTATGGATGAAAGACGTGAGAAGTGTTTAAATGATAATAGTGCAACTGAGATACATGGAAGACGTTGTGCATGGCCTGGTACCTCTATGGTAACTTGAAATGATAGTCGACTGAACTGATGATCTCTAGAATCTCAAATTCCCCACATACTTCGATGAATGATGACCATGTCTCCTAATCCGCCTGTGTTCCAACCATTGTGAAACATGCACGAAAACCTGATCCCCGACCACGAACTCCAAGGGTTGTCTGCGGTGATCCATATAAGATTTCTGACGAGACCTTGCAATAGCCATCCACTTCTGAATCAACTGGACCTGCTCAGAAGTATCCTGCATGTGACGTGGTCCCAGTAAAGCTACCTCACCTGCCTCCATCCAGCAAAATGGTGACCGACATGGCCAAAAATATAAAGCCTCGTAAGGTTCCATCTCAGTAGTTGCCTAAAAACTATTATTATAGGGAAACTCTATTAGGGGTATATTCTTCTCTGAAGAGCCCTCAAATTCTAGGACGCATGCATGGAACATTTCCTCTAGCACCTATATCGTACGCTCTGACTGACCATCGGTCTGAGGGTGTTAAGTTGTGCTCAGAAGCACCTGTGTACCCAGTGCCCTCTAAAAACTCTGCCAGAAAGGAGATGTAAAATTGGTAGCCCTATCTAAAATGAGAGAATGAGGGACCCCATGAAGACGTATGATATCTCTGATATACAACCTCCTGAGCTCATCAACATCAAAGGTCTCCTTGATCAAAAAAACATGAGCTACCTTTGTGAGTATTTCGACAACAACCCACACAGCATCATTGCCTCGAGGTGACCTCGGAGAACTAGTCAGGAATTCCATTGCGAAATCATCACATTTCCACTCCGGAATAGGTAACTGTTGTAACAGTATGGCTAGCCTCTGACGCTCCACCTTCACTTGTTGACAGGTGGAACATCTCATAAAAAACCAGCTACTTCTCTCTTCATACTCGGCCACCAATACTGACGTCTCATGTCATGGTACATCTTGGTAACTCTAGGATGAACTGCCCAAGCTGAAGCATGAAACTCCGGCACCAACTCCTAGTGTATATCCACTAGAACCCACACTCATCCATGGAAACACAGTACCTCATCATCATCTTTCTTCTAACCAGGATGAGGGTCCTCACTTTTCACCCACTCCCGTAGAACATGGCCTTCTAAATGAGATAGTTTTTTCATCCTCACTCTATCCAAGAGGGTAGAAGTCACAGATAAAGATGAACAATAGGTTTTCCCATGACTATTGTGCACCTACAAATGCATCTCAGAGAACAAATACTTTAGCTTCAACTAACCACTAGCCACATGAACTACCTGTATTTGAGTCTTCCTGCTCAGTGCATTAGAAACAGTGTTACCCTAACCATGTGTATAGGCAAGATCAAAATCGAATGACTGTAGGTATTTTCCCCACCTTCACTACCTTACATTATAGTCACGCTGAGTAATGATATACAGGAGACTTTTTGGTCGGTGAAAATCACTAATTTCTCTACAAAGAGATAATGTCTCCAAAAGCGTAATGCATGAACAACTGCAGCCAACTCGAGATCATGTGTCGGGTAATTCCTCTCATGTACTGTCAACTGCCAAGACCCGTATACAAAAACTCGATCACCCTGCATCAACACAGCTCCCAGCCCAATAACTGATGCATCATAGTAAACTGTATAACTCTTCCCTTGCTCTAGGAGTATCAAGATTGGTGATAATGTCAACCTCCCCTTCAGTTCCTGAAAGGTTGTCTCACAAGCTTCTATCCAAACGAAATTCATAACCTTCTTAGTCAAACCCATCAACGGCACTGCTAAGCGGGAGAAGTCTTGGATGAATCATATCTAGTAACCGGCCATCCCTAAGAAACTCTATTTCTCAAACACGTTCTTAGGCTGCTTTCAAGAAACTACTACTCTCACCTTCTCTGGGTCTACTGCTACTCCTACCTCTAAGATTATATGACCCAGGAAGTGAATCTGGTCCATCAAAAAGTCGAAATTTGAGAGCTTAGCATATAGTAAATTCTCTATCAGTGTACTTAGCATGATATCATGATGGGTGGCATGGTCATGTCAAATGTGAGAGTACAACCAGATATAGTCCATGAATATTACCACAAAATAATCCATATATGTATGGAACACACGATTCCTTAGAGCCATGAAAAATGCTGGCACATTCATGAGTCCAAAAGGCATAACCAAGTACTCGTACAGACCATATCTGCTCTGAAAGGTTGTAAGTGGTATGTCTGATGGTCTCACGCACATTTGATTATATCTTGATCTCATGTCATTCTTCGAGAACACTCTTACTCCACGAAGTTGATCAAAACGATTATCAATCCTCGGCAAGGGATATCGATTCTTCACCGTCAACTGGTTCTGCTTCCGATAATCCACCCAGAGTCTGAGGGTACCTTCCGCCTTCTTCACAAAAAGGACCTAATAACACCAAGGAGAAGTACTAGGTTAGAAAAAACCATTTAACTGTAACTCATATAACTATCTATTGAACTCCTTTAACTCAGGTGTAGCCATCCTAAAAGGAGGAATGGACACCGGTGCCACTCCTGGCACAATAAAGATTGAGAATTCCACCTATCGCTCCGGAGGTAGACCTGAAATGTTGTCCGTGAAGACATCCCTAAAACGATCAACCACTGGAGGGAAAACCATCTAAAAAGTTCCATGGTCATCCAGATATAAAATCACTATCTGGGTTGTGACTCCACCTCGCCCATGATGCTCTGGTCCATCTAGACTTGCATGAACATCCCATTCTCCCTTGTATCGATACACTCCGCCCTCTGGTGACGTGAAACGCACCCTGCGAGTATAGCAGTCTTCAAAGGCTCGAAAAGGAACCAACCAGTCCATCCCGAGAATGACATCATAAGCTGTCATCTCCAAGACATAGAGGACCCAAGTGACACCCACCAACCTCATGGGGGCACTCCTTGAACTGACGCACACATGTCATTCTCATACCTAACAGAGTGTCTAGCATAATAACATCAGAAGAAGAAGAAACACAGAGCCCATGACTCTCCACATTAGGCATAGATACAAAGCTATGTGTAGCACTTGCATCAAAAAGTATTGAAGATAAGACAGAAGTTACTATAACAGTACCTCTAACAGTAGAAGGTTCAGGATCATGCTCCTATTGGGTCTGTTGCACTTTATATGCCTACCCAGTGTCGCGGCCCTGCGACACATCATGTCTACACTAAGCTCTCCTACCCTTATGTCTCTTAGATCCTGGTGTCTAGCTACGACGGCCATGACCACCATCTCTGCCTACACGGCCTGACGTATTCCAGTTTCCCAACTGGTAAAAAGCGGCTGGTCATGGTCCCACATGCAAAGTCTGCACAGATCCCCTCTCACTAGCCACTGGTGGAAAATCCCTGCAAAAGCGTTGCAGATGACCCATCTTTCTGCAAGCTCAACACTCCACAGGATCACGTCGACACTTTCTGTCTCTTGTTCCCCACTTTACCACACTGGTAGCACATGACTTGACCACCTGAAGTATTCATCTAGCTAGTACTTACACCATGAGATAAATCCATTTGCCTCTTCCTCTTATAGGTAGAAATAGTATCAGAAACTGGTGCTGAACCGCCCTGGCCTGCGCCACTATCTTTCCGAAGGTTCCGCTCTGTAATAAGTACCTGGTTCATAATAACATGTATATTAGGAAACCTGAAAACATTCACCAGTGCGCGGATGTCATATCGAAGACCATCCTCAGAGTGTCTAGCCCTCAACAACTCATCACCCTCCAAAACAGGAGAAAAATACTGAAGATCAGTGAAGCGAGTAGAATAATCCCTCATCGACATTGTTCCCTACAGATTCATGAACTCTTGAGCTATATCATCCCTTAGAGTCTCTAGGAAGAATAATTCATAGAAAGCTGTCTAAAAATCTTCCCACGTCATGTCTCTGTGATGATCAAACTGGGTGGTAACATCCCACCACCTCTTGGCGGAATCACGCAACATATAAGTCTCGAGCTTGACCCTCTGCCCTGGAGGAGTCTCGAGATGCTCAAAA
The DNA here is from genome assembly GCA_963277665.1 of Viscum album. NCBI lineage: Eukaryota > Viridiplantae > Streptophyta > Magnoliopsida > Santalales > Viscaceae > Viscum > Viscum album. The sequence goes on from OY728156.1 coordinate 1,029,695,593, forward strand.
ATAGTCTGCAATTAATCCATACAAAACTCTATAGCCTGTGGTCTGCTATCCTCTGAAAATGTAGATGGATGCTACTGCTAAAATATACGAGTTAGCTCTTCCATAGATGTGGTAGCATGCGGTGCTCCCTAAAAGTTCTACATGAACCACATGAAGCCTTCATGGAACTGCTCATATGCTCCTGTGTCCGATATAACGGATGGTGTCGCATCTGGCTCTGCTGGAGGATCCACTAGAATCCCATGGCCTACCCTCTCTAGAGAATAATCATTGCCGCTCTCTTGGTGAACAATGCGTGGTCGTCTCGGTGACATGAATCTACCAGGTCAAACGCACAAATTAAATCAATATTATCAAAGACCAAAACAAGGAGATGAAGAAATAAAGTTTTACAAATTTACAAAACATGACTACACAGCATGTATAAATACTACACAATGTGTTATCAAAACCGTTCACATGGGCGTGTACTCCAGCTTAAACTGGTCGTGTAACACCCAAAACACACGGCGTGTCTTCTAAATACATGGTGTGTACTTAAATCCTCCTTCTCTGCCCGAGCCCTTCTGCACGGCTAAGACACACGGCTCACTTTTAACAAGACTACATGACGTTTATATCATCTAAACAACGTGTATAGTTTAATTTCCAACTGCCAGTGTCGTTCGTGACATGGCCGACTACTCAGCTAACACCACACGACGTGTTACACTCGCACACGGCGTGTACAACACCCCATTTCCACAGCCACATGGCCAAGTGCATAGGGTATCCCACCGATAAGGACTACACGGCATGTCCCTCAGGTACATGGCGTGTTCGATAAGAGGTAAAACAGACCCGTGTTTGTTATCCACACGGCCGGGTCCCTAGGTCAGACTACACGGCATGTTCCAAGGTGGACACTGCGTGTATATCTCAAGGTCCCCCATGTCCGTGTTATTACTTACACAGGAAGAGTCCAAGTCAACATTACACAGCGTGTACATTCGGTACACGGCGTGTTGTTCCCAAGCCCTTCCCTACCCCTTGTCCCTTCCCACATGGTCTATGACACGGAAAGATACTACACGGCGTGTACTAAGAGTACACGACATGTACACAAAAATTTTCCATTTTTTCCGAAGAGAAGAACACACGGCGTGTTTCCAAGGAACTACACGGTGTGTATCCTAGGATTTCCGGACAGTAAGCCTCTAAAACTACCCAAGAACCTAGTAAATACTGAAAAACAACACCTAGGTGCCAAATTCCATTCTGTTAGGGACCATACTCCCCACGAATCAATGTTTGGAACCTTATACATGGTATACACAAGTAAATAATTCAATGATCCACCAAATTACGGTCATTGATGTCCCATACTCCCCAAAAACCAATGTTTGGTGTCCATCCTATCAACAGGCTCACATAAAAATAACCTACAATATAGAAGGTATTTATTAAAGAATCTATCACAGGATCATGCTTTTTCTAGCACAAAAACTATCAGAACAACATGCAATTTCTAACATGCCTACATGGCATGGAACTATGCATGGCGTGAGATTTATTGCATGTTCCTAAATGATGAATGAGATGGAATACCATCATCTCATCGGTTTTCAACTAAATAGATCCCATGGATAAAATATAAACACCACAATCACAAGTGTGTCACCCAACGGTGAAAATAAAATCAATTGTAAAATTTGAAAAATCAGAATAACTGATAAAATACGAGGTAGACTGGCTTTTCCCTGTACACGGGTTAGCTACTCCCAGTCACAACTTATTAATAACTACCATTTCCATCCTATCCCTATATAAGGCTCCAAATAGTAAGTCAAAGAAAATAAATCCCTTTGATACCACTTTGTAACTTCCCGAATCCGGGTGCCACTCCACGAGTGCCTCGAACCTGGTTGGTCACATGACCTCAAGCACATTTCCCCAAACACCAGAGGCTGCCGACTAGTAGTGAGGGCCCAGGTCTGATAGTGGGGAAACTATTCCCTCATTTTTCAATGTGTAGTGCAATGGAATAAAAGGTAAAACATACAACAATAGCGAAAGCAGTAAACCATACATATTTAAAATGAACAGCTACAATAAAATATAACCAATAGTTATATACATAATGATGCAACATGTCTCTAGTTCTATGAAAATATCTAGAACATGTTACACAGTAATATAATACGATACAATATAGCTCAAAGTATATGGTATAGTAAAATAAAACAAAACAGTGTAACAGTCACTCAACAACATCGCAAGCCTAAGATTGGTCCCATTATCTCTTATTCCTCTACAACAATCAAGTACCTATATATGGACTCATTCCCTTATCCACACCTGCATAAACATAGTCTATTTGGGCCGAAGACATGACCCAAATAGGGTGTGAGAAATAAATCCCAGTAGGCACCCACCAAAGGCTCATGCCCAACTATCAGTGTAATTGTGCAACAGCATGTGCAGTAGTAAAATGCAACAAACTAAGCAGTACTCAAAAGTAACTAACATTACCAGTTATATTTCCATTTTAATATTGATTTTATCCATTCAATATAGGACATCACCACGGTGAATGTTCTATGTAAATAGTCAGTGTCCTCAGACATGTAAACTCTTACCCTCAGGTAATCAGAAAGAAAACCCACAAGTAACTATCCTAAGGAATAACAGATATTTCCCTCAGGCGTACAATGTGTCTCCCAGAGGCACAGAATCCACTACCCACAGGCGTTATCGAAGTTTCCCTCAGGCTAAGAAGAACACTTCCCTGAGGATAAATAGAACACTACCCTCATGCCCAAGTAACCAGACCATGTCCAACATATAAACAAGAAATTTAAATACAATTCCTCTCAAGGTAATTTAAGACATGAAAAAATTTATGGTACACCCTCGTGTAACCTGGCCAAACGGCTAAACAGAGGAACACATCCCAGGGGGGGGTCCAAGATCCAAGCAGTGATCCCAAATAGCAGTTTACAATTTCATTTAATTACATATAAAATTCTAGATATTTAAAACAACCAAGGCCTTAGCCACACGACACCCCAACATGGGTTTGTAGCACAATGGTACACAAAAACGCACAGAAGTTAGAATTTACACACCAGACCACCTACCTTGATTCCCTCTGATCGGTATACATGAACGACGCTCCTCGAATATTCCAAGAACGACATAGATATGAGTTGAATATAACCGCATTCGAACTCAAATAACATCCCTAAGAGGAATAATTGGGAAGAACTATGAGTACACGACATGTAATTTTCATTTTTTTAACTGTTCCTCTGGCGGATTCTTTCCACCACAGCACTGTTCATATGTCGACAAGAGTACACGACATGTATTCTTGATTACACGGCGTGTACTATCGCTCTACTGGTGGCTGCTTCCACCGTCTCACTGTTTTCCTACCGACTGACTACACGGCGTGTAAACACCCACTACACGGCGCGTAGTCGGTTTTTACACATTTCACCGCCAGTAGGGCTACACACCCTATGTACTCATCCCACATGGCCAATGTATATGGCTTCTTGAAAAGTACATGGCGTGTACCCACAAATTTTGTGATTTTTCCCCTTTTCCCTTATTTTTTCAGAAACATTTAAAGAAAGGAGAAAAGAAGAAACATGCACCTCAAGAAAAAGAACCAGGTTCTTAGAGTGGTGTAGTATCATCATATTGATCTGAGTTGTTATTTATCAGTTTACTATTTTTGAACCAGAAGTCTTTATTATTATACTTCTTTATAATGGTGTATATATCAGGACTCAATTGTGAATTGGTCTTATGATATGAAGTCCAGACAAGTGATATTCACCGAACTCAAAGAGACACTAATTGGTGGAGTGTACTAGGGGATCATTTTTCCCTGAACCATTATAAAAAGTCATGTTTTATATTTTTTTATCTGATTCTCATAATTTCATACATAAGATAAACACAGCTTACCTGCTTAATCATCAATTGACATCAAGAGGCAGAATTGTAAAAGAATTTGAAAAGACAAAATTCACCCCACCCTCTTGTGTATATTTTTTTATTCTGACTTTACAAAATGTATGTCCAAGAATGTGAGCAATCGATATCTCTCCATCTCTTCTTTTTATAGCATTGTTAATATTAATGACATATCAGTAAAAAAATAACCTATATTTTGAAATATTACATAATATAAAATCATGTAGACGATTAGATTTCATAATTAATAATGATGATGAAATATGAGGGAAAATAGATGTGAATAATTTTGTTGGCACGGTCTATCTGATTCGTATTTTAATGATCTAAAATCAGGATTAATTTTTTTCTAAATTATTTTTTATATATTATCCATAATCAAAATCACAAATAGTACATGTGACTGCGAGATATATTCAACCAACTATGTGTTTTCAATGATATATTTCAAGATAATTCATTTAGCAGCTCGACCAATTTTTAATCATTTATGTTGAGTGTTTAATTTATTAATTGTTGAAATATCAAAAAAAAATTATTTCTCTTTGAAATGAGAAATGAAACATACCGGAGATGAATAAATCCAAAAATGAAGCAAGTCATACATTAAAATATTCATTAATGAAAAATATTTTATATGAAGAAAACTCTACCCATTCATGATAAAAAAAATATAAACTCAATAACGGATGATGTGAAGTGAATACATTCCATAACACCTAAGGAAATATTTTATGAGTATTACCTTTTGTATTAAAAATTATGTATCATTATCCAACACCCCTTTTTTAAGGATATACTATCTCATTTAAAATATGAGTAGACTTTGTTTGAAATTGAGGGAGAAATAATTTAAAATTTAGCACCATAGTCAGCTAATTAGTGCGGAATATAAAACAATGAAATATCACAAATTAACTATTGGATTCAAACTGGAAATGTAACACTCCATAAATGAAAAAAAATCAAAAACGTATTAATAAAAAAATACATTATATAAAATAATGTAATACTAGGGACCACAATTGGCAAATCAAACTGAATGGTAATAATATGAATGTCGCCAACAGGAATACAAGGTGAACTATAACAGTCAACTAGAGTGCTCATGTGATACACCAGGTCAACATAGGGCTCCGATGATATGTTCACCAATGAACATGTTGCAAAAAAATTAGGGGGATATCCCAATACCTGTAAATACTTACAGTCATAGTACATATATTCCTATCTCACCACACTCACTTGACCACTCAAGCCTACGATAAGGCCATATAAATTTTTTATCTGGATGTGGCTCCTGACCAAGTCATTAGTTCAAAAATTCAATGGTGATGTGTCCTTTAGTATTTCATCATTTTCTCTTTGTAAATTTTTACAAACACACATTACATTTTACATCCATTGATATGCATGTTGATACCGTTCAACAAATTTCACCACACATCTATAATATTTCTTCTATACTAACCCAGTGATTGCTTGTTTATACACACCCTTGATGATAAAATTTATACACTCAACAATATCAGTATTCATATGGCTATACCTCTTTCCACTGTCAATTGATAATAACCATTTATCCTTGAAATTTGTATCATATAATTACACACATCTTAATTATCTCATTAATTTTCTTTAAGTAGTTGATTGAACACTCTTTGTTTGGGATCATATACTAAAACCAGATGAAAATAATGTATTCAATAAGATATTGGAATTTTTCAAAAAAAAGTATAAGTTTAAGAAATATACCCAACTTGATGGTCACTTTATTTATTTCCTCATCTCTAAAATTCTTATAAACATTGTTGGAAATATATCTAATGTAATATCGATGATATGAATTTTTTTTCTCACCATAATACAATGTCGTTGTTAATAACATTTCTAATAGCTCAATGGTGATCAGATATTAGACAAAATCCCTAACGTTTTATGATATGAATGCATATATATAGGCTACAAAACAAAACCATTATACAATATTCTACTTTTCAATAATGAAAATTGAATGTGTTAGAGGATAAAAATTACCGTCCTATATAGAAAAAATACAGATAACAATGTATCATTATTGTAAATAAAATCTCCATCACCTTTAAATATTTTCTTAAAATATGAGAATGCAATTATACATGGCCAAAATTCTAAGTACAACCAATGTAACTCCATATTTTTTGATGAACTTGATGATCGGTGGAGACATAATTAATAGTTTCCAAATGATAAATAACCTGATTTTTGAGATACAAAAATATCATTAAATATGATAACAATGTATATGATTTAACACACTAAATATAAACATTAACATTTTCAATTTTTTCATTCCAAGATTTTCAATAGGATATATTATATTTTAACAATTATTGTATTTATTCCTATATAAAGGAAATAAGAACATTCTGAAACATTCATATCATCTATACAATAGCATTTGATATAAATTATGCATCATGGGAATAGTGACTCAATATTAATTTTTCATGTACACAAGTGTGTGTGGGATTTCCAATTTGGTTATCTTCCAACATATAATAAATTATCATATATTACCCACAATCAAAATTTATATTAGGGAATGTATTTATAAAATGGAAATATGTATTTTTCTTTCTTGTAATCATCTACCACATAATACAAAATTCACTTTATGTGGTATTGATTGAAAAAACATTATGGAACATTTTTCCTTCATATTCATATCCAATATTAATGGTGTTATCATTCGATGCAAATCTATTACCGATAACCAGGGGATTATGTTTTGAGTGTAATGAAATTCCAATAAAAATGATGCACACATATCATTTCTTTACCTAAGGAGTTCAACAATGTCGGATGATTACCACTAAATGGTTGATGCCAATCTATCAAAGAACCATAAAAGGTTAATTCCCTATGCCATCCTTGATTATATCATCTCCTGATGCATCAACATATACTTCATCATTAGATAAAGTGGAATTCATTGAATCAATATTGTAGATGGGGATTTCCCATTTAGTTATTTCCTAATTATGAACATCTTATTAATAATTTTTTTCTATTACTAGAGTCATATGAGAATGTAACAAATGAGATTGTTGGGTGGGGAAAACATTAACATAGATCACAAAAAATGGTTCTATAGTAGTCAGTCACACATCATCAATATTAGAACTAACCAAATATAATTCATTAAACCATTAGTTCATTGTTTCTTTGACAATAATGATGCATCCAGCCAATCATCATCAATATGTAGAGGATACATAATGTTCCATTAGTTCCCAAGATATTATATATGTTGATATGTATTTGAATTATCTGATTGATCATGTATATGATTTAAATGACTACAAGTATTGCTAAAAACATCACCCAATGTCACAAATTCACAATGATTTTCCACTCGTACATGTGGAAAACTATAGCTAAAACCCTGATTTGCATAAATTACTCTAACATTGAATTATATTGAATCAAAAATGATAAACTAAAAAAATTATTAAAAATATGTTAATACTAACTCAAAAAATGTTAAACTTGTTTAAATTGGTTATGAATAAATAATTATGATTTCATTTTGAGACTTTTTCTATGGATCATTTTAGATTTATTCTCAAAAGAAACCAAAACCTCAGTGTGCTCATGGAGCCTCTATTATCTCAAATTTCCAAAACCATTAGACTACCATTAGTCATGGTATAAAAATCCACCTTCCAATAGAAATGATTATTGAAAAACACTTATTAATTAAAATGATACTCACTTGAAAGTGAGTGGGATAGGGGTTTCAAACAGATAATTGCATTACATGGGCGTGTAGTTCCTAACATACTTATATAATGGGATGAAAAGATGGTCGACAATGTGGAAAAGAAAATGAAATTATTACAAGTTATATATTTGCATATTGAAAATTTTATGGTAATTGAAATCATAAATTTCATTCTCCTATCAAAATAAGTCCATTATTACAAATTAAATAATTAGATACAAAAGAATATGACCTAAAATTTCAATCATGTAGTAGACAACAATCTCAAGATCATGCATAATACAATACTAATAACATGTTTTTTTGGCATAGTTATAATGTCATACATATTGTAACATTACCTATAAGTATATATAATATAATATATATATATATATATATTTAAACATTAATGAAAACTTTTCAATCATTTAGGTGCTAAAGAATAGTTAAAACACTGATTGATATAAATAACTTCACTATTGACACTAACATGGTTACCTAGAAAGTAAATTTAATAATTATATAAATTTATACTACATCATAACATTTTGAACATGTTTAAATTGATTATGATTAACTATCTGTGATTTAATTGTGACACTTTTCTATTTGTTGGTTTATCATTATTTAATTAACCAACCAAACCCTAGGGGAAACACTTAGAGCCTCTATTATGTCATATTTTACCCACAATAACTCTCCTTTTAGTTATGATATAAAAATAAAACTTCAAACAGAAGAGTCTCTTGTCTAATGCCCACTTATTACTATGTTACTTATATACAAGTGGGGGAGAATGGGGTTTCAAATAAATAATGTTTTTACATGAACATTCAGTTACTTATATTATTATTGAGATGGATGATACACATATCATATTTTAGGAAAATGAAATTATTACAAATTATATAACCACATACCAGAAAATGCATGTAATATCAATCATACATCGGTCGGTCATCTTAAGATCAATTATCAGAAAATATATCTAACTAGTGTTTGGGGATATGTTTAATATTATATATATAATTAGTTTTTCTATAACTATATATAATATCTAATAAATATCTACATTTATATATCCATATATATATATTAGCAATTATATATATATATATAAGCTTTTTTAGTATTTAAGGATTCCTTTTAAATAAATGACTAGTATACATTTTCATATATTATAAAAAATAATATAACATATATTTATATAAATAAAAAACTACTAAAAATATTATTAATTTTAAATCTAATTAAATTTAATTAAAATAATTAATATATTTTTCACTTTAATAACCATAAAAATATCATCAACTTACATACCATTCAATATATTAAAATTAGGTATGTATATATAGAGTGTTTGGCGTAATTAAACATTGATAAAATCAATATTTTCAATATATATATATATATATATATTTATGTATATTAAATTTATTTACCTATGTGTATCAAATACTATATTTTATTTTATTTTACTTTTGATATAATATATAATAATTTATACATATAAATATTTTGAAAAAACATTATTCACATTTTAAATTTAAAATATATACATTTTCTAATATTATATTCAGATAACACAACATATATATACAAATTAAAATATATTAAAATATATTTATTAATTTTTTAAAATATAATTATATATATCGTAAACTTTGTTGTCCACAATAAAAATATTATTATTTTATACAAAACTGTTAAATTATTTATTACTGTAATATATTTTATATTTTATTAAGTAAAGTAATATATATATATATATATATATAGTATAATTTAATATATATTTAAATAAATTGAAATATAATTCATAATATAACTAACGATTTTTATAAATTACAATTCTTAATATAATTTTTTTTAATATTCAAGTAGATTCACTTTATTTACCTTTGTGTAAGGAATGTTATAATTTAAATTTATATCACATTATGTGTAATACATAATAATATATACATATAAATATATTTGAATCTAATTATATTCTCTTTAAATTAGAAATATATAAATATTAAAAAATAATATTTCCCAAAATAGTAATTATATTTTCTACGTAAAATTTTAATTATGTAAAAACCATATACAAATTTACTAAATAATTATATTTAAATTAATATAAAAAAATTCTATACATTTAAACATCCATATGTTTATAAAATCATGCATTTGAAATAAATAAATCATACAAAAAAAATTAAAAAACACAATTAGACAATTAAAATATCTAAATCAAAATTTTACCTTCTTCAAATATAGAAAAATTTGTTGAGAATGAAATACAATAGAGAATTACAATAAAATATAGATGGAAACAATTTAAAATTGATAAGGGAGGTACCTCTATATAATGATTATGATCCTGATGAGGTGTGAACCCTAATCATGCATGCTTTATAAAATTTTTGAAGGAAGCATGAATGGGATTCCCTCCCCAGTAGACCTAGTTTTTAAAATACATTGAACCCTATACCTTTTTAAATTTTATAAATCATTAAACATATTAAAAACCCAAATTTATAGATATGGTCGTAGATCTGAACAAAGGAAAATATTGAGTTATGTTTCAGTCAAATTAATATTCGCTAATTTTTTTATTAATTGAAATAATTAAATATATTTTTCTCGAGTTTGTTTCAGTGATCAATCTTCCCAAATAAGGATTAAATCTCCACCATCCAAATATTAAATTTGTATGTGGGTTAATATTTCATTATGGTTGCCTACTCGATTTGGATTTGTTGATTAAATGGGAGAGATCAATGTTTTTTGAGCCCAATTTTTACTCGCGAAAGAGCAGTGTGATGGTCTCCATTTTCCTGGTGTTTTACGCAATAGGATAATATGATTAATAGGGGGAGTCTCTAATGTTTATTTCAGGTTTTTTCACCAATAGATATGTGTTCCCCTAGAGTTGGCATTTCTGTGATGAGGCTAACCATGTTCATCCCTTTCATGGTCATGGGGGAGACTGTTGTTGCAAAATAATAGCCCTCTGGTTCAGAAGATGTGATGTCATCCATCACCCAACTATTACAAATGAAGGATTAGTGTGATATTTCTATCAGTTCATTCACTTGAACTCATGCGTGAAATGGACTTCATTTCTGATGAACGTGGATAATAGTAATGGAGTTTCTCAACACTGATGGATCAACAAAAACCTGATTTCATATAAACTCCTCTGTGATGATTAAATATCCTAGCATGGAAGATTCTATAAAATTGAATTTGAACCCCTATTAGGGGGGTTTCATACTAGCTATTTTCTATCTTTTTAATTATTTCATCCATATACCTACTAATTCATTTATACATTATTTTTTCCCTTAGTCTCTTTATATTTTTATTTCTCATAGCTCTTGTAATAGTTTTCATTGGTTGAAATAGTAAATCGTCATATCCTTTAATTCTTATTGTTTTATTTTTTTCCAAAAAAATAATCATTGAATTATTCTTCACAATTTATTTTAAAATATAGATTTTTTTAATTGAATTTATTTTAGTTTGAACCTTTTTTATGATTGGTATTTCACTGATGAAATATTAGAATGTTTCTTTATATGTTGTTGAATTTGGTTCTAGGTTTTGGAAAATAATTATGTGAATCTAGAAAATTTTCATCTCATTTTTTTATTTTTGTTAGTATAATTGGTTTTCACAAAATATTTATCAGTTGTTTATGAATTTTTTTCTATCTTCAATAGATGTGTTAGACCTTATCATGTTTTTTTTCAGGTGGATTTTTCACTGTAAAAGTGATTTATTCGCTGATTATTGGTAAAATGGTTTATTAATTATGTTTATTGAAATTATGATAAATTAATATAGTCATTTTTACTGGATTTAGAACAACAAAATAATGATACAATTAGGATTTCAATTTTTTTGAGTTTTAAAAACCAAAAATTAAACACAATTGGATATTTTTCTACTGTATAAAGACTACCTTGTGTCAGTGCATCCAACAGTTTCTCTCTCACAACACCATCTTAGATTCTTGAATTCATCTTATATATGCATGAAAACTCATCACATCTAATCCTGTGTGTCTCAACCCATCCTCTTCTGCTCTACCACACCCAATCCACCATGCACAAACCTTAATCATGCATTCCCATGCATGTTACAATCACATCTTATCAAATAACCACCATAACCATACTGTGAATGGATCATCAACATTATGATGTTCTCAGGCTGAATTGAAGTGGAATTCTCTATGTAAGGACCAAGATCCCCTTATTTAGATTGTGGGATAAAATTTTTTATATATGAGCTATTTTATTTTTGAAAACCAATTCCCAGATGGGGAAAATATTAATCTGAAGTCAATTAAAAACTATAATATTAAAAAGAATTAGAATCTAAATATATAATGTGCTTCAGTCCACATTAGTCTAGTGTGCATGTCAAGAACACTCCCTCCAAGATTCCTTATTATGAAAATAAAGTCATCAACATTAAAGACTCTAAATTGGTGAAGGGTATCATATGAAATCCAAGGAGATGAACCCCTTCTAAACTTGGTAGTAGTCATTAATTTCATCCCATAGGGTTATAGATTCACCCTCCGGGATGGACACATGTTATGCACATAAGAAGTAAAAGTATACATTGAAATATAAAAACAGAATAAAGAAAAAACCAAAAGGAAACCACTTATAGTGTCAGGTGATTAGACTAAGATCCATTAACATTACTATAAAATCGCAAATATTGGGCATTTCCCTTTATCAACTTATGTTAGAAGTGCTAATAAAAGGTATCTATATTAGTAATAAAAATGATAAAATAATTATCACCTTTATCAGTTGTTTTTTTCATTTATTGAGGTTATATTTATCATCACTTTTATCTAGCACCGATAGTAGTGGCCTTCATCAAAGCCTATTTTACTGTACGTAAAAATTTATCTTCAAAGAAATAATTATATATTTTTAGAATTTATATTTAATTTTAAATATATTAATATTAATATATATATATATATTTACTAAATATGATTTATATAATACAAAATATTTAAATACACATAATATGTCATATAATTTGGGAAAATGATTTATATGTAAATTAAAAATTAATATGAATTAAAAATATTGATTTATTAATATTATTACAAATTTAATAACATTTTCTTATATTAATGTCATTTTTTCCAATTTTAAATATATATAAAAAAATAAAAATGTAATTATTGAATAAAATTATTGACTAAATATGTATTTATGGTTAATATTAAATTCATTAATTTCAAACATTCATATATATATATGAAATTTATTTAATTTTATAATAAAATTCATTGACAAATAATAATTTTTTAATATTATCATTTAACAATTCCTTTTATTAATATTTAACAATTAATATATTATGAAATTATTTATTATATTTTATTAATTTTTATGATTTTATATAATATATAATATTTATATTTTAATATATATATATATATATATATATTGTAATGGATCGGACCTCTCCGGCCCTTTCCTTTGTCAAAAAGAAGGTCAAGAAGTGTTCTGGAGGGTAAAATGGACTTTTTCGACACTTTCCAGAATTTTGAAACTACACGCCATGTAGTTTGAGTTCATGTCGTGTACCCTCTGGCCAGGTATACCCCGTGTGGATGGTCGTGTCTTTTTCGCGTGAAGAAAATGGGTACACACCGTGTGTCCAGTACTACATGTCGTGTAGCCCCCCCCCCACCCCCACCCCCGCGTATGCGTTACCGTGTGTTGACCAGTCGTCGACCGTGTGCCACGTTGGAGCCATGTCCCTGCTGTGTTCAATAAATGGGTACATTCCGTGTGTCCAATCTACATGCCATGTAGTCCTTCCCCGCGTATGCGTTACCTTCAAGCCGTGTGTTGACCAGTCAACGGCCGCAGAGTCGCATTGGAGGCCGCATGGAGGCCGTGTGAAAATGGCCAAGTACACGCCGTGTACCATTAGTACACGCCGTGTACTTTTACTTTTCATGCCTATAAAAGGAGGGGTCCCCTCTTCCTTTCAACTCACACCTCTCCTCCCCTCTCCTCTAAGCAGAGATCTCTTAAGAGACTCGAAGGCTCTTTCTTCCATAACTTTTCCGTCCGAGCTCCGATTAACAACCGTCAGCAGCCACGGGATCGTAACGACGAGGGGGAACTTCCGAGCCTGGGTTTGTTGTTTTTCCTTAGGCCTTTTCTTTCCGACATCCACCCGAGGAGGTTCTGCCGGGACCCGATAGAAGTGACGGACGCCGACGGACGTCTTCTAAAGTTGATCTGGGGGAGCGTTGTGTCCAGAACCGGTTGAGGTAGGGATTTTACCTTCGTCTCTCTAATTTGTGCATCATGCGGGGTGGGTGTTCTCTTGTTTACGTGAAACACTTTTGAACCAGTTTACTGAATATAATAACTGGATTATTTAACGTGGGATGAGGAGTTTGTGATTTCTGTTACTTTACCTTTTATATCATGTGATATTATGCTGTGAAATGAATAGGCTTATGCCTACTGAAAATCACGGTCGTTGTGGTCCTTTGCATGCGCATTTAAATGTTTCCCTATCTTTCTAGACCTCTTTTGTGAGTGGAACTTTGATTAATGTGGAAATTGGTTTATCACGTAAAGTTGATTGTTTAAATGAAAATCTGGAACCCTTGTGCAGTCACCCCGGTTAAAAAAATGGAATAATGAACATGTGGATGTTGGCTTGGTTATGTGGCTTTGTGTTGGCGGTGTTTTGTGGGCTGTTGTGGTTTGGGTGAACAGCGGGGCTGCGGTTGACTTGGTTGTGGGATGGTGTGAATGTTTAATGTCGATGGGTAGTGGGGCTACAATAAATGGTACTAAAGGGGTGATGATATGTGGTTTCGATGGAGTTGTGGTTATAGAGGATGACAGCAGGGCCGCAGGGTTGGGTTTTAATGTGAACGGGTTATGGTTTGTGTTTAATAAATAATAAGTTTGGAAGAGTTAATGAATGATGGGGGCTTCGTAATGAAACAGGAATAATAATCAATGGGTTGGTTGGTTAATAAGAAGGGACTTGTCGTGTTGTTGTGTTTTCCTAACTTGCTTTGTCGATGGCAGGGATATGTTTTACGAACGTTTGAAGTTGTTGGTTGTGGATAGTTACCCAATAGTTAAGGAACTAAATAAGCTAATTTCTGCTGAAACTTGAAAATCTTAATGGGGTTTGGGTTGTTTGTTGTAGGCATGCTTCGTGGTAGCAGTGCCGAGGCACGTGCTCAGTTTCACTTTTTAGAATCCATAGGTTGGGCTGAGTGGTTGCTATATATATATATATCTGTATCTTTTGTGTTTTATCGCACCACATCCATGTTGAGAACTTAGTGTCGAACACTCCCATTTCATGGAAGAGGGTGTTTTCCCCATAGTTACTAGATCCTTCCTGCTCCTTATCCCCTAGTCTATGATGGCTTGAGGCGACCTTACACCGAAGACTCTTTGTGTAGCTTTCGATTGGGGTGATTAGGCCCAAGACTCTTCGGGCAGGCTTCTAGGCTATAATGGATTGAGGCGACCTTACACCTAAGACTCTTCAGGTAGGTTTCGATTTCAGGCCCAGGTGTCTTCGGGTGACAGTTCTGTTACTATTACTGTTCACAAGAATCTTCGGGATGAGGCACAGGTGTCTTCGGGTGGGGATGTGGTTGTGGTTGTGAGGCCCAGGTGTCTTCGGGCGGGGATGTGGTTGTGGTTGTGTGGCCCAGGTGTGTGCGGGCAGGATGTGTGGTTGTGAGTACCAAGTGTGTGCGGGCGGGATACGTGGTTTTGAGGCCTAGGTGTGTGCGGGCGGGGAATTTATGGCAGTGGCAGGACATTCAGCTAACTGATGGGAAATGGTGCGGGGTGCCCAATATTTTTGTTCTTATACTACTACTACCTGTTGTGCTTCTGTTTTGGTGAGTGTGGCTGGTGTGGTTGGGTGGATAGAATTCCTTGCTAGGTTTCTTCTGTCGTTCTCATGGGACATTAGGATGTCTCCCCACTTGTGCACGAGAGCTTTAAGATTCCCTACTGAGTATACTTGTATTCTCACCCTACGTTTACTTTCAGGTTTCCAGGAGGACTACCAGGGCCGTGCGGGACCCTACTAGTCAAGCAGTCGGAGTTGTTGCAGTTGTTGTTCTCTTGTTTTCTTTTGGTATTGTACTTTTTATCTTTCTTGTACTTGTACCTTGTTATAAAATTATTTAAACATACATGTGGGCTTGGTTTGGGTTTTTTTCTATACACTTGCTCATTTTCCTTTTGGTGGTTGACTTGTCCTATTTCCCAATCCTTAAAAATAAAAATGGTAATGCCTCCCATATCTGTGAAAACTCATACCCTTGGTTCTAGTCACCAACCCGGGGCCTACTGGAGGCGGGACTCGGGGTCATTATCTCCCTTTCACCATTGCCAGCTCAGGAGGGGCATCTTTGGTGGGAGGGGGTCATGACAGAATGGTATCATAGGTGATGGTTGAGAGATAGGATGGAGTTTGGAGTTAGGCACAGTGAGGATTGCATGGGATGGTAGGGAAACATTGTTAGTCAATCTTGGTGCATGACATAGGCCAGGGAATACCGGCCAGGACACGGGATTTTAGGGCCCCCCGTGATCTGATGCAAGACTCTAAGCCTACTGAACGACCAAGTGAGATTACACTGATTGCAGGGTAGAGACCCTAGGGAAGGTACATGCATCATCATGATTGTGTTTTACATGATTTGGGTGTTCTGGGAAAGAAATTGAAATAAAATGATAAATAAAACATTGAGTTTATCCTTATTACTTGGGATTAGGCGATCCTTGTTTACCGTAAAGCTATGGCACCTGGACGTCGTCCCCGGGTGGCTCAGACGGCCGAGGCCCAGCAAATTCAGGCGGTCGAGCAGTTGAGGATTGACCAAGAGGGCGAAGATAGCCAGTGGAAGAAGACTCTCCATTCTTTCCAGCGGCATACCCTCAATAAGTACGAGGGTAGTACTTCAGATACGGAGACGGAGGTGTGGCTTGAGGAGCTAGGGATCACTTTCACCTTGATCCATGCTCTGAGGGAGTACTGGGTTCCCCTAGCAGTCAGTCATCTTAATGGTGCGGCACGATAGTGGTGGACGCTCTACCTCAGAGAGAGGATAGAGGCAGAGGTTCTATGGGCTGACTTTGAGAAGGAATTCCGAGAGGAATTCCTTTCTTCCATGATCAAGGTGGAGAATCGGCAAGTGTTAATCTCCCTTCAGCAGGGGATTATGTCGGTACGAGGGGTCGGGATCAAGATCAAAGATCTCATGTGCTTTGCTCCGGATCTCTATCCGGATGAGGAGTCTCGGGCGAGACGTTTGGAGGAGGCGCTTCGTCCTTCACTCTACTATGCTGTCACCCCCTTCACCCTTCAAACGTACTTGGCGGTGCAGAAGAATGAAGAGTTCGTAGAGAGGATGCACTCACTGGGAGGTGCACCACGTGAGGTGTTTCAGCCAGGTTCGTTGAAGGGGAAGGCAGTTAGCAGCAGGTCTCTTGCGACATGACCTTCCAGGTTCAGGCCAGTGGGGAGCAGGCCCTAGCGGTTCCAGTTCAGATCTTCGTGTCCTTGTCCATTTTCCACGAGCCTAGGACTGAGGTGTTTTTCTTGTGGAGGTTTCGGGCACGTTTAGAGTCGGTGACCGACCCAAGCTCAGTACAGTGGAGGTGGGAAGGTTCAGTGCCCACCTCATCAGCACCAGTTGCCAGCGAGGCCCTTCCAGCAGCAGCAAGACCATGCTCCTCCGAGGGCAGACTCTATGGGAGGAGGACGACCTCTGGTTTATCCTCAAGGACCTTGACCAGGGCGTGGTCGGGGAAGTGGATGACATCAGATAGGAAGAGGAGTTGGGCGTGGACAGTTGCACGTAGCAGAGTTGGCAGCTCTAGAGGGACCATAGGGGGTACGAGGTACGATTTGTTTATTCAGCACTCTTGTTTCTGCTTTGTTCAATTCGGGAGCCTCACACTCTTTTGTTCCACCTATTATATCCCTTGATTTGTGATCAGACTTAGAGATACTTTCCGTGCCACTGGTACTAAGTACACCAGTTGGGGGCCAGACCAAGGTATCTTGTGTTTGTCGGGGATGTGGGCTGACGTTGGGACCACATCGATCTAGTGGAAACCTTCTTCTGTTACAGATGCAGCCATACGATGTCACCCTAGGCATTGACTGGTTGTTTTCTATTAGTGTCGTTATTGACTGCTTCCGGAGAAGAGTCGTGTTCTTCGACGTGGATGGGCAGCGCGTATCATTTGTTGGCGAGAGGAGCTATCAGGCGGGAATCCGGTGTGTAGAGCCTCTCCTTTCATTGTTGGGAGGGTTATTAGTGGTTCCAGCTGATACAGAGATGATGGATGTCCCGGAAGTTGTTGGGGAGTTCCTCGATGTTTTTTCTGAGTAGGTTGTGACTCTACCCCCCCCCCCCTACGTGACGTTGAGGTCGGGATAGACTTACAACCTGGTGACCGACCGATTTCGATGGCCCCTTTTCGAATGGACCCTTCAGAGTTGCGGGAGTTACAGATTCAGATTGACGATATGATGGAGAAGGGTTTTGTTCGACCTAGCGTGTCGCAATGGGGTGCTCCAGTTTTGTTCATGAAGAAGGCAGATGGTAGTCTCAGGCTATGCATAGACTACCGAATGCTGAACCAGGTAACGGTCAAAAACCGTTACCCCCTTCCAAGGATAGATGATCTCTTCGACCAGCTGAGGGGAGAAGGTTGGTTTTCTAAGATTGATCTACGATCGAGATATCATCTGCTGAGGGTGAAAGATAGTGACATCTCAAAGGCAACATTCAGGTGTTGGTATGGGCACTTCGAGTTTGTAGTGATGCATTTTGGAGTTACGAATGCACCAGCTGTGTTCATGGGACTTATGATCTTTGTCTTCTGAGAGTTTCTGGATCGGTTCGTCATTGTGTTTATCGATTACATCTTGGTCTACTCAAGATTAGAGGAGGAGCACGTTGAGCATCTCAGGGTAGTCTTTTAAGTCCTTCGACACCACCAGCTTTTCGGGAAATTGTCAAAGTGTAAGTTCTTGACACAAGAAGTACACTTCCATGGGCACGTGGTGTCTCAGCATGGAGTATCGGTGGACCTGTCAAAGGTGGAGGCAGTTGTTTCTTGGGCAGCACCCAAGAGCATGGAAGAAGTTCGTAGTTTCCTGGGGTTGGCAGGTTACTATCGGAGGTTCGTTTCAGACTTCTCTCGAGTTTCTGCTCCATTGAAAGCTTTGACTAGGAAGAATCAGGTCTTCCTATGGAGTGATCAGTTCCAGAAATCTTCTGACTACCTGAAGGAGAAGCTGGTTAGTGCTCCCGTGCTCAGGTTTACAGAGGAGGGGTTGTTGTATGAAGTGTTTTTTGATGCTTCTGGCCTTAGTCTGGGGTGCGTTCTAATGCATAAGAAGGGTGTGATTTGTTATGGGTCTAGTCAGTTGCACCCTCATGAGCGTAACTATGCCACCCATGACCTGGAGCTTGCAGCAGTAGTGTTCGCATTAAAGTTGTGGCGACATTACCTCTTTGGGGAGCGCTTTGTGGTCTTCTCAGATCATAAGAGCATGTGTTATATCTTCTCCCAGTGTGACCTGAACTTACGGCAGCGGAGATGGGTCGAGTTTCTCCAAGACTATGACTTTGAGATCTCTTACACTGAAGGTAAGGGCAACGTTGTGGCCGATGCCCTGAGCAGGAAGTCACATAAGGAAGTGGTTTGGGAATCCGCTGATTCTTGGAAGGCGGTTGGAGAATTGGTTGACCTGCACTTAGATGCAAGGAAAGAAGGTGTTAGAGGCCGTTTGTTCCAGATGATGGTTCAATCCTCCTTGTCACAGCAGGTGGAAGAGTCTTAGTGGGGGGACTCCGAGGTAGAGGTGAGGCAGGATCGTGCCGATCAGGGGAATACTCCAGAGGGATGGTCAGAGGATAGCCGACATCAGATGCATTTCCAGGGATGTTTGTTTGTTCTGGAGGCAATGAGTGAGGGAGTTCTCCGTGAGTTCCATAGCATAGCCTTGGCGGTACATCCAAGAGTTTCAAAAATGTACCAAGGCCTAAGATATCAATTTTGGTGGACTGGGGTGAAACGGGCAGTGGCGGAGTTTGTGGCTAAGTGCTTAGTGTGTCAGTAAGTGAAAGTTGAACACAGTGTTCCCGGTGGTTTGTTGCATCCTTTAGATGTCCCCAAGTGGAAGTGGGATGAAATCCCAATGGACTTCTTCACAGGACTACCCAGAGTTCAGGGTGGTTATGATGATATATGGGTAGTGGTGGATCGTCTAACAAAATCAGCTCACTTCATAGCAATCAAGGAGTCGGGCCCGGTGAGTACCTTAGCACAGAGGTACGTAGACGAGGTGGTGTGCTTGAATGGAGTTCCTAGGACTATCGTCTCAGACTGGGATACTTGGTTTACCTCACGAGTCTGGAGGCGGTTACCGCATGCTTTTGTCACCCAGCTACGCCATAGCACTGCTTTCCACCCCCAGACCGACGAGCAGACAGAGCGGACTATCCAGACGCTGGAGGACATGCTGCGAGCATGCGTTCTGGATTTCAGAGGATCATGGGTATGACAATTTACTTTAGTAGAGTTTGCCTACAACCACATATTCCACTATACTATTGGCATGGCACCGTTTGAGGCTTTGTATGGAAGGCCATGTCATTCACCCATTTGTTGGGCAGAGGTTGGTGACACAGGTTCTCATGGGCCAGAGGTAGTGCAGAGAACCACAAAGAAAGTCCATCTTGTGCGTAAGAGGTTGAAGGTGGCTCAGGACCGACAGAAGTCTTATGCTGATCATCGGAGGAGGCCCTTGGAGTTCGAGGTGGGAGACCATGTGTTCTTGAAGGTTTCCCCTCGACGGGGGCAGCAGAGGTTTGGGAAAGGGAGCAAGCTCTCACCCAGGTTAATCAGACCTTTTGAGGTGTTGAGGTGAGTTGGCGAGGTGGCATATCAGCTGGCCCTGCCACCTCAGATGGAGAAATTCCATGACGTCTTCTACGTCTCCAAGATTCGTTGGTACTTACATGATGACTCTCACGTTATCGACTGGGGAGAGTTAGATATGGGAGACGACGCGACCTTCGAGGAACGACCAGTCAAAATCGAGGATCGTAAAGAGAAGGTTTTCTGTGGACGTACCATTCCCTTGGTTTGTGTGTTGTGGATGCATGGCGGCCTCAAGGATAGCAATAGGGAGCAGGAGACCCAGATGCACGCTCAGTACCCGGAGTTGTTCTCACTTGTGTTTTCCCTTGTTCTTCTGATCTTTGTGTTTATATTGTACTCTGTACCTTTGATATATGGAATGCATGGCTTGTCAGTTGAGAGGACTTTTGTTTCCTTGTTCCCTGGTAAAGTGTAACATGTCCGGATGTGTGGGAAGGGGGAAAACCTGACCCGTAACTGAGACACATTAATGCGGATGTCATTGAACCCGTGCGGGCCAGTCAGTTCCGCCTAAAGAAGATAATATCTCGACATAGGAGAGGGATTTTTCCCAAAACCGCATGTTCGGGAAGTTCGAGTTAAAAATCATAATGTAAGGAAGTGGGAAGACCCAATCCTTAATCGAGACGCATTAATGAGGATGAGATTAAACACGTGCAGGCGAGTCAGTGCCGCCTAAAGCGGATAATATCTTGACATAGGAGAAGGAATTCCTAACACCAAATTAGGATTGCTGGTTGGGTTCCTGTTATAAAGAGGATCTTAAGAGGTATCGTGTTGGGTTCCTCTGTGTTGGTTTTTGAATTCTCGGGGATGAGAATGTTTTAAGAGGTATCTGATGTGACGGCCCAGACCTCTCCGGACCTCTACTTTGTCAAAAAGAAGGTCAAGAAGTGTTCTGGAGGGTAAAATTGACTTTTTCCACACTTTCTAGAATTTTGAAACTACACGTCGTGTACCCTCTTGCCGGGTATACCCCGTGGGGATGGTCATGTATTGGCCACGTGAAGAAAATGGGTACACACCGTGTGTCCAGTACTACACGCCGTGTAGTCCGCCCCCCCCCCCCCCCCCCCCCCCGCGTACGCATTACCGTGTGTTGACCAGTCGTCGACCGTGTGCCGCATTGGAGCCGTGTCCCTGCCATGTGAAATAAATGGGTACACGCCGTGTGTCCAATCTACACGCCGTGTAGTCCTTCCCTGCGTATGCGTTACCTTCAAACCCTGTGATGACCAGTCAACGGCCGCGGAGCCGCGTTGGAGGCCGCGTGGTGACCGTGTGAAAACGGCCAAGTACACGCTGTGTACCATAAGTACATGCCGTGTACTTATACTTTTCACCCCTATAAAAGGAGGGGTCCCCTCTTCCTTTTTTACTCACACCTCTCCTCTCCTATCCTCTGAGCAGAGCTCTCTTAAGAGACTCGAAGGCTCTTTCTTCCATAACTTTTCTGTCCGAGCTCCGATTTACGATCCGTCAGTGGCCACTGGATCATAACGACGAGGCATAACTTCCAAGCCTGGGTCCGTTGTTTTTCCTTCGGCCTTTTCTTTCCGACTGCCACCTGAGGAGGTTCTTCCGGGACCCGACAGAAGTGACGGACGCCGACGGACGTCTTATAAAGTTGATCCGAGGGAGCGTTGTGACCAGAACATGTTGAGGTAGGGATTTTACCTTCTTCTCTCTAATTTGTGCATAATGTGGGGTGTGTGTTCTCTTGTTTATGTGAAACACTTTTGAACCAGTTTAATGAAGATAATAACTGGCTTATTTAACGGGGGATGGGAAGTTTGTGATTTCTATTACTTTACCTTTTATATCCTGTGATATTATTCTGTGAAATAAATAGTCTTATGCCTACTGAAAATAACGGTCATTAGGGGCCTTTGCTTGCACAATTAAATGTTTTCCTATCATTCTATACTGTTTTTGTGAGTGGAACTTTGTTGAATGTGGAAATTGGTTAATCACATAAAGTTGACTATTTAAATGAAAATCGGGAACCCTTGTGTGGTCACCCCGGTTAAACAAAATGGAATAATGAACATGTGGATGTTTTCTTGGTTACGTGGCTTTGTGTTGGGGGTGTTTTGTGGGCTGTTGTGGTTTGGGTGAGCAGCAGGGCTGCGGTTGACTTGGTTGTGGGAAGGTGTGAATGTTTAATGGTGATGGGCAGCGGGGATGCAATAAATGGTACTAAAGGGATGATGATGTCTGGTTTCGATGCAGTTGTGGTTATGGCAGTTGGAAGCAGGGCCGCAGGGTTGGGTTTTAATGTGAACGGGTTATGGGTTGTGTTTAATAAATATTAATTGTGAATGAGTTAATGAATGGTGGGGCTTTGTAATGAAACGGGAATAATAATCAATGGGTTGGTTGGTTAATAAGAAGGGACTTTTTGTGTTGCTGTGTTTTCCTAACTTGCTTTGTGGATGGCAGGGATATGTTTTACAAACTTTTTAAGTGGTTGGTTGTGGATAGTTTCCCAGTAGTTAAGGAACTAAATAAGCTAATTTTGGCTGAAACCTGAAAACCTTAATGGGGTTGGGGTTGTTTATTGTAGGCATGCTTTGTGGTACGAGTGGCGAGGCACGTGCTCAGTTTCTCTTTTTAGAAGCCATAGGTTTGGCTGAGTGGTTGCTATATATATATATATCTGTATCTTTTGTGTTTTATCGCACCACACCCATGTTGAGCACTTAGTGCCGAACACTCCCATTTCATGGGAGAGGGTGTTTTCCCCATAGTTACTAGCTCCTTCCTACTCTTTCTACCCTAGGATGTGATGGCTTGAGGCGACCTTACACCCAAGACTCTTTGGGTAGGTTTCGATTGGGGTGATTAGGCCCAAGACTCTTCGGGCAGGCTTATAGGCTGTAATGGCTTGAGGCGACCTTACACCTAAGACTCTTCAGGTAGGTTTCAATTTCAGGCACAGGTGTCTTCGGGCGAGAGTTCTGTTACTATTACTATTCCCAAGAATCTTCGGGATGAGGCCTAGGTGTCTTCGAGTGGGGATGTGGTTGTGGTTGTGAGGCCCAGGTGTCTTCGGGAGGGGATGTGGTTGTGGTTGTGAGGCCCAGGTGTGTGTGGGCGGGATGTGTGGTTGTGAGGCCCAGGTGTGTGCGGGTGGGATACGTGGTTGTGAGACCCAGGTGTGTGCGGGCGGGGAAATCATGGCAGTGACAGGACGTTCAGATAACTGATGGGAAATGGTGCGGGGTACCCAATACTCTTGTTCTTATACTACTACTACCTGTTGTGCTTGAGTAATGGTGAGTGTGGCTGGTGAGGTTGGGTGGATAGAATTCCTTGCTAGGTTTCTTCTGTTGTTCTCACGGGAAATTAGTATGTATCCCCACTTGTGCATGAGAGCATTAGGGTTCCCTACTGAGTATACTTGTATCCTCACTCTACGTTTAATTTCAGGTTTCCATGAGGACTACCAGGGTCGTGCGGGACCCTACTAGTCAGGCAGTTGGAGTTGTTGCAGTTGTTGTTCTCTTGTTTTCTTTTGGTATTGTACTTTTGAGCATTCTTGTACTTGGACCTTGTTATAAAATTTTTTAAACATGCATGTGGGCTTGGTTTGGGTTTATTTCTATACACTTGCTCTTTTTCCTTTTGGTGGTTGAATTGTCTTATTTCCTGATCCTTAATAATAAAAAGGGTAATGCCCACCATATTTGTGAAAACTCATACCCTAGGTGCTAGTATTCAACCCGGGGCCTACTGGAGGCGGGACTCGGGGTTCATTATCTCCCTTTCACCATTTCCAGCTCAAGAGGGGCATCTTTGGTGGGAGGGGGTCGTGACATATATATATTCATTTATTCACTGTTATTATTTTTATTTCATTAATATATTTTTTAATATTTTTGTAATTAATTCATATTTAATTTTTTTATTTAATTTTTTTAGTTTATTCTTTTTTAATACATATTTATACATATTAATTGATAATCATTTAATGTTTTTAATACGATTGATATTTTGTAATTAATTTATTTATTCAATTTCATTTTTTTTATGTTTTATTTTTAAACTTTTGAAATTTATATAATTAATAAATCTTATTCATTTTTTCAATGTTTAATTCAATATATTCATTTTTTAATTATATTTTAATCATTTTATTCATTTTATTTCACTAATATACTCATTATTTTAAATATAGAAATATATTATTATTGATATATTAATATATAAAATTACCTTAAATATGAATTATATTAAAAAAAATATTTATTTACACTCCTTTTGTAATATATTTAGTGAAGATGGTTTATAAAATAGTAATGAATTATTATTAATCAATATTATTAATTAATTAGTATTGATAGATGTTTAATAACATATTATATTAATTTAATTCTTTTCTTCTATTTGACCTATGTCAAACTTGTTCTATATATATACATTAATTTCCCACACACATATAAGTATTGAAGAAAAATTTATATAGACACACACACACACAATATTTCTATAATTTATTCTATTTTTAGTATCCATCTTTGAAATTTATTTATTAAAATAATATATTTAACATATTATGTTTTTAATTGGTAAATTTTATTCAATTTTTATATTTTTATATATATTATAATTACTTTTAATATTTTTTAAAATTTAATTTATTCATTTTTAATAATATTTATGAATTGATAATATAAATATTTTTTAAAATATTTTGATAACTTTATCCACTCTAAACATTTATTTATAAGTGTTTATTCATTAAAATTTAAATTTTTTAATATTGTTGTAATTTATATAATTAATATGTATTCATTTTCATTTTAAAATTTAATTATTTTTATTTTCTAAATATATATAATTAATAACTAGTATTTTTTTTAAATGTTTTTTAGTCAATTTAATTTTTTTTAAATTATTAAATTTCACTATCTTTTGACATTCTTTAATTTAAGATCATTTAATGTTTTTTATTCACTAATAATGCTAAATATGTATTATTTTTTATAATTTATTTATTTTTCATATTTATTGGTTTAATATTTTTGACATTGTTCCCTTTTTAGTATTTTTTTATAAGTTTTTATTCATAAAAATTTAATATTTTCAATGTGGTTGTATTAAAAGTTACTAATATGTAGTAATTTTCATTTTAATATATATCTGTTTTATTAATTATTTTAATAATTAATGAAACTTATTTATTTTTTATTATTTTTGAAATATATTAGTTTTTATTTATTAAATTTCACTCATTTTTAACAATCTTTTGTTTAATATTTTTTATTCATTAACAATGTTAAATATTTCCCTAATTTTTTATAATTTATTTGTTTTTAATATACATTCTTAAAATTAATTATTAATAATTTTAATACATTTTTTATCAGTGCCAAATAAATGGTTGACAAAATAGGGTTTTATAACCACTAAAATTAAAGGCATGTATACAAAACAATATTTGTCAGGTTTAAAATGTTATCACTTATAAATATATGTCGTTATCGGTGGTACCATTTTAAGGCTGATAAAGAACGATTTAGTTCGCATTTTTCATTTTACCAGATTTAAAACCTGTCTTTATCAATGCATTTTGAAAAGCGTTAATAAAACCCTTTTTAGTATTATAAAATCAACCCCAATAGAACCCCACTCCCTTGAACCATTTGATCTTTCATAGAACATGACCTCGACGAAATCTCCCACTCAAACATCTTAGAGGAATCAACCCTCCCAAAATTGATGGTATGTGGTTTATTATACCCCTTTTAGTCAATCATTCATTGTTTCACATTTTTATGTTCTTCCTGCCATTTTAATTGATATCTGAAACCCTATTTTAATCCTCTTTTCCAATAATATTTTGCAATGTGTGTTAAAAAATTATTTTTTGAGATCCATGGGTTCTTCACTTTGAATCTCTAGGGATTCATAATCCATTAAAATTATTACATAGGATTGATGTAGCTAATTCCTTCATGTTTTTTTGTTCTTCCATGATTTATAAAGGGTTTTGATACTCATGTTTGGGTGGTTTTTTTTTTTTTTTTTTGAATGGTAGTTGATGTTTCAGGTTTTTCATAACTAATATATTCCTTAAAATACTATTTTAAAATACTAAAATTTCTTTCTCAATTGTTTTTTAATTTTATGAAATGTTATATTAATTTCAGCATAAAATGAACTAAATTACTATATGGGTGTTTTGTAGTGTAATTTTAGAATAAAAATCGTATTCAATCAGAAATGGAAAGTAATATGTTGGATTTTCAAAAATAATTGAGTAAAAATATGAAAAACATTGTACTTATTGGTAACCCTATGACAACTATGAAAATTTTACAGTGATAATTTTATCTCAATGTCCCAATAATAATATTTTTTACTTACGAATGCAATATGTTTGTGCAATGTTGCCTACAATGGTATTTTTTATTTAATTCTTTATCACATAATTGTTTAATTGATTCAAAATAAATAGAATATTATTTTTTTGAAAATATATTTATGATGTAATTCAAAATAGTTATATTTATTGGAAAAGAAATATGAAAATTGTGGGTTTTGAATAAACAAAAACAATTACAATATTAAAAAATGGTTGAAAAGGTAAGAATTTATCTTTTGAGGAAAGTGATAACTATATTTAGAGTACAGACTTTAAACATGATCATGCTATGTGGTTTCACTTCTCAATTGTCAAAAATATTTATTTCAATAATTTATAATGATTATATAATATGTAATTATTAACTAAGAATTTATATGGTCAAAATAGAAGAGATTATTTACCATATTCACAATGAGAATTATATTTCATTATGAACTACTGATTATATTATCAATGTTCACTAATAAGAATAGTTCAATAGAATACTATCTATTCACACAAACTCAATTTAGTTTTGATAAATTTAAATAGATTTTAAATTATTAGAACCCTCTTTTTTCATTTTTTAAATTCATTTAATAAAATACACTAAGAAAAAACATTTCATTTAACTATATAAAACAAATGAATTGAACAGAAATCATCAATTAACATGTTTGGGAAGAAAAAAACAGTTTTTCATCTAAATGTAAACATTCCCAAAATAATGAATATGAGAGTATTTAAAAGTCATTTGAATACTTTTCACTAAATATCTTCATAGTATCGGTCACCAAAGGATTATCCAGAAATGGAAACATAACAAAGTTTATCTTTTTTCCATTACAATTTTTATTTTCATTACGTCATTGAGTGTTAAAAGTGGGTATCATATTATGTTTTTACACAAACACTTAAATTATATTAAATTTACAAAAAAAATTGATACTTTGTTTACATACCAATTTATATATACATTATATTCTTACCATATGTGTATTTATTTATTTTATAAAAAAATGAATATCATTGAAACTAATACAATATATATGAATTGAAAATTTATGTATGTAAATTGTATGAGAAATGAGTATGATTATGGAGTTAAATATATCATCATGTATTAAATAGAGGACTAATTTGACCCATCTCAAATCCTTAATTCATTTTTAAATTCTTTTATTCAATATTAATTAGTTCATAGTATGAAAAAATTTGATACATTTTAGAAAAGTTCAATGAATTATTTTTGTACTGAACATGGGGAAAATTGATTTATATACTAACAATGATGATACTACGATTTGTGGAACATTTTTTTTAATTCTAGTGAAATGGTTATGGAGAATATTTAGAGGAAATGATAATGGAAATTAAAGATGACCTTCATGGTTTTCTAATGTTGTTAGATAAGATAAATTGTTGTTAAAATATACTACTGTATAGTGGTTATACTAAATATACAACATATTTAGTTGTATTTAATATATATAATTTGAATGATGGTAGAGGGGGTAAGGACACCGGTCTTACAAAACTACTCGGTCTCTTGAATGATATACTACAAGAAGAAAATGAGATTCCTTTTTGAATAAATGATGCTAAAATAATACAATTTTCAATTTGTATAATCTTTTAAAAAATATATTCTTTTATAAGTGATTGTATTTTTTTCAAGGGCCACAAATCACTGAGAAAATAACCTTCATATGGGGAATATCAATACAAGAATGATGAATCCAGTCCATTGAAATTTTTATGGTACATCCCTTTCACTACACCATTTAGAAATATATAAGGATGTTAAGATATATCTATAAAATTCACATTGCATTCAGATATAAGAATTGAATCACTACGGGAAAAAAGGGCATTTGCGACGGGTTATTTGCGACGGAAATAAATCCCGTCGCAAATAGTCATGTTAAAAACTTATTTGCGACGGGGTTATTTGCCCGTCGCAAATAAGTAGCCTTTTGCGACGACACAGCTTTCCCCGTCGCAAAAGGACTGGCGCGGTTTGCGCGCCAAATCGCGGGAAACTTATTTGCGACGGGGGAATATTCCCGTCGCAAATAACCAGCGGCGGTAAAAGGTATTTGCGACGGGAATATTCCTCCGTCGCAAATAGTATGTCGGCAGGTGGTTATTTGCGACGGGTCCCGTCGCAAATAATCTAACCTATAAATACCCCCATCCGTTTTTTTCATTTCATTCTCATTCTCTATCTTCTCCTTCTCTCAAAATTATATTTCTAGAGTTCAGTATTTCTCCAGTTTAATTTTTTTCTCCGGAGCTGATATTAAAGTTTTGAAGAACGATCAGAGCAGATCAATTTTCAAGGTATTTATGTTCATTTTAATTTAATAATTATTTTTAATTTTTTATTAGTTTCAATTATTCTTAATTAGTTGTAATTTAGTTATGTTTACATTGTTTTATTACTTAATAAATTTAAATTATTAGTATTGTTCATAGTTAATGGTAATTAGGAATAATTAGTAATAATTTTTAATAATTAAGAATAAATATTAATAATTAGTAATAAATACCAATAATTAGGAATAATAACATTATTACATTATTAGTCTATTTTATTATTAATATTAAAATAATATAATTTTTTATATATATACAATTCTCTTTTCATCTGTGTGTTTGTTGTCTTCACATTTATTATTTGTATGTCGAGATAGAAAACGCACAGATGAAAGAAGAATTGTATATAAATTAGAAAATTATATTATTTTAATATTAATAATAAAATATATTAATAATGTTATTATTTGTAATTATTGGTAATTATTCCTAATTATTGATAATTATTCATTTAATTACTAATAATTAGGAACAATTATCAATAATTATCAATAATTAAGAACAATTAGTAATAATTAGTAATAATTACCAATAATTAGTAATAATTAGTAATAATTATCAATAATTAGTAATAATTACCAATAATTAGTAATAATTACCAATAAGTAGTAATAATTACCAATAATTAGTAATACTTACAAATAATTTGGAATGATTACAAATAATTAACAATAATTAGTAATAATTAGTAATAATTACCAATAATTACCAATAATTAGTAATAATTACCAATAATTACCAATAATTACCAATAATTAGTAATAATTAGGAATAATTAGTAATAATTAGGAATAATTAGGAATAATTAGTAATAATTAAGAATAATTAGTAATAATTAGGAATAATTAGTAATAATTAGTAATAATTAGTAATAATTAGTAATAATTAGTAATAATTAGTAATAATTAGGAATAATTAGGAATAATTAGTAATAATTAGTAATAATTAAGAATAATTAGTAATAATTAGAAATAATTAGGAATAATTAGGAATAATTGGGAATAATTAACAATAATTACCAATAATTACCAATAATTACCAATAATTACCAATAATTACCAATAATTACCAATAATTACCAATAATTAGTAGTAATTAGCAATAATTACCAAAAATTAGGAAAAATTAGGAAAAATTAGGAAAAATTATGAAAAATTAGGAATAATTACCAATAATTAGTAATAATTAGTAATAATTAGTATTAATTACCAATAATTAGTATTAATTACAAATAATTAGTAATAATTACCTATAATTAGTATTAATTACCAATAATTTGTATTAATTACCAATAATTAGTAATAATTTCCAATAATTAGTAAGAATTAGAAATAATTACCAATAATTAGTAATAATTACCAATAATTAGTAATAATTAGTAATAATTACCAATAATTAGTAATAATTACCAATAATTAGTAATAATTAGTAATAATTAACAATAATTGCCAATAATTACCAATAATTGCCAAT
This sequence comes from Viscum album, assembly GCA_963277665.1. Taxonomy (NCBI): domain Eukaryota; kingdom Viridiplantae; phylum Streptophyta; class Magnoliopsida; order Santalales; family Viscaceae; genus Viscum; species Viscum album. The sequence goes on from OY728156.1 coordinate 1,029,726,512, forward strand.
AATTATCAATAATTATTAATAATTAACAATATTTGCCAATAATTACCAATAATTGCCAATAATTAGTAAAAATTTCCAATAATTAGTAATAATTGCCAATAATTACCAATAATTGGTAATAATTAGTAATAATTAGTAATAATTACCAATAATTAACAATAATTACTAATAATTAGTAATAATTAGTAATAATTAGGAATAATTAGTATTAATTACCAATAATTAGTATTAATTAACAATAATTAGTAATAATTACCAATAATTAGTAATAATTACCAATAATTAGTAATAATTATTATTAATTACAAATAATTTGTATTAATTACCAATAATTAGTATTAATTACCAATAATTAGAAATAATTACCAATAATTAGTAATAATTACCAATAATTAGTAATAATTAATAATATTTACCAATAATTACCAATAATTACCAATAATTACCAATAATTAGTAATAATTACCAATAATTACCAATAATTGGTATTAATTAACAATAATTGGTAATAATTACCAATAATTGGAAATAATTACCAATAATTGGTAATAATTACCAATAATTAGTAATAATTAGTAATAATTACCAATAATTAGTAATAATTAGTAATTATTACCAATAATTAGTAATAATTACCAATAATTAGTAATAATTACCAATAATTAGTAATAATTACCAATAATTAGTAATAATTACTAATAATTAGTAATAATTACCAATAATTAGTATTAATTAACAATAATTATTAATAATTACCAATAATTCGTATTAATTACCAATAATTAGTATTAATTACCAATAATTAGTATTAATTACCAATAATTAGTATTAATTTCCAATAATTAGTAATAATTACCAATAATTAGTAATAATTACCAATAATTAGTAATAATTAGTAATAATTACCAATAATTAGTAATAATTAGTAATAATTACCAATAAATACCAATAATTAACAATACTTACCAATAATTACCAATAATTACCAATAATTAGTAATAATTACCAATAATTAGTAATAATTACCAATAATTAGTAGTAATTACCAATAATTAGTAATAATTACCAATAATTAGTAATAATTACCAATAATTCGTATTAATTACCAATAATTAGTATTAATTACCAATAATTAGTATTAATTACCAATAATTAGTATTAATTACCAATAAATAGTCATAATTACCAATAATTAGTAATAATTACCAATAATTAGTAATAATTAGTAATAATTACCAATAATTAGTAATAATTAGTAATAATTACCAATAATTACCAATAATTAACAATACTTTCCAATACTTACCAATAATTACCAATAATTAGTAATAATTACCAGTAATTAGTAATAATTACCAATATTTACGAATAATAACATTAGTACATTATTTGTATATTTTATTAATAATATTAAAATAATATAATTTTCTATATTATATACAATTCTCTTTTCATCTGTGTGTTTTCTGTCTCCACATGTAATATTTGCATTCTTTGTCAAAATTATCAACCTACTCGCCAATGGAGAGGTGAAAGTGAATGCAAATATTACACGTGGAGACAGAATGTTAAACACACAGATGAAAGGATAATTGTATATAATATAAAAAATTATTTTATTTTAATATTAATAATAAAATATACTAATAATGTAATAATGTTATTATTATATAATTAATGTTTATGAAAAAATTATATTAGTATTATTAAAATAATAAAAAATTAATATAATATTAAAATTATCAATATTTGTAACATGTTTTTCTTTATTCTCAATATATTCAATCTTTACTTGAGTGTTTTTTCTAACAAATTATTCAAAACCAGTAATGCTTTTATATTTTATAGAGAAATATGGAACAACGAGGTCGTCAACAATCATTATTAGGTGACCGCATATGGATAAATCAATGTAGAAATCCAAACGGTTCTGGTTTAAATCAAGTATATGTTGAGGGTGTGGAGATTTTTTTATCATCTGCGGCATCAAATTCAGAATTTGTTTCAGAAGGAAAAATAAAATGTCCTTGCAGAAAATGTGCATTGAGAAGGTTTGACACGTTTGACAAAGTGGGAGAAGATCTCTTATGTTTTGGTTTTCAACCAGATTATGTTTTTTGGTATCAACACGGTGAACGCAGTTCTAGAGCAGGTGATACCAACTTGATTCCGGATCCATCCCGGTTTCAAGATTTAGTACATGATGTTGCAGGTTCATCTGTTCAACATACAGAAACTCCGGCTGATATAGCTTCAAATCCTGAGTTGGCACCGTCTGAATTTTATGAGTTGTTGAAATCTGCTGAGGATGCATTATATCCTAGCTGCAAGATGAGCAAATTAGAAGTAGTTGCAAAATTTATGGCTATCAAATCAGATAACAGAATGTCAAACACCTGTTTTGACCAGATATTTTCTTTTCTGAAAACACTGTTACCCGAAAGAAATGTTTTACCTGCAAATTACTATGAGAGTAAGAGGCTGGTTCGAAATTTTGGACTTATTTGTCAAAAGATTCATGCATGTTCAAATGACTTCATTTTATATTCTGGGGAAAATTAGTCGTTGGATAGTTGTCCTACATGTGGGCAACTGAGATATAAAGAAGGAAAACACGGGAAGTCTGGTTTGATTCCTATAATACAGTTGAGATATTTTCCTCTTAAATCCAGACTTCAGCGTTTATTCATGTCTAAGAATACAACGACAATGATGTCATGGCATAAAGAGAATATTTCAACCGATAAAAGCTTGAATCATCCAGCCGATGGTGATTCATGGAAACATTTTGATAGAGTGCATCCATACTTTGCTTTAGAAGCTAGAAATGTTCAACTGGGCCTTTCTACTGATGGTTTCTGTCCGTTTGGATCCTACGTTAGTCAATATTCATGTTGGCCTGTTTTTTTAACTCCGTACAATTTACCTCCATGGATGTTGATGAAGGAGCCATATATCTTTTGGACTTTACTAATTCCAGGACATCCGAAGAAAAATATTGATGTTTATTTGAAACCATTGATTGATGAATTAAATTTATTATGGAGTACTGGTGTCAGTACATATGATGTTGCAACGAAACAGAATTTCATACTGAGAGAAGCATTGATGTGGACAATAAGTGACTTCCCGGCTTATGGGATGTTATCTGGTTGGATTACACATGGTCAGAAATCATGTCCTTACTGTATGGGAGAGAACAAAGCATTTATGCTCATTCATGAAAAGAAACCTTATTATTTTGACTGTCATCGCAGATTTCTTCCAGCTGATCATCCTTTTCGCAGAAACAGATCTCATTTCAGAAAAGGAACAGTTGAAAGGGATGGACCTCCAAAAATACTATCAGGTTCGGAGTTAAAATCAGTTGTATTTTCATTACCTCCCATCACTTTTGGTCCCACAATAAATCAACAGAAAATTTTTGGTTTTGGGAAAGAACACAATTGGATTAAACGTAGCATATTTTGGGATTTGCCATATTGGTCTGATTTGTTGGTCCGACACATGTTAGATGTCATGCATATTGAGAAGAACTATTTTGATAATTTGTTTCATACAGTTTTGGATACGCCAGGAAAGAGAAAAGACAATGTAAATGTACGTTTAGATCTTGCCCAAATTTGCAGGCGTCCAGAATTGGAACTATTTGAGAATGTCAGAACAGAAAGGTTACTGAAACCAAAAGTAGCTTATACACTGTCTAAAGAAAACCGTTTATTATTTTGTCAGTGGATTGCAGATTTGAGACTTCCAGATGGTTGTGCTTCTAATTTGGGTAGATGTGTAAAGAATGGTCATATTACTGGATTAAAAAGTCATGATTGTCATGTTATAATGGAGAGACTTCTACCCATTGGATTAAGAGTTCAGTTGAATTCTGTGATTTGGGATTCCATAACAGACATGTCTCATTTTTTTCGGGAAATTTGTGTGGCTACGACAGATTATGATGCTCTAGGAAAACTTGAAAATGATGTTGTTGGAATTATATGTAAACTGGAAAAAATATTTTCGCCGTCTTTCTTAAACTCAATGGAACATTTGATGTTACATTTTCCATATGAAGCCAAATGTGGAGGTCCGGTACAGTTTCGATGGATGTACCCATTTGAATGATGCATGCAAAAATTGAAAAGAAAAGTACGTAACAAAGCATCTGTTGAAGGATCTATTGCATAAGCTTATTTTCAAGAGGAAATATCTTTTTTCTGCTCCCATTATTTTGAATCTGAGTATCCTTCAAAACACAACCAAATGGGATGGAACGAGAGGAATATTGATGAAATCGACAGTCAATTATCTATTTTCAACCAGTCAGAGCTTGGTTTTGGTGGAGTTTATGAACGCTGGCTTTCAGATGATGAACATCAGAGAGCTCATACGTATGTTCTGCTCAACTGTGAAGAGATGAAATCAGTTGTACTGTAAGTGTTTATATCACTTATTCTATCATTTATGTTAAAGTAAATAACTTTGGTTTTTATAGGTTGTATGATAATCATATCAAGAAAAAAATTCCACAAATTACATCAGCTGCTCTCGAAGAACGTCGACTGAAAAATTTCTCTCAGTGGTTTCAAAAACTGGTAACATAAATTCTTTATCTTTTAGCAACTCATTCAATGTATAGTTTACTATATTGATAATTATTTCACAAATTTTCAGGTGTCTCGACATGCTGATAAAATTGACAAACGGCTGTGTGTATTGAGTAACCCACCTTCCAAACTTGTTAAAACTTATAATGCATATGTGGTGAATAGATTTCGATTCCACACACATGCATATGGGGAATCGAAAAAAACAATGAACAGTGGAGTTAGCTTGAGAGGATCTCATCATCGAGAAAATTAAGTTGACTTTTATGGCATACTTGATGAAATCATTGAACTCTGTTATCTTGGACAACATTACATAACCATGTTCAAATGTCGGTGGTTGGATACAGAGAGAGGCGTGCGTGTCCATCCGACTCAGGAAATCATCGATATTAAATGTAAAAGTGTTCTCGCAGTAAATGAACAATTCTTATTGGCTCAACATGCATATCAAGTTTATTATGCAAAGTACTGTGCAATATCAAGAGACTTGACTGATTGGTGGAGTATAATAAAAATCAAAATTCGAGAAAATCAGTTTAGTCAAAGTGAATGTGCTTTCACTGATGTGAAAAGAATTGATGTTTTTCAAGAGAGTACTCAAAATCAATCTTTTTTACAAAGAGACACGAGTATCGATGACGACACCCCACATTTAAGAGTCGGTGATGACGATGATGTTAATGATGTCACATATGAATTTGAAATGGTAAGAGATGAAGCAACTGTAACTCGAATGGATATTGATGATGTTGAGGAGGAATATGAAGATGACATTGACATATATGAAGATGATGATGAAGATGAACACTGATAGAATTCCATGGTATTTATATACAATCATAATATTTATATATGTATATATGTATATATAATAGTAATTATCAATTATTTGCTAACATTAACATTTTCTGTTTCAGATGGACGAGGCCACATTTCATGAGTTGGCGGATGCTGACCTGACTTTCAATGCGGATGCGTTGCTGACAGATGACCCTCAACCTGCAGGCGCTCTAGGGAGTACGCGGAGGGGGCGCGGTGTTGCACGATTGATGATTCCTGACCCCGTCCCCGAGCGACGTCCATGTCTTGGGTTTGATCCACGCACACGGAGGTGTGATAACCTGTGTGATAACCTATGGATTTGACTAAGATTTTATTAATCTATCCACATAATAAATGATTATTATTTTTTCAGTTTTCCGCATATAGCTGTCGGACAGGGCAGCACTATTTTGCGCAACTATTTCTCTCAGTCGTGGACCACATGGGAGCAGATTCCCATTGATGTGCAGCAGGCCATGTTCGGCCATTGGTTGGTACGTACGTAAATAAATAATTTTTATTTTGAAAATTATTTCATTTCTAACTTGATATTTTGATTTATTTGTAGGTTTTATGGAATCCGATCGAGGATACCATGCGTGACGCCATCCACGAGGCATGGGAGGTGGCCATGCGTGATGGCCTTCGTCATTTTTTGCACAATTTAAGAAAAGCTGCGATGAAGAAAGCAGGAGTGTCAGATTTTGAGGAGTCATGTAGAGCACACCGACCAGAGTATATTTCATCCCATGTATGGGATGGATTATGTGCGCACTGGTTGAGTGGTGCCTTTTATAGGAGATCATCGGTGGGGAGGCAGAATCGGGGGAGACAGGAGGTGACTCATCGATCTGGGAGTCGTTCTTTCAGTACTCATAGACAACATCTGGTACGTACATTATTTATAAATATTTTATATAACTATAAATATTAACAGTTTATTTTTTATTCTTATAGGCTGTCGAGCACCCCGATATTACAGATTACGACGTATATCGGAGGATGTATAGTTATCCTGCTACTGGGGAGCTCAGAGGTGATCGTCAGCATCACATCGTGGTCAGTATTATTTGTTTTCAAGTTTAAAAATTAACTGCATACAATATATTCACAATTTTAATTTTAAATTGTAACTATAAGAGTCATATGAGGCCACAGCATCACAGGCCCGGCCTTACAGTCAGGCCGAGCCATCAGATCAGACCACTGCCCGTCAGTTTGATGAGGCGGCATGGATGCAGGCCACCCAGTATGCCTTCGAGAAGGGCCGGGTAGTTGGTATCGGCTCTCGAGTGACTCTCGAGATTATTATGGCAGTGCTGCGATGTCGGCGTCCAGCTCGAGAGGAGCTCGTGCATCTTCTTCTACTACACAGTATGAGGATCAGTTGCGATCTCATACTGCACAGATAGAGAGTCTCCGATAGGAGCAGGAGCAGATGCGTCAGCAGCATGAGGAGGAGCGTCGACACCAGCAGCAGTTGTACGAGGAGCAGACGAGTCGGTGGCAGCAGCAGCATCAGGAGCAGATGGAGTACATGCGTCGACTCACTCATGCTTTAGGGATGGAGTTTCCTCCACCACCATTTGCAGATCCCCCACCTCCCCCCTCCTTCAGATTAGAATTTGTATTTATGTTATAAAATTTGGGAAATCAAAATATTTTTTTTCCTATTCTTAGTTTTTGTCTCATTATAAAATATTAATAATATTATATTTTTAAATAACAATTTTAATATGAATAATAATATTATTTATATTTTATAATATTAAAATATATATATATATTAAAATTTTATAATATTATAATTTAATTATATTTTTTGTAATACTTGAATTATTTTAATATTTGAATGTAAAATAATTCTATGATTATCTTGAATTTGGAAATAAACCAAGAAACATGTTTCTTCTGTTATATAAAAATATAATGAATCCTTATATTGTACAATGTATTACTCATATAAAATGTCCAATTATGTTGGTAAATTATAACTTTTCACTAAGGTTATGCATGAAGTGAAGATACATTATGTTTTATCTTCTAATTTTAGGACCAAAACAATAGGATAATGATACTTATGTCTATTTAGATCCATTGTTGTAAGATCAAAACTTTATGTGGGATACAAGTATTACATTGTATGATTCACATAGAAGTTAATAGATCATATTGAGATCCATGTTATATGAGATCATATGATAATTTCATTATTTTGGAAATTTGTTAGGCTATATAATTAATGGTGTAAATACCCTACCCCCAGTATCCCAAAGTATTGGTTACATTATTACATTGGAACATGATACAAGAAATCATATCTCAATGGATCAAATATTTTAGTATTTTTGGTAAAATAGATACATACATGAATTTTACAATACAGTTTATAAAATAAGTACAATCCAGTATTCTTTGAGAACACCATTATTCCCTTTAGTATATCCATGTATATCAATCATAATAAACTTCCTAAAATCTTGGGGAAAGAAAATATAAGAAAAGTGAGAGCTCTAATGCTCGGTAAAGGTATGTGTAAAATGTAATCTATTATTAATAAATATTGAATAATTAATATAGAAATGTAAATAACAAAAACTAATTCAATTCAATAAATATCTTGAACAAGAAGAATAGTATGGAAGTAATAATTAATGGTCAAATAATTCCATAAAAATATCACCTGATCATAAATGTTTACCATAGAAATTATAACTAATAATATAATAACATTTAAGTCACCAAAAAATATAATGATGATGGAAATTAATAATTTCAAAAATCATAAATATTTCATTGAGGACTTGTGCCAAGGAATCTTATATAAATTGATAATCCCTCTTCTAATACCCAATCTAGTTTGTCTCAGGAGACTTACTGATGCATCATCGAAAAATAGTGGAATCTTCCTGTCACATAATAAGATCAATAAATTACACATATAAAAGGGTTGAAACATAATCAACATAATCACTTTTTAATTAAACTAATATAAGAAATGATAGTAATTACCACAATACAAAAACATTATAATAAATACTCATCCAATGTAATATGGTGAATTGTATTAAAATAATACATCTCCAATTAAACTAATAAAAAATAATGCAATAAAATATGGTAGATGGTTCCAAAATAGAATAACCATAGTAAAGCATAAAATTTAACAAATTATGTTGACCTACATGAAAATACTATTAAAAATATTGTTGGGAAACATTTGATTAAAATACTAATTTCACATTAAAATCACTTATTTTTTAAAATATGTGCACATATAAATGAAATAAATTTATTCGAAAAGACCTTTGTAAACATAAAAAATAAGCATAAAATAATTGAGGCATCATGATGGTGGGAAAAATTTTCATGCTGTATCAGTTAAAAAACAATTTATTGTATTTTTGTCAAACAATCCACAAACTACCTTTTTGGAAGTTGATGAAAATATGAATTCAAAATGTTTATAAAAATAGTAAAAAATTTGTAAAAATAATTTTAAGACTTATATAACAATAGTAACAAAATATTTTTAAATTATTTAAATGAAACACGGATTTGGAAGATAAATATTCCCTAGTGGAGACTTAAACATAAACAATCTCGAATAATGCTGAGATTTTGAAATATACACTTACCACATATGATTATTTTTAATCATAATCCCCATAAAAAATAAAATTCAAATAAAATATTAAATTCCATGAATAAAAATAGATTCTTGATATAATATATCAAATAGGAAGTATAGACACCACACAAATGAAATATTTGGTGAATATATTGTATGACTCCAAAAAGTAAAAGTGCGATGAGAAACTCTTTCCCCTTGTACGACATCCTTGGTATGTGTTAAACAATCCTATAAAATAAATATATATTTATTATAAATCTATTATATAAGTTTTATATAATATATTACCTTATAAAATTTACTTATAAAATTTTATCACCTGATTATTAAAAATTCTTTATTAAAATCACTATTTTGAGAAATAAATGCTTTTTTCATGTATGTTTTGGTTCAGTGGTTTTGTTATTTATAAATTGATCAAGGATAAATAATATAAAAAATAATATAAATGGTATATACAACATCCTAGGTAAATAATGAAATAATAAATATTTCATACTTATTAATATTTGTGAATTAAATATTAATTTTACTTTAAATGGGTTTATATGTTTGAAAGTATGCCTGATACGTAACAACGGGTTTGTTTAAAATCTTACGTTGCACAAAAATAATATAATATTATTATTTTAAATGGAAGTTAAATCCTAGAAATCGTATTGGAAAGAATGATTAAAACTAACTAAAATATGATTATACATGTTTCTTAAATGTATTTAGTTTTATTCAATAAAATTTAGTGGCTTAAAATGTGAATGAATCTAATTTTAAGCATAATTTACATTAAAAGGTCGATTCACTGCCATTTAATGGAGAACCCTCTTGAAATTGAGATTTTGTAACTGTAAAACATTTTATTTGACCAAATAAAAGCCTTCATTAGAATGGGGACATCAGATTTTACTTTTTGTAAATTTTTTTGAATCTTCCTGATAAAGTTCATTTTTAATTAACAGTGAAAAATATTGTACTTGAATTAAAATGTTCATTTTAATATAATTTATTTATATGGTTAGATTATATTTTTAATTGGGTTTAAAGTGTAGTTATAATATATTTTTACCATTTAATCTAATGTTGGTCAATGGAATTAATTTCACTATGAAATTGGACATTAAAAAGTGGGAATATTTTAATTGATATTGTTTCTGAAAAACATGATATTTTCTTTGAAAATGACAATTATATTTAAATTAAATAATGAAACTTATATTTTTTCAATTTGGTAAAATATACATCATTTTTGAATTCGTAATATCAAAAATATCATAGGCTGAATTTTTGGTATTTTTCTAAACACTTCAATTTTGATGTATAGTGAAACCACTTAGTAATAGTTAAAAAACTAATTTTTTCATTTAAATGAAATTTTACAGCTTTTATGAATTGAATTTCAAAAATAAAACATAAATGGTTGTAATTTCTAAGTAAAATGCAGTTCAATAAGATGAAAATAATTTTTGTGAATAGTAACTTTTGACTTTTATTTACCGTAATTAACGGTTATTATGGTAATTCTAGGTAAAAAAGATATTATAATCATTCAAAATCCCTTTAACACTTCTCATAACCTTATTGAAGGAGACAAGACCGACCATGGAATCTTTGGGTCGATTTTGGGACCCCATGAAGCCACTTATGTGTGATAATGACACTTTAGACTAATTAATTTAAATTAAAGACAAAAATATCATAAACAAGACTCATTTAGTAAATCATTTTTTATATGTTTTAATATAAGTTATATTTTCGACTAGAAATATTATTTGGAACGCTAAAAATATTTCCTACATCGTGGTATTTGTTTTATAATTTTTTGACATCAAATAATGTAAATTATTTATAACACAATAATGAACCAGTATTTACCTCATTAATAAATGATTTAATGAAATAAGATTATAATGAATAAAATATTATAAAAACCTATCCAATTACTATTGGATGATATTATTTCTACTATGAGTCATATCATCTTCGACTTTAATGATTTTAGGACCTTTAGAAACTGAATATCATTATATTATAAAATAATATTTTCAAATTTTCTTAAAGAGCCCCCCCCCCCCCCCCGTGTAAAAGGAAATCATTTCTAACCAACTAATCACACCTATCATGCCTTTTGGCTCATCCATAATATGACCAATTAATCTCCTTATATCCCTCTCTTCCACCTAGAAGGCTTACCTTAGGCAGAAGGCACTTCAACAAACCATTTTGGTTCAAACCAAAGGGAGTTACCAAAATTAAAGGTAACATTTTATCTTAATTTATTTTCTTTTATTTTACTTCTCCAACCCCTAAAATATTTTTATTCCCTTATTTTATAATAACACCAGTATCAAAAATATCCTAGGATGTTTTTATGAGAAAGATTAGATCTACACTTACACACACCTCCATCTAATGGGTGAAGAACATACTATTTCTGTGGATGGAAAACTAATTCTCCACGAACAATGATTGTTCAATTATCTCATACCACATATCATGGTCACAATTAAGATGGAACTATATTTATATATGATATATATTGTGTTTTTTCTTTATTATACTGTGTTTTTCTTCTATATCATACTTTTATGATTTCCATTATGGGTAAACGCGATAATTTCAATTTAGGAAGTGTAGACTACCGCCCCTCAAAGTGAAATGACTCATTCATGCCATACGTGAGACGTATAAAGGAAATATTTAATGGTATTATATATGATATTATACTCGAATTATAATATCCATATGTATCATTATGTTTTAATTCAACTAAAATACAAAATAGAAATGAAAGTAGAGTTCATGTGTACATACGGCTTACTGTCTCCTTGAATGGTGCATTTCATTTATTACCTCCTAGTGTTATGTACTATTATAAATACATGTATATAATGGGTATATATTACATATATGATATCTAAATCATGAATATCATTCTGGATATAATTAAATTTTGACCATGTGAACAACTTGTAACTATATGGTGTTCATTTTTCACTCAAGTACCAAATATAGACAAAATGAACATTACTAACTTGAATGAATACATAATGTCTATAACATAGTAAAAAGTTATATAAAAGGAATAATAAACATTAAAAAGGTTGTTATGAAAGTATAAATTAACATTAGTTTATTATTCAGGAGATTAAAGAATGATCGAGTCATGTTGGACACAAGGTAAGGGACTTCGTCTCAATCTCCATTCATTGAGGCTTATTTTGTTTTATTACACGACATAATTTTATATTCTTTATAAACACCTTTGACATTTCAAATGGAATATTTTTCTACCAAGCGTTTTACTAAATGAAAAAAATGAATTTTTATTTTAACGTAAGAGGTGACAACGACCTTTCCACCGCTACAAGTATTATTTGTTCTTTGGCTTCCTTAATAAGTCATAATGTTTTTTTACCATATACTCTTTTATGTAATTTGGTATTGAAAATGGTTTTGATAATGGATTTTTTATGTCAATATATTTATGTGATATAATGTGATTGAAATGTGTAAATTTTTTCTTTATTTATTTTTGTTTTATGTGTTGTGATTTTATAATGGTACTTAGACATTTGACGGGTGGTTACTTGACAAACCAAATGATGGGTGGTGCTGTGATAAACCAGGACTGGTGGTTACGTTATAACCTCCAATTCGTTGGGTATGGAAGTCAGCCGTATGGCTATTCCATTTAGTGATATTTTTGTATGTGAACCATATAGTTATTCCATTTAAGTATGTTTATATCCCAAGTAACCTTTATATGTTCTGTGTTATTTATATGGGATTTATGGTAATATTTTGGTTACAAAAGGGTAAGTAGGGATCTTTTATTTAGTGTAGAGTATTTAAAACTTCATAATGGTGAAAATTATTACTTATGTTAAAGTATTCATGGTTTACTTGTTGTTTTAAAAAACTAATAGTTTTCCTTCTTTTTGTTTCCCTTAATGAGCTTTTTATGCTCATACCATGTTTTTGAAATGTTTTTTGCAGGACATAATGTGGAATAGGGTCAATTATGGGATCATGGAAAATTCTTGTTTTCTTAAACATGGAACTAGACATGACTCTTTTTTTCAATAGTTCTTGTATTGTAATACAAATGGAAACTGAGTAGAAGTGTCTACGTTGTATTTTTATTGAAATGAAATGTAATAGTTATGACCTAATTCTCTAAAACACTAATCCTGAAAAGATCCTAAATGTGAATTATTAACCTATTTCAATATTATTTAATGTTTTAAGGACGAGTCTATATAGTTGGTATCAGAGGTTGGTTTAGACAACTTTAGGATTTAGGGTATTGTTAATTAATATCTATAAATTAATTTATGGTAATATTGAAATGATATATCATTTACATATTTCCATGTTGCTTCATCTAAGATATTTTTGTGTTCATAATGGTTCTCCATAGTGGAAACTAGGAAGCATTGTTGGGACGACATAAAGAGGGAGACAACCATCCAAATCAGTAACTTGCGATCATTGGAATTGAAACTAAACTGTTTTTTAGTGATGGAATAGTTTACTCAATATATAAATGGTGGTTGTATCCATGAAAGAGATCGGCCAGATCAACCACAGAGGAACATGTCAGTAGTGGAACATTCCATGAGGCAACATCCCCCATCATTAAATGGCTCATCTGACACTATTTTAAAAGAAGGGTGGATTAAAGCACTGGAGAAACTTTTTGATGTCACGGGGTGTTTAGAACATCAAATGTTTATTCCTGATGTTTACAGTTTTGAAGGTGAAGCTGATCGGTGGTGGTCTATGGTGAAAAATATCAGGGATAGGGATGAGATTGATTCCCTTGATTGGGATGAATTAAAAGATATGTTTCCTGAGAAATATTTTACTAAGGTGGATCGTCTTAGGATGGAACAACAATTCTTGGAATTAAGGAAGGATGATGAATCAGTGGGTGCTTATGTAGCAAAGTTCACTCGACTGGAAAGGTATGCCCCAAATTTCATCTCAGATATTGATAGTAAGATAAATCAATTTTACACAAGACTGAAGCCAAAATATCGAAGAGAATTAGCCTCTCGTGAGTTAAAAAGTTATGAAAAACTTGTTTGATTTGTGGAGAACGTGGAAATGGAGTTTTCCGATGAGCAGGTGTTCTTTGAAAAAAAAAACAGATTAAGAGGTTCAGTTGGCAATCTAATGGAAAGGATTAATCAATGAAGCTTGAAGGTAAGAAAATTAAACATCCAACTTGTGAGAAGTCTAGTATAAAGCATCATGGAGAATGTTTCTCAATGTCTGGAAAATGCTTATAGTGTGGTAAGTCCGGTCATATTTCTCATAAATCTATAGAAGATGATCAAAGAAGGAAATGAAAATCCATTGTTAAGATGTTTCAAGTGTAATGAAATGGGTCATTGTGAAAATGAGTGTCCAGCGAAGAACTTGAATGAGGGAATGTACCCAGACTACAAGAAGAAAGGGGTGGTGAAATCCCTTTCAACTACTCCAACAGATGTTGGTCCATCAAATGAAGTAGTATCAGGTACACTGTTTGTTTGTTCAGATTATGCCAATGAGTTTTTTGATTCAGGGTCTACACACTCTTTTTTTTATAATAAGTTTTCTATTAAATTGGGAATTCCATCTTAAGATAATAATACGAATCTTATGGTAAAAACACCTTCAAAAAATGATGAGACAAAACGAAAAAACAATAAACTTCATGTCCTTGTGTGCAGGAAGAATCAACCTACAAAACTTATTATTTTTCCTCTATTTGAGTTTGAGGTTATTTAGGGAATGGATTGTATGTCTGTTAATCATGAAAATATTAACTGAAGAGCTAAAGAGGCTTCATTTCAGAAATATTTACATTTTGTGTAAAAGAATTAACCCTTTATTTTCATAACATTTTAGGAATTTGAGAAACTAGTAAAAGATCGAAATGAATGTTACCTTTAACATATTGTTGAAAATAAAGTAACTGTTTAGATTAATGATGTGCCAGTGGTAAATGAGTAACACGATGTTTTTTCTAATGAGTTTCATAGTATAATACATGATTGAGAAGATGAATTTATTATTAAGTTAGTTCTTGATGATGATCCAATTTCAAAAACCCCTTATTGAATGGCTCAAATTGAACTTTTAGAGTTAAAGAAGAAATTGTAGGAGTTATTAGATAAAGGTTTCATTCGACCTAGCACATCACCATGTAGAGAACCTATCTTATCAGTAAAAAAGAAATATAGTTTAATGATACTTTTCATTGATTATAGAGCATTGAATAACATCAATATTAATAATAAGTATCATTTGACTCATATCGATGATTTGTTTGATCAGCTCTAGGGAGCTTAGTATTTTATGAAGATTGATTTGAGATCAGGGTTCCATCAGTTAAAAGTAAAGGAAGAAGTTTTTCTGAATACGGTGTTTCATACTGGATATGGCCATTATGAATTTGTAGTTATTCCTTTTTGGTTAACCAATGGGCCTGCTATATTCATGGATCTTATGAATAGAATTTTCCAAGAGTTCTTGGTTAAGTTTGGGGTGGTGTTAATTGATGATATTTGGGTTTATTATAAAATTAAAGAGGAGAATGAATGTTATTTAAGGGTCATCTTGAAAACCTTAAATGAAAAGAAAATTTATGAGAAATTCCGAATATGTGACTATGGGTTTCATAAAAATTCATTCCTTGGTCACATTGTTTAAAAGAATGGCATAACTGTTGATCATGCTAAAATAAAAGATGTCTAAGAATGGAAAAGACCAGCAAATATAACCTAGATCCATAGTTTTCTTTGTTTGGTAGGTTATTACCAGAGGTTTGTTTAGAATTTTTCCCAGTTATCTAGTCCAATGACTATGTTAACTCGAAAAGGTGCTCTGTTCATTTGGAAAAACAGTGTGATGATTGTTTTCTGGAATTTAAAATAAGATTGGTGAATGCTCTAGTTTTGGCACTGCCTCCAGAAATGGTGATTTTTTTATTTACAGTGATGCTTCATTGAATGTATATGGATATGTCCTTATGAAAAATGACCAGGTGATTTCTTATTCTTCACCTCAGTTGAAACCTCATGAATTAAATTACTCTACACGTGATTTTAAATTAGTTGTTGTTGTTTTTCTTTTATAATTTGGAGGCATCATTTGTATGGAGTAAAATGTGTAACATATATTAATAAAAAAAGTTTAAAATATATATTCACTTAGAATGAATTAAACATGAGACAGAGGAGGTGGCTAGAATTAATCAATGATTATGATTTCATGATCGATTACTATCCGAGGAGATAAAATAAAGTGATTGATGCTTTGAGTCGAAAAATTAATGCATTATTAACCATGTTACGTTTGGAACAAGATTCTTTGGTTTTTGATTTGATAAACTTTGGCGTATAAGTTTTTAGGGCATAAAATTTTTATATTTTGTATCAGGTGTTAATGAGATCATCTCTATGAGATAGAATAAAGAAAACACCGAAAAAAGAGAGTGAGTTACAGAAAAATGTTGAGTTGGTTCAGAAGGGTAAGCCTCCTGAATTTGACATTGACAATGAATCTGTTTTGATATTTGGAAGGAGATTTTTTGTGCCTTGTGATTCATAGTTGAATAATGAGATGTTATGTGAATCTCATAGTTCCCCATTTTCAATTTATCCTGGTAGTACTAAGATGTATAGAGATCATAGGGAGTATTACTGGTGGGATGGAATGAAAAGAGTAATTGATTATTTTACTATGATGTGTTTGAGTTGTCAGCAAGTTAAAGTAGAGCGGCAGTTACATAAAGTGATTCTTCAGCCTTTAGTGGGGCCAGAGTGGAAATGCGAATATATATCCATGGACTTTGTTATGGGATTACCGAAGTCATTTCGAGGTAATAATGTAATCTGGGTTATATTTGATCGATTAAATAAATCTAATCATTTCCTTCCTATTCTAGACACTTTGTATCTATATCAACTTGCTCGGTTTTATGTTAAAGAGATTGTCAGGTTGCATGGAGTTCCCCTCTGTATTGTATCTGATCATGATCTCAAGTTTACATTAACTTTTGGAAAGGCCTTCAGAAGTAGTTGGCACTAAATTAAATTTTAGTACATCTTTTCATCCTCAATCATATGGGCAGTTAGAACGAACAATATAGAATATAGAGGATATGCTACGTGCTTGTTCACTAGATTACCAGGGAAGTTGGGACCAACATCTTTATTTGGTTGAATTTTTATATAATAAAAGTTTTCATTATAGTATACAGATGGACCCATTTAAGTCATTATATAAATACCATTTTCGAACTCCAGCTTTTTGGGATGAAGTAGGTGAAAGAAAGCCGATTGGACCAGAATTGGTAAAAGGGATGGTAGAAAAACATCTGTTGATTCCAAAGAACATGAGAACAGCTCAGATTAGGTAGAAAAGTTATGCGGATAACCAGAGGAAGGATCTCTCTTTTGAGGTAGTTGATCATGTAATTCTCAAAGTTTCTCCATGGAAAAGTGTGATGTGTTTTGGTAAGAATGGAAAACTGAGTCCAAGGTTCATTGGACCATATGAAATCCTGGATAAAGTTGGATCAGTTACATACAGAGTGGATTTACCTCCATGTTTGTCCCAGGTACAAGAATGTTTTTCATGTTTTAATATTGAGAAATTATATGTCAGATCCATCTCATGTTTTGAGTCCAAATGTAGTTCAGTTAGAAGAGAATTTATCTTATGATGAACAAATAGTCTAGATTCTTGACCATAGAGAGGATGTTTTGTGGAATAAGGTAATTCTCCAGGTAAAGGTTTTGTGGAAAACCCATATGGTTGAAGGGGCAACATGGAAATCTGAAAATTCTATGAGGGATAAATGTCCCCATTTATTTAATAAGTGAATAAAATTGCGAGCATACAATTTCCAAAAGGGTGGAAGGATGTAACATCCCTGGTAAATAAAGAAATAAGACATATTTTGTACTTATTAATATTTGTGAATTAAATATTAATTTTACTTTAAAAGGGTTTCTATGTTCGATAGTGTACCTGATACACAACAACAGGTTTCTTTGAAATCATATGTTGCACACTAATAATATAATATTATTATTTTAAATGGAAGTGAACTCCTGGCAGTTGTATTGGAAGGAATGAATAAAACTAACAACAATATGACTATACATGTTTGTTAAATGTATTTACTTTTATCAAATAAATGTTAGAGGCTTAAAATTTGAATTATTCTAATTTTAAGCACAATTTACATTAAAAGGTCGATTTATCGTATTTTAATCGAAAACCATCTTTAAATTTAATTGTGGCCACATTAATACATTGTATTTGACAAAAGAAAATCCTTCTTTGGAATGAGGACATCAAAATTAATTTGGTGTATATTTATTGGAATTTTTTCGATAAAGTTCATTTTTTTTAATGAATAGTGAAAATACTGTATTTTAATTCGAAAGTGCCTTTTAATATTATTTATTTATATGGTTATATTATCTTTTTAATTGGTTTTAAAGTGTAATTATAATATTTTTTTACCATTTAATCCCATTTGTTTCATTGGAATTTCTTTCACATTGAAATTAGACATAAACAATTCTCAATCTTTTGATTGATATTGTTTCTTAAAAACACACTACTTGTTTTGACAACGTGAATTAATTTTAAATTTAATAACTCAACTTCTATGTTTTGAATTTTGTAAAATATACATTATTTTTTAATTCATAATATCAAATATAGCTTAGTTTTATTTTTTGGTACTTTTTTGAAAACGTTAATTTTTTATGAATAATGAAACCACTTAGTAGTTGTTTAAAAAACTGACTTTTTCATTTAAATGAATCTTTACCTCTTCTATGAATTTAATTTTTAAAATATTACATATATGGTTTTTATTCGTAAGTAAATGTTGTTCAATAAGATGAAAATTGTTTTTTGTTTAATAGTAACTTTTGACGTTCATTTACCGTAGTTAAACGTAAATAGGGCAATTCATGGTCAAAATGATATTATAATTATTCAAAATTACCTTAAAACTTGTTCTAACCTTATTGAATGAGTTATTTCTGACAATGGTCTTCCTTGTGTCGATTTTGGGACCCCATGGGGACACTTATGAGTGATAATGACACTTTAGATTAATTAAATTAAAGTAAAGACAAAAATGACATAAACAAAAATAATTTAGTAAATTAATTTTTACATGGGGTAATATAAGTTATATTTTAGATTATAAATATTATTTTGAAATGTAAAGAGATTTCCTAAATCATGGTATTTTATTTTTATTTTTTATACATCAAATAAATTAAATTATATATGACACAATAATGATTCAGTATTTACCTCATCAATAAATGATTTAAATAAATAAGATTATAATGATTAAAATATTATCCCAAACTTATCAAATTCTTATTGGGTTGTATTATTTGGAATATTTTAATTCTTATCGTAGTCTTTAGTGATTTTTTGAACTTTATAAACCATATATCCTTATATAATATAATAATATTTTCACACTTTCTTAAGGAGACCCTCCTCCCCCTTATAAAAGGAGACCATTTCTAACCAATTCCTCACACTTCACAAGACTTTTGGCTCGTCTCTCCTCTACCCAATTAAGCTCACAACATCCATCTCTTCCACTTAGAAGCCTTACCTTAGGCAGAAGTCACTTCAACAAACCATTTTGGTTCAAACCAAAGAGAGTTACCCAAATTAAAGGTAACGGTTTCCTTAACTTATTTTCTTTTATTTTACTTCTCCAACCCCTAAACACTTTTTATTCAATTATTTTATAACACAAAAAGTATCCTCAGTATAATTTAATAATGTAATTAGAAGTATTATAACTACACTTACACACACCTCCATCTAATGGGTGAAGAACATACTATTTCTGTGGATGGCCAACTAACGCCTCAGGAAACGATGATTGTTCGATTATCTCCTAATGCCTATCATGGAGGCCATTAAGATGGAACTATATTTATATATGATATATATATATAGTGTTTTTGTTTTCTTTAATATTATGTAATTTTTTTCTAGCATTCCTTTATGCTTTCCATTATGGGTAAACGAGATAATTTCATTTGAAGATGTGTGGACTATCACCCCCTCAATGTGATATGACTCGTTAATGCCATACGTGGGACGTATAAAGGATAGATTTAATGTTATTATATATCATATTATACTGTAATTATAATATACCTATGTAACATTATGTTTTAATTCAATTAAAATATGAAATAGAAATGAAAGCAGCGTTCATGCATACATATGGCTTACCGTCTCCATGAATGGTGCATTTCATTTCTTTTCTCGAAATGTTATGTAGTATTATAAATACACGTATATACTGGATATATATGATATATATGATATCTAGATAATGAATATAATTCTGGATATAATGAACTTTTGACCATGTGAACAACTTGTAACTGTATGGTGTTCATTTGAGACTCAAGTACCAAATATCAACAAAACGAACATTATAAACATAAATTATTAGATAATGTTAATAACATGGTAATAAGTGTTTTAAAAATAATAATAAACATGAAAGGGGTAATTAAGAAAGTATAAATTATCTTCAGTCTATTATTCAAGAGATTAAATAATGATCGAGTCAAGTCAGACATGAGGTAAGGGACTTCGTCTCAATGTCCTTCCATTGAGGCATATTTTGTTTTAATACACGATTTTCATTTATATTCTATAGAAAAACACTTGAATTTTCAAAGGGAATATTTTTCTATGAAGCGTTCTACTAAACGACAAAAATTAAAGTTTTTTTAACATAATCGGTGACAATGAACTTTCCGCCGCAATGACAATTATTTGTTCTTTGGATTCCTTACCAAGCCATAATGTTTTTTACCATATACTCTTTTATGTATTTTGGTATTGAAAATGGTTTTGATAATAGATTTGTTATGTCCATATATTAAGGTCATATATTATGATTGAAATGTGGAAGTGTTTTATTTCAATTATGTTTGTTTTATGTTATATGATTTTATAATGGTACTTGGACATCTGACGGGTGGTCATGTGATAAACCAAATGACGGGTGGTTCCGTGATAAAACAGGATGGGTGGTTATGTTATAACCTCCAATACATTGGCTATGGAAGTCAGCCATATGGAAATTCCATATAGTTATATTTTTAAAATTCCACTGTATGGTTATTCCATTAATGTATGTTTATGTCCCAAGTTACATTTATATGTTATGTGTTCTTTATATGGGATTTATGGTAATATTTTGGTTACAAAAGGGTATGTAGTGATCTTTTATTCAGTGAAGAGTATTTAATAATTCATATAGGTGAAAAGTATTACATATGTTAATGTATTCGTGGTTTACTTGTTGTTTTGAAAAACTAACAATTTTCCTTCTTTGTGTATCCCTTGCTAATCTTTTTATGCTCATCCCATGTTTTTGAAATGTGTTTCACATGACATAATGTGGAATAGTGTCAAGGATGGGATCAAGTAAAAGTCATGTTTTCATAAACATGGAACTAGACATGACTCTTATTTTCAAGTTTTCTTATTTTGTGAAATAAATTGAAACTGTGAAGAAGTGTCTACTTTGTATTTTGTTTAAATGAAATGTAATAGTTATGGCCAAATTCTCTAAAACTCTAAACCTGAAAAAATCCACAATGTGAATTATTAACCAAATTCAAGATTATGTAATGTTTTAAGGTCATGTCATTTTAGTATAAATATAATATATATTCATTATATATGTATTTTAGTTAATTAATTAATGTTAGAGATAAAAAAATGTACTACACCAATTATAGAGATGGTAGGTCGTAAGTACACGTGAACAATGTTTTCATTTTTTAAAAGATGAGAAAAAAAGAAAGATAATGAATGATTAAACATTACTTAATCATTATTATGTTATATATATAATATATATTCATAGTTTCTATATTTATAATCTTCTATGTAATGTTCTGATTAAAAACAAATTATACCTCTACATAGAGATGGTAAGTCATATATACGCACGGGTGACATTTTCTCTTTTTGTTAGATAAAAATGAGATATAATATAGTTTACCATAATAATATTAACATATTGTCATAATTATGATACATTATTTATTATTTTAATGTTATTAAACACATTAAAAATAAGTAGAACAAGAATTAAACTTGAAATAGTCAGTAAAGATGATTTCCTCTTCTTCGGTGGACTCCCTTTAAATCGTATCTTAAGGGATATAATATTTTCATTTTAGAAGAAAACAACTATATAACATAGATAATGATTTTTATAAGATAAATGGTAAGGTAATGTTATATCTAGATTTCTAAATGTGTTCTCAATAAGTGTCAAAGGATGTTCCCCTCTATAATTGGGTGAGGGACACTTTTGGAGATTCTCAAAAGATTAAAATATAATATGACTATTCTATAGAAAAATTATTATAAATGGAAGTTATTTATAATAAAAGGTGGTATAAGGTTTTAATACCATAAAAATAGAATTTAGACAAAAAATTTAAACTTTTAAACCTTATGATTTGAACTAATCCGTAGAAAAACTATTTTAATTTTCACTAGGGTAGATACATTTTTAATATTAAATGGTTGTAATTGTTACATATAAGGTCAAAATTAGGTCATGAACGGTAAATTTATAACATTATATACCATATGTTATACACTTTGTTGTTTTTAAATAATATTATGATCTTCATTTAATTTAATAAAATATTATTCTCATAAAATATCAATATTGTCAATGTTGATACTATTCATTACTTTGACTAAAATAACATCAATAAAACAACATAAATTAAAACAAAACATTTTATTACATCAATAAAATTTAATTTTCATCAATTTTTTTTATTTAATAATTTATATTAAATTATATCACATATAATATTTTTAATATCTTCTATTCTATTTTTCTTTTATTTAAATAAATACAGTATTAGCGGCGCACAATCATATAAGGTAATTATATAATTTATAAAAATTACGAATAAATTTAAATCTTTAAAATAATTTTATTTTGATCAAAATATACATTTATATACGTGAAAAAATTATTTTAGATCATATAAATATCATGAAAACACATTTAATGTGTTTTCTTCTTTTATATCCTTACAAAAGCATTACACATACATTGGATATGATACTTTAAATATAATACTTTAATTTTTATATAACACTAAAAATAATAAAATGTACATAAAATTTAATAAACAAGTCTATAATGGTCTTAAAATATCCCGTATATTAATTTTTTCATTTCCTGAATTGACTTTTCTAATGTTGTGTATGCTTTACATCAACAATAAAAATGATTTCTATATTTATTGTGGAATAAATTCTACAATAAATGATTTTAATTATTTTTTTTTATGATATTATTATTATTTCATAATAATTTATTTATTCCATAAGTACCGTGAACTTTCATATTGTTTTTTTCTCCTTCTAATATCATAAAATATATCTTATTTCATTAAAAAACTTATTTCTTACTATTTACTAAAAAATTTAAATCTTTCTAAATTATTCAAAGAAAACTTATATTTATAATATTTCATTTATAAATCCAAAATTAAATTTAATTTCATGAAATTAAATTATTATAATATGTGGAAATTAATTATAAAATAATTTTTCAAAACACATAGAAACTCGCTTTTCAGGAAAAAAATACAATTTTTCTTAAAATTCTCATTTGTGTATAAAAATGATTCTATAAAAAATTAAATTATAAAACTGATAATAATAAACCGAATTGAAATATTCCTAATATAATATAACTAATTTTACTTTTGAAACATTTTAAAATAAAATGGAACTTTGAAAATAATTGACATAAAAATGATTTTTTCAATTAGATCCATATGTTTCACAATTTACTGGAAAATTAATTTTCTCAAAAAAAATCCCAAAAATCTACCCTATTATAGTTTTTTATGATTATTTTAGAAATTATATTATTTTTAACAAAAAAAATATATAGGTTCCAAAAAATTAATTATAATATTTTCTCACAAAAATAAATAAAAATGATTTTTAATGAAAACATTCTTTTAAATTGTGAAATTACATCACTAAAAATTGAGTACTTATTTATTAATAAATAAAAAGTTATATTTCACCTTTTTTTTACTTTATATATATTTTAGAATATGTTTAATAATACTTGTACTATTCAATTTGACACCCTGTTTACAATGGTCATAATTAAATAAAAAAAATTGGGGTTTGATTATGCTTGGTGTTTCATGTTGTGTGTGTTCTCAAACATACTGTTCTTTGAAAATATCAGGGGGTGTTACATCCTCCCCTCCAATAAATTTCATACAAACAATTTTATATTGTGATATGTAGTCAATGGTTTGAAATTTTAAAATACCATTGTGGAGAACCCACATCTTAAAAATAGTTAATAAAATATTCTCTTAAATGAGGGAAAGGGGAGTATTAAGGTCACAAAAACCATGGTTTATAAATATAATAACATTAGTGGGTAGTTAAAATATGAAAATATAAGATAAAATATCCCAAATGATTAATATAGAGTGATATATATCTTGGCATTCATAATGATAACATTCGCAAAACCCTAAATATTTGTTGGGTTAGATATTCATTGATTTATTAGTAAGAAAAGTTAATAGATAAATTTTTTCTTTCAAGTTCATTATCCTAATGTATGTTAATAAAATTTCCATTTATATAGGATCATAATACAATATAGTGACTTCATATATTTCTATTTCATTAGAAATATTACTTCCTGCGTATGTTCTTTGATCAATTCCTACTTCATCTCTTACAATAAAAATGAATATCCAATAGTAATTTTTATGCCTAAAGTAATAAACTAAACATTTAACATATCAATATCTCATTATAAGAATTAAAATTCATATCTCTTGTCTCTAGATGTTTTCCTAGACAAAAATGGTTAACAATGGTTATCCAACAACACCCAAATTTCAATTTAGTACTTTCCATAATTAGTAAAAATTTATACTCATCCAAAATATATATTTACAAGTTTTATTATCCACATGTTCTTAAAATTAATAATTACATCATTATATAGAATATAAGGTAAATAATTTCAGACTTAATAGTTTTAAAATAAACACTAACATCGTATATTCTTATATTTAATTCATTTTCATGAAGACAGATATTCAATCTGTTAATATCATTTTCTCGAATATTTTTTATGTATATACAAGTAGTTTAATGAATGAAAATATGGATAAAATTTAAAAAACATTAATAATACTTAAGGTAGAATGGGTAAATTTTCTCCTCTACATTTACATGAAAAAAACTGTTCACATGAAATTGTTCTATATAATGTCCATATTGAAGAGTAAAAAAATAAAAATCTAATAGATGAATGATTAAAAAGAGGGGTGAAAATTCACTATATTCAATTACTTCAAATAGATGGAATTATTTAGCTTCAAATTGTACATTATATTTAATTTTTATTTCAATATAATTATCCTCCTTTAATATAATAATTAACTTTTAATCTATAATAATTGCATTCATAGGGTTTTGATACAAATGTCTTGGCTTTATTTTTATGATGGTATTCCAATTTATCAATAATAAAAATCAACCATTATTTCCATTCATTAGATTTATGTTCTTGTTTGAACATCTATGACTCATATGTGTTTATATCATGAGAAATGTTAAATTCAAAAACAATCTCATTTTCAATATTGAGCTAGAGAGCGGGTGAAATGGCCCACTAGCCTTATCTAACATTAACTAATAGTAAGGTCCCAATCTCTCTATGAATCCCAATAAATGTCATTATTATATTAATTTTGAAAAAATTTGGGAGTATCATTGGATCCATTCTTGAATTCAGGCTGCTTCTTGAGTTTTAAAAGAACATTAATGCACCTCGGTTTATGTGTACCAATGTCATCAGACACTGTAGTTTTTATTATTAATAAAATTATAATATAATAAAACATCACAACTTATAATTAACTTATAAAAATATTATTTTCGACCCAAACCCAATAACCCTTTAAATCCGAAGGATAAAACAAGAACACACAGTTATCCACTCCAGGTTCTAGATTATCAGTTATGTTGTGTGAATAAGAAGTACAACCAAAGACTCTATGGTTTCCTAATCTAGGGGGAACCTGTCCACATTTCCTTAGGATCATTGAATAAAGAAGCTCTAGAGAGGTATCAGTTGATCGAGTACAAAATTATAGTAGCATCTTCTACCTAGAAATATTGAGACAATGAGAGAATGTCTCTCTCTCTCTCTATGATGATCTTATTCATTCTTAAAAATAACCATTTTATTCTAGGGTTTTCATAACATGCTATCATATCATGACACTCTGAATTAAAAATTATCAAAAAATTAATTAGACAAGTACTCTATTCTATTCTTATTACTAATGTATTTCAACTTAATGAAAATTTGATATTCCACCCAAGATTTTCATTAATTGAATGTTTCAAACGTATTAGAATTTTCTTTATATATTTAGATACAGAATTTTCATGAGTAATAATCTATTAAAATTAATACTAAATGACTTAATACATTTGATAAAACACTAAAAATACCCCATAAATATTTTGGGATATATTTAAGAGGAATCCTAAATCTTATATGACATCTTGTCAAAACTCACACATTTGGATATTCCCAACAAATAATTTCTATTAAATGGAAGAAAAATTTTGGTGATGCCATTAAACCACCATTTATTTCTATGTTCATTTAGTCTCTTAGAGATCACATTCATGAGTCATTTATTCCATAAAATTGTGTTATTATATGATAGAGTATTAGTGGAAATTAATTTTTTTAAATGTGTTCTATCATCTAAAACATACATCCCATTTAATATAATTCCTTTCAAAATGGAGAGGTATCCCCTAGAAATGTTAATACTATCATAATTAAGAAAAAATGAATATTCCTTATAATCGATCACTCCTATATAAATGAAGTTTTATTTTATTTTGGGTACCAACCTAACCTCTTCCAGAGTCCTCTGTAAACCATTAGGAAGTTCAAGATACACAAAATATACACCCATGACATGAAAAATCCAATTATTTCCCTAGATACTCATAAACACTCTCAAATTCAGTTAAACTATATAATTATTCCATATTTCGAAACATATAGAAACATAATTCATATTATAGGACCCGCTCTTCAGAAATCAAAGTCATAAACATATTGAAATCATCAACAATATCAATGGTTTTACCAACTAACAATGAGTGATTACTGGTCAAATAAAATTATTCATTTGATAACAATTTTTATTATTATTCAAATGTTTTTTACAATAAAACACCTAATAACTATTCCCTTATACATATATTGTCTCCTATGATCATCTTGATCTCTCCTCTTACCACTAAAATGATTATTTTTTACCTCTTATATTTAGTCCCTCAACCTCTTGTTTGATATTACATTAATTTATAATCTCTTTAAATAAAAAATATATTCGACCTCTTAAAATAATTTAGTATCTCCCTTATATATCATCAAGTCGTTAATGAAACTATATTATTCATCTATGGATTTTAACAAATGTATATCTATGCTTTCATCATTAATATTGACATAATTATTAGAAAACTATATAATGATTTTATTAAAATAATTGATATGGTTTCAAAATGTAATTACCTAACATATTAAAAAATTATATAACTTGATTTTCTTATTAAATATTCCTTAAAAATATTATATATATATATATAAGGGGACACAAATTTATACCATATATGGGTAGTGGTAGACTCATAAGTAACTTCTTACAAAAACATTATCACCTAGGGATAGTATCATGAGACATTGATATTTCAAATATAAATTATCAGGCATATATTCCTCAGTAAGAGTATATTTTATGGTATCATAGATGGTAAATTTCTTCATGGGACCACACATAGCATAATGAATCTCAATTAGATCGAAAATCACATTTATTTTAGCCCTATAACGATTAAAATATTTCCCCCATCAATATTTTCTATTCAAATCATTATAGATATCATTGTTCTAAATTATAAGGGTTTGATATAAATTATTATAGTTTTTTAACACCTTGGGATTTCAAGAGAACATTATTTTCCATAGCGTATACAACATGCAACTTTGGGTTTAAATGAACAATGATATACAATTAAACTATTATAATTTTAAATTTACCGTTATCAAATAGAAGTTAAATTTGGTAATATATATAGAATTAAAATAATTTTTATATTAATAATTAAGGATAAATAAAATATATTGATAAATATGTACTTAATTTATTTAATGTCTTTATAGTCTTTAAAAATAATTTTTTCACAGAAAAATGATTTACATTTATTTTTTGTGGAAAATAGAAGATTTTATTTTTTATAATTATATAAAATTTATTTTAAAAAATATAATCATATTTACAATAAACAGATAAAAATCATCTCAGTATATATTTTTTGAGTTTTTTAGAATATGTTTTGTTTTTAATGAACGTGGAAAAATACTGGTTTTTATTAAAACTACATTTTCATTTTAATAATTTAAAATTTTTAATGTTTTTTTAAAATATTTTAAATTGAACATGTATCAATTATTTTATTATCAATCTAATTTACGTCATTGAAACCAATTTGATGTTGAATTCTG
This sequence comes from Viscum album, assembly GCA_963277665.1. Taxonomy (NCBI): domain Eukaryota; kingdom Viridiplantae; phylum Streptophyta; class Magnoliopsida; order Santalales; family Viscaceae; genus Viscum; species Viscum album. Next base: position 1,029,755,274 of record OY728156.1, read on the forward strand.
ATTTAAACACCTATTATACATAAGAAAACCTTTTCTTTGTAACCCACTTTTTAATTGTATCTATGGGTTTAATTTTAAATTAATTTCTTCAAATTATGTTAATTTCAATTCAAATAATTGGTATAATATTTATTTTTATCATTACTAATATTATACAATATGTTCAACTTAATTTTTGGTTGTAATGGACAGTAAAAACCATAAAACTTTATTATTATAGTTACGATAAAAATGGGTTAACCGGTGGATTGAACAATGAAGATCATGGTTTAAATGATGTAAAATCATGTCCATATCATAATTTATAGTGATATTTCTTCCTTATATCATATAAGTTTCACGAACAATCCATTATTGGGCCATTATCCATGTTGAAAACATGGGTACAACGTTTTCTTTTTTAATATTAAATTTGTGTCCACTCCCCCACTTATAAACGGAAACCCCTCCCCTCTCTTATTGACAAATTAAAAGTGTTTTATTGTTAAATAGATTAAAAAATACCTAAATTTCTTCTCTAACCACTTCCTAGTGTCCTTTTTTATCATAAATAATATCTAGTGTGCATTTAGGAATAATTCTAAAGAGGTTTTCCAAAGAAGAGGTATCCTTCTAAACAGAATATCTTTGATTTATATCTTCTTCAACCTTCATCAGATCTTACTCAATCATGAAGATATAATAAAATAATTATCTAACATATAATAATAATGTATTATGATAGTTTAATAACATAAATCCAACTCCTCTACCATAAAATGGGAAATGAAACCATCATTTGGGTGTACAAAGGACTACCACCTCACAATCGTTGTAATTCATTTTCCATCCTTACCTATCACATATATATTTTATGATGAATTGAATATTTATATATTATAATCATGAAATATTAATAATTTCGTAAAATTAATATGTAATATACTTTCTTACCTTTCCATCCATGAAAAAATTATATTATCGTTCCTATGTAATGTGGTCTACTGCCTAGTGAAACGATGTGTTTCATGTTTTAGTACTACATATCATGGATTGTATATGTATGTTATTTAATTAAATAATTTTATTTTAATTAAATTATTATTATTTTTAATGAAAAAATAACACAGACCTTCTTTCCATGATAATGGTTGAAAATTTGATACAATGCACATGTATACCTACGACATATCATTGTAGTGATTATAACATAGATAATTTTTCATAAAAATAATTACTAGTTATGTTTTAAAATATAAATTTAGTATAAAAATATTATATATTTAATGATTATTATTCTGAAGATTATGTAACAATAACCCCTTTTTCAATAATCAACACATCGATGTCATTTTGAAATATTGAATTAAGTTCCCTCAAAACACCTGATACAGACATTAATGAATAAGAAATCATAATCATCATTAAAATTAATCAAAAAACTTTTTTATGTATAATATATTAATAATATAAATTTTAATTAAGTAAAATAATTGATATGAGTTTTTTATATAATATATAATTGACATAAACGTTAAATTCTAGACTCTATGTAAGCTGTTTCATCTCAAAACATCCTTCTTTGATACATAAATTATTTTAGGCATCTAATTTATTTTAAATGATGAATATAATACACCTTTAAATATTATATCGTTAATAATTAATAATTAACAATATATTATGTTATAATTCAATTACATAATTCATGGAAAATATGATTCATAATTTACCAAAGTTTTATGGGTTTATGTTTCAATCTAATTTTAATCATGATTATTTATGATTAAATTTCCATTATAGGAATTTATGTTTTCATTGTATAATAAATTCATTTATTTATAGTTTAATCTATTTATTAGTGAAAATTTCAATTAATATTACCATTTTATTCTCAATGGTACTTAAAATTATCAAGAAGTTATTTTTAATAAAAGAATACTTCATTTCACTCTTTGGATAAAATTTCATTTTCGTCCATGTCCCTATTTTCTAAATAAATGAAGAATATATTTATCATTATAAAAATGTTTTATCATTTAAACGTTTACCCACTTTTATAATTTTTATAAAATTGTACTAATAGAATATTCTTGTCATTTTTCAAATGAGGTAGTTCATAAACTTTTACAATAGTGGGAAAAGAATTTTTTTTAACTGGTAAAACACATATGGAATTACCCACCATTATGAAAACTCAATTATCCCAATATTACTAAATAATTTTCCATTTATATATATAAATTAAAAAATTTCTTTAATATTTTAGAAATTAATAGTTCTAAAAAAATGATTTCAAATTGAAAGTGTGTTTTTATAATGAAATATTTCATGTAATCATTTAAATATATGTTCAGATGTAATATATTGCTTCAAAATAATTTATATATTTCTATCCCAAATATACCTACATTATCCTCTCTTAATTTTATCGAGTAATACTTGTCTTATATGCATTTCTCAAATTCCTTCATTATGAATTGTTTTTATTATGATCTAAGGTTATATAATGTATCACATTTTCTACCATTTGTTAATTCTCATGCTATTCCTTATAATTGATTTTGATAATGTGGAACACATAAATCATGAACATGTTCTGATGGGTGTGCCCCTATATCACTCCAATCCATTTGGGATCTCTTTACTCTCATTAGGTTCCATGTACGATATTAGGGAGTAAACCTAATCCATTATATGACATTGTCCAACATGTGATATTTTCTAGGTAGTTGGTCTTGACTAATGTTTATGTAATGTTATATATTATTTCCACATTTTATATGATTACTAGATGTTATTATACCATGTCCTTTATTCTATGATACCATGTGATTACCCTTGGGCCTTCCATTTTATGATATCATGTTATACCTTCGACTCACATGTTATGTCTCCTTTTAATTTTTATACCATTACAGGTATCTTTAGGTCACCCCTTTAGTCTATTTATTTCAATGTTAATCCCACTAATTTATAAGATCTAAATATTATTTACGGCCTCATTATGGAAAATAAAATAAATCGGTTTAATTTAATCACACATTGATGTATTATAAACATAGTATTCCAAATAAACTGGTCGATATGGTATTTACTTGTAATTAATAGATTTTTATGTTAAAAGTTAATTAATAATGTACATACCTATTTTTTGTTTATAATACTTTTAAATATTTCTATATATATATTTCCATATCTAGGTGTGTCAATGGTATGTGACGATGATGCATGGACTTCCCAGAATTAGTTTTATAAAAATAATAAATTTATTTTATATTTTACACATTTAACATCTTAATGAAAGTAGGATAACTCTTAAACAGAATAATGAATTAGAAATATGATATCACAGTGGAGTTGGGAACATGGTTTTTAAACTCGGACAGACATAAAATGTGCTGGTGCATGGAGTTTATATTCCTCTCTTGTCGGAAGTATGTTTGGTGGATTAATTAAATATTCAATTAATTAATTCATTTACTTTTTAACTAGAAAAAATGTTCATTATTATAAAGACATGTAAAATTTCCCATTGTTAGTCTCAAAATCCTAGATTCTCCAACGAATCTCTCATTCCTCTTATATAGGTGAATCTCATCGGATGATGATGAAATTCCATATCAGATCAGAACATAAAGAACACAACTTCTTTTCTCATTCATTGGTGGATGCATTATTCATCAAAGAATGATCCATAATCAAGGTATGAATCTCCAATTGGTGTTTTTATGCATGTTTTATTAAATATATTTTTTCATCAACCCCTCAATTGATCTAAAACAATTTGAAGCCCTTGTATGCACCTGAGTACCAATTAACATATTTGTCTCAATTGTTCTATTACCTCTATTTCCTATTCATGATCATTAGCCATGAATGATTTTCTAATGATTTTTAAACCATTTTCTTGTGATTTTATCCCCAGTTTCTTTATTTTTGACACTAGTCAGACCCCAAGGTACTAGTTCGACAATTTTCATGAGGTACTGATCCTGATCGGACCTCCGGATTCATAGTGCTTTCGTGAACAAGGATCAGATAAAAAATATTAGCATAGATGTTGAGTTTTTTTTTTAATTTTGATTCTTTTTTCTGTTATTTAAGATTAATTAATTGATGTTCTATATTAGTTGGTGTTTGGGACATGCGATGGATTTCTAATGAATATATGTGTATGAATTCTGGTGATAGATGATGGGAATATGACAGCTAGATCGACCATTTTCAGTCATAGATAGTCTGAAATCAAAGGAGAAATGGATATATTCATTTTTGGATTGTATATTTTGATTTATGGTGAAATTCCAACTACAATCCATGTACAAGGATGAACACTTGTTGTATATCCCCCTCAGCGATATAGGCTAGGGTTTTGGAAAACAAAAGGAGGAAACGACATGTAGTCATCCTACATGACATGTTCTATTTCCCTTTATGGATAACCTGTGTGATGGATCACATGGGTAGAATGTCATGTGAGAGTAAACATCCAAGTACATGATTGTATACCCAAGTACACAGACACAGCCAAGTCACATGGGTAGCACCCCGTGTGAGCCAATAGGCCATGTACGGAGTACACAGGGTCCAGTACACGGACTGGGTGAGTAGGACACAGCCCGATCATGGTAACTCTGGACAAGTCGTGTAGTCAATCTCCGTAGTGTGTACAACTAGATGGGATGGAATCCTTGTACCATAAATGGACACTAAATGGTGGTGGAGAGGTACCACATGTTTTGTGGGTCCCTTCACATTTCATATACCCCTTGACCTCTTTTCAGAAATCATCAATGTTCCATATCTCATTCATTTGAACATGGATTCCGAATTATTATCATATCCTATGTATTTTTTCTCTTATAAAATTAGGGTTACCTCAGTTTTGTATTTATAGATATGATGTGAAATGTTATGAGAATGAAGGTCACAAAGGTGATGCTCGATAATAGTAGTGATCAAGCCAGATCACTAGAGGCTTCATCCGAGTCTATCCCCCTACCGGGAAGGGATAAGGTCCTCAATGACTAGAGTGAAACCACCCATCATCAGGGTAATTGGTCCTCTATTTCTACCTTCAATGTGGAACCCCCTACCGGGTAGGGCGTGGGTCCCCAATGACTAAAGAGGAAGCCCCCAACAGCATGGACATGGGTATTCTACAACTAACTTCTATGTAGAACACTCTAACTAGTAGGCTGTGGATCCTCGATAACCAAATTGGAAACCCCTATTATACCCAGTCAAGGGTCCTCGACATCCATGTGGAATCCCCCTATCAGGTAGGGTGTGGGTCCATGATGACTAAAGTAGAACCCCCTATCAGATAGGTAGTGGTTCATTGACTATTTGAGTGGAACCCCCCATCAGCATGGTTGCGTGTTCTCTACCTTACCGAGTTGACCCCCCCCCCCCCCAACATGAAGGAGTTTCCTCACGACACTAGAGAGTAACCCCCCATCCGCATCGGCATGAGTCCTCTGTGGACACTATCGAGTTATACCCTTTAAAAAAGATAAGTATTGTATTTCATCGATGAATATTAGAGTGGGTCCCACATATTGTTTCTGGGGAAGGTTTTATTACGTATATTTGGTGTCCACGTGACAGTGGGGAAAAGATACGAGGTGTGGTTTTACATGGACTATTTTATCTGGGTAGACACATGAGATGATTGGCTTTGTTGATGGAATTTTAAAATATTTACAACGATTCTTCTTAGGATGTGCTGTGAGATGAAGATCTCATTAATCTATCGTTTGATATTTTTTAAACTATGCATATATATATTATTCTTTTATATCCACACATTGAATTTGGTTACTCTCCTACTATGATAGGTAATGATTCACATGGTTGGGTGAGTATACTCTCCTTATATAGCTGGTGAAGACTCAATAGGTAGTTCATCTACACACTTTTGTATCCCCATGTGATTGAATGAGTTTACATTTACTCTTTTTTGGGATGAGCTATTCTCTTTGATAGTATATTGAATCTACTCTCATTATATTCATATTGTATCTCCTATTGCTCCGCCTTCAGATTTTGTGGTTTCCTATTGTGTAGGTATATACGAACCCTTTCATGGTAATTTACAACATGTTCCATGCCTTTTTAATATGAATGATATGTCAACAGTGGATTTAGAGAAGCTTAGGGATAATGGGTTCTTGGACATCATATCGTGAATGTTGCTTGGGATTCATGGGTTGGGCTCTCTTTTAGCTTTTTACATTTCTAGTTTCTATCAGTTCAGGAAATATGTCTAGTTGGTCATGGATTTTTCCCTTTACTTTTAAATTACACTGTCATAATTTTGTACTTTATAGAGGTTAATTCATATTTTTACTACTTTATTGGAGTGTTGCATCTTTTACTCTTCCACTCTAAAATTTATCATAGAGATGGATATATGTGTGAATTTCTATATTTAGGAAAAGGCCATTCCGAGTTTGTTATGAATTTAGCGTTAGAAGCCAACCCCTTTTCTATGGAGTTGTGTTTGGGTAGTTGTGACTCGAGCCTTGGTTTTGGTCAGGTCATGAAATATTGGAATCATAGTAATTTATTAACATGGGACATCATTCATACTCACCACCTTAAGGGGATTTGGTTGAGTTTAATGAAATAGTGTAGAAGTGTCACAAGTAAGGATTTCCAGACATAGAGTCCAGTGATGGTTCGATGATTAGCATATCCTTTCACAAGGACATTGACTGTCTACATGTCCACTCATCATGCTGAGATATTTATTATAGGGATCAATGGTATATGAATCATATAGTATTGAGTAGTTGAATTCCCTTCTTGAGTCATATCCCCATTTTTTTTATATATTTATATGTATATATTCTCATGGGACTATGGTATATCTTAAAAATCTCAAGATTCTTCCATAATGAAATCTAGCCAAGATACCAGTACCAGATCATGATAATGATCCTATGAGTGGTGAGTCCTCAGTTCAGTGTCCATCCCATTATCCCCTTCTATTATGAAGGTAGGTAGCACCACCTCTACCAATTGAGAAATACATTGTTTTAATGGAGAAAGATGACGATATGTACCGACATAGCTTGCTCTATGAGTTCTAATTATACATTATACTAAATTTACACCGTGATATAGATCCCTAGGTAGAAGTATAGTTACTAGAGTTGGTGGTCCATATATTTAAGCTTCTTTAGACCCTAATGGATTTGGTGGGTGCACTTAAAACTAGACTCTTCCACATAATGGTTGGGCATTGGTGGGGCATCGTTACACAGATGAATGATGAGTCAATACTCTTGTGTATTAACTTCCAAAAGTTGGTTCATGAGGAGTATCACCCCACCTGCTTACACTCAGTCAAGATCTATGAGCTCATGGAGATTCATAAGGGATTTAAGACGATGGTTTATTATGCTGTGAGGTTTATATACCTCACTTGGTACTCTCTTGACAAGATCTAGGACACATACTTCCATGCACATAATATTGATCAGGGAATCCTTAAACATATCTAATCCATCTTTATAAACTTATGAATCTCCACCTATGTCATGGTGTTTTATCTAGAACTGGTGACATAGAGATTTTTTTCCAGAAGGATGTAGATATCTAGAATTGGTAGTGGACACTAGAGAACTGAGATATCTACAAGAATTAGAAGACGTCAATCTCGAAGATATTAGGGCATGAGACCTCCCCACTATCATTCTCATGCACATGATCAGACTAAATATAGAGGAATAAGGTATCCCAAAGGGGGTGGTTTTTTAGTTGTGATAGATGAGGTCACATGGCATGAGACTGCCTGACCAGACATGCTAACCAACAATGGAAAATAGCTGATGGACCACCCCAACAGAGGCAATGACTTGATCAGGGATCTCCTAGGAGAGGTCAGGGTGGTCTCCAAGGAGGTGAAGTAGAAATATTATAATTATGAGTAATGGTTGGTGGATTCTGTTATGATATCCTTCCACTACAACAACTATGAGTCCCACACCAGGCTTTGGGAGCTGGTGATCATGGATTTAAATAGCTATAGGCTTTTGGGGTTTATGATCCCATAATACACGAGATGACAAGAGGTATGATCTATATTTATATAATATTGATACAGTATTATTAAACATAGGTTCTATGGATTACACTGTCTCTATAATTCTGGTGTGAGATTTGGATCTCCTTGTTGAGGCATTATCCCATCTACATTGTCTTGAGGTTCCTACAGAGAATTCTTATTATGTATATTTAATCATTATATAGTGTGAGATATCACATTATGGAGAGAGGTTCACATGGTACCTCTTGGTTATCATGATAGAACAAAGTGACTTCATATTGGGAATGTATTGGTTTTCTGTGGTATGAACCCAAATTAACTGTTACTGAAGACAACTCAGATGTCTACGAACTAATGGGATGAGATTATCCTTTCCTGGTGAGACAGATATCATGGTTGAGAAATTGGGTTTTTTGAGAAGGAGAATATAGATGATAAAACATTAGTTAGGAGTACATATTTTAGTGCAACATGCTCTTTAGGAATCTTTGTTCTTGTCTTTGTGGTTTATTATATGGGCGTCTTCTTTGAGGACATTATAAGACTACCTCCAAGGTGGGATATGGAGTTTTGAATCGAATTTCATCCAGGAACTGATTCTATATCTTTTTAAATATATTATATGGATTCAACCAAGCTCCATTATTTTCAGTTGTACTTAGAGGACCTTCAATAGAAAGGATTCATTAGACCCAGTGTGTCCCCCTAGGCCGCTCCAGAGTCATAGGTACATCTTCACATAGGGAGACTAAAACATGAGATAGTTGTCCTGGATTTAATTCCTATAATACTACGACTTTGGGATAGTATAAATTATTCGAAACCATAATTTTTTTAGTAGACTCCCTTAGCATGAAGTCCTAGTCATTCTTAGTGCATACTTCTTTAGAACAGTTTGCCTCCTTATAGGTGACCTTTGTAGATCAAAGGGTACACCTTTTTTATAGTTTATGGCGTTGAATCATCCATTTCTCAAGTGTGTGAGAGAGTCATATCTATAAGGAATCGACTATAATGGCTTTCATGATCATATTTCCGTAGGTGATTCACAATGTAGTTATTCTAAAGTAGGGAATCACTACATCTTGTTTCGGGGGTGGACAATGGTTCCAGTCACATTGTGGGGGGAGGTGATGTGAGAGTTCCACAAATATCCACTAGATTTACATCCCAGCATTGGAAACATGTAAAAAGTCTTTATTTATTGTTTTGGAGGTCCAGAATGAGATGATATGTAGGTAAGTTCTTATCTCAGGGCCTCACCTGTCTGTAGGTGAAGGTAGAGCACCATGTTCTGACAGGTTTGTTTCTGCTCCTTGAGATCCTAGAGAGCAAATAAGAAAACATATAGATAGACATTTTGATAGGTCTTCCTTTCATAGTTAAGGTCCATAACAACATCTGACGGATAGTTGAAAAACTCGCGATGTCAGTAAACTTCCTTGCAAACAGCGAGAAGGGTTCAGTGGAGAGTTTGGTGATGTTTTACGTACAAAATATTGTTCTCCTTAATGGGCTTCCCTTGATGATTATAATTGGTCTGGATGTGTGGTTTATGTAACAATTTTGGAGAGGCCTTTAGGAGTAATTAAAGAATAAATGATGATGAGTGAAACCTTTCACCTCTAGGTTGATGGGGTGATCGAGTGCACTCTCTAGGTGTTGGAGTGTATTCTGAGGGACTACGTGTTAGAATTCGGCCATATTTAGGAGCATCACTTTCTATTGGTATAGTTAGTTTAAAATTATTATACTGCGGCCTGCAACTGCGGCCCGACCTGAGGGGGCGCGGCCCAGACCGAGGGGGAGCGGCCCATCCTGAGGGTGGGCTGCCCGGCCCGGCGCGGCCCGGTCGCGGCTCCGCCGGCTGGCCGAGCGGTCTGAGGTGGGGGGGAGCAGCCCCCCGGCTGCACGAACTGGCAGTTCCAAGAAGTACTTCCCTCCCTTTCCGACCGGCCAAAGCCATCCGGCCTTCCTGGCACAAGCGGCCCACTCGGGCGGGCCTCAGATCAGCTGTGTAGCACTTTCGGGTGTCGCGGCCTTCCTCCGCCTGGCCAGCCGTCAAGCTGGCCGGTTCTTCTGTCGGAGCGGGCCACCTTTTGTGTGTCTCGGTTCTCCGTAGCACGGCGCCGTGGGGCACCGCGGTTCCTCCATTCGGCCCAGCCGGCTGTGGTCGGCCATTTCTTCCTAGGTCGAACGGGCCGCCGTTGCAGGCCACGGTTCATCTGCACACGGCTGGCGCACAGCCGCCGCTTGTCCCGTCTTTGCCTCTTCTAACGTGCCTCAATCCCAAAAAGAGATACTACAGAGGGACTTCGGTCCATGTGAGTTCGGCACACGCCCTCCGTGTTAATCAGTGGCAGTTGGCCAAGGATAAACAAGGTTTCAGGAATAACAAAGAACAAATTTATTCAAATAAAATTGAAGCAATCCACCCTACCTTGGAAACGCTTCGCGATAGTCATGCATCATGGAAGATGACGTCATGGGAACACAGCATCAACTCTTTGACGTCAGGGAAGAAGAGCCTAGGATGGCACTTCGTCGGTGTTCCTTGCGGGTGGCTCCTTCTCCTTTGATTTGGCCGAAGATCAAAGGTGATTATGACGTTCCTCAGTGGTTCTTCGTTGAAAGGATGGTGTTCTTTCATTGACAGATAAACACCCTTCTCTATTTCTCTAGAGCACCCACAAAGTTCTAACAAAAAAAAGTGTCGAAATAATATAATATCTAATCAATTATTTTATTCAAACAAGTAATTCAAAATTCAAACAATTTAATTAATTAATTAAAGTGGTTGAACTCATTAATTAACATGTGTTGGAAAAAATTTAAATAGGGAGAGAGGGCGAGGTTAAGAGGACTCATAAATAAAGAGGTTGTCGTAATAATGGAAGGGGAATTAATTGAGGAGTTTGAGGAGAGTAATGGGAGATGAAAGGTTGGGGCCCATGTGGGCCCCAACTCTTAAATATCCACACATGGGAAGTTAGGTGGGTGGGGGCCCCACCAATAACATCCCATGGAATGAAATAACATCCATAGATTTATAAAATTGTTCTAAACAATTTTATTTAACTTCTTAATTAAACCCCAGTTTTTAACTTTCATCCCGCATAAAACATCACTACGATAAAGGTCTCCATAAGAAATTACCGGCATTGCGAGTTCATCGGTGTCCTCAGATTTCAATTCTGATCACCGATTCAAAAGATAGAAAAACACACATGTATGTTTACTGAACGCACCTGAACAAAATTTCGGAAATTGATTCCAGACACACCAGGCCTTGGAATCAAGTGTCGTCAGAAGCCACAAACTCATAAAATTCAAAAAAATTAAGAAAAAAAGTTTCTTTGAAAATTCTGTTTCTTTACATTACTCCTACCTTAGGGCTTTATGTCCCCGTAAAGCTACAACACACACTAGGAAAACAAATGGGGATACTAAGCTAGCATCTATGCCTCCCACTCCCAAGTGCTCTCCTGGAGGTTCCCATGATGCCAACAAACGCGCACTAGAGAATCGACCATCCACGTAGGACCCGATCCTATCGATCCTAAATCTCCACCGGGACCTCCGTAAATGTCTCTCTTTCATCGATATCCAGCTCCCCGTGATCGATGATGTGGGTTCGGGTCGTGAAAGTATCTCCTCAGCTAAGATATGTGGAAGACTTCATGAACCCGATGAATCTGAGGTGGAAGGGTCAGGCGATAAGCCACCTCGCGTACTCTGTTGAGAACCCGGAATGGTCCGTTGAAACATGTGAGATAACTTGCCACCCTGTCCAAATCTCCATAGACCCCATCGTGGGGAGACCCGCAAGAAGACGCGGTCGCCATCCTCGAACTGCAGTGGTCTCCGCCTCCTATCAGCATAAAACTTCTATCTTCTCTGTGCAATTTTCATCCACACCTGGATGATCTGCATCTTCTCCATCATTGCCTAATCCATCTATGGTACTACATGTGCTGACTCTCCAGAGTTAGTCCAGCACAGAGGTGATCTGCAAGGTCGCCCGTACAATGCCTGATATGGTGTCATCCCGATGGTGGAGTGGTAAATATTGTTGTACGCAAACTCCACCAAGGGAAGGTGATCCTCCCAGCTGTGACCAAAGTCAAGGACACATGCAAGGAGAATGTCCTTGAGTGTCTGTATGGTCCTCTCAGTATGTTCGTCCGTCTGAGGATGAAAGTTGGTGCTCAGACGTAGGTGCATCCCAAAGGCCTCCTACAACCCCTTCCAAATCCGGGAAGTAAAGCGATCATCTCGATCGGATACAATAGTCGATGGCACATTGTGAAGCCGTACGATCTTTTGAACATAGAGATGTCCCAAGCTCTCTACTGAGCCCTTCTATCTTATCGGTAGGAAGTGGGCCGACATGGTGACTCGGTCTACAGTGATCCAAATAGAGTCATGTCCCCTGGATGTATGTGGATGCCCCTTCAAGAAATCCATAGATTTCCCATCCCACTTCCACTTCAGGACCTCTAAGGGTTGTAAAAATCCTTCAAGTACCTGGTGCTCTGCCTTCACTTGCTGACAAGTGAGGCATCATGAAATGAACTCTACTACAGCTTTCTTCATGCACGACCACCAGTGTTGTCGTCTGAGGTCTTGGTACATCTTCTCCACTCCTGGATGTACTGCTAGAGGGGATGTGTGAAACTCCCTCATCACTTCCTCCTGTAGTGCATCTAGTATCATAGTACGTCCCCTAAAGATGATGGTGTGCTCCCCTACTTCAGAAACTCTATCATGCGCCAGCCCTGTGGATATTTAAGCACGTTGTGTCTCACAGTCAACCTCCCCACGCTGTGCCTCTCTGACTCACTGAATAAGTGGAGGAGTGACCATTAGAGACTGTATAAAAGATTCTCTATCTCTATCCACAATGGATATCTGCAACACAGCTAGCTTCTCCATCGCCTCTCCTAGTAACTGAATGCCTGATCTATTTCTTAGAGCATCAGCCACAAAATTCCCCCTCCCAGGAGTATAGACTATCTCAAATTCATAGTCCTGGAGGAACTCAAGCCATAACCACTGTCTAAGGTTCCGGTCCATCTGCAAGAAGATTTACCTGAGACTCTGGTGGTCGGAGGAGACTGTAAAGTGATCACCTATCATGTAGGGTCACCACATATTCAAGGCGTAGACAACTGCTGCTAACTCCATTTCATGGGTAGCATAGTTCTGCTCATGTTTTCTCAACTGTCGAGAACCATATGTGATCACTGCTCACTCCTACATCAGGACACACCCGAGTCTGGTCCCTGATGTGTCACTGTAAACTACGTATCCTACACACTCCTCCAGTATCCTCAAGATAGGCGCACTAGTCAATCTTTGTCTCAGCTCTTGAAAGCTCTACTGACATCTATCTGACCACACGAAGGGTCTCCCCTTCTTTGTCAAAGCTTAATGTGGTGCGGCAACTCTGGAGAAGTCTAGCAAAAATCTCTGATAGTACCCAGCCAGACCTAGGAAACTCTGCACCTCTACCACACTCTTGGGTGGCTCCCAAACAAGTACGACCTCTATCTTCGTAGGATCCACTGCAGCTCCCACCTACAAGATGACATGTCCCATGAAGTGTTCCTCTCGAACCCAGAACTAGAACATCGAGATCTTACTGTAAGGATAGTTCTCTCGGAGTGTATCCAGTACAACCCACAAGTGGTAGGCATGCTCCTTCTCAGTAGTCGAGTAAATTAGTATGTCGTCGATGAAGACTACAACTAAACAATCAAGGTAAGTTGGGAAGATCTGTTTCATGAGACTCATGAACATTTCTGGAGCGTTGGTTACACCGAAAGGCATAACCAAGAGCTCGTAGTGGCCATACCGAGACCTGAAGGTTGTCTTCTGCACATCCTTGTCTCGAACTCTGAGCTGCTGATAGCCTGACCTGAGGTCTGTCTTCAAGAACCAACGTTCTCCCCTGAGCTAATCAAAGAGATCTCCAACCCTCAGGAGTGGGTACTTGTTCTTCATGGTCACTTGATTCAGGCGACGGTAGTCTACACCCAGTCGTAAGCTCCCATCCACCTTCTTGGCGAACAAAATTGGAGAAACCCTGGGTGAAACACTAGGTCGGATAAATCCCTTTCCCTACAAGTCCTCCACATGTACCTGTAACACCCCAAGATTTTATAAGATATATTCCTTTTAATTTATTTTATATCTTTTGTTGTATTCTACACCATGATTATCTTGCGCTATATGCAATACCGTATTAGCTTGCAGTATATGTAACACTATTCTTGGATCGTGTTACACTCAATTTCATGTTCATTTGATTGTAGTTATTCTATGAATATTTGGGTATATATATATATATATATATACATTCAATGTATAAATGAAATATGGTTTTGATTATATTATACGCAAAAAAAGGAGTCTTGCACTACACTCAACCCTGACTTGGCTTGCATTACACGCAATACTGACGTTCCTCAATGGCGTGTGTTTTATGCAACACCGGGTTTCACTAAATGACGATATATTATTATAATATTATTATGAACTAGCCGTTATGAATATTATTATCTAAATTTTGAATTTTATGACATTATAATTTATCTTAAACATTTTGTAGAACATGGTATGATAGAAAATAAATTTTCGGATAAAATATGTATTTTTCAAAAATTGTAGTTTTGCAGCCTTTTGATAGAGCACCCCCTTTAAATCTAGTTTTTGACATGCTTATAATTTAAATTTGACAAAATAAAATTCTTCTTTGGAATCAATATATAAAAATTTAATTTGGATAAATTTTTCATATTATTCTGATAACTTTCATATTTTAATGAATAGTAAAAACACGCTATATTTTAATTAAAAACAACATTTTTCATCGTAATAATTCATATGGTTAAATTATAATATTGAATATGTTTAAAGTATAAATAAAATATATTTTTACCATTTAATATAATTTCTGTCATTAGCATTAATTATACACTGAATTCATAAGTTAAAACATTTCAATCTTTTGCAACGTTTTAACTTCAAAAGCCCATTTTCTCAACAGCAAGATTAATTTTAAATTAAATACTGCAACTTTTGAGTTTTGAATTTCAAAAAATGGATTCCATATTTAGAATCATTAGGTCCAAATTATGTTAATAAGCTACGTTTTATTTTTAGGCATTATGAATAGTAACTACGGTAAATTTTATTTACCATAGTTGAAGGTAAATCAGGTAATTAAGGGTAAATATAATATTATAAAATTACCCTAACACTTGTTTTATTATTATTTTATGATTATATTTATCCCTAAATCATACTTGGGTTGAAATGGAATCTAATGGGATCGAATTTTATTTGATTAAGACCATTTATTTATTTTATTTAATGAAAAGTGAAATATATCTCACTAAAACATTAATAATTAGATTATTTTTAATATAAGGTTTTACAGAATATAAATTCGATTATAAATACAAATTTTAAAGCTAAATTTTTTTTCGTTATCATGGTAATTTATTTTTAATTTTTAAGAAATATTTAATTACACTAATAGCTTATACATTAATGATGTAGAAATTATTTATTTAGTGAAAAATCAATAATATAGTTTTGATTAAAATAAAAATATCTATCAAATGGACAAAAACATTACCAAAAAAAGTTGTTCGAGTATATATATACCATAATAATCCAAGGGTCAATTTGTGGACCATTTGGAGCCTTATAAAACCTATTAGGACATTTATATTATTTTTATTTAAATGATGTCAAAGATCTCACCTTCATAATTTATTAAATATAACATTTTAAATTATGTAATTTATAGATGATAAATTAGAGTAAAAATATTATTATTAAAGTTATTATATTTATCTTTATTATGGGATTTTATTTTTAATTTTTTTTTCAACAAATAACCATATTAAATAATTATAAAAAATGTTTTAGTAATTTTTTATTAAGAGATATACCAAATTAATGGTTTTAAAAATACAAAAATAAATAATATATGAACAAATTAATGTGCCCCATGATTTCTTTTTGAATATTACATGTTGGAGATCTATTATATATTTTGGATCGAACATGTATTCTGTGTGGTTTTTATTTAAACTCAAATAATAAATAGTGTCAAAATTGACACTATTGATATTTTATAAACATAACATATTATTAAATTGTTTAAAAATCACAAAAATATTTAAAAATTATAAATTAAATTTTATATGGTCTAAAATTTCATACATTCTTCAATTTTGTACAATTCACTACACATTAGTAATTATTTTTAACAAATTTAAATTTAGAATCTTATTACCACAAATAAAAATAAATATATTAAATAAAGATAAATCAAGTTTATAATGTTAAAAATAAATTAAAAAAATGTATAAATTTTATTGGATGATGAGATTACAACCCTATCTCATCTAACATTCTTATTTGAGTAATTTTGGAAGTTTTTATGTGGGGTTTGAATTTATTGTAAATTAATATTTTTGAGGTTTCCAAAGTTTGCCCCTCCTCCTTATAAAAGGGCACATCATCCCTCTCCTCTTCACACCATTTTGAGATTTAAAGCTTGGACAACCCATACCAATTACTCTTCTCAACCTCTCTATTTATATCATAGAGGTTCTGGTCTTCTCAAAATACCAAATCTAGTGCCCTAAGAAGAATTTTAAAGGAGGTGCATCGAGGAAGAGGCAATCTCTTCTACCGATTCTTTCAAGTTTCTTTCTTATTCTACATCATATTCTTTAGTTGTATCATTATACAGTAATAAAATTAATATTACATATATACATATATGTTATTATAAATATGAAACAACCCTATTTCACCTTCAATCCATCCTACGGAAAATGAAATCAACATGCGTGCGTTCTTACGGAATACCGTATCCACACTGGGGTGTAATCTGTTTTCCACCACCACCTTACTTGGATGGGTATAATGGTGTAAATAAAAAATATATATGATTATTATAAAATCATACTTATTCTAATATATTATATCATCCACTCTAATTTCATTCAATAAATATGGAAATGATATCATCGCTCGTGCGTACGTACGGATTATTGTCTCCACAACGCGATGAGATTCATTTTCCATGTTAACAATTAAAAAATGATTATAAAGTATATATAATAAGTAATCATGAAATATATGACATATTAATGATACTAGATTTATTTATATTTTATTTACCTACATCTATTAAATTTAATAAGGAAACGAAAACAGCGTTCATGCATACGTACGGCCTACCGTCTCCATTAATGGTGTATTTCTTTCCATTTAGTGATCTATTATATATATCTATATTCTGAATATATATTATATATAAATAATTTTTTATATTATGTAACTGATTAATCATGATCTATGTAATCAGATGAATAATTACAAGTCAAAACACGAACGTTGAATGAAACAGTTTTACAAAAAATGCTGCTTTAACATGGAATTGAGAAATGAACGGATAATATAAAGTCATAAGTGAATCATATATGAAATCATAAATATTATTATGGTTCTGTTACAAGTTAATAATATGTTTATACCCACTATACAAGAGTCTCTGACACATATTGAAGTAATTGGACAAAAGGTAAGGGATAACTTTTCCAATCTCGTTTTTATCTGAGATTGATTATTTGTAAGTATTTACTGGGGTTATATTTATCATCAATGTCTCTATTTTCTGAAAATTATTTCGTGTATGTTTAAATTCCTTTTTACCCATTTCTTAATTTCATTACATCGTATATAAGGAATCATTTTTTTGTTTACCAAACATGGTACTTTTTGACTTTTCCGTTAAAAGTATGAGGAGAATGTTTTTTTAACTTATACAGCATGAAAAAAAATTTATGGTTTCATAACTCCTTATTTTCATGAAAAATACTCTACCAGATTTCATGAATATTTTCTACAAAATCCTTTTATTTTAAAATTTCATGGAATTTTGTGAAAATAAAGTGATTTTGAAGAAGAAAGGATATTTTTCTCAAGATTTAATTTCAAGTGTTTTATCGAAAAAAATTTACATCTAATATGACACTATTTCATATGTGTATGTTTCAAGTATAATGTCTCTATGATTTACATGGTTTCACTTTTTTTATGATGAAATGATATCCATTTGTTTTATATGGATTATATTATGATGGGATGATGTTTATGAAACCCATTTTATTCTTTGGGTTATGATGAATGATTTATGTTTATATTGTGGCACACGTAAGAATGATTTCATTATGAGATGGGTGGGAACTATATCTCCCTCCAATGCATTGGGTAAAGATTTATATCTCATGAGATAGACATGGATGTAATGGTAAGTTAATCCAGTTCCGTTTTATAGGACTAGAACGTGGAGTGAACTAGATTCAGAAAGGGACTTTGTCCACTAATATGGTATTGGAAGCAATGCTTTGGCTACTATGGAAATCATATCATGTGATTAAGGGTTTTCCACAATTACATGATTTCTTCCAATGCTATTTTATTATGATTGATGTTCCATTCTGATCTATGCCTTACGTACTGATACGTTTTATGTAATTGCTCAAGATTTTGATGTTTAGACAGTATGTTCATGTTTTTAAGCTCAAATGTATATGGAGTGTTTTATTTTCCCCATTATTACCCTTACTAAGAATTTGAGCTCACCCTTTATATGTTTTCTTATTCCCATGATATAAAGAATGGGTTTAGGTATGAAAACAAAAGGGGAAGATATTTATGGGAGATGTTGATGATCATTCACCATGATTATAATATTGTGTTCTGAGTTTCCAAAGAACTAAACTATTACGGTCCTTGAGTGTTGGTTTTTGTTATGTATTAAGTATTCCGCAAAAGTAATGTAAATTCCATGTATGTCATGTTTGGGGTCTCTACAGTTGGTATCAGAGGAAAGGTTTAGTTAACCTTTGGAAACTAGGATGTGAAAACTTTAGTGACATCCCTAGAGATATTTCTAAGGTATGTCTAGAGATGTCTATATGGTTCAATGTAAGTATAGTTTATAGTCCTAGAATTAAGGTAAAGTACTTAGAATTAAACCTAAGATGTTATATATTGAATGTACTCCCCCTTTATTATGTTTTCCTAGCATTATTTTTTCCTCTTACACTAGTATTGTTGGGTTTTAGATGACGACTGGAACCTGAAGGAACCGTGTTGATCAATGTAATGGGAAATGCAATGATTTTCCTCCTGAACAAACCAATGTTATGGGAGATGGAGTGAAAAATCTTATTTGTATACTTACACAAGCTATGAGTCATTCTGGACTTCTGAATGAGCAGAGGAGGGAACAATATTCTATTGAGTCCTTCATGAGGCAACACCCACCTTCTTTCAATGGATCGTCTGATCCACTTGTTGCTGAACAATAGATCAGTACCATTGAAAATATATTTTCCATACTTCTATGTTTAGAACATGAAAAGTCATTCTGGTTGTTTACCATTTAGATGGTGAAGCAGAATAGTGGTGGACATTATTTAAGAATACAAGGCCCCAAGTTGAAATTTACTCCATGGAATGGGATGAGTTCAAGAACATATTTTTCAATAATTACTTCCCTCGTATTCTTTGAAAAAAGATGGAAAAGGAGTTCCTTGAACTTATGCAAAAGGTTGATGAATCTGTTGGTATATACGAATCAAATTTTACAAGGATTGCAAGGTATGAATATGGCTTTATCATCCAACCTAAAAGTAAAGTTGATTGATTCTTCATTGGCTTAAAACCAAGTCTTCGAAGGGAATTAGCTATAAGAGACTTCAGTATCTATGAAGAAATTTTGCATTGTGCTATCAAGGTAGAAATGGAAGTTGGTGTTACATATCCATCTCAAGGGTTCGACAAGAAACAAAATATGGAGTTCAAGGAGAAATCTCAGAATAATTGTGAAAAGAAGATGAATGTTTCTTTATGCTCAAAGTGAGGAAAGAAGCATGGTGGAGATTTCCTAAAAGGTACAAGAAAATGTTTTAATTGTGGAAAAGAAGGTCATCGAGCAGTTGAGTGTCGAAGTAATGGAAAAAAGGTAGCTAATGATGTGAATAGATAAAAGACTACAGAAAACGCTCCACCAACACTTCAATGCTTTAGGTGCAAGGAAATGTGGCATTATGCTAATCAATTCCATAATCCAAGGGATAATGATGATCAACATGAGAAACCACTTAAGGAAAAGGATAAAGGGAAGTCACATGCGATCACTCTTTGTGATGTAGAGTATTAAAATGATATCGTGAAATGATTAAGTGTTTATGTAATGGGATTTCAAAATAGTATCATGGAATCTCATTTGTAGTATCGTGGAATTTTGGAATATCTATGTATTGGTTTTTAATAATTATATGGTACCGATAACCATGAAATGTGATTGATATATTTTTGGGAAAAAGATGATATGTTCATAATGATGGGATAAAGGTAAAATGAAATGAGCTTAATACTGAAATAAGGACAAAGTTATATCATGGTTAGAGTATATAGAAATATTGGGATTTTGGTATGTGTAAAGTGTTAACTTTTGAGAGCATTAATGTTTTCACTAAGGTTCAATGGGTATTCATTTTTTCATGAGAATACATGTTTAAGGTGTTCACATGTTTGGAATGCGATCAACAAGATATATCTTGTGATATATGAGGGATAAATGATGGTATTCATGTTCTTGTTATATAACCTTTTTAGTAATCATTCTATTTATACTGTGAGTTTGGAAAGAAGTATTTTGGATAAGCCTAAAGATTGGAATGGATTATGTTGAACATAAGTTAGTATTGTATTAGGCTAGAAATGTTTTATATATTATTGATAGAATGTTATAATAGTGTAGTTTATGAAAAATGAAAACCTGCGGAATGGGCGACAACCCGTCGCGTCGGAAGAGGATATGGGAATCAAACCCACAACCGATGTGCAATAGGCCTTTATCACCTACCTCTATCCTACAGGAGGTCCCTGGTTAGTAGAAACTTGTTTTATTTTACTAAGAGGTATGGTAGATGAAGTACAAGTCCATTTTAGGAGCCATATATGATTAATCTCACCATAGATGGACTTATGTATATATATTTTTCTAAACATATGTTTGAGACATATGGAATGACCTATCATTCTATCGCATGATCTTCTAAAACTTCACAAATGAAAAATTCAACTTAATTTCTTTAAGAGATGATGTGGAAATTTTTCAAGGCACGAACAATGGTGAGATTGTACCAAAATCAAGTAAGTATTCAACAATTTTCAACATTGGGGAAATGATCTTGAGAACTAAAAATGTTGTCCTAGTGTCCTCATATACGATGAATTAGATGGTACCTTAAATCATAACAAATTTATGGCTTTGTGATTGAAGGATTTTTCATCGCCATATTCTCTACCACTCTCAATCAGAACTTAATGGTTAAATTTCTCTTTCATATCCATATTTTCACCTATGTTCTCTTATGTGGAAACCCATTGATTAGTTAATTTGTGTAACCATTATGTTTCATACATTATTTTTTAATGATATGTTTTGGTATTCCTTTTTACGATGTGAGTTTCTATAAAAGAAACTCTCATGTAATAAACCATTTATAACCCCAATGAATTTCGAGGGTGAAATTCATTTTAAGGGGGGTATAATATAACCCCCTGAGATTTTATAAGATATATTATTTTTAATTTCTTTCATATATTCTGTTGTATGCTACACCAAGATTATCATGCGCTATACGCAACACCGTATTAGCTTGCAGTATATGAAACACTATTCTTGGATCGTGTTATACACAATTTCAAGTTTGTTTAATAGTAGTTATTCTGCGCAACATTGAGTGTATATATATATATATATTAAATGTATAAATGAAATATGTTTGTATTCTAATATACTTAAAAAACAAACGAGTCTTTCACTACACACAACCCTGACTTGGCTTGTATTACATGCAATCGTGGCCTTCCTCGATAGCATGTGTTCTACTCAATATTGGGTTTCACTAAATGACGATAAATTATTATACTATTATTATGAACTAGCCATTATAAATATTTGTATCCAAATTATAAAAATTTGTGACATTATATTTCATCTTACACATTTTATAGAACATGGTTTGATATCAAAATAAATTTTCGGAAAAAATATGTATTTTTAAAAAATTGCAGTTTTCCACCTTTTGATGGTGAACCCACTCCAAATATAGTTTTCGACATGTTTATAAGTTCAATTTGAAAAAAAATCTTTTTTGGAATCAAGATCTAAAAAATTACTTTTGATAAATGTTTCATATTATTCTAATAACTTTCATATTTTGATGAATAGTAAAAATACGCTATATTTTTATTAAAAACAACTTTTTTGTCGTAATAATTAATATGGTTAAATTACAATATTGAATGGTTTTAAATTATAAATAGAATATAATTTTAATATTTAATATAATTTAAGTCATTAGCATTAATTTTTCACTGAATTTATAATTAAAAACATTTCAATCTTTTGCAACGTTTTAACTTCTAAAACCCATTTTCTCAACAACGGGGT
Source organism: Viscum album (assembly GCA_963277665.1). Taxonomy (NCBI): domain Eukaryota; kingdom Viridiplantae; phylum Streptophyta; class Magnoliopsida; order Santalales; family Viscaceae; genus Viscum; species Viscum album. The sequence goes on from OY728156.1 coordinate 1,029,777,875, forward strand.
TAATTTTAAATTAAATACTGCAACTTTTGTGCTTTGAATTTGAAAAAATGGATTCCATATTTTTAATCATTAGGTTCAAATAATGTTAATAATCTACTTTTTATTTTTAGGCATTATGAATAGTACCTTTGGTAAATTTTATTTACCATAGTTAAAGGTAAATATGGAATTAAGTGTAAATAAAATTTTATAAAATTACCCTAACACTTGTTTTACTATAATTGAATGATTATATGTTTTCCATAAATAATATTCCGGTCAAAATGAAATCTAATGGAACCCACTTGTATTTGATTAAGACATTTTATTTATTTTATTTAAAGAAAAGTGAAATATGTCTCACTCAAACATTAATAATTATTTTATTTTTGAAATAAGGTTATACAGAATATAAATTTGATTATAAATACTGATTTGAAAACTAAAATGATTTTCTTTATCGTGGTAATTTATTTTTAATTTTTTAGAAATATTTAATTACCTTAATAGCTTATACATTAATGATGTAGAAATTATTTATTTAGTGAAAAATCATTAATATAGTTTTTATTAAAATAACAATACCTATCAAAAGGACCATAAATTTGACCAAACAATATTGGTCGAGTATATAAATACCATAATCATCCAGGGGTAGATTTTTGGGCCATTTGGAGCCTTATAAAACGGATTAGGACATTTCTATTATTTTATTTTATATGATGTCTAAGATGTGACCTTCATAATTTAATATATATAACAATTTACATGTTGTAATTTTTAGATGATAAAATCAAATAGAAATATTATTATAAAAGGTATTATATTTATATTCATCATATGATTTTATTTTTAATTTATATGAAACAAATAAGTATATTAAATAATTATACAAAAATGTTTTAGTAATTATTTTATTAAGAGATATAACAAATAAATTGTTTTAAAAATATTAAAAAACTAATATATGAACAAATTAATGTTCCCCATGATTTGTTTTGATGAATATGACATGATAGGGATATATTATATTTTTTTTATTGAATATATCTTCTTTTTTGTTTTTATTTAAATTCTAATAATGAATAGTGTCAAAATTGAAACTATTGATATTTTATAAAAATAACATATTATTAAATTGTTTAAAAATAACAAAAATATTTAAAAATTGTAAATTAAAATTTACATGGTCTAAAATGTCATTAATTATGAAACTATGGAAAATTTACTACACATATGTAATTATCTATTACAATTTAAAATTTCAAATCTTATTACCACAAAAAAACTAAATAGATTAAATAAAGATAAATCAAGTTGATAATGATTAAAATAAATTCCAAAGATGTCAAAATTTTATGTTTTGATGATATTACAACACTATCTCATCTAAGCTTATGATTTGAGTCATTTTGGAAGTTTTTATGTGAGGTTTGAATTTATTATAAATTAATATTTTTGAGGTTTCCAAAGGTACCCTTCTCCTCCCTTATAAAAGGGAACATCCTCCCTCTCCTCTTCACACCCTTTTGAGCCGTGAAGCTCGACCAAACCATGGAAATAACTCTTATAAACCTCTCTAGTTTTATCATAGAGGTTCTGTTTATGTCAAAATACCAACTCTAGTGCCCTAAAAAAAAGTTTAAAGAGGTGCGTTGAGGAAGAGGTAATCTCTTCTACTGACTCTTTCAAGATTCTTTCTTCTTCTACATCCTCTTATTTAGTTGTATCATTATAAATTAACAATATAAGTATTAAATATATACTTATATGTTATTATAAATATTAAAAAACCCTATTTCACCTTCTATCCATCCTATAGAAAATGAAATCACCGCACGTGTGTACGTACAGATTACCGCCTCCACGCTGTGGTGTAATCTGTCTTCCACCACCACCTTACTTGGATGGGAATAATGGTGTAAAGAATAACTTTATATGATTTTTAAAACATCATATTGATTCTAATATATTATATCATCCACTCCAATTCCATTCAATAAATATGGTTATGATATCATGGCTCGTGCATACGTACGGATTACCGTCTCCACGACGCGATGAGATTCATTTTCCATGTTAACAATTCAAGATTGATTGTAAAGTATATAAAATATGTAATCATGAAATATATGATATATTAATGATACTGGATTAATTTATATGTTATTTACTTATATCTATTAAATTTGATAAGGAAACAAAAATAGCGTTCATCCATACGTATGGCCTACCGTCTCCATGAACGGTGTATTTCTTTCCATTTATTGATCTTTTATATATATGTATATACTGAATATATGTTATATATAAATCATGTTTTATATTTTGGAATTAAGTAATCATGATCAAAGTAATCATATGAATAATTACTAGTCAAAACACGGAGGATAAATGAAACGATTTTACCCAAAACGCTGCTTTAACATGGAATTGAAAAATGAACGAATAATATAAAGTCTCAAGTGAATCATATATGATATCATAAATATTTTTACGGGTTCTATTACAAGTTAATAATATGTTTAAACCCACTATATAAGACTCTCGTACACATATGAAAGTAATTGGACAAAAGGTAAGGGATAACTTTTCCAATCTCATTTTTATCCAAGATTGTTTATTCTTAAGTATTAACTGGGGTTATATTTATCATCCATGTCCCTATTTTCTGAAAATGATATCATGTATGTTTAAAGTCCTTTTAACCCATTTTTTAATTTTACTACACGCTATGTAAGGAATCTTTTTTTTTGTTTACCATACGTGGTACTTTTTGACTTTTCAATTAAAAGTACGAGGAGAATGTTTTTTTAACTTATACGGCATGAACTGATTTTTACTGTTTCATAACGTCTTATTTTTATGAATCTTACTCTAAAATATTTCATGAATATTTTCAAAAAAATCCTTTTATTTTAAAATTTCATGGTATTTTGTGAAAAGAAAATTATTTTGAACAAGAAAGGATATTTTCCTCAAGAATTCATTTCAGGTGTCTTATCAAAACCATTTTCAATCTAAGATGAAATTTTTTAATATGTGTTTGTTTCAATTATAATGTCTCTATTATTTTCAGGGTTTCACATTTCTTTTGATAAAATTATATCCATTTTTTTATATGGATTATGTTTTGATGGGATGATGTTTGTGAAACTGATTTTATTCTTTTGGTTATGATGAATGATTTATGTTAATGTTGTGGAAAATGTAAGAATGATTTCATTATGAGATGGGTGGGACCTATATATCACACCAATGAATTGGGTTAAGATTTATATCTCATGAGATAGACATGGCTGGAATGGTAAGTTAATATGGTTCAGTGATACAAGACTAGAATGAGGAGTGAACTCGATTTAGAAAGAGACTTTGTCCACTAAGATGGTCTTGGAAGCAATGCCTTGGCTACTATGGAAATCATATCATGTGCTTAATGGTTTTCCATAATTACATGACTTATTACCATGCTATTTTATTATGATTTATGTTCCATTATGATCTATTCCTTACGTACTGATATGTTTTATGTCATTGCTCAAGATTTTGATTATTAAACATTATGTTAATGTTTTTAAGCTCAAATGTATATGGTTTGTTTTATTTTATCCATGCTTACCTTTACTGAGCATTTGAGCTCACCCTTTATATGTTTTCTATTCCTCAGGATATAAAGAAAGGTTTTAGGTAAGAAAACAAAATAGAAAGATATTTATCGGAGATGTTGAAGATCTTTCACCATGATTAGAAGATTATGTTCAGAGTTTCCAAAGACACTAGACTATTACGGTCCTTGAGTGTTGGTTTTTGTTATATATTATGTATTCTGAAAAAGTAACGTAAAGTCCATGTATGTCATGTTTGGGGTCTCTACGGTACCCGCAGCTCCCGAAGCTCAGCGGGAGCCATCCGATATGCTGTAGTAGATATCGGTGTTGTCCCAGGGTACGGGTCAATATAGAAGTCTACCTCTCTATGAGGAGGTAGTCCTGGAACATCATCAGGAAAAATGTTTGCATACTGATCCACTACAATAGGAAAACTCAGACTCCACACATCAACAACTCCAAGGATGAGACTAGCCAACTGATGTGTGATCGGGTGTCCTCTCCTCTGCGTAATTCCATCCTTTGCTGCTAAGGGTCCCTTCTCACCTGTGAAGGAGAAACTACTCCCATCTATATAGATACACTACACCTTGTGCCTAATGCTGTCAATATGTGCATAGACTATAGACAACCAGTCCATACCCATGATGACGTCCTAAGGCCTTGACGCCGCTACAAGAAGATCTCAGCCAAAGCTCTCACCTCGTAGAATAAGCTCACACTTCCAACACTAGTGTGTAATCGTCAAGTCTACTCCCATCGGAGTCTATATATGTAAGGATAGAGCCAAAGGATCTGTCGGAATCTCTGAGTTCCAAACAAAGGCATCGGAAATAGATGAATGACTCGCACCTATGTCTATCAGTACAACAAAAAGGGTGGAATAGACACAGATAGTACCTCGAATCATTTCAGGTGCGCCGTGGCCATAAGCCTCCACTGCCTAGAGATGAGACTGCCTCTTTCTCCCAGCTATCTATGGTCGGGGTGGACCTCCTGGTGGTGGTGGTGGTAGAGCCTCAAAACGTCATCCACCACCTACTGCTCGGCCAGCTCCTCTGGCTCGTTCACCTGCTCCCTGCAGACCGCCACGGTCGAACCACTGCCTCTGTATGGGAGGTCCCTACACTGTCTGCTACTCATCTGCACGGAATGTTGGGCAGTCTCAAGCCATTGACCATGAACGCCTCATGTATTGAATTGCCTTCTCCTCGTATAGATGGTTCTGTTTCGGGTTCCCCGCACAACCGAACCTGTATCCTTACATCGCTATCTGGATGGCCTAGTCCGCTTGGACCTCTGCGAAATCTATCTACTGCCATCTACAGAATACTCCAATATGTGTCTCCCTGTGGTGGGTCTCACTGCTGGTGTCGGCTCAGTGAGAAAGCTCTCCACATGAAGGGCTCACTCTAGCACTCCCGCCTGCGTCAGAATGCTGAGGGAGATCATCGAGGCCCTGATCTCATGCCTCAGTCCCTGCTCAAAAGGTCCGGGCTCGGATGAATGGGTCTCGTACCATGTCCATGGAGTAGTGCAAGAGGTCGGTAAACCTCACTAAGTACTGAGCTAATGTCATGCTTCCATATCGCAGATGAAGTAACTCCTCGATGTGCACCGCACAGAGGGTGGCTGGAACAAACTCTGAGCGGAAGAGACTCTCGAAGTCTGTCCAAAGTAGATATGCCTCGTCGTGCACATAGAGCATCAATCTCCACCATCTACCTTATACTGCATGCTATAGACTCACGGCAAGGATCACAATAAGGTCAGCTGGTGTCCCTACCAATCTGAAGACTCTCACGATAGCCTCCAGCCGATCATCAGCTGCCTGAGGGTCCGTCTCTCCACGGAACCTGGGCGGCCTCTGTTGCTGAATCACATGCAACACACTCTGGAGGCATGCACTCCCCAATGATGGAGCTACTCATATCTATGGCCCAGTGGGTAGTGGTACCGTTGGTGCGTCCGTTGTGATGGGGCCCTACAATGAGGCCTCATCGCTCGGTGGGCTACCATCTCACACGTAACTTGGAATCCTAGCTGGCTGCCTTCATGGGTCCATCCTGAAAAGTCACAGAAGATCCATTGTTAATACAATATACCTGGTGAGCTGACACAAAGTAATCACAATGAAATCTTTTGATACACACACGCAATCTGTGTTTTTTTACACTGAGTCAGAAATCAGAGGTCAGGGTCCTGGTGTATGGATACGTCAGCTGCTGCACCAACACTGAACTCCCTGGACTAAAAACCACACTCAATACTCTTATCATTATTTATTCATAGAAAGAATGATCAGAGTCCTGAGTTCTGCGGTAGAATCGACTCCTCTGATACCAATTTGTCACGACCCATCCTCGGGGCCCATGCCGTGACTATCCCATTCCCGTCTTCCATAGGCCAGGGGATGGAGACTAGAACCAAGGAATAAATCCCAACAAAAAGGGAAGGCATTGCCTTTATATGGTAAACAAGAACAGCAGAGTATGAAACACAAGTACGAACTAAGTAAACTGTGTACAAAAAGTTAATGCAGATAGTAAATGGGCTAGTATACAAACCCAACTGCAAGTACAGAACATATGAAATACTAGTACAATGACAATAAAGAAAAGCATCCACCACTGAGTTGTCTTCTGGAAATCCCACCTGAAGGGTGCGTACAGATAGTCTCCTTAGCACCTGTGGTCCGTCTGTCTGCTCTGAGTATGTCTCACCAAGTGGACAACCTCGGGGCACCGTCTAGCTCTACAAGCCTCTACCACGATCAGCGATGTCCATCATCTGCATCCAACACAATGTATTGTGGGCATAGCCCATGCAGGGGTGATTATAACGATACAGAGTAGGGACCCGGAGACCCTCAATGTTCTCCCCGAATCCACGAAGGATAAACCACAATGAAAAAAGTCAATCACAAAGTATCATCCAACCTTACTTAGGTATAATCCCAAACATATACCTATGTCATAAATCCCAATTTGGCTCCAACTCTTGATCCCAAGTACAACCTAGTCCACACATGAAACCATTCAATCACATCAATGATAATGATTGAAAGTCCTGACTCTGCTCACATAGGTATACATATTTCTTAAAGAGATAATGATGATCAGAAGTAGTCATTGAGTCATCTAGTCAGTCAGACCCACGTAGGATACTAGGCCAGCTAAGCTGTCAGACCCACGTAGGATTCTAGTCCAGCTACTCTATCAGATCCATGTAGGATACTAGAACCGAAGTCAAACCGTCGGACCCACTGAGGATTCAAGTACGGTTGTCATCACTACCAAACCCATGGAGGATTCCTGTATATTTGTCGTCATTTGGAACCCACAGATGATTCCAGTACATTTTCCTTCATTGTCGAACCCAAAGAGGATTCTTGTACGGTAGTCGTTGTAGTCGCACCCAGCTCTAGGATTCCCACACACAGCACACCAGATTCCGGGAGGGTCTGCTCCTCGAGCCAAGGGGGTCGATACATCAACATTCAAAAAGTCTAGATTTGTTGTATCCCAATGCTTTTTCTCGTCAGAAGGACCCCAACACGACTGACGGCGCGTCAATCAGACGCCCGGTCTGAGAGTTATTAGCTTTTATGCTCTGGGGCCCTGTTGTAAATACCCTCATTACAAACATGGCCATTTTTTGAATGTTGTACAGAACTCATATAGAGTATCGCAAAAGGGCCACCACGTCATGAGGGTCCCATTGCTGCAGACGACGTGTCGATCGGACGAGCAGTTTTCAAGATATTCACCATTAAGTGAAAAATGGGTCCGGCACGTTAAGTCCAGTGGGCTGGCGGGTCAGGTCAACCCAGTTTTGGCGGGTTCGACCCAGTAGGGGGGGTCATACCGGTCTGATGAAACGTGCGGCCCAACCCAAAGGGGCACGACCCGGACCGGCTCGGCCGGCTGGCCGAGTGGTCTGAGGCGGGGGCGCGGTCCACCGGCTTCCTGTACAGGTGGTGCCAAGCAGCACCGCCCTCCCTAACCGGTCAGCCAAAGCCGTCCGGCCTTCTTGGCACAAGCATCCCGCTCGGGTGGGTCGTGGATCTACTGTGTGACACCTTCGGGTGTCGCGGCCTTCTTCCACCTGACCGACCGTTGAGATGGCAGGTTCTTCCGCCGAAGTGGCCTGCCCTTTGTGGGATGCGGTTCTACATAGCGCGGCGCAGTGGGGCACCGAGGTTCCTCCCTTCGGCCGAACCGGCTGTGGCCGGCTGGTTCTTTGTCAGTTGATCAGCCCGCGATTGCGGGCCGGGGTTCTTCCGCACGCGGGCGGCGCATGGCTTCCGCTTCTCCCGTCGTCGCCTCTTCCAATGCGCGTCAATCACAAACAAAGAGACTACGGAGGGTCATCAGGTCGCGTGCATTCGGCCCGCGCCCTCTGGGTTAAACGGTAGAAATTGGCCAAGGATAAACAAGGTTTTACGAAGAACGAAGAACAAATTTATTCAAATAAAATTGAAGCAATCCACCCTACCTTGGAAAAGCTTCGTGGTAGTCGAGCGTCGCGGGAAGACGGCGTCAACTCATTGATGTCGGGGAAGAAGAGCTGAGGATGGCACGTCGTCAGCATTCCTTGTGGGTGGCTCCTTGTCCTTTGATTTGGCCGAAGATCGAAGGAGATGATGATGTTTCTCTGCATTTCTTCGTTGGAAGGATAGTGTTATTTCTTTGAGAGATGAACACCCTTCTCTATTTCTCCATATCTCCCACAAAGTTCCAACACAAATAAGTGAAAAAATAATATTACAGCTAAGCTATTATTTTATTCAGACAAGTAATTCAAAATTCAAACAATTCAATTAATTAATTAAAGAGGACGAAGTCATTAATTAACTTGTTTTGGAAAAAATTTAAAGAAAGAGACGAGGGAGGTGAAGAGAACTCATAAATAAGGAGTTTGTCATAATAAAGGAAGGGGAAATAATTTGTGAGTTTGAGGAGAGTTATGGGAGATGAAAGGTTGGGTCTTGTGTAGGCCCCATCTCTCAAATATCCACACCTGGGATGTTAAGTGGGTGGGGGCCCCACCAATAATATCCCATGGGAGGAAATAACTTTCATAGATATATAAAAATTTTCTAAACAATTTTATTTAACTTCTTAATTAAACCGCAATTTTTAACATTCATCCCGCATAAAACACAAATGCAGTAAAGGTCTCCGTAAGCAATTAACGCCACTGTGAGTTCATCAGTGTCCTCATATTTCAATTCCGAGCACTGGATCAAAAGTTAAAAAAACCCACACGTACGTTTACTGAACGTACCCGAAAAAACATCAAAAATTGATTTCGAGAACACCGGGCCTCAGAATCAAGATCCATCAGAAGCCACAGACTTGTAAAATTCCAAAGAATTAAGAAAACAAATTCCTTGAAAATTCTGGGTCTTTACAATGTCTTATATGTGTCGTAGTGGAGATGATACATGTCTAAACCCATGAATGTCATTAACTATGGTGCTTTAGACATAGTGGATGGATACAATTTTGTTGATCACCTGGTGGCAATTAATGATCAGCTAGAGAGGATTATTTGTGGATGAACCACCACTTTTTTTTTATGTTGCTACACCACATGAATATGTAGTAATGTTCCTCTGAGAGGGAGATCCAAGAGTAGGCATATTATCTTAACTTTTTTTCAGTATTTAATTCTCAAGGGATGAAAATAATGAATGATAGAATAATTTGTAGATGTATTTTTTATTTGTAATACTTTGAAATATTTTAATATATATTTATAGATCAAGTCACTGAGACAGCAAGTGATTCTGTGGCCCGGAGTGCCTGAAATTAATTTTAAAAAAATTTAAATATATTTTATATTTCATGCATGAATAATATTAAATGAAATATCATAACTATAAAACAAGTGCTCAGAGCATACATCTTAGACAACACATGAGTTCAAAATGTCGTGTCTATCCTAGACACCACATAAGATGGGTCAGTATGGGGTTTTTTGACACTTTTGTCATCAGTGGTATGTTCAATGGATAAATTAATTATTGAATTAATTAATTAATTGATTTTGGACCTTGTTAAAATTTTTATAAATATATAATCACCGAACAGTTTCTAGTTTTATCCTCACAATCATGTAGTCTCCAATGATGATCTCATTCCTCCACCATTTTCAGACCTCATTGGCAATGACGAAATTCCAGGTCAGATAAGATCAAGATGTAGCGATTACAACGATGTCTCTTAATCATTGGTTGATGTGATCTCATTGAAAAAATTATTGATAATAAAGTTAGGGATCTTAAATTTGTGTTTTACCCCCTTTTGAATAAATATTTTGATGATATTGACCCATTCAATCGATCTACACTCTATTGTAGCCTTTACATGTACCCGAGTGCCGATTAATTTTATTATCTCAATTGTTTTCTATCCCCAGTTTCCCATTAATGATCATTGTCCATGAAAACATGTCCAATGATGTGTAAACCTTTTTTCATGGGAATGTACTCCATATTTCTTCATGTTCACCACCAGTTGGACCCCAATATCCTAGTTTGACAATTATTGGGTGGTATAATGCCCAATTAGAACCTCATATTTATATAGGTTTCACGAATGAGATAAGGATTGACGATCAAAGCATAGATCTAGAGTTTTTTGACTTTTAGATATTTTTTGGTGATTTGAGATCACGGAAACAATGGTTGATGGTGTGGTGGCATAGAACGGCATGGTGTAATCATTTTCAACATTGGAGACACAATATTAATGGTTTCGATCACAACGATTTCTAAGGTGATGCTCAATTATGGTAGTGATCAAAGGGGATCACCAGATTCTTATTCTGAGTGGAACTCCCTATCCAGTAGGGTGTGGGTATTCGATGACTAGAGTGAACTCCCCCCCCCCATCAACATCGTCATGGGTATGCCACAACTATTTTCCGAGCTGAACCCCATACAGGGTAGGGCACGGGTTCTCGATTACTAGAGTGGACCCCCCAGTGGCATGCCTGTAAGTATTTTAAAGATACCTTCTGAGTGGAACCCCCAACCAAGAAGAGTAGGGGTCATAGATGACCATTGTAGACCCCCACCCCCCCATTGTACTGGGTTATGGTTCCAGAACATCTTAATGGAACCCCCCCCCCCCATCAGAGAGGGTGTGGTTCCTCGATGACCAGAGTGGAACCCCCTATTAGACATGGTTTGGGTCCTCAACCAGAAGAATTGAACCTACAACGACCTATAGTTTTATCATTGAAAATACACTTCTTATTATTATTTCAAATATTATAAATCAAATGAAATCACATAAAGGACACAAAACAAACATTATATTTTATTAATGGATAAAACAAATGATATTCCTAGATGTTATGCAACCTATACCGATGGAATACTAACTTGACCTTTGGAATAGTAATGTGACCCTTATGAATAGTAAACTTAAAATTGAATTCTAACCTTACCAATTAAATTATTTTAAAAATTTATCCATCATATAAGTGAAATTGTGATATAGTTATATCGTACTATATGAAAATAAATATTTTAAAAATTATAAATTAAGTGTTGGTAATTTTAAAATTCATAAATATTTAATTACAATTTCATGATTAATTTAATAATTTTAAAAAATATTTTTTCCATAAAATGTATTCATAAATGAATACATTTATTAAATATTACTATAATATATTTTACGAGACCTCAGTTAATTTTTCATGGTATTATAAAATCAGTTATAATTTTAAAATCTGTATTTTTTATGTAAATTATGATTCTATAAAAAATTATATTTCTCATATTTGGAAAATTATTTTTACAAAATAGAGTTAAATTTTAAAGGAGACATGTCTAAATATTATTTTGGTTAAATTTTGGGATTTTTCTAAAATATATTTATTTTATGTGAATAATAAAACATGATAATTTATGATAAAAGCTAAATACATGAATTTTTTATTCATGGATGATGTATGGATAATATTAACCCAAAATCATGAACTATCCTTCATTATTTTAATATATTTGTTGATAATTCTCATACTATTAATAGTATCGAGAAACAATAATACACTAATGACTAAAATAATGTGAAAACACCCCTCTCCTCCACTATAATTACAACCCCCACCACCTCTTCTACTCACAGCTCTCAATTATTGACACTTGTCCAAATTCTTATAAAATCACTTACCAATACCCACTCCCATTTCCATGAGCATTGGGTTTTAAAAAAATAACAAAACCAATATCCTAAAGTGTCTCTCAAGAAGAATTAACTGAAAGGTAAAATTCTCTTCCTTTTATATTAATTTATTTTCAAGTTTTCTTATTTTAGTTTTTTCTAATCACATCCCCTCATAAAAATGTTATGATAAGTTCATTAACATACATATATTGTAATTCTATTATGGTAATGGAATAATTCATCATCATATTTATTTTCCCCTCCTTTTATACTGAAAAAGAATACATCATCCGTGATCTGATAATTTGTCACAATAAAGGACGATGAGGTTTTCAATTTCCATTATACTCTTTATGGCTTGTCACAAAACCACATTCCTGGTTCAAACATATTATAATATACCTATTATATAGTTTTTAATATTTTTTAATCATTTTGTACTCATGATATTAATTTATAAAACAAAATTATTTCGAGGTGATCAAAAAACACCAAAATAAACCAAAACAATTATCATTAACTATTTATATAATTATTCATCCTTGTGATATAAAACTAAATAATATATAATACAAATTTAATCTCTGTAAGATCATTGATAACATATATGTTAAATTATGGACAATTTCCCCCGTTTTACATGACCTCTCGAACTTTTATTCAAGTAAATAGATCCTGAGAACCAAGGAAGCCAACACTCTCAAACGATGGAATTGAATCTATAAACCAGTAAAAAGGCGATAAATTAAATTAATAAATTTATAATAATTCAAATACATGTATAAATTGTACTTAATTTTTTAATTTACTAGTCAAATTTGGTTATCTAATACATTATGATCAAGTGAAGAACACCTTTGGACTTACTGTAAGGGATTCTACATGAACCTCTGTTATTCCTCGAAGTTATTCTTTACCTATTTTTACCCAAAATAAATTATATTTTTTTATGTAAATATTATAATTGTAGTGTATATATTTCAAAATCATGTATTAGAATCAATTCATCCATATTTTTTCGTGATATATATATTTTTAAAAGGATCGCTACTAAATATTGTCTAATAAGTAATCCAGATTTAATGGAACATCGTAAATTCTTACACAAATTCAAGTGAACACTATAATCAATTTTAAGAAATAATTATTTCTCTAAAATCATCCATTTTATTAGAAAACCTCTCATGGTTAATTTCATGTTTTATATAAAATATTATACCATTTTTATTTTTAAATGATCATTAATATATTCCTTAAACAACACTAAAATGTTTTAATTCCAATATTTCTTAAATATTATTTTTATATAACACCAATTCATTTTTTCATCACTAGTAATGATATATTCCTAGTTTTCATTATTAATGTCCATTAATTATTGAAATCGTTACTTTCATGAAAACAGTTATGATATGTCCATTTATTATGCATGATGACATGATTATGATAAACAATTCATTCCATGGGTAGATCTTATGTTTATGTTTGATTTCTTATGTGTGATTCTATTTGTTGAAAACATGTTGATTAACATGTTATAATTGGTACGTCCATATGGTGATAAAATTCCATGGGGAATTTTTAGCCCCATGATACGTTATGTGCAATGTTCTGGGTGGTTAGCCTTGACTCGTGCTCCGTGTGAAATGGTCTTGGTGGTTATCCTTGACTTGTGCTCCTCTATGTAGAACAAGCCTTGAATAATGCTATTTTCATGTTTTAGGTTGCTACCAAATTACTATTAATCCATGATTATATGATCCCATGTTATGATTAAATATTTTTAATCATGTTCCATTACTTTTTTATCATTATGTTATGCCTTCTATCCAATGTTTTATGCTTTATTCTAATTTTTATTCCCTTACTGGGATTTTATCTCATCCCTTTCTTCATTTTATCCCCATGTTATCATATTATGATTTAAGGGCTCAAATGAATTTTTTATCACTTTAATAAGATTAAATGATTTTTTTTTTCATATTTTGGAATCATGATTTCTAATTATGTACCTAATCACGAACAAACTAGACCTTATTATCCTTGGCTTTTAATTATTTTTTAATAGTTCTTAAAATCATTTAATGATATGTGTGAAGGCTTGGGTAACTATAGTAGGTATAAAATAGAGGACTAGTTATTTTGGATATTAGGAATCCTACACAATAATAAGAACCTTGTAGATAATACTAAGTCTAAGAAACCATCCCTCTATTTTTGGGTTAGTATGGAGTATGGGGTCTATAAAGAAAATACATCCCATTATGGATACTATAATTAGATTTGGTTCTATTATAGATATAACTAGAAGTAACAACACTAAAAAGGTGTTCTGGGCTTGACTCGGGGTAACCTAATACATGTAAACGGGCCTTATTGTGCTCTTAGATTGATACTCCTAAGGGATATGCTTTGGTAAATTCATGAGCTCATTATGAACCATTATTAAGAAAAAAAATTCCCCTAAGAGTATATGTTAGGAAATAAACCATTGATAACATCAATTAAGACCTAGGAATAACAAGTTAGGATATCCTTTTATTTTAAAATTTTATCCTTTTTCTATTCAAGGTTATTTTTACACAATAATTAGAACTATATGCAAGCCCTATAATTGTAATTTTTTTCTTAGTTATTTGTAGAAATAAATGAACTTGTGCCAATAATTATTGTGATATGAAATTTGATGACTACCCTAATGATTTTTCAAATATGATCAGAATGGGTTCTCAAAAATTATAAATGCAGTTGCCCAGCTGGCTCAAGTTATGAATAATTACTTGAATCACGTGGAATTCCCTCCTTCTCCAAGGAAAGAGAATGATTAAATTGAATCCCTCATGTGGAAAAGGTCTCCCATGTTATGTCGATATTCTAATCCCCTCCATATAGAATAATGGATTAGCTCCATTGAAAATATATTCTTGGTTCCATATTGATTTGAAGAAGAGATAGTTGTACTGGAAGTGCATCATTTTGATGGGAAAGCTAATTATTGGTGGAAACTGATTGAAAATATAAATTCCGAGGGTGAAATTTATTCCATGGATTGGGAGGAATTAAAAAAATTCAATAAATATTTTCCTCGATCCCTCCATCTCAAGATGGTATGAGAGTTCCTCAGACTTAATTCAAAAGAATATGATTCTATCAGGGTGTTTGAAGAAAGAATTACAATGCATGCAAGATACACCTCTATGTTTTATTTAAACTCCAAAATCTAGGTAGACCACTTCTTTAGAAGACTAAAGTCGAATCTATAGAAATAATTGGTGAATAAAGACATTGAATGTTATGAATAGATTTTATAGTGTTCCATAAAGGTTGAAATAGAGTTCAGAGACTCTAAATATTCTTATGGCCATGGTGGAAAAAAATAGAAAAACGGTGACTAATATGGTAGGATCGAAAAAAGAAATCCCATGATGGAAAGAAGGTTGGATATCCCACATTTCAAAATTTTGGGAAGAAGTATCATGGGAACTATCTAAAGGGAACCGGGAAATACATTAAATTTGGAAGAATGTGGTATCTAGATAAGAAATGCTGATGGTACGTGAAGAATTATACTAATATAGAATAACAAAAGACGTTCTTTATCAACACTCATCTTGTAGGGAAGTTTTTCAACTACAATGAACAAGGGAATATTTCAAACCAATTCCCCTAATCCCAAGCTTGTCGGAGTAATTCAATAACAGCCTCCAAGACAACATGGAAGGACATATGCTATCACTACCACTATGGTGAATCCAGACAAAGATGTGGTGATAGTTTGATAGGAATTAGTTCTTGAAAAGTGAATTTACAATTTGATTCTAGTTCTATCATCAATATTTTAAAATCTTGGTAGAACTATTCAAACACAACCTCAAAATATAGAGGATGGGTTATCGATGAGAGAGTAAAATGGGTAGATTATTGCATCCAAAGTACATAACTCCTCCCTAGTTAATTATTGTTTACGAAAACACATATCAAATATCATATTGCTTCCTTTGGTTGATTTTGATTATATATTGAGCAAGAATTGGATATATCTATATATATCCAACATTGACTTGTAGGAAAGGGAGATCACTCTACATATCAAGAAGTATCCTTAAATTATATACATGTGTAAGGATGAAGATGAATCTTCTTCAGAATCATCTTCTCATGTTTGGATATCTCTTCCTTATGAGCAATCATATCTCACTCAAATCTTGAAGAGAAATGAGAGAATCATGCTCCATGAGATACCCATTAAAAGATACTACACTATTGTATTCCCTAAATAGTTCCCTTGTATTCCTCCTGATCAAGACATAGAGTAATTAATTGACCACAATATTATATATCTTTCTCTATTAAAAATTCATTATATAATGGAAATAGTTGAGCTGGAGGAACTGATGAAGCAGTTAGAAGAGAATCTGGAAAAGGGTTTTATATGCTCGTGTGCTTCACCATGGGGTACAACATTCATCTTTTTTCTATATGATCGATGTACCATTGTGTATTTGAATTAATTGTCGTTAGCTCAATACAATCATGATAAAGAACAAGTATCCCCATCCCCCAATAGTTGAACTGTCTGATCAGCTATGAAAGGATAGTTATTTCTCTAAGGTGGACCTTCAGTTAGGATATCACCAAATAAAGGTTAAGAAGAATGATATTCCCAAGACTACATTTCGAATGATGAATAGACACTCGGAGTTCTTAATGATTCCATTCAGACTCGCTATTTCTCCAAAACTTTTCATGGATTTTATTAACAGAATATTTAGAGATTACCTTGACCAATTTTTGGTAGTCATTATTGACAATAATCTGATATACTCCAAGGGAAATGAGTAAGATTAGAATAATTTAAATAATATGTTTAAGACTTTTGAAAGGGAGAAACAATATCGATGGTACAGTAAATCTGAGTTCTTTTTTAACAAATTATAATTCTTGGGGAATGGTATCACCTGCAAATAGATATATTTCGACCCTTCCATGTCAATGGAAATTCAAGAGTTCCCCATGCCAACATCTATAGAATAGATATGTAGTTTTCTTAGGGTATCTGAATACTATCAGTGATTTGTGAAGAAATTTTCATTCTTATCGTACCCACTATATAAATTTTACCTAGAAGGGAGAAAGGTTTTTCTGAACCGGCGAATGTGAAGAATACGTCATGGATTTGAAAAAGAGGCTTATCACTGCACCAATTCTCACACTACCAACAAGTGGGGATCTATTGTTTCCATACAGTGATGCTTCAAATTATGGATTAGGATTTGTACTGATTAAAATTAATAAATTGATAGCCTATTTATAAAGGCAGTTGAAATTCCATGAGAAAACTATCCCACCCATGACCTAGAGTTGGTAGCTCTTATCATTCCATTAAAAACCTCAAGGAATTGTCTATATGGGGAGAAGTGTGAGATATATACTGATCAAAAGAGTCTCACATGTATATTCACATAGAAGGAACATAACATGCATCAATGAATACAGTAAGATCTCATTAATGATTAGGAGTTCTCAATCTACTACCATCATGGTATGGAAAATAAGGTGGTAGATGATCTAAGTTGAAATGATCCTACATCTTTATCAATGAAGAGAACTAAGGGGGATCCAATTTTATCATACATAAAAAGTATTGAAATTTTAATAATTAATATAGGAAAATCATCAATCCTTTCTCAAATGATTTCTCTAACATCCCTCTCGGATAAAATAAAGGATGCTCAAAGAAATGATGTGGAAATTCCAAAAAGGGTGGAAGATAATAAGAATGGGAAATCCTCTGAGTTCATGATCGATGAGGATGGAGTCATATGATTTGTGTCAAAACTATGTGTTCTATCCAATCCATAGATAAAGAACGGTATTTTTAATGATTCAAATCACTCAACATTCCCTATTTACTAAGGGAGCACAATGATTTATCGAGATCTTTAGGAGAACTTTTAGTGGGAAAATATGAAACACGAGATCACTAAATATATATAAAAGTGATTTGTATGTGTTTATGTGATAGCTGAATGGGAAAACTCTACATGGATGATGAAATCATTACCCATACCAACAAGAAAATGGGAAAACATCATTATGGACACTGTCACTGGAATTCCAAAGACATACAGAGTATGAAATGCATTATGGGGTATTGTGGATCATCTTACAATGATATTTATTACAAGTTTAAAGGACATATAACTAAATGAAATAGAATATAAAATAAGTGGTAAGGCTGTATGGAGAAACATTATCAATTGTATCTGACCAAGATTTTAGATTCACCTCAATGTTCTGGAAAATTCTCCAACAGTCTCTAAGAATTGAGCTAATCTTTAGTATTTCATGTCATCCTCAATCGAATGGAAAATTTGAGAGAACTATTCAGACACTAGAAGACTTGTTTAGATCATATTTTATAGTCTTCCAAAGGAGGATGGGGCAATAATATTCTTCTGGTTGAGTTCTCATACAACAATAGTGTCCACTAAAGCAAAAAAATGGATCCATATGAATCCATTTATAAGAAAAGATGTAGAACACTAACATGCTAGGATGAAGTTATTGTGATTAAGAATTTAGGACCTAAAAAGGGGAAAAATGTGAAAACCATTCAGCAGCACATCAAGGCATCCCAAATTCGACCTAAGAGCTATGCAGACAATCATCAGCAGGACCAAGAGTTCCAGGTTTGAGAAATGGTATTCCTATGAATATCTTCAGGGAATAAGGTCATGCGATTTGTGAAGAATGGAATGATAAATCATAGGTACATCATCCCCTTCAAGATTCTTGATCATGTTGGAGATGTGGCCTATCGACTAAAACATCAACCTACCTTGTCTAAAATATAGGATGTATTCTATCTATCCCTACTAAGGATGTACATACTAGATCATTCACATGTACTTCTTTCAAAGGTGGTATCGATGGAGAGTGATCATTTTTACGAGGAGAAGATATTAAAGATCTTGGATCATAGAGATAATTTTATCAACAACAAGACTACTAACTTGGTTAATGTATTATGGCGGAACACTAATTATGAGGAGGCAACATGGGAACAAGAGGAAATAACGAAGAAAACATACCCACAACTATTATCATATTAGAATGTAAAACAAAATTATGAGGGTGAAATTTCATAAGAGGGAGGAATGTAATGACCTAATGTTTTATCAACAGAAATTCCCTTCTTATAATTATTTCATATTTTAAAAATCATATAAAATTATATAGAAAACACAAAAAATGCATTATAATTGATGAATATATGTTATAAAAGGTATTCATAGAAGTTGAGGAACCTATCCCAATGAAAAAATAACTTGGCCATTGGAATAGTAATGTGAACCTTATGAATAGAAATCTAGAAAATTTAATAGTAAACTCCAAAATGAATGTATAAATAAAATTTATTCGTCTTATAAGTTACTATAAGATATAATTAAATCATTGAAAAGGTAAATAGATATTTTAAAAAATGTAAATTAAGTGTTGGTATTTTTTTAGTCATATATATTTAATTTCAAGTTTATGATTAATTTAAAAAATTAAAAGAAAAGTTTTTTTATAAAATTTATTCATAAATTAATATTTTATTGACTTATGATTATAATTTATTTTTATTAGTCCATTGTTTATTTTTCAATTTATTATTAAATCAGTTATATTTATAAAATCTGTATTTTAAATTGAAATTATGAATTTAATAACATAAATGTTATCATATATAGGAAAAAAATTATAAAATATGGTTAATTTTTGAATTCTATGGGTTAAAATTTTTGGGGGGGAATTTTTGATATTTTTTTGAAATACATGAATTTTCCATGAATAGGAAAACACGATAATTTACGACAAATGTTAAATACCTGAATTTTTGAATCATAGATGTTATATGCAAGACTTAATCCCAAAATAACAAACTATACATCATTATTTAAATATTTATTGGTCCTAATTGTTAAAATATTTATAATCTTGATCCAAAATAATAAACTAAAGATTAAAATAATGAGAAATCACCCCTCTCGTCCCCAATAAATAGGATCCATCACCACCTCTTCTCCTCACACCCATTAAGATTTGAGACTTGTCTAAATTCTACTCAGATATATTCCCAAGGAGAACCCCCACATCTTGGAGATTTTGGTATTTACAAAATACCAAAACTATTTTCCTAAGGATGTTCTCAATAAGAAGGAATCGAGAGGTATGACCCTCTTTATTTTATTTTAATTTGTTTTTCAAGTTCCTTTATTTTCATTTTCTCTCCTCACCTCTCCTCATCCAACTGGTATGATAACTACAGTCCCATACATATAATGTAATTTTTTTATTATAATTAAATAAATCATCATCATCTATCTTTTCCCCTCTTTTTATACTAAAAAATAAAACATCATTTGTGGTGTGTTAATTTATCCCATTCAAGGATAAAGAAGTTTTCAACTTCCATTAACATATTCATGGTTAAGAATTAAACCATTTTTACGGTTGAACCAAATAATAATATATTTATTATATCTTCTATAATTTTTTCTAATCATTTTTTAATCATTATATTAATTTATAAAACAAAATGAAGTCATTGTGATCGAAAACCCACCAAAATAAACCCAAACGATTCTCATTAACTATTTATCTAATGATTCATACTAATTCCATAAAAAGAAATGATATGTAAGACCAATATATATTTTGGAAGATTATTAATAACAAATATGTTTAATTATGGATAATTACCACCACTTTACTCGACCTTTCGTACATGTATGCAATTAAACTGATCATGAAGACCAAGGAAAAAAATTCTCCCAAAAAATGCAATAAAATCTCTTAAATCATCAAAAAATTAATAAATGAAAATAATAAAGTTATAATACACTAGATAAATTTATAAATGGTTTGGTAATTATTAATTAATTAATGTATATTGATTGTCTCAAACATTAAGATCACGTGAAGAACAAATTTGGAGTTAAAGTAATGGATTCTACCTGAACTTCCATTATTCCATATGGGTATTTTTTTCTCTCTTTTAACCAAATTAAATTATATATTAATTTTATATAGATATTAGAAATGTTTTATATATATTCCAAACTCGTGTATCAGAATACATTCATCCTTCTTTTTCAGGTATTTATATGTTTTTAAAAGGTTCTATAGTCAATTCTAATCAATAATCAAGCCCAATTTAAAGAAAATTACTGCATTATTACCCAATTTTAATTTCAATCAATTACGTGTTTATTGAAAACAATTATTTTTTATAAAATCACCAATTTTATTTTTAAAAATTTCGATTTTCACTTATAGTTTTATATAAAATATCATTCCCTTTCTACTTTAAATGCTCTTTAATATTTTCCTTCAACCGCACTTAAATGTTTTAACACTAAAGTATCTCAAATACTATTTTTACATGTTATCACATAATTTTTTACGTCACTAATCCTCATATATTCCTATTTTCCTTTATGATTTTTAATTTATTATTTAATTCCTTTCTTTATAATGACACTTTTATGATAGGCCCATTTATTATGATTTATGACATGATTATGATACCCAATTCTTTCCATGGGTAGATCTTATGTTTATGTTTGATTTCTTATGTATGATTCTGTTGTTGGAAAAAATATTCATGAAAATGCTATGATAGGTTCACCCAGATATCAGTCCATTTATTTTTTCATTTTTTAGTCTCATGAGAGGTTATGTGCAACAGTCTGGGTGGTTAGCCTTGACTCGTGCTCCATGTGTAATGGTATTAGTGGTTAACGTTTAATCAACCTCCATAGTGTGAAATGATCCTTGAATCATGCTAAATTCATGTTTTATTTTGATTTCACATTATTATGAATCCATGATTTTATTATCCCATATTATAATTACATATATTTAATCAAGATCCATGGCTTTTTATATCATTTTTATTTCTTCTAACCCATGTGATCACCTTTGCTCATTTTTTATTCCCTTACTAGGCTTCTAGATAATCTCTTTGTTCATGTTATCCATAGGTTATCTTATTTTGATTTAAGGTCTCAAGGAAAATTAAAATCTCTTTAATATTATTAAATAAAATATGTTTTTATTTGGGAATCATAATGTTTATTTGTGTACCTAATCTCTAAGACACTAGACTTTACGATCCTTGGCTGGTAATTTGATATTTAATTATAATTAAAATCATGTAATGATATGTATAAAGTCTTAGTTTTCTTTAGTACACCACATAGGCATGGTCATGAGTCTTATACATTATCGAGTACAACCCTCTCACCCCCCCCCCCCACACACACATACTTATCATCATGGGAATTGGTCCTCATAAAACTAGAGTGCACCCCCCCCCCCCATCAGTATGGACATGGGTCATCTATAGACAATATCGAGCAATACCCTTTAGATGAACTGAGAAGTGGACTTCCTCGAGGAATATCATAGTGGGACCCTCCTATTATATCAGGATATATGTTCTCTATCTAGATTTTGTGGCCTCTATACTATGTGAAATAGTGACGAGGAGTGGTTTTACTTGCAAAGTTTCTTTTATGAAGAATCATAAGATAATGGGCATTGTTGATGTACATTGAGAGTTGTTGGATACTATTCTTATTAGTATGAGTTATGATATAGTGATCCCCTAACACTCATGTTTGGGATTCTTTTGACTATATATATATATATATATGTATTTATTATTCTGTATCCACATCTTAGATATGGTTACTCTCATTCCAGGAGAGGTGATGATCTGTGGGGTTTTCCTTATTCTTTATTTTTTTGGCTTTGGATGGTTGAGTGAGTTTTCTCCCCCTATATGTAAAAAAGACTCGACAGGTAGTTCATCTACTCACCATGATTATCATCTTGTTTTTGGATCAGGTTACCCTCATTATTAGTTTGGTTTGATCTATTCTATTTATCTATCTCTTGGGTCTATCCTCTTTTAAATCCTATTGTACCTCTTACTGCTCCCCTTCATTTTTGGGGTGTCCTACAAGTTTTTTATATACTCACCCATACATGGGATTTTCCCAAATGTTTCATGTATTATACAGACGATGGATAGGTCAGTGGTGACATCTGATGAGCTTAGAGATACTGGGTGCTTGGACCGTATACGTTGGTAATAAAATTTGATTTAAGAGCTAGGATCTCTTTTATTTATTTACATTTTGAGTTAAAATCAGGTTGGGACATAATTCTGGTTGTGAATGTATTTATCTTTTTTAGTTTCTTGTTACCCAACCATTCTTTTGTTCTATCCAGAGTTTCATGCATTCTTGGTTTTCTTTACAGTAGTGTTGCATCTTTTACTCTTTCCATGTACACTTTTGCGTTGAGATGGCTATGGGTGTTCTTTTAGGTAATTATGTAAATTCCTATCTATAGTAGTAATGACTTAAGTATTGGTCACCAAACCCTGGACTATTAAGGTCGGCTAGTGGTAGTTGCGGTAAAAGTCGTGTCATCCATCGAGTCGTGACAGATAATATGTGTAAAATTATTGAGTTTATAAAGTTAGTTTAATGTTAAGGTCTAATTATTTTTGGGAATTAGGAATATAATAATTTAGTTGAAATCCTAAGGATAATTATATGGAAATACTAAGTATAGTAAAATATTTTTTTTAATTGTAAAGTGAGTGAGTTCAATGAAATTATAAACATGTCTAGATACAACAAGTGGATGTGGTTATGACAATGTTTTACCTAGTAATAATAACCCTGAAAAGGGTCTGTTGATCTGGACTCAATTATAATCATTTTCAAAACAATGTACCATTCTTCATGTATGGTGTTACACACTTGTAATATATGTTTTGGGAACTCAAAATCTCTTTACAAACAATTATTAAGGACATGAAAAAATTTATTGGTTATAAATCCTAATAGGAAATTTTACCCTGGATAACCAAGATGAAAACCTAAAGACTCATTAGTTAGGATATACATATCATTTATAAGTTATTACTTCTACAGTTATAATTTTTCCCTTTTGTATGTAAATGTATTCTCATATTGATACTTTTATTATATTTAGTAAATTCTAGAAAATATGTGAAATCTTTTTAATATCCAATGTGATGGAAAATGTAATGATTTTTCTAATGAAATACCTAACGGAAAGGATACATAATTTATACATCTTATGGTCATGCCAAATGAGCTACCTAAAATTACAATTAACAAATACCATATTTTAATTCCCACAAAAATATCAAAAGATAAGGATGGATTATTATAGATGATCATGTGTTAAAGATGATAAAGAAAAGAATTTTCAATATACTACATATCCAAAATAAGGGAATATGAATAATTAAAATTTTGTTAAAGGAAAAATATAATTATTTATATGTGGAAAATATGAGAAAAAAGCATCCAATTACTAATGAAATAAAATAAGTGTTTGGTTAAAAATATGCATGTAAATAATGATCAAACTAATGCACTATTAATAGTTCAATTTCATAGATGTGGTGAACTTGGTCATTATCCAAGTAAATGATCTTGTCTAAGGATTATTTCTTAAGCGTCACTGTAGTGGAAATCATTGAAGTAGAATCGATGAAGTATTTATGTATTGGATCTCTAGAATCATGTTATTGATGTTTTTTATCAATGGTATTATAGTTATAAGAATCATTATACATCTAAGGATAGTTTGGTGGTAGTTTTAATTTAATGACTTGTAATAATATTTTAAATTCAAATAATTACATTGCAATAAAATTTAATGGTAAGGTGATATTATATGGAAAACATATTATCGAGGAAAAAGATAATCTTTAATATGTAATTTATATCGTTGTAATAATAATCAATTAAAATAATTATTTTTCAAAAAATAGGCAAGATAGAAAACATTATAAGTTAAAATAAGTGATTTTATGATTGTTTTTGTTTTGGAAGATATTCATAATATTATTGAAAAAAATTATATGATAAAGGTGAATCATGAATATGATTATCACATTTTTTCAACGTTTTCTAAAAAATTAAATCCATATGTTAGGGGACAACCCGTCGAACCTGGAAAGGTCATAAGGCTTGAACCCAAAACTAAAATAATCATAAGGGTCAAAAACCTACCACTAACCAACTTGAATTACTATTTAATAAAAATAATTATATTCACAAAATAAATTTGATTGATAAGTATTTAGTTTATTTTGGGAATCAAATCTTAGGATCAATTTTTTAAAAAACAAAATTAATGATTTTGAATTGATAATTGTAATTTTGTGGATTTTTTTATTAGGATTTTGAATATGTAGACATTATTTCTAAAAATTATTATTACAAGAAATAATTTTTGGTAAGAATGCAATTAAATACTGTAATGTTTATTTTATTTAGGACATCTGGTTATTTAGATATAGAATGATTAAGTTGATATTTGTATTATGAGATTAGTATGAAAGTGTATTACTTTTTATAATTATATTACCTAATGCTAACCTTTTATGGTTTTGGTTAATAACTAAAGATAATTGAAATATCTTGGCATCATTTTATGGAATCATGTGATCCATTAAAATTTTATTTTAGAGCATCATTAAAAATAAAATTCATATTGAATAATTATAATTTGGAAAAATGGTTGAGATTACGGTGGAGAATTATTAAAGAGTGAAATTATATATTTAAATTAGGAATATTTAATTATTTTATTAATCTATATTCTATAATGATCCCCCAAAATTAGGGGATAGTTCTTTAAATAAAAATGTTATTCATTTTTTATAAATGGATGCTATCTTATCTCTTTGAAAAGTTATGACATTATCTCTTAAATGGATATAATTTTCAAATCTGATTTTTGGTTCAAACTAATTTTATAATATTTAGATAACTAGTTATGTTATTTTCTTCTTATTACATTTTATATCTTTTTAATAATAAGTCATATTAACAATTTTTATGATGTGAGTTTTCCACAAAATAATTTTTGAATTAATAAACCCTTGATTACTGAGAAAAATTTTAAATTATGAGGACACAATTAATTGAAGGGGGTAGAAAGGAATGTCCTATGATTTAAAAAGAACACTGAATTCAGTAGTGAATACAACATCCAACACAAAGTATAAATAAACCATAATATACTACTAATATATTATTTTCTAAATGTGTCCATTATAAACTAGTTCGTAAATTGGTTGAATTAGTAGTAATGAACACATTGTGAAAATTATTTATTAATTATAAAGAAAATTTATTTATAAATATGTACTTAATTATTGGTAAAGTCATTATAATCATTGAAAATACTTTTTCTAAAAATGTGGTTTTTATTTCTTTTCATGAACATATTAGAAAATTATTTTTTCCTAATTTTATAAAATTTATTTTAAAAAACGAACTTCATTTATCGAAATAATATGTCAAAATTATATTAGTATTAATTTTTGGGGTTTTTTCAAAAAATTGTATATTTTTAATGAATACTAAAAATAATAGTTTTTATTGAAAAATGACACTTTTTTTAAAATAATTAATAAAGATAAATTAATATTTTATAGGGATTAAATGTAAAATTGGTTCTATTATTTTATTTTCCTTACAATTTTTTCATTTTAAAACTTTTAATTTTGAATTTTTATATAAAATCATTTTATAATTACAAATAAATCTTCTTTAAAAAACTGTTTTTTTATGTTATCTAGAGGTTTATTTTTAAATATAATTTTGTCACTTATATGAACTAAATTTGAAAAACTAGATTAAAATTTTTTAATCAAAATTATTTATATTATACTATATGTTAAACTTAATTTTTTTCATAATTTTTTGTAAAATAATTAAAAAATATTAACCATAATAAAAGTTAAAATGGGTTTAGCAGCGGTTGATCTTGAAATATAAGGGTTAAAATGAACTAAAAACATAAAAATGTCTTATTTTAGAGCTATATTTTGACCTCATTTCATTTTAGGTTTAATAAATATCAATTTTGGAGTCTTTTTTTTGTGAAAAACGTGGGCATTATTTTTTCTTTTCGAAAACTCCAAGTGCGGCCTCTCTCCCTCTTATAAAATCGATACCCCTATCCTCTACACTATAGAGATAAAAATCCTATTGTTTCATCCAATACCTACCCAAAATTGTTATTTAATTTCCAAACCAATTCCTAGATACCTTTTTTATCATAAATACAGACTATTTATTCTTTAAGTATAATCTTAAAGCGGTGGTCTGATGAATATGTATCACTATAACATAAGAATATTTGATTTAATTATTCTTCTATATCTTTAAAATATTACTCAATCATATTTAAATACCATCATAATAATCACCTGTTTAATTTTATTTTATTATGTTAATTTCATAATTAATATCTATTACCTCTTTCATCAAATGGGAAATTAAACCATCATTCGTGCGTGTGATGAACTACAGCCGTTACATATCATGAATATTTATGATGATTGATTTAATATTTATATATGATATTCATCAAATATTAATCATTCTATAAAATTAACAGAACATATAATCTTTTACATTACAACCCATTGAAAAATAATAACATCCTTCGTATATACGGTAGACTACTATCCCACGAAGCGATGTGATTTATTTTTTACTACCTCATCACATGGATGGTATATATAATTGTATTTAAAAAATATTATATTTATGAGATTTCTATAAAAATTTAAATATAAAATAAATCAAACTTTTATTATGAGATGAACGTTGAAAATTTTAATTTTTACACATGCGTGTGTATGACCTACAATCTCCATGATGGTAACGTAGTTTATTTTTCATAAGTAACGTTCATAGTTATTTTTAATTGTATAATTTATTTATAGGAAATTATTATTATTTAATTATTATTATTATGGAGATAATTTAACAATTTCCCCTTTGACCATGGTCAACACACCAATGTCATTGTGTAATTAAGAATTGAGCATCCTCGAAACCACTAGCATATACATAACTAATAAAGTAGATAAATACAATATTAAAATAAATGGTTAAAGTATAAAGGATTAAACCTATAAAATATTATTATAGAAAATAATAATTTATAAAATTTTATAATATATGAGATAAATTATATACATGAAAAGTCTTGGACTCAAGGTAAGAGTTTCATCTCAAAACATTCTTCTTTAAGACCCATGTAATTTTTTTGAACCTAATATCTTTTAAATAGTGTATATAATTTCCTTTTTCATATGATATAATGAGTCCATAATACTTCATGATATTTGTAGTTATAATTCATTTAAATTATTCATTGGATTTATGATTCAATTCTTTTAATAGAAGATATTGTTTATGATTCAATTTCATTTTAATTGGGATTATTTTATTCAGGAATTCCCATTATAATTTTTTTTTGATAATTATTGATTAAACAATATTAATTTTATTTTCCCAAGTTTATAAATTTAATTTTCATGTAATGGTACCATTTTCCTCTTTTTATTTATTAAATTTATTGAGAAAGTGTTTTTATGAAAAACTGTCTACATTTCTTTTTTCGGTAAACAATAATGTTTCTTCCATATCCATTTTTTCTAAAAAAATCCATAATATTATTAAAAATATTTAATAGAATTATCAATTAGATTTTTACCCATGTTTTAATATTTATAAAATTATTTTAAAGGAATCAACTAGTCATTTTGAAAATAAGAAACAATTTTACCTCTTAAAAGAATATGAAATATATGTTTTTAAACTTACATAGCATATACTAAATTACCGACCATGGTGATCAATTAATTACTTGGAAATGTGTTTATAATATTCAATTTTTGTCTTTAAAGAAAATAAAATATAAAATATTTCATACATTTTTATATTTTGAATAAGTTATTTCATAGTGAAAAGCATATTTTTCCCATGAAATTTTACATGTAAAATTTGAAATACTTTTTCATCTATGATGAAAACAATTTTGTTTCGTATTTATTATAAATTATATATATATTTCTCTAAAATTTATACCTAAATTATTCTCTTGTACCATGTTGGGGTAATACATTCCTTATTTTCATTTCTAAAATGGCTTCAGAAGGAATTTTTCTTTTATTCTGATATGATACAAGATTACGAAACCCATTTTCATTAAAAATATAAATATTATGTTGTGACTTATGATTGAATTCATTTATGTTTCACATAGAAATCCTAAACATGTTATGATGTTTTTTCTTAGATATTACTCAGTATTTTCTTATTAAAGATTTAGTCTAGTGATTCATCATGTATGGGATTTGAGAGTAAATATTATCCATTATGGGACTTTGTCCTCAATGTGATATTTTCTAAACATATATACATGGCTCATGTTTTTATCATTTTTTATGTTTCTTTTAAATTTTCTATGATTCCATGATGTTATAATACCAAGTTATTTATGTTCTTATATCATTTCATTATCCTTATGTCTTCTCTTTTAGGATATCATGTTATAACTTCAACTCAAATGTTAGGTTTCTTTGCCCTGTTTATTATCTCACTAGGATTTTGAGCCTTCCCCTTTGTCTTTGTATTCCCTGGGTTATCCCAAATAGTATCAAGGGATTGAAAGGATTTAATAGATCATTGTTAATATTTAAATTAATATTTTTTATTTTACTCTCACATTGATTCTTTATGAACATATTCATAAAAAAACTATCCCATACAATCATTAGGTTGTAATAAATATATTTTTATGTTAAAAAACATGGGCTAATATGTGTAAAAATCATAAATCGCTATACTGTTGTCTTGTACATCCCTAAAAAATGTCTAAGATCCACTGATTTTGATGGTGGATTTCAATTTGGTATATATAATTTGTTTTATTATGATAAGTATAAGAAAAAACGATGAGAAAGATTAATATGTATGTTAATCAAAACCATGAAAATAGAAAAGAAAGAAACAAGAGAATATAGCGTGCTTTAGTCCATGATGGACATACATGTATGATTATAACAACACCTTTTATATTAATTTTTTATGAAAATAATATAAGTAATATAAAATACTCTAATGAAATAAGGGTCCATAAAACTGATCCAAGGAGATGAACCCGTGTTGAACAAGGTGGAGGTTCGCATGTTTATCACATGGAGTTAGTGATTATCCCTCTTTGAAAGATTAATTCCATGCATAGATACAGTTGAAGGGTAAATCAGAGCCTAAAAATATAATTAAGAATGAAACCACTTAGATTAACTGATCCCTTTTATAAGATCCTTTATCAACTAAAATGGCGCTCAATACCTCTAGAAACTTCATATTAAAATTTTCCAAATCCAAATAATCTATTGGTTTCATCGTAATAATATATAGGGAAGTGGTAGGATGGAATGTTATTCCCTCTTCAGTGTATAATAGTACCTTATACTAGGACACTCCCATATAAGCTCTCAAACACACTCTCTGTCTCTAGAAAAACAACAATACTGGATGTTTTATCTCTTTTATGATTAAGACAAATGAATAGACAAAATGTTCAATCCCTAAGAAGGATACCTCATTGCAGTGGGTGAAGCGACGATAAAATCAGTGGAACTATTGGATAAAAAAATATTCATATTTCACGGATGAAACATGTCATTTACAATAATAACCTCTTAAAAACTCATGGAACATATAGTAGTAGTAGATATGGTTAATAGAAAAGATTCGGATCACACTTCAACTGAGGAATATATAAAACACCAATGGGAAATCGTAAATGGGAAATCAAGATCTATAGGAACAAAATATTCAATTATCATCCAAAGTATCATTATAATTGTGGATATTGTGTTATATATAAGTAAAAATAATTGAGAAAATTATAATTAAATAAATATAATAAAAAGAATATTTCATTGATTAAAATAAAAACACATGTTTAATCTAAAACACATATTGTATGAATATAAAGGAATAAAGAAATATATATTCAATTTAATAGATGTAATTTTAAACCAAATATTTCAGCAATTATATTGCACACGGGTCAATACTGATTCCCAATTAGGGTGTCATTTATGGGTGTCTCATTATTATAGTCAAGAGAAGCTTTATTAACGACGCATCCCAGCCAGGTAGCCATAGACTCATTCATATAAGATCATTTAACCAATAATTAATAGTTATAATATAATTTTAGGGTAGATGAACCACCCTTGAAATAATTTAAATTTTATCCATTAAAAAAGAGACTTAACTCTCATGAATATTTAACATGTTGTAATCCTTTGATGATTTATCTATATAGTGCTACATAATCTAATCCCCTCTTCTAATTGATATAGGCCAACCAAACCATATAAAATCATTAGGTTCTTGCGTTTTTTTCATTTATTATTTTTTTATCATCATCTTTGAGTTTCATTACCCATATAAAGTTGTATCAAACTCACAAGGGTATAAATGAAAATTGTCATAGAAATATTTTTAGTGATTAAAAACACAATGTGATCAGAGTCTATTTTTATGCACAATTATGAATGATCTCTTTAAGAATATTGCAATGATGATAACATTGTAAAAAAATGATTAATTAAAATCCCTCTAGATGTGGTAAAAGATCAGGTCGACTATAGGATACTATAGTACCCCATTATTAGAGAAGGTGGCATTGTTCTCATAAGTAATGATATACCATCATATTTTCATGTAACTATTTATGTGTTCCATAACTCAATTTTTTATATATATTTGACCATATCTTATTAAATTTGAGTCCATTTTTAATAATGTAGGAGTCAATTCCCACTATTTATACCATTATTGAAACATCCATACGATTTGATTTTCATGAATCAGATTCCATCAATAGATGAAAATACTAAATACATGATGAATCTCATTGCTTTTATTATTCTATATATAAATCCAAAATATAATATTACATATATATTAATGATTTATAGAATACCATTATAGTAACAGTAGAAGAAATACTATCAGTTGGTCTATATGAAAATAATACATCTACCCATACCCCCACAGGTATATATGAAGTGGGTTGTGTAATATCTCAACTAGAATCACCATGTCTGAGTCGGAATGCTACATGACCTCATGCATGCCTCCCCATATGCAAGATGATTATAACTATTAGGCAGAGTCTCAAGTGAAAACATCGAAAGGGTACACCATGTGTATCATATCATAGGATTGATAATAATGAATAAACCAAATAATAATCGATTAGAGTAAATGCGGAAAAAGGATAATGAAATTCATATAAGAGCCCCAAAGGAGGTAAGAATGTCCACAATATAAATAAGTAGACACATATAAGATAAATGTAAATAAACAACTATTTGTAGTGTACTCTGGTGTCTATCATGGTCCGCTCCATATCAATACTTCACCACCCTACATTCTATCATAGGGTCTTTTCCTTTCACCAAATCTCTGGTCCCAAAATCTATTAGTGCAAATAAATTCCCTAGTAGGGTGTGAGTACGTGACTCAGAAAGACACCACCAAGGTGTCCTTACCAAAACTAATATATATATACATATGATAGTATATCTCATGAAATAATTAAATGATCAGTAAACATACATGGGTTGAGTCATCATGCACTTACAAATCTTCCACAAATCTCGGCCCACCTATTTTGGATCTTTGCTGGTAAAAATACAAAGAACATGTGTACCTACATCAAGGTCGCATAGCTCACCCACCCATCTAGTGTTTGTTTTTTGAACATCGTACATTCTGTTAGGTCTATGGTTGGATTTTTTATCTTTTTAATAACCCATAACCAAAGCCCATAGGAATCTCTAACCAGCATCCACCAAAAATACACTATTATTTCCCCTCTACAGGGGTAGACATGTCGTCCTTTACTAAAATTAGATCTCCTTTAGAATGGGAAACTAATCTCTGGACAACATAACTCCCACCATCAAGGCTCTACCTGTGTATTTTACTATCCACCAGTTAGGAAATATACTCTACCCTCTACTAGGGTAGCCACATCCACCATTAAGGTTTTAGGGCTACTTTTGGATGGATAACATGCAAATAGACCATGTAACTTCCTCCCTCAAGCCTCCACCTTCATTTCATAGTTTCTGTCAGCTATCCATTATGATTTCCATTCTACAGTTGTAGCCATTACCACCTTTAGATATGTTAGGGATATGTCAATTTTGGAAAACTCTTACACCCAACCTCAAGGCTCCACCTGAGTATCTTGGTACCAGTAATGCAATTCTGTATACTATGAAACACACTAAAAAATGTGTAGTGGAAATGAATGTTAAGTCGCACCCTAATAAAAGTCAGGATAATCACACACAAACATGTACCCCCTTGACAACTCACACACAAAGATGAAATTCATCACAAGCCATAGTTAGTCCAACAAAAATATCACATTATGATAACAATATATATATATATATATATATGGACCAAAATGAGAATAATCCTCTAATATAATCATTATCAAAGTCAACATCGAGGTTTACAAAGGTTTTTTTACCTGAACCATGCTCACATATAACTGAATGATGATCACACACCTATGAATCCATGAAAAATCCCCTCTATAATGTTATTTAGAATTATTTCTATCTTTTATAATTCAAAATATTTAATTAAATATGAGGAAAATACATCTCTTCATTCAAAGAAATGTTAGGAATATATTCCCACTCATCGAGACAAATCCAACGGAACTGACACTTTGTCAATCCGATCAATATAGAAATATATTAATGAGAGAAATTTAGAAAAATAAAATAAAATGGGATAGATAGATAGAGGGAGTAAGATAGAGGGGAGTGTAATGAAATATTTAATGGTGTTCCTACCCATGTTATACACAACACCCTAGATTCAATTTATAAAAAAATATCATCAATCAATTTAGTAACATTTATTAATTGCATCATCTATTTGTTAAATTATCATATTAATTTCATGCCCCAATCCATCATCATATTGGGTGTTTCAAGGAACTGTAATATGAGACTTAATTAAACATTCAACATTATTCTTGAAATGACAACCTCGGTTTTAGGTCCATGTTGTTTTGAAAGGAATGTCAGTCCGACGCTATTGAAATAAGATACAGTTGAAATAAGATTTAAAAAAAAACAACATCAAAAATAACAATAATTTAATTTTAATATATATATTTATATATATATTAACACGTTATCCAAAAATTCTCCAGCACTCTATGTGCACTACACCCAATTACAGTTTAATTAATCTAATATTATCACTTTTCTTTTATTATGATATAATCATGTAAATGGGATATTATATCTCCACATTTCTAGAATTTCATGAAGGGGCGGGGACCAATAATGTTTTTGGTATGCGAAAAATATCTGTAAGCTCAACTTCATACCAATTTATTTTATTAACCCCTAATTTTATTAGTATTATAAATAAAAATAATTACACAAATTTATTATAATTATTATTAAAGATACTAATAATAACTCATAATAAAAAAATTATCATTCATAATTAATAATAATAATAATAACATTTATTATTTTTATTATTAGTTTTCTCTAATAATTTTCACCATTTACATTTCAACAAAACCATCATTAAATACCATAAATTTAAAATTCTTATTTAATCAATTATTCAATTTAAATTCATTGGTGGAGTGCCTAAATTTATCCATAAGTGGCGTTGCAGATTTTAAATTGGTAAAAATGGTGTAATATGATGGGTTTGAAAACTTTTGGTGGGATGTAATAGAGTTGGAAGTATAAGGATAGAGATGAATGTAATTTCTTTTAAATAATTAGATAAAATCTATTATTAAAGAAAAAAAAATTAATTAACACAAGGCTCCCATTATGCATAGATTTTATGCTATTTCTTGGGTAATCTCCCCATTTTAGACCTAACAGTGGTCTAACATTTCTCAATGATGCATTGTTTGAGAGATATTCATTATTTATTATTTAAAAAATGGATAAAATTATTAATTAAAAATAAAATGTGTTTTATCATGTGTGATGTTGAAAAACACCTGACATGCAAAGATGTTATACCTCTCCTAGGATAAACCCTTATTCTAGACCTATCCTTGGTTAGAAATTTGTCTTACGATGCACCATTTAAGAGATATTAATTATTTAATAATAAAAAAAGTGGATTAAAAATGAATTAAATATATGAATACTTATTTTGATGAGCAAGAAATCAAAATTTAAAAAGAATAAATATATTATACACCTCCTAGGGTAAACACTACTTCCCAGACCTCTGGGCGGTCTTAGATTTCACATAAAATGAACCATTTTAGATATATTTAATTATTTTCAACAAGAAAATAAATTAAATACTATATAATAACATTATATCATGAGTGAGGAATCCAAATGTCTGAATCCATCAAATTATATACTCCTCTTAGAGTTAACACCGTGTTTTGGAACTAACCTTAGTCTCATCTTTCTCATAATGTACACAATTTTGGATTTATTCAGTTATTTTGAATAAATTATTCACACATAAAACAATATATTTAATATTTTTATTCAGTATTTACCAAAGCATTACATGCCTTATAATCTCACACTAACTCAATGTATGACTCATAAAAAATCCATTTAATATTAAAAAGTGTTCACTGTGATTTTTATCCTATTCACAACCTTTAAAACATTGTTAAATTATGCCACTCATAAATAATTTTCCAACTTTTGGTATAAAAACATTATCACATGAGGGTTTTTATTATCATTGTAGAGATAAATATATTACATGTTGTTCTCAATTGGAAGTGTAATACTCAAACTAGGCATTGGATCAATATGAGTATCATTCAAAGACATTTTAATGAACGTGATTCTTTTTCACTATGGAAAAAATTATAAAACATAAATTTAAGGAAAACCATATAGAAAAAATCAAACCTTGTATATCGTTTTGTTAACATAGATTTTATGGATACAAACAGCATATAAAACAATATTAATAAGTTACATGGTATTATTTCTCAATATGTTCATTGAAAATGATGGTTTATAATTATTTTGAAACATTTATGTTGTTGAGATCCTTACCAAAGACATGGGATAAACTTGTTGTGTTAGTCAAAAATTCTAAACCAGATAGAAAACTATCCTTGGAAAAATTGAATGAAAAAATATTAAATGAAAAATATATAAGGAAGGGTATCATATGACCCTAGAGTGAGAATCTATTATCACTAAAGGATAAGAGAAACATGAAATATAAGGGAAAAAATAAATTAAAATAACATTATGATTAACATGAAACATAGAGTAAGCGATCCAAATCTTGATCAGGATATGACATGATGTTCTACAATTGTGGAAATACTAGACACATAATCTAAGAATGTCAATTGTTGAATTAGTAGTATAGGAATTATAAAGATAAACCCCACAATAATGATGCTTACATTTTTAATGAATAGATCATTATTGTTTAGGAATACCTTGTCCACATTGAAATCTAAAACTAGATATGGGTGATGTAACGAAGCAATGTTTTATCAATAAAAATTCACTTATTATAATTATAGTATAATAATATAATATTACATATAGAACACAATATAAACCTTTTAAATGAAAAATGAGAGAAATAAAAGGAATCTTTAGATACTAAGGAACACATACCGTTGAAATAGTAACATGACCTTTGGAATAATATCTGACCTTTATGGTTAGTAAACCGGCCAATTGAATAGTAACATAATTAATGAATGTATAAATAATATTTATCAATATTATAAGTGATAATATGATATAATTATACCTTGGAATAAGTAAATAATATAAGAAATAATAATTATTCACAAATTGTATTTATTTTTGTAAGTCTTTTATACTTAATTACAATTTAATGATTAATTTAATAAATTAAAATAAAATTTTTTTTCATAAAATTAATTTAAAAAATATTATTTTTAGGTCTTATTATTATAAGATAATTTTCATATACCTTAATTAATATTTCAATGTGTTAGAAAAGTATTTTTTATTTTAAAATATATATTTTTCTTGTAAATTGTGGTTTTAATTAAAATTAAATTTCACATAATTATAAAATTATTTTCATAAAATGGAGTTAATTTCTGAATTTTACATGTATAAAAATATTGGGTTGAATTTTTATGATTTTTCTGAAAAAACATGAATTTTTTTTAAATAGTAAAATACTATAATTTATGATAAATGAAAAAATATGAATTTCAACTTCATAATTGAGTGATGTATGATGTAAATGGAAATTGTTCATAACTAAAATAATATAATTAATGATTTTCTCTCAATAATCAATAATATTTCTTGTATTGAGAAAAATAATAAAGTAATGAATAAAATATTGAGAAAACCCTCCTCTCCTCCCCTATAAAAACCACCATCACACCCATATTCTATTCAACCCTCTCAAGGATTTTTCCTTTTCAAAACTCTTTCAAAATAATTCAATAATACCCTATCCCACATCCATCATCCCATTTTTTCTTCAAAAGATACAATCCTCTCCATTAAACAGGTTCTTAAGGAAGATATATTCAAGATCTAAATTCCTCTTTTATTTTGTTTTATTATTTTTCAAGTTCAATTTTTTTATTTGTCTTTCCTCACCTCATTTCATCCAAATGTAGTTATAAAGAAATTTAATTACATTTAATATAATTATTTATTGATAATGTAAAAACTCATCATCATCTATCCTTTCCTCTCCCTCTATACTAGAAATGAAAACACCATCTTATATGTGTTAACTTCTAAAATTCATAGATGATGGGTTTTCAATATCTATTGCATTCTTCATTTTGGGTTAGAAAACCATTTGTGTGGTTGAAGAATAATATAATATATTTATTATGCCTAATTTAAGGCTATGTAATCCTTTTTACAAATGATATTAATTTATAATGAAACATGTGTTCGATGTGATAAAAAACCACCAATTAACAAAAAACGTTATGATTAAAGTTTTATATAATGATTCATATTCACTGCAAATGACCAAATTAATTTTATGACCAGTTAATCTTCTGTATATTCACTAATAAAATACAACTTCAATTCTGGACATCCATGCTCATCTTACATGTTTATCCTTATATATATATAACTAAATCATTCATGAAACCAATGAAACAAACAATGGAATTGAACCTCTTAATCCATCAAAAAGTTCATGAAGAAACATAATAAGGATATAATAAATCATTTATATAAATAATAAGTTATATAAATAATAATTAATGGATATAATTTGTTTATCCTATACATTAATATCAAGGACACCATCAAACTTAAGGTCGGGGATTCTACCTGAACCGCCATTATTTCTTCAGGTTTTTTTATCATTATTTCTCACCAAATGAAGTTATCTATTATTTTTATTCACATAATCTAAATGATGTTGAAATATAAATAACTCTTGTATCATGATCCCTTCATTATTCTATTTTTGGGAATTATATGTTTTTAAATGATTCCCTCCCAAATACTTCATAATAAACAAACATGTTTTAAGTGAACTTCCCAAATTCTTACCCAATTTCAAGTGCACTCTATAATATGTTTTAGAACACCATTGTTTTTATAAAATAATATTTTTTTTTATTAAAACATTCTTGGTTCATTTATAGTTTTATATAAAAGAATATTAGTTTTTATTCTTTAAATTCATTTTATTATTTTACGTAATACCACACAAAAATATTTTAATGCTAAAACATAATTAATGACATTATTACATGTTGTAAATTATGGTTGACATAACATACCATGATATGTTTTTATTATCAATTATGAATGTAAATTCTATGTATCAATTCCTTTCTTTCATGGAAACTTGTATGATACACCCATCCATTATTTTTTATGAATTGATTATGTTAGCCATTTCGCCCCATGGGTACCCATATATATATGTATTATTTATTATGTAGGATACAAAATGGGTAAAATATATTCATGAAGATGTTAAAATAGATTCTCTATGATATCAATCCAATTTATTAGGTAAATTTGAGTCTCATGATATGTTATGTGAAACAGTCCTGGTGGTTAGCCTTGACTAATGTTACCATGTGAAACAGTATTGGCAGTTAACCTTGACTTTTCTTCTCTATGTGCAATGAGCCTTGACATGTGAAAATTTTTGTTTTATGTTTCTACGACATTAATGTGACTCCATTTTTATATGATACCATGTTTATAAGTTATGATTCCATAAGATCCATTCCTTTTTTTACTATTATTCCATGCCTTCTAACCCATGTGCTAAAGCTTTATTATTATGTTTATTTCATTACAGGGCTTTTAACTAAACCCATTGTTCATGTTATCCCCGGGTTATCCTATGAAGATTTTTTGGAACAATAGAAGTTAGGATCTCGTTATGAAGACTAAAAAATTAAATTTAATATTCAGTCCCATGTTTTATGTTTTATAAAACTAGTATTTCAAGACACTAGTCTTTACGATCAATGGATTGTAATATGATGTTTTTTATTCTTCAATCATTTAATGATATTTTCAAAATTGTAGGGTCACTATATTTTGTATCATGGGATGGTCTTGTTATTTATAGAGATTAGGAATAGATAACTTTAGTAAGAACCTTAGGGATGACACTATATATAAGAAAAAATCCCTAAATTTGAATATGTATTGAGTAAGTGGTTTATAATTAAAATACTTCCCTGTCTGGATACAAACATGTGGATGTGTCTCTGGCACAAAGTTAACTAGGGTTAAAACCCAAAAAACTGTATTGATCGAGACTCAAATATGAAATCATGCACAGCCACGGGCCTTAATGAACTCCTAGTTTAACTCTCCTAGGGGAAATGATTTTGTGAATTCATTTGCATAGTAAAAACCATTATTAAGGGAATAAAAAATTTCCCATAATAATATATGTTGTTAAATAGATCAAGGATAACCTAGATTGAAACCAATAGAATCACATGTTAGGATATACTTTTCCTTTCATATATTATACTATTATTTTTAATGATTCCATTTTATGATTAATAGATAAGTATTTATGCCCTATAATTGTACATTCTTTTCCATAGTTAATGTTGGGAACTATAAGAATAATTGAAAACAATCACAGTGATAGGTAATGTGAATATTTCCCTAATGATATGCCAAATATGATGGGAATGGGTTCCCAAAACATCATGACAATACATGTTCAGTTGGATAAAGTCGTGAATAATAACGTGAATCATGTGGAACACCCGCGTCCTCTATGAAAAGAGTACGTTTTAGTTGAATCCCCCAGGAGGAAAAGGACTACCATGTTTAGTGTATCTTCGGATCCCCTCCTCATGGAATATTGGATTAACTCCATTGAAAATATATTCTTTATCTTGTAGTGCTCTAATGAAGATAGATTCATACTAGTTGTGTATTACTTTGATAGATAATATGATCAATGGTGGACCTTGATCAGGAATACAAAGTCCCAGAATGAAATTGATTTCATATATTGGGAGGAATTCACAAAAATATTTTTCGATAAAAAGTTTCCATGAACCCTTCATCTCAATATTGAAAGAGAGTTCCTCAGACTTAAGTAGAATGAGTATGATTCCTTCGGGGAATGTCATGAAAACATCACAATCCTTGCATGATATGCCACATGATTTTTCATTAACACCAAAATCAAGGTGGATCACTTCTTTAGAGGACTAAATCAGAGTTTACGAAAAGCATTTGCGATTTGATACATCA
The DNA here is from genome assembly GCA_963277665.1 of Viscum album. NCBI lineage: Eukaryota > Viridiplantae > Streptophyta > Magnoliopsida > Santalales > Viscaceae > Viscum > Viscum album. Next base: position 1,029,818,365 of record OY728156.1, read on the forward strand.
ACAGTTATGAGGAGAGTGTCTGTTGTTACCTCAAGTTTGAAATGGATATCAGAGACTATCAATGTTCTCTTGGTCGCGAGGAAAAAAAAGTTGAAAATGGAGTCTAATATGTGTGGTTCAAAAAATAAATTCTATGATGGAAAATTATTAAACATCTGACGTGTCAAAATTGTGGGAAGTTGAATCCTCAGAATAGTCTAAAAAAACCAGTAACTGCTTCAAATGTGGAAGAATGTGACATCTAGCTAAGAACATATAGAAGTTTAGGAATAATCCAACTAATGTGGAAGAAGAATGAAAGGATCAAATAAATTCACAGCATGTAGTGCAGTGTTAGAACATTAAGGATCATGGGATTTATGAGAACAATTTCCCTAAGCTAGGGGTTGTTGGAGGAAATCAACAACAACCTCTAAGGAAACAAGGAAGGGCTTATTTTATCACTAATACTAAGGTAGATCCAGACTACAATGTGGTGACATGTACTCTATTTGTTTACTAACATAGAGTGAATATACTATTTTATTTTAGTTCTATATTTTATTTCATATATTTATAGTTTTGTAGAACTATTCAAATACCTCCTAAAATTTTGGAGGTTGAGTTATTTGTGACTATAGAAAATTGGAAAATTACTGCATCCATAGTATATAACTCCAACCTAATTAATTTTGGTGGACTAAACCACACAAAAAATATTTTCATTCTTCCTTTAGTGTATTTTGATGTTATCTGGGGCATGGATTGGCAATCATTATACAAATCAAACATCAACACTCAGGAAAGGGAAATTAATCTTCACATCCTCAAGTATCCTCTTATTCATTACAAGTGTAAGGAGGAAGATGAATCTATTTTAGAGTCAATGTCTCATGTGTCGATATTACTTCACTATGAGAAATCAGGTCCATATCAAATAATTGGGACAAAGGAGACGATACTTCTCAGAGATATGCCCATCATGGGGGATTATAATGATATCTTCCTAGAATAATTTCTTGTCCTTCCTTCTGATCAAGAGGTTGAGTTATAGATTGAACTTATTCCTAGATATCTACCTATGTCAAATACACCTCATATAATGTCCACCATAGAGCAAGAAGAGTTGAAGAAGTTGTTATATGGGAATCTGAAGAAGGGTTGTATATTCCCGAGTGCTTCACCACGGGGTGATTTTGTCATCTTAATCATTAAATAAGGATTGATCAATGATAATCTACATTATTTATCAGGATCTTAATAAAATCATGAAAATGAAGAAGTATCCCCTACCATGGATTGATGACTTGTTTGGTCATCTTTGGGGGGCCAGTTATTTCTCTAATCTGGTCCTTCGGTCAAGATATCGCCCATTAAAGGTGAGGAAGGAATAAATTCTCCAGACTACCTTTAGAACAAGGTATGGACAATATGATTTCATAGTGATTCAATTTGGACTCACTAATGCTCAAGAAATATTCATATATTTAATGAATTGTGTCTTTTGATATTACATTTCCAAATTTGTGGTAGACTTTATCTGTCATATTCTGATATACTTCAAGAGAATTGAAGAACATCAGGAGTATTTGTATACTTTGATAATGACATTGAAAAGTGATATTCATTATGAAATTTAAAGTAAATGTGTGTTATGGGTGGGGGAAGTGTCATTATTGTATAATGTTATCACCCGCAATGGAATATATGTGGACTATTCCAAGTCAAATCCAATTATAGAATGTCGTATACCAATATATGAAATGGAGATCTGTATCTTTTTTAGCCTAGTTAGGTATTATCCATGATTTGTGAAGAACATTTCACAATTTTCCAACCCAATTTCAATGATGATATCGACGGGAGAAATGTTTTTCTGGACTCAACAATCTGAAGGCTGGTTTAAAGAGTTGAAAAAGAGGCTTATCACTGTGCGAGTACCCACACTCCCAACAAGGGGAGAACTCTTTATGGTGTACATTACTGCTTCAAATAAGCGCTTAGTCTATATACTGATTCAAAATTATAAACTGAAATCCTATGGCTCAAGGAAACTAAAAATCCATGAGAAAAACTATATTATGCATGATCTGTAGTTAGAAGTTGTGATCTTTGCTTTGAAAATCTGGCATCATCATCCCTATGGGGAGAATTGTGGGATATATACTGATCAAAAGAGTCTCAAATATATATTCATACCGAACATGATTAATATGCACATATTAATATGGTTATATCTCATTATGTATTATAAATACTCAATCCACCACCATCCTAGTAAGGAAAATAAGTTGGTGGATGCTCTAAGTAGAAAGGAACATGAATCATTATGAATTGTCAGAATTGAAAACGTTAAAATCATCATAGATATTCAGAGGATTGAAATGGAAATAATTAAGGGAGGAACATCATCAATAATTTCTCAAATTATTTATCAACCATCTCTCATTGATCAAATAAAGTATCCCCAACGAAAAGATGTATAATTTATAAAAAGTGTGGAAGCTATTAGAAATGGGAAATCCTATGAGTTCAAGATTGAAAAAGAATGATTTGTAAGGTTTGGTTCATGATTATTTCTACCATATGATCCATAGATAATGAAGGAGCTTCTGAATTATTCATATAGCTCAAACTTATCTATTCACCTATGGAGCACAAAGATGTGTTGAGATCTCTAAGAGAACTTTTGGTGGGACAATATGAAGAAAGAGATTGCTGAATATAAATCAAAGTTTCTTCTCTGTCAGAATGTGGAGACTAAAAAATAGAAGCCTAAGGGGATGATGAAACCACTACCCACACCAACATGGATGTGGGATAACATCAATATAGACATTATCACTATACTTCCATGGACATACATAGGAAATAATGATATATGGGTCATTGTGAATCGTCTTACAAAGACTGCTCCCGTTATCACAATTCTAGAGGAATTATTATTAGATAAACATGAACACAGAGATATATATATATATATATATAGTTATATATATATATATATCAAAGAGGTATTAAGGCTGTAAGGAGTACCCCTATCGATTTTATCCAATAGAAATCCGGGATTCACCTGGATGCTCTGGAAAAGTCTTTAACAAGCACTATGCACTGAACTAAGCTTCAGTACTGCCTATCATCCACAATCTGAGGGACAATTTGAGCGGACCATTCAGATACTAGAAGTTATGTCAAAAGTACATGATGTGTTCCATGTATCCCTATTAAAGAAGTATATACCAAACACTTCACATTTACTCTCTTCATAGGTGGTACAGTTGGAGAATGATCTTTCTTATGAGGAGCAGCCAGTGGAGATCTTGGACAATAGAGATAATGTTATATGTAACAAGACTATTGACCTGGTCAATGTACTATGGTGGAACCATATGTACAAAGAGGCAACATGGGAACTGGAAGAGGCAATCAAGGAAAAGTACCCACGCCAATTTACATCATATAATGTAAAACAAAATTTTGAGAGTGAAATTTCATAAGGGGGATAATGTAACAACCTAATGTTTTATCTATAAATATTCTCTACTTATTATTTTATTTAAATTATGTAATATTACACATAGAACAAAATAAAAAATTATAATTGAAGAATGCGTGAAATAAAAGCCAGTTCGAAAAGTTATGGAACACAAACAAATGAAATTATAACATTACCTTTTTCATTGTATGTGACACTTATGAATCATAAATTAGTAAATAGAAGAGTAACTTCACTAATGAATATAAATTAAAATTTTTCATCTTATAAGTGATAATATGATATAATTATATCACTTTATAAGTAGATAATTTTTAAAAAAAAAATTATTAATAAATGGTTGGTATTTTTGTAAATCTTGTATATTTAATTACAATATTATGACTACTTTACTCAATGAAAAAAAAATTATTTTCATCAAATTTGTTCAAAAAATATGATTTTTAAATCTTATGATTATATGATAATTTCAAGATACCATAATTAATTTTTCAAATTATTTGAAAAGCAGTTTTAATTTTAAAATTTGTATTTTTCCAGAGATTGTGATTTTAATTAAACATTAGATTTCACCTATTTATAAAATTATTTTTATAAAATAGAATTAATTTTTGAATTCTACATATCAAGAAATGGTTGTGGTGAATTTTTGGGGTTTTTTTTGAAATACGTGAATTTTTTTGAATAGAAAAATATGATAAATTATGATAAATTATAAAACCTGAATTTCTATATCATGATTAAGCCAGGGATGATCTGAATTGCAATTGATTTGAACTAACATTCATGTTTATGTTTTTGTCACAATAAAAAATATTATTTCGTGTATTGAGAAAAATAATAAGTTAATAAATAAAATATTGAGAAACCCCTTCTCTCCTCCACTATAGAAACCACCCTCACCCCCTTTTCACTTCACTCCTCTTAGAACTTGTTACATGTATATATTAAACTCAAATCCTTCTATAATCCGTTATTAAACATCCATTATCCCTTGGTCTCTTAAAAATACCAAATCCTCACCTTTAAAGAGGTTATCAAGGGAGATGTATTCATGAGTTAAATTCCACTTTTCATTTCTTTTATTTTTTTCATGTTCCATTATTTTCTTTTTCATTCCTCACCTCCATTCATGAAAATATTAATATAATCCATTACCTTAAATATAATATAATATTTTTGTGTTAATTAAATAATTTATCATCATCTCTCCTTTCTCCTCCATTTATACTAGAAATGAAAACACCATCTGAGATGTGTTAACTTCTCACATTCAAGGATGAGGGGTTTTTAATTCCTATTAACATCTTAAATTTTGGTCATGAAATAATTTTTATGGTATAAATATACTAAAATATATTTAAAATGTATAATTTAAGGTTCTTGAGTCTTCTATATAGAGGATATTAATTTATAAATAAAAATGTGTTTGATGTGATCCAAAAACTATCAATTAACCCAAATGGTTATCATTAAAGTATAATATAATTATTAATCCTCCCTCCATATAACCAAATGAATTTTATAACCATGTAATCTTCAATATTTCAATAATTAAAAAAACATAAATTCTGGAAAAAAATTCTCATCTTACATGTTTATCCTTACATGTATATAAGTAAACAAATCCTGAAAACCAATTAAACAAACAATGAAATAAAACCTATTAACCCATAAAAATGGTCATCAATGAAATTAATAGGGGTAAAATAATTAAATTACATAAATAAAATTATCTTTAAATATAATAAATTAATTTTATTTGGTTATCTAGGTCATTAAGATCATGTAAAGTACAAAATCACACTTAAGGTAAGGGAAACTACCTGAAACTTCATTATTCCTTCAGGTTTTTATATCATTATTTATACCCAAATGTATTTATCTATTATTATTGTAAACATATTATAAATGTTATGTAAATAATACAAACTCTTTTATCAATATTTATTCATCATTCCCTTTTATGGATATACATGTTTTAATGATTCCCTCCTCAATACTTCGTGATAAGAATACCCGTTTTAAGGGAACATTCTGAATTCTTACAGAATTTCAAGTGCACACTATCATCTGTTTTTTGCCACAATTTTTTTTTAAAATATCCGAATTTTTATTATGGAAACCATCTTGGTTCACCTCTGTTTTTATATAAAATATTATTCCTATTTCTATTTTAAATGCCCTTTAGTATTTTCCTTAAAACCACACTAATTTTTTATGATGCTAATCATTCTTATATACTAGTTGTACATGTTTAAAATTATATTTTACATAACATACCATGATATATTATTATTTTTACTAATGAATATCCAGGTATGTTATAATTTCATTCTTCCATGGACACTTGAATGATCCATCCATTCATTATGCTTTATGACATGTTAATGTTACACATTTCATCCCATGGGTACCATTATGTTTATGTATGATTGATTCTGTACGATTATTAATTTGGAAAACATATTAACAAAATGTTAAAATAGTTTCACACTGATAATTCTCTAAGGCATTGGGTAAATTTTTAGTCTCATGAGATGTTATGTGCAACGGTCTAGGCGGTTAGCCTTGACTTGTGCTACCTAGTGTAACGGTCTTGGTGGTTTACCCTAACCTTTTCTCATATATGTACAACAAGACCTGACTCATGATAAAGTCATGTTTTATGTTTCATCCACATTTCTATGACTCCTGTTTATATCATCCCATGTTTATATGTTATGATTCCATATGATCCATGCCTTTTTATTTCATTATACAATCCCTTTTAACCCATGTGCCAAATATTTATTCTTATGTTTGTTCCCTTATTGGGATTTTAGATCATACCCTTATTCATTATATCCCTAGGTTATCCTATGATGGTTTTAGAGGAAAATTAAATTTAGGATCTATTTATGAATACTAAATAAATAATTGTTATATTTTGTCCAATGATTAAGGTTTTATGTACCCAGTCTTTCAATAAACTATAATTTTCAATCCTTGTCTTGTTATATGATTATTTTTTATGCTTAAAATAATTTAATGATATGTGCAAATGTCTAGGGTCACTATAGTTGATGGATTTAGGTGCCTCATACCTTATCACTACTATAATATATCACTTATCATCCTATATTTGTGTATTTTTATACATGTGTATATTATAAATTACAGTGTATCTAAAATTAATAGTATTGTAAATATTTTTCAAGATACAAATATTTGTTATAGGTTACTATTGAGATATATAATTCATCTCCATGAAGTTTTCATTAATTTGATATCCACTTTAATTAATTATTAATATGGACACATTAGTTTCTTTGGGGAGGAAAAATATAAGGTTTATAGAAGTAATATCATACGTTTTAAATGAATTAAAAGTAACTATATCTACCACATAGATACTAGAAAACATGGGAGTGAAATAAATGAAATAATAAAGGAGGAATATGGAACATACAAATTTTTCATGTGAGTGAGAGAGGAATCATAATTATCTCTAAGAAGGATCTCTGTTCAACAATCAAAGGTGCACATTTGGATACTTTTTTGATTAAATTATTTTAAAAGAAAATCATGAATAATTTCATGGTGAATTACTATCCAAAGTAGAGAATGTTTTTGATTTGATATGCATTGATTCCATCAGGAGGATCACTAATACAGTGTCTAATTTTTTTTATTCTATTAGATTCATTGATGATCATTCTAAAAAATATTGTTATTTTTATTTGAAAACTAATGATGTAGTGGATGATTCCTTTCAATAAATTCCATTTATTGGTGGAAAGGTAAATTGGTTGGTTATTATTATGTGTGTGTGTGTGTGGAGAATACTAGAGAGTATTATAGTCTATTTTAGGATCACTATTGAATTTTAACTGTCTGTATAGAATAAATAGTAAGGATTAATCCTCAATATAATTGTGTTGCAGAGATAATGAACAGAACCATCGTTAAAGGGATGTAATTTAATGCACCTGAATGAAAAATATCCTAACACATTTTGGGGGATGTAATAATGATTTAAATTGAACGTATTAATAATTCTCTAATTTTTACACTGAAATATGAGATACCATTAAGGTTTTACATAGGTATTGATATTTTATTCAATCTCGTAAAAGTTTTTAGTTGTAGGTAGTTCATACACATCCCAAAAGGTGATAGGGAAAAGATATATGGAAAGGGATAGAAGTGTATCTTTTTAAGATATACATAGAAGATTTTGGATATTGTCTTATGAATATTATAGATAGGAGGATCATCAAAAGATGATATGTTGTATTTATTTAAGATCAAAATATTAAATATTTTTAGAATTCAAACAATACAATGAAAATATAGCCTGAGGAAATTCCAATTAATATTCAAACAATCTCACCACCATCGACTAGAAATATTTGGGGAGAGATTCCCGAAATTGATAATATATTATCACTAGGTAATATGTCTCTATATTCTAATATTTCTCTATAATATAATATTCCTAAATAGATAACATATGGAAAATATTAAAGGAGATCCACTGGAGAATAATAATTGATTCATAGATACTCACATCTTTTGTATGTGATGTTCATTTGCGGGGAAGATTCAGATAGTTATGATAATTAAATTTCATGTATGTATAAGATAAAATGTAAAAATGATATTCAATAAAAGATGTGATCATTTTACAAGAACTATAAATTTGATTTGGTAGAGTGTCCACATATAAAGAAGTAACATAAGAACAAGTGGGTGTGTAAAATCAATGTTGAAGATGGAAGTTCAAAACCACAATATAATTTCACGGTGGTTGTGATGGAATTAAATCCATGGAATGGTACAAACATTTATGGATATATTTATATTTTTGTAAAAAACTTATTCTATTGGACTTTTGGTTGGATTAGAGACTAGTTTTATCATGGAGGTGTAATTACAAGATATAAATATTGAATTATTACATGGTGATCTTGAAGAGGAGATATACATGGAGAAAATAGAGGTATTGTAGGTGAAAGGTAAAGAAACAATATAATTTCAATATAAGAATAAATTATATTTAATGAAATAGGAAACAGGTTAAGGGTATATTAATTTTGAATCATTCAGGGAAAAAACTAGTACATGTGAATGATGGTTGGTCACTTTGTATTACCAATTAATTTTTCAATATTGGTTTTATTATCATATGAATTTATGTTGATTATTTGTTGATTATTTTTATAGATAATACCAATATTGATAGGTTTAATGAGTTGAAAATTTAATTTAAAATAAAGAACTTAGGATATGTTACCTAGATTCTAGAATTAGAATTACTTATTAATAGAGGAATCAAAAGAATTTTCTATCATTGGAACGATACGTTGAGAAGGTTATATAAATGATTAACATGTGTGAGGAAATAACTAGTTAGATCCCTGCCTATGAGCCATTTCAGTCTCACAAAAATTTCGAGTCCATCAGCTAAAGAGGAGAAATAAAATAATAAGAAAATTAATTAGAAGTTCGTAATTGGAACTATTATCTCTCTTATGGTTGGCACCATACTAGATATTAGTCATGTTATTTTATATTTGATCAGTTTATTATCAAATTATAGAAATAATCATTTTATAGTGGTTATAAGGATATTGAATATTTTATGAGGTATATCTAGAGATTTTTTATTTTAAAGTGATAAACCAAATTTGGAAGGATATGTAGATGTAAATACAGTTCGAGATATAGACATAAGAAAATCATTTTTCAGTACATGATAACATTTCTAGTGGAGCTATTTCATAGAGATAATGACATTATATGTGTTTTTTTTCTTATCTTACACAAAAGTAGTGTATATCTCAATCTCTAAAGGATATAAATAGATGTTTTTAATGGAGAAATTTCTACAGGTTCTGGGATAGACTCAGGAGAACAATATTCTCTATTGTAATAGTTCTAGTTCTATCCATCATATTAGGAACCCAATATTTCCTTCCATAAGAAAACAAATTGACATTTTATATTGTGGGGTCTATAATATGCTATAAAAAATATTAAATTTAAGAATTATACTAATGATAATGGGTCATATATAATGACAAAAGATATACAGAAAGAGAAAATGAATTCCCACAAAGAGACTTTTGGTCTATCCTTTACCCCAAGTTATTCAGGAAGGGAATACTTGAGGGGAAAACTCCTTACTAGTGATTTATTTTTGAGGGCCTCATTTTTTTTTGAAAATATGTGATGTGGGAGTAATTTTCCTTAAGTGATAACCAACCCATGTCTAAAAGGACATCACCATTGATGATCAGTGAAAAAAAACATTAATGTTGGTGGAAGAATTCAATGGTAAAAAGTAAATCCTTGACATCGCTAAAATTTTATCCATTAAAAATGATATTAAAATCTCATGAATGTTTAACTTAGTGAAATTATATGAGGATTTATCATGCGAGAGAAATAACATCTGAACCAAATGTTATATGAAGGGATTCTTGAAACCGAACCACACCAAATTTTTATGTTGTTTCCTTTTTGTTATTTTGTTAATGTGTGTTTCATCATAGAGGACTTATACATCTCTAAAATATTTGGGGATCTATATGATCACATTGGATGATTCAAGTGGCACTATATATTCCATGTCATTTTATGTGTCTTATTTGTGGCTCTCCAAACCTAAAGAAAGTTGTATAAGATGAATTCATAATCTATGAGTCACTTTGAGAGGTAAATCTATTTAAAGTATTAATGGTATATTCGTGGATGGGATAAAACAACCTAGAAGGTGTATGTAGAAGAAATAATCCCTCCCAAACCATTCCACAGGGAGTGTATTTTGAAATGAAAGGGAGGATCTTAAATTGACTACTATGAATATCAATATAGAATATGTCATCAACATAATGGGTTAAATAGTATCATAGGAGTTTATTATTTTATAATCAAACATAGTTAGATCATTATTTTCATTACCTATTTTTGAACTATTTTGTTCTGTTATATTTTAAATAATGGTAGATTTTTATTTTATTTTATCCATTCTTTTTCATCTTATTTTCATTTTTATTTATATTAAAACTTTTTTATAACCTCTTACCTAACAATATTTTAATAGATAACCGACCATCATGTAACGACCTTTGTCATTAAATGTTGAGAAAATAAAGATGAATTTGTGCCTTTTGATCTCAAGTTGTTTGGGGGGGGGGGGGCAATGGTAATTTCTTCTATGAGGTGATCTCGTATAATTTTTTTACCACTACATTAGTCCTGAAATACGGTGCTTAACCTAGGATAAGTGTTCAGTTGAAATATAAGATGTATTAATTTTCACCGAATCATTAGTCATTATTATTTAGTTAATTTAATAAAAATTTTCTATTGTGTGTTTGAATGGTGATAAAGTTTGAATGGTGAATTATATAGAGATTATGACTTTATGGATGAGTCCAAAACTAGGGTGGAGTTTCTAGCTAACTAATATCCTCAATGCGGGTATCAGGGGTAGGGTCAGGCCACATTTATCATTTTGTTTAATTTTTTATTTAATTTCATTTATTTATTTTCTTTTTTCCTTTTCTTTCATCCCCTTATATTTAGGCTTACAACATATCCACACACTATGGGTTTGTGTGGATGTGATAGGGAGAGAGGGAGACTGAGGGAGACTGAGTAGGGGATCATGCATGCTTTGTCAATTAGAGGTAGGTCGGGCATCGACATGTGCATGGTGGAGATATAATAGAGAAGTTCAACATTTTACACCCTGAAGCATACCATTTTAATTTTTTATCTATAAATACCATTATAATCATTTTTTCAATTCTTTGAATCCATTTTATGGTTGTTGGGGACCCCATTAGAGTTTATATATGGTTTTTTCAGAGAAATTGTAATTTTAGGATAATCATTGGTGTTTTTGTTTTGGAAAACCATACAACTTTTCTTGTAGTTAAAAAACACACATCACGTGTTATTCTATTCTAGTGAGGTGAGAAATAAAGGGTTAAATGTAATGTTTGTTTTGGACATGTTGTGTGGGATAACACAGTGTGTGGCCTCAGGAATTGAAAAACATAACATGGTGGGAGAACATAGTCATGTGAGGCCAATAACGAATGCCAATGTGCAACACATGGCTATAGTAGTGTTGGTTACATTCCCAAAATTTGAGTATGATACATGGATATATACCCCTTTTTTAGTGCGCATCATCTTAGGGTGGTGCACACTATGTTCTTCATGATGTACACACCATATTGTTCATAGGTACTCGACTAGTGTTTATAGATGGGAGGTAGACATAGTGTACACAAGGAGCACATTATGTACTTCTCCTCGTAAGGATTTTTTTTTATTTTCTCACCCATGGAGTCAGAATTAGACCCATGGGTTGTCCATTATGAATGCTTCTTCACGTTGATCGTGGTGGATTAATCCTTTAAGTATTTATATCTTTTTTTGGATGGGGTTTGTTATTGGGAAAGTGTGGGTGGGAGATTTTATTTCCGGTTTTATATTAAAATCCTCATGTATAATGGGTTGTGAGCTATGGGGCCTAAGTGAGGGTTGTTATCATGAAGATCAACCTGTCCTAAGAATGTGAATGAGATATATTGGAGGTTATTTTGTATTGTTCTTGATTACGGGACCCTACGACATATTGGGTGAGATGTTTTTGCATATATTCTAAAGGAGTCAGTGGTTGCGGATTTAGACTATTAGTTTTGGTTTTAGATACACTATTTAAGGATAATTTTTGTTATAGTCTCCACACTATGTATCTATCATTGTGTGTCAATTTTGTCTAGGATCCATTACGAAGATGTTGAGATAGGTATTAGAGTGTTTTTATGGACTGCTTTATGGGTGAGGTAATACCTGAGGATGGGTTTTATGCTATGGAGGTATAATGATGTTTTATTATGAAGAAAGTTTCCACAATGTTTATTTTATGCTAAAGGATTTCCTTGTTGGGTGTTATAATCTTTCTGAGGTTATGAGGAACACTATTAATTATCTTTCTAGGAAGGTGGTGATATTTTATTCCCTTGTGGGTGCATTTTTTTAGGATTAGTGGTGGGATACTGAGGGACACTTCAGGAAATTTCTTATGTCACGATTTTATCATGATTTTTTATGTGATGAATGATTACCCTATAGGTTTTCTTATTCAATATTTTAGTATTCCCAAGTGACCGAGTTTATATTTACAATTGGTATGGTTGCTAAGTCGCCGCTGAATTTTATGGTATCATTCATAAACCATAGTTTGGGATGAGCACTGTCCATTAGACCATAGGAGCCCCATGATTCTTCCAGACCATGTGAGGGATCAGTTCTTGATCAACATTGTATAAATTAGTTGTCCTTTTATATCCTATAGACCAGTGGTGAAATTACATTTTGTCTGTTTATTTGAGGATTTCCAGGGGACCGATGGAGCATTAATATTTGTTGACCATGAGATGGTCGGTATTTATTTTTCATAATTTGGAACAATAAGATCAAGAATGGTTCTAACCATGTGTTTTGACCTTTAAAGGAGGCTTTTTTAGGGAGTTTTTCTCAAGAACATGATTTTAGAGGATACTATTAGGATATATTTGGATGGGATGTTCTCTCCGTGATTTATCTGTTTCATTAATCTATTCTTTTATGATTATGTTCATATGGATGTAGGTATTTATTAGTTGATATATATATGTGAAAAATCTCTTAAGATAGTAGATTTATACCCATCTAGGGGTTAGTTGTCGTTTTTCATAGAAATTTTATAGAACTCGTGTAACAGTTAATGTCCTGTCATAATGTTTTCTTTAGGGATTTAATTAATTTTATAGGACTACCATATTCTAGAAAAGTAATATTAATGTTATTAATGTTCATATTGATAGCTGAAATCATTTCACAAGAGTACAAAAGAAAGATATACTTTCATGATATTATTTTTTAGACCATTGATTATTTCCTTGGTTCTAACATTTGTGTTTGTTACAATATATACATTATAGATTTTATGTGTATATCTATAAGAAAAAGAAAATTTTTTATGACTTAGTGGTCCACATGTGATAAATCATCTGGTGTGGAAAAGATAAGGGTAGATTTCCTTAAGATTAAAACAAGATCATAGGTTGGCTGTTTTGAATAATTTTAAATTTTTTACTTTATATATTGGAGTTGTTTATTTTACTCCATTATTTATTTTAAGACAGATATTATTAGTTTCAGAATAGGATGGGCATATCATATGTGCATGCAGTTTTTATGATAGCTGATTATAGGTTCATTGCCGGGGTTGTTTATGGAGATTTATATAAAATCATACATATATGCACCATGGTGTGTGTATAGACTATATTTATCTATTTTTTAGGTTTATAAAAGGACTAAAAGTGGATTGGGTAGGCCCAATGTTGATTGATCACGTAGAGTCACATGTGGAATCTCAGGATCGATTTGAATGAGTATTTCCATTGTTGAGAGCAGGTATAAGGTTAATATTGGAGTTAAAAATGGATCCTGGAATATTTATTTTTAGTTTTATATTTTTTATATGTTGAAAACATAGTGGGTGATTGATTTATATTTTTTCGCATGCTTTGAGTTAGTATGGATATATGTCACATTTCATTAATTATAATATATTTATTTTGGGTTATTTATTATGTGTGAACTGATTTTTAGGTGTGTTTTTTAGTTCTTTATTTTATATCATTATTCATGTTTTACCTAATTGTATAGTCACCCCCTTATATCTTTTAAACCATCACCACTAGTTTGTAACATCATGTTTTTTATTATGTGTGCTTTCGGATTTATGGAATGCTAGATCATGTGACCAATCAGGTAGACATAAGCTGCTTCATTAAAAGATTGTAATAAATCAATCTAATTTTACTTTCTGAGGAGTTAGTAGATATATTATCCCATCATGTGTTAGAACATATGATGGATATCATACTTTTGTTTCTCGAATGCCTTTTTTGAGATGATGTCTAAGTTTTCCGTTAATGGGATTGTTGTTCTTGGTTACTGTTTTTAAAATAATGTGATTTAAATGAGAATTTTTCACTTCTATTTGTGGATTTATGGGTTTATTAGTATTTGGATATTAGATCATTGGAAAGAGTCCAGTGCTCATGCATCATCCTAGTCATGTTGGACTCACATGACAAATAGCTATCTGTGTTTGATTTCATTGAAAGTGGAGGTTTGATTTCATAAAGTGTCAACATCAACCTTTATATTGTTGTCACATAACTTATTGGTGGTATTATACTCTACTAAAAAACATTTATATATATTTTCTATTGATGTTAATATATTTGGATCTAATGGGAAAATTTTTCAAAATGATGGAGATGTAGTCCCTTTACTGAGGGATGTGTTTTGGATCAATGAAATCTATGAATGTCTTATTTGGGGCTTGATGAGGAAAAGGTTGTATGAGAGATGTGTTGTATCATCTCAATTTCCCCTGAGGCTATGGTTTCCTCTTATATATTTGGTTATGTTTTATGGGGATAAATATTTTTCTTGCCTCATGCTTTTTATCAGGTCATAGAGTGGGGCCGTGTGTACATGTTTTCATTAGTGGATTGGGTTGGAATGGTTGAACATCAATTTGCTGGAGTCATTATTGTTCTATTATCACTATTAAATTTTTTTCATTTAATGGTACATATTTTTGAGAATGAGGATTCTTGGTGTTTGGCAGGTATAACATTGGAAGTGATCTAGGTATCACTGTTGGTTTGAGAGGGTTCATTTGGTTAGTTTCCAGAACAAAGTTATTTTTGGTAAACTTTGGGTACTATGGTGTGCCTATTTTTGGATTATCATGGAATTATATTAATTATTGAGTGGTGGTTGGTCATATGGTTGATCATGACAAGTGTGATATTCCTCTATTTTAAGGAGAAGTCTTGAGGGTTCTATAGATATTTGGATCCAAACTATATTACAAGAATAGTCTGTGGTGATGGTCTGTTTTCATATGATTAATAGGGTTTGAACTAGGTGAGCATGAGAGTATTTGTGAATTAGGGTTTGTGATAGCTTACAATAGGTTCTTGAAGAACGACTCTTCCTAAAGGAGGAGAGTGGATTTGGGTTTTTTATAGCTCTGGTTGGGTTGTGTGTGGGTTAGTTGTGATTTATTTGGTTATTGGGGAAAACTAAGTGGTGTAGTTGTGGTGTACTTATTCCTATTGAATCTCATGATGTGGTGTAAGGAAATAAAAATGGTGGGGAGTGTAGCATATTGAATTCATGGATGCGATCTTTGTTTTAAATGGTTTTTGAACATAAATGATATTGTTCGTAGTAAGATGTGGCTAGATAGTTTTTTCAGTTTTCAAGTGGGTTCTCTATTGTGAGGGAATCATCTATGTCTAGTCATTTCATTTTTGTGATGGATATATCTTTGTTTTTTGGAGGCCAATGTTTGTTGTAGGGTGATGATAAGGACACTCATATGGTGGGGAGCATCATATCAGTTATGGTTCAGTGTGTCTTGTATTGGGATTGTTTTGGAAATAATGGGAGCAGTCGATGGATTTTTGAGATAGCATCAGGTGCACAAGATTTTTTAGTGAAATCAAGGTTGTTTTTTGGCCAATGAGGCAGCTCATGGGTCAGAATCGTTATGGTGGGGGTGTTATAAAGACCCTAATTGTTAAATTTTGAAAAAATCAAGATGAATTTGAGAGTTTTTTAGTCTGTTTTGAGGGGAATAAAGAAATTTATCTATGAGGTGATCATGGATAATATTTATGTTCACTCTATTGGTCTTGGAATAGAGTTTTTTCCTTGGATAGGTGTTTGGTGGAAATCTTAGTTATTTTTATTATCATTGAATATTTATTAATTAATATTTCATTAATTAATCATTAATTTATTATAGCGTGGTATAACAATGATATTCTTTGAATGAAGAATCATATTGATATTTTAAGTCAATTATTGACTCTAAAATAGGAGGTCTTTTTTGGTTTTCATAACATTATCATGGGTACTAGGGCTAGGGCCGAGCCCCATTTTTTATTTTTATTTTTATTTATTGTTCTTTTCTTTTCATTTTAACCTTTTCCCTTTTACTTGATCCCCTTGTATTTTTACGTAAATTTTCTACCCCTTATGTTTTTGTGGAAAATATAGGGAGATAGAGAGAGAGAAAATAAGGAAATGGATTGGAAGTGGGGTCTTGTTGGCTTCATTAATCGGAGGAAGATCAGGCATCAACGAGCGTGTGGTGAAAATCTCGGAGTAATGCTTTGTAGTTTGACACCCCAAAATTGGATATTTTAGGTTTTGGACATAAATACCTATTTAATCAATTTTTATGATGTTAAATCTATTTTTTTATTTTCAAGGAAACCTTTATGGTCAATCTGTGATTGTTTTTCAGAGAAACAGACTTTTAGTGTGATTAAAGCTGTTTATTATTTGGGAAAACCCGATCACAAAACCAATAATTTAAGAACACACATTTTTAATCATTAAATTAAAAAAATTTAATGAATAATTAGGTTAAAATGAATGTTTTTTATTGAAATTATATATAGGATAAATTAATATGTCTCCTAGGGTATAGCCAGACACCCCGTGTTGGGGTTACATGGTCGTGTGAGGCACACATCAAGTTAAAATGTTTAGTGCATGGCTAGAGGTGGTGTTGGGTACTTATCCTAACCCAATGTATGGTACAAATCCAGTTACCCCTTGTTTAGTGAAATCCATGTAGGGTTGATACTTTTGGAAGTACATGTTAGATTCCCTTGTGGTATATGGACTAAGTTAATGGTTACGGGTGCACGTCATGTACATAAGGTGCACATCATGTATTTCCCCTTTGAAGTATTTTTCCTTTTTTTCTCACCATGGAGTCAAAATTAAACCTATGATTATAGAATATTGATTTTTTTCTACATAGATCATTAATGTAGAATCCATTCATCATTTGGATTTCATCAGGATGGTTTTTTGTACTAGATGAGTGTGGATTGTAGGATTTGTTTTCGTGTCCTACTTCAAAATCCTCATGTGGGTTTTTTTCGATGTGAATCCCTGGTGATGGTTTTTATCTTGGTAATTAACATGGATTAAATATTCTAAGGTGATATATTTTTGTATATTTTGATATTTTCTTAAATATGGGACCCAATGCTGTCTTAGATGATGTTTTTAGCCCTGTTTTTTGAGGTATGAGGTGTTGAGTTTCTAGAACTCTCACTGGGGTTTTAGATCCACCATTTTTGGATTAGTTATATTGTAACCTCTTGTATGGGTTGACATAATTTGGATTATGTTGTAGTTTTAATCCATATAAGTGATATTAATATGGATCAGAGGGACTCTCTTGAGATACCCTTCTAGGTGAGGTAATAATAAAGGATTGGTTGTATGTCGAGGAGATTGATTGATGTTTTATCAGAACATGCATTTCACTGAGGTTTAATTTTTACTAAGGAGGCCCTGATTGGGTATACTACTTATAATGAGATCATGAAGAACATTTGTAATGACTTATTTATATGTTGACGCTCTTGGATTTCCTTATGGATGCGTTGTTGATTAAGGGTCAGTGGTGTGCTGCTGAGGGATGCATGGGATGCTTGAGGTGGTTTCTCATCTAGTTTTTGTACCATTATTTGGATTTGATTGAGTATAACCTTATATTATATCATATTTTATTTTCTAGATACCTTAATTTGATGTATTATAGTCATTGTTGTTTTGGGTCTCATGTTTCCATTTATCTTTCATGTATCGGTCTGGGTCCCTAGTTTGAGATGGACATGGTCTAGGGGACCATTGTGCCCCCATGATTCTTCTTCACCAAATTATGGGTTGCATCTTTTGTAGATTTAGTGATGTTGGGATTCCTCTTATGACCATAAAAACTATGATGTAATCTTGTGGGGAATATTTTTATAAGGTGATACATATGTCTAAGGGAGCATCCAGCTTTGTTAAGCATTAGATCATCAGTGATTTTCATTCATTATATTAGACAATGGGTTCAAGATGAGTCCAACCCTTGATAGTCATCCTTTGGTTAAGGATATTAATTGTAAGAACCTGGTTTATTCTGTGAAAGACTTTGGAATATTCTTGATGATATTCTAGTGCAGCGCCTTCAGACGGCGTGCGATTCCGAGCCCCGGAGTGGCCGGAATTAAATTTTCAGTGCGTTCACATTGGAAACGCCAAATAAATGCGATAACTCCTGAACGGTGACCCAGATCAGAGATCCTAGTGTACGGATGGGTCCGGAATGGGGTTTTTACCCTAGGAACGACATAAAACATGTCAGCGCGGGATGTTTGGACCCCTCGCTCGCTTTTGGAAGGATAAAAGGATAAATTAATAAATTAATTTCTTTGTTTAATGTAGAAACGCTAGTATCTCTTAAATGGTGGCTCATATTAAAAAAATGAGGGCACCGTTGAGTTCGGAGCGTGTCGTTTACCCTAGGAGGGGTATCAGTTTCGCGGGCGCGGGACATTTGTGAAAAATGGCCCCAGGGGCGTTTTCGTAATTTAGCGGCTTCGGTCATTAAATTTTATAACTTTTGAACGAAGTCTTGGATTAAAATTCAGAGACCGCCATTGTACTCGTGAGGTGGTGTTTACCCTAAGGGGGGCTTAACCTCGACCCTGCTGAGGGTTCGGGTTCGGACTGACGGACGGGTGGTTAGGCGTTTTCTATTTAAATGCTTAACTCATCCCCTTCCTCCCCTCTTCTACCCTGGTTCCAACAGCACCCCACAATGAAGTAGGAAGCTCCCCTCCATCACTTCATCCTCTCCGGCAATGCGCGGATTCGACGGATCGCGGCAAGGCTTCGGGCGAAGCCCATCGAGGTAGGATTTGTCGTTTGCATTTTTCTTTCTCCTCACCTAGTTCGAGCTCAAATACTGGTATCGAAACTCTGTCGTATTATTGTTAAAGCCCATGATTGCGTAGTAGAGTTATTTCCCTTTCCAATGAATCTTTCGGATTCATATTCCGAGCTCTGTGGCGTCCGCAATCATCCACCGAAATTCGTGGGTTTTTGGGTTCCGGCGAGTTTGAGCGGCGGCGCGGCCCGGTGGAGGCGGCGGCGAGCGGGTGGCTCCAGCGGTCGGCGGCGCGGCTGTTCGGCGGAGGAGAAGGAGATCGCGAGGCGCCGGCGCGAGGGGAAGCCGGCCGCATGAGGCAGCGGCTCTAAGCGGCGAGGCTGAGCCGCCGGAGCGCGGTGACCCCACGGTCGTGGGGCGCGACCCCCCGCGCGGGGACATGACCCATGAGACGCGGGTCGTCGCGCAGACCAAGTGACCGGCGTTAGGCCGGTTGGTGCGTGGTATGATGGTCAGCGGTCAGACCACGCGGTTGGACCGCGGCCTGGCCCAGAATGGGCGGACCGGCAGGTTCAGGCCGGCCCGGCCAAAGGGATCCTGCCCTAAGGGTTCGGACGCCCGTATTTTCCGCAACGGGCGTCCATTTTGAGTTCCGTCTACGGTGGTGGAACCGTATCGACGATCCGGACTATTTGATATGGTTTCGGGAATTTTTAAATCTTGAAACGAGGGGGCTCGGTGGCGCGACACGTTCGTCGAGGGGTTAGTCGTTTCTTCAGGGGATTTTGTTTTTGACGGCGCAGACGCATCCGATGTCCGTTTTGAGCACTGTCAGTGGCGTTGGGACCTTGGCATCGAGGCGGAGCTTTCCAGGGTGGTTTCAGGCATTGAGGCCGAGGTTGAGGCATGGGCCCCATGACCCATCTTTTGAGCTGCGTGTAGCTTTTAGTGACTTTTTCCTCGGACGTCCGTTCGGGGCGTGCAAGCAGTCGATGATGGGTGTTTTTCCAAGGGCATCGCGTTGGCGCAGTCTTCCCAATGTAATTCTGCACGATGGTGCGGGCCCCACGAGGGCCGTTTCAGGAGTTGATGGTGATTTCCAGATTTATCACTGGGTGTCCGTTTTGAACATGTGTTTAGCCCATCTCGTGTGCTTTTTCGAGAGGATCGCAACGGTGTGATCCGTTGATAGCGCTTCGGGACCGGGGTGCGGGTCCCGCGTGGTACCGCTCGTGCGCGGAAAGCCGGAATGTATCTTTTTCTTCGGATATCTGTTTCACTCCAGTGAGTAGTGCTTTTAACGATTTTTCCTGAGGGGATCACAATGGTGCGATGCGCCCAACTATTTTCAGGGTCTAGGATCGGGGTCACGGGATGTCGTTCGGACGTGAGGCGGTGTTGGTGACTTTTCCGTCAGATATCTATTGAAGGCGAGTAAGTAGTCGATATCGTGTGTTTCTCTACCAGGATTACAACGGTGTGATCTGTTTGGCTGTGCAGATCCTCTTGTGCGATTTTATTAAATCTGGAAGCATGGAAGGTTCTCAAGTGGTGGTTCGCCCTACCTTGTTTGAAGCGGACCCTTGGCGTGTGATCGCGCACTCCTGGGAGAGTGATGTCAATGGTTTAAAAGTTTTGGTTGGATGTGTCTGGGCCATTGAGGTGGAGTTGTTACGTCACGCCGTCGCGTTGACGCTGGGTTCCATGTGCACGATAGCCTTTGGGATGGAACGTGGTATACTCTAGGAGTATAAGACAACGCTTGGAGGTACATGCGGTTGTTTGTACTTGAGAACGTTTGTGCGCTCGGTTGGGGTTGGCTAGGGTCCCCATATCATGTGGGCCCCATGTGCGTGCCATGTTCTCCTATACGTACTTTGACCTCTCACGACGTAGAGGGTACCTCTGTGCTCATTTGTTCGACCAGTCGAGTGGAGTTTTCCCCTGGATTTGTGCTCGTTTTTTTGACCAGCAGGGTGAAGTTTCCCATGTCCTGGTGCTCTTTTGTTTGACCAGCAGGGTTGAGTGGTTTTCCCCTGGTCCTCTTCTCGATGTTTTGGAATACATAGATGGTTTGTTTCCTCAGCTTCTTCAGCTGTGAGGGGTTTCAATACCATGCCATTTCACAGGACTGCGACACCGTCTACGACTACGGGTGTTCGTATAGTGTGGGTGTTTTCCCCACATTTTGGGGTGAGTTTTCTCGGTCCGCTTCGAAAGTGACTCAGCGGATTGGAGCGTGATCGCCTTGTGAGGCCTACGGAGTTTCTCCCGTTTCTCCGCGTTCCCTAGTAGAGCTTGTGGTTTCGGTGTGACCAAGACTTTACGCAGGCACCAATCCTCTACCCGGAAGGTTGTTTCCAGCAGGGATGAGGTTGTTTCCAACAGGTATGAAGTTGTTTCCAGTAGGGCTAAGGTTGTTTCTAGCAGGGTTGAGGTTGTTTCCAGGAGGGCTGAGGTTGTTTCCAGTAGGGCTGGGGGTGTTTTGAGCAGGGCTCGCCAGTGGGTTACCATCCATCAGGGATGCCCAGTACAACCGTGTTCACCAAGAATTACCTCCAGCTAGGCTGGGCAGTGGTCCCCGATGCCGGGATTTCCTCCAGCTGGGCTGGGCAGTGGTCCCCAATGTCGGGGTTACCTCCAGCTGGGCTGGGCTGTGGTCCCCGATGTCGGGCTTACCTCTAGCTGGGCTGGGCAGTGGTCCCCGATGCCGGGTTACCTCCAGCTGGGCTAGGCAGTGGTCCCGTCACCGACTTTAGCCGGGTCCCCCTCCAATGGATTAAACTGTTACGGGACTGGGCAATGTGGCACCCGTCGACTTTCTGGGTCTCCTGAGAGTGGTAACCCATTGACTTCCAGGGATCCTCCAGTGGGGCTAGGTAGGGGGTCGCCTGTCGACTTTGAGTAGACCACTCGACTGTGGGGCACTAACAAGTTGTGGTTTGACGTTCCCCCAGAACTCTCAAGTACGAGGAGCACTTTCCCCCAGTGAGACGTGTCCATGTGATGTGACCTAAAACCGTGTAGGTGAGTTAGTGCCGCCCAGAACAGATAGTGTCATGGTGTGGTGATTGAGCCCTTGACTTGCAGTTCGGGGTAGACGTGCGAGATGTTGGGCATCGATGGTGTTACTTCTGGGACTGTTGGATATGCTTTCTTGGGCTGAGCTACGAGATGGAGATCCCCTTACGATCTTGTTTGGGATTCTTGTTTGAGAATATGGACCTGTATATACGTTTTTTTAGTACCCACTTCTTGGTTTTGGATACACCTCTTCCGGGAGAGGCGAAGACGCGCGGGGTATGCCACGTCCTTTCAGTGTCTAGCTTCTCGTGGTTGGACGAGTCTACTCTCCTGATATAGGTAGAGAAGAATCGACGAGAATTTCATATTCTCACCATTTCCAGCTCCTTGTGTTTGGAAGCGTCTACCTTATTTCCTCCTGTTGGGTTGAGTTGGACTCTTTAATGTACTCCTTACTACCCTCTCTGTTGTGCTCCTTTACATTTCCTTGTTCGCTCTACTGCTCACCCTTCAGTACCTCCTTTGTTTCTCCCTCGAGCCTTTGGGGTATCCTACTGAGTATTTTTATACTCATCGCTGCTTGGGCATTGCCCGCACTTGGTGTTCCCTTGAATACGACTGAAAGGTTTCTCGTGACTTTAGTGGAGCATAGGAGTTCGGGATCTTTGAACGCGTGTGGTGGTCGTAGCCGGGTTCCAGGTGGGAGACCTGTCAGCTGTTTGTTTTGTTTACCTATTGCTGGGTTATGGCACTTTTCTGGTTGGGCACATGTTTTACCCCTTTTTCCTTTTCAGCACTTTACTTGTACTGTTTAGAGGTTGATGCACATTTTTGGTATTTATATAGTAGTTACCATTTTCTTTGCTTGTATTTTCCGTTACTCTGCACTATTGCATTGAGTGTGTTGCGCGCGTGTGTGTGTAGGTACATAGGAAAAGGCCTCCCGGAGTTGTTGTGCCTTCGGCACTGGTCGCCATCCTCTAGCCTATGGAGGTGGGCTTGGGGTAGTTGTGGCTCGAGCCCGAGTAGGGTCGGGTCGTGAAAAAGTGGTATCAGAGGTGGTTAGTTCCTTGGGATGCTGTTCAGACATCCCTAAAATAAAAGGAATTGGTTGGGCTATAGGGAAACAGTGTTAACATGTCTCGAGAGCGACTCTCAGGCCAGGGAGTCCAGTGATGGTGCGGCGACCGACGTATCCATTCACCAGGACCTTGATAACCCGCTTGTCGACATGGAATGCTGAGACAGTTGTTGTAGCGAAAATGTTTTTGTGCATCACATAGGATTGAGTCTTTGACAGTCCTTCTTGAGTCAGCTCCCCATCATTGTTGTTATTGGAATATACATATATGCTCATCTGACCGCGACACTCCTTGATAATATTCAGGATGTCTCCGCGAAGACAGCCAGCCCGGATACCAGTTTTGGTGCGTGACAATGACCATGTGAGCTACGAGGCCACAGTCTAGGACCCATCATTCGATCCCCTCTCTCTGGTTGGGCTAGTAGCAGCAACCCCACCTGTTGAGCAGCAGGTAGTTTCAGCAGAGCAGGCGGGGCTTGAGCGCAGGTTGAGCGTGCTCCGTGAGTTCCAGCGGTAGATACCACTGAGGTTCAGTGGTGAGCCAGACCCTCAGGCAGCAGAGGTTTGGCTAGAGGCAGTGGTTAGTCTTTTTCAGGTTTGTACAGATGCTGACAGATCAGAGAGTGGCTTTGGCAGCCACCCTTTTTCGTGGATCAGCTTGGCTTTGGTGGAGTCTGGTGACTCAGCTTCTTGATGAGTCGTCTCTTTCGTGGGGAAACATCCAGTGGTTGTTTCATGAGGAGTTTTTACCCTCCTTCTTATGCTCCATTCGGATTCAGGAGCTCCTTTAGTTTCAGCAGGGAGGGATGATGGTGGCCGAGTACGCGGCTAGTTTCGCAGCTCGTGCACTCTTTTACCCGGACTTGGTCCATGACGACAACATCCGATCACGGAAGTTTGAGAGGGGTATCCGCCAAGAGATTCATGCTGTCATAGTATCCTTGGTAATTTCCACATATGTCGGGCTACTAGAGCAGGTGCTAGTGACAGAGGGCTTCTTGTCGTGTTCTAGTGTTGGTGGTGGCAGCAGGCACATTAGAGCCGAGATGTCTGCCTCAACTAGTGGGCGTCGGCAAGAAGAACCTCGACGCAGGTGGCTTACTGACAACCGGACTCAGGGACGTGGTCGTACACCACACTGGAACCGGAGGGCACCAGTGTAGCCCAGAGAGAGTCGGTGTTATGTTTGTGATGGGCGAGGTCACTTGGCACGAGACTGCCTGACCCGAGTTGCTGAGAGCTTCGGGTAGGCAGCAGGCGCACCACCACGGTAGAGGCAGCACCGTGATCGGTGTAGTGGACAGAGAGGTGGTTCTAGCAGAGGAGCGGGTGGAGCTGGAGGTGGGGTACGACATTACGAGTTCTTCCCATCACCACTAGGTGGTCCACGTCAGGCTCCGGGAGCTGTCAGTTTGGACCACAGACAGCCGCGAGCTTTTGATGTCTACGATCCTGCAAAGCATGAGGTGATAAGAGGTATGCTCGACAACTCTTCTACCTTTTTTCAGTAGAATTGTAAGAATATGCGTGTGGAATGATTTCCTCCATGCTCCTTGTTTGAGGTGCTACCATGGTGATGCAGGGCGTTGGTGTAACCCTATGTTAGAAAGGAAAAAGGCATGAGACCTTTTCCTTTATTCGATTGTGTTTACTCCTTCGCTTCTGAGCGTGTAAGAGAGTCATGGTGGAGAGAAATCGACTGTGAAATCTCGCGTAACCAGATATCCTTGGGTGTTACACCATATGGATATTCTGTAGGAGGGAATCATCGGGCCTTGTTCCAGGTGCGAGTAGTGATTCCAGTCGCGGCGTGCGACGTACGGGTTCGGTCGGGGGGGGGGGGGGGGGTGAGCTACCCCCAAGAGCCTTCGGGCCGTTTGAGACCATGCAACGGGATGGCAAGGTTCCCTACTGCCTTGCCCTAACCCCAAAGTCTGGAGTGGGTGCATGACATCGGTAAGGGCCGACCTCGCATGAACGGATCAATCCTTTGGTCTGTGTGCGGTGATGCAGAGCTGTGCGTGGGTTCTTCTGGGTATGGGAATTCCAGGTGTGGGCTTAGTACCCTGTGTTGCTCCCTAGTTTTGCTTTTAGGGGACAAAAATATTGAAGGTGGTAATGATGTAAGAACTTGGTTTTTGATGTGAAAGACTTGTAAATATTTTTGATGATATTCCAGAGCAGTGCCTTCAGACGGCGTGCAATTCCGAGCCCCGGAGGGGCCAGAATTAAATTTTCAGTGCGTTCACACTGGAAACGCCAAATAAATGTGATAGCTCCTGAACGGTGACCTAGATCAGAGATTCGAGTTTACGGATGGGTCCATAATGGGGTTTTTACTCTAGGAACGACATAAAACATGTCGGCGCGGGATGTTTCGACCCCTCGCTCGCGTTCGGAAGGATAAACGGATAAATTAATAAATTAATTTATTTGTTTAATAGAGAAACGCTAGTATCTCTTAAACGGTGTCTTGGATTGGAAAACCGAGGGCACCGTTGAGTTCAGAGCGTGTCGTTTTCCCTAGTAGGGGTATCAGTTTCGCGGGCGCGGGCCGTTTGTGAAAAATGGCCCGAGGGGCGTTTTCGTAATTAAGAGGCTTCAGACGTTAAATTTTATAACTTTTGAATAGGGTATCGGATTAAAATTCTGATACCGCCATTGTGCTAGGGAGGTGGTGTTTACCCTAGGGGAGGTTTAACCTCGACCCTGCTGAGGGTTCGGGTTCGGACCGACGGGCGGGTGGTTAAGCGTTTTCTATTTAAACACTTAACTCATCCCCTTCCTCCCCTCCTCTCCCCTGTTGCCAGTTGCTCCCCACAGCGAAGGAGGAAGCTCCCCTCCATCACCTCCTCCTCTCCGACAAGGCGCAGATCCTACGGATCGCGGAAAAGCTTCGGGTGAAGCCCATCGACGTAGGATTTGTCGTTTGCATTTTTCTTTCACCGCACCAACATCGAGCTCAAATATTTGTATCGAAACTCTATCGGATTATCGAGAAAATTCCATGATTGTGTAGTAGAGTTTTTTTTCCTTTCTAACGCATCTTTTAGATTCGAATACGAGCTCCATGGTGTCCACAATCATCCGCTGAAGTTCGTAGGTTTTCGGATTCCGGCGAGTTCGAGCGGCGGCGCGGCTCGGTGGAGGCGGCGGCGCGCGGGGGGCTCCAGCGGTTGGCGGCGTGGGTGTTCGGCAGAGGAGTGGGTGAGTGCGAGGCGTTGGGTGTCAGCTCGGGGTGAATCTGGCCACACGAGGCGGCGGCTCCAGGCGACGAGGTCGAGCCTCTGGGGCACGACGACCTCGTGGTCGCGGCCAGCGACCCCCCGCGCGGGGACAAGACCCGTGAGACGCGGGTCTTCGTGCGGACCGAGCGACCGGCCACATGCCGGTCGGGGGGGCGGTCCGCTGGTCAGCGGCCAGACCGCGCGGTTGGACCAGAGCCCGGCACAGAACGGCCGGACCGGCCGGTTAAGGCCGGTCCGGCCCAAGGGGCCCTACCCTCAGGGTTCGGACGCCCGTATTTTCCGTTACGGGCGTCCGTTTTGAGTGTCGTCTGTGGCGGTGGAACCGTATTGACTAGGCGGACATTTTGAGATGGTGTTGAGAATTTTTAATTCGCAAAAGGAGGGGACTCGGTGGCGTGACACGTACGTCGTGGGGTTAGTCATTTATTCGGGGAATTTTGTTTTGGACGGTGCGGATGCGTCCGACGTCCGTTTTGAGGGCCGTCAATGGTGTTGGGACCCTAGCATCGAGGAAGAGCTTTCCTGGGTGGTTTCAGGCGTTGAGGCCAAGGTTGAGGCATGGGCCCCATGACCCGTCTTTTGAGCTGCATGCAGCTTTTAGCAACTTTTTCCTCGGACGTCCGTTCGGGGCGTGCAATCAGTCGATGTTGGGTTTTTTTCCGAGGGCATCGCGTTGGCGCAGTCTGATCGCTGTAATTCCGCAGGATGGTGCAGTCCCCACGACGGACATTTCGGTAGTTGATGGTGATTTCCAGCTTTATCACCGGGTGTCCATTTTGGACAATTGTTTAGCCCATCTTGTGTGCTTTTTTTGAGAGGATCGCAATGGTGCGATCTGTTGTCAGCGCTTCAGGACCGGGGTAAGGGTCCCTCATCGTACCTCTCATGCGCGGGGAGCCGGAACGTATCTTTTTCTCTGAATATCTGTTTCACTCCAGTGAGTACTGCTTTTGACGTGTTTTCCCGAGGGGATCACAATGGTGTGATGCGCCCGACTGTTTTCGGGGATGAGCCTCCAGATCACGGGATGTCATTCTGACGTGAGGCGGTGTTGGTGACTTTTCTGTCGGATAACCATTGGAGGCTAGTAAGTAGTCGATCTCACGTGTTTTTCGGCAAGGATTACAACAGTGCGATCCGTTTGGCTGTGTGGAGCCTCTTGTGCGCTCTTATTAAATGTGGAATCATGGAAGGTGCTCCAGTGGTGGTTCTCCCTACCTTGTTTGTAGAAGACCCTTGGCGTGGGATCGCGCACTCTTGGGAGAGTGATGTAAATGGTTCACAAGTTGTGGTTGGCCGTGCATGGGCCTTTGAGGTGGAGTTGTTACGTCATGCCTTCGCGCTGACGTTGGGTGCCGTGTGCACGATAGCCTTTTGGTTGGAATGTGGTATACTCTGGGAGTATACAAGAACACTTGGAGGTACATGTGGTTGTTTGTACTTGAGAACGTTTGTGCACTAGGTTAGGGTTGAATTGGGGCCACACGTCGTGTCGGCCCCACGTGCGTTCCATTTTCTGCTTTACATACTTTGACCGCTCGGGACATAGAGGGTCCTTATGTGCTCATTTGTTTGACCAGCAAGGTGAAGTTTTCCCCTGGCTTTGTGCTCGTTTGTTTGACTAGCAGGGTGGAGTTTCCCCTGGCCTGGTGCTCTTTTGTTTGACCAGCAGGGTTGAGTGGTATTCCCCTGGTCCTCTTCTTGATTGTTTGACCGACAGAGATGGATTGTTTCCTCTGTTTCTTCAGCTATGAGGGGTTTCAGTACCATGCCCTTTCACCTGACTCTTACACCGTATGCGACTATGGGTGTTCGTATAGTGTGGGTGTTTTCCCCACTTTTGGGGTGATTTTTCTCGGTCCGCTTCAATAGTGACTCATCAGATTGGAGCGTGATCGCCTTGTGAGGCCTGGGGAGTTTCTCCCGTTGCTCCACGTTCCCTAGTAGAGATTGTGGTTTCGGTGTGACCAACACTTTACGTGGGCACTGATACTCTACCCAGGAGGTTGTTTCTAGCAAGGATAAGGTTGTTTCTAACACGGCTGAGGTTGTTTCAAACAGAGCTTCGGTTGTTTCCATCAGGTATGAGGTTGTTTCCAACAGGGTTGAGGTTGTTTCCAGCAGGGCTAAGGTTGTTTCGAGCAGGGGTCGCCAGTGGGTTACCATCCAGCAGGGATGGCCAGTACAGCGGTGTTCACTAAGAAGTACCTCCATCTAGGCTAGGCAGTGGTCCCTGATGCCGAGCATACCTCTAGCTGGGCTGGGTAGTGGTCCTCGATGCCGGGCTTACCTCCAACTGGGCTGGGAAGTGGTCCCCGATGCCGAGCTTACCTCCAGCCGGGCTGGGCAGTGGTCCTCGATGCCGGGTTACCTCCAGTTGGGCTAGGCAGTGGTCCTACCACCGACTTTAGTCAGGTCACCCTCCAGTGGATTACCCTGTTACGAGACTGGGCAGTGTGGCACCGGTCGACTTTTTGGGTCTCCCGGGAGTGGGAACCCCTTGACTTCCAGTGATCCTCCAGCGAGGCTATGAAGGGGGTCTCCTATTGACTTTGAGAAGACCTCTCGACTGTGGGGAAGTGACGAGTTTTGGTTTAACGTTCCCCCAGAACTCTAAAGTACGAGGAGTGCTTTCCCCCACCGCGACGCGTCCTTGTGACGTGACCTAAAACTGTACGGGTGAGTCAGTACTGCCCAAAGAGTATAGTGTCGAGGTGTGGCCATTGATCCATTGACTTGCCGTTCGGGGTAGACGTGTGGGATGCTGGGCATCGATGGTGTTACTTCTGAGACTGTTGGCTACTCTTTCTTGGGCTGAGCTACAGGATGGAGATCCCATTACGATCTTTTTTGGGATTCTTGTGTGAGAATATGGACTTGTATATACCTTGTTCTAGAACCCACTTCTTGGGTTTGGTTACTCTCCTTCTGGGAGAGGCGAAGACGCGCGGGGTATGCCACTTTATTTCCGTGTCTAGCATTTCTTGGTTGGACGAGTCTACTCTCCTGCTATAGGTAGCAAATACTCGACAAGATGTTCATCTTCTCACCATTTCCAGCTCCTTGTGTTTGGATGAGTCTACCTTCTTTCCTCTTGTTGTGTTGATCTGGACTCTTTACTGTACTACTTACTTCCCTATCTATTGTGCTACTTTACATTTCACTGTTCGCTCTACTGCTCACCCTTCGGTACCTCTTTTGTTGCTCCCTCGAGCCTTCGGGGTATCTTACTGAGTATTTTTATACTCACTCCTACTTGGGCTTTGCCTTCACTTGCTGTGCCCTTCCAGACGACAGATAGGTTGGTCATGAAATCAATGGAGCATAGGAGTTTGGGAGCTTGGACCACGTGTGGTGGTCATATCTGGGTTCCAAGTGGGAGACCCGTCAGCTGTTTGTTTTGTTTACCTATTGCTGGGTTGTGGCACGTTTCTGGTTGGGCATGTGTTTTTCCCCTTTTTCCTTTTCTTCACATTACTTGTACTGTTTAGAGGTCGATGCACATTTTTGGTATTTATATAGCAGTTTCCCTTTTCTTTGCTTGTCTTTTCTTTTACTCTGCACCATTGCATTGAGTGTGTTGTGTGTGTTTGTAACGGTACTTAGGCAAAGGCCTCCGTGAGTTGTTTTGCCTTCAGCGCTGGTCGCCAGCCCCTGGCCTATGGAGGCCGGCTTCGGGTAGTTGCGACTCGAGCCCGGGTAGGGTCGGGTCGTGACATTAATGATGTTTTTACTCAGTACATTGATATAGGAGGTGACCTGTTGGATATATTTGTACTTGGAATTGCACCAAATATTTATCCATTTATCTCTTCTTCTTTTCCATGGGTTTTAGTTAGATGGGCTTACAAAGCTAGTGGACAATATAGTAGTGTGACATTCACTCCTCAGATAGTGGAGTTTGGCCCATAATGGGGCTATTGGTCCTTGGTATTGGATGTTATTTGGATATAATTTGTGGGCTCTTCCTTTCCTAATTTTTACATTATGTATCTAGTTAGTTTTTTGTATTTTCATGTTTTGGAACAGCTCTCTCAGTATTAGTATAGTTCATATTTCCAGTTTAGATAATATCATTGGAATCCTAGAACATAATAGAGTAGTTTTTTTGTTATCCATGATGCCTATTGTTACATCCTTGGGCCTGGATTTATAAATACCACAACCCTAGTAGCCCAGAGTCCATGGTTACTTCATCATATTATCACTATATATAAGTAATCACATCCCAAAAAACAAAATAGTTTTGTAGACTTGGAAAAAATGATTCATAATATAAATTCTCATTCTATATTAAAAACATAAAATAAAAAATCCTTGATAATGGAATTATTTCCAATATCATATCTCTGTATATCAATCACAAAACACTTCCTAGTGTCCTGGGGAATGTAATACTAATTAAAGGGGTGATCATTGATGATCATTATAAGAATTAATATTTTTTAAGATATCACTAATAAAAAATAATAATTAATATGCAAAAGTAAATAACTAAAACACATTCCATTAAAACAATAACATGAGTATAATATGACTGGAATAAATGATGATCAAATAAATCCATATAAATAATTACCTAATCTTGAAACATATCCATGGAAATTCTGACTAATTTAATTATCACATGAACATCAATAATGGATATCATAATGAGGGAATGAATAATATTTAACATTATAATATCAAGACCATTCCCAAGATAATTTAAAATTATGGGTGAAACCCCAATTAATTTGGATAACTAATTTGTCATATGAGACATACTAATGCATCCAGGGTCTATATAATTATGGGTTCCCCCCATCACATAATAATATTAATTCATTACTTATATTAAATGGGTGAACCATAATCAAGATAAACAATATTATTGAAAAACTATCATACAAAATGTTAATACTTACCCCAATCAATAATCATAAACTATCTAGAGTAATATAGTGAATGGTAAAAAATAGTATATCCCTAGTAAAAAATATCATAAATAATCCAATGAAATAATAGGTATGGTTTCATTAAAACATATCCCTAGTGTATAATAAGTAAATTAATGGTGCACTTTGAAAATCACATTTTAAAAGTATTAGTTCACAAAAAATTTTGAAAATAATTTTATTTGAAAATGACCTTATAAACATGTAAAGTAATCTTTAAAACAATGATTGGTAATGATGGTGAGAAATTCAATATATTTTGTATATTTTATTTTACATTCTTTTCAAACTATTGTAAAATGTTTAAAAGGTTCCTCATTTAGAAATTGAAAAAAAAAGATTTATGTCAACAAAATTTGTAAAAAAATCAAAGATGGGTAATAATTCTTATAATAAATCACTTGTAAAATCTTGAAACCTTTTTGATAACGTGTTTAGAGAACATGGATTGTGAATAAATTATATTTTTGATTGAAGAGAGAAATAAAGTCAGATTTCCAAAAAATAAATTATCAATCATATTAAGTAACGAAGAGAGGAAAAATTGGAATATTACATTAAAAATTCTTTAATAACCATATGATTTGTAAATTTATTGGTTTTAATATATAAATATAAAATAATTCCCCCAAGGGATACTTAAACATAAAAAATCTTAAATAATGGTGAAATTGTGAAATAAAACATTTCCACTTTGGTAACTTTTTATTCATAATCCCCATAAAATAAATAACAATAAATTAATTTTTAATTAATATTAAGATAAATATATTCATTATATAACATAAAAAAAGTGGTATCATATACACCACATGAAGGAATATGTGGTGAAAATGGAATATACCTTATGGAAGTAAAAGTGAGACGGGTAACCTTTATTGGGGATATGAATTCCTTTGGATGTGTGAAAATAACATTTATAATAATTATAGGTTTATTATAAATCTATTATAGAACCATGATCATTTTTTCATGCCATTTATTATTTACTTATTTTCTTTTATCACTTATTTATTAATATTTATTTTTAAAAATCAATGACATTGGTGATAATTGATTTTTTTTCATTGATGTTTTGTTTTGGTAATTTCAGTCGTTACACATCGATCATGGTTAAATAATCTATAGATATTTAACTATTTCATGAATATCCTATATATTCATTATATATTTATTTATTGTAATCTATGAAACTTCGAGATAGAAAATGGATTACACCATTCATAAATATTGTTTTTCGTACGTACGCATGAATGATTTTAAGATTTTTCTCCATAGATGAAAAAACTAAGGTAAATAATATACATACATTTCCAGATACATTATTATTTCTTGTATGTCACATATCCTAATTAAATTTATCTTCATTACATTCCATGTAAAGCATTTTTTAAAGACAAGTCAAATCATTATGCATGGAAGTAGTCCATCGTACACATAAAGGACGTTATCGTATCCCCGGTGGATGGTTAAAATAAGATGGTATTTGTGATATCATAATTATAATGGTACAATAATGTTAAAATTATCATATATATTCCATTAATCTATCTTTATTACAATATATTTAAAATTGATATTGAAAAAACACATCACATCTGTTCTGGATGTGGTAGTCCACTATACACACGAGTGACATTATTATTTTCCAATGGATTGGAAGGTAAGAAGTTTTATGTGATTTTATAATACAAGAATTATATTAATGTTATATCATTTGAATAAGTTAAATCCATAATTATATCCAACCATTATAGGTGGTGAAGGAAATTAAATTACATCTGTTCGTGAGGAGGTAGTCTACTATACAAAAGATCAGAGAATTCATCTATCATTTGATGGAAGAGGATATGGATATAGTTCATTATGTTAAATTAATAACATATAAATATATGGAATATATAATGTTTTTTATATAGTCATTTATTAATATGTTTTGAAGGTGGTGAAAGAAGAATCCAAATAAAAAATAGTCTTGTAAGAATGTTACATATTCATTAGACAAGTTCATTAGGGTTGGACAAAAAGCCTTCTTTGGATGTATTTATAATGAATCCAACACTTACATGAAATTAAATATGGATGTATATATGATATTTTGGTAGCTATTGTAGAATACTTGACCAACTGACCACTTAATTTGTAGCTAGTCCAGTCGCCACATGGCCTCAAGCGCACCTCCCCAAACATTATATAATATAGACTAGAAGAGAGGGATTATGGTGTTTCCATGGGGAGACAATTCCATCATAGATCAGAGTATGAATAGAATTAATGATAGATAATAATTAGAAGAAGCACAATAAGAAAAAAATATGTAGCGTAAGATAAAGTAGACATCCATGAAATATAAATAAGTAGCGATGGAAGATGAATAATAATAATAGATAAAAATATACGATCATGATTTCATGTTCCTATAAAAATGTAACCACCTGGGAACAAAGAGTAAAAATCTAATAAAACATGCTATAAAATAAATGAAAAAAGTGAAAAACAACTACATATAATCTATAGTATAGGCTTGATCTTCTACTGCTGACCTCCAACCTATGTTTCAAGTAAATCAAGCATCAGAAATAGTATGCATCCCTTTAGGAATACCTATGATCACAAAGTATAATCAGATACACAAAGACACCCAAGAAGGCTGTAATATATAATCATATTATTTTGTCACCCACGATGTCTATTCTGATCAATTTCATGTAGTAAAAAATAATATTGTTTTAGACAATGTAAAAGAAGAGTAATAACAAAATAATAAGAAACCACCTCAGTCTAGGTCTCTAAGAGAATGGCCAACCTATAACACCTACGTCGGCCTCATCCAGATATCTAAAAAGGAGTACATGTGGAAGTAATAATATATATACAAGGTCCAAAGTAAAAAAGGCAATCCAAAAAGTCATACCACCCATGTTTGTGGTTCGGATAATGGTCCAATTAACATGTTATCAAAAAGGTGATATTAATTATGATAATTACAAAATATGCATCACATTTGAAAATAAAAAATCAAAAACTCCATCAATTATTATTTTGGGGTTTGAGACCATGCAAGGTGATCTAAAAAATCCCAAGGGTCACTATATAACAACCAATATAACCAATTTCAATGATCCCGTACAAGGAAACTAATATGACATCCCTTGTGTCCCACATGATATGGTGGAACTGATATTTTACCAAGTATCCTATATAGGGGATTAGGTATCACCCATGGCATAGCATAACCATCTTTCAATTGAGTATGTCCTCATTTTCTCCCCTAGGGAACTAGTTTCAATCAAAATTATAAGTAAACCACCTAGTGAGACCATACATAACAAGAAAATTATCACTCCTACCATTCAAGGGTATCCATCCATGAATGGTGAGTCCATCCATGGATTCCTTATCTCAGGACCCATGTTCCTTCCTGGTCCATAGAAAGGGAGACATCAAATAAGGAACATCATAAAGAAATACATCTATATAATTACATGCCATTAAATAAAAATCGCAAGATAAAAGAAAACAAGATATTAATGTGTCACAATCAAAACTATCAAGGTAATAATACATTAAGGACACTCATAACCTCTACGATAAAATATATGATCTCTAGGAAATATGAATTAAGCATAAATAATGGAATAGAAGTATAGGTATTGGGATCTAACATCCCCCTATTCACATTTCATCAATGACATCTCAATAGATCAAGCTACCAAGCTTTACCATGTATGGACTTTATTTCAACCTATAAATATCATAATCAATAAGTCCTAAACACAGAAAAGGTCCATGTCATATGACATAACATAAATGTAAGAATAGTATCTTGCATGAAGCAAGTTATTCATAGAACATTAAATGAGAAATTTAAATGCAAGAAATATGGAAATCTATATAAAGCATCATGCATGAAAATTTATGTATATGTTTGAGGCATAATGGTCAAGGACTACTCTCAATGAAAAACCTTTATCTTAATTCAAATATTAATTGAATTCATTTAATCAAAAACGAACTCACTTATGTTAATCAACCATTCATGGCATGGGGAAAAGGAAATATACTATTGGGAACTCCAAAAGGGTGTCCAAGGATAATGATAAAACACAATTGGTGGGTTTTTTAACAAGATATGGTCACTAAAGACATGGGGAAATTCTTATTTTAATATATTAATTCATTTAGAAACACCACATGAAATATTCTGGTGCATGGGACAATGGAACACCATTATAATGCGGTGAAATGTCGTGGGAAATTGTAGAACCCCTAACTTCACCACTCAAGGAATCCCATGGATAACCAAAGACAACAACCATGGACAATTCCCAACCAATGACATCCTCACATGTTGTGTGTACTACCAATAACATCATTGTCATTCTCTCGAGAAATAATTGACTTTAACAAAGGATTACCATCAGCATGGAATTTTTATTGAGTCTTACTTGTTTTCAATATCCCTTTAGGTTGTCTCCCTTCACCCAAAAAGGACACATTTGACCAAAACTGAAATGACACTCCTAACCTTAGTGGTGTCCTCAATGTAAGATTTAATAGAGTATAGGATCTCATCCCATGTCACACACTCCATTAACCACTATCTGTGGTACCCATAGGTGGCCACCATGCCTTAACCAGAATTTAATATTAGTGATTGAGATAATAAGTTTATCAAGTGTGATTGATTAGGTTCACTTTTATACTTACATGTAACACCCACCCTGAGTTTGGTCTGCGCTTTCCATATAATTGGGTATAACATCCTAAATGACTAACCAGTGTGTCAACATCTGATATTATTAGAACATCATCCCAAGAATTGGGGATAGCTTGATATTAACAAAAACTCAAGTCAATCCACTAAATATCCTACCAGTGTTCAAAAATTATGAACACTAGATTAGATTTTTAATACTAAACCCAAACGGTATGATGTTATATTTAACTGTACTATGGGTACTGAAAATGACAAAAAAATATTACCCTAATAGTACACAATAAAAAGATACTTCCATGATTTTATCCATCAGTTTATCAGCCATATGCCTTCAATTATATTATGGTCCAGACCAATGACTAACCTATGATTTTCGTTACTCATATTGCTGTTGAAAAAAAATCACTACTTATCATGTCTTTCAACACTGAATAGAAATAAGAGGTAAAGTCGCATGACCTACTAAGTGGACGAGCATGCCCTTGGAATAACTATCACGCTTGAACTAGGCATATATGAATGATCACGCCATGGAAAAGGGTCAAACAACACATAAATACACATCAAAGGGTTTTCTTTGAAAAATTGTGAATTTTCCAAGGGACTATGGCACCCAAAAAGTACCACTTAAGAGATGTTGTTCACAAAAAACAATCAAGGGTTCCTAAAATTCGAGGGTGCTACCTACTATGCGGAGGTTCTTTAAGAAAAAATAAAATCAACCCCACTAAGGGGTCATGTAGGATAAGGTTACTAATATTAAAGGGTAAGAATTCTTAATCTAAAACTATAGGAAAAGAGGCCTATGAGTAACACTCATTCATACATTTTAAGGTGAGAGGAAGGAATGATTCAGACTATCCTTATATAGGGGACATGGCTAGATAAACCACTTATGGTTTCATTTTAAATAATTTAAACCAAAACTCATTTAACCCTTTATACATCTCAAGTTTACTTATATGGAAAACTAAAACTAGGTATAAGAAAAAAGGTATGGTATTTTAAACTAACTCCTTATGAATTATAATTTAAAGAAATCCCATTATAATGTGGCCACAATATAACATAAATCCATATTAAAAACCATAAATTTATTTATGAGGCCATACATTAAAAATTTTAAGCATATTTGAAGGTCTTTTATTAACTGAAGGGTTACTGGACTGTAATAAGCTCTATAAAAGTTAACACATTAATGAATAACCTTTTATATCACAATATACCCCCATTGGGTAACAAACTAAGGCATAAAAAGAATAAGTGACACACACAGGTCCCATTTATCATTTGTGGGTTCAAAAAAAGAAACCAAACCAATTTAATCATTCATATTTTTGAAAATACCCTGAGTAGTTTAATTTTATTAACAATATTCCCAAACAAAATTACTTTGGTCTAGTTGTGTGTTTAGAAATTATCCATATGTGTTATTAATCGCAAGTAAAATAGGTGTGAGAATCGATGTTGAAATTAAATCATTAACAGAAAAAATATTTTATTCTACTCATCAGTCTCTAAGAAGAAGGCTCAGGAAGGATGTATTAGGCCTATGGGTTACCACATTTCAATAAATAAACATCCCATAAACCTTAAAAGTTTCAAGCAGCTCCCATCTAACTATAAACATTTGATCTAGGGTAATAAATTTATACCACATGAATCTTTATGTGAAAACCAATAAAAATACAAAAGGTTCTTCTAAATAGGTTTGATTGTATGGGTTACCATGTTCCAATTCATAAAGTGAACATACACTATACTAATTTAGAAATTGGTTCATATTTAACCATATACTACTTATTATGGATAAAATTATATTTTAGTATCTTTAATATTTATTTGAAATCTATAAATATATATGGTAAAATTAAGATTTATTGGTTTCCTCGGTCATCATTTTCATTTCATAAGTCTCTCACTCACCTTTCAAGCTAGAAATTGACTCCCCTTTAATCTCAACCGGAGTGTTTCATACTTTTCTAAAGATACATAAATCATATAAATTTTAAAAAAATCACACTAATTAGTTACCAAAACATGTAAAGCACCCCAAAATGATAAATGTATCACAAAAGAGTCTAAATAATCAATGTCCGTCTAAATACACATGGAAAAAAACTATGTGAGTAGGGAACATTAAAACATGGAATCTATGAAAAACATGGTGATTTAAATCATAGTAGCATGTTAATCAACTACCTAAAGGGAAGAAAATAAACTGTTCTATTAAAATTTCTAACATTCATATAAAATACATTCGAATAAAATATTCACGTCACATCAACAAATTTTAAAAAACCTATGAATGCAATCTACATGGCAAGACATATGCAAGGAATGTAAATCCAAATATTCCTATAATGATGAATGTAATGATATTTCCTTTATTTAACAATTAAAGTGAAATATCTATAAATATCATAAATTAGTAATAAGTCTAAATTAGTTTAGTAACTCATGGATATATGATAATAATATATAAAGAAAACAACATGAAAAAACAATACAAGCCTTGGACACATGGACTTTTCCTTACACTCGGGTTGATCACTACCAGAAATGAATATTTAACAGTCACAGAAACATTCTTATTCTCATCTCTACCAGTCCAAAATATTATGGAAAATCGAAAACACCCTCTGATATAACTTTGTCTCATTCTGGAAGAACAGACCACAAAACTGGTAGTTGGATAAGTCACCACATAACCTCTAGTGCATCTCCATAATTTCCAGTGACTACTGCCTAGTAGCGAGGGCCTAGGGTGTTTCTATGGGGAGACTATTACATCATATATTAGAGTATTAATTGTGTTAATGAAATATAATAAATTGAGGAAGCATAATAAAATATATATTATATTGGAAGATAAAGTAAAAAAACCATGAAATACAAATATGTGTTGATTCATGCTATAAAAAAATAATAGATAAAAAACATGAAAGCAATTTCATGTTCCTATGTAAAAATGGAATCACAATGGAATGTGGAATAAAAATCTTATACTACAGGTTATACAACAACTTTCAAATGGCCAAAAACCAATACAAAACATCTCAACCATAGTCTCGGTTATCTATGCAAATCCTCTATCATAAGAAGCAAGTAAATCATTCATCAGAAGAATTATGCTTTCCTTTATCCATAATTGCAATCACAAAGTCTACCTAGTTACCAAATGGAACTCGAGCATGGTGTGAGATATAATCTCAGCAGGCCAACACACATGGTGTATACTCCGGCCCATTCCATGTATTAAATATATGAAATAATTCTATATTAAGTAAAATAATTTAAATAACCAACTAAAATGTAACCACATCAGTCTGGGTCCTTAAGAGGATGACCAACCTATACCACCTTCTTCGTGCATAGTCAGATGCCTAAAAAAGAGTATTGTGCAAGGTGTAATATTTATACTAGGGAAAAAGTGAACAATTAATACCTCAAAATCTTATGCTTTATATTGGGGTATAATTTACATTTCATATTACAAGTGTTCATATTAATGATTATTAAAAAATATTCATCACATATGAAAAAATGAAAATCAAACTATCCATTAATTCCCAATATGGAGTTTGAGCCCATCCAAGGAAATATAAACTGAATCCCAAGGGTCACTGCAGAACATCCAATATAATCAATATCAGCAAGTCTATATAATGATACCCATACATTTTCCCTTATGTCACTCATGACACAGTGATTCTATTTATTTACCATTTACCTCACATAGGGGACCAAGTATCACCCATGGAATAGAGTCACCATATTTATACTGAGTCTATCCATGGTTTATCCCCTAAGGATCCAATTTACCTCATTAGTATAAGAAAACCACATGGAGATCCGATAAATTTAATGACAATGTATCAATATCAAGGATTCAAGAGAATCAAACCAATAATAGTTAGTCTCTTCATGTAATCATTATCTTGATATCATTGTTCACTCTTGACCCTTAGTAGGTGATCCATAAAACAAGGCACATCACAAGGCAATGAATCTATATAATTATATTCCATTAAATATACATATCATGCCAAATTCTATCAAGATTTTAATGTATCATGGTCCAAAATATCAAGGGAATAATTAATTAATCACATGTATAATCACTAGGCTACAATATATGATCACTAGGGAACACTCATTAATCAAAATAAATTGAATAAAAGTATAAATAAATGTCACTAACATGCCTCTATTCAGATGTCATCAATGACATCCCAATAGATCAAGATATCATGCTGGACCAAGTATGGAATTTCATTGAACAAATCAAATAAATATGAAATAAGCCTTCAGTGTGGAAAATGACCATGTAATATGTCATAACATAAATGTAGAAAAGAATATTCCATGAATAAAGGTGTTCATACAACTTGAAAAGAAAAATTTAACTGCATGGAATATGTAATTAAATGTAAATTTTCAAGCGTGGTCATTTAAGTATAATTGTGAGGCATAAAGCTTAAGGACAACTCTAAAGACCAACCCTTTATCTCAATAATTATATTAATTGATGGAATTTAATCAAAAAGCAACTCAAATATGGTAATAAACCATTCATTTCATCGCAAAAATATCCATTTAAAAGTTTTCACACCCAAAGGGGTGGCCATGGATTATGTGAATACCCAATGGATGGGTTTCTCCATAAGATAGGGTCACTACAGAAATGAGGTAACCCTTCGTTTAATTTATTATACCATTTTGAAGCACCACCAGAAAGTTATATCATGTGGGGTGATGTCAACACATTAAATAAGTATTAAAATTAAGGAAAAAATAATTGACACCCTACCTCATTGTATTAGCCCTCCACCCATCCATTGTCATGCCTTGATTCGACTTAGAACAGAATAAATCGTAGGATTTTTCAAACACCCCAAAACATGTTAAATACATGACACAAAAATAGAAAAATAAATTTAATAGAAACCATAAAATAGGTTATAGGTGAATAATTATCTTATCGAGATGGATCAAATGCTTCTGACGAAGAGCAATTCAGACAGTGGAGGAGGAATATATCTCAAACAATATGAAGAGGGGATGAGGAGACCCATAATGCAAGGGATGAGGAAACACCCACTGGAAGAGAATAAATGATAAATAAAAAATTAAAACATGTTTCATTAAGGTAAAAATGGTATGTTCACCCCCAAAACTGGGTCTCATGGTTTGGTCGCATGGTTTGGCCAAACCGTGCGCCAACTATATGGCACCCACTACCTTGAGAATCCACCTTGAACTGTTTTCACATCCCAGTTTTCCTAACCATATGCCAACCAT
This sequence comes from Viscum album, assembly GCA_963277665.1. Taxonomy (NCBI): domain Eukaryota; kingdom Viridiplantae; phylum Streptophyta; class Magnoliopsida; order Santalales; family Viscaceae; genus Viscum; species Viscum album. Next base: position 1,029,859,980 of record OY728156.1, read on the forward strand.
GTAATTAATAGTGAATTGTTATAGCCTAAGTGTCACTAACCATGCGGTATATATTCATAGTTTGGGAAAACTGTGTCCATCCATTGCAACACCCACCACTTCTCTTAAAACAGGCTGTATGGTTTTCTACTGAGGGCCAATTGGTTTTAGAAAAATTCTCCACCGTTATAATGAAACCAAAACGTGATATTATGGAGACCATCACTCTCATAACTCAATTAGGCACTCATGGGACCTCTCATAACGGTACCCCAGTCTAAAAACATTACATTTAAGTGTTAAACCCCTCCGAATTGCATTTTGAAACTAGGTTTGTAAAATTACTCATCCAAAAACTACCAGAAAATCAAATTTATTTGGATTTTCATCCAATCCAAAAACACTATTAGTTATTGGTATTTTCATAACCAAATGGATTTGGGATTTTTAATATTATAAAATTTTGGAAGCCTTTTATAATCGGGTGAGACGATACATTTGTAATTTTTTTAAAAAAATGTAAAACCTACATTATTTCATAACAAAAGCCTAAAAAGGTGTAATTATTAAAAAATGGAAGTAATATAGTCAATATAAGCCAATAAAATAATATTTATACTTGTTTTTGGTTATTTTTTACCCTTGTGTTTTTATATTACCCCTAGTAAACTCGTTTTTACACTATTCGTGATAATTAATTTTTATTGATTTTACCACTAATTTTGACCAAAAACTTTGTAATCCTTATTATAAAATTTAAATTATTCTTAAAAAACATATATAATCCATTTTTACAAATTTAATTCATATAATTAGCATAATTTAATTTAAAATTAAATTAGTTAAAACTTAGAAAAAATAGATTTTCCAAATAAAAATACTCCAAAGTTTATAAAGTATTTATATCCAAATTCAATATGAAATTGAATAATATTTCATAAATTAATTAAATTGTAATATAATTTAACTAATTTTACTTTAAATTAAATTTTAATATATAATTTATCTTTGTAAATAATTTAAACAAAAAGTAATTTTCAATAAAGAATAATTTTTTCCTACTATTCAACAATAAAATTATTTTTTCTGAAAATTATCATAAAATAACCCCAATATATTTTGACATATAGATTTAAAAAATAAATTATATTTTGTTAAATACATTTTATTAATGTATTAAAAATTAGTTTTAAATTATGTCTCTAGAGCATGAATAACCCACCTTTTAGAAAATAATGTTTTTCTAAAAACATTTCTTTTTTTATCAAGTAATTATTATAATATTTATAATTAAAAGATAACCATTAGAATTATTTTTAAAAAAATTAAACCATATAATTTTCATTATTTATTTAGACATATTCATACCCTATAACATAATGGATAGGTTATAATGGGGATGTTTGAATAAGAATATTTCAATTGAGTAACACGTATTGTTTAAACCCAATGTGGTGTGCATCGTAACCTATTGAAGAGATTGAATTTATTAAAAAGAAATATGTCATAAGGTCTCAATGTGTAAAATTTTCATTAAATCATGGTGTTTAATTTTATATATTCTATTAAACATTATGTTCATCTTAATATTTTTGGGTGTTACATGCTGCCCCCTTAAACAATTTGTGTTCTCTCAATTTAACCTTGGTCCTTGAAATCAGGGTTTTAAATTTTGGACATATCCTTATTGGAACTCATCATCATAAAAAGGATTAATAAATCATCCCTTTTATAATTTATTAAGGTAGATACAAATTTTATTTGTAATAAAAAAACATGGTTTCCAAATACGATAACACTGGTGGTATGTGACTATACGGACATTGAATAAAGTCATAAATAATTTTAGAGAGTGATATAGATCATTTCTCATAAGAAGGTTACTGATGACAAATCCAAAAATATGTGATTATTGAAAAAACCATAGTTTTATAATAAATTATTTTATTTGGATAAAATATTTATCTCAAGATACATTTTTTATTGTTAAGTAATTCAATTACCATATAGTCTAAAAAATGAAATATTCTTACATAACAAGTATAATTTTATCTTTTAACAAATTTCCACCACAATATCATTTTTTAAACTATGAGCATTCATGTTGAATTTTTCATATCTGAAGAACTAAAATAAACTTATAATAGAATGCAAAATATCCCTAGAAGTTTTTCTTTGATATTTTACAAAACCAAATTTTTTATAATAGGTTCACCAATAATACATAAATATTTAATAACTCAATAATAACTCACAAAATTTAACTTAATACATTTCATAAATGGTTAACCTTGAAACTATTCCAAAAAAATTCTAAATTAGAATTTCATAAATTTAAAAGGGAGATTATTAAATATTCAAAACAAACTTAACGTCATATTTCTCAAACAAAATAAAGTAGTTATTAATGTCACATGCTAAATATATTATTACCATGATAACCATAAAGAATTAATGAAAACATTCATTCTTCCAAAACATAAAATATTATGCTATTAAATATATTCCAGGAATCTAAACATACAGTAAACTTCAAAAAATATAATATAAATCATTAAATGACTAACCAAATTCATGGTCACCAATAGTTTCACAAAAAAAAATATTTATCATTTTCATCTAAACATAGATCACATATTAAAGGTTATATTCCCTCAATTGAGTTTTTTTACATAAAATCAACTATATAAATAATAACTTTTTTTGAAACCGTAAAACATATTCTTTTAAACCTTTTAATAAATACCGGAGTAGTAAAATCCTTTTACGTTTCATGGTTATTATAATGAAAATATAATTACATAATTCACAAATTCAAATACACAAAATCTATAATCATTACACCTTGGGTATATAAATAGAATATTATTTACCTTAATATCTTAGCTTCTTCTCAGGTATATTCCTTTATTGATTAGGTTTATCATTTTTGTAGTTCTATATATCCTTATAGTTGAAACACACATTAAATTTTTCGTTCTTACCCCTAAATTATGCACCTAATAGCCTTTTTCTACAAACTTGAAGAAAAATAACTTTCCCTATAATAAGGTATGATAGTTTTTCTCTATACAATTATCACATGTTGAAAAATCATTATTTCCCTTTATACAATTATATGTTTTTCTCTCTTCAATCACCATCTTCTCATACTTCCCTTCGAATCCATAAGACATGGAAAATTGTTTCTCTATCTTTATACCACATCATAAAATGTCCTCATATGATGATAATGTTTTGGAGACTGATTCCTTTAGGTTAATTGGCCTAATCTCATCAAATAAACTATAAATATATTTCCTTGCATTACGTATATAGTGCATAACATGCCTTTACAGCCTTTTAAAGTTGTCTTCATACATAGTAACATTTTCATCAAACATTTTTCATAGACTTGGGAAATTTCTCTCAATATCTTCTCATTTCTCATGAGGAAAATACTTTTCCATGAATAGTTCCTTAAAAATCCATTCATTCCATGTTTTTATCTTCATCGTTAGTGTTTTGAATTAATTTCAACCATTGAACTTCATCTCCTGATAGATAAAAAACTTCCATGAAAACATTATTCCTTTCATTGTATACTAAAGTGAGAAATACCTTCTCTTTAAATTATCTATATCTGAGCTATAAATTTATTTTTATTCCCATTAAATGATAGTGGTTACTTGTGCACTAATTCTAACATTGTTACACTATGTGCTAGATCAGTAGGCTTCTCTATATGGGTATGTTTATTGCCCATATCATTATTCAAATACCAAAATATTGTTAAAATTTTATTTTTTCAAGGTATATACCTAGATACATCATCATTATCATTCCCATGATAGAAATCCATACATGAGGTACATGAATTGATAAGATTTCAATTCCTCTACTAAAACCAATTTCTAAATGATTTAATAAACTGGATTATATCTTAACATTATGAAACAAAATTTATAATCTCAAAACTAGTGAAACACTAAATGTAAATTGTATATTTTATGAAAGGATAATCATAAAATCATAAACATTTTTTTGGGAAATTCTTCAATTCAAAAGAATAATTTCAAATCCATCATATTTGTTTTTAAATAAAATATTAAGTAATACAAGCATATCTCCTCAAAATGTCAAAATATATACGTAAAAATTCATGTTTTCATTTACTAGGTAGTGCTAAAGTCAATCCCACTATTCATTCTTTAGATTATTTTCCCTAGGTATATTTGTTCTAGAAACATTTCCACATTTAGTGTCTACAGAAGGATTTATTTCAAGGAAAATTTCATAATATCAATCTCACCAAAAATTTTAAATTTTATCCTATACATAGAAATATCATTAAAATAATTTAAAGTGTTTTATTCCCTTATCTATGTTTTTATAAATCGAGTTCCCAAGTTTTCTACTAAAATTTATCTGATACCAAAAATAAATACTACATAATTATTATCCCAGATCCAGTGGTCACTTTGTTATATTCACAAAAGATACAAAAAATCACATCCAAAATGATGGGATAGTGTATTAGTCTTGGTAAAATGGATGCATACTTAAAATTCACGTTACATTTTATAAAATAAAATAAACAATGTACATTCTTTGTGAACTCCATTATTCCCCTTAGTATAACCCTTTCAATCAATCAAAAAACCCGTCCTTGTATCTTGGGGAAAATGAAACATAACAATGGTGTGATCTCATAAGATCTATAAGTTTATGAATAAAATTAATACTATCATTAATAATAAGTTCTTTCAAAATGGTATAGAAAATAATGGAAATACATATCATTTGAAAAATAACTTGAGCATAATATTTAATGAATAAAGGACAATCAAACAAATACATATAAATAATCACATTAACTTGACACATATCCAGGGATATTATAACTAATAAAATATTCACATGGAAATAATTAACTGATCACACAAGTAGGGAATTAATAATTTTTGAAATCATAATCATACTATCAGAATCGTTCATAATAAAATATATAACTATGGATAAAAATAAATTTATTTTGGCCCACCGATTTGTCTCATTAGAATTACTGATGCATCAAGGGTCTATTTTATATTCATCCCCACCCATAATTTAATATTTCCAATGCATTTATCCTATGAAAGGGGTAAAATATATTAAATATAATCATTAATATTGAAATACTAACATACGAAATTTTATTAATTACCACAATCAATAATCATAATACATCTAGAGTAATATGGTGAATTGTAATAAAATAGTACATAATTTTTAAAAAAGTATCACAAAACATGTATAAAAATAATAACTATGGTCTCATTGCAACATATCCCAATTGCAGAATAAGTTTAAAATTGGTTATTTTCATTGATGAATTTAAATTTCATGAAAAAAAATCATTCAAAACATTTTTGAGGAAAATAAAATTTGAACTTTAAAAATAATATTTTAATGATAAAATTTAAAAATAAAAATTATATATAACCATGGAAGCATTTAAATTGATCTTTCCAACATTTATTGGTCATATAGGTGTGAAATTCCATATATTTTTTATAATATAGGAAAACATTTATTTCATATTGTTGTAAAAAGGGTAAAAAACACCTTGTTGAGAAAATGTCATGAGGATTACTTTAAAAAAATGTAGAAAAATAAAACATGTGTAAAAATTTCATCCAAAAATAATTTTCAAAATTTTACACACATTTGTAAAAAAAAATTAGAAAACATGTTTTTGGAAGAAAAAACATTTTCAACTAAAGAGAGAAATGAAGTTTTTTTTCTAAAAACATTTTCTCAATCATATTATGTACCAAAGAGATTTAAAATAGTATTATTAATTTAAAATTTACTAAATAACAATAATATAGGTAAATATATTTTTTTAATAAAGAAAAACATAATTATTTCCCTAATGGGTACTTAAATAAAAACAATCCAAAATAATGATGAGATTATTAAATAAACCCTTACCACTTTGGTAACATTTGAATCATAAGACCCATGAAATAAATAACTCAAATGAAAATTTAAATAAAAATAAGATTAATATATTTATGATATAACATATAAAAATGTGTAGTCAATACACCAAAAAGGAATAAATGGTGAATATGGAATATGTTTCATGGAAGTAAAATTGAGACGAGAAGTCCTTACCTCAAGTTTTCCTTCCTTTGTATGTGTCTGAACATCATATATAATAAATTTATGCTTATTATACACCAATTATTGAACCATAATAATATATCAAATACCATATGTTATTTACATATAGTCTCTTATCACTAATTTATTAATGATACTTTGTTACAATCACTATTTTGTGTGATAATGACATCGTTTTTCATATAGGTTTTCGTTTATAAATTATTGTATTTTTACATTGATAATCGATACATAACCTGTAGAAAGATAAAAATTATAAAATATAATATGTATTTATTATATATTTATTTATATTAATCTATAAAATTTAGAGATAGAAAATGAATTACACAATTCATGGGGACATTAGGTCATACATATGCATAAACGTTGTTTCCATTTTCTTGGTGGATGAAATGAAAGGAAGGTAAAAAACAAATAAATTTTTTAATATGAGATATTATTTCATATATATAACATATATTTATCATATTTATCTATATTAACTTCAATGCAATGTTTCAGGGAAAACAAGTCACGTCTTTGTGTGAGGTGGTAGCTCGTCGTACACACAAGCAACATAATCTTATACCCCAGATAATGGAAAGTAGGAAGTCATATTTGATATCATAATAAAAATGGTATAATTATGTTAAAAACATAACATATATTAATCTAATCTATAATTTTCCCTATACAAATAAAAGTGAATGGTAAAAACACATCACATCGACTCACAAGGTGGGAGTCTGTCGTACACACGAGTGATGTTATTATTTTTGAACGGGTTGAATGATAATAATTTATATGAGATATTATAATTAAAAAATTATATTAATGTTATATATATCATATAAATATGTTAAATAATACATTATATCCATACACTAAAGGATGTTATGGAAATATAATTACAACAATTCACGATGCAATAGTCTAATGTACACAAAATCAATGATTTCGTATCCCATTTGATGGAAAATAAAATGAATAAATGTAATTAACATTAAATAATAAGATATTAATATATATAAAATAATAATATTACCATATATTCATGTTTTAATAAGTTTTTAATTATTTGAACTGAGAAGAAAATAAAAAAATCTCATTTAATAATGTTTCCTCTTTTTTGGAAAACTTTTTTAGGCTTTCACCCACATCATTCCAAGGAATAATTTATGATAAAAAAGTAATATAAAATGTTTTTATATATTTAAGACATAAATGTGGTAAGGTATTTTCAATACCAAATGGCTTTGGATGTGTGAACTAGACTAGAGAGGGTGTCCTTTTATAAGTGGGAGATGGCATGCTTGGAATTTTGGAAAAGAAAAAGTGATACCCACGTTTTCTCATACAAAATCCTCCAATATAGTTTATTATCTATCCATGGAATGTATAAAGATAAAATATGTCAATAAAATCGGATTTTAAAAATTTTAGAGTTGTTTTTAACACTTATTTTTTAGTTTAACCCCTGGTAAACCTGTTTCAACACTAAACTTTGTAAATAATTTTATCTGATTTTAATATTAATTTTGAACTGAAATTATTTTCCTGTTTTTATATATTATAAATTGTTATGATTCAAAATATTTAATCCATTTTTACAAATTCAATTCATATAAGTAGCAGAATTCAATTTAAAATTAAACCTGTAGTGGCGTCGCAAAAATAGTTTTTCCAAAGAAAATCATTCATATGTTTAAAAATCTTTAATATCATCATTAAATACGAAATTGTTTAATGGAAATAAATTAGATACAATTTAATATAATTAATATTATTTTAATGTAAAATAAATTAAAAATTTTGAAATTATTTTTAAAATAATTTAAAATAAAATGATATTTTTAATAAAAATCAGTATTTTTCATTATTCTTCTAAATGACTTATAAATTTAAGAAAAATATCAAAATTTCACCCAATGATAATTTGGATATGTTGAATTAAAAAATATGTTTGTTTTTTTAAATCTGTTATATAATTTTAGAAAAAATTAATATTAAATTATGTGCAAAAAAGTATGAATTAACGGCCTTTTAGAAAACAATAGTTTTTAGAAAACAATTATTTTTCATTTAAATTATTCTTATTTTATTTATAATCAATAGATATCCATTGAGTTTATTTTATAAATATTTAAACCCTGTAATTTTCAAAAATAGGTTTATTCTATTCATACCCTCCATCATAACAGTTAGGATAAAACGGTCATGATTAAATAAAAATATTTTAAAAGAGTATTGGGTTTTATTTAAACCTAGAATTGTGTGAATCAAAACCTATCGAATATATGAAATTTATTAAAAACAAATGTAGTATATAGTCTTGGGGTGTTACATTCTCTTATAATCATAATGTTTTGTGTAATATACACTATCAAACTAATTGTTCCTCTTTTATGATCACATAGTGTTATAGGATTTCATGTCTGTTGTGTTTTAGATGTCTGGGAACTCTTATATATATATATATATATCACATATGATAAAATGTGGTTGAGCAATCCATCTACTATAAATCGTAGTGGATGAGCTAAAGTGGGTGTATATTTACCCCAATTTTCAAACTAAATATCTAGGTCAACTATTTTTTGTTTTTGTTTTTTTACCCTCATTTATTTATTATAATTGTTTATTTTATTACATTTTTTATTTTATTCCAAATATTTTTAGTTTTTGAAAACATTGGGAATATCATGTGTGTATAATATTATAAATACATAATATTATAAGTTCACTTTTTTCCATGGACTACTTAGATTTATTTCTCACCTCTTTTACATGCTCCTCGATGTGCATGTACACCCTATATGATTACTTTCAAGTTGGCCACAAGATGAATAGTGGATCGATTATAGCCTAATGCTTCTTCATCGAGAAGAGTTGCTTGTGCAGAGTCTCGAGATTGATCCAAACAAGTTTTTTCATTTTGGATACTAGGTTTTTGGTCTTTATAAAACTTTATAGTGGTTTCTAATGTGTTTTTTATATGTGCTCGGCCAAGTAGGATACTGGTTGTTTTTTACTATTATTTGAGTCTATATGACTATATATCACATTTAATTTATTATATAATATTTTGCTTTTATTTTATTTATTATTTTTTGTTTTATTTTAATGGATTTGTATGAGTTTCGGTTGTTTTCCACTGTTGTCGTACTTTTATCTGAGGATATAGTCTCCCCATTGTATCTTTTAATCCCTCCCCACTAGTCAGCAGCCTTTGGAATACAGATAGGCATGACTCTAGCCTTATTGATAGCTAGATAGAGTGAAATGTAACTTCGACCTATGTTTGTTTTTTTACACATTTATTAATCTGAGGGGGTGGAATAAATTCCAAATTTTCATATTAAATTTCTATTATTTAATTTTATTATAAATTCATAGATGAAAAATTTGAGTTTTAGATAATGGTTTTCTATAATAGATCTTATTTTTTATTGCATACTTCTTCCATCATAAAATCAATTAAACTCCCCTCACCATCCTCATTCAGTATGTGGATAATCAATGTGAAGAAAGAGAAGAATATAAAGTTGTATGATTTTAAGAGTGTGAATGATAGTACACAGTCAAAAAAAGTAGGCCTTCGTTCAATCTCCTTGGAGAAAGATAATGATCAACACATTTATAGAGGTTCCCGAGCATTCTTAACATACATACTATAAATTTTGTTTTGTTATTAGTGTAATGGAATATAATTCAGGTTGTGTATGATGAACTCTAGGTTAGAAGATAGACACAAAGAACTTACAAAGTGTAAAAAAGTATCAATCCCACTAAATTAGAATAAACCCATGATTGGGATATACTAGGACATAGAATTAAAATCACCAACGAGCTACCTAATCACAATTCATATGAAAAATATATTCAATAACTTCTAAAATTCAATAAAAAAATAAATAGATCCAAAAAAATCAGATTAATGTTTTTATGGGTTGTTATTAGGCTTACTCAATGGTGGAAATGTTTCCATCCTTTTATCCATGGAATGGTAAATGATTAAAATCATCATAAGTGATATTATAAAAAATGATACATTCTATTTAATGTAGATAATAATAGAATAAATAATTTCTACCATCTTTTGATCTCTATGGAGATCATTCCCAAATTGATTTTATTTTCATTGGAATATCTATAAAAAACCAAAAAATTCCTCCACCTTACACAAGTGCAAAATCAAATTTTCATGTACACTTATTTGGACTTTTTACATCATTTTTTAACCATTTTTAATGGAGGATACATTGTAAATAAATTTTTTAGAATGATTAAGAAAAACCAACATTTTAAAATATTTTTCATTATTAGTTTTTTTAGATTGGTTATCCTATAACCGATGTGAAAAAAAATTGGACTCTAATGCATCCTTCACCAAAGCTGTAAAAAAACAGAACTAGGAGAAAAGGTAGTAGAAAACCAAAAATACAAAAAAATGAATTTAATTCATCCTTCACAGAAGGTGTCAAAATAAAAACAGAACCAAGAGAAAAGGTATTGGAAAACTATAAATACACATACAAATGAACATTCAAATTTACTATGTAAATAAAAATTTAACCAAAATTCAATAAATCCTATAAAATTATTTTCCAATTCAATTTATTAATTTATTAACATCTATGAACTATATGGACAGGGGTTATCAAAAAACAACAAAATAATACTGAAAGAATTTGACTTGAATTTTTAATAAATCATATGAAATATTATGGAAAGGTTAATAAATAAATTTAACATTATGAATCATTGTAACTGTACCAATTGAAATTATTTCATACATGAATCTTAAAAAATAATATAAATATTTTTATCAATATTTTTATTCAAAAAAATATTTCAAAAAGATTTTAATTCAAACTAACATATTTAATTAATATATCCAATATGTAATAATTGTAAATATAAATTAATCTTAGCTTCTACAAATTTTATCTTGTAGAACTTCTTTAGTGTTGTATCTAAAAAAATTTCATTCCATGTTTGAAAATAATATGAATAAAATAAATCTCATTCATTATAATATAAAAAATAATTAAAATAATCAAATATACATGATAAATAAATTCTCTAAATTTTGTCTCACTTTACCTTCAACAAAGAATATCTAGTACAATGTCTTCCCTCTTGGAAATAAACAACCCACATCTAATGACAACTGATATAAAAGAAAATTTAGTATGATTTGTTAATATGTTATGTGATATATAACACTTTTTTGTGAAAAATAATTTCATAATCTTCAAGATATTGAAACATCCAACATTGAATTATGACATTCATCTTAATTCTTTCAGCTAGATATATTGTTCTTTTAGCATCGATCATAGTTAAATATAAGAGATAAATAAAATGTGTGTTCATAAGTCTATATACATCTATATTTTCATCAGCTGATAAATTCTATATAGATATTTAATACAAATCAAACATACTAATTAATTTTTAATACATTAAAGGAACATAAAAAATTTATTATTCAACTTACATGGAAAAAAATTTCAGCATTAAAAATTCCTAATTAATCTCCAGCTACAAGCTCCATGATATCAATTTTCAAAATCCCCACAATCATTTCTGCCCAAAATAGAAACATCAATTAGAATCACAAATGCTCTCTCTAACAAATTGGAGTATACTGAAAATCTATCCAGACTAGTAGAATCTGTATCTGAATTCATGAAACTATGTATTTTTTATAAATTGTATTTTTTACCTTTAAAGTATTCTTATAAAAAATTAGATAAATATATAAGCATTAAAAAGAGAAAAAAAATTATTACAGTATTAAATAAAATATTACATATATACATACCTCTATGTAAATTTGTCTATCTATTCTAGATAAAAAAACTTGAAAATAAATAATACATTGTTCAATTATACTGACCTTGTATGTAGGACATGGTATTTTTTCAGATCTATCTATTATATCATGTAAAATGACCCCATGATAGTGTATCTAAATTGGATAATTATGAATGGTACTGATGATTATACATATCACCCCATATGAAACAATATGATGAGGATAATCTACATATAACTCAGAGTAACTTGGATTCTATGGGGGAGGTGGTGTGTGGGTGTGATAAGGAGGGGGTCTGGAGGTAGAGATGTGTGAGTTGGATAAGAATGAGTAGTTAGATATGATGGAAGAGGTGGACGAGTTGGATCAGCAAGTCGAAAATGTCATTGCATGTCTTCAAACATTTATTTTACCAATTTTTGGATAATATTATCCATCATCATTTGAATATCCTAAAATTTGGCTTCTAAATATTCAGTTTTTTATAAACATTCTACTTTGAAGAAGCTTCTAAATGTAGAAATAATTTTCTTACTGATACACCTACCGATTATCCTCATAAATGGACTGAGTATTTGGGATTTTTTAATGTTGTAGCTAAAATATCCTTTCTACCCTCAATAATAAAGACCTCTTGTGTTCTCCTCTCCTCAAGGGAATACTATATGTAATATTTGAAAAAATGTGTAATGAATTACAATATATAAAGAGTATATTTAACCTCAATTAATAAATTAATATCTTATGATCTTATCAGCTAAAAATAATGACTCTTACATAAGATATTGTCCATTTCTCATCTGATCTCTCTTACATTATCCATTTCTAGCGGGGGGATGGGAAAACTCATCAGTCCTTGATGAATCAACACTAATCTTTTGAATCTTTTCCTCTATAATGTTTTCTTCTAATAACTTATGCCCCCACCAAGATAACTTATGAGGGTTTAAATTTATAGATTGAATATCCTAATGATTTCTCTTTTATTACTATAATGTATGAATTTAGAATAAATAAATCATTAACATGGTTATTAATATAAAAAAATCTCAAAAGGTAACATTTTACTTACCAAAAAAATTCTTGTCATCTACATTCATCAAATTTCATCAATGTGTCGTCATATATAATTGGATATATATCACTTGGATTTTCATGTTATCTATTCCAAAAAATGAAATGTGATGCGAGGGATGATTTAATATCCCTCAATATCCTAAGAACCAATGATGAAAATTTCATCCTGGCTCCACCACTATCGGGTATATCATTTGTCATCTGATAATATGGGGAAAACATATATTAATAAAAACATTTCAAGATAAGTAAATAAAAAAAATATTACCAAAACGGTCTCCCAAAATTTCGATAATGTACCTTTTTCAACACTTCACCAATCATCAGAAAAAATTCTAAATTTTATTTTACCCTATATTGATTTTAAAGTCATGAATGTTTTTTCAATTTATACCTCTTGTAATATCATCACCATCTAATTCTATTGGCATCCTCTATTACTGGATAAGGGAAACTGATAATTTTTTGTAAATGTGTGGTGTAACACCCCCTATTTTATAATAATAAATTAAAAATAATGAATTTTTTTATGTAAATATTTATAACTATCCTTTAACCATAATATTTCAACTTATTTGTTTTGAATTTTGAAAAATGGTCATCAAAAATTGTGACCAGTAAGTTGTTAAGAGTTTGAAATGACAAACTAGATTTTTACTGAATAGTAACATACCCTTATTAATATAAATATGACCCTAATGAATATTAATTTGTATTATTATTTTATTTTCTAAAGGATTTATGATTATTTAAACTTGATTAAATTTTCAATGTGTTAAATAATGAGTTATAGATTTAAAATTGTAATTTTTGAATAAATTATGATTTTATTTAAAATTTAAATTTAAATATTTAAAAACTTATTTTAAATAAATGTGGTTCATTTTTTAATTCTATAAATCTAAAAATGGTTAAAGTGAATTTTTGGGATTTTTCTTGAATTCTGGAATTTTTTATGAATAGTGAAATACGGTGAAATACCGAATTTTCAAATTATCAGTTAAATACACTATTTATGACTTCATAACTGATTTATGCCCACTTAGATGAAACTAAAATTCCATTATTACTATTTGGGTTCACATGAATTATGATTATTCATAGTCTTCAGAAAAAATATAATAATAACGAATTAAATAAAGTAAAATACCTCCTCTCCTCCACTATAAATACCACCCTCACTCCCCTCTTCCTCCCACACCTCTCAAGCCTTGATACATAACTATGATCTACCCAATACTATTCCAAATTATCTTCCCTATGTCCTAGAGCTGCTGTTCTTACTAAAATGACAACACCCAAGGCCTTAAGAAGGATATCAAGGAGAAGATATAAAGAGATAAACATCCTCTTTGGTTTTCATTATTTTATTTTCATTTTATATTCTGTTATTCTTCTTTCCACACATCCCCATATCAAAGAGGCATGAATTATCTAGTATCATTCGTATTATTTATTTCTGCATTTTTATGTAAGGCTCTCGATTATACTTCTTCTCCTCTACCACTTATTCATGAAATTAAAACATTGTCTGTGATGCGTTGATTTACAAACATCATGGACGATGTGATTTAAATTTATTTTAATTACATCAAGGCCTATCCTGATAGAATATTTATGGATGAACCAGAATATAATTTATTTATAATTATATAAGGTTTTGGAATCATTTTGTAAACATGTTATTAATTTATGGAAAAAATGAGTTCATTACGATTGAAGAATCGCCAAAATGACATAAACAAATATCTATAATGTTCCAACTTATGAATTGTCCTCTTTTCAGAATTAAAAATGATGAATGGTAAAAATTATGGTCCTATAAATATATTAAATCTATTATATTCCAATTTTGATGTTTTTCTTCCATGCAACAATAATATCCATCATGAACTGATCATGGAAATCATGTAAAGAACGCACCCAAAACAATGCCAGGAAGAAAATACTAACAACAAAATGGTGAAATGATGTAATGAAATGATCATATAAGGTGTTACAATGATTAATAAGTTTCTATAAGATATTAATAACACTATTTTAACCATTATACAGTGGGCTTAAATGATTTCGAAGTATGAAAAACCCGAGGTATGGGAATTAATAACCTGGTTTTAGTTCTTTGGGTTAAAATTATACATCATTATTTATGTGGAATTAAAATTGTTTTTTTGATGTTTTTTGCTTATATTTTTTTAATTATGTTTATTGACAATGTATATACATATTCAATTAACTCTATTATGTCTCTCTTCAATTATATGATATGTATGAAGGGATTTTCTTTTAAAATGATCTTTTAAAATTCTATTTTATAAAATTCAAATCATTGTTTTCATGAAATTATTCATGTTTAATGATTTTATTATGGCACTTGGGAGATTTTTATGATGAATTTTTGGACCTTTAAATCCCTCCAATTCCTTGGGTATTTGAATTTTTGAGTTCTGTTGTTTGGTTAATCCAAATTTAATTATGATGGTTACACAAATTGTAAGGTAGTCGTGAGGGTTACAAATTAAAATGTAAATGAGAGGATTAAATGATTATGTAAGTAATACCCCAAGATACATTTATGGTTATTTTTTTGTTCTTCTTTTTGTGGGGATCATATAGAAATCTCATGTTTCACAAGGTAAGTATATATGGGTGACAAGAATATCTATTGAAAATGATTTCACATGATACAAATATTCTGTACTAAAGTGTTCTTTAATTATTTTTATATCCCATATTGTGCTTTTTGTGATCATCCTATGTATTTAAATGACTTTCAGGTGTTATAATGATTTATCAAACAAAGAATGAAGATACTTTAAATGTTTGATGACTTGACAATGTAATCAATTTTTATTTTAAAATTTTTATATTTTGGAAGAAATGAATGTTGTTTTATATGGTATCCACTCTATAATAATGTGTAATGTTATGAATTTATTATGTCAAAATTCTCTAAAACTATAAACTTGAAATGATCTTCAATATGAAAGGAAGTAATTTCTTGACTAAATTCCAGATTATGTAATATAATATGGTCACATCCTTAAAGTTGGTATCAGAGGATGGTTTAGATAACGTTAGTGGTTATGATGATGCTAATAGAATACCATAAATTATTATTTCTCTATGATTAATTTTAAATGTTGTAGAACTTAACGATTACCATGTTTCTTTATCTAAGATAATTTTGTTTAGAATGGTTGTCCGTAGAAGAAACATTGAATCTAAAGAGAAGAGGAACTGACAATATGACATCCTTCCAAATTTATAGCCCAGAATGGTAGGGTTGGGAATCAAGATGTTTGTGACAATAACGGCTCCGCTAACGTAAGAAATAAATGATCATGTCATCCATGTAGGAGAACAACCATAGGTACCACAAAATAACATTACAATAGTGGAACATTTTATGATACAGAAAACTTCTACTTTTAATGGATCCTCTAACCTAGTAGCGGCTAAAGGATGGATTATATCCCTTGAAATGATTCTCGATATTATGGGATGTTTAGATAATAAAAGTTTAAGTATTTCCATTTATTGTTTTGAAGGTGAAGTTGATCAGTGGTGGTAAATGGTAACTAATATCAGGTATAGATAAGATTTTGAATCCTTATAGTGGGATGAATTTAAATGTCTTTTCCTTGGAAAACATTTTCCTTAGGTGGTGCGACATAAGGTAGAGAATAAATTTCTTGAGATGAAGACAATGGATGAAGATTAAGTGGTTGTTTATGAAGCTAACATCACCTAACTAGAGAGGTATGATTGAAATATTATTCTGGATATTGATAGAAAAATCAACCATTTTAACTGAGGATTGAATCCAAGGTATCGAAGGGAATTGGCCTCCAGTGAATTCAATAGTTTTCAGAAACTTTTATGATGTACTAAGAGGGTAGAGATGGAATTTTATGATGATAACATGCTTTTTTACAATAATGAGAAGAATAGGTCTATATGGAAAGTGTTGGGTAAGAATCAACCAATAAAATCTGATGGTAAGAAAATCTCATTTCTAGTTTGTGAAAATTGTGTAAAGAAGCACCATGGGGAATACCTTACCAAAAATGGGTAGTGTTTTTAATTTGGTAAGTTCGGACATGTGGAATGAGATTATAATGAAAATGATACAATGACTAATCCTGATAAGTAAACTGTTAAGTGTTTTAAATGTGGAGATATGGTTCATTATCAAAATGTATACCCAAAAAGAGATCTAAATGATTAAAACAGACCATATTATATGAAGAAAGGTTTATTGAGATCCATTTTGACTAAGTCAGTATACATAGGGCCATCCAATGATGTTGTATCAGATACATTTTTATTTTACTCCGATTTTTTACGGTTTTGTTTGATACGAGGTCAATACATTCCTTCATTTTTGTGAAATTCTTTGGTAAATTTAAAATATCACCTCAACAAATGAGAGAAGAACATATTGTTGAAACACATGTTGTGAAATATTATATCAAAGATGAATTATAAGAATCTTTATATTGTGGTCTATATAAAAAATTTAGCTGAAAACATTTTTGTTTTTCCATTAGTAAAGATTAATTTCATTATTTGAATGGATTGAATTTATGTTTATCATGATAATATTGACAGTAGGGATAAAGAAGTTGTTTTTTAGAAATATTTTTTGTTTCTATTCATTAATGAACCCATACAATTAATAACATATTGGGAAGCTATGAAATTTTTGAAAGATGGAAATGAATGTTATCTTGCTCATATTGTTGAAAATAAGGGAACTATTTGGATTAATGATGTGACAATGGTAAATGAACACCTTGATGTTTTTCTTGATGAGTTACCTAGTGGAATACCTGGTCAGGAAGTCAAATTCACAATTGAATTAGTTTTTGATTCTAAGACAATTTCAAAACCCCATATCGAATGGCACAAATGGAACTTCTTGAATTGAAAAATCAGTTGTAAGATTTTCTTGATAAATTCTTCATTCATCCTATCACCTCACCATGGGGTGATTCTGCTTTTTCATTAAAAATAAAGATGGTTCCATGAGACTATTAATTTATTATAGATCCTTAAATAACGTCACTGTTAAAAAATTATCATTTGCCTTATATTGATGACTTATTTGATCAGATCTAGGGATCTTAGTACTTTTCCATGATTGAATTGAGATCCGGATACCTTCAGGTGAAGGTGAATGGGGAAGTCATCCGGAAAATAGCTTTTTGTGCTAGATATAGAATTATGAATTTGTTGTTATTCTATTTGGGTTAACTAATGTACCTATTGTAATCAAGGATCATATGAATAGAATATTTCCCGAGTTTTTGGATAAGTTTGTGGTAATTTTTATTGAGGACACTCTCGTATTTTCTAATATTAAAGGGGAGCATGAAAAATGTCCAAGGGTTGTTTTGAAATCCTTAAAGGAAAATAAACTATACGGAAGATTAAGAAACTGTGATTTTTGGTGGAAACAGATTTCTTTTCATAGAAGAATTGTAAATAAATATGAATTAATAGTTGATCCTCCCAAAAAAATGGTTGATGAATGGACAATACCCACAAATGATATAGAGATTCATAGTTTTATTGAATTATTAGGTAATTACCGATGGTTTGTTAAAAACATTGCATGATTATTTATCCCACTGACTAATTTAACATGAAAATGGGATAAATTTATTTAGACAAAATAATGTGATGTTTGTTTTTTGGAACTAAGGAAGAGAAAGGTGAGTTCTCTAGTTATGGCCTTGCCTTACCGAAATGGTTAGTTTTTCATCTATAGTGATGCTTCATTGAAGAGACTTGGTTATGTTTTGATGTAGAATGATTAGTTAATTTCTTATGCTTCAAGACAACTGAAACTACATGGGTTAAATTATCCCACACATTATTTGGAATTAGAAGCTGTGGTTGATTCTTTGAAAATTTGGAGTCATCATTTATAGGAAGCCAAATGTCAAATATATACTAACCATAAAAGAATGTAGTATATGTTCACTTAGAAGGAATTAAACATGATTTAGAGAAAATGGCTTGAACTAATAAAGGAGTATAATTACACAATCAATTACATTATGGGAATAGAAGACAATGTGAAAAATTCCTTGAGTCTGAAACATCATGAACCAATAAACATGTTACGTTTGGAACATGATCCCTTGATTAATTATTTAATAAATGTTGGATTGGAAGTTGTTAGTGGAGGAAATACGTCTGTTTTGTTTTAGGTTTCATTGTAATTATTGTTATCAGATATAATTAAGAAAGCACAGATGGGAGATTGTGAGCTATAGAAAAATGTATAATTCGTTTAAATGGGTATGTTTCATGAAGTTAAACTTGATAAATAATTTATTTCTATATTTGGTAAGAGATTTTGTGTGCATTATGATTCCCAATCGATGAAATAATTGTTGTGTGAAACTCGTAGTTCTCCACTTTTAATTCATCCTGGTAGTACTAAGATGTACAGTGAACTTCCAGAGTATTATTGGTGGGATGAAATGAAAAGATATATATCTTATTTTACAATTAAATATTTGACATGCAAGTAGATTAAAGTGGAGAGGCAGTTACCGAAGGGGACGCTTCAGCCTTTGTTAGTGCTAGAGTAGAAATTGGAGATTGTATCCATGGACATAGTTGTCGTATTACCAAAGACATCTCTAGGTATCAATGTGATTTGGGTTTTTGTTGATTGTCTGACTCAATTAGCACATTTTATTCCTATTTGATATTCAATGTATTTCGATAAACAATCTCAACTGTAACTCAAAGTGATTTTCCGGTTACATGGAGTTCCTATTTCCATTTTTTCTTATCGAGATCCCAGGTTCACTTATAAATTTTGGATGAGGCTTGAGAAGTTGTTGGGTACAGAATTAAATTTCAGATCTACTTTTCATCCTCAATAAGATGACAGTCCGAATGAACAATTCAGAATTTAGAGGATATGATTAGATTATGTTCAATGGACTACCATTAATGTTGGGATCATCAATATTCTTTAGTTTTGTTCACTTATAATAATAGTTTTTGTTCTAGTATACAAATTTCCCCTTTAGAGGCATTGTTTTGGAAGCGGTGTATAACTCCATATTTTTTGTATGATGCTGGGGAAAGGAATATGATGGGACCATAATTAGTAGAATAAGTGGCATATAATGTTAATATGAACCTGAAACACATGAGTAATGCTCACAGCAGATAAAGAAATTATGTAGAAAATATAAGGAAAGGCATTTCAATCGAGGTAGGGGTCATGTTTTTCTTAGAATCTCACCATGGAAAAGTGTTATGTGTTTTGGTAAGAAAGGAAAGCTACACCAATGGTTAATTGGGAATTAATAAATCTTGGAGAAGGTTGACCCGTCGCCTATAGAGTAGATTTTCCTCTGAGTTTATCTCTGGTACATAGTGTTTTTCAGGTTTTGTGGTTAAGGATGTGTGTGTCGGATTCTTCTCGTGTTTTGAACCCAGAAGTAGATCATCTGGAAGACAACCTTTCTTATAAAGTTAACCCAATTCAAATTCTTAATTGAAGAGAAAATATATTGTAGAAGAATGTAATCCATTTGGTAAATGTTCTGTGGATAAACCACATTGTTGACGAAGCATTATGAGAATCTAAAAATTTTATGTGGGAGAGGTACCCTCACTTGTTTAATATCTAAATAAAATTATGAGTATATAATTTCTGGAAGTTGAGGATAATGTAACACCCCATGTTTTTTAATAATAAATTTAAATGCATGAAACTTTGTTTTATGTAGAACTTTCTAACTATACATTAAACATATATTTTCTCCTTCTATGTTTTAAATTTTGAAAAACAGTAATCTATAATTGTGACCAGTAAGTTATTTGGAGTATAATAGGACCAACATGTTTTTTTGGTGAATTGAAACATACACTTATTAATAGTAATATGAAGAGTAATGTGACCGAAATGAATAGTATACTATTTTATTATTTTATTATTTTATTATTTTATGGCTTTATGATAATGCCATATTGCTTAATTTTTTGTGGTGTTAAAAAATGAGTTATAGATTTAAGATTTTTATTTTTGAATAAATTATTATTTAATTAAGAAATTAAATTAATAATGTTTAGAAAATTATTTTCAAAAAATTAGGATAATTTTTTAATTCTACATGTTTAAAAATAGTTAAGGTGGTTTTTTGGGACATATTGGAAGTTCTTGATTTCTTTATTAATAGTTAAATGCGGTAAATACCGTATATTCAAATTATCAATTGAATAAACTAATTAAGAAATAATAAGTGGTATAATCCCACTTGTTTCAAAATCACATGCCATTATTACTATTTGGGGTAACATGAATTAATACTATTCATAGTCTTCAGAGATATTTTTTATAATAATGATTAAAATAATGTGAAATACCTCTTCTCCTCCACTATAAATACCAGCCACATTCCCCTCTTACTCCCACACCTCTCAAGACTTGATACATACTTATGATCTACCAAAAACTCTCCCAAGGATATTATCCAAGTTCTAGTGCTTCAGGTCTCATCATAATTCTAAAACCAACGTCCTTAGGAATGATATCAAAGAGATGAGATCAAGAGGTAAACATCCTCTTTTGTTTTCTTTTTTTTTCATTTTCTTTTCAATTCTACTTATTTCCTATCCTCCCCTTATTAAAGAAGAATGAATGATCCATTATATTACATATTATTTATTTCATCATTTTTATGAAAGACTCAACATTATACTTCCCCTCTTCTCCCACTTATTTAAGAAATTACAACATCATATGTGTTGTGTCGATTTACCGACATTGTAGACAATGATATTTAAATATATTTTACTTCCTTCAAGACTGGTCATGAAACATTTTGTTGTCCAAACCGATTATAATTTATGTATTATATCTTATATAAGGTTATGGAATCATTTTTTAAACATGTTATTAATTTATGAATCAAAATTATTTTATTATAATAGATGAATCCCCAAAATGACCTAAACAAATATCAAAAACTTTCTAACTTATGAATCTTCCTCATGTAAGAATTAAATATGATAAATGGTATAATTTATGGTACTAGAAATATTTGAATACCATTCCATTATAATTATTTACTTTCACTTCCAATCGACAAGAATATCCATCATGAACCATGCATGGAAATCATGTAAAGAACGCACCCAAAAAAATCAAGGAACAAAAAACATACAATTAAAGGGTGAAATGACATAGTGAAATGATAATATAAGGTGTTATAAATGTTAATATGTTTCTTTAATATATTAATAAGTCACTTTTAACAATTATAAATGATTTATAAATAAGTTTTTTGTAAGGAAAACCTGAGGTAATGGAATTCTTAACATGAATTACATTATTTGGGTTAAAATTCTATTTCATTATTTAGTGGTATGAGAATTTTTTCTGTCATTTTCTTATTTATATTATTTTTAATTATGTTTATTTACAATTTATATATATATATTATCCTCTATATTAACTATCTCTACAATTTTATGACATTTATAAGGGTATTTCCCTTTAAAATTCTATTTTAAAAAATTCAAAAGTAATGTTTTTATGGAATTTGTCAGGTTTTATGATAGTGTTCTGGTTTATGGGAATTATTTGTGATGAATAGTGGGAACTATATCTCCATAAAAATGAATTGGGTATTTATATGTTGTAGGTCAGTTGTATGGTCACTCTATGTGTAATTGCGATGGTTAGACAAATAGTAAGGTAGCCATGAGAGTTACAAATTATAAAGTAGCTGAGAGGGTTTGATGATTATATAAGTAATTCCCCATGATACCATTGTGGTCTTATTTACGTTCTTATATTTTTTAGGGATATTTTGGAAATCGCATGTTTCACAATGTAATTATATATGGCTGACAAGTATTTCTTTTGATAATGATTTCATATGTTACATGTATTCATGGACAAACATGTTCATTGCATCTTTTTATTTCCCTTACAGAGATTTTTGTTCTCATCCCAAGTTTTTAAATTATTTTCATAGGTTATATGTATGTCTAAGACAAATAAGGAATACAAGATAAATGTTTTGATAACTTTTAATGAAATCATATTTTATTTGAAATGTTTTATATTTTGCATGAAATGAATGTTGTTTTTATGGTATCTATGTGTAATAATGTGTAATGTTATGGATGTATTATATCCCAACCCTCTGGATCTCTAAACATTAAATGATCCTCAATGTAAAAGGAAATTATTTCTTTAGTAAATTAACAGTTATTTATTGTAATAATTTGTGGTTCTTATATGTTGTTCCATGTTTACCAACTGTGAAACTCTTTCTTATCCCTGTGGAAGTACATGTCTCATGTAAGGAAGGATGATGAGTCTCATCAATAAGAGAATTTTTACATTCCTTCCCAGAGGTATGAGTATAGTTATCTCTAGAAATATGATTTGGATCATTGTATTTGTATGTCCTTATCTAACAAATAAAATTAACAAAAATTAGTATAAAAATATACAAATCCAAAAATTATATACAAATATAAATAACAAATTAACAATTATAAAAAAAACAAATTAAATAAACATAACAAATCTTTATTCATATTTATTATAGTTAAATAAAATATTGAAAATATTATAATTATTTATGAATTTATTTTAATAAATGAATACTACATAATATTAATGATAGATGAAATGACATAGTAAAAATGCAACAACATGATAAATCATTTTTACCACAAAAAAAATATTATACGCAATATTTTATTCTTTTATTTAAAATGTTAAATTTAAAATACTTATTTTTAAATAAAATAGATATCTCACATAAGAGTAAATATGGATAAATAATTAGAAAAAAACTAATATAAATGAAAATTTTAACTTATTGTTTATAATACGTCTATTAATAAATAGAATAAAACTGAAATATCTAACTTATGAAATTTTAAAAAGTATACCATAATTAATAATAAGTTACCTATAATATTTGGAATTTATTAAAGAATTATTTTCCAAAATTCCCTCATAATGATCATTTCATATGGAATAATCAATGTCTATAATGTTCTCATCAGCTTTGTTTGTTAATCGTTCCATTGAAGTAATGATCTCTTATAAATTAGAATCCTCATCATGCTAATCAACACCAACACACTATTTTTTCCTAGTAAAATAATATAACACTATATATCGTATTGATAAAGAACATAGAACATTTGTTTTGTAGGTGTTTCCATGACAAAAGTATCATAAGTGTATTCCAATTTATTCAGATTAACTAGTGTCTTTCCAAAATCATCGTGTCGGACATTGTTGTTACCTTTAAACCATTTAAATATAAACAATGTAACTTGAAATATAATTTCATAAACCTACCATATTTATTCAAGGACACTATAATATAAATTTGAATCTGAGAATGGGTTTTTGTATTTTTCACTCGAAAAATACATTGCTTATATAAACACCAACACACTACTATTCTGAACTTGACATCTCTTGTCCGAATAATTTGAATGAAAATTATATCCATTAATGTCATACAAAGACCATGTTATCAAATTTAAATTTTGACCACAAATTTACCATATCAATTTTTCACATGCATATAGTTTACCAATAAAGGTCTCTTTAAACCATGGGAATTTTTTTATGCTCATTCCAAATCCACATATATTTTTTCATTGGATTAATTTGTTTCAACAAATTAATATGAAATATTATATATGGTTGAGCATAATATATTTGATTCAAGATGTATGAATGTACCTTATTTATCTACTAACCTATCAATTATTATACTTTCAAGCCATGAATCCACTTTCCCCCAATAATTAACATGTTCATGGTTAGATGTAGGAAAACCAATGTTCTCCACTACATAAAAATACCTTTTAAAAAACTCTACAACCTCCTCTGAAATATAATTCACATCTATATATTCATCATGTTGATATGAATTCTTAACATACCACTTCAATATATTCATATACCTTTCAAAAGGATACATCCAACATAGATATATATGCCTAAAAAGCATTATTTCCCGCACCAAATTAACCATTAAATTCACCATGATATCAAAAAAACATGGAAGAATATATATTTCTAATTGAAAATGTATAAAAATCACTTCATTTACCAATGTTTTCAAAGAATTCAAATAAATGACCTTTTTAAAAATTCAATTTTAAAAAATAATACACCTTCATGATAGTCATTATGACATGGGAGGGTGGTATTCTACCCAATACAACTGGTATGAGTTATTGTATTGTGCCGTGAAATTAATTAGATTTCATACCTATCAACTTAAAATCCTCTAAAGGCAAATAGAAAAATTTCATTTTAAAAATAACAATGTGGCACTGTGATATCCTAAATACATTGAAAAAATATAATATTCTTCCTCTTGCATATGGTCTGAAAAGATATGGGTAGGAATGTTCACATTCCCTCCAGATTGGGGGCCAAAACCAAATGTATTCCCATTAAGAGTAAATCCAATATTTCATTCAACATATTTTTATTCTTTCCTTTAATATTTAATAATTTTCTAGTCACACATTTACATAAATCATTCTCCACATGCCTGAAATCAATGTTAGGTTTCACCTCATTGTATCTCTAATAATGTAGCTCGAAAATTATTGATTGTTTCGCCCAAATATATCTATCACAGAAATATTTATGTGTCTTTTAGAATGTCACATCAACGATATTCACCCTCTGAAAATAAAAATCAGTGGATAAAGGATTTAGAGAAATATCAAATTCATGTGAGCCATTTGAATTATTTATTAATTTTTATTTAGAGGTTCCATGGTAAAATACCTTCAACAACCCATCTATATTATTTTTCTCCCACGATGAAGTTTATAATATGAATTATATTGTTCGAAAACTGGACATGTTTTATGCCCCTTAACATTTTATCTGAAAAAATATCCATATTTTGGGATGTAATTTATGGAGAAAATAAACATTGCATTCAATTGAAAATATTCTATTTTATAAGAATCATACCCCCTTACGCCTTCCTCCCATAACGATTTCAAATCATGAATTAATGGTTACAAGAAGATGTTTGTATCCTTTCTGTGTTGTTTTGGTCTACTAATCATTCAACTCAACATGAAATATTTTATCATCATAGAAAATTATGGAAATAAGTTGCAAATTACAAAAAAAATTGTCCATGAACTATGTATACTACTAAGTCTTTGATATGGATTCATTCCATCCATGCACAGTCCAAGGATAATATTTCTAACTTCATTTCTGAATGTAGTGAACTGATGATCAATTTTCTTCCACTATAGACAATCAACTAGATCTTGTATTTTTCCATCACATATCTACTCATCATCATTACATATGGACCTTTTTTAATCATGTGAATTTTTAAATAATAATATCAAATTAGGAATTACAAGAAGATACCAAAATGACTTGGTAGGGGTCTCTATAACTCCAAATCAGCGAGTGATTTTTCTTTCAACTTATACCATGATGTCCCACATTTAGGAAACCCTAAATGAAATTCATATTCATTAATATATAGAACAAACTCATTCAAGAAATCATGTATTTTTTCACCCTCATCCCATTGAGAATAGTATTTTCTTATATTTATGACGTAAATTTGGAAGATCATTGTCTTTAGTAAGAATGTCTTTCAAGAATTACAAAAACTATGTAAAACTCTTGTCACTCCATCCATGTTTTGCCTTATGTTAATCATTCATAATTGCTTCGATAAAACAATAGATTCTATACAAACTAGATAAAATTTATTTTCAGAATTTATAAATATATTCTCCATTGTTGATTCTTTCTCAATTTCCTCTACTTCAATATTGTGAATTCTTTCGTTAATTTTATAAGACTTACCATATTACAAAGCATCATCATCAAGAGATCCTATATTCTTCCGAGTTTCACCAAGCCAAATGCAAGGGTTGTAACTCAGATTAAAACCATAAAAAATTAAATGATCATTGATCTTTATTACTTTTAACTTCTTTATGATTAAACATTTTAGGCATCGAAAGAAAAATATGTCATTTTTTGGAACATTTCATTTAGAAAATTCTAAATATTGCATCAACACCTTCCTCATATTCATTACTTATTTGAAGTTCCATAATCCAACTTTAAATACTTATTGTCTATATCGAATATATAATATATATATATATATTCAAGATAAGATATTTTTAAATTAATATGAAATATCCCATATTTTGAAATTGACACAGTTTTTGAAATATTAAACAAATATATGTGTATTTGAGAAATATAGTTATAAATTCTATAAAATATCAATGATATGTTTAAATATAAATGGTAAATAATAAATTGATATTCATATAGGTAATTTAAAAATGAAAATATATTTATACTATAAAATTTTTCATCCTATATAAACACTCAATGGGATATTGGATATACACATTCATCAAGGATGTATGTTTTTTGATGATTGGTTCGGTTAAAGAACATTATGAAATGAAAGTGTAATTTTTGTTAGGATTGAAAATATATTTTAATAATCATTAATTTATTGATATTTCATTAAATCAAATTATTATTTATAATTTGGATCTAAAATAAGAACCCATAATTTATTTGTTTTTGATCAATTCATACCCCCAATGGATATTGATATATACCCATTGTAATTTATAATGACTAAAAACCCTTAACTTGGCCATCATAATATTTATTTTCATGATCTATAAATATAATATTATCAATATCGATAGTGGAATACTGATCCATCTGTTAATTTCCATCTATGATGGAATAATAAATTTCCCAACACATACTATAGTACATGATTCTCATACTTGTATGAGATAAATGATGATATACATTGCTAATAAGGTTTCTAGATTGACCAGATAATTGATTTAAAGGTTGATATCCCAATCTGAATCACTATAGAGACCCTTATATGTTGTTAGAAAATGACCACATGTAAGACCATGGGTCTTGTGAGTTCGATATATTAATGGAATTCTGATCTAATAATCTTTCTAATTAAACATGATGACTGAAGCAGTTCATGTATAAAAGATGATTTCAATTCAGGGGTTCATTTATTCACCAAATAAATTACTTTAGTGAAGAATTCTTACTTTGGGGATTGGTGTAGTTCCCTTTTTATTATCCCTTATAGAAGATTGGGTAATGAAAAATTATAAATATCTAGAAAAATAAGTTCCCCTCTAATAATATCCACATCATAAAGTATTAATCATATATATTAATTCAATATAAATAATTTTTTAACGATAGATATAAATCATCTAATTATGTGTGGAATAATGCGATTATTCTAATGATATAAATCCTTAATCACATAGATGACCTCATATATACCTACTATATTATGCCCATCATCTATCATTGAGTATAATTTTCTCGCGTGGAATGGCCATCCAAAATCCACAGAAAAAATCCTTTCCCATTAAATTATATTAATTCAACAACCATCCTACCTAATATGTAGCCATAGATGTATTGATGATGGACCCATAATTTTGATCAGATTTCTTTAGTATTTATAATACTTCGTTTGATGTTAAGAGAGTAAATCCTAAGACATACCGACATGGGAAATAATCCACCATGATGAAACGAGATGAAATATTATCATTAAAAGAATGGATAAATATAAAGAGAATATATGAGGTAACATGAATGCATTAAACACGATGGTAATATGATATTTTAGTAAATGTAATCAAAAATGGAGGGTTAGGTAATCTGCGACATTGAGAGACCAAAGGAACGGTGTGTGGGGCTTACTTGAGATTTGATAGATGATAAAATTGATTGAGCCGAATAAAATGGGGATGTATGAATCTTTAAAATGAGGCTGGCGGACACAAGATTGATGAATTGAGGACAAGGCTTATGTGTGAGAGGGAACCAATTTTCATTTCACCCGATCGAAAAACCCTAAAATGAATCAAAATGGGAATTCATAAGATTCAAAATGACATATCAGATCAGTTTATATCTAACCGATGTTAGAAATAGTTTTTTAAAATTTTTCATGTCAGTTATATAAAAACTTATGTAATAAATTTATTTACCATGTCATTTATAAAATAACTGACATTTTAAACAAATTATATTTTCTTTATAACATTAGTTATTATAAATTACTGATGTAAAAAACAATATTTATCACATAATGTATAGAATAACCAACATGATAAAGTGGGATAGATCATTTATCACATCAGTTATAGGATAACTGATGTGATAAATTAATATACATGAATGTTCACGTCGGATATTAAAAACCGACGGGAAAAGGATGATGTGATAAATAATTTTTTTACTAGTTTTAACTCATTCTTTCATTTAATAATGAATGATTTTGAACACTATCTATGTTTCCTTTTGTATACCCTTAAAAAACCCCATATATATTCCTTTTTTCCATGAAATCCCCAAGAAAAATTAAATATAGCCATAAATATAAACCCTTACATAATTAATTTTCACCTCACAACTCCACCTTTGAGAGTCACCCCTGATTCCCTTATTAGAATCCATTGACATTATTCTATCTATAATCTTATTTTGAAACTACATAGTTTTGCACCATAATTCATGTTATCTCAAACTATCTGGGGTAGAATAACTCCTCAAAACATCTTGTATTTCTATATAAGAAAACATATCTATCAGATTTTGAACTCCATGCATATTCTTAATACCAATAACATTATCGTTCAAATACATTTGAATGAAGTAATATTTCGACCAAAAATAATTTTTCCTACATTGAAACCTCAAATTTTTGGCTATGTGTATTGTACATTGTGAATCAAAAAAATATAATTCCAACTTACTTTTATCATTTAATATCTTCCATCACCCCCTTTATCCAGATAACCTCCTTACAAAAATTTATTAATATATAATTCCTCAGTTTCATTGATTAAAGTGAAACCACCTGTTAATGTTTTCACATACAACCCATAAGTGTGCCTCTAAAACTGAACACATTTGTCATGGTGATCATTCATGTTTCAACTTCAGCAGAAATATTTTAATATAGTAATCCCTATGATTATTAATCCCTTCTAAAAATGTGAAAAGTTTTAATAACATTTGAGATGTTGGAAGATCAATTATACTAATTTTTGTGTTCGATTTCAAAATTAGTCATGAAGCTGCAAACTACTCCCAATAGTTTCACAATGATAGTTTATTTACACACCATTTAATAAGTCAAATTTTTATTACCAAAGCATATGTAACGTTCTACATGTACTCCAAATTATCTTCTATTCATGGTGACTTTACTTTGATCAAGTCGAAATGTTTTTCTAGGGGAGGGGAAATATGTTTTTCCTTTCACATTTTGAGAGACACAACTATATTCTGGATATAGATAGAATAATTTAGGAATAATAAATTAGAAATTATCTCCATAATAATACATATTTTCATTATCCATTTATATATACCATGATTTTTCATCATGAAAATTTTGTACAATTCATTCTTTATATTATTTGTTCTTTCTTTTATGGGACTGATGATAATCATTTCATCAACATAGATAAGTAATATTATGAAACTAAAATCATAAATACCCATCTGATAATAAAAATTATATTCATTTCCCTTTATTAAATTATACTCCACAATAAAGGCATTGAACATTTAGTTCTACTTCATTGGTGATTTCATTAATCCATTATGGTTCCGCATCAACTTTCGAACACGATCCTAGAAATTATTCTCCATGAAACCATTTTGTAGATCAATGTAAATGTATTTATCCAACTGTCCACGATGAAATTTTTTTCTTCAAATATAAATATTCCATATTTTAACCTTCCATGGAATCCATACTAAGTATCATCCAAATAGTTTTATGGTTAACAAACAAATAAATGATATAATAAATAATTATACCATTTTTATTGAAACCCTTTCTCAACAAGTCATTCCTTGTACCTCTGTCTATTATATTTTTTCTCCTTGGACTCATAAACCAACTACATATAAAGTATTTTATTCTAATTTGGTAATTCATTTATCTCTAATTTTATTTAAATATATAAGGAATCCATTACATCCCTCATGGCTAACTCCCACTGATTCATGTTTTTTATATTTTCAGCCTTTTTGAGATATTTAATTCTCCATCATCTATGAGAAGAAAATATTGTAAGATGCTTTTATATCTTTGAATATAGAATTCAATTTTTTTATTTCTATATATATAAATTTACATCTCTCTTTATTCCATAAATTTTTCTTATATAACTTCACCTTCTGGAGATATTCTCTTATCTTATACAATACTTGATATCTATAGTACTTATAACCTTTGGCTCACCATCATAACATTTCCTCCATCGATAAATTATTCCAATGATTTGGGTGTTTCTAAAACTTCCATACTTCCAAAATTTTCTTGACCATATGTAACTTTGAGTCTTCCATTCAGTTCAACCTTATCTTTTGATGATAATTTTATATAATCAAAAAAATAAATTTTATTCTGATATTTTAAAAATATCTCTTCATTGTAGATAAAATTTTCAATTATCTAAACGTTTCAAGATTTTTTATCCTATATTCAAAAACCAATTTTATTTCATATACTATCGTGTAGAATGGTTGGGATTTAGCCTCTATTTTTTTCTTTACTTTGAATCAATGTTGTCATAAAAATTTGAACCAAATACTTTTGGATGCGTGGTCATAATATTTATTTTAGATCAACATGATTCTGGATGTAACATTCCTAATGGAGAAAAGGTAATCTTGTTAACTAGTTCAACATCACAATTCATTATTTCATCCCAAAACACCTTGGGGAATCCTTTGTGAATAGTCATTCATTTCATTTGAGATACTAACATATTATTCATAATATCTATGACTCAAAAACATTATGATGTACCTTGTATAGTATTCTCAAATTGAATTCCCTTCTATATGCAGAACCTACATAACCGCCACCTTTCATAATCACTACTATTATCAAACCTCAAACACTTTGGTTTTCATTCAATATCATTTTCCACCATAACAATAAATTAAATGAAGGTTATAAATACCTTAGAATAGTGAATGAAATATAACCCCACAACCTATGTGTCATGATATTGATGAAGGTAACATAGTATAGTGAGAAAAATGATAATGAAATAGAGATATCCCCCATATATCTGCGTGAACTAAAAATATATACTGATTCTTTGGTATCCTAATTTTGGTTTAGAATGACACCACCTGCTTCTTTCTAATGTTTTTTTGAATATTATGTACCTATTTATTCGAATATTTATCATTTATTTTCTATCATGGAATTTCATCCCATTTTCACTCAAGTGACCAAGATGTCTATGCCATAAATTTATGTAATTTGTTTTTCAAATGTGCATTTCACCTTCCAAAACTCACATATGGTTCAACATTCCATCATTCACTCCATTTTCCACCACCATAGAATCATGTTTAATCCTAAAATAACCATCCAAAAATATTGTATAGAAACCTATGTCATCAACTTGTCCCATCAAAATTAAGTGTTTATTTAATCCTCATATGTGATAGACACCTTATAATTCTAGTAATCTTTTATTCTTTTTCCAGATAAAAACATTATCATTTCCCAAAATCTCAAGTGTTTCATTATTCACAAGATACCCCTCTCTCAGTCCTATTGATGTAAAATTAGTAATACTTCCTCTCTTAGATATTGTATGAAATTAAGAGTGATAGTATTTAATATCATACTCAAGTGAACTGGTGGCTAACTCCACAATAGACATCTCATATCTTCTTATACATAATTGTTTAATATAATCTCAAATGTCTAAATTCTATAATTTATTCTTCACTCACTACAATATATTATTAAGTAACCTTTATTCCCAAAACAACAGTATATGGGACTTCCTTCAAACAAGATAATATTTTCTCAACATCCCTTTTTTAACTATTTGTGACTCTTCGAAGCTCTATAACATCACATACCTTCCACACTATATAAATTTTTTTAAATACATGTATCTTATTCCAGGGAATATATTTATTAAAAAAAATATCTTAAATATCTTCAATCACTAATTATATATTTTCACTTAGGTTACACAATGTGATCACTATAGTTTCACATGAGTTAAATATTGATGAAAATCACAACAAAACCCACTCTAAATTTCTATAATTCACCATAAATGATTACAATTGTTTCTAAATCATGTTAAAATCATTCATATGATCAGATTTTAGATTTACGTTATATATCCTCATAAAAAATTGAATTTTCAAAAGGAACACATTATTCAATATGGTTGTCTTGTCATACTTCATAGTGAGTGTCTTCATAAAATATAAATAAATCTTTACCAGTTTTATTTTATAGGACACATTCATGACTAAAAACATATGGATCAACCCTAGTGATTTTTATCCAACCTTTATCATTATTCAATCTTCATCACTTGTATCTTGGTACTTGTCAATGGAAGATATATATCCTTTTATAGTTGAAAATACTTTTTTTACATCCATAATGATTTAAATCAATTTCGTTTTACATATATACCTACTCTTATACAAATCTATTACTTCCACAGATTAATGAACTCCCCCTAAATTTTGAAACATGTAATAGGTGTTAAGAACTACTAACCATAATTTATCTAATAGAATGGTTGTATAATGATGTTAATAAACTTATATCTAAAACACCTTGGACGGGGTCTAGATATCTGAAACACTAAAATAATTATTTGTTACAACATGTTGGGCCCAATAAACCATTTTAATAATGGTAAACGCACAAAACATACATAGTGGAAACTTGAACTATGAACTCTATATTAAAATGGGCATTCATATTTGATTTTCCAAAACATAGAATTCAAAATTAATTTCTGACATGACACTACTATGCACATGGAAAATCTAGACAAGATCTTCCAAAATTCAATGATTCAATGGAACAAAGAAAAATGAACAAACACAATTTTTATGTAATTCTTTTTTGGTCCTACGCATATGAAAAATATTGCAATACATTTATTCAAGGAAAAAGAGATTATTAAAATCATCATAAGTTATATTACAAATAAATAATCTAATCTATTTAATTGAGATCCCAATCGGTGCAACTGGTTCCACCTACTTCTAATCTCTCTAGAGAGTATGACCACATGGATCTAATAATAAAGGGAATCCCTTAACATAACCAAACACTTCTACCACCTTTATTCCAGCTTATTCTGTGCACTTCATGATCAGAAAACTACTTGAGTTTCCACTTACATATGTTTTTCCGGACACATACATATCCCAGTTCTTGAAAAAAATACTAATAATGCCATTACATGTTCATCAAATAAAACACTTACGTAATGTTTTTATTCATAAACACTTCCCCCAATGGGATTAACTAGAGATAACTTTTAATTTCATGTTTTTGATAACCATATTATATTCCACCAACTTATAAAGTATTTTAATTTTTCACTACAACTCCACCAACTCCATCCGAGTATTATATAATTAGACATCCATAATTTCTCCTTCTTGATGGACTAATTACATAGTATAAAAATTGTTTTCACTCACCCAATATTTAACTATTCAATAATTTAATTCAAATGAGATATATTTTTATAATAATGAATAAATTACCAATTCCATGCCATTATTCAACTAATTCTCATGCTATACTTTTATTTAATTTATTTCTTTATTTTCTTTTTTTCATTTAATATTTTGAATTTTATTTCATGTAGTTAATCATTTTATTTTTATTTATTAATTTATTTAAATAAAAAGTAAATAATTTGAAAATAATAAATAAAAACCAATCTGTGAAAAGTGGTTAATTGAATTCCCTCATCAAGAGACAACTTTGGATTTAACACTAAGTTATATCCTTATGGAACATAAAAATTTTATTGACCTGGACATTATGATAAGTCTTTTCATTAAATTTTTTTCTTTATATGGAGAGGTTCTTGATTAGTTTTTCATAATTACACATTGAAAATATTTATCTCATTATTTATACCATATATTATTATTCTCTTCTAAACTATTTCATATAGTTAAGTATGGTTCATTATTCTATAATAAATCACAACTTATTAAACAAGTTACAAAAATTGGATTACTCATCGTGATTTATAGAGACTTTTCTCTAAACTAACATGTTAAAGCCACTTTTATCTTTTAGTAAGTTATTGTGTAGAATCTTCACTATCCAGCAGAGCCTTTGGGGTATTAAATTAGATGGGATAATGAAATATACTAGAATGGTACATTTCAATTGCAAACAAAAATCAATTACCCCCAGGCCAACAATAAGAAGAGATAAAATTTGGGTAGATATATTTGGAATTGGAAAAACATAAAAATAATAAAAAGGAAGTCAAGTATCTTTAAGAAATAATGGAAATAATGAAGGAATAATTAAAACTGTTCATGGAGTGAGGACTACAACATGACGAAGAGGATCAAATGCTTAAAATGGCCTTCACTAATGACGACACTAAAGAGGTGGAAGAACAAATTCAAAATACATTAATTATAATACTTACCAATAAATATTATTAATATATTCTAAAAAAATGTTTGAAAGATGAAAATATAATGTGATATAAATTAATATTGGATTATATTATCTTTATTATTTATCAATTTACTATACGAGAATTTTTAGCTTTCCAATGGTGTCAAAACATTGTTATAGTTGTGAATACCATTATAATATCCCACGAAAATGTGTTCCAAAATCATTGTGAAGTAATATTTTAGTATATCCTTATACAAATTGTTCTCATAGACTTATTGGTATAGTGTTATAAAATTTGTAGATAAAAATGATTTTATAAAATATTTTTATAGACTCCAATTCCAATGGATTAAAATCCATTGGTAAAGACTACCACCCCATCCAACATCATATTAAAAATCTAGTGACTCTATAACTTATATATACCAACCAATATATAAAATTATGTATCTGAAGAATCGTAATACACATTTAAAACACCACATATACTCTCTATTATAAAATAAAACATGTGATATCTTTAATAAGAAATAATAAAATGGATATAAATTAAGTTTTATTCATCATACCCCATCCACATAGTTATCTCATAAATATCATTTCATAAATCAAGGGGATAAATATATTCCTTAACCCCCACCACTAACATCATGATAATCACTCGCATCATAGATTTCCTCACCAGTATTATCACATTCAACATCATCATCATCGCCAATAATTTTATCTACATCACCTAGTTCATCATATATGGTATTCATGTATGTCATACAAGTATCAAAAACGACAGTACCCTATGATGGAAGTGATGGACAAAGAGTTTTAATATCTTTTAAAAACCACTTCTCACACTCCTTCATAACTATTTTTTATCCTCAACTACTTTTTCATGAGTCTCTTGCAAGTTAGTGCTACTAGAACTGATATAAGCATTTGATGATGGCCAATTCCTTGTAATAAAAATGTTCTTTTTGGGTCAACATCAAGATATCACTAGTTTGGCCTCAATGTTTTCATATTCATTCTTATTAAGGGCCTCTAAGACATGTTTTTGAAAATATAAATAATGTATTTAGTTTTAAAATATGTTAAAATTTTCAAAGAGCAATAATAAGACTACCAATATATTCTATTTTTGTTAATTTATAAAACTCCCTTATTTCTTCTTCCTACTCAAGAAAAGCAATTGTTCTTGGGGAACGTGGCCTTAGATATTAAATACCACCCATTTCCGATGTCATTTGATTCAAGAGTATATTATTAAATAATACTATATTTCAAAAAAATTACTTATTCTATCAACTATATAAATTATCAAAAAAAATTACTTGATATAAGTGAAATGAATCATATTATCCACATCAAAGAGAAGCTAGAATCAATTGAAACAAAATTAAAGAACATAGATTATTTTGTTCAAGATATATTCAGATTAGTTTTATATTTTGTTTGTATTGGGTAGGGTTTGATTGGTTTTATTCATTTTCGTTCTGATCATTTATGTTCATTTTTTATTACTTTTATTGGGTTTCAGTGATTTTAGTTTGAATAAGTATTTTTTGGACAATTTTAACCTCTTATAAAAAAATTATTTATTTTTTGTTTTATTATGATGAAAATTTTAGTTTTGTTAAGTTTGATTTAATATAGTATAGTTTATTTTGGGATAGTAAATTTCAATATATTTTGGATGGTTTTATTTAGGTTTGGTTAAATTTATGGTTAATTTCTATTATTTAGTTCATTTTCCATTTGAAAATATTGATTAAGTTCATTTTGGATATGTTCAGTTCAATTTTTTTTTCACTTTTGTTTCACCCTATTACATTACATTTGGTGTAGTTCAATTTAATATAATATGGTTTAAATTAATTTTTTTAATTTTTTTAGCAATTTAGTTCACTAAAGTATTTATTTTATTTATTCTTATTCAATTTAATTTTATTTCGTTCTAGTAAATTTAAGTCGGTTAGGGTATGTTTGTTCACTTTTCATTAATTTGTAAAAAATGCGATTTTATTGAAAGATGTGTTTGTAAAAATGATTTTTTATTATAAATACAATTATATAATTTAAAAGTCTTACAATGGTTTTGTTGGATTTGGATGCGTGTTCAGGTTTGAAAAATGAGCACTTTAATTTAATGATTGGATAGAAACCCATCCAATAAAATGATTTATAAATAAAATTATTTTTGAAATGATAATTAATTTTAATAAATTTATGAAATAAGGGTATTTTATTGGATCTTTCGTAGTGTTAAAATTGGGTTTTTAGTGAATTCCCATATATTAATTTGGTTAAAACAAGAAATAATTTCACAAGTATAATGTTTCATATATAATGAAATCTGAATGATTTGTAATAAATGAGTGTATTTTATAATTTTTAATATTGTAAATTATGAAATCCTTTGGTTTGATTGGTTTCATTATTTTATAGATCATTTCATTAAAAATATTTCAATTTTAATTCAGTTCTGGTTATGGGTTTCAGTTTTGTTTGGTTCCATTATATTTTATTTAGTTTATTTGAGTACAAGTCATTTTGTTTTGGTTAATATTCATTCATCCCATTTCATATAAGATCTATAATATTTTATTTGTCGAAGATAGATTTTGTATTGTTCTGTTTGGATTTATTAACTTCTGTTCAGATTAATTAGGTATAGAACTATTGGATTGGATTTTATTCATCACATTATTATGTAATTCAAATATTTATGATTCTATTTTTTTAGTTCATTTAATAGTGGTTTCTTTAGGTTTTATTTGATTCCTTTCATGTATAGTACTACTCAGATCAGTTCACAAAAATTCGTGTTCTTTTTATTTGGTTTTAGTGTCTATATATTTGATGATGGTTCAAGTATATTCAATTTGGATCAATATAGGTCATGTCAGTTTTTTTGGTTCCATATTGATTAAATTCATTTATATATTGTTTTTTTGTTTAATTTTTATGGGTTTTTTAGGGTCCATGCCCAAAAAAATTATTTAATTTTATTTGATACAATTTCATTTAGATTGATCCTAATTGAGTTGAATTTGTATAGTTAGATGTCATTCATTTTTTGTTATTTTTCATCCAGTTTCATCTTCTTTGGTGTTTTTTATATCAATTCAATGAGTTTTTTAATTCTTCCACTCAATATTATTCAATTACTTTAATTAGATTATGTTTCATTTAGTTTGGTTGAATAATATTTCTTTTTATTTGGTTTTTTGGTCTCATTTATTTTCGGGTGGATTTATTTAACAAGGATTGGTTTAGTTTTGGTTATATATGGTTAATTTGTTTTGATTGGTATTTTTTTAAATTGAGTAGAAATAATAATAATGAATATTAATTTAATCAAAAAAAATAACACATATTATAGTTGACTGAATGAGTCCAAAGTTCCTTAATGAAACTCATCTATAACATTCCAATATTAATTGAAACCAATTTGAATTGAATTAAACAAAACGAATCTAAAATGTACCAATCTAAATAAAATTGAATCAATCCATGCTAGGAAGAATTGTGGTTAATCAAAAAAATTATTGAACTATTCCAAACATGAATTGAACCAAGAAAACCTAATCAAGTGACAAAATTTATGTATACAAAAAAATAATTGTTATAGTTATAAAAATCATTTTGGTATTGTATTTATTTTATTTTATTCATGCCAATAAATTTCATGTATGAATTTTTTGATTTGGTTTGGTTTAGTTGTGTTAGTAAAAAATAAAAGTCGGTTGTTCATAAAAAAATGCATGGATTCCCTCATAATCATGTATATTAGGTATTCCAATGTGTGCATGTACCTTATAATATCATTGTTTTTTTATTTATTTCTATAAAATCATAAAACTGAATATTTAACGGAGATCATAACAATTTATTTTTTAATCAAGAAAATAAATTTGAATAAAAATTTTAGGTCATTAGTCTTTCAATAAGTGATCATTTCATGGTATTATGTAACTAGACTATCCTTGATTATTGGTATACCCTTTAATTAAGTTTTGAGTTTAATACAAAAAATAGTATAAAACTCGATGATTATATGATCCCCGTAGTTCCCTATGTTCCAGTATCTTTGCTTCCTTCATGTCCTATCTATTGGGAAATTTAAATAAAATTTAAAATAAAAATATTAATTAATATAAACAAAATAATAATAATGATTTTAATTTTAAAAAAATTATTTCCCTTATCTCAATCCATTTATTGTATTTTATTTAACTGTTGAAATTCCTCCATGCTATTTTTAAACAATAAATATGTCAGTATATATGGATAATGTTGTTATAAAC
Source organism: Viscum album (assembly GCA_963277665.1). Classification (NCBI taxonomy): domain Eukaryota; kingdom Viridiplantae; phylum Streptophyta; class Magnoliopsida; order Santalales; family Viscaceae; genus Viscum; species Viscum album. The sequence goes on from OY728156.1 coordinate 1,029,899,867, forward strand.
ACTATACATTTTATATCTTTTTTAATGGTCAATTATTTTTTTCATAATATGCTTCCATGATTTATGTTTGACGGTTATACACTTCATTCATATGGGTATTCCCACGCCAGATATTATAATGTCCCCCTAAAAAAATAAAGAATAGAATTAATACACATTACAATTGAAATAAAACCGTTTTGATATATTTTAATGCCCTTGAAACGTATACCCGATCTAGAGTAATCACTAGACTCTAATGGATATGTAGGTTATGGTAAATTGGAATCCTCTGAAGGATGTATAATCCCAAAATAATGCTCCATATCATGTAAACGTTGTAGAGTAGAAGTTGAAGGATCTTGGTTATCAAATACTCAATAGATAGTAGTGGAAATGGAGGAAACATTGAAGTGGTAGGAAAGGTATAGAAGGGATGAAAAACATCCATATGATATGAATATGATATATGAGAGGTATAGATTGACTCAAATGTTGTTAAAGGCGTGGTTGTGAATATCCCCATAGCCTCAAGTGGAGAATGAGGTGTAAAAGTGTAGTACATGGGATATCATATAGTGGTTTAAGGTTTGAATAGGTAAAATGGGTGCTCTGTGTACCTCAAGTAGCACCACCGCTTTATTGACCAAATTGTTAGCACATATCAGTAGCCTCACTGGAGATTATTTATGGCCCAATCAAATTTTTCTAAAATAATTTATATAAAGAATAAAAAAATAAAATTAATATAATTATTGTTGATAAATATTATAATTAATATACTAACTATGGGAACTAAGGGAGGTAGTCATATCTCTATCTTTCATCATAAAAATTTAAACAAATAGTCCATACATACTTCTCTAATATAATTCATATTTTATATCAGAATGAAATATACATTTTTTAGATTTAAAATACTATAAAAAAGGAAAATAATGTATAAATAGGGCTAATAAGTAATTATGTCAAACTAATAATAATGATAAATAATGAAAAAATGTTAAATGTCATAACCAAATCATAAAAAATAGAATTCAAACAAGGAATAAAAATCCCCATTTCATTGAATAACTACATCATAAATTATAAGAATGAAATTTATACATTTAAATCTATAAAACATTTGTTTTAAAAACTAATTTCAACCTATTTTAAACTAGTCATCAAAATATTTTTTCAACAACAGTTTTTAATACAATTTGGAATTAATTTTTAAATGTTTTAATGCTTTTTTTAAAAACTATATTAAAATATTTTTTAATATCTTTGAAAAACTATTATTTTAATCAATTTAAACATGTTCTTAAAAAAATTTATAAATATTTTTAAATTTTGTTATAAATATATTTTTGACCTCTATAAAAGAAATATTTTCAAAAAAGGTTTAATCAAACATTTTAATAATAGTTTTACATTTTTTTTATAAAAGAAAATATAAAATATATTTTATTTTATATTTGTTTCATGAAGATTTTTAGGGGTTATATTTAGTGAAAATTTAAATATTTTTAAACCTGTTTTATTTCTTATTAAAGACTATATCTCCATGAATTTGGTTTATTTCAACATGTTTTGAATCAATTTTCATTTTGGTGTTGTTATTTTTTTGAAAAAAATAATGGAAATAAATCTAAATAGATGAAATGAAAGCATACCAAACTAAACAAAACATACCCTCTTAAACTAAAACCGAAATAAATAAATTGCAATCTTATCAAACAAAAAGATAAAATTTGAGCTAAACAGAATGAACTATGAACACATATGGTTGATTATATATATTTTCCACCCCTACATTAGGTTCATATTGAACTATAACAATTGGAATATTTGAGTCTTCATATGAAATATTTTGATCAAGGAAAATGGGGGAAATGGTTTCAATTTTATCCCCACTATCATAAAAAATATGTATTGGTATTAATTCAATAATGATAATGATTTCAGTTCTATGTTGATTTTTCACATAAAACCATTTTTTACATTGATTACAAAATATATGGATCATAAATAGCCAATAAGTGGGTCATATTTATAACTCTAAATCGAAAGTAATTAACAAATGTTATTTTTCATGTCATTAAATCAATCTACTTTAATTTCATCATAGTTACATGAAAATGGGAGTAATAACCCAAAATTAGTATTTTATCAAGAACCCTATAATATAACATACATTCATATTGATGCAGGAAATCCAATTTACTTTTATAATAGTCTATTTTTACAGTCAACATGATGTCATTATGTTGTGTTCTCATGTTCAATTCTTGATAAATTATATCAAATTTGAATCCATTGATTACTATTGATTTTTATTCATGATCAAAAGAATTGGGACAAAGATCCAATGCTCATAATAATTGAGAGATATATTATATGGGTAATATTAATTGATAAAATACATATTAATAAAAAAATTAAATGAATATTTATCACTTTACTTTATTAATGTAATGGTTGTACCTTTGATTTCAAACAAGGAGGAAACTTTTTCCTCCAGAATTCATATATCCTTGTCAATTTTAATGAATAATTAATTATACTTGTAATTAATTTGTGATACCTACCTAAAATATTGATTAATTTTTATGATATACGTTGAAATATGTACTATGATATAACATATAAATGTTAAAATTAATTACCTGATGTATTCATCAATGAAATCGTAGTTAAAAAATATTTTGTGATGTTTCATATCCCACCATTAAAGTATCAATGTAGGAAATTCATATAACATAGTAATTCCCTTTATTTGGGGAAGAGATTGAAATTGGCCTCAATTCTCTTATATTTCTCATTTTAATTTCAATTTTTGTTAGTTATTGTGTTCACATCATCCCAATACAATGAAACAGCTCCATAAATACATAATATAGATAACCTTTAACAATTTAACCATCAAAATGACCATCATAATGAATATAAAAATTCATTATTTATATATTTCATTAATTTAGATACATTCAATAGAAATAAATGTGTCCCCCAAAAATTATTTTATTTAGAATATGGTCAATTATATATAGAATGCAAGTGTTAAAATATGAAAGAGTAATTTTCTCTAACTCACAAAAAAATTCTTTTCCTAAATTTTTATCATAAAATAATAAGACAACCATTTAGAACCAAGGTATATATTATAATTTAATAATAAAATCATTTTTACCCATATATTTTTGAATAGTAAATTATATATTTATATTAGAATCAATTCATATTGAAGGGTGTGATTTGTATGAGTTGATAGGGATTTTAGTTTCCACATTATTCTATTGAATTTTTTAGATTGGATTATTGAATATACATATATAACATTTATAGTTTCAAATTCTTCCAGAAATATATTTTTCTCCAATGGTGTCATCACATAATAATCTTAGCAAACATTCCATTTATTTTCACAGATATACCAAGGATGCAGTTCGGTCTAATACCCCAATCCACCAAGTGACCCAATGTTTATTTGTAATATTTGGTATTTCCATATACATTTAGAATAATTTATATTATTATTTTAGATATTTATTTATAAATTTTCATTAGGCTAAAATAAATATTTAAAAAATTGGATGACCAATATGAAAAATAAAATATGATACTTTTGTTTTTTCAATAATAATTACATTTAATGGGAACATTATTCCTCGCTCTGTTTTTCTTCTAAACATTCCATAATAATAAATTGGCATCTTTCAATTCATTAATAACATTAGTTGAAGAAAAAACATTGAGATGGATTCCCAATCTGAATAGTATTGTAAAATATTTGATGATTATTCCTATATAGATAATCCATTAGAATAAATATTTTATACCCCATGAATATGAAACTGTGATGATATATATCTTCTATATATTTTTAATTCTTAATGAAAATATGATAAAATATTTTTCCCTTAATTACCAAACAATTGATCATTGCATAAGTAGGGAAATAATTTAATGTTCATATATGAAAAACTAGTATCTGAAATATTTTTTTTAAAAGAATCATATTTCCACACACCCACATCAAAAAGATAATTTAAATAATTTATTAATGGTTCTAAGTACACATATATATCATTTTTAGGATCATATGGCCGCAATATGATTATATTCAAGAAAATGAATGATTTTTTCAAACACAGCTATATATGAATGTTATAGATCTAAACAAAACTGTCCAAACACAATGAGAAGTAATCATCTATCCAAATCTATTAAATTCATCACATTAGAAATATATGCTAACATAATGCACCACAGCTGCAAAATTAGCACACCATATATCAAAAGTGCATCATGATAATTTATCTACACGATGGACCAACTCATCATTATACTTAATTATCTCTGAATCATGACATCTTATATTTTTTGAGATTTTATATGACGTGAAAATATTTTGGGGCCTTGGAATCAATAAAAAGTGCCTCATAAATTTTTTTGGCATGTGAAATAGTGCTCCATCAGTATTTGGATTCCTTCAAGATGTACCACATTCTTTATAATCATTTAGGCTTTTAGTTTTTCCCAAGAATATACTTAAATATTTTGGGTAATCATATGTTTTATTAGTATAAAATCAAATATGGTTAATTAAATTCCATGAAATATAATGATTTGAGGGAATATATACATCATTAGGAAGTATGTCACTTAATGATTTAAGAATACAGTCAATGGAATTATTATAAATTCCATAAATTATTTTACCATTTTTTATTTATATTAAAATTTTCATCATGTTTGTTTTACTACATTAATAATATATAGGAGTCTTAGAATCATCCATTTATATTTTCACTACATAAATAATTTAATTTTCTTTAGTTTACTCATTTGTAAATGTATAACTTTTTTATATAATTTGAATACTATATTTCTTAGGGTGATTAATAAATAAAAACTGATAAAATATCAAATAATTCATATCAATCATTTCATTTCAATCATGAAAATTTCAAGATTTCATTTTCTCCACATTATGATTCCATAAATAATAGTTCGTTTGAAAGATAAATTGTTTTAAAATGGTATCTAACTTTATCCTAACTTAACCAAGGACTTCCAACATAAATTATATATGGAAAACTTGTAAGAGCTCTATATTAAGAATTATTAAATAAAATCCCAAAACAATATTTTGAAGATCAGTTGAAATATGATTAGTATCATACATCCAACTTATTTACATTTTTGACCTGAAAAAAGTTCTGATACATATCAACATAGTAAACAATAATTCAAAAATTCATGAAAATATGAATATTTTGAATAAAAAAAATAATTTCGGCTCCGTTACATTGTTTTTTATTTTTTTAATCATTTTTATTTATTTAAATACCATTAAGATTGATTTGGATATAAATAAATCAAATTCAATACATATGTATTTATGGATTATAGTTTTTTAAACAACTTCCTTGTTTTGAATATAAATTAAGTTAAATTAAATACATTTTTATTTATGAAGGAATTTATTGATTCATGAATAATAACATTTTCCCTCAAAACATGAAAGATTATATCATTGATAAATATTTTTTATAAGGTAAACAATATTAATGAAAATTAGTCATAATTTAGTATCACATGTGTGTATAAAATATCAAATAAGATAATCTAAATATCAATTTAAATATGAAATTCAGAAAAGCATGCAAGTAATAATCTAAAAAAATAATAAGAGATAGAATATGAAATACTAAATGCATACTAGTAGGGACCTAAAACATTACAAGGAATATAATAGGAAATAACTAATACATACTATTTAATAAGGAGATGGAATTGAGTGGATATTAAATAAACATTAATTAATTAACAACATGATTATTCAAACATTTCACACCAAATTAAATTAACATTAATTATGCATATATTTTGATCAGTCACTATTTTAAATAAAACAATTAAATTATTAAAATCATAAATCATTAAAAAAATTAATAAAAATATAATAATTCAGTACCTAATCAGCTAATATATAATATACAAAAAAATAACTCTATATTATATTTACGTAGAAGTTGAGAGTAAATAAATTAAAAAATAATACATTAAATAAAATCATATTTATTATGAAATACATTAAAAAATATAATCAAAATGAACATTGTTTTAATGAATTAGGATGAATAGTGAATTATTAAGATCTCAGTTAATGTTTGACACATAGTAAAAAATAAAATGATGCTCAGCAAAATAGATATTAGATTTGGAACTCACCAATTTGAGGTTATATAAGTAAAAAACAAAAAAACATGTGATTTAGAGGATATCAACCAAGATAAGGGAGGGGATATCATATCTTATGGTTGGAAAAAATTATGGGTCATGAGGAGGGAGGGGAGGCTAAAAAAACATATGCATCCCTATACAAAATGTTAGTCTACACCATTGGTATAGACATCCCTATACCAATTTGTTTACATAAATATTGGTATATTGGTGTGGGTATATCGTAAAATTACAATATTAAAAAATTGATTAATAATACCATTTGTTTGACATTATTAGATTTAGTAAAATTGATATAATCCTTAGATAAAGATGAATCAATAATAGAGGTAATGTTCTTTGAAGAGAATATGGTTAATCTACTTTTCTCTTCAATTGATCCTTTCTCAGTGGAACTTTCCAATTAAGAAGAGATCATTGTCAATCCACTAAAGGGTTTGTATTTATTTTTAGAATAAATTTCAATTTATTTTTCACTATTGGATATTCAATCTGAATATTTTTAAAATTTCCTTGTATAATTGACTAGGATGCCCATAGACCTTGAATTTGAAGAAGTTGGTGAAGGAGAAACCATCAAGAAGAATGTGGTATTTATGTTTGAAGACGAAGATATTCCAATCCCCTCACATACTGAGATAGAAATTTATGATGAAAATATTAAGGGGAATTAAATTCTAAAACAACATTTCTTTAATTTATTTGAAATTTAACCATTAAATGACTCCACAAGTTCTGATGGCTTTGATTCTGTAAACTTTTTCCTCGATAATGGTGATTAAGAACATATCGCACTTTCAGACAGATATTTACTCAATAGTTACATGAGTGTCAAATAATATAAGATACATGTAATCTTAGGGAGAACCCCTAATTCCAATACCCCCCTTCTACCTCTATTTTCCTATAATTATAGGGGATAGTTGATTTAAGTTTATTTAAGATTACTCCACTCTTGGTTTTCAGTTTTGGACACAATAAAAAATTCACATGTGATTGTTCACATCACATAAGCATAATTAACCTTTTAATTATTGATATCCATTAAAACTTCCTGGATAACATTATAAATAGAAAAAAAAAGGATAATGAACCAATAATATATTCATTCGAATATTAAAATTTTTACTTTTCTATTTCTTAGAATAAATTTTATAATGTTTTTACATTTTTATTTATAGGTAAAAAAATGGGGTAGTGCTTAAGATCATATATTATGATGTCAATCAAAGAATAAAATATGTTATTTCTATTCATTATGCAATATTTTGTCATCATCCAAGCCATTTTGAGCTTTATATTCACATATCCTATTTTTTCTTAAATTAATATCTTTGTATCAATTAAGTACGAGGGGAAAGTGAAACTTGATCTTTAGGTATTTTTTCTTTTTTATTCTATTTTTTCTCTTTTCATTTTCTTTTTTTGTTTCTCATGTACTTTGAGAATAGAAGAAAATAAAAAATCATATTTCACTTATAGATTTATTTTTGTTGGAATTTAATCATTTTAATTTTAGAAAATTTTAAATGATAATTGATCTGTTTTAAGTTTTCATTGGTATATATTATTGACCGTTTCTACGATTTAAAAAAATAAAAATAAAATCTCTCGAATGGTTTCCCAAAGGTTTTTTTCCTATCCGGATATATATTCTGATCCATTTTTATATATTTCTCCTAATACCTTCACTTTCTTAAGAGATTTTTTATGAGAACTATAACATCTTATTATTATTATTGAAACATTATATTTTATTTAGTGTTTTATAATAGATTATGGAATTTAATTTTATATCACACATATGTATCTGTGGGACCCACCATTTAAATTGATCCTTGTTAACCCAATATTTACCATCAATGGATTTATAGGATCAATGAAAATTACATTTTTATTACCCACTAACAAAATTCAATCTTAAAATAATAAAATGATGATACAAAGTGTGAGTGTGGAGGAGGTTATTTCATGTGTATATTTGGGAGGTGTTGCATGTATGGGTTTTTGTGATGGTGGTTTCATCATTTGGGTGATTAGAAAATAAGTATCATAAAAAATGAAAAAACATCCACTGTATAAGTCATTATTGGTGTCTTTTTAAACTTCTCTATGAAATAGCTACATCGTCCATCATAAATATGTAACTAAATGTTGATATGTTTGAATCAAGAAAACCAAAAAAGTGTGCATCTCAGAATAAAAAAATATCAAAATTCTGATTCATTCTTTATATAATAATGTATTTATTTGTCCCCTTAAGGTATCATTATATATTATCCATGGATTTTAATTGGTATCTGCTCTAATAACTCAAATACTTCACCAACATTCCCACTAAAATGCAATGTCCAGAAAAATTTAGACATGATAACACATAAAAACTCTAACTATGGAAGTATATGAGATGAATTTCATTTTTTCTCATTCCAAATCATTTTTAGAGATTTGGTTCATATTGAATTTATCACCTTTAACAACAGGTGTTATACTTAGGGAATTGTATTTCACATGAAATATATCATAATTTTATTATATAGGTTTATTAAGATAATACCATAACACCTCTCAACCTATGTCTATGAATATTTAAGCCAATGACATAGGATTCATCACCCATAACACCTCTCAACATGTGTCCCTCTCTACGACTCAAAACACTGAAAAAGTTCATTTGACCAGGGAAACAAAATTTTAAAACATTATAACTAAATTATAGACATGGACTAGAATTTCATATTTAACACAAAACTAAAGAACTTGAAAAATGAATCATTGTTATGGCTTTAGTGTAGGGACCACCAAGTATATGGTTCTCACCACCATAGTACGTATCTCAAAATCTAGTTTCGGAATCCCAATTCCTTATTCATCATAAGATTTTTATCGAAACCCAATATAGATGTTCCACTAACCTTCCTGGCATGGTTCTCAATGTACTAGAAATTAACCCACATGAGAGCATCAGTAAACCCTGATACCAACTCTCACTTCCCATCATTGAATCCAAAAAGGTAATTCCTCCACCACTAATGAAATGTAATCACATTCCCAATTCCTTGAAAATATCCATCAAAAACCCAAAAATGTTCTATTACATCTCCATGGACATGATCAAATCATTTTTGAATCCGTCACGATAAATCCCATGTAGAATGGATGTTCTGAACTACCCCAGCCAACCCATCATCAGAAAGATCATCTTCTGCCTTCAATGAACCATTAAAACTCCCAAACATTGTACCCTTATCTCTCATGGTATCTCTTTATCATACAATCCCGATATCTTGAACAACATAGTGTACTATAAACTCAACTACTTGGATTCACAACCATTAAAATTCTTAAGGATCCATATTACATCAAATAAAATGTGCATCGGAATTCATTGTCATCATATACATATAAGGACTAATCTTAAACTCCAACAATGATTTTATGATGAAATTAACATGTGCACAATATACATGAAAATCCCCACCAAAGGAGTTCCCATGTCATCATCCCATATGGTCAAAACCCCAATCTCATAGCCATCAACCCATTAAACACCAAACACAGTAGTTAGATGTGGTCAAACTCACTCACTTTCATGAACTACACCAAAATTCAAACATTAAACAATTCTAACTCATGGAATATTGATAATGATACTCATCAAAACTCATCCACGTAAAGATCACACCCTAAAAAGGGTATAGTGGAATTCACACTATTTTACCTTCCTTACACCACTCTAAAATCACTAAACCCAATGGGTCCCACATTTACCATATTAGTGTCACTCATTATAATCCATACCACTATCCTATCTCCATGTGACTAGGGTTGTTTCACTATCTTTACCATTTCATAGAAATTTGATTAAAATTGACACCGCCAATCCCGACATTGGTCGTTTTGTTTCCAATAAAATTGCGATCATATAATCCATGGAATCTTCTCATGTCATCAATCCTCAACTCATGCACAGTTTCTCAAAAACCCAAAACATGATAGGAAAAATTATCTCAATCCTAAATCACATTAATCCATAAAATCAAGATTTTTGTACACTCTTACACCATCCAATCAATAATCACTACTCACTCTCCCATGATTCATGTCACATCCCATCTATGATTGCATGCTTATACCACTATCCATGCACATGTGCATGTTAACCTTACTCATCTTAGAGTAAAGTGGTAAATACACATCAAAATTTTACAATACACTCATTATAAGTTCTATCACATGACTTCCTATCATTGGGTATCGTTCCTGACCTATAATCATCCATCCCTACTTGCACCAAGGTACTAGAAGCACACCTCAAACATTAAATGTCTAGGAACTCAGCCAATCCTTCCCAAAAACCACCAAATTGATACAAGTAACTAGACTCCGTGGTGATTTCACGTTCAATCCTTATAAGGAATTACCATTCATGTATCATATACCCAACCATACTTCTCATACATGAATCCAATTTTTCCAAATCTCAAGGGTCCCACACCCCACTACGACTGATTTAAAAAACCAGACTCACCTTTTAGTTATTTTAGAACCACTAATCCTATGCTAACATCCCTATAAATGAAATCGACCATGCTCTTTTCATGTTTCTTTTATTTAACTAGATACGTCCAAGATTATCTCTTAAGAAAACTAAAATCGAACATGTGTGAAGCCCAAGAACACAACCACCTGTCATCTTGAGTGTCACATCCAAAACCCAAAATGATTACCCATGTGTCATAGGGATGAAAGACTAAAATTTAAAATAGAAAATTGAATTATACTCATTTAAAATACCCCTTTACTTAATCCAACCCTTGGCTAATGTAGTGGTCTTTGTGAATTATTTAGAATTTTAAGTTTATTCAAAATTGTATTTATTATTGATTCTTAATAGAATACATAATTTTTTTGAATTAAATGAGAATACATACATTAATTTTTAAATATAAATTTCAGTTGACTATTTGATTAATTTTATAACTTTAATTCTTAAGTGGATTAATTTCTGAGATTTAATTTCTCAATCATTTTTTTAATTAAATTGAATATTATAATTGAATTTGAATTTGAATTTGAAATTATGTGTTTTTGTTCATGAAATGAAAAATTATATTTGAGTTTTTAAAATTAATGACTAAAATAAGATGATTTAATTAATTGATTGAATAAATTTGAGATTATTTTTTTAAAGGGTGAAAATGAGATTTAATTTTTTTTAAATGGATTAAATAATTCACTAAACAAATTTGTGATTTAATGGTCACTCAATTTTTTTTAAAATGCAGGAAAAACCATTACTTATCCTCTAGTTGTCGATCCATCCACTAAAAATATAAAAAATTTATGGATCTTCCACATCACAAAACCAGACAATGGGATGTTTTCCAGAGACTTTAGCTAAGAACATTTGAAAATTCTAGAAGTGACTGTACCTATTGTGGAGAGACCATATGATGTGATTTTCAATCCATCATGGATTAATTGTTTAGAAAACTGAATGATCAACCACACTTGATAAGAGTCTCTATGAGTCTGATATTTCAAAAATCCATTTATAGACTGCATTGAAATGTTCAGATCAACTACAACACCAATATAAGGGAAAGGTATAAACCTTCTATATAGAAAAAAATGGATGTGATCATGGATTTTATGTGGAAATGATCATTACAATACTACCAATAGTTTTTAAAGGAATAGGGCTTCAACAAAAAATAATAAGTGACCAAACCTCTTCTTATGTTTGATCATCAAGATCAACAATCCCACCCTACTACACTAGTAGATTTCTAAAAAATATCATCAGAGAAGGATAAAACCGAACTACTCTTCGATGAAACCTATTATCTACTAACGATCAACAAATTCCTAATTTGATAGCTCTGAATAAAAATATAGTCATTGGTAATGATAGATGATGATCCATTCCCAGATCTAGAAAAAAAATTAATCCCATGTCACCTAAATATTATAACTGAGGTTTAACTCATGATGCTCACAACTTGTGGGAGTTGAAGAAACTTCTGATTTCAGTATTGCTTTACTAGAGAAGATGAGATCCCTTTGGATTTCCATTAAATAAGAAAAAGAGATAAATACTATTATAAGGGATCCCAAACCAAGCTAATATGATATCCTGTGGTTTAAAAAATTAATGAAATAAAATTTAATAGGAAAAACTATTACCCAGGATTACCATATGAAATTGAATCTCATACCTCATAGAAAAAGATACTTTCGAAAAATGAAGATCTATGATGATATGAACATGTTGTTCCAAAATAAATCACAATATCAAATCATCTGATGAACCAGGATCTTAATTTGGGATTCACAGGATACCCCTATTAATTCAATATTTGTAAAATGATTTTGAGTCTCCCTCATAGAATAAAAACACTCGATCTCACCTAGGGAGAAGAACCCAATTTTCACCATAGTTAATGAAGATCACTAATAGTGCATCAGAACATAGATAAGCCAACTTGTAGAATTAAATCCAAACCATCCACCCAAGATCATTCAACATGATGAGTAGAGAAACATTCCTATTTCAATTTGAGATCACCTTTGTAAAATCTAAATGGTACAAAATAAATATGATTTCATGCCATCAATGAGGATTAATATCTAGAAGTGAGAAGTCAACTAGGGCCAACGACTCTTGAAATCAAGATTCACATGATTCACTAAACCTCTTCCCAATTTGGAAAAGAATGAATATGATCCTTCACCATGTGAGGCTTCTCAAATTGAGGCCAGAATAATTAAAACATCATAAGACTCTACAATTTCTCAATTCACAAGATTTATATTATTAAAGGTGACATGCACCAACAAGTGTCTTTAATTATTCAATGCACTATGATATGAATGATATTGAAAAATTTAATTATTGGATGTCCAACCTCACTTAATGGTTAAAAAAGATGAAAAAAATAATGATAAATTGGAAATGAATTTAAGTTATAGACACCCATAGTGAAAAAAAATAAATAAAATAGAACATAAAGAAATTGAAGATGAATTTATAAGAAAAACCATATATGATACCATATTTTGCACATGGGAATTCCCAGGCTCCAGAAGAACTTTATTTTAGATTATGAATTCCCAATTTCAGTGAAGTAGAGGCTAATTATAATTAAACTTGTTATTAGAATCCCAATCTCAATACTGACATCAAACCTTCCACCCAAGAACTAGAGGGTAACATCCAATGAAACAGCTAAGTAGAAAATCATTTCACTATGATCCTTTGTGAATATGTTTGGATCATTATCATGGGGGAATAATTTTTTAATAGAAAATATTCGAGTATGAGGATTTAGAAAAATTGTGACAATCAATCCATGAACATGGTTACCATCTGATGATACCAATGTGTGCATAGAATTTGGGGAATAATCTTCACATGTTGGGTTCATTGCAAGGGGTTATATTAATAGCCATGTGTCTAGGGATGTAGGATCAACCAATGGTGAGAATCTCTCTATAAAATAAGAAAAATTCATCAAAGGAAAATGATTCCCCCATAATGATTATCAAACTAGACCTATTGATTCCCTTTATATAATCTTGTTTTATTTCAATTTATTTTTTTGTAATAAATCTAAAGATGACACATAAATCCATTCAAGGAGACTACCTATGTCCACAATGTTAATTAATTCTATTTTTTAACTATTTAATCACTTCTGTTAATATTTTCATCTATTTAAACTATTTATGTAAATGAACATTTCATAATTCATTCATTTTGAATTTAATTTTCTACTCTTCACTAGATCTCACACACAATCCACTTAAGAATTCTCCATTTCATATCATCATGAGTAGTGAGTTTAATTATGGTTAATTAGATATATCCTATTACTAGAATCATTTATATTAGAGGTTTTATTGATCATTGAATCCCTCTGGTTAAATAAAAAATTCCAAAATGGAGTAATCAAGTGAGATCTCTCTTGACTAAAGAGAAAATAAGATAGTGAAATTAAAATAGTCATTTAATAAGGTGAGTAATGGGATATAAAGTGTTAGTTAACCATATCATCATTAATTTCAATCCCATTAATTTTTAGTATGACACAGCTGTTTTTAATAATAAAACCCAAAAAATGAGAGTAAAACACACCCAAAACATTGACATCTCCCAAGACAAACATGAGTCCCACTATTACTATATTTTTCATTAGTTCAAAAAAATATTTTGTTAAGCACCCCATGAAACGATGCTCATAAAATATAATATCATTTCCAATGATTGTTGTGTTTTTTCTTTAATTTTTTTAAAATGATGTTAAATTAATATATCCAATTATTTATACCTCATTAGTTTTGATCATAAGGTTTATAGGTCTATGCTCAATAGACATTTGACAGTAAAAATAATAAAATTGTAATAGATATAGTTTGTTACCATTTTGTTTGATAACTATCCTTCCTTGTTTTCATCTAAAATAATCATTAGTTAGGGAAAATTGAGGTTAATATTATCAAATGAGCAGAAATTCTGGGAAATGTATACACCAAACTTCAACATTAATGAATAACAATTGTAATTGAATAATAAAAATTTATATGAACTCAAAAATAGAATGATCGGTATACTACCTAAAATTAATGGATTATTATTTTAATTTTCCTACTAGAATTTGAGATCATTTATTGAATTATGTAATGGATTTTTAATAATATTATTCATTGAGTCTCAAATCAGCTAGAAGGATTTCATTTTCTCTACTGAAGGAGTTTACAAGGTGTGTATGTACATTCTGTAACTTAGAGAAGTTACCACATGGGAAGAACAACAAATTACCATTTTATAAATGTCCATACCTACTTAAAAGACTGATAAAATAATAAAGTAAATCTATGGAATCAAAGAAGAAACTGGGGAAACCATTTATGTGTTTTGGGAAAGGTTATAGAAGATGACCATGTTCAGCCTACACCAACCCAATGAATAACATAATTTCTTTGTATTATTTTCCAAATAAATTTATATAAAATAATAAAATCCTATTATATTTTTCTTTATGGAGTTAAATTATTGATAATTAACCTATTTATGTTAGATAATTGATTGAGATAATCTCCCAAAATTCCAAACAATTTTTTATGAGAACTGTAGCTACAGAGGTACATGAAGTAAGAAAGTTCCAAATTGAATAAATAACCATTATTGTGAGATATATATCTATGAATAATGTTTAGGAGTCATAACCCACCACACACCCAATGGTCTACCAACTTTTCTATTCTTAGGAACATTTCACCAATGGATGACCTGAAGTTCAAGGGGTTCAATGATGCATTTCCATTTTCTAGAGGTAGTTCTAGAACCAACCAAGTGTAAATTAAGGATTTAGATGTTTTCCACCAATACATTTAGAACTAATAGCCAAATGAATTAATTTTATTGGTTCAAAAAATATTCCCAACATCCTTTCTAGTCCCCTTCAATTCAAAGACAAAGTCTCCAACTATCATCATGTAACCTGTAAGGAAAATCATAAGAGCCTTCCATGAATGAATTTACTATGAAATTTAATAGAATTTAAAAATAGTCAAATAAACAACTCTCACAAATCATGGATCAATGTTCAATGAATTAAAATGATTGTTTATCCATCTAATGACCACCATCAACAATCTAGTAAATCAAGGATCAGGTGATCTTCCTACTCAACCAATTCTAGGCACTAAATTAAATATTAATTCAATCACATTAAATAGTTGTTTGGATCTATAAAATAGTGAACTGAAACCGTTTTTAATTCATTTTGGAAGTGAAAAGAAATATATAAATGGTGGATTTACCAAGTAAAATGGTCTTGAGGAAAAATATAAGAAGGAACCATCAAAGAAAGAAATGGTGAAATCTATGAGGGGAATCCACGACAACTTTGACCACCATTCCTTGAAATGATGAAAACACTAAGGAATTCTAATGAGTACACATATCAATAATAATTATACAAAATATTCAAGATGGTATAGATAAATATTCCATTTCTAAAGGATATCCAACAAATCTTAAAGTATGAAAAAATTATAAAATATATATGTATTAGTATTATAATGTTTTGATTAAATGAAGATGTAAGGCTTGGTAAAAATACCATATTAACCTTGAAATTCCGAAGAAATTTCACGATCTAAGTACCTTTTATATCCCATGAACCACAAGAGCACTCAATTTTTCCAATGCTCTATGTGATTTAGAATCCAAAATACATGTAATTCCTTGTTAAGTTTATTCTTCTCTATAGATGATAGAACATAAACTAACTCGAGTGTTTGTGAAACTCACAAATCAATCCACTAACTACCTAGTCGGGTTTCTTTTAGATTTCATGGTATGTGTATAATATTATCAATTTGTTGTTGATTTCTACATACTCAAGATAGATGATGGAATACTTAAAGATCAATCACCAAAAATTATAGGTAGAATAATTTTTATGACTGGTAAAACCATAATAAATGTTAATAAAGGAACCCTTTACATAACATTTAGGGAGGAAATAGAGGATTTCAACATCCTCGACTCAATGAAACACACACATGGAGGGAAATATATTTTTATATTCAATGATTCTGAACAACCATGTTATTTTAGGTAGTGTATTAAAAATATTATATGATATAATCAGAATAGAAGAAACATTAGAAATACAAATCCTATTTAGTAAAAAAAATTGAAAATAAACATTATCTGGAGATATATTCGAGTATTGAAAAAACTAATGAAATTTATCAAATATATTTTGATGAATTACTCAAATATGATACTAATATTTTTTCTTTATAAGTTTAGTTTTTCAATATAGAGAAGCCTACGATAGAAATATCATTATAAAATCGCTCTATGTTAGAATTAAAACAGCTTTCCATAAATAGAAAATACCTCTTTTAAAATTGAAACATTAAACTACCAAGTAATATATTGAATAATTTAGAAAAAATCCACGAAAACAAAATGGTGAAAATTTTGAAGCATAATTCTAGGGAAATAGGATGAAAATTAGGGGGAATCACATGGATTAACTCTACAACCTGAATGTATAATATTTTTCTTGTATATGAATCATAAATATTGAGATGACCCCAAATAAGTCTCAATTCATCCCTTCTAGAAATATTAATAAAGAAGATAGATAGAAGATTTTAAGTATGAATAATCTAAACCATATTGGATTCCCAATTGATGAGCCCCATTAGATTTGGAACTTATAAAACTAGTTCCACAATTTTGTAAAATGAGAATAGTGAGATATTACCCATGAGAATTTAAAATACCATGAGAGTCTAAAAATATTTTAGTATATTAAACTATGTGGTTAGAAAATACCACTTCTGTGTACCCTTTATGGACCAAATGTTAGAGATAATAGCTAAAAAGGTTAATTATTACTTCCTCGATGAATTTTCTAGGTATTCCAAGGTTCCAATGGCTCCCAACAACCAAGATAAGACAATGTTCAAATATGATTTTTTTTATTTTTTCAAATCAAATGATTCCTCTCAGTATATCCAATTCCTCAGCTAAATTCTCTCACTAAATGGTAATTATTTTCCTAGATATATTTGAGAACAACTTGGATGTATTCGTTGATGACTCTAATATATATGGTACATATTTTCAAAGATGACTGGAGAGTTTAGAAAAGGTTTTAAAAATATGTATTCTGAAACATTATTTTTCTGATTTTTAAAAAAATTATTTTATGGTAGAAAAATTAAATGTTCTATCCCATAAAATTACTAAATATATAATTTATGTTTATAGAAACAAAGTTGATGTTATTTCTACATTACATTACCCCACCACTGTGAGATACATTAGATAGTTACTAGGGAAAATTGGATTTTATAAAAAAAATATTAGAGAAATTTTAAAAAATGCTTTCACCCATAACTAACATACTCAACAAAGAAATTTATTTTCTTCTTAATGGATCGTCTAAGGATGATTTTGAAAAATTAAAATAATTCTTAACCAATAACCACATTATCTATCCACCAAACATGAGTTATCCATTTGATATTTTGTTTGATTCTGATAATATATCAATACAGTATGTCCTTCCCAAAATATTAATAGGCTTCCACAATTGACAGCCTACACTTCACAGACCATAGATATTTCTCAAATTAACAAAAAAAAATATATTAGTTTTTTCTATTATTGTTTCTTTAGAGAAATTTTGTTCTTATCTTCTAGGACATAAAGAAAATATTCATTATGATAATATAGTATTGAAAAATTTGATCACGATTGTTTATGATAATCATGGACAAGTGATATGGATGTTAATACTAAAATAATATTTCTCGAAGATTAAGGAAAATATGGGTTGTGAGAATATGGTGGCAAACCACATGATTTGGTTGTGTCAAACTATCAAGGTAGATCCAATCACTATTACAAATCTGGTAAATTCAATAATTGGTGAGAATCTTCACAACCTCACTAAAGTTCCCTTCTATACTGACATAGTTATTTCCAGTTCATAGAATTGGTACCCTCATATTCAGAATATCAAACTTCTAAATTTAATATCTGAATCTAAATATTATTTTTGAGAGGAAACATATTTATGGTAAATCTAAAATGGAAAATTCATTAAATGTTACATCTCTAAAGTGGAAATTAACTCGATGATTAGTTTTTTCATATACACATGAATATGGATTCCATTTTAGAATTCAAATAACTGGTAGAAAAATTTTGGTTGTGGAATTTTTTTGTCCCTCTCTTTTTAAAAAATCTTCTGATTTTTGTAAAAAAAATGTCCTAGATACTACTTTACTACTGGAATTTTCAAAATACAAGTGATTAATAGAAAAAATTATTTTTATATGATATATTGGATTTGTTTGGAATATATTTTATGGGTTCATTTCCTACAACATTTTTATTTTCCAACATTTTCTATTAACTGACTATATTTCTATGTGTATTGAAGGAAAATCTACTAAACTAAGGATTCAAAAACTATGATTGAGTTTCTAAAATAATTTTTTATTGTCAGTTTGGAATATAATGATCAATAATAAATGATCAAGTAACCCACATCAATAATATAAATATTTAATTCCTCGTGAAGAAATACAGATTTCAGAAATAAACATCCAATGCTTACCACCCACATAAAAATTGATTGTTGAGATGTCTAACAGAGAAGTCAAAATAATTTAATTAAAAATACTACAGCCTAACTAGAAAAGAATGGAGTAGTAAATTATAATATGCACTTTGGACATGTATAGCCATCTAGAAAACCCAATTTGTATGTCACCAAAAATAATTTTTTGTGGTAAACACTCTCATGTTCCAATTGAGCTCTAATACAAATCTTATTGGGCTATCTCCAAAACCTCAAGTTTTTTGAACTTTTTTTTGAATAAATTAATTTTATTTGAAGTCTTAAATATCATTATACAACAATTTAATCTTTTCGTATATTCTACACCAATATAATATTATGCTACATGCAACATCGATTTGGCTTGTGTTATACAAAACATTGAGTTTCTTTGAAACATCATATTATTATTATAATTATCCAAACAAGAAAGTCATAAAATATCCATTAAACATAGTAACATGAATAGGAATAAAGAAATTTTAAATATTATTTATAATCATTTCATATAAATAAATCATTTTGATGGTAAAACATATAATTTTGGTAATGTCTTTATATGTTTTTAAGTGTTATTTTCTCAAATGAAGTACTTTTTATCTTCTTCTTGAAAACTAATAAAATTTGTTTTTGACAATTTATAAAATTTAATTTAATAAAATAAACTTAATTTTTTAAGTCATAATTTCAAAATCATTTTTGGGTGACTTTATGGGTTTATTCTGAGAAACATCATTTTTTGGATGAATAGTAAAAAATATTCAATTTTATTTCAAAACTCGCTTTTCTTATAATTTATTTATATTGTTAAATTATATTTTAATTTGTTTTTAAAACTAATTAGATAAATATTAAATCAATTAATACAATATAGATCCTTTGAAACAATTTCACATTGAAATTTTATATAAAAACATTGCAATCTTGTAAACTTTTTAACTTAAAAAAAAACTTGCTTTCGTGAAATATATGAGGATCAATTTTAAATTAATTTATACTAATTATATGTTTAGAATTTGGAAAAATGAATTAAAATTTTTTAAACATACAAATTTATAAATTCAAATAAATTTATCTTAGTTTTGACCATGAATATCAGTGAAATTGATTAAAATAAATTACAGTGATTAGTGACAATTTAGTTTACTTAATTTTTAAACTTTAATATAAAGAGGAAAATAACCTAGAAACTTTTTCAATAGGCATTTTCTACCCATATTTGGACCATATCCCATCTTGGTTCCAATTTTAGAAGTTATTGGGACACTATTCTAGGAAAGTGACCTATATAATAATTTAAGGAATAGAAGAAAAAAAGAACTTTCCTTACCATTAACATTTATAAAGCCTTGAGATATGGACAAAATACTACATTAGATCAATTGTACACATCATTATGAATGTTAAAGGAGTTTTTTTCATCATTTTTATTTATATTTTATTTTTGGATATTGATTATTCAGATTAACAGCTTAAGGAATTAAAAATTCATTAATTATTTATTTAAGAATAACTAAAATAAATGATACGAAAAATATTAAAAGTTAATTAAATTGATTTAATATTTTTTATTTAATTATTGAAAATTATTAAATAATTTTACACTGGTGTGTAAATAATATATTAAATTCCATCTTTGTCTTGAAATTTTGAAAATTTAAATTCCGTAAATAATATCAAAATTCTAATTAATTTTATTTTATAATAAATGATATTTTTTAAAAATATCAAAAATTTACTATAAAAATATATTATTCGAATGATTTTTAGATGTTAATAGTTATGATATATATTATATAAATAGACCAGTTTATATTTTTTAATTGATATATTTTCCATTAAATATAATAAATATTGTTAGCATTGTTCAGGTTATAACAATGTCATTGCAATTTACATGCGCCTGTTTTTAAATGAATTTACAATACAGTTCAGATTTTATTTTTGTAAAATATATATATTATTTAGAATTAGGTGGGTGTATATTGTCTAATAAATATAACATTAATTTATTCTAATGGTTAAATGAATTTGTTTAGAAATCAATTTTCCTTAATAAAACCCAAAATGATAAAATTGGGGAAGCGTATAATTTAAGGAACAAAATTTCAAAAATATAGTTATTTTTCTATGATGGAGGTTTGGATCAACCATACAACCCCTATCATCCATTATTTGTTCATATTATAAGCACATGATTTATGTTACACCTCCCAATAGTTTTTACCTTTTGGTTTTTACAATAATTACACTCCTCCTTGTCTATAGAAATAGATTATATCATCTTATTCTGTACACATCTCAAGCCACATTGGATCATCCAAACCTAGCCCAAATAAGGTCCCAACATCCCTCCTCTAAACCTAGAACCCTCAATTTAGATAAAAACCCATCCAAATATGTTTTATGGTTAAACCAAATGGAGTTACTCAAAGAAGTAGAGGTTTGAAAATGTAAAAAGAAAGTCAAGACTAAAGGTAAGGGTTTTCTAATCTTAGTATTATTTCTATGAGACATAGGAATTATTCCCCAATAATTTATTTTTTATTGTTTTAATACTGACCATGAATGTTTCCAATTATTCTTATAAATATATTTTTGGGTTTTTACATATCAATTAGATAATCTCAATTTCATGGAGTTTACAGTTCAAAATTTATAGAACATGTAAAGTATTTTTCTCTAAATTTTACTTCATTGAGACACATGTTATGGAATGAACCTATAGTCTTTTATGAAGTTTATATACTTCCCTTTCATAATTTATATGATGAATCTTTGTCTTTTTATGATAATATATTCTTTATATAATTCTATTATTTTATGGGGTGTATGATTCAAATGATTCAATGTGGTATGGGGTACTTTGACAACGTTAATGATTATTTCCCCAGGAAATGTTTTAAATGATCATTCATAACTATTTTCCACATAAGTTGAAATCCATTGATTAAGAGTATGATTTTCTGGGTTTATGATTCAAGAGTGTGATTATTATTCTTTTATGAATTTTTTTCTTTTAATGACATGTTCTTTATGTGACATGTTTCTCTTCCACAGTTTATACCATGATAAAATGCATATAAATCCCACTTCATTTCATGGGTTATTTTATGAGGAAATTATTGTAAATTATACCTTTTTCCATAGGATATGATAGGAACAATAGTGAAAATATACAAATATGGGTGTGAATTAGGGTATGACAGATTAATACCTGTGCCAATTTTGATCTTATTTCATCATAATCCAAAACACATTTTTCTCTTTCTCTCACAGAAAAATATGAATAGAAATTAAATCATGAATGTAAAAGAACAATTTATTTTGGTCACCCTCTCTATGATATGTCCAAGGAGAATAAAATGGTGATGTGCTGATGTAAACAATCCAACAAAAGCTGACTACTATTTACAAGGTTTTTCCAAGATCTTTTATTCAACATCTTTCTGCCGTTACAAAGATTAGGTTTTTCTCAATACATTCCCAAGGGTCACTCCCTATATCTCTTCCTCTGGTTCACTACTGGTGGGATGGATTTCCATCCTCCTCTTCTATCACTCACTAATCTTGGAAGGTATCCATTCATATTTTATAAAAGTGTAGGTCCCTTTATTTTAATAAAAATATTCATCCACATCATGTTTGTATATGTTCTTTGAAGTTCAACTTTCACCCACTGATGAACACCTCTTTTCCAAATATTTACTAGGAAGAATCAACATTTTCTGTACCCATTGGTTAACTTACGTTCTACCTTGATCACAATGTTAAAGTGTCACATTTTTCATAGAAAACAAGGTTCCGTGAAGCTTCAAACATGTGCCACACATAACCATTTATAACAAAAATATATTTGTTGCACAACTCACTTATGTTATGAAACCCTTGAGTAAATTCCTACTTTCATTCCCTAAAAAAACGTGGCTGAATGTATGGTTTTATTTTGTTATGAGCTTCACCAGAATGAGTGTTGGCGGTATATTTATAGGCATTTTGATAACCCTGATCGAATGGAATGAAACTTCTCCCCAAGTGTGATAGTCTCCCGTTCGCGAAACCTCATCTTTTGTGAAACTCCATAACATGCACGACTCTATTTCCATTAAATATATTTATTTTCTTATTTTGAAACATCTATGGAATGAAACATTACAAGGCTCCTTGACACAGTCATCAACTCCCTTTTCCAAGAAAACATTTTTCCATTATCAAATTTTCATTCCCAAACTTTTGGAAAACACTGGAAAACAATGCTACTTGATATATGATCATTTTTTTCTACCTACAAATCATCTATTCTATTTTCATGGATCCATGTCAACATTTTTTTTTCAAACAATATCTCTTGAATGCCACAAAAAACCATGGAAACCCTTTTTTTCAACAAACATAGTCAACCCAAAAATCGTTCAATGTTACCTTAGGGGCATTTTATCCAACTTGTTATAATAGATTAATGTTTTTATATTATCCATTTCATCTCATGGGATATGATATGATATTTATAAAACCCATCACTTATCATGGGTCATGAAGTGATGAATTTTTTATTAATTTGTGACACATTAATGTATGATTTTATTCGGTGATGGGTGGGACATATATCTCCTTCCAATGTACTAGGTAAATATTTATATCTCATGACTATAACAAGGATATAATGATGAGTGAAATTGGTTAATTATGATTTATTGTAATGGGGAGTGAACTTGGATCAGAAATATAGTGCTAGAACAGGAAGTGAACCTGGTCCAGTAATACAGGATTGGAATGGGAGGTGTACATAGTTTATTATTATAGGGATGGCATGGGAAGTGGACCTAGTTTTGTAATATAGGGCTATAACGGGAGGTGATCCAAGTTCAGTAATATAGGGATGGAATGGGAAATGAACCTAGATCAATAAAAGACATTTTACACTAATATGTACTTGATAGTAAGCCTTAACTATAATTGAAATCACTATTCATATTAATGTGTCTTCTATAATTTCAAGCCTTATTCTTTTGATTAGCTTATGATGTATGTATTATTAACTACTAATATTTATGACATGATTCATGATTATGATCATTGATGATAAAGGACTGATATTCTAATGATATGATCTTGTTTTCACACATTTATTTTAAAGTTATGTTGTTATACCTTGTTTTTGTACCCTCATTAAGCATTGGAGCTCACGTTGTTATAATGATTCCATTACTCATCATATAAAGAAATGTTCTAAGAAGAAGTACTAAAAAGGAATATCATTACTAGAGAAATTGAATATATTTCACCAGATTATAATATTGTGTTCCATGTTTCCAAAGAAACTAAACTATTATGGTCCTCAGGCATGTATTTTTTGAATTTTCTAAATATGCATATAAAATTATGTAATATCCATGTATGTAATGATTGTACAACTATAGTTAGTATCAATTTAAAGGGGTTTGTAAACCATTTTAGACAAGGATTAGGAAATATTGGAGATATTACTAGGGAAATTTCTAAGGTTATGTCCAAGGATGTCTCTAAGGATTAGTCTTAGGATATGTCAATGTATGGTAACATTTCGTTAAATATTTCTATGGATAGAGTGATTTGATGCGTAGAAATACATTATTTTATGGATACTACAAGTGAATGCGGATCTGGAATACATGTACATAGAGGTAACAACCTTGAAAACAATTTATTAAGCTATACATTATCAAGAACTTGTGCAAGACAACTGGCCTTGCTGCACACCTATTTTGACACTCCTATGAGACATGCTCTGGCAGTTCACAAAATCATTATGAACCATCATGAAGGATTTAAATAGATGTTGACTATGAATGAACTAGGATACATATGATGTTTCATATATTAATAAGTATGGTTTCTTGATTTAAACATCCTATAATTAGTTTTCATGATTATGTAGTTCCCCACTATGATGATTATTTCTTACTCTATTCATTTTTCTTTTATTCAAAGGTTGGAACCCGAAGGAATTATATTAATAAGGAATGAAATTAAAAATTAAATGAGCTTACACCTAAGAAACCGAATGTTATGTGAGATGGAATGAAAAACCACATTTTTATGATCACATAAATTTCTCAAGATATGAATCATGATGAATTTCCAAACAATCAAATATGGTAAAAATGATCTATTGAGTCATTCATGAGGAAACACCCACTATATTTTAGTGATTACACTAAATCATTAGTTTCTGACAAATGGATCAGTACAACAGAAAAGATATTTTCCATATTCCAATGTTTAATACATGAAAATATCACTCTGGTTATCTGTTGTCTTGAAAGTGATGCAGATCAGTGGCAGAATCTTATTATGAATATTATGTGACAATATGAAATTGAATCCATAGATTGGGTCAAGTTCAAGATCATATATTTCAATAAGTCCATTACGTGTATTCTTCATACAACTATAGAAAAATAATCCCTATAGATTAAACAGAAGCATAATCCATATATTGGTTCATTTGAATGAAATTTTACAATTCATGTTAGGTACTCTTCGTGTATTATCATCCATCCTTAAATAAAAAATGATCAATTATTTTGTGGCCAGAATCCTAGTCTTCGAAATTCCAAGGCAATTGATGAAATTAAAATCTATGAAGAAGTTTTTTTATTTTTTATGATGGTTGAAATGAATGTTGGATTTTCGTATCAATATCATGTTGTTGACATGAAAGGGAAGATGGAATTGAGAGGAAATTCTAAAGACCATTGAGTGAAAATGATGATATTACCTTTATGTTAAAATTGTGTGAATAATCATGGAGAAAATTCCATTCAGGGTACTACTAAATATTTTATGTTTGTAAGGGATGTTCATTTGAAAAAATTTTGTCGATCTAATTTGAAGAAGTTAGATAATGATGAAAATAGAGAGAAAGATTCATATAATGCACCAACCACACTCTGGTGTTTTAGTTATAGGGATTTTGGACATTATGTGAATCAATTCCCCAATACAAGGGTGAACATGGATGATAATAGACAATAAACTCTCAGGAAAAATGGTAAAGGTAAATCTTATTCAATCACAATGGAGGAAGTGAATAATGATAATTAGGTCACAGTAATCATTATTTCCTTAGTTAGTAATTTCCTATTTCATTTTATATTAATAATCATGGAGAAAAACATTTTTGTCAATCCTTTGGTGAAATTTCATGTGATTGTATCCCTCTACTTGGATTCTAGTATAATAAAATCATGTTTTATATTCATTCAGTACTAGGATAGACATGTGATTTCCAATGAAAATTTTTATTGTATAAGAAAAGTTATTATATAAGGAATGCGTGGTAAATTGTATTTTGGAAGGGTTACAAGGTTAACCCTATATGAAATGGATAAAGCTAAACATCTAATGAGGTATTAGAGATTAATGTGTTACTTCACCGTATGAATAATTATTCATATTGGATAACTTGTACTACCAATTTTTTTGAGGTAAAGACATAAGAAAGGATTTTTCATTCTTTTTATAGCTCTCACGATCTAATAATACAAAAGGAATAAAAAATTCAACTTTATTTCATGGAATAAGATATGAATTGGAAATTTATTAAGGCACAACAAAGGGAGAAATTGTATTGAAATCAAGTAAGTATATCATCTCATGAAAATTCTATGACTTTAGGGAAATGGGTCTTGAAATATAAAAATTTCCATATTATCATCATTTTATATGATATCAATGACCACTTTAATGCTTCTTCAATTTATGGTTTTGTGATTATTAACATACACTAGATGACCCAGATTCTTGTGATCAATGATCTTAATCAATCACTATGACTATTTATGTTTTTCTTCTTTGTCCATGTTTTCACAAGAAACATATGTTCTCATATGTAGAAACCTAGCTATGTGTTACTTTGATTAACCGTTATGTTTCTAAATTATATTTTTAATATAAAATCTTAGTATTCATGTTTATGATGTGGTTTTTATAACAATAAATTTCATGTATTAGATCTTTGATAACCTATATGAATTTCGAGGGTGAAATTTATTTTAAGGGGGGTAAAATGAAACACCCCAAGTTTTTTTGATTTTTTTTGAATAATTTATTTTTAATTTATTTATTTTAACTCTACTAAAAGTTCATATATCATTACATGCTATATCAATATAATATTATGCTATAGGAAACACAAATTTGGATTATGGTACACATAATAGTGAGTTTATTTGAGCAATATTTTATTATTATTATTATCCAAATAATATAGTTGTAACATTTCCATTAAACATTGTAACATGAATTATCATAAATAATTTATATATATTATTTATAATGGTTTTATATAAATAAAAAACATTGATAATAAAATATATAATTTTTTCAAAGTCTTTATATGTTTTAAAATACTATTTTCTCAAATAAAATACTTTTTATGTCTTTATTGGACATAGAATGATTAATTTTATCAACTCAAAGAAATTTAATTTAATAAAATTAGTTTAATTTTTTAATTTCAAATGTCAAAAACATATTATGGTGACTTAATGGGTTTTTTTAAAAAAAACATCATTTTTGGATAAATAGTGAAAAATATTGTATTTTAATTCAAAGCTAATTTTTCATATAATTTTTTAATTGTTAAATTATAATATAATTCGATTATCATGTGTGATTAGTTCGATTTTACATTAATTAATCCAATATTGGTAATTGGATCCAATTTCACTTTGAAATTCGATATACAAACATTTCCAACTTTTAAACATTTTCTCTTAAAAAATCTCGCTTTCACGACACATTAGCGGATTAATTTTATGTTTGTTTTTTAAAATGGATTCCATATTTAGAGTCAGAATAATTTATAATTTTTATTAAATTAAAATTAATTTTTAACCAAACATTTTAGTAAAAGTAATTAAAATTAATAAAATGATTATGGAAATATTAGTTTACTAAGTGGTTAAACCTTAATCTAAAGGGTCAAATGACCTTAACACTTGTACAAAATCGCTTTTCAACCCATATTTATGCCATATTCACTCTTGGTTAAAATTTCATTACTTATCAGGACACAATTTCATGAATGTGACCTATATAATATGTTAAGAATATAAAAATACAAAAAAGGAACCATTCTTACGTTTAACATTATTAAATACTTAAGATATATACAAAAAACTACATTAGTTTAGTTGTAAAAATTATTATGAATGGTAATTGAGTTTATTTAAATATATTAATTTATAATTTATATTTATATATTTATTATTTAGACTTACTACATAAGGAATACCTAATTCAGAAATCATTTAGTTTATAATTAACTAAAATAAATGATACTAAAAATATTAAAAGTAAAGTTAAATGATTGAATTATTTTCCTTATTTTTTAGATGAATAAATCAATATGAACAGCTGTGAACTTAATATATTTCAATTACCAATATGTCTTAATATTTTTTTAAAATTTCCATTAGGAAAATAATATCAAAAAGGACATTAATGTTATTTTAGAATAAATGATATTTTATTGAAAGATGTAGAATTTGATAAAAAAACATAAATTCTACCAAATGATTTTTATATGTTAGTAAAAATAAAATATATTGTATTCACAGTACAATTTATCTTTTTTAATGAAGATATTGACATTTAAATATAAAATACACAGTTAGCGCTATTCAGGATAAGTTAGTGTTTCTGTGTCTTAGATGCACTTGTTTTAAAATTAATTTCCATCACACACGAGATTTATTTTTTGTAAATTAGATATAATATATGGAATTCATTGGGTCTATATTTTCTAATAAATCTCACCTTAATTTAGTATTAATATTAAAATTATTTACATTTGAAAAATATTTTCCTTAATAAAAAACAAAATGATAAAATTGGTGAATCATAGATTTTATGTTGCAAAATATTAATAATACACTTATTTATGTGTGGTGGATGTTTAGATCAACCATACATACCATTTAATAAATTATTTGTCTATTTTTGAAGAACCTGAGATCAGAGATACCTCCCAATATTGTTTATGTATTGGTATTAATGATAATTACACACCTCCTCTTCTACAAGACGGAATTCAATCATCCTATTCCATACACCTCTCAAGACACATTGGCTCATCAAAACCCTGCCCAAATATGCTCCCAACATCCATTATCTCAACCTAAAAGACTCACATTTTTCAAAAATCCAATCACTTAAACCATTTGGAGTGAATCAAAAGGATTCACACAAGGAATATGAGGTTTGAATGTGTATGAAGAATGTCAATACATAAGGTAAGGGTTTTATCATCTCACTTTAATTTTTGGGAGAATTTGGCCTTATTCACCACTCATATATTTTTTATGGTTTATATACTTCCAATAAATGTTTTATATAATTATTATACTTTAATTTATATTTATTTACATATCCTTTTGATGATCTCTATTTCCTAGGGATTACAGTTAAAAATTTATAAAATAATTAAGGTAATTTGGTCTCAATTTGACTTCTTTGATACAAATGTTATGTTATTACCCTATAATATTTTATGAGTATATACTTTAATTTACCATGTTATATCATGAATCTAATTATTTTTATGATATTAAATTATAATATGTAAGGTTTTTATTTCATGGGGATTATTATTCAAATGTTTCAAAGTGGTATCAGACACATTGAAATGTTTAAAGATTATTTTCCTCAAGAAATTTTTTAAATGATATTTCAAAATTATTTACCATCAAGAAGACATAATTAGATTTTGTTTATGAATTATTGGGAATATGATCCAATGTTACCATTCATATTATTTCTATGAATATTTTATACATTTGATGACATGTTGTTTATGAAACCTTTTTATCTACAACAAGTTATACCATGATAAAAGTATTATGAAACCCACTTATTTTCATGGGTTATTCTATTATGAAATTATTGTAAAGCCTATATATTTTCCATGGGTTATTATAGGAAGAAGTTTTTATAATATTAATTTCATATCATGGTTTATTATATGATATTTATGAACCCCATATCTTTTTTATGTGACACAGTATGATGAATGTTTTGTTATTTTTTCACATAGATGTATTATTTTATTATGTGATGAGAGGGACTTATATCTTCCATAAATTCATTAGGAAAAGATTTATATCTCATGAGTTTGTCATGTCTGGAATGAGGTGTGAACTCTGTTATGTATTATAAGGATGGAATAGATAATGAACATGGTTCAATAATATAACACTGGAATAGGAAGGAAACACAGATCAATAATACATGGATAGAACAGTAGGTGAAGTGGGTTCATTAATACAACTCTGGAATGGTATGTGAACTCAATTTTGTAATACAGGGATAGAATGTAAATTTAATAGGATATATTAATTTAGGTATGAAATGGGGAGTGAAATCAGTTTAATAAATACCTTTGTTCACTAATATGGCTTTGGCAGTAAACCTTGACTTCTATGTAAATAATTTTAAATGTTTATATGTCTACCATAATTACATGTCTTATTCTTATGTTATGCTTCCATGGCTTATTCCATAGATTACCTTATGATTCATGTCTTATTAACTAATAATATTTTTAATTTTACTCAAGTTTATGATCTTTTATATGTTGGGTACAATCTTTTAATGATATGATCATGTTCTCATACCCATATTCTCATGTTATGCTTACATATCTCCCATGTTTTACCATACTAAGAATCTGATCTCAACCCTTTCTCATGTTTCATTTTCTCAAGTTATGAAGAAATGTTATGATGAAACAAAATTTTGTTTAATATATTATTGATAATAAATGAAAAAATTTCCTCACTTTTTTTGAATGTTTTTATTTTTAAATAATTTGGGATAAGATCATTCATTTGAAAATTTGATGAAAATTCCAGTTTTACTTTTTACAATTTACTGTGTCATGTTAGACATGAATATATGGATATATAATATTTAAAATAAAATATTGTAAATATATTCCTGAAAAAGTGGGCTACAAACATCATTCCATACATTGGGCCTAAATCATGTAGTTGGTTGGTGAAAATGGGTGAATACATCAAAGTTGGGATGGACTCTCTAGATTTAACATTATTTTTGTATTCAGTTCATAACATCTACATACGTGCTTTTATTGGTCTCAAATTTGGCGAGGAGATTGAGAAAAACATTTATCACGAATAATACTCCTTGATGGTCATCATTTTCACACGTTTTGAAGGTTAAACAGGTAGTGAAAATTGGAATGAATCATTTTTCTAAATTTCTCAATTCACACTTGAAACAAACTAAAACCAAGACATCCGACCACTCTATAAGTTGGTGTTTTTCTCATTTATAAGATTTTTTACATGAGGATATTGGAAAAAGGTGATAAGTGGTTTATACAATTTATATTTATAATTGGATGAGGGAATCTATAAATCTAGGATCTCCTACAAAATGTTCTTCTTTTCCTCTTCATTGTTGTAATGTTGGTGTACTTTAAATGAACTCTTAGATTTTATTCCATTTATTATATTATATTCAATTTTATTCTTCTCTTAATCTTACAATTTGGGTAGAAATTCAATATTGAAAATGATGTTGGGTTATACCCTTTCTAAATTTTTGAAAATTCAATCAGTTTCTACGATGACCACACCGATCAAGGAAGAGTAGTTTTCTTAGTAATAGATCCACCGATTTTCTTATTTATTCATTTACTCTAAATTAATGAGATACTATAATTCAGTTAAATTTATATATTAATTGAGTGTTAAATTTAAATGAAACTAAGAATGAAATTGAACAATTGACACAAAAACATGTGAGGTTAAGATTTGTGTAAATTGTTAGAGTGCAATCTTAATCGGTAATAAAAGGCCACAAGGGATAAATTTGTAGAGTTAAAATATAATACCTAAACTCAATTAATCTACATTTCTAATGTGGATATTTTCTCTAATTAACCACTGACCATAATCTAACCTAATAACATCTATCAAAGTAGGGAGTTTCAATTTCATGTTTCAAAGCTAGCATAGGGTGTACGTAATCTCATTTTTGTGGTTAAGTTAACTCCTGTAGGGTTTGAGGCTCAAAAAATTAAAAAATTATAATTATGAGGTTGTTAATTAAAAATATAATGATAAATAATTAGGTGAAGTGGTAGAGTTATCTTGATTATGCCTTTTAAAATATTTTTATAAAAAACATTTTCTTGTTCTCTTTTATTAATCAAATTTTCATTTAAAAAACAAAGAAAAGTACAATCTTCTTCCAGCATGCTTCATATTGTTATTTTATAAAAATTTCATAACCCCCAAACTTCTATGTTTTTTATTTTATTTATTTTACTTTCAAAATATCTTTGATACGTTGTTTTAAATTACTTCCTCTTTTGAGGGACGACCTTCATCAGCCACTCTACTACACCTAAATAATCCAAAACCGAACTTCATTTGAGAGCACCCACGACATCGCCATTCAAATTGGTGACATTTTTGGGGAGGAAAGTAATTTTTTCATCAATTTAGAGGTATTTTTTTATTTTTCATTTTATTCACTTCTCCTCTTATTTCTTCTTCCATTACCCAGTCTGAATTTTTCTTCTTATTTTGTTTTATTCTTCTTTATATTTTTTGACCATCAACTCAAACTTTTCATTTTAATTTTGTTATGGTCCACTAATCTTCATTACATTATTATTTGATTTATTAAATGAACTAATCCCAAAGATCTCTTAGATCTTGACCCTGAGATTGAATGTAGCCTTAGTGCTTGAATCCAAAATTCTCATTCTATTGGAATTTTCAACATTCATCCAATTAGAGAATTCATCCATTATAATAACATTGAAATTTAAGAAAAAAATTAAATTAAAACATAAAATGAAAAGCAATGTCTGAAAACAATTCAATTAACATAATAGAAAAATTTGAGAATTCTCTACAATAGACATTAATTATAAACAAAATTGTATTGCATACCCAAATCTATAATTAGACATTGAACTGAAATCTGGATTAATTCACCTTCTTCCAAAATATAATGTTCTCTCTTGTGTGGATCCTAATAAACACGTTAAATAATTTTATGTGGTTTTCTCAACAATGAAACTAAGAAATGTATCTTAATATCAAATTAAACTAGGACCATTCCCATTCTCACTTGATGGAGTTGTAAATGATTGGATGATATATATATACAACCAGGAGATGTAAATTGTTTGAATGATTTGAAACATATTTCCTTGTAGAGACTTTTTCAAGAATCAAGGACAACTTTCAATTGCAAAGAGATCATATGAATCAAGAAATCTTATGGGGCATAAATGTAGGAATACTGAGAGTGGTTCAAGAAGTTGTTCGCAATCTATCTACATCACCAAATTAGTGAGAAAATCCCCATACAGTACTTATATGAAGGAGTCGTGCCTATGAAGAGGATCCCGGTGGATGTCGTAGTTGTAAGAGCATTAGATGAAAAAACACGTGTAGCTACACATGCATTTATTGAAAATATCGCACAAAACACTCAACAATTTGGGGATCAAGGAACCCCACATGTTAGAGGAGTACATAATGTAAGTCCATCTTCTCTTGAAAGTGTTTTGATTGATATGAAGTTGCAATAATTGAAAACTATAGGGCGACAAATTTATTTTTAATCCAAGACATCCCAATCCCCTTATTCCAGGCCTTTTGGCATATGCTCTCTGACAATCCACCCAACTGATAGTTTCCCCCAACTATAAGAGTTATAGGATCGTGCAGTAGAATTCCCTGGGAGACCATATGAGTAGAAACCATAGCCACATCCCCAAAAATAAGTATGATTACATTGCTCCAACATAAAATCAATGGTGGAAGGATCAATTAGACATGAGGTATGGATCTGGAGAACAAGAAAGTCACCCTTTTCAGAAAAATTTCCAGCAGCATACGTCGTACCAACATTGTTTTCAATAACCCCAAAGTATACTTAATGTTCAAGAATCAACAAGTAAACAAGAAGGGACTTCTCAAACAAATGTATATACTAACAGTAATAATATTTTGAAACAAATATTTCTTAACCAATAAAATGAGATGAACCTTCAAGCATCAAAGATGAGGGTGTTGAAGACTCAAATGAGCCAGATTTCCACTACCCTCCATGAACTGATAAGTAAGAATTCAAGAAATCAACCTTCCCAAACTTTTCAAACCCCCAAGGGTAATTTCAATGTCATCACATTGAGATGTGGGAAGAGAAGAACAGAAACATCTGCACATGTCATTCGATTAAGATTCACCTCAACTCTAGAGAAGCCCCATTCTATACAATCTGATGAGAAACACGAGGAGAAAGATAATGGTAAGAAAAAGATTGATGATGTTATTCCTAAACCACATTCCTTTCAAATCAGGGTTGTACAAACCAAGAATATGGATGAAGATGCAATGAAAAAAAATGTTTTGGATACATTCAAGCATGTGGAGATCAACATCCCCCAACATTAATCCATTAAGAAAATCCCAAGGGATGTTAAATTATGAAAGGAACATTATACCCATCAAATAAGGATGAAAAGAAATTAGAGGATAAATAGTGGAATGAATGTGTTAGCAATCATTACACAAACTCTATTAATGAAAACAAAGTGCTAGTATCCAAGGACATTCACTATCCCATGCACTATAGGGGATTTCTACATTTCATATTCTCTTTGTGATTTATGAGCTTCTATAAATGTAATTACTCACTCTATATTTTCTTCTTCATTGGATGTTGAGTTGATGTTGATGAGAGTAGAGGTGTAGTTGGAAAATAGAGCTACATAATATCATGTAGGAGTCCTTGAGGATATACTTGTCTGGGTAAAAGACATGATATTTCTAGTAGATTTATACGTGCATATCATGGAGGATTATCATGTATGTTCTCATGATCCCATTATCCTAGGTAGAACCTTCATCAAAACTGAAAGAACAATCATAAATGTCAATGAGGGTACATTTTCTAGGGATTTTGGAGATGAAGTTGTGATATTTAATTTTATGTACACCATGATGTACCCCTCAGAGGACTATTATTTTTTTTATCTCCAATTTTAAACCACCAAATAAAAAACCTATGGAATTTTATTTTTTTATTATTTGGGAGATTATCAGAATTTGTTATTGTCTAATGTCTAAGAGTACTTCTTCACCTATTTATAATGAGCAAGACTCTCTTAATTTGAATTATAAATTGGTTCATATTTTGATTTTGATCATGTTCAATCTTATTATGACATGTTTGTTGAGTATGCTGATGTATTTGAAGAATTATTCATTGATTTTGATGACTTTTATTCTGGTACTGATGTTATATGTCCACATATTTTAGTTCCTTCATTGTTTCCATCCATAAATCACCTGCCTTCATTGGAGATCAAGACATTACCACAAAATATCAAATAATCGTACTTGTTAAGTGGAGAGAGATTACCTGTTATAATATCTACTAATAATTATTTTGAATATGAAGAAAAACTTTTGAATATTTTTAGGGATAACATTAGGGAAATCGGGTGAACCTTGGCTCACATATCCGGTATTAGCCCCTCCATTTTTAAGCATAGGTTTTTTGGGGGGGATGGGGATAAACCGGTTAGGAATCCTAAAAATAGACTCAATCCACCCCTTCTAGACATTATTACATAATATGTTGAAAAATTTATTGAGGCAATTATAATTTATCCCATTTTAGATTCTCAATGGGTGAGTCCTACTAATGTTATTCCAAATAAAAGTGGTTTTATTGTTTTTTAAAATTATAAAGAGGAGATATTTCTAATGAGGGAGGAAAATAGTTGTCTTGTTTGTATTGATTATATGAAACTAAATTAGTCTAATCTGAAGGGACATTTCCTCCTCCCATTTGTTGATCAAATGCATGAAAGACTAACTGCGAAAACACACTATTGTGTCTTGGATGGATTTTTGAAATATTTTCAGGTTCCTATTGCTACGAAGGATCTGGGGAAGACAAAATTCACTTTTCCGTCCAGTACGTCAGTCTATTAGGGGATTCCATTTGGACATTGCAACGCCCTGGGTACCTTACAGAGATGTATGGTGAGTATTTTTTTCATATTTTATCAAGACCAAGATGAAGGTATTTATGGATGATTTTACAGTGTATGGGTTCTAATGTGATGATCATATCTCTAGTATTGGAAATGTTTCAAATCATTGTATTGAAACAAAATTGTTCATCAACATTGAAAAGTATAATTTCATGGTAGATAACAGAATTGTCTTAGGGGTTGTAGTGTCAAAACATGGGATAGATGTTGATGTATCTAAGGTAGATATAATTTATTCCTTACCTTTTACTTCATTTGTGCATGATGTTAGATCATTCCTAGGGCATGCAAAATTTTATCGATGCGTCATCAAATATTCTAGTAATATTTCTCTTCCTATGTCATTATTACATAAAATGGATTTTGGTTTTGTGTTTGATGATTCTTAAAGGAATTCCTTTGATGATCTAATACAGTGTATGGCCACACCACTTATCATACAACCTCTATGGTGGTATCTTCCTTTTGAGCTTATGTGTGACGCATCCTACATTGATGTTGGAGATGTCTTATCATATAGTGTAGAGGGAAATTCTCATGTGATTGCCTATGTATCGAGGAAACTAGATTTAGACCAATCAAACTACACAACCATAGATAAAACGTTTCTTGTTGTTATATTTCATTTAGATAAATTCTGTTCATATTTATTGGGCTCTAAATTTGTTTTTTTTCTGAACATGCAATTATGAGGTACCTCTTGAAGATCCATATGAAAAGCATAGAATTATCTGACAGATTATCCTTTATTAGGAATTTGAAATTTAGATAAAGTACAAGAAGGGGTTAGAAAACTAGGTGTCATGAAACAGGAGTAGGCTTCCTCGCACAGTAGAGGATAACACTTTGGACTTGGTACCACTTCAGGACACTTTCCCCTTTAAGAATCTTTATTCTATCTCAGGTATGCATCCTTCGTATGTTAATTTAGTGAACTACCATGTGGCATCTGAAATCCCTGCAAATTTAAAGAAGCATCAAGTCATAAAGATAAATAGGGAGTCAAGATTTTATGTTTGGGATGATCCATACCTATACTTCATGTGTAGTGACAATGTTATTAGGTGGTGTGTTCTTGATCATTATTTCCAGTCTGTTTTAGATTTTTTCATACACTTTCTTATGGTGGACACTTTGGACCCCAACAGAGGAATGTCTTAAACTCTTGATTATATTGTCCTTGGTTATTCCAATATTCCCATGTGTTTTCTAATTCATGATCCCATTTTCAACACACTAGGAACATTTCATAGAGACATGAGATGCCCCACCAATACATACTATTCAGTGATATTTTTGATGTATAGGTCATTTCTATTATTATCCCTTCTCCTAGTTAATTTTTTTATTATATTTTGGTTGTTGTTGATTATGTGAGTAAATGGGTGGAGGCTAAGGCCACCAAGACTAACTATTGTCATGTTTTAGTGGACTTTGTCAAGAAATAGATTTTTTGGTTGGTTTGGAGAACCAAAGGCCATCATCAGTGACCAAGGGACACACTTCTACAATCAAAATTTGTCTTCCCTACATTGGAAGTATGAGGTGACACACAAAACATCAACACCATACCACCCAAACAAAATGGCCATGTTGAGCATTCAAATCGTTAGATGAAAAAAAATTGATAAAAACATGTAGATGAATAGAAAGGGTTGGAGCAAGTGCTTGGATTATTCTTTATGGGCTTATAGGAGAGCATACAAGACACCAATCAGTATGTCCCCATTTCAGACTGTTATTGGGAAATCCTGTCATCTCCCTGTGGAAGTCAGACATCGGGCAATAAATAAATGTAACATGGATTTCTCCCAATATGGAATCCAAAGGAAGATTCGAATTCCAGAGGTTTAGGAGATTGTATATTGTTAATATGATAACTAAAGTCTCTATATGGACGATAAAAATCATCTCATGATATAATGATCAAAAAAATGGAGTTTTATGTTGGTGAGAAATTACTACTCTAATGTTCACAGCTACAGCTAATGCCTAGTAAGTTTCATTCCAAATGGTTAGGTAGTTATATTGTATATAATTTTATTTTTTATGTTGTAGGGGAAATCCCACGATAGGAAATTGGATAGAGCTTTACAGTGAATTGGAAACATTTAAATAAATATATTGAGGGACTACCTACTAATCTAGTGGATTTAATCACACTACATGACGCCATCATCACTTGACCATATCAGCATATTCCTAACCCTTTCACTTTTTTATTCTTTTTCCTTTTTAAAATTATACATTTCATACGAACATATCATCTCATGGGTTCACATTGAGGTATATGCAATATTTTATATGTGGGATATGGAACCCTTTAGTTTAGTAATTTTAATTTTTTTTCTATTTTTTTTTAAAAAAAAATTGTGTGATTCTCAAATTTTGTGTGTTTCTTTTAAATGTTTTGTGTTTTTTTGAAACCTTTTAGTAGAAATGACTTTCATTGACATTTTTGAAACCCATTTCTATGAGTAAAACAATTTATTCTATGAAACCGAGCATAAATGAATATTGAAAATAACTTTGTTTCAAGTTCAAATCATTGTTAATTTCCTGAAAAGTACTCTAAATTTTGAATATAATGCCACATCTCATTGTCTTTATATGTGAAATAAATTTTTTATGAGGCTTCAAAACCATTATTTTCATACTCAATACATTAACCTCACTTCGTGATGGAACCAAACCAAGATTCATTTAACCAGAATTTGATTTATTTCTATCAAAACATGAGGGTTTGAGGTACTTATGTTTTAAATGATTTACGCATTTGTTTGGTATTAAAGCCCCTATTTCCAAGAATCCTTTTTATAATGGCCCAATTTGAACATTTAATCCTTGTATCCCTTAAAATCTTGGAAATTAATATTAGGTTCACTTCATTACAATCCAATTGTCCCTATCCAACCAAATATTGAACTGAAATTTCATAATCCAGTTGAACATAAGTATGGGGAATGTTGTCTTCTGTTGTGATACCACATTTTGTGATGCTTTGGTTTGAAAATTAAATTCTGAATAGATGTGTTTTCTACTGAAACAAAATTGTGCTATTAAAAACTATGACTTTATGGAGCTTTCGTGATAAATGATGTTTTTCCTTTCTAGAGCATCCGATGAAGAAATAATGTAGTGCATTTCTGGAGCATTCCTGAAAAACTATGTTAGAGAAGATTGAAATTTTTGTTGCTGAAATGAAGAATGGGGTAAAATTTCCATGAGTTTTCATTCTGATGGATATAAATTGATTCTAATAGGATTTAAGATGAGACCATACTTGAGTGAAAATTAGAATAATGCAATTTTGTATCAAAAAGTGTCATTCCCTCCTCATTCAGCCTACTAATTTTTCACATCGAAATCCAACCAACCAAAACCCACAGAACAACCCTAAAAATTCTTTATGATAAAGATATGTCCTTGAATCAAATTGGGTGGTGATATAGGAATTTATCAAGCCTATGTTTACCCTTTTATTAGTTTGGATAAGAAATACATTTCTGAAAAAATAACATTTTTATAATAAGAGAAAATTCAAGTGATGTAGGTGTTTTTTGTGCATGGGAGGATAATTGAAGTGGAAATATATTGAAATATATAAATGGAGAACATAAAATAATTATTTTTTATGAATCATGATATATTTTATTTCTTGGTGTGGATTTTTTTGGATCTCAGGGATATGTGTTTTAAAAATAAAAAAATTTGATATTGATATTTCCTTGTCACAAGTTTTTTGGAATACATGATATGAGGATTTTATAAGGAGTGAAAAAGGATAAGAGTGGAGGAGTTTATAAAACAAAATTTTGTTTCATATTCTATTGATAATAAATGACTAAATTTTCTCACATTATGTTAAATATGTTTATTTATAAAATATTTCGTATTCGATCATTCATTTGAATCTTGGTTGAAAATTTTAGTTTTACAATTTAAAATTCACTATAGCATTTCAGACATAAATATTTTGATATATATTATAAT
Source organism: Viscum album (assembly GCA_963277665.1). Taxonomy (NCBI): domain Eukaryota; kingdom Viridiplantae; phylum Streptophyta; class Magnoliopsida; order Santalales; family Viscaceae; genus Viscum; species Viscum album. The sequence continues at coordinate 1,029,940,331 of OY728156.1, forward strand.
AAGTTAAATTTTTTTTAAATATATTCTTGAATTAATGGGATACAACTTTCATTCAAGAAATTAGAGCTAAATCATGTATTTGGTTAGTGAAAATGGGCCATGAATTCAAAGTTGGGATGGACTCTCCATATTGGACATTGGTTCTGTATTTGGGTCATAAAGTCTACATTCACGATTGGATTGGGCCGAAATTTGTATAGGAGTTTGAGAAATACATTTCACACAAATCATCCTTCTATATTGACAGCTTGTTGAAGCATTTTTATGGTCAAATAGGTGGTTCAACATGAAATATCTTATTTTGGTGAATGTCCCCATTCACACATAAAACCACTTGAATCCTAGACTCCCCTCCACTCTATAAATTATATTTTTTTTTCTAATTTTGATGTTTTACGAAGTTAATTAAGATATTACGAGCATTGGAGAACTATTTCTATACCATTTCAACTTACATTTGGATGATCGAAGCAACTAAGCTAGGATCTCCTCCAAAATTCCCTTCTTTTCATCTTCATTGTTGTTATGTTGTTGTACAATCAATAAACTCTTAGTTTCTCTTCCATTTATTCTATTATTTTCAATTTTCATCTTCTATTAACCTTCCTATTTGGTATATAATTAAATAGTAAAAACAATATTGGTTTATGCCCTTTCAAAATCTTTACAAATGCAATCTGTTTCAATGATGACTACACCACCCATGGAAGAGTAGTTTTCTAAATAATTGATCTACCTCTAACCTTAATTATTATTTTATTTGGAATAAATGAGATAATTTAATTATCTTAATATGATTTATTAATTTATTTTTCAATTTAAATGAAACTATTTAAAAAATTGATCAATTGACAAAACAACATGTAATGTCGAGATTTGTGTAAATTGTGAGAGTGTGATCTTAATCTGTAATAGAAGACCATAGGGAATAAATTTGTAGAGTTAAAATATAATACATAAACTCAATTAATACTCATTTCTGGAGTTGATATGTGTTATAATTAACCACTGACCATAAGCTAACCTAATAACATCAATCAAGTTAGGGTGTTGGGATTTCATGTTCCGAAGCAAGCCTAAGGTATAAGTAATTTCATCTTTGTGGTTAAGTGAATTCTCATTGGGTTAGAGGATTAACAAAATAGAGGATTATAATTAATTGGATATTAATTTAAATTATATTTATTAATAATTTAAAGAACAATTAGAGTTAGATTGATTATTCTTCTTAAACTATTTTTCTAAAAAACATTTTCTCATTTTGTTTTATTAATCAAATTTTCATTTCAAAAATAAAAATGAAAAAAATAAAATCTTCTTCCAACAAGATTTTTCTTATTATTTTATAAAAATTTAACAACCCCCATACTTCTAAGTTTTTTATTTTATTTTATTTTACATTAATATACCTTTGATATGTTGTTTTAAATTACTTCCTTCTTTGAGAGATGACCTTGGTAAGTCACTCTACTGCATCTAAATAACCCAAAACTGAACATCATTTGAGAACACCCAAAAATGCGTCTTTCAAGATATAAGTATAAATACTAAAGATTAATATATTTACTAGATACATTTAATATATTTCATCATATTATAATATTTTTCTCCATGATTCCAAATAGAGTAAATTATTCTGGTCCTCATGCATGTATTTTTATAATGTGACCAATATTCATCTAAACTAATATAATATCTATGTTTGTTAATCCTAGGTCACTATTCTTGGTATCAAAGGAAAGGTTTATTAAAATATTAGAAACATGGATGAGGAAATTTTAGTTAGATCCCTAGGGATATTTTTAAGGATATTTCTTGGTCTCTAAGGATAAGTCTAAGAATAAGTCAATGTATAGTAAAATCTCATGGGATTTTGGTAAATGATAGAGTGAGTGTTTTCCTAGAAATTCATCCTTATATAGATACTACATGTGGATTTGGATATATAATAGATTTATATAGGGGTAATTATTATGAAAACAAAATATTGAGTTAGAGTCGAGCAGGAACTGGTGCATGACAATAGGCCTTGTTGAGCACTCGACTTCACACTCCTGAGGGATATGTTTTGGGAATTGACAATCTCCATATTAACCATCATGATTTATTTAAATTGAATATGACTATTAACGACCAAGCATAAACATTAGGTTTCATAGATTAGGAATGATAGTGTCATGATTTAGACATCCTATAAGTAGTTTTCCATTATTATTTAGTTCCATGATATAATGATTGTTTCTTAAATTATGCTTTTTTTTCATTAAATGGATGGAACCTGAAGGAACTGTGTTAATAGGGAATGAAAGAGAAAATGAAATTATTTTCATCCTAATATACTAAATTTTATGGTAGATGGAATGTAAAACCTCATTTCTATAATCACCCATATTTCTCAACCTATGAATGATTATTAATGTCCAATGAATTAAAGGAGGGAACAAAGATCTATTGAGTGCTCCATGAGGCAACCCCACCTTCTTTCAGTGGTTCTACTAACCGATTAGTTTCTGAGTAATGGATCAGTATAATGGAAAATATATTTTTTTCAATAATATGCATAGCATGGAAGATTCACCCTTTATGTCTATCATTTAGAATGTGAGGATAATAAATGATTGAATCTTATTAAGAATATGAGGTGACATGATGAAATTGAATCCATAGATTAAGATGGATTAAAGAAATTATTTTTTAATAATTACATTCAACGTATTATTCATACAAATATGTGAAATTAATTCCTAAACCTTAAGTACAAGGATGATTAATATGTTGGTTCATATGAGGAAATGTTTACAAGGCTTGTGAGGTACTCTTTAGGTATTTTTGTCCAACTTGATAAAAAATTTTGATTGATTATTAGGTGTCCTAAAACCTAGTATTCTAAAGGAAATGGATAATAGAGACTTTAGTATCTTTGATGAATTTTTTTTATGTGATATCTAGGTGGAAATGGAGGATAGAGTTCTGTATTAATCTCATAGTGTTGAAAAGAAAAGGACGATGGTGTTGAAAGGAAAATCTAAAGACCATGGAGAGAAAATGGTAATATTTATTTTATCCTAATGTTATTAAAGAATCAAGGAGTAAATTTTCACATGGGTATTATTAAATGTTTTATGTGTTTAAGGGATGGTCATTTGGAAACTGATTGGAAATGTTATGTGAATAATTTAACAAATAATTAAAATAGAGAGAAATTCACACAGAATGAACCTCACAAACACTAGTCTTTTAGTTTTAGGGAGTTTGGTAATTATGTGGATCAATTACCCAATCTAATTAGGAAGGTGGATGTTAATCCATAGAAACCTCTTAGGATAATAGAAAAAGTAAAATTTATTTAATCACAATGGATGAAGTGAATAATGATAATTATGGAACACAAATACTTTTCATGTTAGTTGGGAATTTAATGTTTCCTTTTATATGAATAAACCTAATGAAAATATTATTTTCCATCCTATGGTGAAATTTCATGTGATTGTATCCATGTACATGGATTCTAGTATAATAAAATAAAATTTTATATTCTATCATTATAAGGATAGACCCAAGATTTCCAATGAAAATGATTTTGGTATAAGATAAGATATTATTTAAGGAATGAAGGGTAAATTATATTTGGATGGTTTAAAAGGATAACCATTTTTGGAATGGATTATGATAAAATTAATATTATGTTATATATAATAAAGTGTTAATTCACCATTTTTAGAATTCTATATATTGGATAACTTTTTATAACCATTTTTTTATGATAAGGATAGATGGAATGATCTGTATTTATATTTATGGATCTCATTATCTCCTAATACATCAATAGTGAAAAAATAACATTCATTTCCTGGAATAATAATTAATTTGAAATTTAGAATATCATAATAAAGGGTGAGATTGTAATGAAATCATGTATGTATATATTCCCATGAAAATTATTCAACATTATGGAAAAGGGTCTTGAAATAAAAGGATGTCCAATTATCATCATTTTTAATTATATCAATGTCCTCTTTCATGTTTCTTAATATCATGGGTTTTTTATGTTTTTACATTCTCTAGATCACCCAAATTCTTGTGATCACTGATCTTCATCAATATATATGGTTATTTATGTTTTACTTCCATGTCTATATTTCCACTTAAAACAAATCTTTATTAATGTAGAAACCTAGTTGCGAGTTACTTTGGGAAACCGTTATGATTCCAACATCTCCTTTTTAATTGACTTTTTAGTATTTATTTTTCATATATGGGTTTTTATGAAAATAACATTATTTTATAGATCATTGATCTCCCAGATGAATTTCAGGGGTGAAATTCATTTTAAGGAGGGTAGAATGTAACACACAATGTTTTTATAAAATTCCTTTGAATAAATTAATTTCTATTGATGTCTTCTGTTACATTATAAACCATGTAAAGATATTATTATATGTTACAATAATATAATATTGGGCTACACACAACACTGATTTTTCTTAAGTTACACGCAACACTGAGTTTCTATGAAATAACATTTTATTATTATAATTAGTCCAAAGTGATAGTTATAACAAATCTAGTAAAATTATTAATATTAATAGTCTTTAAAAAATTAAATATTATTTAAAATTTTATTTTATTTAGAAAAAATATTAATAATAAAAATATATAATTTTTTATAAAGATTTTATAATTTTGAAATTACTATTTTCTCAAATGAAATGCTTTTTATGTCCTTATTTAACAAAAATGATAATAATTGTACACATTTTTAAAATTTAAATGTGACAAAAAATTATTCTTGAAGTCATAATTTCAAACACATATTAGGGAAACTTTGGGGTTTTTTTCTAAAAAAATTTATTTTTGGATGAATAATGAAAAATAATGAATTTTAATTCAAAACTTCTTTTTCATATAATTTATTTGTATTTTAAAATTATATTTTATTTTGTGTTTAAAGTGTAATTAGATCATGTTTTATAAAATTAATACAATATTAGTAATTAAAACCAATCTCACATTCAAATTCTACATAAATACATTTGAAACATTTAAACATTTTTTCTTAAAATATCGTGTTTTCAAGACACATCTGCTTGATTAATTTTAAATTAATTTCTACATCATACATTTTTAGAATTTGGAAAATAAATTATTCCACATTTAGAATAAGTATATTTTATAATGTATGATAATTTCAATTTAGTTTTCGAAAAAAAATATTAATGAAATTGATTAAAGTTATTTATACTAATTAAGGAAAAAAATTAGTTTACATCGTGGTTAAACTTTAATCTAAAGGAGAAAATGAACTAGAAACATGTCCAAAACCAATTTATTGCTATATTTAGATCATATATCATCTTGGTTAATGTTTTATGAGTTATTGAGATATTATTTCGTTAATTATTCTTATATAATAAGTTAAGTACGAAAATACAAAAAAGAAACATTACATACCTTTAACATTTATAAAGTCTTGCGATATAGACTTAAAACTAAATTACGGTGGTTGTAAAAAATAATCAAAAGTTAATAGTGTCTTTTCATCATATTAATATATTTTTTATTTTTAGAGATGTAATATTCATATTTACTTATTAAGGAATTCCAAATGCGATAATTATGTAGTTAATAATTAATTAAAATAAATGATACTAAAAATATTGAACGTGAATTAAATTGATTGAATTATTGTCTATAATTTTATTATATGAATATATCAAGTTAAATAGGTTTGTAAATATTATATTCAAATTAAATCATTGTCTTAATATATTTTTAAATTAAAATTAGTTAAATATTTTCAAAATGGACATTATTGTTATTTTATAATAAATGATATTTTATTAAAAGATCTAAAATTTACAAAAAACCCTATATTTTGTCAAATTATTTTTAGATTTTAATAAATATAAAATATTGTCTATTTATGGACCAATAAATCTTTTATTATGAACATATTGACAATGAAATAAAAAATAGTATAATTCGGGTTAAAGAGGCGTTTTGCGGGTTACATGCAGTTGTTTTAAAATTAATTTCCAACACACATGAGTTTTATTTTATTAAAATTAGATATAATATTTTTAATTAATTTGTTCTATATTATATGATAAATATATATTTCATTTAGTATTAATGGTTATATTTCTTATGTTCTAAAACTATTTTCTTTAATAAACTCTAAACTAATAAAATTGGTGAAACATGGAAGTCAAGGAACAAAATTATAAAAATACACTTATTTTTGTGTGGTGGAGGTTTGATTCAACCATACATCCGATTTACTCCTCTATGTTTTCATTTTGTTAAGATCGTGTTGTAAGTGATACCTCTCAATATTATTTACCTTTTGGTATTTACAAGACTGTCACCCCTCCTCCTCTATAAAATGGAAATAAGTCTTCATATTACTTACACCTCTCATGATACTTTGGATCATCCAACACCCACCCAAATAAACTCCCAAAATAAATCTTATAATTCTCAAAGAGTCAATTTGGAAATAAATTCATCAATGTAATATCTTTAATATGAACCAAAAGTAGTTACTCAATGAATATTAGGTTTGAATGTGTACGATGAAAGTCAAGACTTAAGGCACGAGTTTTCTCATCTCACTTTAATTTATATGATACATTATCCTTATTCAACAAAAAATTTATTTTCATGGTTTATATACATCCCATGATTTTTTTTCAATTATACTTTTACTTATATTTATGTTTATTTACATATACATTTGATGTTCCCTATTTCATTGGGTTTATGATTCAAAAGATTCCCAATATTTCAAGTAATTTTGTTTGAATTTTCCTTCATTGATAAAAATGTTATTTTATACACCTATTGTATTTTATGAAGTGTATGTACTTGAATTTTTCATGTTATATCATTAATATAATTCTTTTAATGATATTATATTCTTTATGTAATGTTATTATTTCCTGGAGATTATGATTCAAATGTTTCAAAGTGTTAAGTGACCCTTCATAATGATTGAAGATTATTTTCCTCATGAAATGTTTTAAATGATCTTTAAAAATAATTTTCTATCTTAGATGGCATCCTTTGATTTAATTTACAATTTACTAGGGTTATGACCAAGGGTACCATTCTTATTTTTTATATGAATGGTTTATATATTGGATGACATGTTATTTATGATACCTATTTCTCTCCCACAGGTTATACCATGATAAAATTTTTATGAAACCCAATTATTTTCATTTGTTATTCTATTATTAAATTACTATTAATATTGTATCTTTTTCATATGATTTTATATGTGAAATATTTTATAATATCCATTTTGTATCATGTGTTATGTTATGATAATTATGATACCCATATCTTTTTATGGGTCATTGAATGGTGAATGATTTATTGTATGGAAGATCATTGATGTTTGATTTCATTATATAATGGGTGGGACCTATATGTACAACCAATGTATTGGGTAATTATTTATATCTCATTATTATGACATGTATTTAATGAGGAGTAAACTCGGTAATGTATGATAGGGCTGGAACATGGAGAAAAATCAGTTCAGTAATACATGGAAAGAATAAGAAGTGATCATGGTTTAGTAATACATGGCCAGAAACGGAGGTGAACCAAGTTCGATAATACGATGCGAGAATGAGATGTGAATTTGGATCAGTAATTTATACCTAGAATGGGGGGTGAACTTATTTTAGTAATTCAAGTATGAAACGAGGAGTGAATTCAGTTCTGTAAAAGAATATTCCCACTATGATGGCCTTGGTAGTAAACCTTGAAAACTATATAAATCCTTTTATATATTTATGTGTTAGAAAAAATTACATGTATCATTATAATGTTATGATTTCATATCTTATTTTCATGATTACCTTATGATTCATACATTATGAATAATTAATCATTATAAAATGATTTATGTTTATAATCATTGATAAGAAGGTTATGATATTCTAATGAAATGATCATATTATCATACCTTTATATTCATGGTATGATTGCATATCTCCCATGTTTACCCTAACTGAGCATCTAAGATCACCCATTTATTATGTTTCCTTTTCCCCAAGTTATTAATAATGGTTATAAATAGGATTACTAAAGGTAAAGATATTTATCAGAGACATTGAAGAGTGTTCACTAGATTAAAATATTGTGTTTGATGTTTCCAAATACACTAAACTATTTTGGTTCTTAAGAATTTATTTTCAAAATGTGATCAATATTAATATAAAATGATATAATATCCATTAATGTAAATCTTGGGTCGATATATATAGTATTAAATGATAGTTTTTTCATCCTCTGTAAACTATGATGTGGAAAAATTAGTGACATCCATAGGTATATTTCTAAGGATATGTATAGGGATGTATCTATGGATATGTATAAGGATAGTTAAATGAATAGAAAATTGTCCTGTAATTTTGGTAAATGATAGATCGGGTGGTTTCTTAGAAATAAATTCTTTTATGGATACTACAAGTGGATTTGGATCTAAAACCTATGTACATAGGGGTAACAACCATAAAAGAACTATTTTGAACTAGACTCAAACGATAATTAGTGAACAATAATAGACCTTGATGCACACCTGGTTTGAAACACCCAGAGGATATGCATTGTGAATTTACAATCTCTTTATAATCCATCATTAGGGATTTAGATAGATGATGAAAATGAATGGCCAATAATAAACATGTGGTATCCTAGATTAATAAAGAAGGTTTCATTATTTAAAAATATTATATGTAGTTTTTCATTATTATGTAGTTCCCCACTATGATGACTGTTTCTTACTCTATTAGTTTTTTTAGTTAATGTATGAATCCTGAATGAACCATGTTAATAGAGAATATAATGCATAATGAAATGATTTTCTTCCTGAGAAACTAAATTTTATGGGAGATAGAATGAAAAATATTATTGATATGATCACAGAAATTTCTTAAGAAATGAATAATTATTTACTTCCAAACAAAAAATGATGGGACCAAAAATATATTTACTTCTTCACGAGGAAACTCCCACCTTCTTTCATTGGTTCTTATAACCCATTAGTTTTTGAGAAATGAATCAGTACAACCGAAAATATATTTTTTATTCTACAATGTTATGAGCATGAAAAAGTAACTCCGGTTATCTACCGTCTGTAAGGTGAGGTAGATGAATGGTGACATATTATTAATAATATGAGGTGAAATAATAAAATTGACTCCATATATTAGGTAGAGTTCAATAAATTATTTTTAAATAAATATTATACTCATATTATTCCTATGAAGATAGAAAATTAATTGCCAATTTTTATGAAAAATGATGAAGAATCTATTATTTCTTATAATTAAAATGTTACAAACCTTTCAAGGATCTCTTTGGGTATTATAATCCATCCTGAAAGAACTATTTATTGATTATTTTGTGTCATCAAACCTAGTCTACTAATTTCTATTGTTATTAGATACATTACCATCTATAGAGAATTTATTTGATGTGATATCAAGTTTGGAATAGAGGTTATAGTTACATATCAATCTCATGGTGATGACATGAAAAGGAATATGGTCTTAAAAGGATGGTCTAAAGTCCATCGGGAAAGAATTATGTTCTTTCCTTGATGCTAAAAATGTGTGAAGAGGCATGGAGTAAATTATCTTAATGGGAATGCAAAATGTTTTTAAAGTGTGGAAGGGAAGTTCATCAGGGAACTGATTTCCAAATTTATGGGAATAAGTTAGATAATGATTAAAATAGAGGGAATGATTAATAGAATGCGCCTCCCACACTCACATATATCAGTTTCAGGTAGTTTTTTAATTATGTGAATCACTACCACAATCCAAGGGAAAAAATGGATGATATTCGACAACAACATCTAAGGAAAAATAAAAAGGGGAAATATTATTAAATAACAATGGATAATGTGTATAAATATAATTAGGGAACACTAATCCTTCTCTTATTAGTTGGTAATTTAATTTTTCCTTTTATGGGAATAATACCTAAAAACATTTATTGCTCGTCATATTGTTAAATTTAATGTGATTTTCTTTGTCTACATGAATTTTAGTAAAATTAAAACACATTTGAAAATCTCATAGTACCAAGATATATCCATGATTTCTGATGAAAATTTTATTGGTATTAGATAAGAGAATATTTCATGAATGATGGGTAATTTATATTTCTAAAGGGTTAAAATTTAACTATTTATCAAAGGGATTAAGATAAACATTATGTGAGATTCTAGAGAATAAATTGTTACTTCACTAGGTGAATATTGTTTTTCATATTTGACAACTTATGGAAACCTTTTTTTTTTATAAGGACAGATGAAATGACCTATAATTCCATTTATCGATATAATGATCTTATAATACTTCAGGAATGAAAATTTTACCTTAATTTCATTGAATAACAGATGAATTGGAAATTGATCAACGAACAACAAAGGGTGAGATTGTACTGAAATACTATAAGTATATCTCCTTAACCAAATTCTTAAAATTTATGTAAAGGGTTCTTGAAATATAATTGTGCCCTAATATCCTCATTTTTTATTTTATCAATAACCTCTTTCATGATTCTTCAATTTATGTTTTTGTGATTGATAAATTTATTTAGAGCAGCCACATTCTTGTGATCATTGATTTTTATCAGTATTTATAATTATTTATGTTTTTCTTCCATGTAAACGTTTTCAATTGAAACCAATGTTATACTATTTAAAAACCTAGTTATGTGTTACTTCTCGTAATTTTTATGTCTCTAAATTCTCTGTTTTAAATGAGTTTTTAGTATTACTTTTTATGATGTGGGTCTATATGAAAATAACTTTCAAGTATTTGACCTTTGATATCCAAAACAATGGTTGAGGCTGAAATTCATTTTAAGGGTTGTAGGATGTAACACCACAACTTTTATGAACTTTTTTTGAATAATTAATTTTTTTGATTTATTTAATTTCATGGTACACCATGTTAATCCTTAATTATTAATTACACCAACATAAAATTTTACTACCCACAACACTTATTTTTCTTGTGTTACACGCAACACTAAGTTTATACAAAACAACATTTTATTATTATAATTATTCAAATTAGATAGTTATAGAATATCCATTAAACATATTAACATGAATAATAATAAATAATTATTAAATATTATTTATAATGGAATTTTAAAAATAAAACATATTCATAATAAAACATATATTTTTTTGTAAGGTTGATATATGTTTGAAAAATATATTTTTTCCAATGAAATGCATTTTATGTCCTTCTATGAACAATAATAAATTTAATTTTTTAAAATTTTTGAAATTAAATTTTATTAAATAAAATAAATTATTTAATTAAAAATATAAAAATCAACTTATTGTGATATTTTGTGGTTTTTCTAAAAAACATCACTTTTGGATGAATACTAAAAAAATATTGAATTTAAATTTAAAAATTATTTTTAATCAAATTTATTAATATTGATAAATTAGATTTTAGTTTTTATTTTAAAGTTTTAGTAGATAAATTGTACATAAATTAATCTAATATAGGTCGTTGTAACCAATTTCATATTGAATTTGGATACAAAAACAGTACATCCTTTTAAACATTTTTGGTTAAAACCCTTTCTTTCACGACACATCTATGGGATTAATTTTAAAATAATTTCCTCCAATTATGTATTTGGAATTTTTAAAAATTCATCACATATTTTTAGTTAGAATAATTTATAATTCCAATTATGTTAAAATTAGTTTTCACCAAAAAAATTAATGAAATTAATTAATATTATTTAAAGTGATTTGGGAAAAAATTAGTTTACTTAGTTGTTAAACATTAAACGTAAAGAGAAAAATTACCTAGAAACTTATCCAAAATCCATTGGATACAAATATTTCAATTGTATCCTCTTTTTTATAATTTTATGAGTTACTGGGACACTATTTCATGACAGTGATTAATATTTAATTTTATGTAAGTAAAAGGAAAAAAGTGAACCCTCTTTAACTTTAACCTTTATGAAGCCTTGATATATGAAAAAAATACATTAGTTTGGTTGTATACATTATTCTAAAAGTTAAAGGAGTATTTTTCATTTTATTTATTTATATTTTATTTCTATAGATGAATTATTTCCATTAAATTCTTAAAGAATACCAAATTTGGTAATTATTTAGTTAATAGTTAACAAAAATAAATGATACTACAATTATTAAAAGTGAATTAAATTGATTGAATTATTTCGTTAAAATTTTTAAATGAATTTATCAGTTTAAAAAGGTAAGAAATTAATTTATTAAAATTCCATAATTATATTTATATTCATTAAATTAAAACTAGTTATGTAATATCAAAATGGACATTATTGTTATTTTATTATAAATGATATTTTATTAAAACATTTAAACATTACTAAAAATATATATTATTCCAAATGATTTTTAAATGTTAATAAATATCACATATGATCTGTTCGTGGACCAATTTATCTTTTATAATTATTTTATGGACCATTCAATAGAAAAACCATTGTAGGTATGGATAGGGTAAAAGTAGAGTTTCACTGCATTACATGCGCTTATATTAAAATTAAAATCCAAAACACATGAGATTTAATTATTGTATATTAGATATAATATTTAATATTAAGTGGGTCTATATTGTCTAATAAATCTCACTTTAATTTATTCTTAATTGTTAATTTACATAGGTTATAAAACAAGTGTCCTTAATAACAACCAAAATGATAAAATTGAGTAAACAAAGAAGTTAAGGAACAAAACTATAAAAATAAACATATTTTTGTGTAGTGGAGGTTTGGATCCACCATGAGTACCATTAACTCCATTATTTGTCCATTTTTTGCATCACATGATGTAAGGGATACCCCCAAATAGTGTTTACCTATTTCTATTTACAAGAATTCCACTCCTCATGCTCTATAAAAAGGCATTCGATATTCCTCTTCCTTACACCACTCAAGCCACATTGTCTCATCCAAACCCTTCCCAAATAAGTTCCCAATATACCTCTAAACCTGGAAGAATCAGTTTAGTTAGAAACCCAACCATAAAATCCCTTTTATGTAAACCAAGAAAATTTACACAATGTAGAAGAGGTTTGAACGTATAAAAAGAAAGTAAATACTTAAGGTAAGCGTTTTCTCATCTAATTTTTTTCGTGAAACAAATGCCTTGTTCACCACTAATTTATTTTGTGTGGTTTACGTACTTCCCATTAATTTTTTCTTTGATTATTATACTTAAACTTATATTTATTTAAATATAAATTTGATGATCTATATTTCATGTGGTTTAGAGTTCAAAAGTTACCAAATAGGTAAAGTAATTATGTCTCAATTTGACTTTTTTAGGACACATGTTATTTTATGTACCTAATGTAATTTATTAGGTGTATATACTTCCATTTTAAATGTTATATCATGAATATACATCTTTTCATGATATTATATAGTTCAGGTAATGTTATTATTTCTTGCGGATTATGAATCAAATGTTTCAAAGTGGTATGAGACACATTGAAATATTTAAAGATTATTTTCCTCATGAAATTTTTCAAATTAAAGATTAAAATTATTCTCAATATAATATGTTATTATTTGATTTATTTTAGGATTTACTAGGTGTATGAGCCATGATTACCATTTTCATTATTTATATAAAGTTTTTCTATATTTTACTACATGTTGTTTATAATACATTTTTCTCTTCCATGGGTTATTCCTTGAAAAAATTATTATGATATTTATGAAATCTACGTATTTTTATGGTTCATGATATGATGAAGTATTTATTATTTTTTAGAACATGGATTTCTGATTTTATTAGATGAAATTTGGGAATTATATCTTTTTACAATGCATTGGGTAAATATTTATATATCATGAGTATAACATGGATGGAATGAGGAGTGAACTCAGTTCAGTATGAAAATTCTAGAAGGTTGAGTGAACTTGGTTCCGTAATATATGGCTGGAAGGATATATGAACCTGGTTCAGTAATACATCACTATAATAAGAGCTAAACTCGGTTCAGTAATATAGTGATGGTGTAACATCCTTGGAAAATAAAAAATATAAAATTCTCATATTTATTAATATTTTTGAAATAAATATTAATTTTACTTTAAAGGGGTTTCTATGTTCGATGGTGTACCAAATACGTGACAATGGGATTCTTTGAAATCCCACGTTGCACACTAACAATGTAACATTATTTTTTAAAATGGTAGTTAATTCCTAGGTATTGTATTGGTGGGAATGAAAAGAATTAATACAAATTTGATTATACATGTTTGGTAAATGTTTTTAAATTTATACAGTAAATTTTAGAGATGAAAAATGTAAATGAATCTAATTTTAAGCATAATTTACTTTAAAAAGTTGATTTACAGCCTTTTGATGGTGAACCCTATTTAAATATCGTATTGGTTACTTTTATATGTTTTATATGACCAAATAAAATTCTTCTTTAGAATCAGGACATCAAAATTTCCATTGGGTAATTTTTTAGTATTTTTCTGATAAAATTCATTTTTTAATGAATAGTGAAAAATATTGTATTTTAATTCAAATATTATTTTTAATATAATTTATTTATATGGTTATATTATCTATTAAATTATTTTTAAATTGTAATTAGATTATATTTTTACCATTTAATCCAATGGTGGTCATTGAATTAATTTCACTTTGAAATTGGACAAAAACAAATGTCAATCTTTTCATAGATATTGTTTCTCAAAAACATGCTATTAGTTTTGACAACAAGAATTAATATTAAATTAATCAATCCAACTTATATGTTTTGAATTTTTTTGAAATATACATCATTTTTTAATTTTTAATATCAAATATAGCTTAGGGTTAATTTTAGGTATTTTTCTGAAAAACTTCAATTTTTGATGAAAAGTGAATCCACTAAGTAGTAGTTATAAACCCTTCATTTTCATTTAAATGATATTTTAACAGTTCAGTGAATTTAATTTTGAAAATACAACATACATGGTTGTTATTATTAAGTAAAATGTGGTTCAATAAGATGAAAATAATTATTGGTGAAAAGTGTCTTTTGACATTTATTATCTGCGATTAAAGGTAAATAAGGTAATTCAATTTAAAGAAGAATATCATAATAATAAAAAATTACCTTAAAACTTGTCATAACCTTATTTTATGAGTAATTTCCGACCATGGGCATCCTTTGAACTATTTTGGGACCCAATGGATTCACTTAAGAGTGACAATCACACATAATTTTCATTAACATAAAGTAATAACAAAAATGAAATAAACAAATATTTTTATTAAATTAATTTTCACATAGAGTTATATAAGATATATTTTCGACTATAAATATTTATTGGAAAGATAAATAGATATCCTACATTATGGTATTTTTTTATCATTTTTAGACATCAAATAAATTAAATTATTTATGACACAATAATGATGCAGTGTTTACATATTTAATAAATGATTTAAATAAATAAGATTATAAAGATTAAAATAATATCCAAAACTGGTCCAAATTTTTTGGATGATTTTATTTTGACCATAATTTATCTTATCTTTGACTTTAATAAGTTTTTGATCTATCGAAACCGACAATCAGTATATAATAAAAAAAATATTTTAACACTTTTTTAAACAGCCCCTCCTCCACCTTATAAAACACCTCACCTCTAACCAATTACTTACACCTATCAAGCCTATTGGATCGTTTAAACTCATCCTAAATAATCTCCCTACATCTTTATACCTGTTTTAGAAGCCTTAAAATAGTTATAAGGAACTTCAACAAAACCTTTTTGTTCAAACCAAAGGGAGTTACCCGAAATAAAGGTAATAGTTTATCTAAAATTATTTTTTTTTTATTTTTTTTATTTTACTTCTCCAACCACCTGAAATCTCTTTATTCCATTATTTTATAACAAAACCAGTATCCTCAATATACTAGGTTTTTTTGAGATGGATTCTAAATACACTTAAACACACCTCCGTCTATTTGGTAAAGAACATATTGTTTCGGTGGACGGCGAACTACTACCTCACGAATCGATAATAGTTCAAATATCTCCAACCACAACTCATTGTGTCCATTATGATGGAAATGTATTAATATATGATATATATTATATTTATATTTTTTATATTCTTCTTTATTTTTCATTTATAGAATACCATTATGGTTTCCATAGTGGGTAAGTATGATAATCCCATTTGAGGAAGTGCGGACTACCGCCCACTCAATGTGATATGACTAGTTCATGCCTTATGTGGAACATATAAAGTGTATAGATAATGAAAATATATATGATATTATACTAAAATTAAAATATACTTATGTATGATTATTTTCATTCCATTACAATAAGAAATAGAAATGGAATTGGTGTTCGTGCGTACGTACGACTTACCATCTCCATGAACGGTGTGTTTCATTTCTTATATCCAAATGTTATGTACTGTTATAAATACATGTATATACTAGATATATATTCTATATATGATATCTGAATCATGAATTTCATTATGGATATAATGAAATTTTTACAACATGAACAACTTGTAATTATAAGAAGTCTATTTTTGACTCAAGTACCAAATATCGATAAAAATACCATTTTTAACTAGAATAATTACATGATGTTTAAAACATGGTAATAATATATTTAAAAGGAATTATAAACTTTAAAAAGGTTCTTATGTAAGTATAAATTAACTTTAGTTTATAATTTAGGAGATTAAAGAACAAATGGGTCAAGTCGGACAGAAGGTAAGGGACTTCATCTCAATCTCCTTTCATTGAGGAATATATTGTTTTATATATGAATATATTTTATACACTATATATAAACCATTTACTTTTCATTTCATTCGAAGGGAATCTTTTTCTACGAAGTGTTTTACAAAATGACAAAAAAAGTTACTTTTTAATGTCTGTGGTGACAACGAACATTCCTCCTCCGTGAGCATTATTTTCTCTTCGGCTTCCTCAATAAGTTGTAACGTTTTTAAAAGGAAAATAATTACCATATACACTTTTATATATTTTGGTATTGAAATTGGTTTTGATAATGGATTTGTTATGTCAATATACTTAAGTGATATATTGTGATTAAAAAGTAGAAATGATTTATTTCCTTTATAGTTGTTGTATGTGTTATCATTTTATAATGGTACATGGAAATTTGATGGGTGGTTACATAATAAACCAAATGATAGGTGGTACCATGATTAACCAGTATGATTGTTTAAATTATAACCTCTAATTCATTGGGTATGGAAGTCTGTCATATGGCTATTTCGTTTAGTGAGATGTCTGGAAGTCGAATGTATGGTTATTCGATTTAAGTATGTTTGTGTCCCAAGTTAGATTTATATGATATGGGTTCTTTATATGGGTTTTATGGTAATATTTTAGTTACAAAAGAGTGAGAAATGATCTTTTATTCAGTGAATAGTATTTACTAATTCATAAAGGTGAAAATTATTACATATGATAAAGTATTCATAGTTTACTTGTTGTTTGGATAAACTAACAGTTTTCGTTATTTGTGTATCCATTACTGAGATTTTTATGC
Source organism: Viscum album (assembly GCA_963277665.1). Taxonomy (NCBI): domain Eukaryota; kingdom Viridiplantae; phylum Streptophyta; class Magnoliopsida; order Santalales; family Viscaceae; genus Viscum; species Viscum album. The sequence continues at coordinate 1,029,957,941 of OY728156.1, forward strand.
TCATCTCAAGTATTAGAAATGTTTTTTATAGGGAATAAAGTGGAATAGGGTCAAGGATGGGATTAATAAAAATCCATGCTATCTAAAACAAGGAACTAGACATGACTCTTTTTTTCAAGAATTTTTATTTTGTGAAAAATATTTGAATTGGGTTAAAGTGTCTAATTTGTATCTTTAGGTATGTAATGTAAATTTTATGACCAAATTCTATAAAACAATAAACCTGAAAATATCCCCAATGTAAATTATTAACTTAATTCAAGAATATGGAATGTTTATGGCTGGGTTTTTTATATTTGGTATTAATGTTCAGTTTAGATAACTTTATAAGTAAGGATATTGTTAAATTAATGTCCATAAATTAATTTATGGTAAAATTCAAGAGATATCGCATTTATAGATTACCATGTTTCTTCACCTAATATATTTCTGTGTTCAAAATGGTTTTTCACATAGGAAACAGGGAAGCTATGTTTGGATGACATCTGGAGGAAGACAACCTTCCAACTCAGCAACCTGAGATGGTCGGAATTGGAACTGAATAGTTTGTTTTAGGTATGTCACAGTTGAATTAGGCTATAAATGGTGGTGGTATCCATGAATGATATCATCCAGATCTACCATAGAGTAAAATGTCAGTGGTGGAGCATTTCATGAGGAAATATCCCCATCAGTTAGAGGATAATCTGATCATGTGCTAGTTTATGGGTGGATTAACGAACTGGAAAATATTTTTGATATCATGGGGTGCTTATAACATCAAAAGGTTAGTCTCATTGTTTACCATTTTAAAGGTGAATTTTATCAGTGGAGGTCGATGGTGAAAAATATCAGGTATAGTGAAGAGATTGATGCTTTATATTGGGATGAATTCAAAGGTATGTTTCTTGAGAAATATTTTCCTAAGGTTGTTCAACTTAGGATGGAAAACGATTCTTGGAATTAAGGTAAGAGGATGACTTGGTGGCTTCTTACGATGGAAAGTTCACTTTACTTGAAATGTATGCTCCAAATTTCATCCAAGATCATGATAGAAAGATAAATCAATTTTACTCAAAACTTAAGTCGTGATATCAAAGAGCATTAGCCTCTCATGAGTTCAAAAGTTATGAAAAACATGTTCTATGTGCCAAGAAGCTAGAAATGGAGTTTTTTGATAATAAGGTGTCCCAAGAGAGCAAACAAAATATTACGTCTAGTTGACAGGAAAAGGGAAATAATTCATCAAAGAAGCTTGGAGGTAAGAAAATTAAATATCCATCTTGAGAAAAGTGTAGTAAAAATAATCCAGGAGAATGTATGTCAATGTCTGTAAAGTTCTTCCACTGTGGTAATTCTGGTCATATTTCTCGTAACTGTAAAGAAGATGGTCAAGAAGGCAATGAAAAAACAAAGGTAAGATGTTTTATGTGCAATGAAATGGGACATTATACAAATGAGTGTCCACTGAAGAACTCTCCTGAAGGAAAGCATCCAGATTAAAAGCAGAAAGGGGTGGTGAAATCCTTGACAACTACTTCAACAGATGTTGGGAAATATAATGATGTAGTATCAGGAATTGAAAAGAAGATTGGTGAATGCTCTTATTTTGTATTTACATTCCAGAAATAGTGAGTTTTTTATCTACAGTGACGCTTTTTTGAAAGGACTTGGTTGTGTCCTTATTCAGAATTATTAGATAATTGCTTATGCTTCACATTAGTTGAAACCTCATGAGTTAAATTACCCTACACATGATTTTTAATTAGCTACTGTTGTTTTTTCTTTAAAAATTTTGAGGCATCATTTTTATGGATTAAAATTTGAAATATATACCGACCACAAAAGTTTGAAGTATATATTCACTCCTAAATAATTGAACATGATATAGAGTAGATGGTTGGAATTAATCAAGGATTATGATTTCACGATTCATTATCATCTGAGAAAATCTAATAAATTGGTTGATGCTATGAGTCGAAAAAGTAATGCTTAATTAACCATGTTACGTTGGAAAAAAGATCCTTTGGTTTTTCATTTTATGATCTTTGGAATTGAAGTTGTTGGTGTAGGAAATTTCTCTATTTTGTTTCAGGTGTTAGTGGAATCATCTCTATTAGATAGAATTGAGAAAACAAAGAAAGAAGATAGTGAGTTGCAGAAAAAGGTAGAGTTGGTTTAGAAGGGGAAGTTTCCTCAATTTTACCTTGATAATGATTGTGTTTTGAGATTTGGGAAAAGATTATGTGTGCCTCGTGATTCACAGTTGAGTAATGAGTTGTTATGTGAAGCTCATAGTTCCCTGTTTTTAGTTCATCCTAGCAGTACTAAGATGTACAGAGATCTTCCAGAGTATTACTGGTGGGATGGAATGAAAAGAGATATTGTTGATTTTACTATGAAGTGTTTGACTTGTCAGTAGTTTTAAAAAGAGATCCAGTTACCAAAAGGGATGTTTTAGTCTTTAAATGTTCCAGAGTGAAAATGAGAATATATATCCATTGACCTTGTTGTGGGATTACCAAAGATATCTCATGGTAACAATGAAATATGGGTTATTTTTGATCTATTGACTAAATCTACTCATTTCCTTCCTATTCAAGATACTTTGTCTCTAGATAAACTTTATAGGATATATGTTAAATGGATAGTTAGGTTGCATGGTGTTCACTTCTCCATTGTTTCTGATCATGATCCCGGGTTTACTTCTATCTTTTGGAAAGACCTTCAGAAGACATTGGGTACTGAATTAAATTTTAGTACAGCTTTCCATCCACAATCAGATGGGGAGACAGAACGAACAATTCATACCTTGGAGGATATGTTACGTGCTTTCTCGATTGATTACCAGGGAAGTTGGGACCAATATCTTTCTTTGGTTGAATTTTCCTATAATAACAGTTTTCATTCCATTATACAAATCGATCCATTTGAGGAATTATATGGGAAGCGGTGTCGAACTCCAGATTTTTTGGATGAAGTAGGTGAAAGGAAGCTGATGAGACTAGAAATGGTAGAAGAGATGGAAGAAAATGTTTAGTCTAGTCAGAAGCACATGAGAACAGCTTAGAGTATCTAGATAAGTTATGTGGATAACCGGATGAAAGATCTACATTTTGATGTAGGTGATCATGCCATTCTCAAAGTTTCTCCAGGGAAAAGTGTGACACGTTTTGGTAAGAAGGGGAAGTTGAGTTCAAGGTTCACTGGACCTTATTAAATCCTATAAAAAGTTGGTTTAGTTGATTACATAGTGGATTTACCTCCATGTTTATCCTAGGTACATAATGTTTTTCATGTTTCAATTATGAGAAAGTATATTCCAGATCCATCTCATGTTTTGAGCCCAGAGGTTATTCCATTGGAAGAGAATCTCTCTTATGAGAAATAACCAGTCTAGATTATTGACCATAGAGAGCAAGTGTTATTAAATAAGGTATTTCACTAGGTAAAGGTTTTTTGGAAAAAACATATGGTTGAAGAGGCAACATGGAAATCTGAAAATGCTATGAGAGATAAATACCCCCATTTATTTAATAAGTGAATGAAATTGGGAGGACACAATTTCTAAAAGGGGGGAAGGATGTAACATCCCAGGTAAATAGAGATGTATGACATTATCATATTTATTAATATTTGTGAATTAAATACTAATTTTTCCTTGAATGGGTTACTATGTTTGATGGCATACCTAATACGCAACAACGTGTTTCTTTGAAATATTTCATTTCACACTAACAATATAATATTATTTTTTTAAATGGTAGTTAATGCCTAGCTGTTTTATTGGTAGGAATGAACAGAACTAATAACAATATGATTATACATATTTGTTAAATGTTTTTACATTTATCCAATAAAAGTTAGAGGCTTAAAATGTGAATGAATCTAATTTTAAGAATGATTTACTTTAAAAGGTTGATTTACCTCATTTTGATGGTGAACCCTCTTTAAATCTAGTTTTGTTCACTTGTATATGATCTATTTAACTATATAAAATTCTTCTTTAGAATAGGGACGTCAAAATTTACTTTGGATAATTATTTGGTATTTTTATGATAAAATTATTTTTTAATGAATAATAAAAAATTCTATATTTTAATTCAAATCTTATTTTTAATCTAATATATTTATATGGATAGATTATCTTTTTAATTATTTTTGAAGATTAATTAGATTATATTTTTACCATTTAATCCAATGGTGGTCATTGGAATTAATTTTACATTGAAATTGGTCATAAAAAATGTCAATATTTTGATAGATATTGTTTCTTAAAAACACGCTATTTGTTTTAACATCAGGAATTAATTTTAAATTAATTAATCCAACATCTATGTTTTGAATTATTTGAAATAGACATCATTTTTGAATTCGGAATATCAAATATAGCTTAGGATGAATTTTTACCGCTTCTGTGAAATGAATTTTGAAAATCTAACATACATAGTTTTTATTAGTATATAAAATTTGGTTCTATAAGATGAAAATATATTTTGGTGAATAGTAACTTTTGATGTTTATTTACCACGATTAAAGGTAAATAAGGTACTTCAATGTAAAAATAATATCATAATACTACAAAATTACCTTAAAACATTTCCTAACCTAATTGGATGAGTCATGGACGACCATGGGAATCCTTGGGTCTATTTTGGGACCCCATAGATCCACTTAAGAGTGGTAATGACACTTTATTTTAATTAACTTAAAATAATACAAAAATGACCTAAACAAATATATTTTAGTAAATTAATTTTTACATAGAGTTATACATTTTTTCATTTAGACTATATATATTCATTAGAAAGATAAAAATGATTTCCTACATTATGGTATTTGTTTAGTAATTTTTAGACATCAAATAAATTAAATTATTTATGACACAATAATGATACAGTGTTTACCTCATTAATAAATGATTAAAATAAAAAATATTATAATGATTAAAATAATATCCAAAACCATTCCAATATTTATTGGATGCTTTTATATCGACCATGAGTCAAATTATATTCGACTTTAATTAGTTTTGGATCTTTAAAAATAGAAAATAAGTATATAATAAAATATTTTTTTCAGACTTTCTTAAAGACCCCCCCTTATAAAAATCCCTCACCTCTAACCCATTCCTTACACCTCTCAAGCCCCTTGGATCATCAATACTATGCCTAAATAATCTCCCTACATCTCTTTATTCCTCTTATAAGCCTTAAATTAGGCAAAAGGCACATCAAAAAACCATTTTGGTTCTAATGAAAGTGAGTTTCCTGAATTAAATGTAACGATTTCTCTTAAATTCTTTTGTTTTATTTTGTTTTATTTTACTTCTCAAACTCCCTAAAATCTTTTTATTCCTTTATTTTTTAGCAACATCAATATCCTCAATATACTAGGTTTTTTTATGAGATGTATTTGAGCTACACATACACACACCTCCGTCTATTGGGTAAAGAACATATTGTTTCTGTGGATGGCGAACTACTGCCTCACGAAACGATGATTGTTCAAATATCTTCAACCGCCTTTCATAGTGGCCATTATGATGGAAATGTATTTATATATGATATATATTATATTTATATTGTTTCTATGCTTCTGTATTTTTCTTTATAGAATACCTTTATGGTTTATATAGTGGTTAAATACGATAATCACATTAGAGGAAGTGTAGACTACAGACCCCTCAATGTAATATGACTTGTTCGTGCCTTTTTTGGAACGTATGAAGGGTAGAGTTAATGAAATTATATATGATATTATACTAGAATTATAATATACTTATGTATCATTATGTTTTCATTCCTTTAAAATACGAAATAGAAATTGAAGTAGCGTCCATGCGTACGTATGGCTTACCGTCTCCATGAACAGTGCATTTCATTTCTTATAACCAAATGTCATGCACTATTATTAGTACATTTTTATACTGGATATATATGATATATATGATATCTAAATCATGAATATCATTATGGATATAATGAACTTTTGACCACATGAACCACTTGTAATTATAAGAAGTCCATTTTTGACTCAAGTGCCAAATATCGACAAAACAACCATTATTGACATAAATGATTACATGATTTCTATAACATGGTAATAATTGATTTAAAAGGAATGATAAAATTTAGAAAGTTTCTTAATAAATTATAAATTAATTTTTTTTATTATTGATGAGATTAAGGAACGAAAGGGTCAAATTAGACACGAGGTAAGGGACATCGTCTCAATCTTCTTTCATTGAGGCATATATATTTTTTATAAACGACTCTCTTTTATACATTGTATAAACACCTTTTAATTTTCATTTATTTCAAAGGGAATATTTTTATATGAATCATTTTACTAAACGAAAAAAATATTGTTAATTTATAATGTAAGCAGTGACAACAACCTTTTCACTGCCATGAGTATTATTTTCTCTTTGGCTTCTTTAACAAGCCATAATGTTTTTAAAAGGAAAATAAATACGATATAATCTTTTATGTATTTCTGAACTGAAAATGGTTTTGATAATGGATTATTTATGTCAATATATTTAAGTGATATATTATGATTGAATGGTGGGAATGTTTTCTTTCCTTTATATTTGTTGTTTGTGTAATGATTTTATAATGGTAATTAGTCATTTTATAGGTGGTTACGTGATAAACCAAATGACCAGTGGGTCCATGATAAACCAGGACAGGTGGTTACGTTATAATCACCAGTGATTTGGGTATGGAAGTCGGCTGTATGGCTATTCCATTTAGTGATATGTGTGGGAGTCGACCGTATGCCTATTCAAATAAAGTATTTTTATGTCCCAAGTTACCTTTATATGTTATGTGTTCTTTATATGGGTTTTATGGTAATATTCTACTTAAAAAAGGGAAATCAATGATCTTTTATTCATTGATGAGTATTTAATTCTTCATAAAGGTGAAAATTATTACTTATGATAAATTATTCATTATTTACTTGTTGTTTTGAAAAACTAACAGTTTTCCTTCTTTGTGTATACCTTACTGATCTTTTTATTATCATCCCACATTTTTGAAATGTTTTTCACTGGACAGAAAGTATAATAGGTTCATGGATGGGATCATGGAAAAGTCATGCTCTCTAAAACATGGAACTCTACATGACTCTTTTTTCCGAGATTTTTTTAGTGTGGAAAATATGGGAACTGTGAAGAAGTGTCTACTTTTTAAATTTTGGGATGTAATGTAATAGTTATGACATAATTATCTAAAACTCTAAACCTAAAAAGATCATCAATGTGAATTATTAACATAATTCAAGAATATGAAATGATTAATGTTGGGTCCTTATAGATGGGATGGGATGTGAACCTGGTTCAGTAATACTAGTTCAGAATCGAAAGTGAAATAGGTTCAGTAATATAGGGTTGTAATGGGGAGTGACCCTTTTTTAGTAAATTACCTTGTCCGCTATGATGGCCTACATAGTAAGCCTTAGCTACTATAGAAATATTTTTATATGTGTATGTGTCGGCCAAAATTCAGTGTCTTATTCTTCTATTATTCTCTCAGGGATTATGCTCCTGATTAACTTATGATTAATGTCTTATGAACTACTAATATTTATGAAATGATTCATTTTTATGATATATGATATATATTGAATGATATTCAAATGGTACGATCATGTTTCCATACCCTTATGTCCATGTTATGATTGTGTATCTCCCTTATTTACCCTTACAGAGTATCTGATATCACTCATTTCTTATGTTTCATTTCCCCTTGTTATGAAGAAAGGTTCTATGTAGAAGTAATATAGGGTAATAACTTTACTAGAAACAAGAATATATTCCTCTATATTACCATATTTTGTTCCATTTTTTCGAATAAACTAAACTATCACAGTTCACAGGCATTTATTTTTGAAATGTGGTGAATATTCATAAAAAATGATGTAATATCCATGTATGGTAATATTGGTTTGATATACTATCAAAAGTGTTACCCTAGAGTTTAGAATAGAAAGAGAATATAGGAAATTGTGGATGATGGATCTTGAGGTGATGAGAATTGGAGAACATGTTAAATCACGGTTGTATAAGTAGAAGACTAAATCTCTATCGATAAAATTTATCCAAAAATGTGAATTCCAAGTTGGATAAAAGGTTGAATTATTTTATTTTTAAGGATTAAACTCTTATTTGGTAAGATTTGATCCAAGTGTCATGGGCCATAACAATTAACTAATACATTTCATTTTGGTGTAGTTTTCATTAAAATAGAATGTGATACAAATCCATCCAAGTTTAATGGAAAACAATTGAATAAGTACTAGAAGGATTTACAGAAAGAATCTATAGAGGCGTCAAGACTCCTCTATAATTTTTGTAAAATAGATCAAAATTATGTTGTATCTTTACCTAATTTTCTTATAGATTTCTAATTTATTTTTAACTATTTTTCTTGAATAAATGAATGTTAAAATTTAATTGAAAGTATGTTGAACCAAGTATAGAGGATAGAGACATTGCATTATATTGATGTAAATAAAATTTTTCCTATTTTACATTTAAATATGTATATATATATAAAAAAAATAGGTAAATTTAGCTTTCATATGCCTTGATTATATTGAAAATTTCATCATATGTTGAGGATTTCACTAGGTCTCAAAGTGTAAAACAAAGGTTACTAAAGAGTGGGATTTCATATTTTTGGGGAATTTTGATTTTAGAACATGGGTGCCAAACCAAATTAAATAAAAAAACATAGAGATACAACATAAATTAAATTTATATATAACCTTTGAACCAACAATAAAATGGTAAATTGGGATCCCATGAAAAATATATGAGAAAATGGTAATGGGTTTTTTAGTATCCCTTTGTACATATTTAAGTAAGTTCATTTTCATTGTGCATTGTACATACATGAGAGGGAAAATTTAAAAAAAAAGAATAAAGTGATCATATGTGAAAAATGAATTTATTTAGGTGAGGGGAATATTGAACTCATTAATGTGACAATTAAATTATAAAAAATTTAATTGAGTTGTATCAATAAAGTGTAAAATTGAAATCAGGTTTAAGAAACGTACACTAAAGGGATAAATGGAAGTGTTTCTTGTTAAAACATTGATTCCACATAATTTTAATTAGATCCACTTCCATACATAAAAATATTATTTGATTGTAATGAATAGTGAGTTGAAATCATAGAAGATCTGCGATAAATTAAATGTGGATGAATCTATTATCACTTTCAATTTAGGATGGTAAATTTAAATCTAGGAAGGATGGATTTCAATATTTTTCTTTTTTAATATTTTAAATTCACTGATAAGATTTCCTAGGGGAAAATATTTATGGTGCGGTGGAGTGATACGAGCCGAACATTTAATAAAATCATATTCATTGAATATACCCCTTTACTTAATAAACATTCTACGTAAAATAATTATCATTGTGATTTTTTTAAAATTTTAAATTTATTGAAAATTGGATTTAATCGTTATTTTTAATGGAATATATATTTTCTCAAATAATCTGAGAATCCATAAATTAATTTTTAAATTTAAATTTAAATTCATTTTTTTCATTATAGAACTTGAATTCTAGAATGGATTTATTTTTTATCTACAATTACATAAAAATTAATTAATTAAATGAAATAAACAAATTTAATTTCAAATTGTATGATTATATTATTAAAATGAAAAGGTTTATTAGAGTGTGAATATTTAATAATGAAAATATGAAGATTGAATTAACTGATTGAATTAATTTGAAATTTTGTTGTTAAAGGGTGAAATTGTGATTTTAATTTGTTTTATCATTTTCGAATTCAGTACTAGATTATGAAAAATTATGTTTTAGTAAGGTCACATAGATTTTATAAAAAAATTGATCCACTTTGACTTATTTTCATTTTATTAATCCAACCATTGAAATAATTGAAAAGGGATGAATCTGTTTTATCACAAAACCAAGTCATTACAAGTGTTCCAGTAACTGCAACTAAGAATTTGGGAAAAATATTGAACCAACTGTTTATATTATGGGGAGACCAGTTGAAGTGGTTTTCAAACCACTATGGATAAATTTTTGGAAAATTGATGGATCAAACACACATGAGAAGAATGGATATGAGGGTGATATTTAGTAAAAGCACTCATCAACTGCTTTGAAACAATATATTGACTGTAACCAAAAAAATAAAAAATGAGTGAACCTACCCCACAAAAAAGGAAGCGACGGTGCCTTTAATGTGAAATAAATAGGGAAAAAATACCAAAATTTAGAAAAGGAATGGAGCTTCCACATAGTAAAAACAAGATACTAAACATCTCTTATGATCAGTCATCCATATCCATCATGCCACACTATTTCACTAAAAATGAACTGAAACTGATTCTTTCTATGGGTGAAACCGAACCAATAACTAATTAAGGCATGTTATCTAATGAGAAATGTTTATCCCACCTCGTCAAAATATTTTAATTAAATAATTCTATATATCATTCATAAATAAATTTTTCAGCCAAATCTCGGTAAAATCCCATATCATCTAAAAATACAAACTGAGGTTAAACCCCTGATACACGCTACCAGTGGGAGATGAGAAAACATCTATTGTCACACAATCATGGATGTAGACTACAAGATCCCATAAGCTTTCCATTAAATAAGAAAAATCAACACCACCAACTCTGAAATATATTAAACCATCATAATTTGTAGAATGTATATTCAATAAAATTAATAAAATCAAATTTAAGACGAATAAGAAGAGGAATTGTCACCCTAGCTCAATAGATGAGACCGAATCCCGAGCTACCCTAGTTTAGCCACTATTTATAGCCTAAGCACACTAACGATATGAATGGTGTGCACCCAAAGATTACCAAATATAAAACTAGCTAAAGAACTTAACTTTTATATTGGGGATACAGAGGACACACCTATTTAGGTTTAGTGTAATGATGGATGTTGAGTCTCCCTCATTGAATTTGAACACCTGACGTTTCCTAGGAAGAAGAAATGATTCCTCAATACTACTATAGAAGATAAGTCCCTGAGTACTAGAACTTTTTTAATGAAACATAAGTAATTAAATAAAAACATTCCACCCATGCTCATATGAGTTGATGAAAGAAGTAGTACACCTATTGAGATCTAAGAGAACCTCTGAAAAATATAATCAGCACCAAATAAATAATATGGCATTCCATAACTAAGGATCTTGACCTAGGAATGAGAATAAAATTGAGGCCACCAACTTTTAAAATTGAGATATGCCTGATTTAATGCAAATATTCTCAACTAATAAAATTAAGAAGAAACCCTTATGTTGTGTGAGGATGATCTTGTTGAGGTTGGAACATTTAAAAAAGAACAAGTCTCTCTCCTCCCCCAATGCACTAGGTTAATCTTTAAAAATGATATGTTCACCCAATGATCTCTCCAATGACTCAGTGAACTATGGAATGACTAAAATTGAAAAATATAATTTCAAAAACAAGAAAGATCACTGAAAGGATTAAATTGTTTAAAACCCAATGATAAAAGAGGGAAGAATTTGTGTTACGAACTCCCACAATAAAAATCTGGAAAAAATAAAAATATTGCCTTATGAAATCGAAGACTACATTACAATATGAATAAATTTTAGGCCCATAAGGCACACCAAGGCATACCCAGACTCAAGAAGACTCATATCTCAGATTTTATAAGATCGATTTTAGTTATGTATAAGCCCATTCTAATTACACTTTTTACTAGAAGCCATATCCCAACACAAATGGCATCTATTTCCCCCATGAAAAAGAGGTCGACATCTTGTGAGGCTACAGAGAAGAAAAGCATTTTTCTTTGATACTTTGTGATGACATAGGTATCTCAATCATGGGGGAATAATTTAAAAAACATTTTAGTATGCTGATTTGGAAATGTCATGGTCGTTGATGGATACATGTGGATACCATTTAAATAAACCAAAGTGGGCTCAAAATTTTTGGAATTATATAGACTTGTTTGGTTCATTAAAATGGAAGACTGTGCTTATCATGTGGCCAGGGATTGAAGATCAAACAATGAGAAGAATATCTCTATAAAAGAAGAATTTTTGACCTAAGGAACATGGTTCCCCCTCTACGGTCATCAAACCATACCTTTTGCGATATTTTTTCATCTACATGTTTTCTGTCACATTATTATTACATTATCTCTTAAGATGGAACAATAAACCATTAATGGCTATGATGAGGAGCCTCACCATATTACTTTAGTTAATAAGTTTTTCATTTTACCTTTTCAATCCTTTATGTTAATTTATGGATCTATTCAAACTACTTATGTAATGGGAGATTTCATATTTTTTTGCATTTTCAATTAATCATATCATTTTAACTGGAATGAAAACAAAAGCCACATAGGTCTTCTCCATTGCTTGAGATCATGTTAAATGAGTTCGCATATGGTTAATTAGAGATCTATGATTATTGGGATATTGGGGATTATAGGTTTCAGTGATCATTTTGTCCATCCATTAAAAACAAGTATTCTAGGGGGATTAATCTAGTGAAATATCACTCTACTATAGGGGAAAATAATGGAGAAAAATTGATATAATGATTTGATAGGGTATTTAAGGGGATATCTAAGGTTAATTCACTTCTTCTAGATTAATATTAAGACCAATATTTTTCAATATTTCAATGTTTTTTACTATAATCAAACCCAAAAAATGAGAGTAAAAAACACTTATAACTCTATCCCCTTTAGAGGAAAACTGATTCCTGATAATACTACATTCTTCTCAAGTTCATGAAAATTTGTTTTGTTTGGTTTCCAGCGATAGTTTTTCATGAAATACTCATATCTAACCCACAAATACCAGGTCAAGCATCTGAATTACCCAATCCATCGAATCTAACCTAGACAAGTGGCTCTAATACTGAGAGTTCTCATCTCTATCTTCACTAAAACTAGGAAGAAATAAACATACACCAATTACATAATTTTAATAATCTATCTAGGCTCTATATCCATGGAGTCATATCATGAGACCAGGTCAACTCCTCTTATGAGTTATCCCCAAAGGTCAAAATGTGTCAAAACACTAAACTGATTCAATACCAAAAGGTCACTAGGACCTAAAATATATACCTTAACTAAGGTCCCACTATATCAACATCTCATGAGATGACACCCATCCTTGTCTCAAAGCCTAATTGTATCTTTTATTACAACACCCAACTCATGGTTATCATATGCTGAGATCTCTAAAAAACCCCAAATAACCCATAAATAGGGTCAACAGCATCATCAGTCACAAAAGATACATACCCCTACAAAATAATTGGGTAATGTAACTAGGATATCCATATAAAACCCACCACCCAAACACCAAGTCAAGTAATACATACAATAGTTCCAAGTACCATGGCCAAAAATAATTCCATCAATTACAAGAGATTCATCAGTATTCTTTAATACATAAGGTTCATATTTTAATAAGATTCAATTTTTTTAGTTTAAAAGTCTCATTTTAAAACCTTAAAATTTTAAATGTTTTGGAAGCATCAGTTTAAAAAGCATCACATTTTAAAATTTCCAAGGCTCTTGGGATTCATATTTTAGTCATTTTATAAATTACCAAATTAAAAAATCCTCTAAGTCATTGTGAAATATAATATTATTTATAATAAATAGAGGAAAATGGTTTCTATGTTTCTCAATAGAAATTTATTGAACAAAGAACATCATTTATCCATTTTTATTTATTAATTAATTAACAGATCATCAAGGGAATTCCTTGAGAAATATTCCACTATATCCATATATAGAATACCCATATACGATCTTGTAAACATTTTAAATTCACACACCCTCAGTACCAATAAATATAGAGCATATAAATAGCTAAATCATACTTTTAAAACTAGAAAAGAATGAAAACATGATTACATGAATCAAAATTCAATACAAAACCAAAGAAATATGAAATAGACATCAAAATCCATGTACATAGCATGACACGAGTCATGTGAATCCCAATTTTCCTAAAATGTTTCAAATTCACACTAATTTCATCAATTCATACTGATAAAATAGTATAAATCCCTTATATAATATCATCAAAATTTAAATTCATCACTCATTGTGAAAATAAATTAAATCTGCAACAAGATAAATCCAAAGAACAACAGGACCCGTCACTAGAGACTTGGTTTTTCCTACTATTTGTGGGTTGATCACCCCTAGGAATGTAACACCCCGACCCCTCTAGACCGGAGTCAGTGTATTACTTATTATATTGGCATGGTTATAAGGAATGAAAATCCAAAAGGAAAGATCAGATTATTATACTTTAAGAAACCAGATACATAACTATAACTCAAATTACATTGGAAATATTTACAAAATACAATAGATAACAAAAACTAAAAATTGAATCCATAGGAAATCAATAAATGATCTTCACATCATCACCTATTGAAGGTAAACAGTAAAAGGGGTGAGCTCAAAATGCTCACTAGGGGTTACAAAAGGTGGAAGCATGAATCAATAATAACTGAATTGTAAACAATTTGACATAGTCAACATGGTATGGTGAATAAATGAAAAACTCGTGCCATTAATAAACTGAGAATGAAACTTCATCCATAGATTTTTTCATAGTGAAAACCTCATGGATAGTAATAACTAATAATGAATAAAGAGAATTATTATTAGTTGGATGTCATGTATCTGGCATATGATACCATAATATCGTAAAAACGGTTTAGTTTTGTGGGTAGAAACACCTCGGATTTTTTGGAAACAAACTCTAAGGGTTTGTCGCCAACTAATCTATCTCATGAGACCTACCGATGCATCGAGGGGCTATAGAGGGCCCCACCCACCACTCCATGTCCCAATAATTCTTTATAAATCTATTTAATACAAGTGAAATATGCCTTTTCAATATATTTATAGAGTAGAGTATATGGATTCATCAATATTTCTATGATTAAAATAACTTTACAAATAAAAACCATATGTAAAATGGTATACGGTTTAGAAAATAAACATATCCATGATATGAGATTATGTATATTTAATTTAAATATAATTTCAAATTAAAATTGATATCAAATTGCAGTAGGTCACCACATAAGGATTATTAGGTTCCCCACACAAAGTTAGTCACACCAAAATAGTAGTTGAGAAAAAGTCTTTTACCACAATGTAATCAGTAGAATCATATGACCAGAACATAATAATGCTTAAAATAATCATTTAATAAAATGAAGATATAGAGAATAATGTTATTATATATCAAATTTCAGTACACATATACCACATACAAGAAATAAGTGGCGAACAACGAAAATCTAACAGAAATGAAAGTGAGATGAGAAACCCCTTACCTTATGCTCGACTATGTTTTTTGTTTGTTTTAATGACCTGAATAATATAATATAGCTTCATTAATTAAAAACTCCTGAATCTCATATACATGTAATTTATTTATTATAACATTATTATGTTCCTTCATGGCACTTTTTTGGGCTTAAGATGTTCAATTTTCTGGTTTTGGAAACATTTTCTTCGTTGGTTTTTGTGATTAGTTTACTTGTTTTCATGAATGGAAGTTCATTTGAATTATGGTTAAACATATAGAATTGATAATATATCTTATTAATGAAATTAAGGATATATAAATGATCTTATGATGATTTTGGGTTATATAACATGATGATGATTCAATGGTTAAAAGTTTATTACAAATACTCAGATAAACATGGATGTTTTGTTCATATTTAACTTGTTTTGTATTATTATTTTATATTATGAGTGTCTAAAAATTCTAGAACATTAATTAAGTGTAATTTGAAGAACGAAACTACGAAGTCCACAAAGGTTATAAATTGGAACCTCATGGATGTTGATTTCGTTTATAGAAATAAAAGGGGGGGAGTAAGAATATTGATGATGGTTCTTTCATACACATGATATAATTCTAGTATATAGATGATATTGGAGTTTATCATGTTTATTTGGAAAGAGGAGGTGAGGGGAGAAAAATAGACGATATGAACATGAAAATAAAAGAAAATGTGAGAGTTCCCTTATAAAAATTCGGCAGCCTAACAGCGTCGCTTAAAATTTCATCAAATGAAATGATGAGAGAAAATTGGTATCTCATCATATTGAAATAAAAAGGAAATTAAGAAAAAACATAAAATAAAAACCCAATATATGATTATTAAAAATCAAATAGATAACATAAAAGAAGTGTTGACTAAAAGAAGATAATGAAGGATTCCCTTACCTTATAGAGTAACTCCTACATCTTGAAGGATGGGAACTTGGGGGATTAAGGAAACCTTGTGTAACAGCATGATATTTTATGAGAAGTATATTTTTTTAATGTCTTATGTTATACATATCATCAATGGAATCTTTCAATACACAGAACACTAGCTTGGCTTGCGTTATACATAAAAGCAACCTTCCTCAATAGCGTGTGTTGTACGCAATATCGAGTTTCACTAAACAACAATATGTTATTAAAATATTATACAGACTAGACATTATGAATAGTATTAAGTAAATTTTGTATTTTATAATATTATTATTCATCTTACACATTTTTTAGAACATGGTATGAGAACAAAATAAATATTTCGGGTAAATTAAGTATTTTTCAATTAATGCAGTTTTGCCGCCTTTTGATGGCGCACCCACATTAAATCTAGTTTTTTACATGTTTATAAGTTGAATTTGATAAAATAAAATTCATTATTTGGAATCAGGATATAAAAATTTAATTTGGATAAAATTTTCATATTATTCTGATAAATTTCATATTTTAATGAGTAGTAAAAACACGCTATATTTTAATTAAAAACAACTTTTTCATTACAATAATTTATATCTTTAAATTATAATATTGAATGGTTTTAAATTATAAATAGAATATATTTTTATCATTTAATATAATTTATGTCATTACCATTTATTTTACATTGAATTCATATGTAAAAACATTTTAATCTTTGGCAATGTTTTAACTTTTACAACACGTTTTCTTAGCAACAGGATTAATTTTAAATTAATTATTGAAACTTTTGTGTTTTGAATTTTTAAAAATGGATTCCATATTTTAATTAAGTGGGTCCAAATTATGTTAATAGGTAAATTTTATTTTTTTTCTTATTATGAATAGTAACTACGGTAATTTTTTTTTACTATAGTTAAAGGTAAATCTGGTAATTAAGGGTAAATATAAAATTATAAAATTACCCTAACACTTGCCAAAATCTAATTGGATGAATAAAAGTCGACCCATAACACCTAAGGGTCAGACTAGATTCATTTCATGGACTTTTTACAATGAAATAATATAATTATTATTAAAACCAAAGAAAGTGACAACATGTCACTCTCTTAAATCTTATAAGTGTCATAATTTTAATTTAGTGATAAACATCATAAAACTTCGGATATAAATAGTCTCTAGAAAGATAATAAAATTATCTACATCATATGAATTTATTTATAATTTATAAGGATTAAATAATTGTCATTAATTATGACACAATAGTGATGTTGAAATTATTTTATTGATTGAAATATCAAATAAATGATTTTAAAAGTATTAAAATAAATATTATATGAACTATTTAATGTGATACACTGATTTTATTGAAAAAAAATTACATATTATGAATCCATTAAATCTTCTATTTTTAACATATCTTCTGTATATATTTTATTTAAATTCAAATAAATGAATACTGTCAAAATTGACACTATTGTTATTTTATAAAAATTCCATATTATAAAATTGTTTAAAAATCAAAAAATATATATAAAAATTATAAATTAAAATTTATATGTCTGAAAATGTAATAAAGTATACATTTATAGAAAATTTATAACATATAAGTAATTATTTATAATGATTTAAAATATAGAATATTATTGCCACAAATAAAATTAAATAGATTATATATGGACAAATCAAGTTGATAATGTTTAAAATAAATTCCAAACTTGTATAAATTTTATTGGTTGATGATATTACAACCCTATCTCATCTAATATTTGGATTTGAGTCATTTTTGGTTGTTTTTATGTGGGGTTGTAATTTATTATAAATTAATATTTCCTATAATTCCAATGGTGCCCCTCTCCTCCCTTATAAAAGGGCACCTCCTCCCTCTCCTCCTCACACCATTTTGAGCATTCAAGCTTGGCCAACCCCAGCCCATTTTACTTATAATATTTTTTGCAACATACTAGAGGTCCTGGTCTTCTTCAAATACCAATTTTAGTGCCCTAAGAGGAGGTTTCAATGAGGCGTGTCGAAGAAGAGGAGGTTCGGAAATGTACAAAGCATATCGGACCTAAGGTAAGGGAAAATCTCACAATCTCATTTTTATCCGAGAATGTTTATACTTAATATTATACTGGGGAATATTTATCATCCACATCCTTGTTTCCTCAACATGTAACATTATTTCTATCCTCCTACAATTGTTTAAATCCAATTTTTACTATTGGGGAATTTTTAGTAAAAGATATGAAATGAATCTTTTGACATTTTCTGTACGAGACACCTTTTGACTTTTCTGGCCAAAGTATGAGAAGAATGTTTTTTTTATTTATACAACATGAATGGATTTTTATGAGTCCATAGAACATTATTTCCATGAATCATACTTTACAAGTTTTGAAGTTTATTTTTAACTAACTTCTTTTATTTTAATATTTTATGACATGTTAAGAAAGGAAAAATGTTTTTGAAGTAGAAAGGATATTTTTCTCAAGAATGGAGTTCACGTGTTTTATCAAAATAATTTTCCATCTACGATAATATAAGGTTATATTTGTATCCCTATTATTACATTCACTTGATTATGTTATTATGGAATTATTTTTATGAATTCCTTTATCTTATATGATTTGTTTTATGATGTCATGATGTTTAAGAATCCCATTTTTATTACATGGGTTATGCTATGATGTATGATTTATGATTTTGTGGCACACATAAGAATGGTTTCATTATGAGATTGGTGGGACCTATATCTCTCTCCAATGCATTAGGTAAAAATTTATATCTCGTGAGATATACATGGCTGGAACGGCAAGTTAAACTGGTTCAGTGATACAGGACTGGAACGAGGAGTGAACCCGGTTCAGAAATGGACTTTCTCTGCTATGATAGTCTGGGAAATGAGTCTCGACTAATATAATATTATTTTCTATGATTATTTGTGTATGCCACAATGTTTCGTGTTTTAAGTTATGATTACTGGGATTACATTTCATTACTATGATTTATCCCATGTTATGATATTATGATCTCTTTTTCAGGTTAAGATATTCAAAATGTTATGTTCTTATGAATATGATACGATTGATATTTATTTTTTTACCCTTACTGAGCATTTTAGCTCACACTTTTTTATGTTTTATTTTTCCCAGGTTAGGAAGAAGGGTATTAAGTAGGGTATTCCAAAAAGGGACTCTAGATATGATGAAATAAATGGGAGAAAATGTACATGATTTATGAACTAGTTGTTTATGTTTCCTAGTTTCTAAAGAAATTATTCCTATACGGTCCTACCATAGTTCTTTTATATGTTGTAATTAGTATGCTTCAATTCTGAAGTAATAACAATTTATGTAAAGCATGGGTCGTTAAAGTTGGTATCAGAGGAAATGTGTAGTCAACCTTTGGAAACTAGGATATGAAAGCCTTAGTAAGAACCCTAAGGATATGTCTAAGCATAGAACATAATATTATTATTTTAGAAATGGCCATGAATAACCTATTATAAGACCTAAAGTGTGAAATTTTATTCCTTATTATGTGGTTTTCCTATAGTAATTAGTGTTTCTCACACTATGCTTATTGGTTTTAGTCAATGGATGGAACCTGAAGGAACCGTGTTAATGCTAAATGTGATGGGAAATGAAAAGATTGTACCCCTAAGAAACCAAATGTGATGGGAGATGGAATGAAAAATCATGTATCCATGATCACACAACTTCTTCAAGATATGAATCATGAAGGACTTCTAAACGGGAAAAGGAAAGAGAAACATTCTATTGAATCCTTCATGAGGCAGCGTCTACCTTCATTCATTAGGTCATCTGATCTATTAGTGGATGAACAATGGATCAGTACCACTAAAAATATATTTTCAGTCCTTCAATGTTCTGAGCATGATAAATTCATCTTAGCAGTATATCGTTTGGAAGGTGGAGCTGATCAATGGCGGAATCTTATCAAGAATACGAGGCATAGGGATGAAATTGAGTCTATGGAATGGGAAAAGTTCAAGAACTTATTTTTCAATAATTACTTCCCTTGTATTCTTCGAACAAAGATGGAGAAAAAGTTTCTTGAACTGAAGCAAAAGGATGATCAATCTGCTAGTACCTATGAAGCAAATTTTTCATGGCTTTTAAGGTATGCTTCCAGAATCATTATCCAACCTGAGAGTAAAATCGAACGATTCTTTAGTGGCTTAAAACCATGTATTCGAAGGGAATTATCCATAAGGGGCTTCAAGAGATATGAGGAAATTGTTTGATGTGCTCTCAAGGTTGATATGGAGATTGGAGTAACCCATTAGTCATATGGGTTTGATAAGAAGAGGAAAAGGGAATTCAGTAGAAAATCTAAAGACCACAGTAAAAGGAAGATGAGTTTTCCCTTATGCTCAAATTGTTGTAAGAAACATTTAGGGAATTGTCTTAAATTGACAAGTAAATGTTTTAAGTGTGGAAAAGAAGGTCATCAGGCAGTTTAATGTCGAAATAATGGGAAGAAGATGTCTAATGATGCGAACAAAGAAAGGGATACACAGAATGCACCTCCTACACTTCAATGTTTAAAGTGCAAGGAGATGGGGAATTATGACAATAAATGCCCAAATCCAATCGTTGCAGATGATGATCAACATCAACAAACTCATAAGGCCAAAGACAAAGTAAAGTCACATGCAATTACCATCGGTAGTGTGGAGTATGATAACGAAGTGGTGAAAGGTACACATACCATCCACACTAAAGTAGAAAATGTTTTCTTTGATTCTATATCCACCCCCTCTTTTATTTATGAATAATTTTCTATGTTTATTTCCTTATTATCTGAACAATTAGACGTTGAGTTAGCTGTGAAAAATCCTAATGGCACAACAGTCGCATAAAAAGTTTATAATTCATCACTAATTGACGATTGGGGGAAGTGCTTCCTGAAAATATTGTGATCCTTCCTATAGTGGAATTTAATGTGATTCTTGGCATGGATTGGCTTTCTTTATATGGAGCTCATATCAATTTCCAAATAAGGGAAGTCACATTTCATATTTTAGCTCAATCTATGATCATCTATCGATTCAAGGATGAACATGACCTTCCAGTGGAAATTTCTTCCATCTTATGGGTCTTGATTCCGATAACTGAAGGTTAGTTATCTCAAATGGTTGCCGAGAATCTCACGAATAATTATACAACCATTGTACTTGAGTTTGATGATGTTTATCAGGATTAATTTCCAGGTCTTCCACCAAATCATGAAGTTGAGTTTTCAATAGAAGTCATATCGGGTGATATGCCTATTTCAAAGACACCTTATAGAATGGACCCAATTGAGTTGTAGGAATTGGAGAAGCAACTCCAATAGAATCTTGATAAGGGATTAATATGACCTAGTGCATCACCTTGGGGAGCACCTGTTTTGTTCGTTAAGAAGAAAGATAGATCAATGAGACTCTCCATTGTTTATCGAGAACTTAACAAGATCACTATCAAGAACAAATATCCTCTCCAACACATTGATGACTTATTTGACCAACTACACGGAGCTCAATACTTCTCCAAGATTGATCTTCATTCAGGGTATCATAAATTAAGGGTAAAAAAGGAGGATATACCAAATACGTCATTCTATACAATCTATGGACACTATGAAGTTATAGTGATTCCATTTGGTCTTACTATTTCCCCTGATATATTCATGGATCTAATGAATAGACTCTTTAGAGACTATCTTGATCAGTTTGTGGTAGTCTTTATAGAAGATATTCTTGTCTATTCAAAGAGAAAGGAAGATCATGATGATCACCTGAGAATTGTATTAAAGACCCTAAGAAAAGAGGGGCTTTATGCCAAATTTACCAAGTGTGAATTTTGGCATCAAAAAATTTCGTTTTTTGGTCACATAATCTCAAAAGAGGGGATATCTGGGGATCCAGAAAAAACAGAGGTCATCGAAAGATGGTTGAGACCAACAACAGTAACTAAGATCCGAATTTTTCTTGGTTTGGCTGGATATTATCGACGTTTTGTGAAATATTTTTCATGATTATCGAATCCACTCACCAAGTTGACTCGAAAATGAGTTAATTTCGTTTGGATGGAGGAGTGTGAAGAGAATTTCAAGAAGTTAAAAAGAAGGTTATCCAGTGCACATGTTCTCACACTGCCTTGTAGTGGATAAAGGTTTGTGATCTACAGTGATGCATCCAAGAAGGGATTGTGGTGTGTTCTCATGCAAATTAATATGGTGATAGCTTATGCCTCATGATAGTTGAAAATCCATGAGGAAAATTACCCAACTCATGATTTGGAGTTAGCAACAGTAATCATTGCATTAAAGTTTTGGAGGCATTACCTTTATGTTGAAAGGTGTGATATTTATACTGATCATAAAAGTTTAAAGTATATTTTCACACAAAAGGAGCTGAATATGCGCCAAAGAATATGGTTGGTGTTGATTAAGGAATACGACTACTGAATTCATTATCACCGTGGGAAAGAAAACAAGGTTGAAGATGCATTAAGTCGACAAGACCATACTAGCATATCCATGATGAGGATCACAAAATATCAAATATTTATGGAGTTACAAAGGATAGATCTTGGAATTATAATGGAAGGGGAAAAGTCTTATCTTTCTCAAAAGAATTTTCAACCATATATACATGTGAATATTAAAGAGGCACAAAAAATATGTAGAGTTACAAAAGAAGGTGATAAATGTTCTTGAATTCAACCTTGATTTTGATGGGATAATATGGTTCATGAATCGGGTTTGTGTTCCTCCCATACCAGAATTAAAGAAGGAGCTGCTGGATGAGGCTCATAGTTCTTCATTCTCTATTCATCCTGGAAGCACAAAGATGTATAAGGACCAGAAAGAGTACCTCTAGTGGGACTTCATGAAAAGAGATGTTGTTGAATATGTATCTCAATGCTTGGTTTATCAGCAAGTTAAAGGTGAGAGACAGAAGTCTAAGGGGATGTTACAACAATTACCCATACCCGAATGGAGATGGGAAAACAACACTATAGACATTTTCACTGGACATCCTAAAACATCCAAAGTCAATAATGCTATCTGGGTTATAGTTGATCATCTTACGAAGTCACCACACGTCATTGCTATTAGAGAATATTTTTCTCTTGATCAGCTTTCCTGGATATATGTAAAGGAAGTGGTAAGATTGCATGGAGTACCACTTTACATTATATCTAATGGAGATCCGAGGTTTACATCGATGATTTGGTGAAGTCTTCAGCGTACTGTAGATACGAAGTTGAGTTTCAGCACTTCTTATCATCCTCAGAAAGATGGTCAGTCTGAGAGGACAATTTAAACTCTAGAAGACATGTTGAGAGCTTTCTATATGGATTTAAAAGGTGGTTGGGATCAACACCTACCTTTGGTGGAATTTTCTTATAATAATAGCTTTCACTCCAGTATTCAGATGGCTCCTTATGAAGCTCTCTATAGAAAGAAATGCTGAACTCCATCTTGTTGGGATGAAGTTGGGGAAAGAAAACTATTAGGACCTGATCTTGTTGATGAGATGGCAAAAAGGTACAATATATTCAACAACGCATAAGAGTAGCTCAGAGTTTACAAAAAGGTTAATCCAATAAACGAAGTAAATACCTAGAGTTTTAAGTGTGTGACAAAGTGTTCTTACGAATATCTCCTCGAAAGAGAGTGATGAGATTTGAAAAAAAGGGAAAGTTTAGACCTATGTATATCGGTCCTTTTGAAATACTAGATCGTGTTAGGAAGGTATCTTAATGATTGGCGCTTCCACCGAATCTCTCTCAAGTTCATGATGTATTCCATGTATCTCTCCTTAGAATGTACATACCGGATTCTTCACATGTACTAAGCTCCAAAGTTGTACCGATGAAGCTAGATATTTCTTATGAAGAACAGCCGATAGAGATTCTGGATCGTAGCGAAAAAGTTCTACGAAACAAGACCACTCGTTTGGTTAATGTTTTATTGAGGAACCACCAATTAGAAGAAGCTACATGGGAGATTGAGGATATAATGAGGGGGAGGTATCCTCATCTGTTTGTTATGAAGTGATGAATTTCGAGGGCGAAATTCATTTTAAGGGGGGTAGAATGTAACACCCTGATATTTTATGAGAAGTATAATTTTTTTAATGTCTTATGTTATACTCAACATCAACGGAATCTTTCGCCACACACAACACTAGCTTGGCTTTCATTATACGCAAAAGAAACCTTCCTCGATAGCGTGTCTTGTACGCAATATCGAGTTTCACTAAACAACAATATGTTATTAAAATATTATATAAACTAGCCATTATTAATAGTATTAACTAAAATTTTAATTTTATAACATTATTACTCATCTTACACATTTTCTAGAACATGGTATGAGAACAAAATAAATATTTCGGGTAAAATAAGTATTTTTTCAATAATGTAGTTTTGCCGCCTTTTGATGGACCACCCACTTTAAATCTAGTTTTTTACATGTTTATAAGTCCAATTTGACAAAATAATTTTTTTTTTGAATCATGATTTAAAAATTTACTTTGGATAATCTTTTCATATTATTCTAATAACTTTGATATTTTATTGAATAGTAAAAACATGCTATACTTGAATTAAAAACAAATTTTTTCATCGCAATAATTTATATGGATAATTATAATACTCAATGGTTTTAAAGTATAAATAGAATCTATTTTTACCATTTAATATAATTTATGTCATTACCATTATTTTTACATTGAATTCACATGTCAAAACATTTTAATATTTGGCAATGTCTTAACTTTTACAAACCATTTTCTTAACAATGGGATTAATTTTAAATTAATTACTCTAAATTCTGTGTTTTTAATTTTTAAAAATGGATTCCATATTTGAATTCAGTGTGTCCAAATTATGTTAATAGGTTACATTTAATTTTTTGATATTATGAATAGTGACTATGGTAATTTTTATTTACTAAAGTTAAAGGTAAATCTGGTAATTAAGGGTAAATATAAGAATATAAAATTACCATAACACTTTTCAAAATCCTATTGGATGAATAAAAGTCGACCCATATAACCTAAGGGTCAGACTAGATTCATTTCATGGAATTTTTACCATGAAATAATATAATTATTATTAAAACCAAAGAAAGTGACAACATGTCACTCTCTTAAATCTTATAAGTGTAATAATTTTAATTTAGTGATAAACATCATAAAACCTCGGATATAAATAGTCACCAGAAAGCTAATAAAATTATTTACATCATATTAATTTACTTATAATTTTTAGGGATTATTTAATTATCATTAATTATGACACAGTAGTGATGTTGATATTATTTTATTGATTGAAATATAAAAAAATGATATTAAAAGTATTAAAATAAATATTATATGAACTATTTAATGTTCTCCTCCAATTTTCTGGATAAAAATGACATGTTATGAATCTATTAAACATTTTAGTTTGAACATATCATCTGTATATATTTTATTTAAATTCTAATAAATCAATAGTGTCAAAATTGACACTATTGTTATTTTATAAATATTACATATTATAAAATTGTTTAAAAATCACATAAATAATTTAAATTTATTTATTAAAATTTATTTGGCTGACAATTTAAAAAAGTCTACAATTATAGAAAATTAACAACATATAAGTAATTATTTATAATGATTTAAAATTTAGAATATTATTACCACAAATAAAATTAAATAGTTTATGTAAGGATAAATCAAGTTGATAATGTTTAAAGTAAATTCCCAACTTGTCTAAATTTTATTGGTTGATGATATTACAACCCTATATCATCTTATATTCGTATTTGAGTCATTTTTGGTCGTTTTTAAGTGGGTTTGGAATTTATTATAAACTAATATTACTTATAATTCCAAAGGTTCCCCTCTCCTCCCCTATAAAACAGACCTCCTCCCTCTCCTCCTCACACAATTTTGAGACTTAAAGCTTGGCCAACCCCTGCCCATTTCCCTTTTCAACTTCCTTAGAAACATACTAGAGGTCATGGTCTTCTTCAAAGACCAATTTTAGTTCCCTAAGAGGATTTTTAAAAGAGGCGTGCCGAAGAAGAAGAGGTTCGGATACATACAAAGCATATTGGACCTAAGGTAAGGGAAAATCTCACAATCTCATTTTTATCCGAGATTGTATATACATCAGATTTTATTAAGGCATATTTATCATTCACATCAATGTTTCCTCAATATGTAAAATTATTTATATCCTCCTACAATTGTTTAAATCCAATTTTAACTATTGGTGAATTTTTAGTAAAAGATATGAAATGAATCCTTTGACGTTTTCAGTACGAGACACTTTTTGACTTTTCTAGCCAAAGTACGAGAAGAATGTTTTTTTAACTTATATGGCATGAATGGATTTTTATGAGTGCATAGAACATTATTTCCATGAAGCTTACATTACAAGTTTTGATGCTTATTTTTAATTAACTTCTTTTAGTATAAAATTTTATGACATGTTAAGAAAGGAAAAATGTTTTTGAAGTAGAAAGGATATTTTCCTCAAGAATGGAGTTCAAGTGTTTTATCAAAATAATTTTCCATCTAATATAATATAAGGTTCTATTTCTAACCCTATTATTACAATGATTTTATTATGTTATGATGGAATTATTTATATGAAGTCCTTTATCTTATATGAGTTGTTTTATGATGTCACGATGTTTAAGAATCCCATTTTTATTACATGAGTTATGCTATGATGTATGATTTATGATTTTGTGGAACACGTAAGAATGGTTTCATTATCAGATGGGTGGGACCTATATCTACCTCCAATGCATTGGGTAAAGATTTATATCTCAAGAGATAGACATGGCTAGAACGGAAAGTTAAATCGGTTCAGTGATACAGGACTAGAACGAGGAGTGAACTCGGTTCAGAAATAGACTTTGTCTGCTATGATAGTCTTGGCAATGAGTCTTGACTAATATGAAATGATTTTCTATGATTATGGGTGTATGCCACAATGTTTCATGTTTTAATTTATGATTATTGGGATTACATTTCATTACTATGACTTATCCCATGTTAGGATATTATTATCTCTTTTGAAGGATAAGATATTCAAAATTTTATGTTCTTATGAATATGATATGATTGATATTTATTTTTTTTACCCTTACAGAGCATTTAAGCTCACCCTTTTGTATATTTTCTTTTCCCCAGGTCCAGAAGAAGGTTATTTAGTAGGATATAGAAAAAAGGGACTCTAGATATGATGAAATAAATGGGAGACAATGTAGATGCTTTATGAACCAATTGTTTATGTTTCCCAGTTTCAAAAGACACTATACCTATACGGTCCTACCATGGTTTTGTTATATGTTGTAGTAAGTATGCTTCAATTCAGAAGTAATGACAATGTATGTAAAGTATGGGTCTATAAAACTTGGGAGGACTCATAGATGGGTAAAACCACCAGATCTTCGATGATTAGAGATTTGGAATGAATGAAAACGAATGGATGAGTGGGTATTTATAGAAAAATAGAGGTATTTTTTTAATAATTTCAAAGGGACAACTCATTAGTGGTTTTTGCCAAACCATGGGCTTTCCGGTGGAATTTCCCCATGGTTTTAGCCACTTGGGGCACCTAATATCATGTGTTACAACACAAAAGTAGACCATAATTTTAATTTAATTGTTATGTCATTATGATTTCATTAAACTACTGAAAACTCAAAACTGTATATTTACTATTCATGAAAATTTCATGTATTTTAGAAAAATTCCAAAAATTCACCATTACTATTTTTTGACATGTAGAATTCAAAAATGAACTCCATTTTTTGAAAATAATTTTCTATGATTTTTTAATTTAATTTTTAAATTAAATCAATTTTAATTCAAAAAATAACAATTTATAGGTATAATTACATTTGTATTACATTGAAAAATTAATTAACTTCTTATTATCTTATTACCTTAAGAATATAAAATATTATCATTATATAATTTTTATAAGGGTCATATTACTATTCATATTACTATTCATAAGGGTATGTTACTATTCATAAAAAAATCATGTTGGTTCTATTAGACTCCAACCGACTTACTGGTCACAACTCTAGATGACCTTTTTTGAAATTCAAAACATAGAAGTGGTAATTTATGTTTAATGGCTAGGTTTTGACTATATCATAAATAAATAAGTGTTGTTTCAAAGGAACATAATTCTTTATTACATATAGGTTATGAATAGAATGTATTTAAGAGAAGAATAACATAAAATGTTTGGGGTGTCATATTATTCCCCTCTTTAGAAATTTATTCCTTGAAATTTTATTTATAAAGCCCAACAAAAAAATGTGGGTTGTTCTTCTTCATGAAATCCATTGGTTCCTATGTGGCTCCATCCATATTCTAGTTTCTCCAAAGAACCATTAACATAAAAGTTGTTCGATTTCTCAATACCTACTCCCTTGTGTCAAGAATACCAATAGGCTCTTCACAGTATGACAAATCAGGTTCCAGATCTATTTCTTA
This sequence comes from Viscum album, assembly GCA_963277665.1. Lineage (NCBI taxonomy): Eukaryota > Viridiplantae > Streptophyta > Magnoliopsida > Santalales > Viscaceae > Viscum > Viscum album. Next base: position 1,029,986,753 of record OY728156.1, read on the forward strand.
ATTGGTGAGTACATGAATTGGGTCTAGCATGTATTTTTCAACAATGACACATGGAATACATCATGGACATTGGAGATACTTGGCGGAAATGGTAAGATAATGCTCTGATTCTTTCCAGAATTTCAAATGGATCGATATACCCAGGGCTTAGTTTCCCTTTCTTACTGAACCTTAAGACACCCATCCATGAAGATACTTTCATAAAGACATGATCTCCCACCTGGATTCCAAATCCTTTCTCCTATTTTCAGCATAACTCTTATGCCTACTTTGGGCTGCTTTATTATGTTCTTGGATTGTCTTCACCTTTTTTGTGGTCTCTTCAATAAGTTCTGGGCTTATAAGTTTCTTCTCACCAACTTCATCCCAACAAGTTAGAGTTTGAAATCACTTTCCATATAATGCTTCATATGGATCCATTTGAATAATATAGAAGAAAATATTGTTGTATAAAAATTCCACCTAAGGAAAGTATTGATCCCACATACCTTGGAATTCAAGAGAGCATGACCTCAACATATCTTATAGAGTTTGAATAGTCCTTTCAGACTGTCCATCAGTTTGGAGTGATAAGCATTACTCATACGAAGCTTAGTATTCAAAGCCTTCTAGAGACTTTTCCAGAATTTTGATGTAAATCAGGGATCTTAATCAGATACAATTGATAGAGGTTCACCATGAAGTCTTTAAACATCATTAATATATAGTCTTGCCAGTGGCACAGGTTGTAAATCCCCACTTATATGAAGGAAATATGGTGATTTTTTGAGATGGTCAACAATTTCCCATATTGAATCATTCCTTCTTGGTGTCCTCGGTAGTCCAATGACAAAATCCATCATAATGTTATCCCACTTCCACATAAGAATAGGTAGAGGTTGCATCACTCTTTTGGGATTTTGTCTCTCTACCTTCACTTATTGACAAAAAAGACACCTTGACACGTAGTCATCAATTTTCCACATCATATTATCACCCCAAGAAATATTCCTTCAGATCTCTATACATATTTGTGCTACCCAGGATTATATAGAAATTTGAGCTATGAGCATCGTCAAACAGTTACCTTTTTAGCTCAAGTAATGATGGAACGCAAAACCTCTTCCCAAATATCAGAACTCCTTCTTCATACACGAATTCAACCAGTCCCCCATCCTTAACAGAATTAATTTTCTTATGAAGATTCTCATCATCAGATTGATAGATTTTTATCATCTCTAATAAAGATTTTTTAGAAATCATTTGAAAGAGAAAAGATGTTTCCCCTTCCTTAAAAATTCTTATATCCATTTCGTAGATCAAAAAATATAGGATCTCACTCAATCATCATTTTAGTCAGAAGTCCATTATCTTTTCTACATAATGAATCTTCCACCTTATTTACCTTTCCTGGGTGGTAGTGTATTGAACAATCGTAATCTTTGAGTAACTCGATCCATATCCATTGCCTCATGTTGAGTTATTTTTGTGTGAAAATGTATTTAAAACTCTTGTGGTCTGTATAAATCCCACATCTTTCTCCATAGAGATGATGTCTCCATATTTCCTGAGCAAAGATTACAGCTGCTAACAAAATATCATGTGTTGGATAATTTTTCTCATGAGTCTTCAACTGCCTTGATGCATAATCAATAACTTTAATTTTTTTTCATAAGGAAACAACCCAGCCCATTCTTTGATACATCGTTGTATATCACAAATACATCCCTTCCAGATGGAAGAGTCAAAATTAATGAATTGACCAATCTTTTTTTCAATTCTTTGAAGCATTCCATACACTCTTTTTTCCACACAAACATAACCCCTTTACATGTGATATTGGTTATCAGGTTAGACAGTCAGGTGAAACTGTGAACGAAACACCGATAGTAACCTTCCTCGATAATAAAAATGTGTACCTCAGTTATGTTTGTTGGCATTGGCCAATCTTGGATTTCCTTTTTCTTCACAGGATCAACTAGAATTCCATCCTTAGAGACAATATGACCTAAAAAAGAAACTGATTGGAGCCATAACTTTCCTTTCTAAACTTCTCATATAATTCATTTCTTTTATGAGATTTCTGAATAATCCATAAGTGATCCTCATGGTCTTTATATCTTTTTCATAATACCAGGATATCATCGATGAATACCACAAAAAAGTTATCAAGATATTCCTTGAAAACATTATTCATTAAATCCATGAAAATAGTTGGTGCATTCGTAAGTCCAAAAGGTATCACTATAAAAACGTAATGGACATACCTATTTCGAAATGTTGTCTTCATAATATCTTCCTTCCTCAAACATAGTTGATTATATATGAATTGAATGTAAATCCTTTAAAAGTATTGAGATCCATGAAGTTGATCAAATAAATCATTAATCTCGGGAAGAGGATACTTATTCTTTATTGTAATAGCACTGATTTCCCTATAATTAATGCATAACCTCATGGATCCATCTTTCTTTTTGAAAAACAAGATCGGGGCTCCCCATGGAGAAACACTAGGTCGAATAAATCCATTGTTACTCAACTCCTCTAGTTTCTTCTTTTTCTCCACTAACTCCACAGTGGCAATTCTATAGGGGGTATTTGATATAGGTCTTTCTCCATGAATTAAGTCAATGGAAAACTCAATTTCCTTCTCTGGAGGATTTCCAGGTAAATCCTCTGGAAACACCTCAATGTATTCTTTCATTATATTCATATCTTCGATTTGAATATTTCTTTCCTCACCCATAAATATTGGGTTTTCATCCTCCCTAAGAATTTCATTCAATAGAGCTACTATGGGTGGGTCTAGATAAGTATTAGATGGTGTGGTATCTTCACTGATGATAAGAGATTTGACACCATTTTCAAAAATTGTAACTTCCTTTTTCTTACAAGAAATCTTCGCATGATAATTTGATAGTAAATACATACATAGAATTACATCAAATTCAGTAATTGGTATGATGATAAGGTTAGAAACTAAATAATGTTAATGTTTCACAAGGGGGACTAGTCGACATGCCTTGGTTTCAATGATGAATCCCCTCCGAGTTTTGATTGATAACTCCTTTATTAGATAAAATTGGAAATATCTACTTCTCTTGGAAAATTGGGATGATATAAATGAATGTGATGATCTTGAATCCAATAAAGTTTCGGTTATGTTTGAGGAAACAATTAAAGTAACTGCCACCACACCATTAGGAACTTCAACTACAACGGTTGTAATCACATAAGCTCTCCCTTGCTCTCTGGGATTTTTCTGAGCCATGTATCCTTGGTTCTTTGGACACTCATTTGTGTAATGTTTCATCTCTCTACAATTGTAGCATTGAACATCATCAAACTGTTTCTTACCCTTACATTCATGAGATATATGACCCTTTTCTCCACAGTTATAGCAGATTCCATTTCCTTTTAAGCATTTCCCAAGACTATTCTTTCCAAAGTTTTCATACAATGGGAATTTCTCAGTTCCCTTGTTCTTCTTTGGTGCTTCACCTTTCCCTTGGTTATCAAAGTACTTATTCTTATCTTGGTTTCCCTTGAACAAATTTGTTCAAGAAAATTCATTCTCTATTTTGATGGCACTTGATACAATTTCATCATATGATTAAAACTTTTGAGAAGCTAGTGCTCTTCAAAGACATGGCTTAATACCTTCAAAGAAATGATCAATCTTGTCTGCTGAGTCACGTACATAATCTATGGCATACCTGGCTAACCTTGTAAAGGTAGCCTTATACTCTGTAACCCTTTTTTCTTCCCTTTTCTTTAATCCAATAAATTTCATATTCATTTCACTTCATTTCTCATGAGGGAAATATTTTTTCGAAGAATATATCCTTAAAATTCATCCATTCCATATCTTCTATTTCTTTTTCCACTATGGTATTCTGAATCAAGGACCACCATTGATCAGCATCTCCCTTGAGACAATATACTACCAAAACAAACTTTTTATTTTCATTTCATCTTAATGCCATGAATATATTTTCAAGGGACTTGATCCATTTCTCAAGAACCAATGGATTAGTAGTCCCACTGAAATATGGGGGATATTTCCACATAAAACGATCCAACATAGGTGTGGAATGGTTATTTGTTACAACCTGAGTATGTTGTCCCAATATGGTCCGGATCTGATCTGCTTCGACATTGAATGTGTTGACTTGATCAGTGGAAAGAACCCTACGATTCCCACAAGTATTGATTCCCCTTTTTCCATTAGACTCCATTTCAGAATAATGGGACACACACGATTAGTTAATCAATCACTAATAGAAAAGAACTCAACATATATTGAAATTCTATGCATATCTAATCTTATAAACATGGTTTCTTTGAGGGAAAATTTACATTATAGTCCTTCATAATGGCTTGTAACGAAAATTTTAATTATCATACGCATATACCACGAGAGTTTCACATCCAAGAGTGATGCAAGACTTGTTGTAATGCACCAGTTCTCGTTCAAGTCTAGCTCAAAGTGGTGTTTTCAGGTTTCACCCATAGATACATCTATGCCAGAGCCTCCTTTTTCTGCTCGTATCCAGATAGGGATGTATTACTTGAAGGATCCACATAATATATTCCTTAAGAAAATACCAGGACGTTCTTGTATGTTTATCTTAAAATACTACCTTAGGGCTTTGTTCCCTTATATATATTTTCTACTCTAGTTTCCAAGTTTTCTACTATACTTTTTCTGATACAAACTGTCACACACCCACCCCTCTATACCGGATTCGGTGCATTACTTGTTATATTGGCATGGTTAGAAGGAATAAAAATCCTAAAGGAATGATTAGTTTAGTATACTTGAAGAAACTAGATACATAACTATAACTCAAATTACTTTGTAAAAGGTTACAAAATATAATACATAACAAAAACTAAAAACTACATCCGCAGGAACTCAATAAATGATCCTCGCTTCATCTCCTGTTGATGGTAAAAAGTGAATGGGGTGAGATAAAATCATCATTAAGGATTACAAATGGCAGAATCATGAATCAATAATAACATAATTGTAAATAGTTTGACATAATCAACATGGAATGGTGAATAAATGAAAAACTGATGCCATTAATAAACAGAGAATGAAACTGCATCCATAGATTTTGTCACAGTGAAAAGCTCATGGATAGTAATAACTAATAATGAATAAAGATAAAGATTATTATTTTTAAGTAATGTATCTTGAAAATGATACAATAATACCATAAAAATGTTTTAGTTCTGTGGGTAGAAACCCGTCTAATTTTTTGAAACAAACTCGAAGGGTTTGTCGCTAACTAATTTTTCTCATGAGACCTACCGATGCATCGAGAGGATATAGAGGGCCCCACCCACCACATCATGTCCAAATAATTTTTTATACATTGATTCCATACAAGATCAATATGCCTTTTCAATATCCGTATAGGCTAGAGTATACAGATTCATCAATATTTCCATAATTAAAATAACTTTCCAAATAAACACTGTATGTAAAATGGTATACAATTTAGAAAAAAAAAATATCAATAATATGAGATTATGGATATTTAATATAAATATAATTTCAAATAAAAATTTATCTAAAATGGGTAGTAGGTACACCACATAAGGATTATTAGGTGCACCACACAAAGTAGTCACGACAAAATAGTAGTTGAGACAAAGTCTCTAACCACAATGTAATTGGTCGAATCATATGACCGAAACATAATACCCCTCAAATTAATCATTTAATAACATGAATATAAATATAATAATGTCATTATATCTCAAATGACATTACAAATATACCATATATTAGAAATAAGTGGCAAAAAATGAAAATCTCATAGAAATGAAAGTGAGATGAGAAACCATGTACCTTATGCTTGAGGGTGTTCTTCATTTGTTTTAATGACCTCAAAAATAAAATTTATCTTCATTAATTAATTTCTATAGAAACTCATATACATATATTTGATTTATTATAACCTTATTAGGTTCATTCATGGCCCTTTTATTGGTTTAATTGGTTCAATTTTCTTATTTTGGAAGCATTTTCTTCCTTGGGTTTCATGATTTGTTTAAATGTTTTCATGAATGAAAGTTCATTTGAAATGTGTTTAAAAATGAATAATTGTTAATATATATTATTAAATGAAATTAAGGAAGTATAAATTATATTATAATGATTTTGGGTTATATACCATGATGAAGATTCAAGATATAAATGTTTATTACAAATATTCTGATTAACATGGTCATTTTGTTCAGAAAGAACTTGTTTTTTATTATTATTTTATATTATGAGTGTATAAGGATTACAGAATATTAATGATATTAAATACATGTATTTTTATCTATTTCAAACATTAAAATGGTTTCATGACCATTAATATAGGATAAAGTGAAGAACAAAACTTTGTTGTCCACAAAGGTTATAAATTCGAACCTCATGGATATTGATTTTGTTTTTAAAAAGAAAAGGGAGGGAGTAAGAATATTGATGATGGTTCTTCCATTAACATGATATAATTATATTATATAGATTATACTGGATTCTATCATGGTCATTTTTATAGAGGAGGTGAGTATAGAAATTGAAAATAGATGAACGTAGCAATAAAAGAAAAGGTGAGAGATCCCTTATGGAAACTTGGCAGCCTAACGGCGTCGCCTAAAATTTCATAAAATGAAATGATGAGAGAAAAAGGGTATCTCATCATATTTAAATAAAAATGACAGTAATAATAATACATAAAACAAACCCCAACATATGAAAATGGAAAATCAAACAGATAACATAAAAGAAGTGTCGACTAAAAGAAGTGAATGAAGGATTCCCTTACCTTGTAGAGTAACTCCTAAATATTGATGTATGGGACCTTGGAGGCTTATGGAAACCTTGGGAGGACTCATAGAAAGGTAAATACACTAGATCTTGGAAGATGAGGGATTTGGAATGAACAAAAACGAATGGAGGAGTGGGTATTTATAGAAAAAGAGAGGTAGTTTTTAACTATTTCGAAAGGACGCCTCATTAGTGGTTTTTTTCCAAACCATGGGCTTTCCCATGGTATTTGCACATGTTTTTAGCCACTTGGGACATCTCATGACATATTTTACTGTATAAACTTATACCGGCCATTTATTTTAATTATTATGTCACTATGATGTCATTAAACAACCGAAAACTAAAAACTATATTTTTACTATTCATGATAATTTCAGGTATTTTAAAAAAATACCAAAAATTTAACATTACCATTTTTCGACATGTAGTATTCAAAAATGAAATCCACTTTTTGAAAATAATTTTATATTTATTTTAAATTTAATTTTTGAATAAAATCCTAGTTAATTCAAAAAATAATAATTTAATGGTATAACTTGTTTTGTATTAAATTGAAAAATTAATTAACTTCTCATTATATTATTACCTTAAGAAAATAATATATTATAATTATTTACTACTTATAAGGGTCATATTACTATTCATATTAGTATTCATAAGGGTGTGTTACTATTCCTCAGAAACTCAAGTTGGTTTTATCAGACTCCAAATGACTTATTGGCCACAACTCTAGATGAAATTTTTTTGAAATTCAAAACATAGAAGTAGAGAATTTATGTTTAATGGATAGGTTTTTAATATCTCATAATTAACAAAGTTTGGTTTAAAAAGAACACAGTGGTATATGAAAAATAGGCTATGAATGGAATGTATTTAAGGGAAGCATACCATAAAATGTGTGGGTTGTTATAAGGAATGATCTCATTAGTAAGACCTAGCACATTCCTAATATATTTTTAACCATTACCGAATAGTAAGATAAAAGAAAAGGCTATAATACCACTTTGTAATATCCCACATCTATTATCCATTGATCGGTTCACACCCTAGAGGTTGTCGCATGACCTCAGGTGTGCAACTCGTATACTAGAGGCTGCTGAAGAGTATTGAAGACCATTGAAAATACCATGGGGGACTATTCCATCAATAATATAGTAGCTATAATAAAAAAATTAAAAATAAATAGATAAACCATACCAAATAAAAATTAGAGAGAAAATGGGAAAGTTACAAAAATAAATACAACAAAAATTCTTTTATAAATGGGTATTCCATACATGATAAGAATATCCCCCATGGTGGATAATATATAAAAGATAAAAAAATAAAAAAAACAGTAAAACTAAAACTCAACCCAAAATTTGTCACAAGTCCTTCTAGGTCTCTTCTCTCATGCTCTAATCTAACATTTTAAGAAGAACATCGTTCAGTGGGCCATTAACTATAAACCTATAACCTATTAAAAATAATATTTTCTTCTTGGGAACCCAAGTTCCATATAATCCCGAGAAGGGTGTGATAATAAATTAGTTGGACACCATTAGTGGAATCCCTAAAATATCCACTCGTATATAAAATTGAATGTTGATGTGCTCAAGATAAATAGTTTAATAATTCTAAAACATTATTATATAAAAGCATTAAATAAACCACTAAATATATGGTTTCATGATTGCACATGTGGTCAGCTATACCATTTACAATATCTATGATGGTTTCCATGATTAATCATACATGATTCCACTAGTGTTAGGGTGTCTCTAATAATGTCATTAAATCATGACAAACAACACATCTCAAACCACCCAAAGGTTCCGTTCAATAATAGTGACATAATCCTCCTATATGAGAGTATTCCATTGTTATCAGTCCTCTATTCAGAGGTTATTCATAATTATCATAGTCCTCCACTGAAGGATTATTCATTAGTTAACACATACCACTATATAGAGTTTTCTTTGTTATCATATAATACCCCATATGGGAGTTTTCTTATCAAGGCCACAGGATAAAAGAAATCATAGATGTCCCCCAAAAGGAGTATTCAATAGTCATCATGGACCACCTCAATGGGAATTTTGATTAAATTTATCTAATTTCATCAATTATGGATTTTTTCCAAATCACATAAAAACCCACCAATATATTCATTTTCCTTATCAATAATAACAAAATTTCTCCTACAGTAAATTTTTAAATAAATTTAAAAATAACTTCCCCTGTAAGATTTTCTATTTAAAAAATGAACATCCAACACATTTCGTAAAAATGGTATTACAATTTACCAACACCTTTAAGAAATTTTATGTTAAAATTCATTTTATAATATCAATGGTTGTAAAATTCCATTTCACAGCCATTGATTTAATCCCTAAACTCTTTTTATAACCATTTAAACATAAATACCCTCACCCAAACAAATTCATTCTAAAAAAATCCCATTTTCAAACCAATTCTCAAGGTTAAACTCACTCTATATGTCCTCTCTTAAGGTTACACTCTCTAAAGATGTAATCATGGAAAATCCGCATTTAAAAAGGGAAACAACATTTTTAAACATCCCAATTAAACTAACATCGCGGCCTACAATTAGGTCATGGCCACACAACTGAAGCACTTGAAAAACAAAGTATGACTATGGGTTAATTCTAGAGACCACCTACCTCGTTATTAGAAAATACCACTCATATAGTATTTGTCATAGGTTCGACCCGAATCAAGAGAAGTTTTTAAACTAGACAAACCCCCTAAAAATAATGCATATTAATTGAAACCCTTATTGAATGATAAAGAAAAGAAAAATTTCTGGACAAGAAGTCCTAGAATACCCCAGTGCTCTCCAACACAAGTTAATCACTGGAATATTACACAACATAGTGGAGATCACCCATGGGAGAGTAGAGGATAAGAAGGGGTTATGAGGGGTATAGTTGGGAGAAAATTGGAGTAAAAGGGGGTGAAACTAATTTGAGGAAGAGGGTAAAAATAATAAGTTTCACACTATTATTGGGTCACACAGTTAGGCTTCATTAGTTTCCAAAATGTGTACCATATTTTAAGGCCTCACTATCTAGGGATCACCATGTCGCATAGTTAGGGTTCATAGGTTGTCAAATTAAGATCAAACTGTGTGCATACGTCTATTATATATTATAGAGGCTGTGTAGTTTTTTATATAACCTATTACGGTTTAAAAAATAATATGCCTATGAAAAATAAAGTTATGTTTTGGGGTGCATGGTTAGCATTAACTATTCACTTAGCATGGGCCTCAGACTTTTTCCCCGCAAAACTAAAACTCTAATCCCCAAAGCTCTAAAAATTTCTCCATACACCTGAGGATCCTCCAAGGCCAAAAAACATATCCAAAAGCATCCCTTTAAGAAGTTAGACCCCTCAAAATTCTTTTATGATGATAGTTTTTAAAAAATATCCCTCCCATCAATTGAAAAGATGTTCTCCTTCCCAAAAAACAATGCACCACTATAGACAAGGAGTTAAAATTGCACAAAGACTGTTTTTCTACTCCTAATGTTCTTATAATGTATTACCATCAACTATGTTATCATTTTTAATAGTAGGTGGTCCATATTTTTGAATAGATTAATAAATTTTTATACATCTAGGATGAAGTAAAATTCTCAACTTTAAAATTTTATAATTGTCCCCATAGAATTCTGGAATGAAATAACGAATATCAAAAAGTCCTGATAGTATAACTAAAAATTAAATACATCAATATAAGTATAAATCACATAACATAAATAGTAAATCATGTTAACATTAATATAAGACATATAAAAAAAATTTAGATGAAATTGTATATTTAATAGACTCATACAATTAAAATATGGATATCAATTAGTAGTTTAATTCAAAAATTCATGAATTATAATTTGATAATTCAGTAAACCATATGAGAAATATTAATTTTTTTAATTCAAATTCCCTATGGGTAAATTATGATAATTAAATTTAAAATATTTCCTTATGAAAATATAATAAATATTCTTATGGGATAAACATTATAATATATTTCATATAAATATTATTTAATGTGACTTAATGAATATGCAAAAAAAATTAATTATGAGTGTTATTGAAAATAACAATTTTAGTAAAATTTAAAAAAAAAATTAAATTAAATAATTATTCTAATATATGATAATATAATATATATATATATATATATATTTCTTTAAATACTAAAAATTAAAATAACAGAACAAACTCTTTAACATTATTTAATGAATATGTATATTGTATTTAATCAAGAATGTTTTGAAAAACACAATATTTTCTAAAATTAACGAAAAATATAATTAAATAATTGTTTAATTGAATTAAAAATAATGATCAATATATTTAACAACTAAAAAATGATAAATATGAAAATATTATTTAATTTATTTTGCAAAATATGTATATTTTATTTAATTAGTAATGTTGTTGAAACCCCTAATTTTAATAAAATTAAAAAAACATAATTAAAATATTATTGAATTAGAGAATTTATTATATGTAGTAAATATTTTTAATAAAAAATGGTTTCATTAAGTGAAACCTTAAATTTTATTCTTATAATGAAGGATGAATAAAAATGTATTCCAAACCTATTTTATAAAGATGAAAAAATGGATGATCTAATGGTAGAGAAGGATTGGATAAACCCAAAACCTAGAAATATGAAGGGGTTTTATTCAAAATAGATTGAAGAAATTTTTACAAGGAATATGTATATTTGGCTATAATACCAAATGTTATATAATTTATAAAAATTAGTTAAAATGAATTAATTCCAAAATTTTCAAATTCATCTCATGAAAATTAATTTTTACTGACATACAAGAATGATGAAAACATTTGAATGGAACTCATTTAATACCAACTCCATAGATTTATCTTTCAAAACACCATGAACATCACTCAACTTCATCATTCACATGTATGACCCCCCCCCCCCCCCATGAAAAATTTGGGACATGTTTTTTTAATTATTTAAGATTAGGTTTTTTTGTAAATAGGAATTGTGAGTGCTAGATGATTGGTGCTCAGTAGATTGATTGGAAAAGTTTCACATCATTTTTCACGTTATAAAAAAGAAGATAATACCACATGAAGTGTAAATTTATTGAATATTTTTTAGTAAAGAGTTCCAATTCAATTTCATCTATTCCTTAAAATAAAAAATATAAATGTTCCACTTCATCTAGTCCCCTATTCTATATTCCTTATAAATTGTAAATCACTCCCACAGAAAACAATCCACTCTCATGATTCACTATTAGAGTTAGAAACTTATACATCTTGTTAGAAGTGTTCTATTTATATTTTTTAGTCTTCCAAATTTTTGGTATTTCTTTTTATATTTCAGTTTACATTTTATTTATTTTAATAACAAAATATTTTAAAAATGAAATTGGGCTAGAAGCTTATTTTTATTATGAATGAAAATATATATTTCTAACTAGGTAGAGGAAACCCCATTACATAGCTCACAGTCCTAAGGATAAGTGGTCCATGAATATGGAATGAAGGCCTTGGGGATTGAAAGGCCTAATTCATGGCTTGAAATCACATTTCATGCCCTAAGGGTCCCTCTAGTGAATAGTACTAATGTAATATCGGGGTTGTTGGAGTATCTACTATAGTAAGACCACTATTATAATACCACCAATACTACAGTTCTACAACGACTAGATTCCATTGGTATAGTAACTCGGGAAATCATCCCTTCCCTATTTTGACCCTCGGTCTTTTTAATACTGAATTATAGGGTTTACAATCTAGGAACCACCCAAACTACATTTTAAATATCCTTATTTAATTGTATAGTAGCTAGTTTAATTTAATATTAATTTTCATTTCTAATTATTTATATAGTTCATTAGTATAATTTTGTATAATATTTTAATTATAAATTCTAAAAGATTCAGGTAAAATTATTTCAAATTTAATATTTATCTAGTCGATTAACTTTCATGTCTAATTTATTTAGCTAGATATTTAATTTTCATGTCTAATTTGTTTATCTAGTTGTTTAATTATTGGGTTTAATTTATATTAATTTGAAGTTTATAATTTGGTTTATGTTTTTTTAAGCTTATTTATAAATTCGTTTGATATATTATAATTTTATTTATTTCAGTATTTGTTTAATTGGTAGTTTATTTAGTTTATTTTTTTAACTAAATAGATTTATTTTTTTAGTAATAGAAAATCTTAAATAAATAATTTTTATTTAATGAGTTTTTTTTAGTAAATAAATAGTAATTAATATTTATTAGGATAAATTTATGTTTAATGTGATTTAAATATGTGTTTCAATTCATTTTTAATTAATAAATATGATTAATAAACATAAAATGATTAATAATTATATAAATAATAAAAAATTATTATTAATTAATACATATCTTTAGCAATTAATATATATATAAATAAAAATAAAAATTAACCAATACGTTTAATAATTACATTTGAATAATAAAAATTACTAAATAAAAATTATTGACAAATATGTTCAAAAATTATAAATATAACAAATATTTAATAATTATTATTAAAAAATATATATATGTTTAATTAAAAATAAATAATAAATACTTAATGATAATTAAATAATAAATAATAATATTTATTAAATAATTTCTAATTTGTAAATAATTGACATTAAATAATTAATAATTAATTAATAACAAAGTAAAAATTATTTAATAAATAATTATAAGTAATTAATAATTTATTAACAAGCAAATTATTAGTAAATTATCAATAAGTGAATAATCAGTAATAATTAATAATAATTAAATAATTAATAATTATTTATTTTGAAACATTTGGTGTCAATCCCCTTTTTTAAAATGAAAAAGGGGGGAAAGGCCATATAAAAAATACTTTAGAAAATCATACAGCATGTGGTCGGGTACTCATACTGGGATGACGAACTATTCCACGCCATCCTCAATGATGGTTCCCCCTTCTCTATGTCTTGACCCGCTACAAAGGACTACCCCCATCATCGAAATACCCATATTTATATAAATATCCATTATTAGATGCTTTAAAGTCGTTAACTTCTCTTTGAATATCCTCTTCACTACCTTAGGAGGCAAGTAGCTCGAGAGAGTTGGAAGTGAGAACATTACCAGTCACCATCAAAGGTAATATTCTTCCAATTTTATCACCAACTATAACATTACTCAATGTCTAAGGAGATCCTTTTTAGTAGTAGTAGAAGATTTATCAAACACTAAATGCACATTTAGTGGATCATGCACCACCTTGAAAGAACCCCCATTAGCGGTAGAAGCTGCAAATCCCCTTAGTAGAAAGTTCCAAGGTGAAAATACCCTAGGATCCATAATATCTACCACAACATTCATATCAACTCCAATTATTGGTAAACATCATACAAGAACTTTTTTCCATCCACTTCATTTGAAATGGTATAGCTACCTACTATCTGTGACTTGCCTTCAACTTGTTCATTCTCAAAGGCAGCCCTGAAAAATTATGTTCCTTTACAAGGGGGTGAAACATCACTCTAAGTATCCCTCGCATTACCAAATAAATCATACCTCTCGCTGTAATAGTGATTTGAGGGTACAATCATGCCAAGGTGACCTCTGAAAAGGGAAATATGCTTCACATGTTTCCTCTTGGAGGTAGATACCACTTTGGTTTTTCCTTTTATTTTGGCAGTAGGTAAATCATTCTCCTACCACAATTCCATTTCAACTTCTACATGTGTTTCATTATCATTAGAAAATAGTCCATACACATAGTCAACAAGTGGATTTTCTTTCACAATCCATTTAATGAGCACATATTATAATGAGGAATTTTTATGTAGAGCTTTCCTTTTTTCTTCTTCTTTCGTAATGCCAGCTGAAGGACATGGATCACCACTTGGGAAAATAAATGGATATCCTAGACCACCATGCATCTGCCAAAATGGAAGAAGAATATCAAAAGAGTAAGCATGCTTAGCCATCTGAGAATGTACCATGTTGTCCTCTACATGTCCCTATTCCTACTCTGGTAAATTCTTCACATAATTGTTAGAATCCATTTTCAAATGGAAATATTTATCCTTATGGATGTAATGAACATAATGAGTGCATTTGAGGTTCTATACAAGTAGAAATAATGTACCTAATGGTCATACATTTTTCACTATAAGTAAGTACAGTTTTATATGTGATCCTTAATGTGAATTTATCATTTTCAGTAGAGAAACAAACATTATGAACAAAGGTGGTACTATCATCTACCTCTGATACCATGCATGCTTAATTTTCATGTATAAAATTTTGGACTTCCTTATCCATATTAATCTGAATGAAAAAAGATAATGGTATGTTATAATGTATAATTTAATGCAATAAAATTTAGTATAGTCCATGCTATCTAACCCATACTTGTACCGTTGAGTTTATGTCCTCCAACTGATTAATATTGATGACCTAATACTTGACATGCAAAAACACAAGGCTGAGCACTATTGGAAATGGTGTTTTTCCTAAAAAATATATACCAACAGTTTGATGAAACTTTTGGTATACTGTAAAAAAAGCCACATTTTCCAACGGTTTGCTCAAACCGTTGGAAATTTTGATAAAATAGTTAATATTTCCAAATAGTTCGATGGAACCATTGGGAAATCTTCACTTCCTCTAACATATACCAACAGTTTTAATAAATTGTAGGCAAAATAGAGGCTTTCCCAATAGTTTTTAAAAACCGTTGGGAATGTTTTCCCCCAAATACCCAGCGCCCCAGCTTCCAGTACGCCCAACTGCAGACCTAATCCAGACCTCCTCCCGAAGTCTTCTCGGCCTCGAAACACCTTCCAGCCGAAGATCCATCTCCAACCAAACAAATTTTTATTTCTACACTTCAAATTAGTAAGTTAGTTTTATTGTTCTTCCTATTTTTATTTTATGTTTGATGTTTTGATTTCGGGTTAAATTAAAATTAGTGTTGTTAGAGTACGGAACCCTTTGTTTGTTATATGTTTTTTTGTTCTACACTTCATACATCCTAAATTGTCTGTTTAGTGGGGGGTTTTAGTGTAGTGTTAAAGGGGTTGTTTTAGGTTTTTTAGTGGGGTAAAGGGTATGTTTTATGTTTGTTTTATGTTTGTTTTGTGTTTGTTTTATGTTTGTTTTATGTTTGTTTTATGTTTGTTTTATGTTTTTTAGTGGGGTTTTATGTATTATATTTAGTGGTATTTTTTGTTTTTTGTGTAGTGTAATGGGTAATGCATGATAGTTTGGATTTATTAATAAATAAAATGATTTTAAATAAAAAAACCCTAAGGGGGGGTGCCAGAGGGGTAAGGGGTTATCCTGGTGTGGGGTGTTGTCCAGGTGTGGTGGGCTGTCCAGGTGGGGGTGGGTTGTCCAGGGGGTAGGGGCTCTAGGGGGGCTATAGAGGTGTGGGGGAGGGTGTATAGGCTTCCCCATGGAGGGGTGTGGGATGTCCAGGGGGTTTAGGGTGGGGTGTCCATGTGGGGGAGGGGGGTGTGGGGTGTTAAGGGAGGGGGTGGGTTGTCCAGGTGGGGGGGTGTCCAGGTGGGGGGTGTCCATGTGGGGGGGATGTTCAGGTGGGGGGGGCTGTCTAGGTGGGGGGTGGCTGTAGGGGAGGGGGTGTGGGGTGTCCCAGAGAGGGGGTGGGTTGTCCTGGGGGGCCATCTAGGTGGGGTAGGGGGAGGTATGGGCTGTCCATGGATGGGGGGGGTTGTCTAGTGTGGGGGGAGGGTGTCCAAGGGGGTCGGGTTGGGCTATCCATGTGGGGGAGGGGGGTATGGGTTGTCCAAGGAGGGGGTGGGGGTTTTCTAGTGGGGGTGTGTGCTATCCAAGGGGGTGGGTGGGATGTCCTAGACATGTTGTACCCCCTGGACACCCCCCACCCCACCCCTAAAAAGCCCCCCATTGACCCCCCCCCCCCCCCCCCCCACCCCCATAGATAGACTCTCCACCCTTGTGGATAGCCCGACCACCCCCTGGACACCCCATACCCCCAACCCCCAACAACACATCCCCCACCATCGTGGACAACCCACCCTCCTCCCCTGGACACCCTGTACCCCCTAGATAGCACCTCCACCCTGTGTACAGCCCGCCCACCCACCCCGTATCCCCCTTGGATAGCCTCGCCCACCATCTGGACACCCCCTCCCCCCGTGGACAGCCCCCCACCCCCAGTGGACAGCCTGCCCCACCCCCTGGACTCCCTGTACCCCCTGGACTGCCCCTGCCACCCCCAGGACAGCCCACCCACCCACTTGACACCACATACCCCTTAGATAACCCCCCCCCCCCCCACCCCATGGACACCCCGACCCCCCTGAACAGCCATGCCACCCCCCGTGGATAGCCCTCCCACCCCCTTGGACACCCCCAAACCCACCTGGACAGCCCTCCACCCCCCCCTGGACAGCCCACCCACCCCCTGGTAACCTCGTACCCCCCCTGGAAAACCCCCCCTGGATATCCCCCGACCCACTGGATAGCCCATCCACCTCCGTGGATAGCCTGCCCACCACCCCCAAGACAGCATGTACCCCCGGGACCCCCCCCCCCCCCCACCCTTGTGGACAACACCCCCCCCCCCCCCGGGCACCCCACCGACCCTCGGAAATCCCCCCAGCCCCCCGGATTCCCCCACCCACTGGAAATCCCCCTGCCTCCACCCCCTTGACACCCCCGACCTCACTGGACAGCCCTACCACCCCCCTGGAGATCCCTCCCACCCCCTAGGACACCATGTACCCCCTAGATAGCCCCGCCACCCCCATAGACAGCCCGCCACCCCCCCTTGGACCCCATGTACCCCTTGGATAGCCCCACCCACCCCCTGGACACCACGCTCACCCCCCTTGGACACCCCACCAACCCCCCTGGACACCCCCTACCCCCCTGCACACCCCCCTACCCTCTTGGACAAACCGACCACCCCCCATTGACAGGCCACACACATGGACACCCCAACCCCCTAGATAGCCCCCCACCCCCTGGACACCTCTTACCCCCATGACATCCCAGCACCCCCTGGACACCATGCACCCCCTAGACACTCCCTCCCCTGTGGGCAATGTATTTGATCACTCAAATTATCTACTAAAATATAAAATGTATTCGATCTAAAATTTAGCGTACTCTAGGATAATTCTCCTCCACATGTTTACATGATCTTGTACACTCATATATAGTTATTCAATGTTTTTTTGCTGTAAATATAGTATTATTTGGTCTTTTATATTATGATTCTCATACAGAGTTGTGTTTCAGTTATGGTTTCATATAAAGTGAACAATTCTCATTTACTTAAAAATATTTTCGATGAAACATCAATATTATTGAATTGTATTTGAAAAAATGACTTATATTAATTATATTTATACAGAATGGATAGAATGTGGATATATGAAACCGATCATATCTCCAGAAATTTTCAAAACAATTTATGTAGTTTTTTAGATTTTTCATTTCACCATGCTTCATATAGTGGTCGCATACACTACCCATGTTCCAATTGTGTTGGCAGACCATGGATGATCCGTGAAGAAGTTAGCTACCACATTACCAAATATTTTTTTCATGCAAACTACTATGTGTGTTATCACAATGGGGAGAAAATGAAATCTCAAATTGCTGATGACTTAAATGAGAGGGACTGGAGTGGATAATTTGTTATATGACTGGTTTTTTATTCATCACCATGAAAAAGACAGGATTCCAACCCAAGAATACTTCTATAGGAGCACACATGATGTGTCTAATGAAAATGATGATTTTATAAGGCTGAAAAAATTTAATGATGCTACCACGACTCTAGTATATCGACATTGTGATAAAATAAAGATGCTGGAATTTTTAATCTGATTTTTTCATGGGAAAACTATGTATGGGATTTCTAATACAGTAGTTAATTAAATTCTTACCTTAGTAAAGGATTTAATTCCTAATGATGCATATATTCCCTCATTCCACTATATGTCATGGAAGTTAGTTGAGGAACTTGGGTTTTCAAGAAACAAAATTCATATTTGCCTGAAATATTGCAGTTTATTTTGCTAGGAAACCACTAAATAGAATGATTGTATAAAATTTTGTACATCACGCTGGAAGTCAAAATCTGATGGAACACCATCCTGCATGCCACAGAAAGTAATGTGGAACATTCCATAAATCCCTATACTTCAGAATCTTTTCATGTATGATGAAATGTCAATAAAAATGAGATGGAATGATATAGAGAGAAATAAGACTAATGATGAGTTCGTTCACCATACAGATGTATTTTCATGGAAGATATTTGATGCTTGATATCATGATATTGCAGATGACTTGTGTAATGTGAGGTTCGGTCTTTCATGTGACGGTTTTAATCTGTTTGGGAATATTCTTACTTCACACAGCACATGGCCAATTTTTATACACATTTATAATCTTCCCCCATGGTTGTGTATGAAAAAACATTTCACTTCCATGGGTATACTCATATCCGGCCCTTCTGATCCTAGCATTGATATTGTTGTATACATGCAACCTTTAATAAAATATTTGAAACATATTTGGGATGTGACTGTGCGCACAGACGATGCATATTCAAAAGACATGTTTCATATGCGTGTTGCGCTTATGAGGAAGATCAATGATTTTCTTGCTTATGCAATGATGTCTGGATTGAGCACAAAGGGAAAACTATCATGTCCTATTTGTATGAAGAATACATGATCCAGAAGACTGAAACATTGATGTTGTTTCATTTTTATGGGACATCGTCTATTCTTGCCAATGGACCATCCGTATAGAAATAATCAGCAAAGATTTCATAATACCACAGAGACTGATGATCTACATCAGTGTATGTCTGGAATTGATGTGCTTAATGAATTGAAAGATTTCGGTTTTTCATTCGGGAAGGGTCAAATGAAATATGGAAAGAGAAAGAATGTTTCCACTGAAACCTATTACAATTGGAGGAAGAGGAGTATCATTTTTATTTTCCTTATTGGTGAACCAATTTGTTACATGATTTCTTAGACATAATGCACATTTAATGGAATATTTGTGAAATGATTCTTTCTATACTTCTAAATGTTAAGGGAAAGGCAAAAGATGATTTTCGGTCTCGCGTGACTTGGTGGATTGGGGAATCAGACTAGAATTTCATCGTATGCATATCAGTAAAAATAAATGGCAAGTTCCATGTGTATCTTATGTGATGAAACCTACGAAAAAAATTTTATGAAATTATTATAGACTATTAGAGTTCCTGATGGCTATTCAAGAATATATCTAAATGGGTCAACAGAAGAGAGTTGATGCTAAAATCTTTGAAGACTCATGATTATCACATTTTTCTACATGAGTTGATTCAAATAGAAATCCATCATATTTTTTCCAATAATGTTAGGGTGAATGTTATTCGGTTGTTCCATTTGTTTTGAGATCATTGTGCTAAGAAGTTGTCCAAGTCATTCTTGAAAAAAAAATGTTTACAGATGCCCCATTAATTTTGTGTGAGTTAGAGAAAATATTTCCTCCATCATTTTTCACATGCTTCCTTCTGACTATCCTTATTCCCACTGAAATAATTTTCGGCAAACCTATTTCATTTTTTTTGATGTATGAAACTGAAAGAAATATATACACATTAATGTCTTATGTCTGAAATAGGAATCATCCCGAAGGTTCTATCATGAATGGTTACTTGGCTCAAGAATGTATGGATTTCTATTCAATGTATTTGTCTGATCTTACTACATGAATGAACCGACCAATGAGAAAAGAATAAGAATAGTATCAGAAAATTGAATCCATTTATCCATCACTCCCTCAAATAAGTGGAATTCTTGGATCATATACATTGAAGACATTAAGCCTTGATGACCGAAAGATGTCGCATCGCACAGTTTTGTTCAACTGTGATTTGTTCGGTGACTTCATCTGGTAACTAAATTGAATATGTATGTATTTCATATATATCTACTAAACTATTAATATTATTTATCTACAGGGAACATAAAACAATGATAAATATAAAGCATCGTTCTTTATCATTGAGAAGGAGGGAGACTTTTCATAGAAAATAGTTTTCTGCTTGGTTAAAATTGAAGGTTAAAATATTACTGTTTAAAATATTTAAATGAACATTTAATTAAGTTTAATATTCCTTTGTATTGTAGGTATTGAGTTTTCCTTCTGACTATGTCTCTGAAGAAATAATAGATTTGTCTTTTGGTCCAAATATCGTGGTTCATGACTGTAAATTAATTGTCATCAAGGGGTAAAAATCTATTTTCACTGAACGAGCATAGAACATAATATCACAACATGATGGTGTTATGGTTACTACCACAACTTATTGTTATGCCAATGCATCAGATATTAGACCGAGATTTGAAAATGTGGGTTATTATAGAGTTGTTGAAAAAAAAAATTGTTGGTTTATTACTATCATGGATGAGTCATGATGATGAAATGCCATTGGTTTGATTCGATGACGAGACGGGGAACATTTATTGATGATTGTGGATTTTGAGTAATTAATATGAGTCACACTCTTGCTACAGAAGAACCATGTGTATTGGAATCATTACCTGGATTTGGGGTCATATTTGAAGTAATTCCCAGACATATTTTAGATGATGGTGATGATGGAATTAACACCATCCCTAATTCAATTGGAACCAATCCATTTATTTCTTTTGATGACTCCAAAAGCTCAATTGTCAAAGTTGATTATGAACTTGAAGCTGTGGTGGGAAATATATAAAATCATCCATTCATGTTCTCAATTCTTTTGGTTTACCTCGAGTTGGGTTGTTTTGGTAGATTCTATTCAACTTTATTTAATATTGAAACCTGCATCATCTACCTGAGACAAAGAAATTAAAATTTTCCTTAATTTTGACAATTACTTTTCCACTTATTAATTTGGTAGAATCAATGTTATAGGATTTTAATAGACTGATGAATATTAGTAAATAATCGTCCTACTAAAAATTAAATTTATTTCTTACATTTTGTATGATTTATTGTCTTCATTATATATTTTTTCAAGATCACCTAAAACAATGGTTAGATAAATTATCAATGAATCCCAATATTCCCTCTCATTTATTTTGTTTTCTGGGTTACACATTTTTTATCGTTTTCTATTTACATCCATATTTGTTTTCAAATGCAAGAAATGAATCCAATTGAAGAGAGGTGACAGAAACAGATTATTAACAACAATCGTCGCATGACTGAGATGGTCATTCCATCACTAGTGGCTGAAGTTAGTATTTTATTTCAAATATTTATATTTAAATAATATATAATGTCATGTGATTAATTTTTTTAAAACATTTTTTTTGGATCCATTTATTTGGCGACAATTATTTGAGGAGCAGCCGAGTAGTGGTCTAAGTACTGGGGGTGTTCGTATGAGGGGGGGTGGTACGATAGCAAGATGATCTGTTCGGCATTCCCAATTAGACCCTGCGCCTCCCACTGACATACCATCCATTCCACATTATGATACTGGTGTGCCATTAGAGTCTCACAAGATATTTAGGCCTATCATGTTTTCACCAACATTTACATCTGACCCTCTTCACCCATCTGTATCATATCTGATGATGATTCCCACTCCCCATCCATCATTTGGCCAGCCATCCCTGTCATCTTCTTTTATTACTGCTTCGATCTATCCAGGATTTTATATTCCATCTTCTTCGACTACTGCTTCACCAGAGTCTGTCCCTACGAAGCATACATTGGGACCCACTCTATCTGTACATGGTGTTCTTTCAGTTTCCGCGGATCCAGTGGCACCCATTGATCAGACTACTGCAGGTATACTTAAAAACCCCTAGAAAATTGTTACACCATTATTTATTTTCATTATAACATGTATTGATAAAATATTTGTTTTTCTTTCATAACAGATACATCTACTGATAGGAGGTGGGATAGGGGGAATACACACATGAGTTCGGTGTGGAACCACCGCACGCAGTTGATGGTGGAATACAATGAAGATAATTAGATGATTGAATAATCAGGGTAGCAATGTAAGAGTTTTTTGGCGATGCTTTCCAAATACACTGACATCATTCCTGTCAGCCTGCTCTCATGGAGATAGGTACCAAATGAAGTCTAGGATAAATCCTGGGTAGAGATGTGGGTAAAAATATCAGTTGTATTTATTTCTATATATTAATTTATTTATTTATATGAATTAATATTTTGGTTTCACCAGCAGATTAATTTCCCCGATGGTGAGGGTGCACGACCAGCACGTCTAAAGGATTTAAGCATGCTTTGGAGAGATTATAAGCATAAGTTGTACATTGGCTGGAACGATAGAGTGGGCATATAGTTGGAGGCAGTCCCTATCATGGATGATTGTCTATTATAACAGTACTGAAAAATGATTACTCATCAGGAGACTAGCCAATTTATGGTATTAATCAAATTAAGATGTATTTAAATGAAAATTTTCATGTTTTTCCTTCGTAATAATTATTGAATTTTATTTAGGATGCATCTGGAAGAAATAAAAAAACATTGATATTATGAAATATGTCCACACATTGAGATGTACAACGATTCTAGATCATAAGAGACAGCTGGTGTGATGGTTTATAATCATTCTTTATGACTTTCACTTTCTATTTCTTCATTTGTAATTTATTCGATTTCTAAAGTTGTTATATAATTTTAGTTATAAATTTCTATTTTTTGGTATCCTATTTTAATTATGGATTCCTACATTAAATATCATTATAGAGGCATAAATTGAATATAGAAGGACATGTGCCTCATGAAAAACTGTTTTGCTTGAGTAGAAAGAAGAAAGATGGAAGTGCGGTTAATGAACCGACTCAGCATCAAATGGTATGTTTTACATTGTAGATTTAAAATTATAATCTCTATTTTGTAACATAATAATCTAATTATATTTGTAACAGGCTTCTTTAGAGGCCCTTGATGCTGAGGAACCTGACAATTTTGGGTCAAACGACCACTTACAGTAGGTGTTGTGAGATGAGAACCCTGGTAGAGTACACTGCAAGCCTAGGAAGAGTACTGTTCCGAAGAGGTATTTACCATCATCGGGTACGAGTTGTAGTGCCACCAAGTTGTAGCAGGTTAAGGCACAGGCAGAACATGCTGAAAAAGGGGCCACAGTGACGAAAGCACAATCTGATATGGCAAACAATGCATTTATTAAACTGATAGAAGCTTTACGTCCAACACTTCCACCAGAGGCTAGCACTGCTTGTGAGGAATATATGTCATCAAGGCATTCTATATATGGTGAACTTGGTGGAAATTCTTGTGGTGGTAGAGACAATGGAAAGTAAGAGTCCGAGGAGTAGGAGGAGGTCGAGGTGGAGGAGGAGGGTGATGAGGAGGCCGAGGCTGAGTACGAGGGCAAGGTGGGAGGGTACGATGATGGGGATGACGGTGAGGACGAGGGTGAGGGTGAAGATGATTGAGTGGCCACTAAATGAGGGTAATGTTCATTATTAATATATATAATATTCATGTGATTTATTATTCATAAACACCATTTTAGTTCATTTTACACTTTGAACATCATTTCACATTATGATTGTAATACCTTCTTAAAATGCACTATTATGTGGTACATTTTTTAACATCATTTAAAGTAACCAATCGGTCATTTGATTCTAAGGAATGTTATTATAAATTTTTTTTGTTTTATATTTTTTTAAATTTATCTACACTACAATATGAACATTTTTTATTCAGGTATCAATGGATGATTCATAAAAGATGATGGAGATATTTGGTGATGAAAAGAAATAATTATAGAGAAAGAAGATTGGACACCAGGCTGTTGATGAGACTATGGGGTCCACAATACAGGCCCAATGAAGCCCAAAATTCGTGGGATGATACAAGACATATTTTGTAACAAATAATTCTTCATTATCCAATACAAATTCAGCATCCATGATTGTTATTTAGGCGGCCCAAATAGTATATCAAAATCTGGGCCAGAATCTGAGGCCCAGAAAAACATCCCACCAATAAAACCTTATCTCTAAAACCATAACTCATGTTGGGATGAGATTTTAGATAATGTTAGGTAACATCCGAGGAATAATTTAAGTATTATATGGACCACCCAAATTCGGACATCTAGAAGATTTTTCAAGCGCGTCTGTTCGGTGAAGGAAAGCAGGCTGCCACCTCGAGTCAAGGGTGGAAAAATCAAATCTCCCTTAATTTCCACCCACCTATGGCCTACCAAAATTAATTGAGGAGACATGGACTATTTGAGGCTCGACCCAAGGGCACAAAAATGGCTATTTAATGAAGTGGTGTTGGAGTATTGAAATATCTTTTGTGCTTTGTTCAATTGTAATGTTATGCTACGATTTTGTTGTCTCAAGTTTGTCTTTCACATGTAAGTTGTTCAATTCGCTTTAGTTTCTTAATAAAATCTCTTCTTTTCCTCTTATTATATTGTTCTTCATATTAATTTGATATCGTTGGTTAAAGGTGTTAATTTATTCAGACTAAACCTTGTGAAATTATTCACACAAAAGTGGAGTGATCATTTTATTTTTGTAGTTTCTTTACTTCTCCATTTCCTCCCTCGTGAGTCTACTTTCTGCTTCCATTGAAACCATGAGATCAATGGAGGGATAACCCACATATGGTTTGATCAGAGGGAGTATCAAGGGGCTGGATTGGATATTATTTATCACCCCATTAATGTATAATCACTTCATTAATTGAGAATTTTATTTGATGATTTTTAAACTCTATCATCTTTGTTGAATTTATGGTCACACACATCAAGTGCTAATACGAACCTTTACCTTGAATTGATCAAAACATTGATCCTTAAAGTGTATAGGTGATTAGTATTAAAGGGTGTAGGAATTAAACTAGTAAGTGATGATGTTGTTTTATCTCCTTAAATGAACCCATCTCAAATATAAGAAATTGAGATCATTGAAAAGGAAATACGTCCAATCCACCCCGAGCGATAACCTAGGATAAACTCATTATTTTAAATTGAATTCACTTAAATATGTTAGTGATCCTTTAAACCCATATAAAATCAACCCAAGTTGGCCACTTCATATCCAAAAACAGTCCTTATAATGTTGGTCACTATAGGTTACTTCGTAGGTCTCTCTGGATTCGACAACCCAAGCTAGACTACAAGGACCATTCTACCTTCATCTCTTGGGTAAATTTGAGTGAGAATCAATGATGGTGATGATAGTGATTGTGACGAGGGACAGATTGATCCATTACATTTTTGAAATATATTATTGACCATTGATGTTTATTGATTTTTTGTGCCTCAATATATGTGTGATTAGGTAGGTCACATTATCTTTATTTTTTATCTATAAATAATAAAACATGTTTTGATGATTTGCTGGGACGTCTACCTATTTTACTGAAATTGTAATTTTTTAGTGGAATTTAGAAAATTAGTGGTCTAATTAGAAGTTGATATAATGAAATTATTTTTTTTACCTTTAATGAATTTTCTTAGAAAATATGTAAATAACATCCCATTAACCCGAGAGCCCCCCCCCCCCGGACCGCCCCACGGATAACCCACCACCCTCCTCCTTGGACCCCGGATAGCCCCCCGGACAGCTCCCCAGACAGCCTCCCAGACAGCCCCCAAGACATCCACCCAGACATCCCCCCACCCACCCTCCTCCCAGGACCCCAAACAGCCCTCGTACAGCCCCTCGGACACCCCTCACCCTCCTACTTGGACCCCAGATAGCTCGTCAGACAGCCCCCCCCCCCGGATAGCCCATAGATAGCCCCCACCACCACCCTCTTCCCTGGACCCCGGACAGCCCCCAGACATCCCCCGGACAACCACCGAGACAGCCCCCCAGACATCCCCCCATACAACCCCCCCCCCCCACCCTCCTACATGTACCTTGGATAGCCCCCCCCCCCCCACCCTCCTCCTACCATGCATAATCCCCACCACATATATCCTCATCCTCTACTGGGTACCTCACACAACTGTGTATCACCAACATCATCACACCAATCACTACATCATAAGGTCACTGAGCCCAATCTAATCTCTCTTCAAGATTCACCATAAATCCTAATCTAATTAACATTCCATTACTATTACTTCAGAACCAATTACCAACCACCTAACTTGATTCTGGGGACAATCGCACTCTTAATTTGGAATCTCATATCCCAATTTAAGCTCTCTTCAAGATTCACCCTAAATCCCAATGGGAAAGACGGTTTTAGAGCTTCAAAAGAAGATGAGAGAAGAGTGGAAACCCTAATCAAAAATAGGAATCA
Source organism: Viscum album (assembly GCA_963277665.1). Taxonomy (NCBI): domain Eukaryota; kingdom Viridiplantae; phylum Streptophyta; class Magnoliopsida; order Santalales; family Viscaceae; genus Viscum; species Viscum album. The sequence continues at coordinate 1,030,013,915 of OY728156.1, forward strand.
ATGGGAGGATTAGACTCAACCAAATCTTCAATCCTGTCTTAATGGCACTCAAAACACCCAAGTGATGTGTATTAGTCAACCCCACCTCAATCCAAATCACGGTGTGGCCAGTACCACTCAAAGTGTGTCACTTTTATTTGAAATAGAAAATATTTTATGTGAAAACACCAACTGGCATATGGAAAACTAACCGAGCATATTTTTATTGTGTTGATACTTTAGCACAACAATCCATGGGTCATTTTTGCTGCATATGAGTAAACCCCACCTCAATCTGTGGCACAGTGTGGCCGCTACCACTCAAAGTCTCTCACTTTTATTAGAAATGGACTACATTTTAAGTGAAAACAAAAACTGGAATATGGAAAACCAACCAAATGCATTCAGATTCTGTTTATTGTTTAGTAAAATGATCCATGTGTCATTTTTCATGTGTATGAGTCAACCCCGCCTCAATTAGAGGAACAGTGTTCCCGGTACCACTCAAATTATCTCAATTTTATTTTAAATGGACAACATTTTAAGTGAAAACATCAACTGTCATATTGAAAACTGACCAAATGCATTCAAATTATATTGATAATTTACTACAAGGATCTATGGGTCATTTTTGATGTGTAAAAGTTGTTCCCATATCAATCTGAGGCACAGTGTGGCCGGTACCACTCAAAGTGTCTCACATTTATTTGAAATGGACAAAATTTTAAGTGAAAACAACAACTGGCATACAGAAAACCGACCAAACACATTCAGATTCTGTTGGTACATTAGGATAAGCATCCATGGGTCATTTGTGACGTGTACAAGTCAACCTCACCTCAATCTGAGGCATGGTGTCACCGGTACCACTCAAACTGTATCACTTTTATATGAAATGGATACCCTTTTTAGTAAAAACAACTGGAATACATAAAACTGACCAAACATATTAATATTGTGTTGATACTTTAGAAAAACAATCCATGGGTCTTTTTTAATGTGTAAGAGTAAACCCCTCCTCAATATGAGGCACGGTGTGGCTGGTACCATTCAATTTGTCTCACTTGTATTTGAAATGGACAACATTTTAAGTGAAAACAAAAACTGGCATACGCTAAACCAACCAAATGCATTATTATTCTATTAATACATTAAAACAAGGATCCATGGGTCATTTGTGACGTTTAATAGTCAACCCTTCCTCAATATGAGGCATGGTGTGGTCAATACTACTCAAAGTGTCTCACTTTTATTTGAAATGGACAAAATTTTTAGTGAAAACAACAACGGGCCTATGGAAAACCGACCAAACGTATTCGGATTCTATTAATGCATTAGGATAAGAATACATGGGTCATTTGTGACATGTTCTATTCCACCACACCTCAATATGAATCATGGTGTGGCTGGTACCACTCAATGAGTGTCACTTTTATTTGAAATGGATACTCTTTTAAGTAAAAACAACTAGCATATGGAAAACAGAACAAATGTATTCGGATTGTGTTGATACTTTAGAAAATCGATTCATGGGTCTTTTTTGACATGTAAGAGTCAAACCTGACTATATCTGAGGCATGATGTGGATGGTACCACTCAAAGAGTCTCACTTTTATTTGAAATGGACAACATTTTAAGTGAAAACAACAACTAGCATACGAAAAACTTACCAAACACATTCGGATTGTGTTGATATGTTAGAAAAATGATTCATAGGTCATTTGTGGAATGTACGTGTAAACCCTGCCTCAATCTAAGGCATGGTGTGGCCGGTACCACTCAAAGTTTCTCACTTTTATTTGAAATGGATAAAATTTTATGTGAAAACAACAATTGGCATACGGAAAACAGATCAAACGCATTCTGATTCTGTTGATACTTAAGGAAAATGATCCATGGGTCATTTTTGACATGTACGAGTCAACCTCGCGTCAATCCGAGGAACGGTTTGGCCGGTACCACTCAATGGGTATCACTTTTTTTAAATGGAAAACATTATAAGTGAAAATAACAACTAACATACGGAAACCCGACCAAACGGATTCATATTGTGTGGATATTTAGCAAAAAGATCCATTGTCCATTTATTACATGTATGATTCAATCCCGCCTCAATAATAGGAATGTTGTGGCCATTACTACTCAAAGTGTCTCACTTTTATTTGAAATGGACAACATTTTAAGTGAAAACAACAACTGACATACCGAAAACTGACCAAACACATTTGGATTATGTTGATACTTTAGGAAAAGGATCCATGGGTCATTTTTGAAGTGTACGAGTCATCCCCGCCTCAATCCGAGGCACGGTGTGGCCGGTACCACTCAAAGTGTATTTATTTTGTTTAAAATTGATGCTCTTTTAAATAAAAACAACTGGCATATGGAAAACTGACCAAACGTATTCGGATTGTGATGATACTTTTACACAACAATACATGGGCCATTTATGATGTGTACGAGTCAACCCCACCTCAATATGAGGCACGATGTGGCTAGTACCACTCAAAGTGTCTCACTTTTATTTGAAATGGACAATATTTTAGGTGAAAACCACAACTGTCATACAGAAAACCAACCAAACACATTCAGATTGTCATGATACATTCGGACAACAATCCATGGGTCATATGTGATGTGTATGAGTTAACCCCACCTCAATCTGTGGCATGGTGTGGCCGGTATCACTTGATGTATCTTACTTTTTTTTAAAATGGAAAACATTTTAAGTGAAAACAATTGGCATACAGAAAGCTGACCAAATGTGTTCAGATTTTGTTGATACTTTAACACAAATATCCATGGTCCAGCCTCACACAGTCCACTTCTCATGTGAGGAACTCCTACTCCTATTCTAAAACACATGAAATTTTATATGCCAATCCCATCCTCAAACAGTGGGTTCTAGTACAAAACCCAAGTCCCTTTGGGAACCCAATAACAAAAGACATGATTTAATATTCATACTCACTACCCAAAATTGGGATTCATCTCACATAACACTAAGGAGACCAAATTATAATTACCCACATATCCCCTTATTCCAATTGAAGTGTCTACGAAAAACATGTAGGCTATTCTGGTAACCCATCTCATATGTCGAGATTGGCCAATGTTTCCCACTAACACATCCGTAACCATTTATACATTGATACGTAGTAATTAGAGGAATATAAACAGCCCATGTTCTTCCTATAACTCACCTTAGGTCTAATCACATGTCCACTACCATTATCTATCTTATGGGTATCATGTTCTTTCTCCACTCTACCCGTGGTTTTTGTTTGTTTTAAGATATTCAACCTAAGACCATGAGTAAAAATCCAATGTGCTTATTATAACATGTAGGATTTTTCTCTTTTTTTTATGGGTGTTGTGGTTTGAGTGAGAATTGAATTCTAAATTTTGAATATTCTTATGGGTGTTATTGATTTTCAATTTTAAATTTCTGAATTCTAGATCTATTGGATTCTGTCTGCATTGGTAATGAATTCTAAATTTTGAATATTTTTATGTTTATTGGATTATGGATGTATAGGATTTTAATTTTGTATTGGTGTTATGGGTGTTATTTCATTTCAATTCTGGATTTATTGGATTTTGGATGTATTGGAATCTAGATTTTTCTCTTGTGTTGTGGTTTGAGTGAGGAATGAATTTTAAATTTCTAATTTTCTGAATTTTTGATTAATTTTAAACATCCCATGTAGGATTTTGGATTCTGGATGTGTATATGTTCTTGTAGGTTATGGAGAGTTGCAGGTTGTAGGGTTGTTGTGGAGCTGCAGGGCTGCTGGCTAGTGTAGAGCTGCGGCAGATGTATACCAAACGTTTTCAAAAACGTTAGTATTGCATTTTGATGAATATTGTCCCAACATTTTTGTTATAACCATTGGTATAAACTAATATTGTATAACATAGACCAACGGTTTTTGAAGCCGTTGGTATGTCTCTTACATTAACACATATACCATCGGTTTACACAGAACCGCTGGGGTAAGCCTTTACTAACAGCTTACTTGGCCACAGTTTGGGAAACTGTTGGTATATAATATACCAATGGTTTCCGGGCCTTTACCAATGGTTCTGTATCATTGGAAAAGGGTATAATTCCAGTAGTGGAGGGATACAGAGTAAAAAACCCGTTACTTTGTCTTTAATTCTGTAGTAGGAAAGACGATGTGAAAGAAACCACAACCCATAGAGATTTAATCCAATGATTTTAATCCCTAAATAGAAACAAGTATGATTTATAAGTCTTCAACCCTCTAGAGAAAAAACCACTTTAAAGGATAAGATTAGAAATGATCGGATGTTTACCTAGCTCAGGATGATCTAAAATGGCTTCCTCGTTTGCAACCACAGGAGAAAAATCACCTTTCTTTCTAAACATACCAGCCTCCACTTCCCAAAACTGGGAGAAACATTTCTTCTCGAGATCATCTGAGTTGTTTTTTGAAGGATATGATTCCTTATCACTTCAAAGGCTGTATGAGGGTCTAGGAATCCTAGAAAAGTATTTGTTGGTTTTCTCATCCATCTAAGCATCACTGGCTGAAAAAAATGATGCCTCAGAATGTGTTGAATAACCATGGATTAATAATTATTATAATTACTAATTAATTTTAATCATTTAATTATAATTACTAATTAATTAATTAATTAATATTTAATTATAATTACTAATTAATTAATAATTAAGAAAAAATAAATTAATAATATTTACTATTTAATCAATAATAAATTAATTATAATATATTTTAATTTCTAATTAATTTATAATATCTAATTACTAATTAATAATAAATAATTATTAATAAATTATAGTTACTGAATAATCATCATTAGTAATTAACAATGATTAATTATTTATAATTATTAATTAACAATCCCTAATTAACATCACTTTGTTCACAAAAATGATGATTCTATAATTTCAAATGCACTTTATATACCTTTAGACAGTAGAGATAAATTATATAGTAAATACTATGTGGTTTTATAAGAAACAACATCCCAGTCTCGATACCATAAGTTGATACAGGCTCTGAAATAGATACACCTAAGAGTAAAAATCTAGAAAGTGGGGTATTATGTATTCACTTAATCGCCACTCGGTGCATGGAAAAAAGGCCTAACTGGACACTTGGACTTACATGTCCGGTGTATATTATTATTATAATTCATTTCTTCTTTACTATAATTCTAGAAATAACAAAAACAAGTAAAATACTAAGTGGTCATCTTAGAAGTGATATCCAGGTCCATATGCTACAGGTGGATGCAGTCTCTAGAAAAGATGCATCGATGGGTAATTACCATAAATGTAAAATATTAGGTATTAACTAAATATCCACTCAGTGAATGATAAATAGGTAAAACTACAACCTTGTTTTGACACTCTTAGGGGATACGATCTGGATAATTCAAGTTATTTTTACCATAATTCTAAAAATATCCAGAACTAGTAAAAGACTATGTGGTTTCCCAAACAATGGAATCCATATCTGGATACTACATGTGGATGAAGGCTCTAGCACATATGTGCATAGGGTTTAATAACCCAGAAAAGGTCATATTGAGTATTATTATAATCGTCACCTAGGGCATGAAAAAGAGGCCTAACAGTACACCAGGTTTGACCCTCCTGAAGGATATGATTTTAATAATTCATGTCCTCTTTACTGTAATTCTAAAAATAGCTAGATTTAGTGAAATAATTTGTTTTTTTTCAAGTGAATTCATACATTTCTAGATACTACAATTGGATACTGGATCTAGCATAGATTCACCGAGGGGTAATAACCTTAAATGGGGTATATTGGGTATTAACTCGATAGTCAATCGGTATAAGACAAAGATGTATAACTAAACACCATGTTTGATAAACTCAGTCGATATTCTTTGGATAATTCATTTTATCTTTACAAACCATAATTACATAGGTAAATTAGGATTGTGAAACATACATTTCATCTTCAAGGATGGATATAAATATAAAAAATGAAATATTTGGAATATTTAGAATCCATATTTTGTTTCTTTGATTGGATGTAATTTGTTAAGATGTTTTATTATAGATAATTAATATTGATAGATATTTTTATTATAAATATCAAATAATTAAAATTTTACAAGTATTTAGTTATAGTATACAACCAAACAGAGTTGTGATTCTTAGAAAGTGCATAACTTTGGAATTAATTCAAATTAAAATCCATCAATGGTTAAAAATGATGGGAAATCAATTGATAGAGTTCATCATTTTCATACATCTATAATTTAAATATATTTTATGGAATATATATCATCCTTTTAGAATTTATGATGATTAGGTATGCATATTATCATTGGATAAGAATCAATCTAAAAATACAATTCTGGAGTTGTATGTCAACATTGCTACTATGGATGTTCCACCGTCATTGGAAGTTGGTCCATTGCAACTTCATGGTACATTGTCATATCCTCAAGTTGTAACATCTCATAAAGTTCCATCAATAATAATTATTATTTTTTCACATCCCCATGCTAAAATTTCATTTCCTCAAGTTGTGTCATTGAATAAGGGAAGTGTTATTTTCATGGGTTGTCCTCTACATAATTGAGATTTGATAGTGTAAAATTATAAGGATAATGAAAATTTAAAACAATAGTATGATGAAGAAGTTAAAAAATAACCAAACACCAAAAAAACATTTTTATCCCATTCTTGTGAGGTTACATGACATTTGAATCATCATCCACCATTATAATCATAATCTAATTAAGGAATTATAGGCATACCACAATTTTATCGAACCATTATAAGTCCTAGTATAAATTTTATTGGAATATTGGTGGCATGAATTGATTGTCGGTTGAAGATGTTCTGTATAATGGAAGGGATTTTGATATCCAATAAGTGATAAAACTATTATAAAACAATATCCCATTTAAGTACATAACACTAATATTGTATATTAGTTAAATAGATCTCTTTATATCATTCAGTGTGATGAATTTGATTTAGACTATTCGATGCATTTTCAAGAAATAATTAAAAATAATATTCACTATTAGCATATTACAAGATTTACTCTGCACACATGTGTGAACCCAATCCAGTCACATTATTACTCATCATCATATGAAGAATTCATTTCAACTATTATTTTCAAAGTGATGCGAACATTCTAGTATTTTTATATCATTCTTGTTGTAGAGATAATCAAACAATGTTTTGGGTATCAATTATCTTATGAAAGACATGGGTTACACAAAAGAATGATTTTTGGAAATACAATAGTGACTATGATTACTCTTATGATGTTATACCATAGTTTATCGACATTTTCTATCACAAAAAACAAGTTATATTTTGGTTACATATTATTGAATATGTTAACCAACACAACCAAGTTGATGAGTTGAAGGTAGTGTTTGACAAATTGTTTTGGACATTTTTAACAATGTAGATTATTTTAGAAATTATCAAAAGTTTATCCAGATTGATGAAACATTTATATATGAAATTTATACCAAGAGATTATTTATTTTCTACACACAAGATGGTAATCTAGCCTCTATAACATTATCATTTGGAATTATCGAGAAGGATTAATTTTCATCTTTGATTTGGTTCTTGACCTTCCATAGAGTGTTTTTGATAGATGTAGAAAATGTTTCCCAAATTTTAGATCACCACCAATAAATCATGGAGGCCATACATTCTAAGGTTATTTCATGGATAACACACCATTACCATCATTGATATTTTATTTGATGCATTGCAAGCAATGTGTCAAATAATTTCAATGATGAGTCTATGAATATATCAATCATAAAAATCAGTTTGAATTACTCTTTCTTTTTGAAAAATAATTTCATTATTTGTATTTATATGTGTTCTAATTAAGTTGTGTGTGTTATCATATGAGCCTCAACCACAAAAGAAGGAGGAGCATCTCAAAATATTCACAGATCTTATCGTGGTTTTTTTATCACATGATGCAAATTCGGAATCATAAATAGTCATTGGTGTATGCTGATGGGTAGAGATATAGGCATATGATGACCAACATTGTAGACTGTATAAATGAATTTTTATAGTGATTTTAAAAATTACCCATCATGCGTAATTATTACTATTATATAATATGATATTTAGAATACCCAAAATTATAATTAAATATTAATATAATATTTTAAATTTAAATTATAGGTTTGGTATGAGAGACATTATATCTCACTATAATTGTTTTTGTAGAATCTATAATTAAGGTCGAAGGGGGTTTGTATTGAGCGGTGCGATATGCTAACCATTTCTCATGTGATACTGACCGAGTTCGTCAAGGGACTACATCATTTCTATTCATTTAACCATGAATAATGTGCATTTGGGGCCACTACATCTCATGATTCTATGATAGTTAAGAGTGGCCATGTGATTATCGATTCACTAGAGAACCATTACTATGATTACAGTGACATTTAAGAGTTAGGAGATCCTCGTGCACATGTGATAGTATCATGTTATTATGTATTCTTATCTTGGGAGTAGTTTTTTGATCTAGTTTATTGATCAGAGAGTATTAATGATTATTATAGTAATAAAAAGATACACATGGGAGAATATTAGTAATTTAGTCTATCTATTTATGCACCCACTCTTCTACCAAACAAGATAAGGTTTTGACCAAGAGGGAGTCCAAATTTGGATAGTATTAAAATAATATAGATTGGAGCTGTGAACGAGAACTTTCATGGAGGTATGGTTTATGTATCTAGGAAGGTAATACATGGAAATAATTCCATAGATGTATAGGGTAGTCATCAAATAGCTAAAATAATTGATGTACACTATTGATTAATTTAAATATTTTGGTCTTTTACGTTTTTTTAATTATAATCATTAAATATGATTATGTAAACATTATTATATAATTTTACCAATAAAACTATAATAAAATACTGTTTTCTAATATTAATGTATAATCAAAACATAACAACAAGTCCACATCATAAATAACATACTTTTTTTATATGAAAATATATTAGAAAAGTGTAAAAATATATTATACCAAAACATAAAACTATGTATTATTTAAATACATGTCACCATTAATGTCTTAATATTCATACATTTAGATTAGAAACCTCTATTATCTTTCCAGAAGTCGCATGTGCCGCATGACGTACTGGTATAATGAACTGTTAAACATCATTTTATTTAGAGAGTGCATTATTTTCACCATGATGTACCTGCAACTATCAATGATCCATACCTTTGACATGCTCGGTTTTATGGAGTCCTCATGTGATACTTCAAGACAATTGAAAATCATTTTATTGATACACAGATTGAGAGATTGTGATCAGAGGAACACACATTTCATCACTATAATGGGGAGACGGTGATAACATTAAAGGACATGGAATATATTATTGGTATACAAATCCAATTATAGGAGGTTATGGGTGCCACAAATGGTGAACATTGTGTGATCTTGCATCATGTAATAGGTATTGACAACATCGACATACCACATGTCTTCTTAGATTCTCATTCACGAATGGGATCGTTTGATGAGTGTTTCTTTGTGATACCTGATTATGTTGATGAGGAGATACTTATTTGATATATACATGAAAATACCATGTCACTAATTGGAGGAATATTGTGTTAATACCGCTCCATTACTGTAGGAAACATGATTTTCCTACCATTACTTATGATCATTACCCAACAAGTAGACACAGTTGGGGGTCTTCATAATTATCAGAATTGTATAGATTCCTCAGTATAGGTTTTTTAGAAAATTTGGATCATATTATAGGGTGTATGGATCTGTAATATATGTGGGACATAGATCACTTCCCTCAAATTTCTCCTAGAGATATTTCACCATATCCACAACACAAATTTTTGGTTTGTCCTCAAGGAAGTTGGTATGTTTATATCATTAATTTGATTATTTTTGTAAATTTATTAATATCATTTATAGAATTATAGTATATTACTTTTTTAAAATAGTTAGTGTTAGGATTGATGTTATGTATATACCCTGAGGTGTGGTGAGTATATATTTCGATATATTTTTTATGTTATACATCCTGCTGAAGTAAGTTAAACATTAAATTTTTTAAAGGAAAATTAACGTTTCATTTAATTTTATAAGATATTACAATGTAATATTATATTCCCTAATTTTATAATTTATAAATTATTTTATGAGTTTCAATTTCAAGTATCATAGGCCCCATATAATTTGTTTTTATACATGTCACTTCCACTATATTGCAAAGTTATAGTTGGAGATCATGGTATAGTGATGTCACTCATCAACATCCACATCATTGAGTGGAACTAGCAAGACCGAGTCATGTTGAAGTTGGATATATATAGAATATACCTATTTCACCATATTAGGTTGATGAATTACTTTCTTTTATACTTTTAGGTAGACATATGATGGATTATCCTCACTATCATTCATGCAACATTATGTGTCGGGACACACATTCCCAATAAAGTGTCTTTCAACATAGATATCCTAAAACACGCTTCCAATTATCTGATCAAGGAAATTATCCAGATTGGTAGCGATGACATAGTTTCATGTACATTAAATTATATGGGATAGGAATTCAATGGATGATATTTTTATTAACATTTATTATATATTCTTTAGGACATGTTTCATATTAATCTAAATGTTATTTTATTTTTAGTTAGATATACTTTATCGACTTATACATATCAATGATCCTCCAAAGACGTGATTTATTATGTAAGATGTGGTTTTCCTATATCTGGTTTCTCTCATGTATCCCCTCCATTTCATGAATGAGAGTGTCTATTACAAGGCACCATGGTTATAATCAAATCCACATGATCTGACTAAGGCACCTAGTGATAATGGTGTGCCTCTTATTCCCATTGAGGATGATCCATGGTCATCACCACCACTATTTGGTGGAAAGATATGAGGAAATAGGAAATAGTTGATGTGAGGATATAGAGATTCATAGCTGAAAGTGTCTCCTATAGTTGTTTCTACATCAAAAATAGAGGACCGTGCATAAAAGGATGATGATCTTACATAGTCAGGAGATGTTTATGGGCTACATAAATTTACTTATACATATAATAAACCATAATTATCTTAAACACATCCCATGGTAGGAATATCCATACCTTCAATGGAGCAGGACCTAGCTATGGTATTACAACATCTGTTGGCCTCATGCATCATTTCCACTTGTGGTGGCTTCTTTGATATCACATTTACAATATATTTCTGATATATATTCATGTACCTATATTAAGGTCCATATAGATCTATATATGATTTTCAGTATTCCTCAACCTAATAGCATGAGGAGAAACACCACATTTTGATATGACAAGATCAGTAGAGTAGTACAAAGTATCATCGTCACCATAGTCTTGTATGCCCTTAATTAAGGCATAGGAACACTATGAGGAGGAACACGTGAATATAGATAGGACACCAGTGTGTCATAGAAGTTGAACATGGAGTGTGTATGAGGCTTATAAACATGGTTATGGTACTAAAGGGAATTAACATTGATTTATTATAATGTTAAAGAATTTATTCATATATATAAACTGATTTACTTAAAAAAATTAAATGTTGTTTTAGAATAGATATTTATATATAAATTTTCAAATCAAAATAACTTAAATAAAATTTTAAATATTTGATCAATGGTTTGTGTGTTTGGAAATGTTCTAGAATTTCAAATTTGACATGATAACAGTGAATAATGTAAGTAGTTATATGAAAAAAAATATATAATAAAAAAATTATAAAGAAAATTTCACTATCATATATTATATTTCTTGAATACTTTAAAATTTGGGGAATTTAACTATGTACATGTAGGTATAATCATGAGATATCATTCATAAAGTTGGAAACTATATAAAATTAATTTAAATGGAAATATATTCAATATGGAATTCTTAATTGAAATAAATTCATTGTTTGGATCATTCATCCTTGGGGAAACCATGGGACCTGTACATAAATACTTATTTTATGATATAATAAAGAATATAAAAATATAGTTGATGATGTGAGTTAATTAGAAAAATTTTGTGTATTCATCTTGTCTAAAAAAATATTTAAAAGGGTTTATGAAACATAGTAGTTACATAATTCATAAATGAACTAATCCATATGAATTATGAGTTCCAAACTATATTTCATTAAATAATCATGATAAGAATTATGTGTTAATTTCATTAATTATTGAAGATGTAAAATGTTTTACATTGTATTGTCAAACCACTAAGATAATTTCACATTAATGACCTTAAATAATTATTTAAAAACATATAACTATTAAAATATATAATAAAAACTCAAACCTTTTATGGTTTGATATATAAAAGTTCCTTATATTATAAAATTTTAAATTGCAGCACTGATCCTTTATATGATATAATGAAAATTCACACGTTTAGTGGTCTAAAATAGAACATTTAACCAAATTATAGAATTATATATTATGTCATGGGATAAATTAGTAATAATTTCAAAAAATTAAAAAAATTCATTAATCATACATTTAAATGTAATTATAAAAACGTAAATATATTTATAAAATACAAATAAAAATATACATAAATTAGATATTTTATGGTAAAATTAAAATGAAATAAATACCAATTCCAAACTCATTAGACTAGAAGGATATGTCATATGTAACACCCCAAGCTTCTATGGTATGCTTCTCTTTGAATAATATTGTGGCATGTGTTGTACGCAACTTCGAGTTCTAACACACACCACAACCAATCAAACTAGCCGTTATGAATACTAATACCCACTTTTTGAAATTTTATGAATTTTATAATTGAAAATATACTTCATATTTGGATTCGTAATATTGAAATTAGTCTGGGGTGAATTTTTTGTATTTTTTGAAAACATTCAATTTTTGATGAATAGTGAAAAAAACATTGAGTTATAGTTTAAAAATGAATGTTTATTTAAATAATTATTTATTTTATTTAAATTTAATTAATGTAAAAATAGACACATAATATCGATATAAGTTCTATGTAATTCATTGGAGTCAGTTTAGAAAAATTTTAGATATATAAAAATTTTATTGAACTTTTCACCATCTTTTTTCCACCTCCTAGGAGAATTTGGAAATTTATGTAAAACTTCATTTTACCGCTTCTGTGATTGGAATTTCGAAAATCATAGATAGATGGTTAATATCATGGAGTAAAATGTGGTTCAATAATATGAAAATAATTTTTGGTGAATAGTAATTTTTTGCTTTTATTTACCATGATTAAAAGTAAATAGGGAAATTAAGGGTAAAAATGATATTAATATTACCCTAACACATGTACTAATTCTATTGGACAAGTTTATCTCGACCAAAAACAACCTTAGGAGTAAAATATTATCATTTTGGTCCACTTGGATTAGATTATGACATTTATTATTATTTAATTCAAAGAAGAGTAAAAAGAGTTAAAATCAAAGTTTAATAACTAAAAAATTTTTAATATAGGGTTATACATAAGATAAATTGGATTATAAATATTAACTAGAAAGATAGATATCTTTCCTACATAATGAATTTTTATTTATAATTTTTAGAAATTAAATAATTTATTTTATTTATGACACAATGGTGATGCAGTAATTATCTAATTAATGAAATATTAAAATAATTGATATTATAAATATCAAAATAAATGTAATTTGAAAATTTTTATGAATTCCACTAACTTTCTAGGTTACTGTGACATATTATTACTGGTTATATAAATTTTTTTCGAAGTAATAATGCTGTTATTAAATTATCAAAAACAAAATACCCAATAGTGTCAAAATTGACAAAAGAGTGTTTTTAAAACAGATATTATATTATTAATTTATATTTTGTTCCTAAAAATCTAAAGATCGGCCAAGAGACTTATATAATGATATTTGTGTCTTTAATGGGCCACTTGGGGGTCTCTAGGAAGTTTATAGTATGTTTATTGACTATATAATATAAAAATACAAAGAGACATGGTAAGTGTCAAACTAATTAACTAAGAGTTAAAACTAAAATATAAGGTTATTAAAGTGTCCCAAACATGTCTAAAACTAATTGTTTGAGTGGTTTTCGACCTATATCAACCTTAAACTTTAAATAATCCACTTTTGAGCCATTATAAATTGAATATGAATTTATTATAAAATAATATTTCTAGATTTTCCAAAGATGCCCTCACCCCTATTATAAAAGGGAACTCCCCATTCTCTCAATTTCACACCTTCGAAGCCTTTTTCCTCAGCCAAAACCACCCCAAAAATTCTCTCAACTTCCCTCAATTAGACCTAGAGGCATTAGTTTGATAAAAAATCCATCCTAAGGATCCCTTTTGATCTAATCAAAAGGAAGAACCAGAAGGAGAGGTAATGTTTTCACCACCCTATTTCAAGTTCCTTTCTTCATCAACTTTTTCTTTCTTTTTTATTTCCATTCTAAAATAATAAATCAAGTATCTTCTATGTACTGTGATGTTATTATAAATATATTACAACCATATTCCGTATTCTATCCATCCTTTGAATGACATGTCACCATACGTGCGTACATACGGCTTACCGTCTCCACGTTGTGGTGTAATTGTTATTCAATATATTATTATTTGGATGGGTATAATAATGATGTTTAATTCATTTAAATAATAAATATAACATGATAATGATTATTTATATATGATATACCATCCAATTATATATTATTTTAATATTAAAAGAATGATATTGTCGCTCGTGCGTACGTATGGACTACCGTCTCCACGAATGCGATGAGATTCATTCCCCATCGTGTCCATTCAAGAATAATTCTCATTTTATGATTAAAAGTAATTTTTAAGAACTTTATATCATTCTTGATATGAATAAGATACAACCTATCCATAACAAACATGACTTTTGTAACAAAACATATAAAAGAAAACGAGTAAGTTAACACACGAAACGATGATAATACTAAAATATTATTAACAAAGCATTACTAGAAGATCATATACGATATCATAATTAGTTATTTGGTTATTTTATAATTTAATAACAATTTTCTAACTATTATACAGGATTTTAACATACCATAGACTAAGGAAAAGTACTAGGTAAGGGTTTATTTCACAATCTCTTCATTATCCGAGGTTGTTTATACGTAATTATCTATTGGGACCTCTTCTTCATCCACATCCATGTTTCATAAAAATGTATTTCTTAAAATTCTTAAAATTTTAAATAATATGGTTTAAAGTCATTTATACCCTTGTTTGACTTTTTATAAGATGTTTATAAAGGAATCTTTCTGTCGTTTTCCAAACAAGGTCATTTTTAACCTTTTCGATAGAATTAAGGTAAGAATGTTTTTTTAACTTATACGGCGGGCACGGCTATTTTCTGCCGTTATAAAATCTTTGAAACATACCATACAAGATTATAAGAATATTTTAAATGTAAATTTTTTCTTTTATAATTATGTGACTTTTAAATTATTTCAAAAAAGATATATTCCTCTCAAATAGTTTTGATTTCATCTATGTCATCATCCTTTGATGGATTTGAAGATTATTTGAAGTTGATTTATTATGATACAAAACATCCATATTGTATTGAAGGTTTTGTTATATGTTTGACTATGGATTTGTTATTTTTATACCATTCATGTTTTATGAATAAAGTATTGACATTTCGTATGCTAGTTTTAATACAAAATGTTTATGTTATGTTTAAACCTGTTCATATGAGGAATGAATTGGACTTAATAAGTGACAGGTGGAGCCCACTATAGCTCTTCAATGCATCTATAGGTATCATGAGACAAACTAGTGTCTTGGCACAAGGCCTTGACAATATCTTATTTGTAGTCTTGGAACGAGGCCTTGACTATGTGGGTATGATAGTCTGGCATTATGCATTCCATCATTATGAAAGTGGTTATTGATATTTCATGTGATTATTCAACTAGTAGAATATCCATGTGAATAAGTAAATGGAATTATTTCATTTTATCTTTACCATATTATGATAAGTTCAAGTTTAAAAGTCTTTTGTTTTAGTTATACATTGCCTTAAATGTTTATGCTTATTTATGAAAGTTTTTGCTATATTGTTATCCTTACTGAGCATCTGAGATCACCCCTTTCAATGTTTTATATTTCATAGGATGTGAAAAAGTAATTTATGAATGACCTACAGGGATAGTATGAGGGGATATGAATACAATATGTTGTTGTAGTAGTTTTCACTTTATGATGTAATCTAAACTTTATGAATGTATATTGTTATACCAAGGTTACTAAACTAATCGGTCTTTCGAGACTTGGTATTTTGTGATCATTCCAATATTATTTAATAATGCACGGACTCTGGAAAACTAGGGTTGGGCATTACAGTTTGTCTCAGAGGAAGTTACAGACCTTGGATTCTGGATTTAGATAAACATTGATAAGATCACATATCCCTAAGATATACTTTGAGGATGAGTATAGAAGAACTTCCTAGAATTTTTTTATTGTAGAGATTTTGGGATTTTTCTGAGCAATAAATCCTTGTCTGGATATGAGCAGGTAGAGGTGGCTCTGGTATAGATGTACCTTGGGGTAAAACCCGAAAACACCGCTTTGATCTAGACTCGAACGAGAACTGGTGCACGATAATGGGTCGTGTTGCACTCTTGGTTACAACACTCCCGGGGGATATGCTTGGGATAATTATCATTTTATTTACAAACCATTATGAAGGGTTTATGATTATGTACTTCCTCAAAGAATTTTTATTATTATTATGTATTATATCCCTAAATAGTTCAATTTATGTTAAGTGTTTTACAAGTATGGAATTATGTATTTTGATTCATAAACTGGTCTAGTTTATTCCATTGTTTAGAAATGGTGCCTAGTGGAAGAAATGGAAACCGTATCAATGCACGCACTTCATGTAGGGATTTCCCGCCTGCTCAAGATAATTATAGTGGAGTTGGTGATGCAACTAGTGATGATTATCTTATCACTATACTTGGACAACTCACTCAGGTTATGAATAATAACCTTACCCGTCTAGAGCACCCTGATCTACTACGTGGAGGATCAATGTTAGATCACTTCATGAGGCAACAACCACCAATATTCAATGGGAGTACAAATCCATTGGTATCTGAGAATTGGATAAGTTCCCTGGAGAAAATATTTCAGGCTTTGGGGATTAGTAAAAGGGAAAAAGTTATCATGGAAGTTTACAGCCTCACTAGAGATGCTGATCAATGGTGGTCATTGATTCAAAACAGGAAGGAAGATGATGAAGTATAAAATATGGAATGGAGGGAATTCAAATATTTGTTTTTAGAAAAATACTTTCCTCATGACCATCGAGCAGATATGGAAAGGCAGTTTTTGAGTCTGAGACAAAAGGAGGATGAGAATGTCACAAAGTATGAGGCTAACATTACAAGGTTAGCAAGGTATGCTGGAGATTATATACGTAACCCAAGAAGTAAAATTGATCATTTCTTTGATGGGTTAAAACCATTTCTCCGTCAAGAATTAGTCTCACAATCCTTCTCATCATACGAATACATTGTCTCATGTGCTATCAAGACAGAAAAGGAATTCTATAAGTCTTATGACTTTAAAGCAAAGAAAGAGAATAAGAGATCTGTTGATCAATCTGGGAATGGAAATAAGGGGAATAAGGGAAAATTTGAATATCCATCATGCAGTAAATGTGGGAAGAAACACCCTGGAACATTCTTGAAAGGAATTGGAGTCTATTTCAAGTGTGGTGAAAAAGTCCACCAAGTTCGTGATTACAAGGGGAAAAAAGAAGCTACTGGTGTTCAACGCTACAACTGTAGGGAGATGGGACATTATGCAAATGAATGTCCTAAGCGTCCGGGGATCATACCTTAGAAAAGGCCAAGGGATCAAGTCCAGGTTTATGGTATCACTACTGCTGAGGTAGAAGCTTCTAAAGACATGGTGGTAGGTAATTTAATTGTTTCCTCAAGTTTAGAAAATGCATTATTTGATTCTGGATCATTGCATTGTTTCATATCTTCCTAGTTTTCTAAGAAAATTAGATATTTCTAATTTTATTTAACAAGGGAGTTGTTAGTTAAAACTCCTAAGTGAAGTATCATTGCAACAAATTTTTGTGAATCAGTCCCCATTAGATCACATAAATGTTCTTTATCTGCTAATCTCATCTTCATACCTATGATTGAGTTTGATATAATCCTCGGTATGGGTTGGCTTTCGGACCATGATGTAAAGATTTATTTTAAGAATAACGAGGTTATGATTTTTGATGATGATGATAAGGAACACCTTATCTTTAGAGCAGAATCGTCACCACCTAATTCTTATCTAGATCCACCCCCAATAGCTCAACTAAATTCCATTATTGGGGAGGAAGATAATGAAATGACTGTGGGTGAGGAAAGGAATGTTCAAATAAAGGATTTAACTACTGTGAAAGAATATGTAGATGTGTTTCTAGATGATTTACCTGGACATCCTCTAGAATGAGAAGTTTAGTTTTCCATTGATTTAATTCCTGGTTCAAGTCTTATATCGAATACCCCTTATAGAATAGCCATTATGGAATTAGTTGAACTAAAGAAACAACTATAGGAACTGAGTAATAAGGTATTTATTCGCCCTAGTGTTTCTCCATGGGTTTCCCCTATCCTTTTTGTTAAGAAGAAAGATTGATCTATGAGGTTATGTATCGACTACAGGGAAATCAATGCTATAATAATAAAGAAAATGTATCCCCTACCTTGTATTGATGATTTATTTGATCAACTACATGGAGCTCAATACTTTCCAAAGATTGACCTTCGATCTGAATACCATCAGTTTTGTGTGAAGAAGGAAGACATTCCAAAGATAGCATTTCGAACCAGGTATGGGCATTACTATTTTACAGTAATGCCTTTTGGGCTGACTAATTCACCCTCTGTATTCACGGATCTAATGAATAGATTTTTCAAGGAATATCTCAATGATATTGTGGTGGTATATATTGATTTTAGGCTAAAGACTCTGAGAATACATGAATTATATGGGATGTTTAGAAAGTGTGAATTCTGGCATTTGGAGATTTCTTTTCTTCGTCATATTGTCTCTAAATATGGAATATCTGTTGATCCTTATAAAACCAAGTCAATCCAAGAATGGATTGCACCGATGAGTATAACTGAGGTACGTAGTTTTATTGGGTTAGCATGTCATTATTGGCATTTTGTCCAGAATTTTTCCCAATTGGATATCCCATTAACAAATATCACACGTAAAGGGGTTAAATTTGTTTGGACAAAAGAGTGTGAAGAATGTTTTGAAGAAATGAAGAGAATATTAGTCAATGCCCCTATATTTAATCTACCATCAGGGAATGATGGGTTCATTATTTATAGTGATGCATCGAAGAAAAGAATTGGTTGTGTCTTTATACAAATTGATAGGGTTATTGCCTCTGCATCACGACAGCTAATATTTTATGATCAGAACTATCCTACTCATCATCTTGAGTTAGAATTTATAATCTTCTCTTTGAAGATTTGGAGGCACTATCTCTATGGTCAAAAATGTGAGATTTATACTGATCACAAGAGTTTGAAGTATATATTCTCATAGAAAGAACTCAACATGAGGCAAATGAGATGGCTTGAACTACTCAAGGATTATGATTGCACGATACACTACCACCCGGGGAAGGAAAATATGGTGGAAGATGATTTGAGCAGAAAATATCATGGAGTTTTGAACATGATGAGAATTGAAGGGGATCCTATTTTCATGGATCTAGTAAAGTTGGATATAGGAATCACCATGGAAGGTGAAACATCAATGCTTTTTCAAATGGTTGTCAAACCATCTTTAATAGAAAGGATAAAGAGTTCTTAGGCCGATGATGAAGAATTTAAAAAGAAGATTAAAGCTGTGAATGATGGGAGATTGAGTGACTTTGTGTATGAAAATGGAATTTTCAAATTTGGGAAGACTCTTTGTGTTCCCGATATACCTGATCTAAAAATGGAATTGTTGGATGATGCTCATAGTTCCAATTTCTCTATACACCCTGGGAGCACCAAAATGTATAGAGATTTGAAGAAACCTTTTTGGTGGGACAACATGAAGTGGGGGATTACAGATTTTGTGTCACGATGTATGGTTTCTCAACAAGTGAAAGCTGGAAGGCAACAGCCTGTAAGAGTCATGCAACCTCTTCCTATACCGGAGTGGAAATGGGACAATATTACGATGGACTTTTTCATGCGGCTACCAAAGACTCCTATAAGGAATGATGTAATATAGGTTATTTTTGATCGTCTTACAAAGACATCACATTTTCTTTCTATAATATAATATCTACCACTAGAACATCTAGAAATACTATATATTAATGAAGTTGTGAGACTTCATGGAGTACCACTATAGATTTTTTCTGATCATGATCCCTGTTTTACTTCAAGATTCTGGAAGAGTCTTCAGAAGGACCTGGATAGTAAACATCATTTTAGCACTACTTACAATCCCCAAACTGATGGATAATCAGAATGAACTATTCAAACCATAGAAGACATGTTGAGATCATGCTCACTTGACTTTCAGGGTATGTGGGATCAATATTTACCTATGGTAGAATTTTCCTATAACAATAGCTTCCATTCAAGTATTTGGATGTCACTATATGAAGCGTTATATGGAAAGAGATGTCGCACACCATCCTTTTGGGATGACGTTGGTGAAAGAAAACTTGTAAGCCCAAAACTGGTGGAGGAAACATGGAAAAGGTAAAGGTTATCCAAAACCACATCAAATCACTTCAAAGTAGGCAGAAAAGTAATGCTGATAACCGAAGGAAGGATTTGGAATTTCAGGTAGGAGATTATGTTTTCTTGAAGGTATCTCCATGGAAAAGAGTTATACGTTTCAGTAACAAAGGTAAATTGAGTCCCAGGTACATCGGACCTTTCGAAATTCTAGAACGAAATGGTGTTGTAGATTACCATTTGGAAATGCCGCAATGTCTCTCCAAAGTTCACGATGTGTTCCACGTATCACTGTTTAGAAAATACATTCCCAACCCAATGCATGTACTCACTTATGAGGAATTAGAACTGGAACCCGATCTGTCTTATTGCGAAGAGCCCATCTGGATCCTTGATACCAGAGAAAAAGTGCTGAGAAACCAGATGACTCGTCTGGAAAAAGTTCTATGGAGATACCATAAAATGGAAGAGGCGACGTGGGAACCTGAGGAACTTATGATGAAGAATAACCAGAGACCTTTTTTGCGATAGTATTCTAGAAATTTCGAGGATGAAATTATTTGAAGGAGGGGAGAGTGTAACACCCCAAGCTTCTACGGTACGATTCTCTTTGAATAATATAGTAGCGTGTGTTGTACGCAATTTCGAGTTCTAACACACACCAAAACCAATCAAACTAGTCATTATGAACTGTAATACCCACATTTTGAAATTTTATGAATTTTATCTTTCAAGGTGGACATTATATTTTGATTCGGAATATCGAAATTAGCCTCGGGTAAATTTTTTGGTATTTTTCTGAAAACATTCAATTTTTGATAAATAGTGAAAAAAACACTTAGTTATAGTTTAAAAATGAATTTTTATTTAAATTATTATTTAATTTATTTATATTTAATTAAGGCCAAAATAGTCACATAACACCTATATCCGTTCAATGTAATTCATTGGAGTTAGTTTAGAATAATTTTAGATATATAAAAATTTTATTTAACTTTTCACCATCTTTTACCCACCTCCTAGGAGAATTTGGAAATTCACGTAAAACATAATTTTATCACTTCTGTGAGTTGATTTTTGAAAATCCTAGAGACACAGTTAATATAAAGGAGTAAAATGTGGTTCAATATGATGAAAATAATTTTTGGTGAATAGTAACTTTTTTAATTTTATTTATCACGGTTAAAAGAAAATAGGGTAATTAAGGGTAAAAATTATATTAATATTACCCTATAACATGTCCTAATTCTATTAGAAAAGTGTATCTCGACCAAAAACAACCTTAGGAATTAAAAATTATCATTTAGGTCCACTTGCATTAGATTAGGACACTTATTATTATTTAATTCAAAGAAGAGTTAAAAGAGTTAAAATCAATGTTTAATAACTAAAACATTTTTAATATAGGTTTATATATAAGATAAATTAGACTCTAAATATTCATTAGAAATCTAAAAAGATTCCCTACATAATGGTATTTTATTTATAATTTTTAGACATTAAATAATTTATTTTATTTATGACACAATGGTCATGTAGTAATTACCTAATTAATGAAATCTTAAAATAATTAATATTATAAATATCAAAATAAAATTAATTTGAGACTTTTTATGAATTACACTAATTTTATAAGTTAATATGACATATTAGGACTATGTATATAAATTCTTTTCAAAGTAATAATCCTTTTATGAAATTATCAAAAACAAAATACTCAATAGTGTCGAAATTGATATAAGAGAGTTTTCTAAACAAATATTATATTATTAATTTAAATTATATTCCTAAAAATATGTGGTTCGTAAAAGAGACTTATATTATGATATTTGTATCATTAATGGACCACTTGGGGGTCTCTTGGAGGTTTATAGTAAGTTTACTGACTATATAATATAAAAATACAAAGAGACATGGTAAGTGTCAAACTAATTAACTAAGAGTTAAAACTAAAAGATAAGGTTATTAAAGTGACCCAAACCTATCTAAAACATATTGGTTGAGTGGGTTTAGACCTATCCCTACATTAAACTTTAAATAATGCACTTTGGAGTTAATATAAACTGAATATTAATTTATTATGAAATAATATTTCTAGCTTTTCCAATGGTGCCCCTCACCCATCTTATAAAAGGGCACTCCCCCTTCTCTCAATTTCACACCTTCAAAGCCTTTTGTCTTGGCCAAACCCTACCCTAATTTTCTCTCAAATTACCTCAATTATACCTATAGACCTTAGTTGGATCAGAAATAAAACTTAAGGATCCCTTTTGATCTAATCAAAAGGAAGAACCAGAAAAAGAGGTAATGTTTTCACCACCCTCTTTCAAGTTCCTTTATTCTTCAACTTCTTCTTTATTTGTTATTTACATTATAAAATAATAACTCCAGTATCTTATATATACTTTTATGTTATTATAAATATGGTAAAATCATATTCAGTATTATATCCATCCTTTGAATGACATGTCACCATACGTGTGTATGTAGAGCTTACCGTCTCCACGTTGTGGTGTAGTTGTTATTCAATATATTATTATTTAGATGGGTATAATAATGATGTGTAATTCATGTAAATAATAAATATAACATGATTATTATTATGTATATATGATATACCATCAACTTATATATTATTTTAATATCAAAATAATGATATTGTCTCTTGTGCGTACGTACGGACTACCGTCTCCACGAACGCGATGAGATTAATTACCCATCGTATCCATTCAAGACTAATTCTCATTTGATGATTAAAATTAATGTTTGAGATCTTCATATAATTCTGTATATGAATAAGATACAACCTATCTATAACAAACATGACTTATGTAACAAAACATATAAAATAAAACGAGTAAGTTAACACCCGAAACGACGATAATACTATAATATTATTAACAATGCATTATTAGAAGATCATATATGATATCATAATTATGTTTATGGTTCTTGTATAATTTAATGAAATTTTTTTAACTATTATACAGGAGGTTAACATACCATCGACTATGGAAAATTACAAGGTAATGGTTTATTTCACAATCTCTTCATTATCTGAGGTTGTTTATACGTAATTATCTATTAGAACCACTTTATCATCCACATCCATGTTTCTTAAAAATGTATTTCAAAAAATTCTTCCTATTTTATAGAATATGGTTTAAATTCCTTTGTACCCTATTTTTAATTTTTATAAGAAGTTTATAAAGGAATATTTCCGTCGTTTTCCAAACAAGTTCATTTTTAACCTTTTCGACAGAATTAAGGTAAGAATGTTTTTTTTAACTTATACGGCGGGTATGGCTATTTTCTGCCGTTATAAAATCATTGAAGCTTAACATAAAAACTAAGAAGAATATTTTTAAAATAAATCTTTTCTTTTATAATTATGTGACTTTTAAATTATTTCAAAAAAGAGATATTTTTCTCAAATAGTTTTTATTTCATCTATGTCAACATCCTTTGATGGATTTTAAGTTTATTTGAAGTTGATTTATTATGATACAAAAATTCCATATTGTATTGAAGGTTTTGTGATATGTTTGACTATAGATGTGTTATTTTTATACCATTCATAGTTTATGGGGAAACTATTGACATTTCGTATGCTAGTTTTAATACGAATGTTTATGTTGAGTTTAAACCTGTTCATATGAGGAATGCATTGGACTTAATCAGTGATGGGTGGAGCCCACTATAACTCCTTGATACATCGGTAGGTCTCATGATACAAACTAGTGTCTTAGAACAAGTCCCTAACAAAATCATATTTGTAGTCTTGGAAGGAGGCCTTGACTATGTGGTTATGATAGTCTGACATTATGCATTCCATCATTATGAAAGTGGTTATTGATATTGCATGTGATTAGTCGACTAGTAGAATGTCCATGTGAATATGTAAATGGAATTATTTCATTTTATCTTTTCCATATTATGTTTATGTTCAAGTTTAAAAATCTTTTGTTTTAGTTATACATTGCCTTAAATGTTTATGCTTATTTATGAAAGTTTCTGCTATATTGTAATCCTTACTGAGCATCTGAGCTCACCCCTTTCAATGTTTTATTTTTCCTAGGATGTGAAGAAGTATTTTACGAATAACATGCAGGGATAGTATGAGGGGATATTAAGACAAGATGTTGTTGTAGTATGTTTCACTTTATGATGTAATGTAAACATTATTAATGTATCTACTTATACCAAGGATACTAAACTAATCGGTCTTTCGAAACTTGATCTTTTGTGATCATGCCAATATTATGTAATAATGCACCGACTCAGGGTAACTGGGGTTGGGGCATTACATCATATCCCCTCAAGGGATAACCCATTATTCTGGTACTATTTTATTTATACATATATATATATATATTCATGTATAGCCAATTATATATAGTAGCACGAAGGATCTCAATACATGGCCCATAATCCCATCTAGATTAATAATTAGGTATTAATTTTAAAGTTAATTTTGTTATATATATATATATTATGAAATAATTTAATATATATATATATATATATATATTTACAAATATGTATTTAGAAATATTATTATAATTTTTTTTAAATTATTATATATATTTGTTTCTAATTATAAATATATAACTATATATATATATATATATGTATCACAATTATTTTTAAAATTGGTTTTTTTGTAAAATAAAGGGGTCACTACCACTTCAATTGGTGCTCACCTCGAATTTTCCTAGAACCTGGCATTGGGAAATCCCATATTCATTAAAAAATGCTATGATTGTATTATCAAAAAACTATATTCCTAAAGTTTTTCCTCTTCATTTTCCATATTGCTAAGAAACATCCTACACCATGTTGTGAACCTCCCCTTCTCATCATGAAGGAATGATAACAATTTGAAGTATACAAATGAAGATTTGGGGAATTATAAGAGAACCATGAAAGATTAAATTGAGACTATTGGATCCACACCCGACCTTGATACCCTGCCTAAAGTAAGTTATACCAGCCGATCTATTCAACCACATGTCTCTTGGTGAGGGAAACCATTTAATGGTATTCTTAGTTATATTTATGGAGGGGGAATAAAATCCTAAAAGTGTACATAAGAGAAAACATCTCACCCAAAACAAATTTGTACACAAAGTGCATCAGGTGCAAGAAATAGTAGAGATAAAGAAGGATATTGTAATAATAAAAAGAGAAGAGTGCATCAAGGTTTAATTTTTTTATGGGTTTTGAAAATAAATTTGAAAACAAGTCTGGGTTTAATTTATTTTTTGCAAGATAATATTTAAAGTAATTCATGCCTAATGACTTAATGTCTTTAAGGATAAATTCGGTGTAGGAAAAATGAATTAGGGGCATTAACGCCTTTTCCCAGAAACATTGCACAAAAACATTAGAGGACTTAACGCCTTCTCTTAAATCATATATATATATATATATATATTAAATTTTAAAATATATATGGTTGTGTATTTAAAATTATTATTATTATTATTATTATATATATATATATTAGATTTTAAATACTATTATATATCCATTATTATTGCAATTAAACTAATCTAAAATTATGAAAAAAACTATCACTCATGGCTCTATTTTATAAGGGGTATCTTGTAATTCTTTTTGGATTTCCAATTTGGGATTCAGCTTACCCCTATACTATACAATGTTAATAATATATTATTATAATTAACACAATATTAATAATTAGTAATTACTCAACAATAAAATAATATTATAAATTCTTAATAATTATTACCTAATAATTGAAAATTAATAATACTAATAATTAAGTAATTATTAATAACTAATAATTATTAATATCTAATAATAAATATTTTATAGTGATTGTTAATTATTAATAATGATGGATACCCCCTATAGAGTGAGCTGCGTGGGATAGTGAAGAACCCTAGCTTAGAAAAGAGCTATAGTCTCTCGAGAAGAGGAACGCCATATATGGAATGTCTATGATGATAGGGATTAGTGAACTCTGAACTCTCATTTGATGCAATAGATATATCACTTGTTTTGGTAAAGTGATACAACCACCCGATGCGGAGGTTGTTGACAATGAATGATACCTACCTAATTTAGGGAAAAATAGTGATATCGGAGGTGAGATATAAACCCTCCTTGGACAGAAAGGGCAATACATGGGTGGTGGGGAATAAAAATCCATACAAAATGTGAATACTAGTATGGGTGGGATGACTGCAATGAAGAAATACCCATGCTAATCATGGGGTTGATGTCGAAGGAGAAACCTAACTCATTCCGGGGGTTAGTAGAATTTCATAAACCCTCACATGGTGGAGGGGATTAGAAGAAGGTTGCAGTAGAGGATGCCCCTCACTTAACATGGGGGAAGGTGTCGATGAAGGTAGGCGGTGGAGAAGGGGTTAGTTTCAAGTAGCAGGTTGTTCCTCCATATTTATGGGATAGATGGTGGTGCTTCTTTCTGGGCAGAATGAGCATTGGATAAAATTAGGTGCCTTTGGTGGAAATTGTGTTGTGGAATCAGCCTATAAAGGTGACATGGAGGGAAATGATGGAGTCTGTGGAGGGGGTGATGATTTCATGTACATTGGTTGGTGGCTTTGTGGTGACTTTTATGTTGCTGCCTGACTGGGAATTGGACGATCTATATCATCAGACAACTGGGGAAGTGGTAAGATTCTTGGTGGCCGCTAGAGCTCGTGGCGAATACATTAGGTTTTTCCAAGCTCTTAGGACTTCTAGACTTCTTATGATCGTTGAATATTGGGACTCTAAACCATCTATGTTATTTTATTTGCATATGGGTCATGTTTTTGTCCTTGGGTTGTTTTGGAATTTTTCTTTTGTTTCTCCTGGGCCTTCTAGACATGTGCTTTATGTAACTTTACTTCAAATGGGTTCCCTTAACCTAGTAAAATAAGGATTTTCTTTTTTTATTAATAAAGGGATCTATCACCAAATGTTTTCAATTAATTTATAATAACTAATAAATAAAAATAATTAATAATTAATAATTAATTAACTGATAAGTTTTACTTAATCAAATCATAATACAAAAGTAACTAACTAATAATTATTTATTAATTTACTAAAATGTATTATTTTTAAAAAAGGTCACCGGTAGAGTAATTTTATTAAAAAATAGAAACATATATGATATGATCAAAAAAAGCGTAACTGCACTCATCATTTATTGACCGATCACATACCATCATTTTTAATATTCTTAACCAAATCACCGAGTCTCCCACCATGTCAATCCCCCATGTTAATTTGAATAGTCTGGCAGCCTCAACCTCTTGGATGATGACCTCTCCTCTATGTTGTCACCTTTTGCTAAAGTTTACCAAATTCTACATCCTTTGAGATACTCCCCACAACATCTATTTGATCCAAAACCCTCTTAGTGAGGGAAAACTATAATCTATTAATTAATAATTATTTCAGTAATAATGATAAACTAATAATAATTAATTAGAAATTAATTATTTATCAAATATTTATTAATTATTACTTCCTAAAACTAATATGTGATTAGTTAGAAATAATTAATTACTATGTATTAATTAATTAGTTGTAAATTTTAATTATTATTATTAATTAATTAAAATCTACTAATAATTATTATTTATTATTGTGCGATGGTAGTTTTTCATGTGGTTTCAACCATAGATTTGAGATAACATTGGTCTTTTTCACCATATTTCCATTAAAACATTTGGTTTTGGGCCTCTGGGATATCTACCACAGGTTAAGTAGGCACATGTCAAGACTAAGTTTTAGCCGTGCACATTTGGTTGGAAGCATAAATATGGACACATGTTCGGTGTTGTTTGGTGGGAAACATAAAAATTTGGATGAATTTCATAACACCTATCATCCAATAATAGGTCCTCTACTTTGGGATGGAGGGTTCCCCTTATGTGTAATTATTTTACAGTGACACTAGGTTGAAGATGTGGAGAAACAAGTTGGTGGATCAATAGAAAGATATGTGTTATATAGAACTAAATTTTTATCCATTTGTGGTGTGTTTTTTATGTTGAATTCTAGTAAAAAAAGTTATTTTCTTTTAAAATCCTTAATAAAAAAACTCATAAAATAAAATGTCTTCAAAAATATTCACCTTAGCTATGTTCAGTCAAAACAAATCATTTTTTTTACTGGTCATTATTTTCATCACAAATAATTACAATTTTTTAAAAAATTAATTTTTATGGATTTTAAATCCATTTTAATTACTTAAAAATTAAATTAATAATAATAATTATAATTAAAAATTTATAAAAATAGAAAAAATTAAGTATAAAATAACCATTCATATATTCATTATACCGTTTCACACATAATATATCTGAAAAAGACAACATATATAACAGTCAATATATGAAATTATATTCATCTAGTGTTAGGAGGATCTCCCAAAGTGTCGGGGGGAACTCCATGCTGGCACCACATGCAAGTCATTGTATGTACTCCAACATCCCCTCATCTCTTTGTCGTTGTTATTCACTCTCCCCCCGCTCACTCTGTATGTGCAGTATGATCATATCTCGAACATGAAACCTCTCTTAAAACTATGCAATGAACAATTATGACATAAAAAAATCTCCCTTTGATATGGATGATGATATCGTGGAAGTACCATAATAACTATTACGTGTCAATTGTAAACCAATACCAGACACCCGACCATTCTTAACACCATGGATGGTTTCTTATATTCAAGACCCATTATGAAAACCTCACTTACACGTGTTAACATCTTCGATATTGGATTAAATCTCTCATGAATTTGAAGTCACATTCCCATAAAATTCATTCAAATATAATTATAAATAAAAATAATAATTAATTTAATTTTTGAAAAAATTATAAGAAAATATAGAACACAAACTAGATTTGTTTGTCACTGATAAATTTTCATTTAATGGGATCTGTGTAAATCTCCTTATAATCATAGAACACTATAGTAGAGGGCTTAGTAGTGGCTTGTATAATATAACAGAAAAATTGCATTTAAAGAATATGTATGTAAATAAATTATATTACTTAACATATGTCATTGGTGTATACAAAATGTATGTCTCCCAACCCTATGTGTGACCTCATTCCTTTACTAATTTGGTCAGCCAAATGATGTCCTGCTCTTAAAATTATATCTTATTTAGTAAGATAAAAATCAATACCATACCTATGATGAGATACTGTCAGGTTGATTAGAGAAGGAAGATTGTTCAAAAACATTAACGAATAATCTTTCTAAGTCTCTATTTCATATATTGTATAAAAACCAATGAAAACATTCATGTATACAAATCTCCCAAGCATCCCGGATATGATCTCCCTTTCTATCATCAATCATAGAACATAAATTCTACAACAAAATTATAAACAAAATTTTACGAATTTAATTAATTTAAAATAAATTATATTATTTGTTAACATACATTTCAGTGGTTGAAATGATTATGTCGAATATCAAAGAGAACATGGTCCCATGACACCCAAGGAATAAAAAAATTATTTTCAATAATTTCACCAACTTTACAGTATCTAAATGAAATTATCTATTCAAATAAACAAATCTAAAATATTATAACAAAAATTAGTATAAAACATGATAACAGATAAATAACTTAAATAATTGAACATACCTCTAAAAACAATGATCAAAATCAATAGATATAGGTCTTTCATGAATAGGGTCTGGAATCATCATTCTAGAAAGTACGTTCCCCCACCTAATATGTGGTGATATAAAAACATCATGTAGGTTCGATGAATGGTCATCAGGATCATCATTTGGAAGCTCCTCACCGGTGATGGAACAAAATAGATTGTCAGAACAATCACCATATATCTAAACTAAATAATCATACATGTAAATAATTATTACTACATATACCAACTACAGAAAAATACTAAAATCTGATAAAAAAATCTTTATCTTCATTCTTATGTTCATTGATGATAATTTCATCATCTTCCTCTTTAGTTTCATAAACTTCCATAAAAATTTTAGTTTCATCTCCATTTATTACATCATTAACATTATAAATATCATCATATTTTTACGAGGGGGTTTCGTAATCAATATTTATATCTCTTTCATCATGATATGTATTTGGTTATGTTTCTTGAAAAAAAATATGTTTCAATTCCATATAACAATTTTCATTTTCATGAAACTAATTGTCACAATATTTAATTTTAATTACACTACCCAAATAATTTAAAACACATGAAAGAACAAAATAATTTGGATAATAAACACGATATGATAGATGTGCTAAGATAAATGGTTCATTTTTTTTGTGGAGACTGTTATATTTACAGTCAATGAATCTATGTCATTGATAAACATGAAACCCTTGATCAATATCAAACTAGTGAAATTAAAAAAAATGTTATATAATATGGTACAAGATAACATAACAAAATTATTTCAACTAGCGTACAATAAATGTCAACATAACATTCTTTATGATGAGATCCTTTCATAAAAATTCCATTATTCATTTATTTCACTAATTCACCATATATGCGTGTATGAAATCAAAATCCATTAACCACATTACCATTATATGATTTTACCAATTTATATGGAGGGTTTATTATCACACATAGTTGACTATCAATTATACTTTTAGGTTTTGTTTCCTACAAGTAATATAAACATTAGTAATAGATATCATTAAAACATTGATATAATTTTCCTCCATAAACAACTTGACTTACAAATATTTGAAACCAATATTAAAAACAATATTATCAATGTTATACATGTGTACCATGGGTAATTTTTATATTTTATTATTGAAATGGTCATAATATAATATAAAAAACAAATATTATAAATTAATTAATCTCTTAAAAAAATTAAATATAGTACTTACTGCAAAAACGGTATCATTAATTCACAATTATAGTTCTTCATCAGAAAAACATTATTCACAATTACCCCTAAAACCATGATGGATCTTATTAAAAAATTACAATTGATGGTTCCTAATATCATCAACATATTCCTCATTTGCAAAACCATGGGATTTTTTAAGGATATTCATATAGAAAATAATAAAAGCTGAAATTTGGAATTTCTTCATAGAAGTATGCTTTTGATATTGGTCCTTTAACCAATGATTTATTATGTGATTTATTCATGAATTTTATTAATACAAATCCCAAATGTGTATATTTAAAGATTTTTACTAGCTGTCTATATTTATATTGATATAGAAAATGAAATTTTAAATGTTTTATTAAGTCAATGAAGGTCACCAGGAATATTTTTTCCAATTTATATAAAATTAAAACAACTAATTTTTAAAACATACTATATGAATCATAGTATGATGTTTACACACAAATATATCATATAAAAAAAGATATTTTGGTCAAAAATCCATGATTGAACAATTTAATAGCCCTCTAATACAAATATGTAGTAGTTTTTCACTTATGACATGATGACCTTGAATTTTTTACCCAATAATATGTCCATTTTTAACGTAAAGACAAATTAGAAGCATCACCATCTTGTAACCTCAAATATCTAATCCATTTATAGAATAATAAATTATTCTATTTAAAAAATCTGAATGTCACTTTTGGATTAATTAAATCAGGTGAAATTTCATTTTTATATAATTTATGTTTTGTATGAATGTAAATTTGGCTATAATCTAACCATGATTTTAAATAATCCTTGGTCTTACCAGGTGTGTCCAACATGGTATAAAATATTTTCTAAAAAAATATTCTTAATATTTATTACATAAAAAATGTGACGAACCAATAAACCAGACCTATATAAAAAATCCCAAAAAAATTATTATACTTTATCCAATTGTATTCTCCCACAAAAAAAATGTTTTTTTATTTATATTTTATTCAAACGTAATAGGTGGTAATTATTATTCAATATATTTTACTAGACTACCTAGGAAAACTACTTTAGTTTTGTCCCTTTCCATTATACCATTTGTAAATTTCTTTATATTCCTTCAAAAAGTGTGATATGTAGGATTAAATCGTTGGTGGTTGTCAAATTAACTAGTCATTATTCCATTGATAAAGATAAATAATTTTCTATAAAAAATGCTATATATACATGATTTTAGACAATGTTTTCCCTATCTAGATAAAATACCATAAATCAAGAATTCATTAATTATCTAAATTAAGGAAACATTTAGTGTAAAATTCTGATCTACAACTATATCATATTTAGTTAAATGTGGATTCGTAAAAAAATTAACTCATTAATTGGTGTCTTAAATAAAAATTGATATTATTATTCAGTTTTTTTGAATTAATATCACCAAATATATATATAGTTACATCATCAACAACCCAGGAGGTATTTTTTATAGAGTTCTAAAAATTGGCTGATAAGTATATTCACTGTTGTACACACCAAATGCACAAAAACCATTAGTGGAAAGAGTGAATTATATGTTATGCGGTTTTGAATAAAAAATGGATGAAACTAGTCAAATTGTTTCCACAAATCACTATTAAATGGATGATTTAAGATTTTATTTATTGAAATATTCCATTTATTCCATATCATTAATGAATTTGTGTTGCAATACATAAATAGACACTGTAAATGGGGTTTTATTTTGAAATGCCTCAATCATTTCATAGGAAATATTGATGATCCTTAGTATGCCCCTTTATAAATTTATTAACCACATGTCAGAAAATTAACGAATGATTCATAATCACCATAATATAATATATAGTCATTTGAATACGCATTGATATTCTGATAACTAAAACCAAAATTAAGGACAAAATTATTTTTTTATAGAAGCTTGTAGGTAATATATTTCTGTTGGTAATCATTGATTTAGCCAAATAAAATATATGATCAAAATAAATATTTCATATTCCAAAATTTGATTTAATAGCCATGAATTTTTTAATAGTTTCATGTTTTCTTATCTTTAATATTGGATATAAGGCTTCCTCGGTAGATTCGAAAAAATTGTAAAATTCAGATGGTTTTGATTCAATATTTGGAATATTATTTTGAGTTATTATTTTGTTGATAGATGAACCAACAACCTCTTGTACTAAATTCTAAAATGATAGACTTAGAACCAAAAAATTCGTATTTTATATTTAATTATATTTACTATGTAGATAAAAAATATAAAATTTCTCAAAAATAAAATACATTAGATAAATTCCAACATTATCAAACATTTAAAATGTCCATATATCACATTTCATTCAAATACATTTAATTGCAACTTTGTAAACAAAACATGAATTTTAAGATGTAAATGTTATAAATGCTTCAACACACATAATATAGAAGGGATTTATACGAGACCCCATAGTATTTTTGAAATGATTTATCCAAACATGGTCGCTTAATAGAAACTGGTATCTACTTTATGAATCCATAGTTATCTAAAAAAGATATAAGAATAAGTATTACTCATTAAAAATTACTATTATAAATTATTATTACATTTCAACTATGGATTAATATCACGGATACTTATTAATTATTACTCATTATTACAAATATTTATTAATTAATAGTAATTTTTTATTATATATAACTAAAATTAAAATAAATATTACAGATTTCTAAATATTATTTGTATATTTCATATTTTTTTCAATTTTTTGAAAACTATCATAGTTTTATTTTAATAATTACAAATTATTTATAATATTTACTAATTATTACTGAAATTTAATAATTATTACAAATATTGATTAATTATTTCTTAATTATTACAATTTATTTAATAATTACTAACAATTGTGTAAATTATTATAGTATTTCAAATAATTATTTGGAAATTTTAATAATTTTTCTAATTTTTAAATATTTTTTACAATTTATTACAAATCATAAAAATTTATTAATATTTACTACATATTTATAACATTTAATAATTATAACTAATAGTGACTACTTCTTTAATGATTATTACTGATTGTTGAATAATTATTTCTAATATTTGTAAAAATTAATAAATATTTACCTTTTATTGCTAATTTTTAATAATTGTTCATTTTTTAATATTCTAAATAATTATCTACTATACTAAGTTTTTAATAAATATTTTTATTTTTTAATAATTCAAAGATGTCCAGACACCAAGAGTGCTTGGTAATGGAATTTATTAATGAAAAGTAAAGTATAAATTATACAAGGGGGTTGAAATGTCAAAACATGTGGCACATAGGCCACCACAAAACATGTCAAAAAATATTCCCCAAGAAAACCACTTAAACAAAATCATTAGATACATGGATTAATTCATCTTTTTTGTGTGGATTCCCCCTACCTCGAGATGCAAACCATGATGCTAGGTCTAAACCTTTCCTGCACTAAGAAGTTTATTAGAATATTGTTTAATCTATATCTGATTTCACATCACATTACGTTTCATCAACTCCAGTTTGCTCATGCCCCTCTTTTAGAGAATCCTAATCTTCTATATATTTCTCTCGTTAAGATCTTGGATTAGGATCTTGTACACCATACAATTCTTTATCTCAATATAAATTTTTATTTAGTGGCTTCCCATCCAATAGTTTTTATATAGGGCATTCAGTATATTCCTCTTAAGTATTCATGTTTCTCACCATTGATGATTCTCCATTCATCGGGGTTGGGATATATTTTGATACATATATAAAATTATTAACAATCATAGTATCAATGTCGGTACTAGATAGAAAGGTTAAATACCTCCTCTTATTTTTTTTCAAACACACATCTCAAGGCCCTCTAGTTAGAGTATATTGAATTTAGGTGAATTGGTTTTTTCCAATAAAGAAATTAATTTTGGAAAAAACATTCCTATTTTTTATATATTGAGATGACCTTATTTAATATTCAATAGAAGACTGTTCTTACCAGACTTAACCTTAAGGATTAATTGTATCCACTAGACATGAATCAGCTAATTCAAGAGAAGTACCTAAAAGAAACAGATTTCTTTAGTCCTACTGTTTACATCCCAAAAATATATTATAATCCTACGTGTAAATTAGATTACATCTCTTTACATGAGGTAACTAATTTTGTTCCACATGTTTACGAACCTTGGGGTCCCATTAAGATCCATACTAGTAATATGCTTGGCTCATGTACTAGGATTTTCATATTGGCCTCTAGGTGAATCCTTGATTTGTGACATTGGGATGACATGTGAGGATTTAATTCCTTTAATGATTCCATAATTCAAAAAAAAACATCCCTAATCATAAAAATAGAGTCATGTACGTTGTCATTATCATGTGATTTACCTTATTCCATCCTCTCCTGATGCACTACTTATCAACCAGATCAAGCATTTCTATATTTAGATTACCATACTGTTTTAATTTATAGTCCCCAGAATAATTTTTAACCCCATTTACTGTATCATTTTTCATGAATTTTTGGTGGAATAAAAAATCAACATTCTGTAGCAAATTTTTAATTTTGTTTATATTTTTTACAAGTTATTACAAAATATTTACTAATTATTACAAATATTTAATAATTTTCACAAATTTTTACTAATTATTACAATTATATGTTAAGTAATATTAATTATTTTTTAAATATAATTTAATTTTTAATAAGTATTACTAATATTTAATAATTATTAGGATTTCTTATATTTTTTTAATAATTTTTCAAAAAATGTTCTAATTTACTAATATTTACAAAATATTAAATATATTTAGAAATTAATACAAATAGTCGCTAATTATTACTATTATTGACTAATAATTTGTTAAATATTATAAATTTTTAATATTTATTAATAATTTATTTAATTATCACCACATTTCTAAAAATTATTGATAAATTTTATTAACTATTTGTATTTTTATATTTGTTTACAGGTTATTAAAAAAATATTTACTGATTATTATTAATATTTATTAATTATTAATAATTATGTAAAATTTATTATTTATTAATTATAACAAATTTTTTAGGAATATTAAATATTTTTAATAGTTATTAATATTTTATTTTCATTTTACATTTTGTTAACAATTATCGAAATTTTCTAATATTAACTAATTATTTTGAATTATGACTAATTATTTTTTAATTATTAAAAGTAATTTAATAATTATATCTAATTTATTAAATTTTTTTAAATTTCTTCTACTAATTATTGATAATTTTTAATTATTGTTTGTATTTTTATAAGATTTTTACATGTTATTTCAAAAATAGTATTATTTACTAAATATATTTATTATGTGGAACTAATTACTTTTTAATTTTAACTGAAATTTTAATAAATATTACTAAGAAGTGTAACTAATCTCAAATATTAGAAAAGTTAAAAACCCATAAGAATAATAGTCAAATATCATTGATGAATGATTTGTGACATTTAAATAGTTAATAAATATAAGAAGCAAGAACATATAAAATAAATTCAAATATTTCATATACATAATGATTTCTAATAAATAAAACATAAAAAGAATCATATAAGTAAACATATCACTCAATAGTTATGGTTTAACCACTTTTAAATAATATAATCATAATTCTAGAAGCATTTGAAACTCAAAATATACCCAAGATCAAATATGCAATAATAATATGAGGCTCAAATAAAACATGCACCTTATGATAACCAATCATTTAAAAAAATTGAAAACATGCGTTTAATTTTAATGTAATCTTTAAAAACATGGAAATAACCCTTAAAAATAATCTTCAAACAACAGTTTAATTTAAAATCCAAATTAAACTAAAAAAACCAAATCTGAACACCCTAATAGGTAAAATATCATAAATTTAAAGGTTTACCATTTTACCATCTACCACAAATTATGTGAAATAATCCCATGTACAGATAGAATAAGTTATATTCGAGGGATTAAAACCAAATAGTCAATAATAAATATGAATTAACCTTACATACTGAATTTAGTATAAAATCAGGTAAATTTTTTGACATATCTATGACTGAACCAATTCTTTTGATATGGATGGGGGAATTTTAAAAAAAAATATTGGAGGTAAAAAAAGAAGTCTGTATCTAGAAGATTTGAAACCCAATCACCAAAAAAATTAGGTGTGATGGATGAAGATGGGGAAGGGTGTGTAATGGGGGTGATGGGGGAAATGAGAAAATAATGGGGGTGAGGGTTCATTCAGTTTTTTGTTAATGTTTTTTGTGATGTGGTAATAGTGATGGGAAATCGTCACTAAAGTAATGTAGGTAGGAGAATTTTAAAATGTACGATATTATCTATTTCTAATAACCTTTTCATGATGAATAATAAGGATGAATATGATGTTTTTTTTATTAACCATTGAAAAAAACATTATTTTCAATTGGTAATACCATCTATTACAAACAAGTAAATATTTTTTATTATTTGAGAAAAATGGTAATTCTTCATAAATAATTCTTTGCTAATGTTAACATCTATAGTAGTGATGAAACATATCATTCGATGTTCCTCCCACACTCTATTATGGGATTGAGGGGTTCCATTTCATTGTGAATTAACCCAACACGATGCAGCATCTTTTCCCGGGGGACGGGGGGAAGCACATATTCATGAATGGAATCATTGGTGAATTATATTGAAGGAGGGGAGGTGTGGATTGTGATAGGTTTAGGAACGTGGCACCAAATTCTCACGAAAGTGGTTTCCCTGTATTCTGATCACCCATATTCTCTATGGAATTTGTGACCCTAGGTGGGCATTGTGTCTGCATGAGCATCTAATGATTCTAGAATATTGGTTGTCTCACAAACACTTATGTGATATGATTTAGTAGAGGCCCTCACTCACTTTGTAGTAGAGCCATGTGGTTGTTGTGGAGTAGTGGTCAGCGATGGTCGATAATGAGTAGGGGTCGTGCGGTGTAGGTTGGAAGTACGTTTCCTCTATGGGTGGCATTCATGGATGGAAGAGCCATGGATAGTGGAACAATGTGGCAGAAGAGATAAAAAGATGGGGTGTTGGGCACAGCTTCGAGGTGTGGTGGGCTCGGGACAACGACTGAGGTTTTGGGCAGAAAATATTTACAGAGGACCCCTCTCGACTACTGGGGGTTGGAGATGGGGCCTACGAGCCTGTTATAATCATGGGAATTCTAGAAAATTTTAAATGGTCTCAAAGGAAATGATTAATGTGGTCCAAGGACCATATAATTGGGATGACCTAAAGGCTACCATTTATGACATAAAAATAGGGTAATACACCCGATATATCCCTTGGGATAAAGGGGATTTGGGATGGGTTATTCCCTTGGTCTGCACATGTTTGTGTGTTTTTTTATAATTATACATTGGATATATAATATCTAATTAATAATTACTAATTTTTAATAGTAATTATTAATATTTAATTATTGTATAGTTATTATTAATATTATTTAATTATAATTAAATATTATTTAATTTCATCTTGGGATGGTATGATTTAGCGTTGTCTCCTCATATTTTGAACATTTTTCTAGGTTATTATAGAGGAGCATGTTCACATTATTTGGAATTCCAGAAATAAATCTCTTCATGATAACTTTTTTTTTCAAGACTACTGTTTCCATTTCATCAATTCTTGCTACCATAAGGGAAGATAATAATCCCAGAAGGGACTGTTGTAATAAATATGTTTCTGGCCTATCTATCCTCAATTGGGTGTGTGTTAAAGTTACTTTTTCCTTCCTCATGGAACTATATAAGTATTATGGAAGGGTCCCTTTTTTGGGTGGATAAATATTAATTCATATGGAGCCTCAAAGGGAAATCTAGGTCTCTTGGGTTTTGGAGTTTTCTTTTATGATCATCATGGAGATTCCCTCAGATGTCTTTATGGTACTAGTGATGTTGATTCATCCCTTGAAGTTGAGATGTTTGGGTTTATCACTATAGTGGTATAAGAAAAATTTCATAGATGGAACAATATCTGGTTTTAATGTGATTCCATTATTATTTTTCTTTCCTTCTGAGCTGGCTCTTCGCATATCTCTTGGAATCATACAAAATGATTGATCAAATTATGGGATTATCTATCATCCATGGATCATATTATCACTCAGGTATAAAGGGATCCCAAATCTCTTGCAGATGGTCTTGATAATAAAGGTGCTAATAGTGTTGGCATTCCATGGTGTGATCAAATTCTTGATGATCTCATGCCTCTACTAGAGAGGGATCAATGTAAATCTCCCATTTTAATAATTTTTGTAACCTATCATTATTTTATAATAAAAGAGTCTTTCCCCTCTCAGAAATGTCTCATAATATAATAAAACTATAATTAATAAGTTTTTTATTAGTATTATAAATTATTTATTAATATTTATCAGTAAATAATATTATTAATTTGTTATTTATTTTTTTAATAAATAATAAATAATTATTAATATCATATAGTAATTATTAATAATTAATTATTATTTAGTTAGTATTATTTAATTATTGTTAATTAGTAATTATTTAATATTTATTTACTATTTTATGATAACTATTAGATATAAATAATTAATTACTAATTAATATTATTATTTAATAACTAATATTATTTATTTACTAATTAATTATTAATTTATAATTATTAATATTCATTTGTAAATATTGATATTTAACAATTAATTTTTCATTATTATTTATTATTAATTAATATTAATTATTAAATAATTAGTAATTGTTAACAATAATATATTATTAATTCTGTACGACAAAGGGGGAAGTTGAATCCCACATTGGAAATCCATAATGTTTTCCCAGTCAATCCCCTTATAAAATGGTTCTGTAAGGTAAGTGTTTTATCATAATTCGAGATTATATTAATTTCAATAATTTTATATATTTAATAGCGGTTTATGTTTTCTAAACTTTTTTTATTATATACATATATATATAAACAAAAATAAATAAAACGAAGAAAATTATTATTTTTTATTTGTGTTGAAAGATGTTGGGAGCTCAAACACCATTGGATTTAACCTATAGCTAATGATGTTAAGGGCCTTAACACATTTGTGGCTTACTTTTCAAAAAAAATCTTATCTTATTTTTTATTTTATTTTTCAAAAACATAAAAAAAATTGAGCATCGACGTAAGGGGTTTGATGGTCTTATGGAAGGTTCCTCTTTCTAAAACCTACATATCTAGGTCCCCATTTTATTTATTTCCTTTTTTTCAATTCTATTTTTCTTTTTTAATATTTTTAATTCATGTACATTTTATTTTCATTTTATCCTACCCTTATTTTATATTTTTTATTTTTCTTAATTTTCAACCATTTTTTATTCCTTATCATAACTTATCAAACTCTATTTTAATATAGAACATACCTTCATTAAATTCAGGGGTAAGTATAGTTACCCAATCCTTTGACAAATATTATAACTGGTTTTTTTCAAAAAAAATATTAGTTGCAATCCAAAGATCATGAGTCCTATTGTCTTGGGAAGACTAGGTTCCTAATACATGTAAGTGAGACTAAAATAAAAATTATTAATTTAATTCTCCACAATGAGAACATAAATCCGTTAAAACAACATAAACAACATGAGGTAACTTGGGTAATATATAGTTAAAAGGTGTAAGCTAAAAATTCTAGAAATGGAATAATCATGATATGGAAACATAACATGTGAGGCGAAGATATAACATGATATCACAACAGGAGAGAGATTATGGGTAATCACATTGAAGAGTAACATAAAGAAAATTATATCATAATATCATGGAATCATAGGAAATGTGGAAGAAAAATATATCATAACATAAACGTGAGTCAAGGATAACATTTTAGACAATATCACATGGTGCTCAAAGTCCCATAATTGATTAGGCTTACCCATAATCCCATACATGATTCCTCATGACCATAAAGCCTTACCAAATTCATTGGAGTACTATTTAGGTGTACCCATTATAACATGTTCTTGATTCATGTGTGTCTCATAAATAAAATAAATCATAATTATTAACATAAGAATTCCATAGGAAAGGAAAATGTTTTGCATAATATTTCCTTGTATAATAATCAAAGGGGATTTCATAACGAAGGAATTTTGGAAATGAATATAAGGCATGTATTAACCCATCATAGTAAGGGGGAAAATCTAGGTATATATTTTAGAGACATATATACAAAATTTTGAGGTTATCTATAACATAATGGTTTTCATCATTGATGAAAATGTCATTAAAAGATAAAATTGACTATTTTGTGACAAAAATAACCTTTTCACAATAAAATATATTCATCTAAATATAAAAATTTCCAAAATATTATATAAAAATTTTATTTAAAGAGAAACGTCGAAATATATTATGGTGACTCAAATAATTGAGTGTTCAGGATAATATATTATTCTATACATGTCTTATAAGTTGAAGAAAAACATTCCTTTCACACTATTCTATAAATGATAAAAAGTATCTCATTTAGAAAACAACAGAAATATTCCTTTCAGTAATTTTATAAAAAGTAAAACATAGGAAATAATTATTTAATTAATCATTTGTAGAATGTTACAAATATTCTTGAAAATATTTTTTGAAACATGAATATGGAAGAAAAATGATTTTTCACCAAAGATAGAAATCAAGTCACGTTTTTTTAAAACAAACACTCAATAATTTTCAGTAAAAAAGATATAAAAATGTTAATATTTGATTCTAATTTCATGAATAACCACAGGATAATAAAATAAAATATTTTTATTATACAATTATCAATTAAAGTCTTACAATGAAAAATCAATCATAAAAAAACCCGATTTAATAAAATTGAAACATAAATCATTATCTCTTCGGTAACATTAAATTCATAACTCTCATGAATAAAGTAAATGAATTGTAACATAAATTATAATTAATTATAAAGTATTCTAGGTGTAATATTTTGAGGGGTATATTTTAACCATTAAAAATAAATTAG
The DNA here is from genome assembly GCA_963277665.1 of Viscum album. NCBI lineage: Eukaryota > Viridiplantae > Streptophyta > Magnoliopsida > Santalales > Viscaceae > Viscum > Viscum album. Next base: position 1,030,056,627 of record OY728156.1, read on the forward strand.
GTGTGTAAAAGAACATGTGTCTCAATGAAGGATGTTTTGAGACAAAATCCTTACCTCGAGTCCAAAATTTATTGTGTATGTATTTTATCCTTTATATAATTAAATTATATATATATATATATATTAATAAAATTTTCAAGAATTAATCTTTTATTCTTAAACAATTTAATCCATTACTTATAATTACTTATTTAATTACTTAATCAATTATTTCAATGCCAGGTGCTTTAAGGATACTCAGTTCTTAATTTCATAATTGCATCAGTGTGTTCGAAATATTAAAAGAGGTTACTTTTCCATCATATCCAAAATAATAATCCTGAAATATTTATTTTGTTATATGTAAATTATAATTTTTAAAATAACCATGAATTATGGTTATTAAAAAGGTACTATGTTACCATCATAGAGACGGTAGGTCATTCATACAGTTATGAAACATTTCCATTTTTAAAAAATCAATATGGAAGGAAAGAATATGTTATTTTATCTATAAATAATGATAATAAAATCATAAATATACTTTTATTTATTTAAATACACGTACATATACCATCCATGTTATGTATTAATAAAAAATGAATCACATCGCTTTGCAAGGTGGTAGTATGTTGTACACATGAATGACGTTATCATTTTTATCATAAGGTAAGAAATTATATTATATATTAATATTCAAAAATTAATAATATCTATTGAACATAATATTTAAATATTAAATTTTTTTATCATAAATATATATATATGAAAGTTGATTATTGAAAACAATTTACATCAGTTCATGAGTTAGAAGTCTGTCATACACAGAAATGCTGGTTATATTTCCAATTTGATTGAAGAGGGATGAATTTAAGTTATGACATTAAAATAATAAAATATTATTATATGGGAGATAATGATGTTATTAGATCATCATTATAGAGTAATATTTGAAGGAGGTCAATGAATATTTAAAACAGAGATTCATGGTCAAGAATCGTACATCTTCTTTAGGAAACCTCTTTAGGATTACACCTAAATCATTTTTAGATTGGAATTATGATTAAAACAATGATTATTGGATGTTTATAAATAATTATGGAATGTATTTTAATATTTATTTTCCTAACCAAAGGGATTATTAATTATAATATATGGGATTAGAGTGGGTCCCCTTTTATAAGTGGCGGAGATGACACACTTAGAATTTTTGACAAGAAAAAGTTATATCCATGTTTTACACATTCCAAAAGGCTCCAAAACATCTCATTATAGAATATTATATGATATAATATCAAAATATGTCCATCCAATAATATTTTATCATGTTTTATTTTTTAACCCTGTATAGTTTTAGTCCACCCCCCTGTAAAAAAGTTTTTACCTTAACCACGGTAATTACATTTTCCAATTTCTACTATCCATTATAAACAAAAATTAATTGAAAATAATTATAGAATATTATTTATTATAATTTAAAAAATGGAATACATTATTAAAAATTTAATTAATTGATGTGGAAAATTTGAATTTAAAATTAAACCCACATACATTTTGAAAATACATTTTTCCAAAGAAAATATTTTCATTAGTATAAAACATTTTTATATCCAAATTAAAGATAAAATTGATTCCAATGACCTAAATTGTATTAATAATAAATTAATTGAACTAATTTTACTTTCAACACATTTGAAAATAAAATATAACTTCATAAATGATTTAAATGATAAATTAGTTTACAACAAAAACATATATTTTTCATTATTGAATAGAAATTTAAACTTTTTAAGTTAATACCAAAAATATCATCTAAATCTTATTTTTTATTTTTTATTAAAAAATTATTTTTTTATTTTTTCAAATAAATTTTCTAGAAGTGAAAAAAAATAATTTTTTATAAATTTTTCACATAAATAAATTAAAACAAATTTTCTAGAAAAAAATTATATTCAAAGCATATAAATACATTACTAAGAATAAAGTACTCATTTATCAGTATATTTTCATATCATTCATATTTAAATTTAATGGATATGTTATCTTTATTTGTATAAACTATGCGTTCTATGTTTTATAAATAATCAAACATGTTGTTCTTTTGAAATATTAGGGTGTTACACTCAACACCCTTAAATAAATTACATCCTCATAATTTATAGTTTTCTTATTAATCATGGGTATAATATTCAAAAGTAACTTTGTGGAAGATCCCCATTATAAAATGGGTTAATAAAAACTCCACTAAACTAGAGGTAAAATGAAATAAAAATTTCACTAGATAACTAGGTTTCCATATAGTAGAACACTAGTTAGAATTGAAAATATAGTTTAAGAATGAACAGACATTTATGGGACAATATTATACATTTTTTAAGAGATTAGAAACCATTTATTTATCAAAAATTAATAACATTTTTATTTTAAGATAATTTTAATAAAGTTTAGGGATCATTTTACCATATATTTTAATAATATTAAGATATATACTTACTTGAAATATATAACATCATCCTTTAATCGATTTTTAAAATAATCTCTTCTGTTTCTCTAAATGATGAGTATTCAAGATGAAATGTTTTTCTGACTGAAGCACTAAAATTGACTTCTATTATATAACATTATTCTAAAAAACAATTTTAATATATAACTCTTTTCTTTAGACATTAACCAAAACCAATAATGGTAATCACAAGGTAAGATAATTCTCAAATGGAATACACTTTCATATTAATCTAAAAATATAAAGTTAAACACTAATCATTACATAATTAAATAAACCATTATCCCAAATAGATTTAACATTCAAGGATTTAATTGTTTTCTTACCGAATAATCTTTCATGTTGAATTACTTGTTACACCTAAGGGTAATATGTACCTAAAAACAATGAAACATTTCCCAAAATATCATTAATCTCCCCAAAATCTTAAAAAATTAAATAATATTTGGTCTTAAAATATGTGTACAAAAAAATTAATATTTATCAATCAATTTGGTTATGTAAAATACAATTTCAAACTAACTAGTACATCACCTTGGCTTGTTTTTGGTGCTACACCATTATCAATATTCAATTTTTGGTTCAATCCCCATAACTAGGTTAGATGTGATGGGTTATCACCAGACTTGTGGGATGTCCTTTTTCAAAAAATGTGGAAAAATGTTATAATCATAATCCTAATTCTCCTAGATCCTATGATGTTCTCACGAATATGATAAATATATTCATTAATAGCATTAGTCATCAAATCACATATTAAAAGACTAAACTTTTCTATCAAACTCATTCTTTTCAACAAAAAATAAAATAATCTTAATTAACTATAATTACCTAAACCTAAAATATATATTAAGGATTATATTTTCCTCAATCATGTCTTCTTTAAGAACATGTAAAATTTTCATTAAGTCTACTTTCTAGGACATTAGTTCCATTCAACATACTTCGGAGAATCCATAATAAAAAACTAATTCCTAACAATACTTAGAAGTTTAATTATTCTAGTAACTTGAATAATGTTGACCTCCTTGTTTTAATGATCACAAAATAATGATTTTTAGGTTATTAATGATTTTCATGTTTCCTTGTAAGTAATTTTTTTCTGATCATGGTGAAAAATTATCTAATTATGAGACATATTTGAGAATGGATCCACGAACTCTATACACCATTTTCCATGACTCGCTGCCAGCGAGAAAATATCACTAAATTTGACATACTGCCATGTTGCCATACCATTGGACTAAAAAATCGAAATTTTTTGAGCCACTGTTAGTCAAAATATCATCAGGATTTTATACCACTAGAATAAAATTTTCACAATTTACGGGACACCTCTAGATGAGACATCATCAATGTCATATCGGAAACACAGATAAGTTGACTAAGTATAAGACACTGCCATACCATACACCTCTTTTTGAGACACCTCTAGAGTAGTATAAATTTGGATAAGTTTGTGACACAACCAGTATGATCCCTCCAGAGCATGACACCCATGGACCTGGAGACCACTCCAGTCTAAGACACCACGAGTATTTTCATAACGTATCCTTTTGAATCACATTATTCTAATGGATGTATTTATTGAAGAAAATTTCATTTACTATTTTTATGATTGTATGTTAAATACCCAACAAAAAAATTGAAGAGAATGTCAGGGTATGTAGTATGAGGAAGTAGCTGATGGGGATATTCTCTTGGTTATTGTTGATAAAGGTGTAACAAACTCCCTCATGAATAAGAAAGTAATGTATGTATGAAGAAATATATAATAATGATGAATGTTTGCGACTATCGAACATACATAGAGATTAAACTAATTGAAAATAAGAAGATATAACCTACTATAATCATTCAACTGGGAATCTGAACTACACATTCACATTTTTTCCTTCCTCAAGACAAAGAACAAGAGTCTGCGACACTCTGTTTTCCTAATGATTTCAAGAAAACTTGTCTCAAGATTCTCTATAGAATAAAACTGAGATTAAAAATTTCCATTGCAACAAACCTATATTTTCTAAACAATACACTTTTAGATTTATCTATACTTTTTATCTTCCTTTACTTTTTTAGGAGTGTGTGCTATACTCGATTTTATATAAACACATTGTATCATGTGCTAAACTATAAGATACTCACTATCTTCTCAAACTCTTCTCATATTTATTTCTCTTATAGATAAGAGTGGTGGAGTTCTTTGTGTGTAATGTTTAGTTTTTCTCCCATGTTTGACAGGGGAAGAGGTCTTTTGTGACCTGGAAAGTTTGTAAACAATTGTAAAACCCGATCTAGGTTTTGGATCATCTTTTTTATTTTATATAATCTTCTTAGTGGTGGATGATCAATAAGTAGAGAGGACTAAGTCTCTACATGCGACTGAACCTCTTTTACTCAGTCTTTCTACTCCATTCATTAATTTTGGTTTACATTACATCCACTTTAAAACTAAAAATTGGTTCAACTATTACCAAAATTTATACTTTGATAGTTTATCTTAATTTGTGTTTATATATTATTTTTATCTTGTAAATTGATTTAAAAGGATCCAATAATATTGTGTATTTTTCATCTGAGACATAATAAATCACTATAAAAATATTTAGAAATATTGATTTCTATATCATAATAGATATATTGATAATTTTAGTTGTATTTATTTATTTATGGGATTTTAAAATAATCTATTTTACATAGAAATTTTTATTGGGTACTAAATTAATCTCCCCCCACCCCCTCTTGAGATACTCACTATGACTAACAAATTCCATTGATGAAAATAATTCAACAACATGATTCTCGGGTTCCAACATATAAACACTTCAATTATTTTCATAAAATAGACCCTTAGTAATTAATCCTTGTGTTAGAGAATTGAATCAGATAACAACTCTGATCCCCATATCAACAACATTGAAATTTTAGTGGTGCATTAGGTTGGAACTTATTTCCCCTCCTCTTGTTAACTAGTATCTTAAGTTTTATTTATCAATTATATACTTTATTTCCACCTTTTCCATATGTAAAGAATCTTATAGTTTCATTAATTAATTTTTCATGGTTCCACTTCTCACATTCCAGACATGTATTAAATTGATTCTTATTTTATTTTTTATATATAACATATGAACATCTATGAGATTTCATCATTCTCATTAATGATGTGTTTGGAAATTTAACTATGTACTAGTTGTTAGTAATAAATATAGATAACTGAAAATAACGATCAAAATATATATAAATTACATTCCTATTAGGTTAGGCTTCTCGTTAGGTAAATCATTACAATGCCCATCAAATTGGTCGTTGGCATGATTTCTCCAATTCCAGTTCATTAACTAAAAATAATAAAAGTGACAAGATGATAAAAAATTAACATACAAAAGGGAAAAATTATAAACCTAGAAGTAATAAGTTATAAATTACAAGTATGTCCTGAATTATAAGTCTTTAGGTTTTAATCTAGGTTATCCTATTAAAAATTTATATTAGGTTTTCTTACCTAACAATTTTTTTAAGCTATTAATAATGGTTTATAATGAGTTTATGAATTTCCAAAACATATCCTATGAGAGTGTCAAACTAGGTGTTTAATAAAGACTATTTTCCTACGTTAGGTGATGATCAAGACATGATCAATGATTCCTTTTGGGGCCATTAACAATGGGGATAAGTGTTCCCAATCCACATCCTCTTGTATTATCCATACAGTGATGTAATTTGTTGAAACCCACTCACTCTACACTTCAAAAAAATCCAGGATATTTTCTATACTTAGTATTCTCCTTATAATTATCCATAGGGTTAAAACTAAATTATTCTATTACAAATCAACATAAATAACTATAACTTTCTCTAATACCAACTATAGTGACCAAGCCTTTCACAAATATTATTACGTGTTTTTTAACATAGGCATCGATTATGTATAACATAATTATTTTGAGGCCTAGTTTATTTTCAATACAAGGTTAATAATACATCAATGTAAAACTAAAATAAAGCTTCATTATTTTAGTCTCCATAATGAGGTCCAAAATACATTAAATCTCTTACAAACTCATGGGATAACCTAGGGAATACATAGACAAAATGGGGTGACCTGAAATCCCCATTAAGTGAATAAACATGAAAATAAAACATAACATGCGAGTTAATGCTATAACATGATATCATAGAAGATTAGTCTCAAGGGTAAAAAATTGTAGTATGATATAAAGAAAAAGATATCAAAATATCATGGAATTATAGGAAATGTGTCCAAAATATATAACATTGCATAAACATGAGTCTCGGATAACTATTTAGATAATATCACATTTTATACAATGTCCTATAATGTATTAGGTTTACTCCCTAATCTCATATATGACTCCACATGAAACTAAATATTTATCAAATGTATTTTTCTAATTTATGGGCACGCCCATCATAACATTATCATGATAAATGTATACAACATAACAGTTGTTAATATTGAGGCATATCTTAAGAATTACCCATGGGGAGAAAATGGGTTGCATAATTTTTACACATAACATAAGCAATATAAATTTCATAATGAATGCATTTTGGAAATGAGAATAAGGAATTTATTACCCTATTAAATTAAGGAATCATAAGCTATTTATATATTTGAGTGACAAATATATATGATTTAGAAGAAATCCCTAACATATAGGTTGCTTCTATTGATGATAATTTCTTTAAAATATTACATGGAATATTTCTTTAGAAAAATACCCATTCTGGTTTGAAATAATTTCTTCAAAATATAAAACATTAAAAAATATTATAGAAAATTTTTTATTTAAAGAGAACCATGGAAACTTATAAATGAATATTTAATTAATTGATTGGTCATGATGGAATGTCATTTTCTACAATTCATATAAGTTAAAAAAACATTTTTAATCATACTATTGTAGATATCATAAAAAGGACCTCATTTTTAAAATGACAAGAAAAATCATGTCAACCCATTATACACAAATTTAAAAATGAATAAAAATTTATTCAGTTAATCATTTTAATAATTTTAAAAATATTCATGAAAATATTTTTAAAAAATATGGATATGTATAAAAATAGACTTTCGGCTGAAGGGAGAAATGAACTCAGATTTAAAAAAAAACTAAATCATTTTAAGTACCAAAGAGAGGAAAATTATACTAATATTTTAAAATATCTTGAATAAAAATTTGATAATAAAATTAAAAGTGTTTTATTATATAGTGATAAAATAACTCTATAAAAAATAAATTCACACATAAAAAATCCTGACTAAAATGAGATATAAATATAAACCCTTACAGCTTTAGAAAATGTTGAATCATAACTCTCATGAATGAAGTAAAATAATTTTAATTTAAAAAATACTGAACTATAAGGTATTGATGAAATAATATTCAAATGGGTAGTATAAACACCATTTAAAATAAATTGTGCACATAAAATAACTTGTGTCTGAATAAAGGATGTTTTGAGACGAAACCCTTACCTCGAATCCAGAATTTGTTGGGTATATGATGTATCACCTATATAATAAAAATATAATAATTATTTATTTTATAAATAATGTTTTTCCAGATTAATACCTCATTCTGAAACCATTTACTTCATTTATTTTAATGAAGTATTTAATTACTTAATCAGATATGTCCACATCATGTGTTTTGATGATTATAAATTCATAATTTACAAACAACATTGGTGTGTTGAATTTGGTAAAATTTTCATTATTCCATAATATATATAAATATAATCATGAAATAATATCCTTTTTAATAAATAAATTATAATTTTAAAATAACCATTAATTATAGTTATAGGAAATGAACTATGTTGCAATCATCGATACGGTGGGTTGTTTGTGCGCGTGTTCAAAATTTAAATTTTCTAATGATAATAATGTAAAGAAGATATGCGATATTTTATATTTAGAAACTTTTAATAATATCATAAAAATAATATGATTTCTTTAAACATGCTTACATATACCATCCATGTGATGTGGTAATAAAAAATGAATCATATCACTTCATGAGGCGGTTGTCCGCCTTACACATAAATGATGTTATCATTCTTCCAATGATGGAGAGGTAAGAAAGTGTGTGATATTTTAATTTTAAAGAATTAGTAATATTTAAAGAATAATATATATAAATATTAATTCAATCATCATAAAAATCTTTGAGAGGTGATTATGAAAAATGAGTTACATTATTCTTCAAGGTTTTTGTTTGTTTTACACGCAAAAAATGGTTTTGTTTCCCATTTTATGGAAGATAACATTGATTTGTGTTATTACATTAACATAATATATAATATATATGAAAAATAATAATTTTATTATATCATCATGATTGTGTAATATTTTAAATTAGTGGAAGAAAAAATAATAAAAAGATGCTCGGTTAAGAATGACACTTCTTCTTTAAACCACATCTATATAAATATGCCTATGGTCTTCCAATATTGGATTTATGATAAAACTAAAAAATCTATGAAATTTGGTGGGAATTAATTAAATTATTTTTATATTTATTTATAAAACAATAAGGCTTTTTTGTTTAAATAGGTGAGGATTTTGTGTTATATTTTATAAGTTGGGGAGGGGAAAACTACAATATTTTTATAAGAAAAAGCTAGGACAACGTTTTATTTATGAAAAATATCAAAATAGATTATTATGTAATGTTAAATTATATAAGGTATAAATATGTCTATATAATAGGATTTTAATAATTTTTTTTGTCACTTTAACCTTTATAGTTTTAGTTTAATCTTCAATAAATCTGTTTTAACCTTAATTGTGGTAATTAATTTTTACTACTATTCACTATTCATTATGAATAAATATTAATTTGACCATAATATGTAATATTAATTATTTTCATTACAAATACTGAATACATTTTCAAAAATTAACTCTATATATGTGGAATAATTTAATTTAAAATAAAACTCATAGACATGACAAGAAAGCTAATTTCCAAAGAAAAAGCATTCATAAGTATAAAATAATTTTATATAAAAATTAAACATAAATTTAATTAAAATGAGCCAAATTGGATTAATAATAATATAATTGAATGAATTTTACTTTTAAATCATTTTAAAATATAATATAAAATTTTAAATTAGCTAAATGAAAATATAGCTTTCATCAAAAACAAGAATTTATCATTTTTCATTAAAAATTTAAACTTTTTTTAAAATCACAAAAACATAGAATTTGATAATTTGGAAATATTGACACCAAATTTTAATTTGATTTTTTCAAATAAATTTTCCAAAAGTGGAAAATATGAATTTTATTATTTTTCACAAAAAGAAATAAAAATATTTTTTAGAAATATGTATTATTGAGACCTATAAAGACCTTACCAAGAATTAATACAAATTATAAATATATTTTCTTTATCACTAATATTTTATTTTAAAAATTCATATACTTCTATTAATACTAAAACAATTATCCACTAGGTTATAACTCTCATGTTTAAATAATAATATTTTATTAGTATATCATTGTTCGTTTAAACTCAGTGTTGTGTATTATATAAACTATTAAACATTGTTTTATGTTGAAATTTTATCATATTATAGTAAGTGTTTACCGAGTATCAACATTAATTTATATTCTTTTCTTTATATTCAATGAATAAGGAATGAATATTTGAGTTTAGGATTAAGTGGTTCAGTTATTTCCCTTATTTATTAGAGTCTAAATCTTTTATATTATAATTTATTAAACTCTTTCCCCCATTACACTCATCATGTCGATCATAGAAGCGGAAAAATTGATTAATATCACACAATATTCATATTTAATTTTGAGAAATTTAATACACTCTAAATAAGTATTATTTTTTCCTTTATTTATGGACAAAGTGAGTTATTGATGCATATTGAGAGGTTCTTGAGTATAGAAATCACCCACATAGTAAATGATGGTGTGTGATTAAAGGAATGTAATATTAATCAATTATTGAATTTAAATGAAATATATTTTAAAAAAATTAAGGCATTACTAACTCCCTTTAACAAATCAACTAATTCTATGCAAAAAAATTTCATTCTTTTTTCCTTTAATATTCATTTAAATTTCATTTTATTGTTGAATTTTTATTTTTTCTCTCAATCAATCATTTTATTTTTCATGATCAATATAATTAATTAAAAAATAAAATTAATAATAATAAATTACAACTAATATATAAAGAATAATTAATTGAACTTCCTGCTTTAGAGACAACTCATAATCGACCACTAGGTTTCAACATTCAAGAACGTAAATATATTATTGGCATAGACCCCCACAATAGGTCCAGTAATAAAAGGTAATTTACGCACCTCCTCTACAATTTACCATTTATCCTAAGTTATACATTGAGGATACCAAAAATCATATTATAGAATTTTTGATTATGCATTATATTGGGGATTCCTTTCATGATCAAAAAATAGAGTCAAATTAGTTGGGGGAAATAATATTAGATATTATAGATGCATCAAATAGAGTATCATTGCTTACTAATGATGTTTATATATATGGATAGAGTGAAAGAATTTTTTTTTTCTTTAGTTATATTGACTTTTAATTGCATATATTAATTTGTTATTTAGTATTTATTTTAAATTCATGGGAGTCTTTTCATATATATATATATATATGAAATATAAATAGTTAATGTTTCCTCGAGAATAACACTCGAATTTAGCACCTTAATATACTCATTTTAATGAATCTTAAATACTATCTAAATTATCAGTGTATAATTTTCTATTTAATTATTTCAATCGACTATCGATGCATTATGATATTTATAGATGTGATTAACAGTTCAAAATAATTAACAAAGCTATCATGGAACTTGTTAGGGATATTATGTAATAAATTGGATTGATGTAATTATTTTACAGGTAATTCAATTATAATATTTCATTACATTATATCAAATGGATTTAATTTATAATGTATTCTTGTTTATGATTGAATAAGTATATTTATAATATTTTCATCCATTAAGACTTAATAAATGTGTATGGATTCAGAGAATTTCAATTCATTTATCCTATAGATATGCTTCTTAATCAGAAAGTAATGATAAAATATGTTTTTGAAAGATTTAAGAACAATTCTATAAAGATTGGATGTTTCCATAACTTATAGGGTTTGAAAACATAATTCATTACACATTCATAAATCATAAAGTTGTTAATTATATTATCTATCACAATAAACATTTTTATACTCCAATAATTAATGAATTTTTTGTGTTCTATTACTCTAATAATACAAAACATATTATTTATGTTCCATACAAAGTGATGTGCATGATACAATTAAGGAAATATTGGAGCAATAATTTATATTATTTCAACCCTAGTATATTATTATAAATTGTTATTTTCTTTTTTTAATTGTTAATATCAAACTCAAATATGTCATACAAGAATTTCCACATGATGTTGAGAAAATGGGAAATAAAAATATAATATGTATGTTCCTAGGTGAAAATTATTTTATAATTACTTTTTAGAAACTAATTAAATTATATTTTTTATTTTGAACATATTTTTAAATTATAGTGTCAATGTCAACAAGGGGGCATTGAATGTAGATAATATGTTTTATTATTTCTATATGGAATCAGTAAAACATGAACAATGATAGCTTTTAGGAAAATTAATATTATCAAGAAAATACATTTATATATCCTATAATTTTATTGAAATTAAATTTTAAATAGTTTCTTTATATTATGAATCATTTTTATAGAACTGTATCATATACTAAAAAATGAAAACCATCTAGGAAGAATATTGTCATATTATTTTATATGTTTATATAAATTTTAGTTCATTTTTATAGGATTATTAATGATTAGGTGTTGTAACTTTTAAATTTTACTTTTATTGAAAGAGTGACATTTTTAGTACAAAATCTATGATGTTTTTATTGATGATGTTTTTGTTGTTATGTAATTAGTTTTTTTCTATTAAAATAATAAAATTGAAACATTTTGATAAAATTATTTTTTTCAAAAGGTATAATTGTTCCCGTTTTAGTGATTTCATATTGAAATTGTAAAACATATTACCTACATTCAATGACTCCTTGTTGATATTGACACTATAGTTTTCAAATATTTTCAAATTTTAAAAACTTCATTTTAATTGGTTTTTAATAAATAATTATAAAATAAATTTCACATAGGTACATATATATCAGATTTTTATTTATCTTTTTTCTCAACATAATTTTTTAATTTTTTTAACGCTAGTTATTAAAATAACAAATGTTAAAATTTTAAATCATAAATTTTCAACATTGAAAAATAAATTTCATATTAGTTTACAATAAATTGAAATGTGACAACAGGTTATGTTTTCATCAGAATATGAATATTTAATTATAGTTTTATCAAGTTGGTTTTGAATAATATATTTAAAGTCAATTTTATCATATAGTACATTATTTAGAAATTTTTTTTTAAATATTGTATTTTACATTGGTTTATAGAAAAAAATCATCAAATAAATACATATTATTACGTTACTTATAATATTCAATTTAAAATAAAATTAATTTACTATATCATTCACAATTGAGGAGATTTATAACCAACAAGAAAATATAAAAATATGAAACTAAAACGCCTATTTTTCACTGGTGAAATATTTATTAACAAAAAGATCCTAAATTTTCATAGGATATAATGTGAATTTTAATTTGAAATTGATTTATTTAATATTTCCTCTATTATACTTGGAACTTCTCTAAGTCCAAACCAACAAACTATAACCTCTTAGAAAAAATATTTTCTCCCATATATTATGCTAATATACATAAACTCCCATATATTAAGAAATAATAATTATTTTATATATTTATATAATTTAGAATGTCCACTATTAACATCTATATATATTATGGTATTCTATGATTTTGGAAAAAAGTTTTGAAAAAAAATAATTCCTTAAAATATATCGCAAGAAGTTTTTTAAAACTACATCCCTTATATTTTAACATATATTATGAATAAACACTTTATCTTAATTAAAATAATTTCATCCATAACTTCTTTTCAAACCATGATATATAATTTTATCAAACATAACCATGTTTATCAAATTTCATTATATCATTTACTTAAAATAACTATTGCTTCATCTTGTCACATAAGGGAAAAATAATATAAAAAATATATAACTATTACTCTGATCCACTGGAAATTTAATTTATTCTACTATATCAAATCCATCAATGTATAAACTCATATCTATGTCATGAATCACTCCTACCCCCCCCCCCCATCTGAGAAACTAAGCTATCTCGTGCCTTGACATGATATGATTTCCATATTGCCCAAGACAGCCAATAAGAACCAAGGAATTAAATATCAACTTCTGTGATTATTTCACCTAATAAATGAGATGAATCATGGAACTTACACAAAAAATTATAGAATGAACACTTCGTACAATAAATGTAAATGAACAATAAAAAATGAGTATATATAAAATAATAACAAACCAAATAAAATATGACCAAAATACATATCCATAATAAACCCAAATTAAATATACAACTATAGTGGGACTGAAGAATCATATAAAATATGGCATAAAATTTGTCGATAAATCCACAATATAAATTTAAAACCAACATTCCTAACATGATATCTATGTGGCATCAAGATAATTACCCATCGTCCAAAACCATTTTTCATCATGATTGATCCTAGAACTGAACCTAACCGTATAAAACAAACATGGTTCATCTGAAAAAAAAGTGGTATATAAATGGTGTGATCATATTATCTTAGTATGATACCATCAAAAGTCCATGAATTTCCTTTTTAAAATAGACCATAAATAATTCTTTAAAAATAAAATTACAAAAAAGTTTTTATCATTTGAAAAAAACCACGATTGTTTCTAAAAATCCAATTTATAAATAAAAAAAATGATATTTTAGGTAACATTTAAAATTATTACTTAACTTATAAAACACCATTTTAAATACATTTTTTTAAAAATAATCTATAAAACTAAACATGAAGTGACTCAAAGAATAACCAAGATAAACCTTAAAGACATTGGAAAACTAAAACAATAAGAAGTGTGAATCTAAATAGGAGAAAATTATTGAGACTAAAATTATAAGAAATTATATGAATCAATAATAAATGGAATAACTAATGAGTAATTCAGACATATAAGTGAAAATATTAGCACATTTCATGAAAGAGTAGTGACTGTCTTTTGAGATCGTAAAAATATTAAGTGTTATAATATGAAATGAATAAAAGATAATTAGTCATGGGAACCATTCATACAAAATCCATGATATTATCATATATTTACTCTTTTAAAACCCTCTATTGGCCTATTTATACATCCCTGGTCCATGAACACTCAAATACCCTAACCTAGAATCACTGGTGGAACTCCCACAACAACAATTCATGTCTAATACCAAGGGGGTTTAGTCCATCTTAATGTGAATAAATGTTAACCATCTCTTAATACCTCACAACGATGCCTAGGATACTTATGATAATAGTTACTAGGGGTGAGGTAACATTAATCAAATTTCAAACAAAATCAACACATCAGAATATCATAAACTCATTATACCTCCAAACACTCACCAATGTGAAGGCTCTCTAATTCATACCTAGAAACATTATGATCACCTAAACTCTCAATATCACACAAAGGGAATGTGGTCAAAGGGCACCTATTTTGGTGTATCTAATTTGAGAAACCACTTATAAGGTTCAAACTAGCCCTCATTGTATAAAACTAGAAATAAAAGTTCACATTACTTTGAAACCCATTTCTATTTCAATTTCACTTAAAACCCCTTTAAAAGTTCTAAACAGGTCATAAGGCTTCATTTTAGAAATCACCTTTGGAATCCTACATTTGAAAACCATTTTGAAATCCAAAGAAGTTTCAAAATCACGTTTTATTTATAAGAAACCAATGTTATTATGAAACATTTCACATTCCAAAAAATCACATGTATTAATAATTACCAAACAATATATATAGGATCATAAATGTAAATTACATTAAGAAAACACCTAAAATAAAAAATAAAACCATTAATATACAAATATAATAATTTCCCCAAATAAAATAATATGTCAATGTCATAAAAAAATCACATGAAAACATTTTTGAGTCTAAATAGTCATTTTAAAACCATAATACCTTATTAATACCCTCTAAATTATTTTATAAAGCATATATAAAGTATCTTTATTTGTTAAAAAACTATATAAAATGAATAAAAACTGACCACTTTTAAAATATTATAAAACATTTAACCCCTCTTTAATAAATCACAAACATTGACATGATATCCATACTTATAAAATACACATTTTAAAAAACTTGACCATATCATGGGGTGTTATGGAAAGGAAATTGCATGGGAACACCTACCTCAACTGAGCGTGGATGATGTGATACCCATAAATATGGAAGGATAAGATCACAAGGATAAATATAAAAATTATTAAATCACAATACAAAATATATTATGATGAATCTCAGCCCTATTATTCATCTAATATAGATCCATTCCAAGGGGAATATGGATGAATAAGAGTAAAAAGAATGAAAGATGATTATAGGGACTAACCATGGAATAATAACATTAAATTGCAAGAAACTCTAAAATTGTGTGTCACATGAAATGGGATAGAGGAGATCCATTTTTGGTCATTAATTTGAAAATTTAATTTTAGTAAAACAAAATTATAATAAAACAAGATGAATCAGATAGTTTGGGCACACAGTTTACTAAACTATGTTCTCGTCACTGGACATAGATAGAGAGATTAAAAGTTTGGTTTCATAGTTTGGAAACTATAATCCAACCAATTAAATCACTACTATTAATGAATTTTCGTTTTTTACATGGCCTTCCATAGGGTTGGTACAAATCGTGTTCCCTATAATGGAACTTAAATATCTTAAATTTTTTATGATAGTTGACCACCAAAAAAATAATAATAAAATACTAAGAAATAAATAAGAAAATGAAGGAATGGATGTGGAATTATATATCACATGAATGTATACATTAATATCTAACGATAAATTATTCATCAATTTTTAAATCCAATTCACATTCACAATAATTTTTTAATGTATATTTTAAATCATATACATTTCATAATATAGGAATTGGTATTATGACATTAAAACTTGATGTGGAATCTATATATAGTTTCTTACACAAATTTAGGAATACTGGGGAATTAGTCCTCTGGTGACAAGACTTTAAATGATGGAATCCCTACGCATTCTTCTTAAAACCCACACTAGGACTGAAATACATTTATTGAATGTTGGAAGGATGAATTTTAATTTTTACAATATACATTTTTTCATTTTAATCTTTTACATTCTTTCACTCTCAATACAACACTTGATCTTGGACTTACAATGGCCTACTCAACCATCCTCAATATATTGAGGAGATCAAGTAAAATTATATTGAAATCATTCATATTTCAGATTAAAATAAACTATTAGATCCTTTTTCATAAAGAGTATAAAATGAATTCCATGTCTAGATAAAGTCTTAAAGAATATCCCATCATTTTCAAATCATTGATGTACCCAATCATATTGATTACCTGAGTGGAGGATAATATTCCATAATAAAAATTTCATCTAAATAATTCCTTAAAAATAATATACCTACCATGAATATCTCATTCCTTATAGATCCATTATAACTTATATATCATCTTGAATGTATACATATTATCATGAATCATTTAAAACATAGGATCTGTAGATATAATCATGTGATTATAGAACTAAAGATTTAAATTTTTATCATAATAATCATCATATATTTTATAAATAACTTCACTAGTTGGCTTCTCATGAAGTATTTGTTATAAAAAATATATTTATTCTTGATTTTAAAAAAGTATAATTTTTTTGAACTAATCTAAGAATTTTATTCCATTTTGATTATCCATTTCAAGGATTGATCTCAAATTCATGTATTATGACGATGATTAATTTTTATCTATTATATAATCTTTTATAATATGAGAATCACATTTCATTATTCATGTGATAAGAAATTTTATTAAATTTTATCACAATAAATGATAACCCCTTTTAAATTACATCATATCATTAGTGGTCCAAAAACCACATTTCAATAAACTTTGAGTCCACTTTAGTTTTTCCT
Organism: Viscum album; assembly: GCA_963277665.1. Classification (NCBI taxonomy): domain Eukaryota; kingdom Viridiplantae; phylum Streptophyta; class Magnoliopsida; order Santalales; family Viscaceae; genus Viscum; species Viscum album. Next base: position 1,030,074,353 of record OY728156.1, read on the forward strand.
CTCATTACTTATTTCTATAGATAAATCACCATATCAATTGAATCATATAAAAATCATAGATATTTGAGAAGACAAAACATTAGGCAAATCCATTATATGGATTATCCAAACTATATTTCAATAGTATTCTAACATTCAGGGTTTCCTAGATAGGTTTAACCTAAATATTATAGAAATATTTGGTTACATGACTCTTATTCATATCCATTTATATATTTCCTATCATAATATAATCCATGGTCACCCATCTTTAGCATGAACTTTCTTGGTTGGATGATCATGTACTTTACATGAGATTAATTTGGATGGAATCTAACACATTGTTTTTAAAAGTTTTTTAATATCTGTCCATATTATCTCATGTATTTGATTTAAATGCATATATTCTTATAGAGTTGGAGTTGTTCTTGAGTGGTAAATACCATGTAATCTTTCCATGGAGACCTAGGATCAAATTTGGGTGGGGATTGTTCTCAAAGTTATTGTAGTATTATTATAGAATCATTTAGTGATGTTACAGTTGATGAACTAGTCAATAAAATTGCAGTTTTCTTCCGTATATTTAGTCTTTGTAGCCCTAGGTCCTTCAGGACATCAGTATATTTTAGGACACTGATGGTACTTTAGGCTATGGGGCCTTCAGGACATCATTTTTGTAGAAAATGTGACATGGAGGGACTAGAAAAAAATATTTTGAAAAAAATTAAACATATAGTACAGAATGGTGACACCTTAGAATCATCGGGTTGGAGGAATCAAAAGAGGCATGACCATACTTGTGCCTATCTACCATTCACTCATTCCCCCAAAATTCCAATATGGTATGGATGCGTTCCCAACTAGAGACTTTCAATCAGTGTGACCAATCATATGATGTTACGCGACAGGAACGCGATGTAGTTGGGTTCCCACAAGGTATTGTTAGGAGGGTGAATTAAAGGAGATATCGTTTTGAAAGAACCTATCATATATCCCACTACCCACATGGTTTATATATTAATCGTGTTTCCCAACAATAATGTGTCATAGGTCATCAAAAAATCAATAATTCTTGGTTTGGTGGAACACAGAATTCATACAAGAATCATGGTTTGATGACTACTGGAAAGGGGGATAGGGTGTTTGACTGGTGTCATGACATGATGTAGGTCACTTAATTAGTCATTTGGACCACATTTTTGTCTTTTGGGACACTATTCCATCAGTCCATGTAATGGAATTTTGGTAATTGTTCCTTTGGTCTATCATATGTCATAACATAGGTCTAGTGGGTGCATACAATTCCTGATGGGGAGAGATGAGACTTGATCAAATAGGGTACCTCGATGTCGGTGTTGTTTGGTTTCTTCTCTACCTATAAAAAAGAAACATATGAATTCTTATATTAATTTAGTTTTTAATCTATATTCATTCCCCCTAAATCAATAAGACCAAACCATATTGATATATATCTCTTTACACTATTGTTTCTTATGTTACAAACTAAATTTAAAATCTAACTATTTTTACACATATTTAAATGAATATGTTTCATGAAACACTTTACTATAAAGGATTAAATCAAATGAAATAAAAAAATACCCCTAAGAGTATACATTATGTGGCTGGTATCCAACCACAATTTTTCAATACATGGCCTAAACTCCAAGGATAGTGAGTTAGTCAACCCCAATTCACACTACTCATGGATAAATACTCAAGAGAGACCTAAATTTCATAATAAGTCTAAAAAATAACATGTATAAAATATAATTAACCTCCAAATTCAAGCTCATAACACATAAAAAAGACAAATTCATGGTAGAAAAAAAATAATCAATTATCACACCTGGCATATAAATCCTTAAATATAAGTATGTTAATTGAGTAAGTGGTTTAACAAATTTAAACTAAATAATACATTAATTCATAATATAAAAACTATACATCTATTAATATATTAGTGAATAAAACAAAATAAATGAACACTCTATAAATTTAGGCATAATGTAAATATTTATTAATATTTTAAAAAAATAAATATTTATAAATATTTATAATTGGATAAACATCAGGTAAATACCATTAATAATTAATATAAAGATTCTATATTTATTTTTAACAAATTCTCCTTCATATTAAGAATCTATATGACATTTATTTATAATATAAGAAATTTAATTGAAATAACAACTTCCTATATTTTATGTGAAAAAATCATATATTATGTAAAAATTTCACATCATCAAAATATCATGTATTTAATTTGAACATTTCAAATCAATAATCATGATAAATTCATAAGTTAATATTACTCCTTTATATGGTAACTATTTTTAAGATTTATAAATTACCTTATATTTTCTATACTAACAATTTAAATCAAAACTATAAATCATGACATATAAGTTAAAGGTGTTTAACATTGACAACTAGTATTAAGGATATTTATTTAGTAAATGTTTCAAAAACATTTAATAATTAATTATAATCATTTTTAATCAATTAACTTATAAAAAATATATAAATTAAATAAATATCCAAAGATATATTTTTCGATAATTTATAAACTATTTATAAATTATCTAAGTCATATCATAATTGAAACAAGAAAAATAAATTCCCCCCCCCCCCATATCATTTTCAATGATTTATTTGAATCTTATGCATCAATTCACATTAGTGTATATATCGCATGGTGTGATAGGTGAATCACAACCCATGCTATATTCTTTAATAACTGGCTATCATGAATTATGACGATCTCAATATCTCCTTAATAATATTTCACTTTTCTATTTGGCCAATGTAACTATTGATACCATTGGTTATGATTCCCAATCATACATTCTTATATAGAAAAAATTCTATTATGAAGTATGTAATAACACGTCAAAGGTTATGATATGCATGTAACCAATATGTTTACACTAAATCCTATAAAATGATATCAAATATCATAAGGTGTGATCTCATCACAGCATATGATATCCCATAACATATAATATTCCACAATATAAAAAACTATATTTTATTTCACAATTAAGAATATGATATCCATTGTTTCATTTTAAACATGATTTTAGGACTAAATTTAGGAAAAAAATTGATCAAATGAAAATGAACGATTCATTCGTAATAAATAATAATTATTCATGTAGATAAATACATAAGAAACCACAAACCAATATCTTTCATTATTTGAAACTAAAACCATTTGTTACATAAAATAAATATCATACTCTAAATTGATGATAGTCATTCTTCTTGTCTTCAATCACACACTAGATTAAGATCACCTAGAAGTATCTTAAGGAATCCTTCATCGTCTTGTATTCATGGGTTGATAAATCATCTAATGTTTGGGAAGGATTATCCTAAGTTACATGGTATTATAGTACCTTATATTTATTGAAGGGATAAAAAATAGATCAATATAGTGGGAACTGGTGTCACACATAGACAAATCAAAACCATTTTTAGAGCCCCGACCTTATTTATAAATGAATCAAGGAAACTCATCCAGTGTTCGTTGGATTTACATAAATAATTCATAATTTTTGTGTAATGTATTGAATTAAAATTGAACATGCATGCATTAATTTAACATTAAAATTAATCATTTGATTATTCCTTATGTTTCATTATTTGAAACATAAATAATTCTTATAACCATTTATGAAAGATGAACAAAATTTTAACAGTCTTCATTTAAATGCCTATTTTATAATTTTCAAAATATGATTGATACATAAAAACACTTTTCGTATGTCTGTATTATATAATATGATGTGGATAAGATAGTTGCAATATAACACTAAATTATAACCTATGAAATGACAAACCAGGGCATATGATATGTATTATCTCCATAAATATCAAACCATACAATAACCCAACATTATAGTTTATGATAGAGGGGAATATATATCAATCATACATTAGGATGTTACATATATATGTTTGTGTTATGTTTGATTCATTGGGATATTAGTTTTTAATATATGTTTTGTTTTTTTTAATATTATAAATATTCAAATTATTGATTTAATTTTAATTTTAATATTGGAAAGTTATAATTTCTCACAACATTGTTAAATAAATATTATAGTGCCTATAATATGGATAGTTTAGTTTTATTTTTTTATACTAGAAAATATATGAAAAACTATGTTTATAGTTTTTTGGTTTTTTGGATAATTATAAGGTCATATATAAGTAGTTAAGTATTATGCATTAGATAATTCAATGTATTGAGTTTTTACGATTTGATAATTTTAAAAAAGGATACATTCATATTGTTTTTCACAATGTTAAATATTTCCATGAAAATTTGTTTGAAATATTTAATGTCTTATAAAAATTATAATTTCATACTATTTCATTTTAGGTCTTACATAATGGATTTGAAATCTTATGAAATGTGTTTTTAAAATTCATATATGATTTTTAAGGTAATAAAAATTGTTTAACTGTAATGAAATTATTTACAATGTCTTATGTTCTTTTAAAGTCTTAAGAAATAAAAAATTTAAAAACGTATAAAGTCTTATAAAATATCAAAGTATTACATGATTTAAAAAAATAATTATTACGATATTAAAAAGAAATCCACGAACTAATATTATTTGTTTTATCTATTTTATATTTACTTTGTAATCTCTTTTAATTTTCTTTTTTATAGTTTATCTATTATTTTCATCATTTGAAACTAGTTTTGAATATCATTTTGGGATACAAATAAAAAAAACATCTATGTGATGTAGATCATGGAATTTTAGAAGTTGGATGATGGGAATTTTTTTATATAAGGATATCAAAATAACTAATTATAAAACAAACTGATTATCATATTCTCAAAAAATTTAGATTCTATAACTATGAAAAAAATTCTAATGTGTGATCACAATAGAGATTTAGTGTTAAATTTTTATTGAATATTTGATCAAATATATACTAATTTTAATTATCTTTTAAATTGTTTAGATCTTAAATTTATTTTTTCTTATTAATGTTGTAATATTTTATTACTGGTTTATTCGATTTTCATTGATTCATGCTTTTCCCATTCCAAAAGAAGTCCCAGTAGTGTGTTGGTTATAACCCCTAAATAAAATTTATATGTTTTATGTTTTGAATATCATCAAAATTTAGGTACTATTGGTTGTGCCTTTTATGTATAAATGTATAAGTTTTTTGGGTATTACCTCTAGGAGATAAAATGGTAGGGTCTTATAATCTTTTATCAAACCCTTACAAAATTGAGGACAGTTTGAGTGTGTAAAATGAATCTCACTATGTTTGAGATGAGTGAAGAGTATATGTAGTATCATTGAGATCCAAAATAATATAAAATCATGTGATTATATGTTTTAGTTTTTCAAAGAATCTTCTTTTATTTTTCAATATTATATTACACTATTCATTTATGAAATAATGTAATTCCCTGACCCCAGTTACCTAGAGTCGGTGCATTATTACAAAACATTGGCATGATCACAAGGGATCAAATCCCGAGAGACTTATCAGTTTAGTATCCTTGGAAGTACTATATACATACATAATTTTTACATTACATCATTAAATAAAAAACAATATTATGTCCCCTATGAACACTCTTATATCCCTTAGACAATTCTTGTATGTTAATCGTAATATACTTCTATGAATCCTCATAAAAATAAAACATAAGAAAGGGGTGAGATCAGATTCTCGATAAGGATAACAATATAGTAGAAACTGTCATAAATAAGAATAAACATTTAAGGCAATGTATAAGACTAGAACAAAAGCCTTTTAAACTTAGACTTCAGTATAATATCTCAATGATAAATCAAATAATTCCATTTAGTTATTCACATGGATATTATACTAGTTGAAAAATCACATGTAATATCAATAAACAATTTCATGATGATGTAATTCATAATGTCAGACATCATAACCACATAGTCAAGGCCTCCTGCCAATACAACAAATAAGATTTTGTCAAGGCCTTGTGCCAAGACACTGGTTTGTCTCATGATACCTATCGATGCATCGAGGAGAAATAGTGGCATCCACCAATGACTTAATAATTCCAATGCATTCCTCATGTGAAAAGGCTGAAACATAACATAAAAATTCATTTTAAAACTACCATACGAAATGTTAATACTTTAACCATAAACCATGAATGGTCTAAAAATTACACATATACAGTAAAACATATCACAAAACCTTGAATACCATTTAGAAGATTGTATCATAATGAATCAACATTAAACAAATGTAAAATACAATGAAGGAAGATGACATAAATGAAAATAATCATTAAAATCATTAAAGAGAAATATCCCTTTTTTCTGGAAAACATTTAAAAGTCTCACTATTTATCAAGAAGCCATTTAAAATATATTTTTGAATCAGAGTGTCCCATAAAACATTAAAACATTTAAAAGGAATTTTAATTTTAAAACATTAATTTCCATATAAAAAATCCTTAATACCATTATTAGAACATGGATATTAATGGGAAAGATTTAGAAGAATAAATTTTTCAACATTTAAAATCATATTTTAGTTAGAGTTCCTACCAAATGAGAGACGCTTGAATACAAAAAATTGAGGTAATAAAAACATTATAATATCATGAGAATAATGGGATTCAAGATATACTATGTCAAATTACAGCATATACACCAAATAAATGCAAATTTTCGCATAACAACAAAAAAGTTTCAATAGAATATAAGTTGAGATGAATTCCATTATAAATATCATATCCTTAGGTTAAGGATAAATTAGTGACATAATTATGTGTGAAAAACATAAATACACTAAATATGATTGGATATTCAGTGTAAATAAATTAGAGTACATTCACACATATTCTTGTAAAAACAACACCATTGACGTGGATGTTTAACTTAATGAATAGATATTGAGTTAAAATTACTCTTATCAAGTTCATATCGATGACTTGAGAATTTATTAATGGAGTGATTATGTGTATTAAAAGTATATTCACACAACGGGATTTTTAAATTACTATATAATTAAATAAATACTGATTTCGCACATAATCATGGTAAAAAATAATCAATGAAGTTTGCGTAAAACTGAATGAGTAGAAATTGAAATTTAAAATTCCATTACCAATTAGGTAACTTACGAAACATACACCCCATGAAAGAAGGATCATACTACGATGATTTAAATATCCATAAATTAAATGTATTATGTAAACAATACAATCACGGGCAGTACATACACTAAACAAAAGGTAATTGTGGCAAATATACCACGAATCTCGCGGGAATAAAACTGAGATGAAAACCCCTTACCATGTTGTAATCAATCGAATCGTACAAAAAAAGTTAATAACCACCAAATGAATAATATAATACCATGAATATAAAGCGAATAATTATAATATATATAAAAATTGAAGTACACAATACACCACATGAAATAAATAAGTGGAGAACAATGGAAATATCATAGAATTAATAGTGAGCTAAGAAACCCCTTACCTTGTAATTTTTCTTAGTCGAGAGTATGTTAATATACTGTATAATAGTTAAATAATTGTTATTAAATTATAAAATAACAACATACATAAATATCATATCATATATTATCCTTTAATATTGCTTTGTTAATAATATTTTTGTATTATCATTATTTTGGGTGTTACTGATTCGTTTACCATTATATGTTTTGTTACGTAAGTCATGTTTGTTATGGATGGGATGTATTTTATTAATATCCATAATGATATCAAGTCTTTAAACATTATTTTTAATCATAAAATTAAACTTTTTCTTGAATGCTTACAATGGGGAATGACATCTCATCGCATCGTGGAGACGGTAAGCCGTACGCACGCACGAGCGACACCATCATTCATTTGATGGGGAAATAATATATAATTGGATGGTATATGATATATAATGAACCATTAAAATGTTTTATTTATTATTTACATCAGTTATAATAATTATTATACCCATAAAAATAATGAGGTTTTTGAATAACAAACTACACCACGACTTAGAGACGGTTAGCCGTACGTACGCATGTTTGGTGACTTTGTCATTTATAGGATGGATAGAATAACGAATATGGTTATACCATATTTATGATAACATCACAGTATGTAAGAGTTATTGGATTTATTATTTTGGTATGGAAACAACAAATAAATATGAAGTGAAAGAATGAAAGAACTTGAAAAAGGGTGGTGAAATTATTACCTCTTCTTCAAGTGATTCCTTTTGATTTGATAAAAAGGGATTCTTATGTTGGATTTATGATCAATGGAAGGACTCTAGGATGTATTGAATGTAGTTGGGAGTATATTTGGGAAATTTTTGGCCTAGCCAAGTGGATTTGGAGGTGTAGAATGAAGATAAGGGGAAGTACCCGTTTTTAAGAGGGCGAGGGTCACTTTTGGAAAACCTTGGAATATTATTTTATTATAAATCATTCTAGGATTCTAATAATTCCAAATTGATTTATTTCGAAGATAAGGTGGGTATGGGTAGAAATAATCTCAAACAATAGGTGTTAAAGAATTTTATTTCACCATATTAACCTTATCTGTTAGATTTAACTGTTAGTTAAATAGATTAACTTTTATCATGTCTTATTGCATCCTTACACTATATAGTCAATAAATATACTCTAAACTTACAAGGAAACCTAAAGTTGTTTATTAATTAAATATATAATATTATTTAAGACCTTTGGATGAACCTTACATTTTTAAGAAAATTATATCAACCAATAATATATTATTTGTTTAAAAAGCTCATTTAGGTCAATTTTGATACTATTTAGTATTTGGTTTTTTTGAAAATCATAACAGCATGATTACTTCAAAAAAATATTATTTAATCAACCATGACATGAAATATTAACCTAGAAAATTAGTGTAACACATCAAAAGTCTCAAATTAAAATTATTTGGATATTTATAATATTAATTATTTTAATCTTTCATTAATAAGGTAATTACTGCCTCATCATTATGTCATAAATAAATTTAATTATTTAATATCGAAAAATTATAAATAAAATAAAATTATGTAGGAAATATTTTTAGATTTATAATTAATATTAATAGTCGAATATATCTTATGTATAACCTTATATTAAAAATAATTTTTTATTAACCTTGAAATTTAACACTTTTAACTCTTCTTTAAATAAAATAATAATAAATGTCCTAATCTAATACATGGTGACCAAAATAATCATATTTTATTCTTAAGGTTTTTTTGGTCGAATTACACTTATCCAATAGAATTAGGACATGTGTTAAGATAATTATAATATAATTTTTTACCTTTAATTACCATATTTTATTTTAACCGTGGTAAATAAAAGTCAAAAGTTACTATTCACCAGAAATTATTTTCATATTATTGAACCAAATTTCACTTTATGATGTCAACCGTGTCTCTTTTATTTTTGAAATTCAAATTAAAAAATCGGTAAAAATATTTTTTATGCAAATTTTCAAATTCTCCTAGAATGTGGGTAAAAGACGGTAAAAAGTTCAATAAAATTTTATACATCAAATTTCGTTTTAAAAATGACTCCAATGAATAAAAATGAAATAATATAGGTATTATGTATCTATATTTACTTAAATAAATAAAACAAATAATTATTTAAATAAAAAGACAGTTTTTAAACAATAACGTAGTGTTTTTCACTATTCATCAAAAGTTGAAGGTTTTCAAAAAAATACCAAAAATTCACCCTAAGATAATTATGATATTGAAAATTAAAAAATGAAATTCTGTCCTGGAAATTTTAAAATTGTTCTTTAGAACTTCACTGAAAGTCCTACATCGAAAAAATAGTCAACAAAACTATCAAATTAAAAAAAGAAGTACAATGGTCACCTGAGATTACCTGTACAAGGTTTCCATGTAGAAAAACATGGATATGGATGATAAACATAGTGTCAAGTTATGATAAAGAGTGATAGAAAACATGATCAGAAGAATGTTAAAAACAAAAAAACCACAAACTTGTGATGGGATAAATGGTCATTAATTTCCCAAAATGAAAATTAAGCAGACAGTGCTTTTTTTCAGTTCCATTTCATAATGTTGAGGAATTTATTTATGAGATTGAATAAGAACATAAAGAGATATACTTAACTTTTAAGTAGAGATTCATCCTTTAATAAATTTCTACCACTAACTCATCTTTATTTTCAAATAATGAGTATTCAAGATGACTTGGTCACACCTAAAGTGCTAGAATCAAATTTTAGAGAATCACATGATCCACAATGGATAAACTATATATTTCCCTTTTCTTTATAGATTAACCAAAAACATAATGGTTAGTACAAGATCAAATGATCCCCAAAAAGAATAATCCTTTAGAGAAATAAATACTAATCTTAATTTCTAAAATTTAACCAACAATACCCAATGTTCAATAAATACCATTCAATAAACAATTGTCCTTACAATCCTTCAATATAATCCAAACTAATATTGAAACCCAATACATTGAAGAATTTTATTACATAGTCTTTACCATTAAATTGTATCACCAAATAACATCGACTGCTCTTAAATTCACATACTATAAAGTAAATAACCTGAAAACATATTTTCTATGATAGGTTAATAATTTCCATAATTAACCCAAATCACTATATATCCATAGTAATAACATTGATAAAAATCCAACATTACTCCTAAAATTGAATCCCATAGTATTATATTTTCCTTAGGCATATAGTGTTCCCAATAGAGCGAACGTATTCCATAATAACATTCATCACTTAATCAACAAATCATTTTACTATAATAAAGATATCCATTTTATAAGACATAAGATCCAAAATAAACATATTATTGATCAATAAAATCTTTTAACTAAAAATAATTTGTCACACTAACTAGAGACTTCACGAAGTCCAATGGTATGTGATAAATCCCAATCTCACTCTAGTTTTGGGTTCTACTCCGACAGCTTTTTCCGACGAGAGGGGATGTCACACGGTCTACGTGCTTTCCTTTTTAAAAAACTATATTTTATAACATTCACAAAATGAGATAAATTCATAAAAATAACCATTTAATAATTTTACCACAAAATTTATCTCATACCTCTCATTTTCATCCCAAAAATTATTAACCTACAATTTCCTCAAATTCAAGGATCATATAAACCCAAATGGTTCTTTATAACAATATCCACAAAATAAAAGATAATTCTTTCTCAAATAGAATTTTCGCATAACAAACAGCATGGTTATTCATAAAAGATAATAGTCTTCCCAAGTAATCTCGTACTTTTAAACATTTTACCATCCATTTATTTCCACATAGGTTCTTCCTTGATTTATGGGTTATCCTATAGAATAGGTCGTTGAGTCAGGTAATGCCAAGGTCCCTTATATTTATGGAAAAGGACTGTAATTGGATTCTTAGGATCATTTTTATTTTCTTCCACATTACTCTTAATTTTTTCTCAGAAATTATTTACATTATGTCCTTCTTTCCTACACATAAATCATTTATTTTTTCCATTGAGACACTTTCCTAGGTTTCTCCATCGACATTTCCTACATGATGGAAATTGGGCTTTCTTTTCTCAATGGTCTCCACTACTGGAGATCTTATCATTCACCGTCTTTCTATTCTTTTTTGAGTTCGGGAGTTGGTTAATATATATGTTGTTGATCATATTTTTGGAAAAATGATTCGACATGAACATGATATCTTTTATACCTATCAACATTCCATTTCATTTCTCATTTACACCACTATACCCACCTTTTACATCATCTTCAATGTTACTATGACTTCCTTGGAATCCATCCATTAACTAACACAATAAATCATTGTGTGAGTCATAAAATAATTTATAGAATATCGTAACACCTTATTTTTAATCTAAAACACATTAGGATTAACCAAGGAAATTTATTCACATCTTATATTAAAATCCATAAAATCTGTTTGTAATGAAAATGTGAATTATCCTAAGAATATACATCGGGATTGTTGTAACCAATAGTCCAGCAAAGCCTGTTGTCATGTATTAGGATACCTCGGGTCATGCCTGAAACTCCTCGTCGGAGTTTTCACTCCTAGATACATCTTTGACAGAGCCGCCTCTACCAGATCGTATCCAAACAGGGATGTATTGCTCCGAAAACCCACATAATATTTACATTACCAAATTTTATTGATGTTCTTCTATACTAATACACAATTTCTATCATAGGGTAGTGATTTCTAATCAGAGTGTTTCAAAATATAGCTACTAAGGTTTGTACTAAACATCCTCTCATACCAACTATAATTCCCTGGCCCCAGTTACCCAGAGTCTGTGCATTATTACATAACATTGGAATGATCACAAGGGATCTAATCCTGAAAGGCCAATTAGTTTAGTATCCTTGGAATTACTATATACATACATAAGTTTTACATTGCATCATGAAATAAAAAAAACAACGATGTGTCCCCTTTGAACACTCTTATATTCCTTAGCCTATTCCTATAGGTTAATCGTAATATAATTTTTTGCATCATGGGAAAAATAAATCATATCAAAGGGGTGAGATCAGATACTCAACAAAGATAACAATATAGAGGAAACTGTTATAAATAAGAATAAACATTTAAGGAAATGTATAAGACTAGAACACAAGCCATTAAAACATAAACTTCAGCATAATATGGAAAAGATAAATCAAATAATTCCATTTACATATTCACATGGAAATTATACTAGTTTAATAATCACATGTAATATCAATAACCAATTTCATAATGATGTAATGCATAATGTCGGACATCATGACCACATAGTCAAGGCCTCATGCCAGGACTAAAAATAAGATTTTGTCAAGGCCTTGTTCCAAGACACTAGTTTGTCTCATGAGACCTACCGATGCATCGAGGAGCTCTAGCAGGCTCCACCTGTCTCGTACTAAGTCCGATGAATTCCTCATTTGAAAAGTTTGAAACATAACATAAACATTCGTATTAAAAATTGCATATGAAATGTTATTACTTTAATCATAAACCATGAATGGTTTATAAATAACACATCCACAATCAAACATATCACAAAACCATCATTACCATTTGGTAGATTGTATCATAATTAATCAACGTTTAACAAATGTAAAATACAATGATGGATTTTGAAATAGATTAAAATAATCATTAAAACCATTTCAAATAAATATCCCCCTTTTCTTGAAAACATTTATAAGGTTCACTATTTATCAAGAAGCCGTTTAACATAGATTTTTGAATCAAAGTGTCACATACCACTTTGAAACTTTTAAAAGGACTTTCAATTTTAAAACATTCATGTCCATATAAATAAATCTTTATAACCATTTTTAAAACATGTATATTAATGAGAAATATTTAGAAGAATAAATTTTTAAAACATTTTATATTTTATATTAGTTTGAGTTCTTAACCAAATGAGAGATGCTTGAATAAAAATAATTGAGGTATTAAAAATTTTATAATATCCTGAGAATAAAGGGATTCAAGATATACTATGTCAAAGTATAGTATATACACCAAATAATTTTCAATTGGTGCATACCAACAAAAAAGTAGCAATGGAAGGTAAGTTGAGATGAATTCCTTTATAAAGACTGTATCCTTAGGATAAGGATAAATCATTGACATAATTATGTATGAAAAACATAAATACAGTCAATATTATTTGATATTTACTGTCAATAAATCAGAGGACATTCACACATATTCTTGTAAAAACAACACTAATGACTTGGATGTTTAACTCAATGAATAAAGATTGAGTTAAAATTACTCTTATCAAGTTCATATCGATGACTTCAGAATTTATAAATTAATTTATTATGTATATCGAAAGTATATCCAGACAAAGTAGAGATTAAATTACTACATAAGTAAATAAATTGTGATTTCACACATAATATGGGAGTAAAATAATCAATGATGTTTGCGTAAACCCGAATGAGTGGAAAGTGAAATTTGAAATTCCCTTACCAATTTGGTAACATACGAAACATACACCACCTGAAATAAGGATAATCCAGTGATGATTTAAATACCCATAAATTAAAGTATATTATGCAAACAATATAATCATGGGTAGTATATACACCACACAAAATGTAATAGTGGAAAATATAGCATGAATCTCATGGGAATAAATGTGAGTAAAAACCCCTTACTGCATTGTAAAAAATTGAGTCATATGAAATAAAGTTAATAACCACCAAATTAATAATAGAATACCATGAAAATAAAGTGAATCATGATAATATATATATCAAATGGAAGTACACAATACACCACATGCAATAAATAAGTGGCGAACAATAGAAATCTCAAGCAATTAAAAGTGAGATAAGAAACCCCTTACCTTGTACTTTTATTTAGATGAGGGTACATTAAACTCCTGTATATTAGTAAAATAGTTTTTGTTAAATTATAATATAACCATATAAATAAATATTATATCATATATGATCTTCTAATATTTCTTTGTTAATAAGATTTTTGTTGTATCATTGTTTTGCATGTTAACTGATTCATTTTCTTTTATATGTTTTGTTACATAATTCATGTTTGTTATGGATAGAATGTATTTTATTAATATATAAATTGATATCAAGTCTTAGAACATTATTTTTAATCATCAAATAAAATTTATACTTGAATGGTTGTGATGGGGAATGACATCTCATCGCATCGTGGAGATGGTAAGTTGTACGCACGCACAAGCGACAATATCATTATTTTGATGGTAAAATCGTATATAATTTGATGGTATATCATATATACATAATCATTAACATTATATAATTATTATTTTCATCAGTCATTATTATTATTATACCCATCAAAATAATGATATTTTTGAATAAAAAACTACAGCATGATGAGGAGACGGTAAGTCATATGTACACACGTATGGTGAATTTTTTATTTATATGATGGATAGAATAACGAATATGGTTGTACCAAATTTATAATAATATAACAGTATATAGGAGGTACTATAGTTATTATTTTGTTAATGAATAAACAAATAAATAGGAAGTGGAAGAAGAAAAGAACTTGAAAGAGGGTGGTGAAAGTATTACCTCTTCTACTGGTGCTTCCTTTTTATTTGATCAAACAGGATCCTTAGGTCTGCTTTCTGATCAAAGGAAGGACTCTAGGATTTATTTCAATTGTTTGGAGGATATTAGGGAAGGGTTTGGCTGAGCCAAATGGCTTTGGAGGTGTAAAATTAAGAGAAGGGGAAGTACCCTTTTATAAGATCGGTGAGGGTAACTTCAGGAAAACCTAGAAATATTATTTTCTTATACTGCATTTTCAGTTTATAATGGATCCAAATAGATTAATTTAGAATCTAAGGTGGGTATGGGTAAACATCCTCTCATCCAATTGGTTTTAGACAATTTTAGGGCACCATATTAACCTTATATTTTAGATTTAACTGTTAGATAAATAGTTTAACTTTTATCGTGTCCTCTAATATTCTTACACTATATGGTCAATAAACTTATTATAAACTTACAAGAGATCCTCAAGTGGTTCTTTAATGACATATATAATATTATTTAATAACTATAGCTGTACAAAAAAAATTAGGAATATTATATCAACAAATAATATAATATTTGTTTTAAAAACTCATTTAGGTGAATTTTGACACTATTTAGTATTTTCTTTTTGAAAAAATCATAGAGGCGTGATTACTTCGAATGAAAATTATTTAACAGACTGTAACATGTTATGTTAACCTATAAATTTAGTGGAATTCATCAATAGTCTCAAATTTCATTTATTTGGATATTTATAATAACAATTATTTTAATCTATCATTAATAAGGTAATTATTACATCGTCATTATGTCATAAATAAATTTAATTATTTAATGGTAAAAATTATAAATAAAACACCATTTTATACGAAATATTTTAATATTTTAATCAATATTTATTGTCGAATTTATTTTTTGTATAACCCTATATTAAAAATAATTTTGTTATTAAACATTTAATTTAACACTTTTAACTCTTCTTAAAATAAAATAATAATAAATGTCCTAATCTAATCCAAGTGGACCAAATGGGTCATATTTTATTTCTAAGGTTGTTTTAGGTTTAATTACACTTATCCAATAGAATTAATATATGTGTTAGGGTAATTATAATATCATTTGTACCATTAATTACACTATTTACTTTTAACTATGGTAAATAAAATTCAAAAGTTACTGCTCACCAAATATTATTTTCATCTTATTGAACCACATTTAACTTACCAATGTCAATTGTGTCTCTTTGATTTTTTAAATTCAACTCACAGAAGCTGTAAAAGTAATTTTTATGCAAATTTTCCAATGCTTCTAAAAGATGGGTAAAAGACGGTAAAAATTTCAATAAACTTTTGTACATGTAATTTTATTATAAAAATGACTCCAATGAATCACATTGAACTAATATATATATTATGTATATATATTAACTTAAATAATTAAAATAAATTATTACCTAAATAAAAAGTACGTTTTTAAACAGTAACGTAGTGTTTTTTCAATATTCATCAAGAAATTAAAGTTTACAAAAAAAAATTAAAAGTTCACCCTAAGATAATTTTAATATTACAAATTCAGAAATGAATTCTATTTTAAAAACTTCAAAACATATAGATATCATTAATTAATTTTAAACTAATTCCCATTGCCAAAACCAAAAAGTGAGTTTTTAAGAAGTAAAAACTATCAAAAGACTTATATGTGTTTATGTCAAATTTCAATTTGAAATTACATATAATGACCTGCATTGTACTGAATAATAAAAATATAATCTTATTATACTTATAAACCATTTAAATTCATAATTTAGCACAATAAATTATTTTGATTAAAAAATTTGATTTCAAATAATTTTTTTTTATTTTTCTCTATTCATCAAAATATAAATGTTATCAGAAAAGTACCAAAAATTTATCCAAAATAATGTTTTCTGTCCCAATTAAAAAGAAAATTTTAATTTCAAAAAATTTAATATATAAAAGAGTCGAATATTTTTTTTAAGGGTTCACCATTAAAAGGTGTTAAAATTTCATTTTTAAAAAATACTTCTTTTATTTGAAAAAATGAATTTGTTCTTATATTATGTCTAAGAAATAGATAATATGGATTCTAAAATTATATAGAGTGTATAAAATATAAAATTCAGTTAATAATATTCATAATTTCTTTTTGAATGGCTTTTTTGGTATGTCATGTCACGCTCGAACTCGGTGTTGCGTTTAGTGCAAGCTATTGAATTACATTAAAGAAAATAACTTACTATGAAATCTTGGGGTGTTAAAAATAATGTCGTATAATTTATTAATTATTTTAAATGTTTAAATGGTCTATTCACCCCATCCCACTCTAGAATATCATAATCATCTAAACATAGCCAATAATTGGTATAAAATAATTTCCATTTATAGAGTTAGATTGTTATTATTTATTATCTTTATAAACATTTCTTGAACCTAATAGTCTATGGAGAAATTTATTTTGAGATATCAAAAAAAATCATGTTATTATTTGATACCACAATAACCATATTACTTTGATATAAATTATTATAGTTATTGATAACCAAGAATAGAGACATACCCAAAGAATTTTATCATTGAATTTTGAATGATTATAGTGAATCCATATAAGTTATGAGATGTTGATCCAAATACACTCATAGGTAATGATATATTAAATTATGTGTGGAATTAAAAACTAAGGAATATTTAATATTATTCTATAAGTGAAACTGATATTTTATATGTATCAATATGTATAACACCTCAATACATTTTGAGTATACGAAAAGTTATACATTTTGGTTTACAAAATCTCAAACTTATAAAGCAAAAAAACTACCTGTAGAGACCATTATTTTATAATTGGAGAAGAATAGTTTATGACTTGGATTTTCAATAGATTTACAAGTATTATATTGGTATGAATGCACTTAGAGAATCTTTGGATAGCATATTATTGGTTGAAATGGTGTTGTGGTCACTACATAAAAAGTATCATGTAAAAATTTGTTAATCTATGAGAGTAATAACTTTAATGGGTACACAATACATAAATTCTTGGGATCATTATTTTGGTATGAAATTTATTTAAAGAACATTATATATAAGGAAACTATTTTGAAGATAAGCATTTAATTTAAATCCAACATAATTTCTTCTACTAACTATTTTGAATCAAAATCACATGAAAGTGATAAAGAAGATATGTATCTATTAAATAAAAACTTTTTCATCTTAATGGAAATGATAATGGATTTATAAAGTCATTTATAAAGAAAAATTGAAAGGAAATAATGAAAGGTAATTCTAGTGAAATAATGGTGTTTTCTATCAAACATTATATAAGTACAGAAATAAGGGACATATTAAGATAGATTTTTTAAAACAAAATGATTAAAGTAAAGATGGAACAAAAAAATAGAATAAATATTTTTTTGATGGATAGAATTACGTTGATGATTCTAATTGAATAAGTAAATTGGGAAATGAAAAGGATACTAGTTACCTTTCTTTGATCGATACATGTTCCAAGATGAATTATTTAACATTTACACAATTGTTAAAAGTTTTTAATAATTTTTATACTACTATTTATGAAGATGAAAATATTAATGATTCTAATTATAGTTAAAAATATAATTAAAATTTTAAAAACAGTAATGTTAATAAAAAATTACAGAAATTAAGAAATTATAAAACTATAGTTTAGGATGTATTGAATTGTAAAAAGAATATTAAGTAAAGAATAAAAACATTTAAAATAAAATATGAATGTTATTAAAGGTAAAACTATATTAATCATTGAATTTTAAATGTTAAGAGGTGTTAATTATAAAATATTAAAGATTAAAGAAGAAAATGATATAATGGAAGATTATATTTCTAAGATTAATGAAGAGTAAGAGATGAAATTTATATTATTATTAACAGATATGCCTAAAAATGATAAATAATGTATGAAACTGAAGAAATTAAATATAAAACTAATAAATACAACCTCATGTTAAATTAATAATGTTTTTATTATTTAGAAACTACTTAAGAAAAAAAAGGATATATTAAAAGTTGAAATTGTAAGTCTAAAGGAAAATATTTCTATTTCCTAAAGTAAGAAAAACTATGAAAAAATGATTTTAATGATGAATCCAAAGAAAAATAGAACTTGTTTTGGGTGTGAAAAAAATACCAATAATGAAAAAAACATTCTTTGTTAAATTATCAAATGGATTTTTATTATGGGTCACGTTCATTAGGTAATGAATTCAAGGTTGTTATGATATTGAATGTTCTTTGATATTTAATAAATATTTTTGTTATACTAATTCATTTATCTCAAAATATATATCTTTTACATTTCCATAAATTAAATCTTTAAAATGTTATTTGATATCTAAAATTTCTATTATTATTCCCATTAGACCTAAGATAGAATGGATACAAATAATATCTACTATATTAATGTTAGTAAATATTCATTAGCTGTATCGAGGAATAATGGTATATGGAGATCAACTATTCTTAAAAATTTATTAGTGATCATTCTATCTTTTTATTATTCAAATCATGTGATGGAGATTTTATCACTTTCATACACAATTCTAAAGAAACTGTTAGAGGTTATAGTGAATTAGTTTTTCTAAACTATTATAATTTAAAAGGTTCTATTTTTATAAGGATTAAATCATTATTTAATTAATATATCAAATATTTATAATTATGTAATTAATCTAAAATTTAAAAATTATTTGTTGGATGGGAATTTATTAAAGAAGAAAGAAAACAATACAGGGAAAAACAAAAAAAACACCCAAAAAACCATAATGTATGGTTATGGTGAAAGTGATCAAATACCAAAGAAACAAGAAACACCCATTGAAATATGGTGGGCACTAGATTTCAAGTACAATATTCTGCATAAGGAAGTTCGCAATAGAAGGCTTCAGGTGCTTAGAAACAACCTATGTATAAGCATCATCTCTGTGTGTGGTGTGAAAAGCATCATTCGTAAAGACATCTACTAGTAAAGCCAACATCTTGGAAAACAATGCAGTCCACTCCAGGCCAGCACTCCATAAAAGATGCCCCGAAAAAATCTGCCTGGAGATCCCATCCAATCAAATTGAGGAAGAAGATTGTTGAATTTCAATTACAGAAATTCTCAACGATCAATAGGCCACTACATACAAGACAACATCAAACAGGAATGAACAAAAATGAGAAGAAAAAAATAGATAACATAAGAAAAAATATATATTAAGAATCCCCTTAGAAAAGAGGAAGTATGAAATAAGCAAGAATATCACCACAAGAGGCCTCATCCAATACAAAAACTAAAATGTAATCAAATAGATACATGTTGAAAACCAGTGCAGAGATTAACAGAGAACTATAGGCCTGCCACTTCATTCCTGTAGAAAAAATATAAACAAACCACTTTAAAGATGAATAAATAATTAAACTATGCAAACAAACCCCAAAGAAAAAAAATAGAACACAAGGATTTAAATACCCTTACGAAATAGCCTCAAACAGAGATAAGAGAAAGCTTATACAAGTCTAAAAATGGGAGACTTGTCACAATCCTTTTTATGAAAAGGAAAGAGATCATCAGAAACTTGATCATACCAAACAAAATCAACTCCATTAAAACCTTTATTTGCAAGGCCATCGACAACAAAATTGTTTTACCTATAAATGTGAGTGATAATATGATTCAAGGAAAATAAGGTCTGCAAAAAATTAATCCAACAATTAGTTTGATTCCAAGACAAGTGAGAAATACCCATCCTTCTGGCAGTAATGACAATATTAGAATCACTCTTGATCCATAAATTATCCCAAACATGCTTCATAGCTTGATCCACAGCAACGGTAATGCCAGGAATTTCTGCCTCAAGTGAAGAGGTAAAGCCTAAAGGACCATGAAAAGAACCAAGGATATCCCCTTTGTGATTTCTGAAGACAGCACCATAACAATAAAGCCTTGGATTTCCTCTAAAAGCACAATTCGAATTATATTTTAACCAACCAAAAATAGCTTCCTTCCAAAGAACTTCAAAATTTCCATACAGAGGCCTGAAGTTACCCATAACACCTATCTAGTTCAGAACGGACAAATAATGAACCGAGTTGATGAAAAAATGCTTCCTTAGAATATCAACATTACTCATAACAGCAATAATGGCTGATAAAACCCCACTTTCCTAGAAGGAAAATTTATCAAGAATCAAATTATTCCGAAAAAAACAAATAAAATGAAGGAGTTCAATAGAAGTGACCATAAAAAGATACATCAATTGAGGATAAAGTGAAATAGAATGCTAACCATGAAAGATATGATGAATTGAATACATACTAGGCATAGAGATTTCAAAAATGTAAGAAACAACCTTCCACATTGAAAAGGCATTAACACAACTAAGAAAAAAAATGATCAATTTCTTCCCTATGTTGATGAAAAAACACACATGAAGAATAGATAGAAATGCCACATTTTTTAAGGAAACAATCAGTAGGATGCTTCCCATGAGCCAGTCTCTAGGAAAATGTTGTTCGAGAAGGCCTAATAAAGTTCATATAAAGATACCACATCCACATAAAACCTATATTGCAAGATAGACAATGACTATAAAATTTTTTATAATTGAGGAAGCAATTTATAGCAGGTTCCTAAGCCCAAAAATCCTCTTTGTTAGAGAAGCAGTAATTGTGGATTATTATAATGACATGATTAGGGATACCCCCCATATTATGAAGCAAATATTTAATCGTAGCATCCATATCAACATCAAAATCGTCATTCATCAAGGCATAAACTAGGGGATAGCCAGTCTAGTTAGCCTTCCAAAAGGATAAAGATGAGTTCCTTGAAACAAGACATCTAGCTTTAGAGTCAATGGAAGAAAAAATGGATTTAAATTCTGACCAAAGAGAAGAATCAACATGATTAAAAACACCATTCTTGAGCCAATCCATGAATTTATTACGAAGAAAGTCCAGAGACATAGAATTACTATTGACAAGCCTCCAAATGAACAATGCCTGTAAAGAATAATTAAATATTATATAAATTTTTATGGTTACCATCTAAAAAAGTAAATGTAAATTGTTTAAATACTGTATAAATATTTAATATTTTATTCCATATAAGGTTCAGAAATTTAAAAATTTTGTTGTTGAATAAATTAAGAAATCCTGGAAAAGTATTGTATTGACTTGAGTAGAAAGTAAGTAAATTTTTATTTTATTGATTCATGTTTAAAAGGTAAGCAGCATAGGGAATGTTTAAAATTGTTAATGATATAAAAAGTAAAGTACCACTTAGATTATTAAATATTAATGAATTTTTCATTTACAAAATTCCATTTCAAGTGGAAATAATTATTATTTATTAATATTTCATGATTATAGTAAATTCACATGGTCTTCTGTTTTAACTCAAAAAAATTGAAAAATTAACTTTCTTTGTTGATTTGATTAAATTATTTCAAAGTAATAAAGATTATTTGATTATATTTATCAATATTTGTAGCCATTGTGAATTTTTTAATTTATAATTTGATAAAGCTTGTTATGAAAATGGTTATTTTAGGAGTTTTAATCATCTTAGAACCCCACAAAAAATAATGTTGTGGGAAAAAATATATCGATTCAATAAATATCTAGGAAAAATATTAATGCAAATAATTTAATTAAATATTCTTTATTTTGAGTTATTAATACATATTTTCATGTTTTTCGTAAAGTTAAAATCCAAACAATTTTAAATATTTCCCCTTATGAATTGTTTAGTGGAATAAATCCTAAACTTTCATATT
This sequence comes from Viscum album, assembly GCA_963277665.1. Lineage (NCBI taxonomy): Eukaryota > Viridiplantae > Streptophyta > Magnoliopsida > Santalales > Viscaceae > Viscum > Viscum album. Next base: position 1,030,097,242 of record OY728156.1, read on the forward strand.
TTAGGGTGTTTAATTTTAAGGTTTTTATCATTTTTTAGGAATATATTTCTTTATTTGAAGCGTGTTACTTTATTTTCTACTATATTTATAAGGTAGTGTAGTTTTAATACTTGTTTTGTGTGGATTATTTATTTAAAAGTATTTTTTTATATTATTTATCATAGTTCATTATATTTTTAAGTAATTTATATTCGAAAACTGATTGAAAAATTTTATGATCTATGTTATTATCTTTTCCAAATTTTAAATTTTTATATATTAATTAAGGGGGAAAACCGATGTTTTAATATTTACATTCGTTTAAAATTATGAAGAATTTTAATAATTTTTTTCAAGATGTTAGTTTTTTAGTTATTTTTTTATTATAATATATTTCTAATTAAAGAGATTTTTTTAATTAATTGTTGATTTTTTGGTAACTTTTTGATAAATTTTGAACAGGGGGTGATTTTGTTTTAAAAAAATTAATTTTTATTATTTAAAAAGTAATGGATATAGTTAGTGAAATTATCTAAGTTTTATAAAGAGAATATTATGTTCGATAGCGTATGATATATGCAACATTGAAGTCACTCAAACAAATATTATTTTATAATTACCATTATAACCTAATCATTAAATATCAGGGTATGAATATGATTAACTAATTTAAGAAACATTGAAATATAAATTTTCTACTCACATTAAATGTAGTGATAATTTATTAGTAAATAGTGACACAGTATTTATTAGTGTGATTTTCTTCTCTAAAAATATGTTTTCATCCAAATTATTTTTATTTATTTATATGGGAAAAATATAACTAATTTATAGAAAATTTTAAAAATGTATATTAAAAAATTAACATCATTTTTTATATCATCATATCAAATTTACCTGAAGGTAATTTTTTATTTTTTCCTAAAAAATATATTTTTTTCAGAAAGTATTTATTTTTTAGTGAATAGTATAAAATACCAATTTTTTGAGAAACAGTCTTTTCTTTTTACTAATTAGGTAATTTAAAAGTACCATTATTATTTTGATTTTATTCTTAATTAACATAAGTATTATTTACTTACTTTTAAACTAATTATTTACATTTAAATCATATTTCTACCAACTTTTATTATAAGTTTATTTTTAATCACGAAAACACATTTTTCTGAATTTTTTTTTTAAATGCATAATATTAATTGCATTTAATTTATTACAAATATCCCCTCATAAGGTATTATTTAAATTAAATTTATAGATCATATATATATCGCTATGAATTGAAATTCATATATTGAATATAACTGGTTATATATATAAAGTGCAATCATCTCTTCATTAAAAAATATTTTTTTCAAAAAAAACTACTCATCGTGGTTATGGGTTTTAATTTGAATTATATTATTTTAATTCTCTAATTTTTTAAATGGATTAAATATTTTCAATAATCGAAATTAATGTTAAGAAAAAAAAATGAACTTAATTTCAGGATATTATAAATTGTAAATGTAGTAAATATTTTTTACCATTATAAAAGGAAAATATGTTAATTAAGGGTAAAAATAATTTAACAAGGAAAAAAATAAAAGTAACCATTATAATATAAATATTTATAGTTTAATTTAAATTTAATTATATTATATTTTTATTTCTTTCCTTATAAATAAATCAAGAATGATTTTTGATAAACAAAATGATTTCTTTATGAAAAAACAAAATTTGAATTTTTATGTAGAAAGAAATTTTTATTGTTACATTCATTTGTTATGAATTCATGAATTTCCAAAAAAATATTATTTTAATAAAATAATTTTATTAAATAATTTTTATTATATTTAAATGATAATATAAATTTTATGAGGTCAATTGTAATTATTATAAGGGTTTGAAAACTATTATTGTCAAAAAAACAAGAATTTATCAATAAATGTCGATTCTTGTTTTAAAAGTGAGTATTAAAATATTTAAAAAATTATTCAAATAAAATAAATATATTTTTTTGGAATCATCATGCTGAAATTATCTAATGTTGCATTTTTCATAATTTTCTAATATTGTTGAATTTTGGGTAAATATTAAATACAGTATAAATATATGCAATGTATAATGACATCATAATGACCAAAAATTGATGTCATAAATTCTATAAGTCGTATCTAAGACAAAATATATGGTTTCCCATTAATATAAGGTTTTTTAGTTTATTTGATTAATTTTTTAAAGCCTTTATGAATCCTAAAATACTTGTATTGTATTTTAAGGTTTTGAAATCACATCCATGAGAGAATGACTCACTTTAACATCACAAAGAGTGATATTTTAATTATTTAGACTATTATCCTTATAAAATAATGATAAAAATCCTCATCGGTATAAAACATGGGGAAAACCATATTAAGGTATCTGGTTTCACTACTGGAAAATGATTCTATTCCCACAGTTCAAAACCATGGGTATAGATCCCAAAACCGTGGGTATAGACTATACCCATGAATTGGGGAATTGTGGTCGTTGGTGGCGTCAGTATAGGTCCATGACCAATACACATAGTTTGGAAAACCCGTGTGTATAGTTTTTTCCACCATGTAATAACTATATACCCATGGTTTGCAAACTGTGGGTATAATATATTTTACAAAATAACAGCCCGCGGGATTCAATCTCACGACCACATCTCCATTCACTAGTGACCTTACCACTACCCCATCACCACATATATATATGTATATATACATTGTTAAATATATTTATTTGAACCGTGGGTATAGAGGAATAAACTGTGGGTATAGAACTCCTGCAAATTGTTTTTGTTCCGGCGGAAAAAATTAATTTTCCGAGCACACGCGGGAAACCTATACCCATGGTTCGTCAAAACCGTGGGTATAAGGTTTTTTATCCGACGACTATACCGACGGTTTTGTGGAAAACCATGGGTATAGGATTTTTTTTATACCCTATACCCACAGTTTGGAGAAAACTGTGGGAATAGTGTAGCATATGTCGATGGTTTGGGGAAACTGTAAGGATTGGCTATCAATAAATCCATATACCCAGAGTTTACCCAAAACCGTGGGAATAGGGTGACCCATACCCATTGTTTTCATCAAAATCATGAGTATAGGTCCATTTTCCAGTAGTGTTTTGATTAAATTATTATATATATTCCAAAACATAAGTGTGTAAAATAATAATGAAATCCCCTCCCATTCTATATATAAACCCACAAAATATCTCATTAAAATTCACTAAAAACCCTTTTAGAATGTCCTCACTCTTCCTTATCCTCTCTAGAGCCCTCCTAGGGTTCCCCCAAGCTCTAAATAATCTCTTCCCAAGAATTTAGAATCACCCTCCTAAGATAAGGGACATCTCTCTCTCTTCTTTCCATACTAGTACCTTCTTTGTATTTAGCCACTAGAATCTAAATTGGATATGTCTTCATGTATTTATAGAGATAATTATACAATCCAATTTCTTTCATTATAATTATATATTATTTATCCCCTCTAATTATATCATTTATCCAAGATGTTACTATACCAAAATTTAGTATGATATCATCTCTTTCTCATCATTATAGAAGCACCTTATTTATGTAATGTACTCATTATTAAAATTCCTATATAAGGGATAATATATTTCACATAAAACATATAGAATTTAATATTAAAAATTTATTATTGATCCTTGTCACTATCATTAATCCCACCAATGATTAATAATGTATCCATGTTATGCTATCGATATTATCAATTGTTTTTTCCATTATTTTTTTATTCAAGAACCATCTTTGTATTATGCCTATTAATTCCGAAATATTTATTTTGGATTATGTTCTTACATATCCCTTATAATTTTCTCTTTACATTCAAGTTTTGTTATACCCATTTCTCTCTCATTTAACCATTTTTGGTTCTTCATTTACTTTCATTGTGTTATCTAAATGTCACTGTGTTTTTCTATGTCAGACATTTGTGTGGTTTATACCCATTCCAATTACCAATTAATATTATTCACCTAGATGAACCTACACATCACTGATTTTGTACATCTATATATTTAACCCATAATCCTTAATATTAGGATTAAATTTGATGGAATGTTTTAATATTTTATATGATCTATGTGGAACACTTATGCATGTACATGATATATTTATGATGGGTGAGCCCATTTAGTAATCCATTGCATTGGGTAATGTTTTATCCTCATGATATGACATGAATAGTGTACATGATGTTATCCTAATAAAATTGTGTTATGATGCCTTAGTGGTGAACCTTTACTTATTCTTAGGTTTTCGTGTTTAAAATTTTCACCACATTCACAAGTTGAATTAATGTTAACATGTTATATCATTCTTAATTGTTTATGCATATGATTATCACCCATTTCATTCCCCATTTAAATTCCAATTTTATAATATGTAAATTAATATTATGTATTTTTTTATTCCCTTACAAGGCTTTGTATATTTCCCCTTATGTTTTTCCCCAAGTTATCCCATTCATTTTTAAGAATGATGGAAAATTATTATCATGTTAAAGATGTTTTCAATAATTCTAACATACCCCATGTTTTATGTTTTTATGTAATGCACTTAATTACCCAAAAAACTAGTATCATTGAAATTATGGGATGTATTATGTGTGTTATTAGGTAATAAATCAGGAATTAATGTGTATCAAAGACAAAGGTTATCATACTTAGTATCAAAAGAAAGTATAGTTCTTCATGTAATTGATATTAGAAAGATCTATAAAAATCCATAAATGTAATACAATGTATAATAAAACATCCCTAAAATTCTTGAAAAGTATATATTAAGTGGTTTCTAAGAAAATACTTCCCTTTCTAGATACTAATAGTAGATATGGATTTGGTACAAATGTACCTAGGAGTGATAACCCCCAAAAACCATATTGATCTAGGCATTATCATTAACTGGTGCACAATATTGGGTCTTGCTACACACCTAGTTTGACACTCCTGGGAGATATTAGTTGGTAAATTCAAAATCACATTGTTAAGAATAATTTAGGGAACTATAATTCCAATATTAGTCTAGGTTAGGTAATAGATCATGGTAAACTTAGATTGAATCCTTCAAATTTATAATTTAAGGAAATACATGTCATTTATAAGTTATCCCTTTAATTTTATTTTTTTCCTAGTTATGCGTTTAATAGTTTAGAATTAATCATCCATAATTTTACCATTATTCTCGTTAATGGATGAAATATGAATAACTGATTCAAAACAAAATTTGATGTGAAATTTGAAGACTGACCAAATGAGATACCGAACATGAAAGGATCTCATGTACGAAATATTGTGATTATGTCCAACCATCTATCAAAAATTAGAGTAAACAAACTACAAATTATTGAATGTAAAAATACATCAAAGTAGAGGAGGTTAATGACATAAGGAGATTAATCTGATAAAGGTGATAAAGAAAATACGATTCAATTTTATGCATGTCAACAATATAGAAAGAGGCATTATGGGAAATTCTGTAAAACAACTTGAAGGAGTTTTATGTGTGGAAAATAGGTCATAAAGTAGATAATTTTCATATTAGAAATGATGCTTCTAATATAAGAAAATAAATTGCATCCTATGACATCAATTATTCTTCAAAGTATTATGTTTAAAATTACAGTAATTATCTGAGTCAATGAGAAATCATAAGGGTTAATTCCTTGACTAAGGAAGGAAATATGCTATAGAAGTCATTGAATTGCTAGTATATAAATGTTTATGTATAAGTATTTGAGAATTATGTTTTAGAAGTAGAATATCAAAGAAATTTTATATATAATAATTATGAAACATCTATGGATTCTTCCATAGATGTTTTTCTTTGATAATTTGAAACATATGTTGAATAGTACTAATAACCTATAAAAGTGATTTAGTGGTAAGGTGATATTTTGGAAAAAACATAATTGAGAGATTGATATGAGTTAATTTGTGTTCAATTTTGGGATAAAAATAAAGAGAATTGGGATGATATGTCTAAGTGTAATATTATGTTTAAAATCATTTATACCCCTTTTGTAGATTTATGTGATGGATTTTTATCACGATTAAGGATATTTTTGGAAATATAATACAAGATAAAATATTTTTTTGATTATGAGGTGACCAATGATATTTTGGTATATTTTCTATTGGGTTTAGTTATATATACCCATTAGGTTTAATATAAAATTTTATTTGAGAATAATTCAATAATGTCTTTGGAGGTGTATAATGAATGGTATGAGATAAACTTTGAGGTTAATTTTTTTTATGTTGAGTTTATTGATGTTATTTGGGATATATGGTTATTTATATAGGGAATGATTTATGATAGACATTTGGTATTTTCTTATTAAATTATGGAGAATAATGTACTATGTTTTGTTTATTTTTTAAATTATCTTAATTTATGCAAACCATTTTGGATTTAGTAAATATGGGATGAATAGATTATTATTCTTTAGTGGATTATGGGATCTATTATAATCATATTCAATTGCATCATGCATAATAAAATCTTCTTGAGAACTCATCGATTGGAGATAAATATGAGATTGTATTTTAAATTGATTAAAGGATAAAATTATATTTATTGAGAATGTATATTTCCCTATGTTCCTAGTCATTATGTTAAAGGGAGTCCTCATCTCTACGAAAAGAATCTTGAAACCAAAATGTTATTATATTTTGATCATTTCTTTAGAATTGTTGGAATTTTAACCCATCAATGATTTATAGTTTTTAGTTACTGACTTTCTCTTAACTATGTTCTCTCTCACTTTCTTTTAGTTCTTGGGCGTCAGTTTATTATTCCATGTCTATATTTTTACCACCCACTAATGGTATCTTACTTGGAAACGTAGTTATGTGATGACCTTCAAGTAAATGTTTTATTAACCTTTTTTATGATTCTAGTTTTAAACTAAGTTATACTCAAGTGTCAAAAAATTAGATACCATGATAAATTTCAAATTGGGAGGAAACAAATTATTAAAGGAGGAAGAATGTAAATCTTAAAGTGTAAAATTGAAAATTATGTTCAATATTGTAACACAAATTCCAAACAATCAAATCTTATTTAGGTATGACCTTTATAGCCTTTCCATGCAATATGTTGGTAAGAATGAAATTAACTAATTTATCAAATACATAAATATATATGTCCTACTAAAAAATAATTAATTGATAAATTCTTATTAAATAATCATTAAATTTTTATTAAAGTTATTTTATTCTTTAAAAATATGTTTTCTTCAAAATGATTTTTATTTCTTTTTGTGAAAAAAAATATTATAATTAATTTCTATAAAATTTAGAAAATTAATTTGGTAAAATAAACTCTATTTTGAAATAATAATATCAAAAAGAAATTTGAGTGGATTTTTTTTGGATTTGTTCGGAAATTGTTTATTTTTCAGTGAGTAGTGAAGAATACCAATGTTTTTATAAAACTGTCATTTATTTTGATAAATTAAGTAATTTAAAATCCACATTATTTATTTAATTTTATTATGAAGTAAAATAACAATTATTTATTTGTATTTAATCCAATTAATTTCATTTAAACCATATTTATATAATATTTTATTATTAGTTTATTTTTATGCATAAAAACTCATTTTTCTAAATACTGTTTTAAAATGCATAATGTTTCTCCTTTTTAATTAATTAATAATATAACCTAACATGAAATTATTTCAATTAAATTTAGGGATAATATATATATCCCTATAAACTGATATTATTATGGTGAATATTACTAGTTATAGCGTTAAAGTAAAATTATTTTTCTTTGAAAAAGGAATTTTTTGGAAAACGTGATTTCCATCATTCTTGTGAGTTTTCTTTTAAATTAAATTCTTCCAAGTTTTTTAATTTATTTTGATAAATGGATTCCATATTGTGAATCATCATAATTAATATAGTAACTATAGTATATACTTATTACCATAGAAAAAATAGATTAATGAAGGGTAAAAATAATTTAACAAGGACTAGAAATAAATTAACCCATATAGTATGAATATTTATATTTCTATTTCAATATAAAAATGATTATATATATTTTTCTTCTAAATAATTAATAAATTACTTTGATATGAAAAAACACATATCATATTTTTGTGTGATAAGAAATTTGAATTACGGCATTCCTTTCGGATGAATTCATAAATTTTCAAAATAAATGATATTATAATAAAATAATACTATTAAATAATTTTTAATAAAATTAAATTATAATATAAATTTTATGTTGTCAAATGTGATTTTTATAAGTGTTCAAAACTGTTATTGTCCAAAAACATGCATTTCTCAATAAAAATTGATTCTTATTTCAAAAGTGACTATTCACATATGTAGAAAATTATTTTGTTAAAATAAATATTATTATTAGAATAAAAATTTAAAAATTAAATAATGGTTATTTTTTCATAATTCTTCAAGGCAATCAAATTTTTTGATAGAAATTAAATTTGGTATAAAATATGATATTTATTATGGAATCACGATGACCTATAATTTTTGTAAAAATTATATAAAGATAATAAATGAAAAAATAAATGTTTCCCCTTTAAAATAATATGTTTTAATGTTATATTATTAATTCTGTAAATCCATTATAAATCCTCCAAAACCTATATTATATTTTAATGTTTTAAAATCATTTCCTTAAGAGCATGTATCACTTTTACATCTCGCAGGGTAATATTTTAATGATTTAGGAAATAATAATTTTAAAATAATGAAAATCACTCTTATTTGGAAGAATCCATGGGAAACCTATGACAAGGTTTGTGGTATTGATTAATTTATTATTTTCAGTCTGACTCCAATGTTTTGGAAATAATAAATAACTCTCCACTCATTTCTTATATAAACCCACCCAATATCCAATTCCTTTTCATGACTTGTCTCCTAGGGCCCATTCCATGAAAACCCCAAGCCAGTATCTAATAGGCCAGGGGCTGGTGACTAACGCTGAGTAGTATTATTCCAGAAATGGATGTCATTTTCCTATGAATCGGTACACACACCCCAAATGGGAATCCAAAGGGCTAGAGGGTGAGAAAACTATGTAAAGAAAATGAACGCATACCAATAGAACCCAAGAACAGAGTATAGCTCAAAGTAAATAAATCAAGTACAACAGTCCCAGAATACAAGACCACTAAAAGAGATACAAATTAAAATCCCGAACCACACACAAGGGTACTAAATCTATTGTAGAATAATCTAGAAACACCTCATCTTGTTTGATCTCACAAGGCACCATCTGGTCCTGGTCCTGGTTGTGCTCCGCCTAAGCCTCCACCAAAATGTCAGTCAACTATACAAGACATGATACATGTGGGAAGATCCCGTGCAGGGGTGAGTAAAAAATACTAAATAGGGGACCCTGGAAACCACAAAGAAAAATATCAAAAACTAAACGCCACCAAAAAGGTATATCAAATCAACACAGGTATATTTTATCCACAAACATAACATCAACACCCATGTATACTCATAAAAGATTCCAAAATGCATCATTTCATCCACTTCCAATCATATGGTTCTGTGTGTAGGATGCTCGATTCTAAGAGATCCCACTCATCAATCTATCTGACAGAAACCATACATATAAATTTTGCTAAATGTATTTGAGAGAACATATGGTCATGATACAACATGATGTTTCCCTTAGACTTCTAGTCTCACTGTGATAAGAACTATCTATATCACAGCCAATCCTTTATCATGGGATTTTGATCAAGCCATGATCATACTAGTATGACTCACTCCATGATTCACAAAGTCATCAGAGAAGTTCATAAATAGTTCCCACTTAATCTAGACCCACCCAAAAGGGAACACACTGAGAACTACTCGAAGTAGAGTACTTCAGTGGTAACATTGAAGATATTATACTGACGAGGGACTCATCCCTGATAAGTCCCTGAGGTATTTTGGGCCACTAATTCCACTCATCTGCTAGTCCACTAATGTCCTCTTGGAACCCAGACCATTTAGGTTCACTCCTCTATTAGGCCACTGAGGTTTGCTTGGCTACGTGTCAACAAAGGTCCACTTGGCCACCGGGCCACTATGGTCTGCTCATATGCTGAGCCATTGAGGTCTGCTTATCCACCAGGACACTGAGTTTTATTTTCTACTCCCCTAATGTAAGCTTGGATACTGGTCCACTCATATCCTCTCCTCATTCTATCCTCTGAGGTTCGCTCAACAACCGGGAAATTTAGGTCTGCTTCTCAATTCCTTCTTGTCATATCCAGCCATAGGATTTCCACTCATAGAGTGCCTTGTTCTAGGATAATCTACACCTCAATCCATCATTCATAAATCAACCACCACATAATCTCACTTGGAGTATTTCTAAAGGACCGTCTCTTTTCTAAGATGTCAACTCCACAAATAGATCATCAATCGATCGTACGGTTTGGAAGTTATGTCAATTTTACTAAAAAGGATATGGTATTGTCCAGGTTTGGTCGGGCCGACCAGACCCACTAGGTATAACCCGGACTGGATGGGTCATGTGTCTTACCCAATGGGCTATGTGACTGGCCTCCTGCAACTTGTCCCTCTACGATTCGGGATGATCTCCTCTATACCTTAACATGGAAATCACACCACGTCCCTCGTCTTCAGGTGGCTAGCTCGGCCAGCCATTCTTCCGCACGTAGCCCAGGGCTTCGTCGCTAGTCCTGGTCACCACCAAAAATAAATTCGTGGGATATTCCATGTATAAAATCACATTGACTTGGTTGTTTCTATAGCCACGACGCACCACCCCCGCATTCTGGCATGTGGTCGCCACCACCTGTGCACGAGCATGGCATTGTGGGCCACCTAATGTGCTTCAGTGGTCTGTTCATGGATTCGGAAGGGGTTCTAGGATCCTCAAGCCACATTATTTATCACATGTGGTTCGAAATCATGTTGCATCCCACATCTCTAAACAATTCTTGAATGGTTCTATTTCATGCACCACCTTGATCTGTTCACCACCTCGATCGTCGCACCTCGTACGTTCTACCACGACTTTGGATCTTTAATTTGGGATCGTTGTGCCAAGAAATAGGTGTGAAATGATCAATCATTTTTCAACCTATGAATAACACGAAGAACGTGTTGGAGAAAAGCACATTAACAATTCTGAGGATCGAACCTCGTACTTTAGTTCATTCGTGCCTTGATCTGATCCGTTAAATTGATCAAGATCAAAATCAAAACTGAAATTCACGTTCCCACAAAATCAACCTGTAATCAAGATCCTTTAATATAAATGGGGAGACCACGGGTCAACATGTTCTTAGGTTGATCTCAATTCATAGTTTAAATCCAAGAACAGGGAAATACATGATTTAAATAACAACCCCAACCTCAAGGTTGGATCATTCGATGGTGAATATCGAAGTTTTACCTCTGTCATCTAGAATTCCTTGATCATCAAACCGCCATCGTTGGTGATTCATCGTTTGTCATCGTTTATATCTTTCCAATGGAAATACTCCAAAATTTCAGAACAATCCCGGATCTTTCCAACGATCTTATATTCATTTAATCTATTAAATGAAGGAAACATGTTTTAACGTTTCGTTTACACAGAGTCACAATATTGTTACGCTCGAGGTGCAACATCATTATGTTTCATTAAAACTAAAATTTGAATAAAATAAAATCATCAAGTTCATTTTATTTTTTTCAAGTAAATATATTTTAGAAATCCTAAAAATCAATATTTTCCCTCTACCTGTGTCAGTTGAGGTTAATCCCTACACAAGGAGAACATCACATTAAGAACGAAATGGTGGTCTCTAATTTTTAATTTGAGTTACTGTTTGTGAGTTATGAGTATTTAGAAATAAATTAATTTTTATTTAAATTTTATTATTTACAGTTACATACCAAAAACCAACATTCAGAGTCGGCTCATTTCATCCAATGTTAGGCCCCACTTAATTAAAAAAATTACCTCATGAGATCAACAGTGGTCTCAGATTTTCAATCTAATTTACCATTCATGATTTATAAGGACTTTAAAAATAAAATATCCTTATTTAATTATTTTATTTACTGTTATTCCTTTTTCTATTTTTCTCACTGGGGACCCAAACCGAATAAACTTGAACCACGCCTTGGGTAAACCCACTACTCTAAATGCAACGGTGCCCTAAAATTTCTGATTTGGGTACCAATTTGAGATTTATTCCACCTTTTAATGAAAAATACTCAAGCATACTATTTAAAAACATAAAATATTTTGACAGATTATTTTGGGCACTCTAGTCCTCAAAATTTCACATTGTCTCAGCACCTAGTTTCATAATTTTCCCAAGAATTTTTTAAAAATAAAATAGGGAAAAGCTGATCCATTACATTATTATTCACTTAAGAAAAATCATTTCCTTAATATTTTCTATTCTATATATATTCCTACCATGTTTTCCCCAACTCTCAAGAAGCTCCCCCCAGCTTTTGGAATAACCCTCCCTAAGTAAGGGACCTCACTGTATTTTTTATATTCAAGAAAATTCATTGTATTTAGCCATTTTAATCTCAATTGGTCATGTTTTCATGACTTTATAAAAATCATTACACTATAAAATTTATGTCCAAATAATGAGATATCATCTACCCCTGTCATTATATCATTTACCTAATCCATTACTTTGTCAAGATTTAGTAAGGGATCCTCTCTTTCTCCTTTTTATTAAAGAAAATTATTTATGTAATTAACTTTATCTTCTAATTACTATTGATAGGATATTATTTCACACATCCCTATTACCTACCTTATTATTTCCAAATGATGATTTATCCCTTTAACTCCCATTAATCATTTCCATGATTTATAATGTACCCATGTTATGCTATCTTAATTCTTTAACGATTTTCCATGCCATGTTTCTATCAAGAACCCTACTTGTATTATGCCTCTAAATTTCAAAATTTTCATATTGGATTACGTTCTTACATATCCATAATATTTTCCTATTTAATTCCAAGTGATTATAAATCAATTTCTCCCCCATTTAACCTTTTTATTAACCTTCAGGTACAACCATTATACTACTAAAATGTCACTGTGATTTTTCGTGCCAAGAATATATGTGGTGCATACCTATACCCATTTCCATTCAAGGGTTTTCACCTCATTGTACCTATAATTAATAAATTGGTTACTTTCATGTATATAACTGTAATGTCTCAGATTTTTTGTGTATTATTTTTAAATATTATTTGGAATTATTTAGAAACTGGGAGCGAAGACGCCACATCATTCCAAGGCCAGTGATCCCAGAATGGAGGTTTGTACTTTTTTTAGTTAAGTGAGTCAGCACTTTTGCGTAGTTGTGGCAGTTTCCAAATGGATTCTCAGATTAAAAATCAAAGTGCACTATTGCATTCAGGATGATGACTTTACCTACCAATGAGCCTAACCTTGACTGGCGCAGGTCAAGGGGAAAAGTGAATTTTCGGACGTTTTAAGTAAAATGAAATATAATAAATTCACAATGTTTATTTTATTTATTTTTGGAAATTTCTACGGTACTGTAGCGACGGGGAAGCTGTTTCAGTCATTAATGGAATTTCATAATGATTCAGAAATATCAACACTGACTCATTAATGTCGCAGTGTGATGGGATATCAAATATGTTTCCCTTTTTATTAGGATAGTCGAATTTTTCTTATTGGCGAGGATTGAGGGAAACCTTTGGAAAATCCGCGGAGCGTTGGAGAAAACACTCAGTGACGAACAACGATAGATCGAAGTTGAGATTCACTATGCCAACGAAGATGAAGGATCTAAACGATGGTAGCGCGGCCCTTTCATCAAAGATCAATCATTTCTTAATTGTAGGGGTTGCCATTTTATTCTATTTCCCATGTTTTTAAATTTAAACGACAAAGGCTGATCAACCACGAACATGTTGATCTGCAGATTCGTTTGTTCTTCCGGGAGGGATTTTATTTGGGATGAAAATGGGGAATTGATCCACATTGATTATTGTAGTTTATTTCTTCTCTGTTTAAGCCTATTAACGGGAGAGGATCAATGCTGTGATGAACGAAAGCGGAGGTTCATTCCTCAAATATTCTTTTATTGGATTTCATCACTCTTCATTCATGCGTTCTTCGTGTTCTTCACAGGGCGATGAAAAAAGGATCATTACGCATTTGTTTTGTGACGCAATGATCTCAAATTGAAGAATTGACACCACAGTGACCTTGTAGAGGTGCGACGACGGCGGCGGATGACAAATCAAACTTGATTGGGAAGGGTTATTCTTTGATCGTTCTTTGTGCGGGAAGATAAAATCATCTTTTCAAGGTGGATCGGAGGTCCTGAACCCCCAGAATAAGCTTCGTGGCCCCGGGGAGACCAAAACCCGGGAGATTCGTGGCGATCAGATAGTCGAATTGATGATCGGGGTAGCACAGGAGGCGCGATGGTGAATAGCGTCATTTTTTGAAATTTCTAGAATACACGGCGTGTACTTCCGAAAAACATGCCGTGTAGTACTGGCAGCGGTGGAAAGGGTTTTGGGGGCCAGAGAGGAATCACACGGTGTGTGACCCAGGTCACATGGCATGTTAGACTTTCCCCGAAGCTCGGTGTGTACTTTGGGAAGTACATAGACACAGGTTGGACTACACGGCTTTGAACGACACGGTGTGAACAACATGGCTGAGGTGGATACGCGGAGCTCAGCGTGTGTCTAGGGGGTACTTGGACACAGGTGAAGTACACGACCATGTACTCCATCACACATCCAGGCGAGGCCAGTAACACGGGTCACCCTGTGTACTGATTACATGGGTTGGTGTACACAGGTTGATGACCGTGGATGGGCATATCGCTAGCATACACGAAGCCAACCCCAGTCACTCAGACACAGTGTGTACATCTTACTACACATTGTGTACTCAGTTTTCTACATGACCAGCCATACAGCATGGACCGTTGTACACAGGTAGTAACTGGGGTCAAACAACACAATGTGTAACTTTTCTACATGCCGTGTACTTTTTGGAAAATGGAATTGTCCTTTTATTCACCGTAACATGGACATATTTTGTTTGGTTAAGTGCCCCTTCTTATCATTCCCCTGAAGGTTAGGCATCATTTCCTTCTACTGGAGTATGATCCCTTGAGCCTAAATTTCTGTGATAGACTCAGTCATCCATCTGAGAGACCCGGATCGATATCCCTTGTCCATTCATGACCCGAGGTAGACTCTAACATCGACGTGACCAACTCCATCGGCCGTCGATCCTCTTCCTAGAAGGTGAATTCCGGAGGAGTATCAATATCATACATGGCCCTGATAGTGATCCTCCTATGTGTATCATGATATTTCCCACTCAAGAGTGTGTCTCCCGTAATGAGTGCATCTATCTATCCTAATCTTCCGACTCACGAGTTGTTGGAACCAGGTTCTTCAAAGCATGATTTGGTGTATGGTTTGTGTTTGTTGTCAATCCTCAGTGGAAGTTCAGGGTGTGTACCAACAAAGTGATCATACCGTTCAAGCAGAAAACAGTAGTGAAGGTGGCGCTGTTTCCCAGTGTTTTCCAAATTTTTGGCCTAAAAATCGGCCAATAAAGTAAAGTGTTTTTGGCAAAGGTACTTGCGCTCCGTGCTCTTGGAGGATGAAAGACTTGCGCGCCATATGATTTTGAGGATCAGAACATCAAAATTTGGCTAAGGCAAGAAGGTCGCGCAAGTGTTGGTTGGGTCGCGCAAGTGAGTTGCGCGACAGAGTTTATTGAAGACAAGACTTGCGCGCCGTTGAGGACTTGCGCGCCGCCGCGTAGGGGGTCCAGTTTGCCTATAAATACTGGACCACCCCTTTTCATTTGCAACGAAGTTCAAGGCCGAGAGATTGTTCGAGCTCTCATCGCGCAGGTGGTTGAGTCGCACAGGTGGTTGTTTTGTCGCGCAAGTAGAGCTTGCGCGCCGGTGTTTGGCTGTGCGCCCAAGGTGGTTTGGAAGAGAAAGGAAGTGGACCGCGCAAGTTTGTAGTTGGGGAAGGAAGAGTCGCGAAACTGTGTTGATGACACTTGTGCGCCAGTGTGGACTTGCGCGCCGTAGTGGCACTTGCGCGACTGTCTTGGAGAAGCGCGCTTGGTTTTGCTGAAGTCCATCGGCGTGTTTGGAGCTGCACGAAAACCGAGAGACTACTCGGTTCATTCGAGGAAAAGTGATATTCTTCTTCTGGTGAGAATCGGACTTCAATAGAGCATCTACATACAACAAAGGATGCACTCTTATGAAAATGAAGAAGAGACCTTCACGTCTATAAACTGAGTGGGACTTCACCAATGGCAGTGAGCCAGGGGGAGTCAACGGGAGTGACCCGAGGGACGCAGTGAGCTATCCCTGAACTATTGTAAAGGCAGTGAGCTTGGGACAGAGTGTCTATACCCGAACTTTTGTATTCACAGCTAGTGAAGCATAGTAGATTTAGGTACGACCGGCAACCTGTCGGCGTATGCTCCTTGGACGTAGCCCTTAGTGGTGAACCAAGTAAAAATGGTTGTGTCTTCTCTGTGCATGTGAATGTTTTCATTTTGATCATAATCATCATACAGGTTCAACAAGTTCCTACCCACGTGGGAACAAGATCCAACTCATTAAAAGAAAAAGTGGTCACCCTGATTCACCCCTCCCCTCTCAGGGTGTCCCGGGGTCCTTCAAGTGGTATCAGAGGCAGGTTGCTGGCGTTGAATCTGACCTTCTTCGTCATGGAAAACGCGATCAATGTCAGGGGAGTCCCTCACTTCGATGGAATCAATTTCCAGATCTGGAAGAACAGAATGAGATCTCATCTAAGATCTCTTGGAATGGAAGTTCTTTTTTCTACTATTCAAGGAATACATGTCACTGATCCAACAGGTCTGGCTATGACTGAAACAGACAGGAAACATCTTGATGCAGATGCTAAAGCTCAGAATGCTCTCACTACAGCCCTTTATGATCAGATTTACCTGAAGGTGATGAATTGCACCTCAGAAAAATCTATGTGGGATAAACTTGAGAATATTTATGAAGGTGATAGCAAAGTGAAGGAGGCGAAACTAAAAGTGCTACATAATCGGTTTGATGATCTGAAGATGCATCCAGACGAGAATGCAGACTCTTTCTTCAATCGAATTACTGAAGTGGTTGGAACAATTCGGGGTCTAGGTGAAGAAATCAAATACATTGATATTGTAAAGAAAATATTAAGAAGACTTCCACCTCTGTATAATGCGAAGGTGTCAGCTCTTGAGGAAAGAGATCATTCCAAACTTTCTCTAGATGACCTACTGAGCAGTTTGGTAGCTTATGAAATGAGAGTCAAACCAGAAGATGCTACGACTCGGGTGAGCAAGGAAATGGCATTCCAGGCCATGGATAAATTGAAAATCTCAAAGGATAGTAGCGGTGATGATGAAAAAGAGAAAGAAATTCTTTCTCTCATTGCAAAGAAGTTCCAGAAGGGGAAATGGAAATTCAAAGGGAAGTTACCTCTCGCATGTTTCCGTTGTGGAAAAGTTGGGCATATTGCTTCTCAGTGCTTGAAGAATATCAATGATGATGACAGTGAAGATGAAAACTTCAAGAAGCCTCAAAGAAGGTTCTTCAAAAAGGGAGACTTCAAATCTGGTAAGAAAATGCAAAAGAAGAGTTTTGTCTGTGAAGAGGAAGAAGATGACAATGAATTCTGTGATGAAGAAGAACCAGAATTCAAAACTGGGAACCATGCTTCTATGATGGCCACTGTTGAAAAGTCAGAAGATACTGATGGTGAAAAACAACTGAGAACTTGTGTAGATCCTGAGGTGCAACTTAAGGATGCAGTTAGTAAGCTTAAGATTAAATGTAAGAGCTGCAATAAGTGGAAATCAATTGTGGAAGAATCAACTGAATATGTTGATCAACTTGAAGCTGAAATTGAACGACTAGAAGAATTTGTGAAGGTACAGTCTAAAATAATTGAAAGCAGTGATGATGCAGTTGATCTGAAGCTGAGAATTGAAGAGCAGGCAAAGGTCATCAATGACCTCACATCCAGACTGGATGAAAAATCCAAGACTGTTGAGGGTCTTGAGGAGGAAGTAGTTACTCTAAGGAGTAAAATGGAGACAGAATCAGTTCCAAAAGAATCGAGGAAGAAAATACAGTTCGGAAGATTCTCAGATGCAGAATTACTTGCAAGAGCCAAGTGTGGTTCAGATGGGGTTGGAAAAGTCTTGAGTGATCAAAGACATGCTTGCATGGGAAAGAGTGGAATTGGCTGTGAGGCTGAGTCATCAACTGCTGGAAGTGAAAATATCCAAAAGAAAGACAAGATGAAAGTTGAACATGATGAAATGTTACCTAGAGTACTGAAAAAGGAACCCTCAATCCAAACTAAAAGGAGACCTGAAAATTATCCTCAAACTTTCAAAAATGGCAGACAGTCTTACTATTCTCCCAAGGAAGAAGCTATAAGGAGAAATTCAAGTGAGAAGACATTTCCTCTCATGAAGTGTCAGTTATGTGGCTATCTGGGCCATACCATGTCTTATTGTGAAGAGGCAAGAAGCTATCTGAATGGAGAAGATATAGATGCTCAAAAAAGGAGAACAATCTCATATCCTAATTCTCATAGAAGAAATAATTTCTATGGATATTGTTTTTGTTGTTCTAACTTTGGTCATAAGGCCATTAATTGCAGGCAGAGAAGAGACATAGACACCTCATACCGAAGTTCAAGACAAGTCAAGTCTCGTCAGCAAGACAGTGTTGCTCGTTTAAACAGGTTCTCACCTCTCACAGAAGACTTTGACTATGAAGAACCTGGGTATGCGGAAGAGATAGTTGAAAGGCCATCAGTCCTATATACTCAATCTAATGTCTCATGGAAGGAAAGGAAGAAGATTGAGAAATCGAACCTTGCAGAGGTAGCCCTCAAAGCTACAAAGAACAATAGTACCTGGATTCTGGATAGCGGTTGTTCATCTCATATGACGGGTAATGCCGGCCTACTAACAAATGTCATAAAGAATGTTGACGCTACAGTAAGATTTGGTAATGATGGGGCTCTGAAAATCAAAGGGAGTGGATGTACCCAATTAGCTAATGGAGAACTAAAGAAGACTGAAGTCCTTTACGTAGATGGCCTACGCCATAATCTCCTTAGCGTGAGTCAACTCTGTGACTCAGGACTTATAGTTACTTTTAATCAGAAAGGCTGCACCATCAAGGGAAAAACCGGCAATTCACTTATGAAAGGATGGAGAACAGAAGGCAACTTGTATCAGGTTGATAGTGAAGAAAATGTATGTTACATGACTGTTGAAGAAGAAAACAATTTGTGGCATCTGAGATTGGGACACATCAATCAACAAGACATGGAGAAAATATCAAAATTGAGAATTGTCATGGACATCCCCAACCTGAAGCGTGAGCGTGACAAATCCGGTGATGCTTGTATTCGTGGGAAGCTGGTCTGCAGTTCATATCGGCCAAAGAAGAAAAAGGCATCTCACCTTCTTGATCTGATTCATACAGATGTTTGTGGTCCAATAGATGTTGCCGGAACTCATGGAGAAAGGTACTTTGTCCTTTTTATAGATGATTACAGTCGAATGGCATGTGTGATGGTCATTCACCGGAAACGACAGGTCCTTGACTGCATGAAAACATATTGGCGAATCGCCGAGAATGATACTGGACGAACAATCAAAGTGTTGCGATCTGACAATGGAGGAGAATACACGTCCATTGAATTTGAAAATTATTTGGAGAAGCATGGGATACAACATGAGGTAGCTGCTGTGAGAACTCCACAAAAAAATGGAGTTGTTGAACGAAGGAATCGACAGGTGAACAACATGGCACGAACTATGCTGATTGAGAGTCGTATTCCACGACATTACTGGAAAGAGGCTGTTCAAGCTGCAGTGTACATTCAGAATCGAACAAGACTTTATATAGGTGAGACGAAGACACCATATGAATTGTGGCATGGACGGAAGCCTTCTGTAAAATACTTTCGTGTCTTTGGAAGTAAGTGCTTCATCAGGAACAAAGAAGGAAATCAGGGGAAATATGGTGACAACGCAGATGAAGGAATCTTCCTCGGTTACTCAATGAACAGCAAAGCCTACAAATGTTTCAACAATCATTTGGGAAGGATTGTGGAAAGCAATGATGTTAATATAATTGAAGAGAAAACCACAAATGCTTCACGGACGTCATATGCTGATGTGATAGAAAGTCATGAAGAATGTGGACATGAAGAAACTACAAATGCAGAAATAGTGGAATCTGTTCAAAACACTCATCAATCACATAATGATGTTGACTCAGAAGAAGAATCTGAAGAAGAAACTGTGGCTGAAGAGAATTCTACTGAACCTCGCAGGAGAAATCGAAGAGCTGAGATTGATCCATCCAACATAATTGGGGATAGGAGTGCACCCACTCAAACCAGAAGGATGAGGAATACCACGCAATCTGCATTTCTATCAGTTTTAGAGCCATCCTCATTCGAAGAAGCTGCAAAAGATGAATCTTGGGTGAAAGCCATGAATGATGAATTAAATCAGATTGATAAGAATCAGACATGGGATCTTGTCCAGAGACTCGAAGGTCACAATGTGATTGGTACCAAATGGATCTTCAAAAATAAGTTTGATGAGAATGGAAGTGTTATCAGAAACAAGGCACGACTGGTATGTAAAGGATACTCCCAGATTGAAGGTATTGATGTTGAAGAAACCTTTGCTCCAGTTGCTAGACTGGAATCAATCAAGCTTTTCCTTTCCATGGCACTCCAAAGAGGATATAAAGTATATCAAATGGATGTTAAGACAGCATTCTTGAATGGTGTACTTGAAGAAGAAGTCTACATTGAACAACCGGTGGGGTTTGTCTTGGGTACCGATGAAACAAAGGTCTGCAAACTAAAGAAAGCTCTATATGGTTTGAAGCAGGCACCACGGGCATGGTACTCACGGCTAGATTCATATCTCAAGAAGTTGGAATTCAAAAGAGGAGGAGTTGATCACAATCTCTATGTGAAGAATTCTCCAAAAGATCAGTTCATGGTTCTTGTCTACGTTGATGATATCATTTTTGGTGGCAGCAGGCAGAAATCAGTGGATGAATTTGCCAACCACTTGAAATCAGAATTTGAAATGTCTATGATTGGGGAGCTCACATATTTCTTGGGGTTACAAGTGATTCAAAAGAAGGAATACACTTTCATTTCTCAGGAAAAATATGCAAGAGAGTTGCTAAAGAAGTTCAATATGCAAGACTCCAAACCAATGTCAACTCCGATTGCTGTTGGAACTAAACTTGGAAAGCATGAGGATGGGAACTATGTTGATCCCACCATGTACAGGAGGATCATTGGAAGCCTACTGTATCTGACAGCGACAAGGCCAGATATTGTCTTTGCAACATGCCTTGCGGCCCGCTTTCAGAGTAATCCAAAGGAGGAACATATGTCAGCAGTAAAAAAAATCATGAGGTATATTCAA
The DNA here is from genome assembly GCA_963277665.1 of Viscum album. Lineage (NCBI taxonomy): Eukaryota > Viridiplantae > Streptophyta > Magnoliopsida > Santalales > Viscaceae > Viscum > Viscum album. The sequence continues at coordinate 1,030,118,774 of OY728156.1, forward strand.
GGCCCACATAACTTCGAGTTATTTTTTGCTGCAGGCAGGGATAGTGAATTATCAGCGTTTTCTGATGCTGACTGGGCTGGGGATGTAATAGACAGAAAGTCCACTAGTGGTGGAGCTTTCTATATTGGGCATAAATGTGTTGGCTGGTTGAGCAAGAAGCAAGAAAGTACTTCTCTTAGTACTGCTGAAGCTGAATATATCTCCGCCACAAAAGAATGCACTCAACTTCTTTGGATGAAGCAGCAGCTAACAGATATTGGTGATAAGGTTCAGCAACCAATGGTGATTTATTTCGATAACAAAAGTGCAATTGATCTTACGAAGAATCCGGTTCAACATTCTCGTACAAAACATATTGAAATACGGTATCATTTTATCAAAGAAAAGGTTGAACAAGGAGTGATTAAAATGGATCATGTTGGAACTAATGAGCAAGTGGATGATATCCTAACCAAGCCATTGTCTGCGGCTGTGTTCGAGAAGCATCGGTTGAACCTCGGTGTTCGACCACCTCCTACTGCATAAGGAGGCACCGGAAGTCCCCTCTCCCCGTTTGTTTTAACTGTTTTTATCTGCTTATGGCTGTAATGCAGGTTTATGGGGGAGATACTATCCAGGGGGAGTATGGCTTGAGCTGAACGTTGAACAAACTTTTTGGTCTTTGGTTTTATTGTCAATGGGGGAGAAAGGCATAAATTCAAGGCAAGAAATTCTTCTGTGATGAGAAGTGTAAGATTGTGATGAGAAGTTTAATAAGGATAACATCGGGCGTCATGGAGAATTTCAAAACACTAAGACCCAATTCAAGCTTTCTCTCCTGTTTTCTACACCGAGCATTGCTCACGTAGACTTAGAGTGTTGGCTGAGTTGATTCTTGCGTTTTGGATTTGCTCATGGTTGGAGATCTATTGAATTTATTCTGATTTCCAACAAACCCAAAGGGGGAGATTGTTGGAACCAGGTTCTTCAAAGCATGATTTGGTGTATGGTTTGTTTTTGTTGTCAATCCTCAGTGGAAGTTCAGGGTGTGTACCAAAAAAGTGATCATACCGTTCAAGCAGAAAACAGTAGTGAAGGTGGCGCTGTTTCCCAGTGTTTGCCAAATTTTTGGCCTAAAAATCGGCCAATAAAGTAAAGTGTTTTTGGCAAAGGTACTTGCGCGCCGTGCTCTTGGAGGATGAAAGACTTGCGCGCCATATGATTTTGAGGATCAGAACATCAAAATTTGGCTAAGGCAAGAAGGTCGCGCAAGTGTTGGTTGGGTCGCGCAAGTGAGTTGCGCGACAGAGTTTATTGAAGACAAGACTTGCGCGACGTCGAGGACTTGCGCGCCGCAGTGCAGGGGGTCCAGTTTGCCTATAAATACTGGACCACCCCTCCTCATTTGCAACGAAGTTCAAGGCCGAGAGATTGTTCGAGCTCTCGTCGCGTAGGTGGTTGAGTCGCGCAGGTGGTTGTTTTGTCGCGCAAGTAGAGCTTGTGCGCCGGTGTTTGGCTGTGCGCCCAAGGTGGTTTGGAAGAGAAAGGAAGTGGACCGCGCAAGTTTGTAGTTGGGGAAGGAAGAGTCGTGCAACTGTGTTGATGACACTTGCGCGCCAGTGTGGACTTGCGCGCCGTAGTGGGACTTGCGCGACTGTCTTGGAGAAGCGTGCCTGGTTTTGCTGAAGTCCACCGGCGTGTTTGGAGCTGCACGAAAACCGAGAGACTACTCGGTTCATTCGAGGAAAAGTGATATTCTTCTTCTGGTGAGAATCGGACTTCAATAGAGCATCTACATACAACAAAGGATGCACTCTTATGCAAATGAAGAAGAGACCTTCACGTCTATAAACTGAGTGGGACTTCACCAATGGCAGTGAGCCAGGGGGAGTCAACGGGAGTGACCCGAGGGACGCAGTGAGCTATCCCTGAACTATTGTAAAGGCAGTGAGCCTGGGACAGAGTGTCTGTACCCGAACTTTTGTATTCACAGCTAGTGAAGAATAGTGGATTTAGGTACGACCGGCAACCTGTCGGCGTATGCTCCTTGGACGTAGCCCTTAGTGGTGAACCAAGTAAAAATGGTGGTGTCTTCTCTGTGGATGTGAATGTTTTCATTTTGATCATAATCATCATACAGGTTCAACAAGTTCCTACCAACGTGGGAACAAGATCCAACTTATTAAAAGAAAAAGTGGTCACCCTGATTCACCCCTCCCCTCTCAGGGTGTCCCGGGGTCCTTCACGAGTGTGTCTCCCTTAATGAGTGTAACTACCTCTCATGGAATTTCCTAAAGAATAGTACTTCTTGGACAGACGTCATCAGAGCTATAAGACTCATGGAGTGTGTTCTCCCAGAATGAGTGCTTTGTGGGATCTTCGAACTGAACCCCTAGCTGGGGGTATGCGGTCATGTGACTTGTCTCTACACTACGAGTATGATCTTTGATTATATCGGGTTTGTGTTATATGTTTTATAGACATGAACTATTCATAGCTGACTGTACCTTTACTTTGTGTACTATTTTGTGATTTTTCAAGGTCCTTTACTGAGTATTGTTATACTCACCCCTACACAGGCTTTGCCTGCACGTGTCGTGTCTTCTGCAGACGAGCAGCCTTTTGATAGAGTCTAGGGCGGACCAGGATAGGACTAAGCTTTCTGAGTTCACTTTAGGTCGAGGCGTTCCAATGGCTATGAGCAGCATTCCTAGTACCTTTTGTGTTTACAAGTTGGGCTTTGCAGTTTTCAGAATCATGTTTTGGTGGGCTTGTATTCTGGCCTAGTTTACTTTCAGTACTTTACCTTCCGTCATACTATGTAGGTTGGGTTTGGTTGTATGCATTCATTTTGTTCCATAGTGTTTTTCAATTCAGCATTTGTGGGCTTGGAGATGTGTGCGTGTGTAGAAGTGATTAGTCAATGACTCCAATGTTAGTAATATACCTACTCGGGGCTATTCACCAACCCCTGGACTATTGGACGCGAGATTGGGGAGTCGCGGAGCAGGACCCACTAGGACGGGTCATGATAGAGTGGTATCAAAGGTGTTCGGTTCTCCCTTTGGACCAAGAGTCTGTGAGTTTGGAGCAATGGTGTTAAGTGTTTCGAGCTCATCTTCAGGCCAGAAACTCTTGTGTTGGTGTAGTGGCCGACATATCCATACACCCAGACTCTGATAACCTGCTTTTTGACTAGGTACATGAAAAAACTGGTTGCGGGTAAATAAAATAAAGGTACATGCATCATATAGGAATGGGTTGTGTTTTCCATGTCATTTGTGCCGTCTACCCAGATATACTCATTGACAATGGTACATCTTGTCTCCTTAAATGATTCCTCCATGATGCATACCTTCTAGGATTCAGCAGCACGATCACGAGGATAACCCCCTCAGTGATGACGCTTCGATACGGGGACCAGTTCCCCAGGTGTTGCCGCTAGGTGGTGCACCCGCTATGCCACCACTAGTGGAGCAGCCCGTGGTACATGCGGTACTGGCCGACGAGGAGCATGGATGAGCATGCTCCTTGAGTTCCAAAGACAGAGACCCCTTAGGTTCCGAGGCGAGCCCAACCCTCAGGCGGCTGAGGACTCTCTTGAGGTGGTGAACAGAGTTTTCCGTCTAGTGAGGACACCAGCAGACCAGATGGTGATCCTAGGAGCGAGCCTTCTTCATGGTTCGGTGAGACGATGGTGGAGTCTGACCACACAGACTCATGATGAGAAGAATCATTCGTGGATGGAGTTTGAGTGACTCTTCAGGGAGGATTTCACTCTAGTTACGCTGAGAACTGTGTGCATCGAGGAGCTTCTTCAGCTTCAGTAGGGAAGTATGACAGTAGATGACTATTCATCGAGGTTTACCAACCTCACCCGGTACTTGATGGATATGGTTTGGGATCAGTACTTTAGATCTCGGACCTTTGAATGAGTTCTATGATGGGACATCCGAGCTAGTGTTGTGCCTGTATACATATCGACTTATGCTGGAGTGCTCGAGCAGACCATGGTGATTGAGATATTCTTGGCGGAGCAGTGACAGCCGACAGTAGTCAGCAGCATGCAGACAGGTGCAGAGACCCCAGTAGTAGGGAGCCGACATCAGGCACCGGGATCTGGATGCGGGAGGCATCATAAGAGGACCCAAGATAGAGGATTGATAGTCCAGGGCTCTCAGACTTGATCCAGTCAGCCTAGGGAAAAGTGATGCTACACGTTCGATGGTAGGGTACATCTCGCTAGATATTGTCCAAACCGTCGAGCTGCTGACAGGGAAGTAGTGGATGGACCACTGAGGCAGAGGAAGAGAGTGGAGCAGACAGACCCGCCAACCAGGAGACGTGGTAGAGGAGCAGGGAGATCTGCGGGTGGTGGCAGATGCTTTGACTTACTTCCCCCACCACCCCCAGGAGGTCCGCACCAGGCTCAGGGAGTTGGGGGATATGGGCTAGGACAGCTGCATGTGGTCGAGGCATATGACCCAGGGGCTCTAGGTATGATTAGGGGTACAATATATGTCTTTTATACCTTATTTATCGTACTTATAGACACAAGTTACAGTCATTCCTTTCTAGCCACATGTCTTGTACGAAACCTCGAGATTCTGGTAGAACCGTTTACAAAATCCTTACACTTGGAGACACCTACGGGAGGAGACTCGACGATCACACACCTTTGCAGACAGTGTGATCTGACCCTTGGAGGTGAGAGTTTCAGTTGGAACCTCTTGGTGGTAGCATCAAGGCCTTACGACGTCATTCTCAGTATAGATTGGTTATCTTGGGTCCATGCCCAGATTGACTGTTTTAGGCGAACAGTGTGGTGTGTCTGCTATGATGGAACAAGGTTTTCCTTTGTCGGAGAAAGAAAAACCCATGCAGCGCCGAATGGGGTTATTTATAGGAGGGTGCATCCAATCACTCATGAGTTGGCTAGCCTTTCCCTCGGACTAGTGGATGTTGTGAGCCCCCAGTTTCCAGTAGTGGTGGTGGAGTATGTGGACGTATTTCCGGAAGATGTTCCAGGATTACCTCCCCGCTGGGAAATCGACTTCTGCTTCGACTTACACCCTGGGATGACACCGATTTCCTCATCAGCATATCAGATGGCTCCCGTAGATCTTCACGAGCTGAGGATGTAGTTAGAGGACTTGCAGAACAAGGGTTTCGTGAGACCTAGTGTTTCACCCTGTGTGGCCCCAGTCTTGTTTTCCAAGAAGGCATATGAGAGTCTGAGGTTGTGCGTGGATCACCGGCACCAGAACCAGGTGACGGTGAAGAAAAATTATCCACTTACAAGGATCAATGACCTATTCGATCAGCTAATAGGGGAATAGTGGTTCTCGAAGGTTGACCTTCAATCAGGATATCACCAGCTACGAGTCAGGGATGAGGATATACTGAAGACAAATTTCAGATGCCGCTACAGTCACTATGAGTACTTGGTGATGCCTTTAGGCATAACGAATGCCCTGCAGTGTTAATGGGACAGATAAACTGGGTCTTCCATCCGTACTTGGATCGATTCATAGTGGTCCTTATCGATGACATCCTTGTGTACTCGGCGTCAGAGGAGGAGCACGCGGGACACCTGCAGATGGTTCTAAACGTGCTTTAGAAGCACCATCTTTATGTGAATCTCTCAAAGTGACAGTTATGGATTCAGGAGGTCCACTTTCTGGGACATGTCATCTCAACAGATGGAGTAGACGTAGACCCATCTAAGGTGGAGGCTGTGTTTTCATGGGAGCCACCTTGGAGCATGACGGAGGTGCAGAGCTTCCTTGGGTTAGCAAGATATTACTAGATATTCATTCCTTATTTCTCCTGGATATCAGCACCGATGATAGAATTGACCAAGAAAGGGAAAACCCTTCATATGGATGGAGAAGTGACAGCAGGCTTTTGAGCAGTTGATACAGAGTTTGACGAGCGCCCCAGTCTTGAGGTTTCCGGAAGAGGGTGTCAAGTACATCGTTTTCTAAGACGCATCAGGGACTGAGCTCAGATGTGTCCTGATGCAAAGGTATGCAGTGATTTCTTATGGTTCGTGCCATCTTAGGCCACATGAGCAGAACTATGTGACCGATGATATCGAGTATGCTATGGTAGTATTCACATTGAAGATGTGGCGAAACTACATTACGGGTGAGCAGTTTATCGTCTAATCTGACCACAAGAGTGTCAGGTACCTCTTTTCACATAAATATCTGAATTTGAGATAGAGGCTTTGGCTAGAGTTCCTCCATGACTATGATTTTGAGATCATTTATATTCTTGGGAAGAGTAATAATGCGGCGGATGCTCGGATCAAAAGATCGAGCTCACTGCTATTGAGTGAGGTGACAGAGAAGTTAGCAACATTTCAGTTGTCCTTTGTGGACAGGGAAGATGTAGCCTACCTATAGTCGATGGTTGTTTCCCCTATAATCTTATAGTGGGTTAGGGAGGCGCAGCTAGAATATGTTGACTATGTGGCTTTGTGTGTTCAGTTACCCACAGGACATGCTCCTGATTGATATTCACAAGGTGGGGAGGATATATGTCTTTTCAGAGAATGCACTGTTATACCGGTGGAATTCCAGGAGGATGTACTGAGAGAGTTTCATACATCCCCTTTAGTGGTACATCCTGGAGTGGAAAAGATATACCAGGATCTCTGATGATAGTTCTAGTGGTCGGCCATGAAGAAGGCAGTAGCAGAGTTGGTTTCCTGATGCCTCACGTGCCAGCAGGTGAAGGCTGAGCACCAGGTTCCAGCGGGATTATCTCCCCCTATATTTTTCAGAGTGCAAGTGAGATGGAATATCTATGGAATTCCTAACAGGATTACCACAGATGTCCATGGGGCATGATTCCTTCTGGGTGATCGTTGAACGACTCAAGAAGTCGGCCCACTTCCTAGATATCAGGGAGCAGAGTTCCGTAGAAAGCTTGGGATGCCTCTAGGTGCAGGAGATAGTTAGGCTTCATGGATTCCCCTTGATAATATTCTCAGACCAATATTCTTGTTTCACATCCCGATTGTGGATGGGATTGTAGGGAGATTTTGGGAATCAGCTACGCCTGAGCACAGAGTTTCATCCCCAGGCCGAAGGTCAGATGGAGAAGACCATTCATGTTCTAGAGGATATGTTGTGAGCCTGTGTCTTAGACTTTTGTCTCAATTGGGGGGACCACCTACCACTGGTGGAGTTTTCATACAACAACAGCTACCACTCCACCGTTGGTATGGAACTGTTCGAGGCCTTTTACGGGAGACCCTACTGGTCACTGCTTTGCTGGACCAACCCCCTAGAGTTAGCACTCACGGGTCCAGAGTTGGTGCGAGCTACCACCGAGAAGCTGCAGATCATTCGGGAGAGGATGAAGACTGAACAGAGCCGGCAGAAGTCTTATGCTGACAAACGACGGAGACCTATGGAGTTCTAAGAGGGATACCACGTCTTTCTTCGGGTCTCACCTGGAAGAGGGTTACAGAGATTTGGCCAAGGCGGCAATCTATCTCTGAGGTTCATCGGGGCCTTATAGATATTGTGCAGAGTTGGCAATGTGGATTACCACCTAGCTCTACCACTATAGATGCATTGGATATATGATGTCTTCCACGTGTCGCCGTTGAGGATGTATGTTCATGATGCATCACATTTCATCGACTAGGGAGAGATGGATATTCAGGACAGGGTGACCTTAGATGAGTACCCTGTGGAGATTGAGGATCGGCATGAGAGGATCCTTCATGGGTGATCGATTACCTTGGTGCACGTCCAGTGGCAGCATGGGAATCTTCAGGAGAGCACGTGGGATCATGAGGCTTAGATCCATGCCCAGTACCCACATCTTTTTTAGTAGCCTTTTTTTGTCTTTTCAGGGACGTAAATCCCCAAGGTGGGGAGAATGTAATGTCTTGTATTTTCCATGTATTATTTTTAAATATTATGTGGAATTATTTAGAAACTGGGCGCAAAGACACCACATCATTCCAAGGCCAGTGATCCCGGAATGGTGGTTTGAAATTTTTTTAGTAAAGTGAGTCGGCACTTGTGTGCGGTTGTGTAAGTTTCTAAATGGATGCCCGGATTAATAATCTAAGGGATTCGTTGCATTCATGACGACAACATTACCTAAGAACGAGCCTAACCTCGACCGGCACGGGTCAATGGAAAAATTTAATTTTCATATGTTTTAAGTAAAATAAAATAAAATAAATTCGCAATGTTTATTTTATTTCTTTTTGGAAATGTTCGTTGCAGCGTAGTGACGGGGCAGTTGTTTCAGTCATTAATGTCATGTCATAATGACTCAACAACAGCAACACTAACTCATTAATGTCACAGTGTGATGAGATGTCAAATATGTTTCTCTTTTTATTAGGATAATCAAATTTTTCTCGTTGGCGACAATTGAGAGAAACCTCTGGAGAATCCGCGGAGCGTTGGAGAAAACTCTCAGCGACGAACAACGACGGATCGAAGTTGAGATTCGCTGCACCAATGAAGTTGAAGGATCTCGACGATGGCAGTGTGACCCTTTTTTCAACGATAGATCCTTTATTAAAGGTAGGGGTTGTTATTTTATTATTTTTCACCCATTTTAAAATTTAAACGACGAATGCGGATCAACCACGAACATGTTGATCCGCATATTCGTGCATTATTGCGGGCGGGACTTTATATGGGATGATTATAGGGAATTAATCCACATTGATTATTGTTATTTATTTCTTCTCCTTTTAAGCCTATTAACGGGAGCGGATCAATTTCATGACGAACGATGGTAGAGGTTCGTTCCTCATATTTTGTTTTATTGGATTTCATCTCTGTTATTTCGTGCGTTCTTCGCGTTCTTCACAGGGCGATGAACAACGGACCGTTGTGCATTAGTTTTGTGACACAAAGATCCCAAATTGAAGAATTGAAACCATTTTGACCTTGTGGAGGATTGACGACGATGAAGAACGACAAATCGGACCGGATCGGGAACGGTCGTCCTTTGAGCATTCTTCACGCGGGAAGATCAAAGCATGTTTTCAAGGCTGATTGGAGGTCTGGAAACCACGTAAGAAGCTTCGTGGCTTCGGGGCGACCAAAACCTGGGATTTCCATGGTGATCGGACATCCGGGTCAACAATCGGGGCAGCACGGGAGGCACGCCAACGAAGAGCGTCATTTTTTGAAATTTCCAGAAACACGGCATGTACTTCCGAAAAACACGCCGTGTAGTACTGGCAGTGGTGGCTAGGGTTTTGGGGGTGAGAGAGGAATCACTTGGCATGTGACCCTGGTCACATGGTGTGTTAGACTTTCCCCGAAGCATGGCGTGTACTTTGGGAAGTACACGGACAAGGGTTGGACTACACGGCTTCAGACGACATGGTGTGTACATCATTAAAGAGGTGGCTACGCGAAACTCGACCTGTGTCTAGGGGGTACACAAATAAGGGATGAAGTACACGACCGTGTACTCTATCACATGTCCAGGCGAGGCCAGTAATGTGGGTCACCATGTGTATAGATTATAGGGGATGGTGTACATGGGTTGATGACCGTGTACGAGCATATGGCCAGCATACACGGAGCTAAACCCCGGTACTCGGACATGGCCTGTACATCGTATTGAACACCGTGTACTTAGTTTTCTACACGACCATCCTTACGGCATGAGCCGCTATACACAGGTATTTCCCGGTGTCAGAAAACATAGTGTGTAACTTTTCTAGAAACCATGTACTTTTTGGAAAACAGAAAGGTCCTTTTGTTCACCGTAACTTGGACATCATTAATTTGTGTTAGTGCCCCTTATTCTCGTTCCCCTAAAGGGGAGGCATCGTTTCCTTCTACCTGAGTATGATCCCTTCAGCTAGAATTTTTTTGATAGAGTCAGGCATCCATCTGAGAGGCCTGGATCGAGATCTTCTATCCATTCTTGACCCTAGGTAGAGTTCGGCATCGACGTGACCAACTCCACCGAGTGTCGATCCTCTACCATGCAGGTGAATTCTGGATGAGTCGCAGTATCTGACATGGTCTCGGTAGTGATCCAAATCTATGTATCATGATCTTTCCCATTCAGGAGTGTGTCTCCCATAATGAGTGAATCTATCTATCGTAATCTTCCCACTCAGGAGCGTGTCTCCCATAATGAGTGTGAGTACCTCTCATGGTGGTTCACGACGAATAGTACTTCTCAAACGGACGTCATCAGAGCTATAAGACTCATGGAGTGTGTTCTCTCGGAACGAGTGTTTCGTGGAATCTTCGAACTGAACCCCTAGCTGGTGGTATGTGGTCGTGTGACTTGTCTCTGGACAATGTGTCTAGGTTTAGAGTATATTTGGTTTGTGATATATGTTATGTAGAGATGTATTGTTCATATATGATTGTACCTTTACTTTGAGTGTTGTTTTGTGGTTTTTCGTTGTCTTCTACTGAGTATTTTTATACTCACCCTTGCATGGGATTTGCCCGCACGTGTCATGTCTTGGGCAGATGAGCAGCCTTTTGACAGAGTCCAAGGCGGGCCAGGACATGACCGATCTTTCTGAGTTCCCTATAGGCTGAGGCATTCCTACGGCTATGAGTAGTAGTCCTGGTACCTTTTGTGCTTACAGGTTGGGATTTGTAGTTTTCAGACTCTTTTTTGGTGGGCTTTTATTTTGGCCATGTTTACTTTCAGTACTTTACCTTCTGTCCTACTCTGTTGGTTGGGTTTGGTTATATGCATGCATTTTGTTCCTTAGTGTTTTTCATTTCAACATTTGTGGGCATGGAGATGTGTGTGTGTGTACAGGTTCTTTTTTAATGCCTCCAATGTTAGTAATATTCCTACTCAGTGCTAGTCACCACCCCCTGTCCTATTAGAGGCAGGCATGGGGAGTCACAGTGTGGGCCCCACTTGGATGGGTCATGACAAAAACCCACAATCCTTAATCTTGATTTTAAATGTGATGAAAATTATTCTTATGTTATATGATCTACGAAGCACACTTATTCATGTGCATGATCTGGTTATAATGGGTGAGCTCAGATAATGATCCAATGCATTGGGTAATGTTTTAGTCTCATGAGGTGAAATGTATAGTGGATGGGAGGTTATACTAAGAACATTATGTTATTATGTATTGCTGGTTAACCTTTAATTATTCATATGATGACATGTTTAAATTTGTCTCCACATTCCCATATCACCTTTATGTTACCGTACTATATCATGCCTTATTATTCATGTTTATGATTATCACCCCTTTTATGACCCATTGAAAATACTATAATCTAAAATTTAAATTAATTTTATGTTTTATATATTCCCTTCATGGGATTTATATCTCACCCCTTTATTATGTATGTCCTTATGTTATCCCATGCAGTTTTAAGATCAATGGAAAATTATGAGCATGTTAAGAAATCTTTCAACAATGCTAATGTACCCCATTTTTTACATTGTTATGTAATATAAAAAATTACAAAGAGACACTATACTTATCAACATTATGGGATGTATTATATATATTATTATGTATTAAATGATTAATTAATGTGTAATGAATTCATGGGTTGTCATAATTAGTGTTCAGTTTGATTCGTGGGGAAATTGGTTGTTAATGGTTGTCTTGGTTTTTTTTAATATTACAATACCCAACATTATTTTTTTAATTTTAGTTTTAATATTGGATAATTTTAATGGATAATAATACCTTATCAAATCATTTTTAAATCAATATTATGGAGTTTATAATATAGATAGTTTAGTTTTTTGTACAATCTGTGAAAAATAGAGTTTAGAGATATTTTGGCTTTTTCGATAAGTATGAGGACGTACACAAGTCACATTCTTATAAATATTATACTTAAAAGTATTACATCTTGATTTCCTCACGATTTTAACAAAATATAAAGTCATAAGTCTCTATGGAAATTCTTATGAAAATTTTAAATTTATAAAATTTCATTTAAATTCATATGAAATGTATTTAAAGTATAATAAAGTGTATTTTTAAAAGTCATATCAAATTCTTGAAGTCTTATAAAATTATTTACAGAGTCATAATTTTTTTAAATGTATTATCAAATCTAAAAAATTTAAAATTATAAATACTTACAATATATAAAAGTCCTATATGATTTCATAAAATACTTACACGATTTAAAAATGTCTTACATGAATTATTAATATTATTATTATTATTATTATTAGTTTCATTATCTCTTTTATATATACTCATGACTCTATTTTATGTTCCCCAAAAAAGATTAAAATTTTTTAGTTTGTTTTGGAAACTATTATTAAAGGTTAATGGGAGGATCAAAATATGGATAAATCCATGTAATGTAGATCATGGATGATTATAAGCTAACCGTATAGATTTTTTATGTTAATATATTATAGTAATCAATGGAAAAAATACATTAATTACATCATTATATCAATTATGATATTATTCTAGTATGACATTTTTGTTCTAATGTCTAATCAAAAATGATATTTGATGTTTATACCTTTGGAAGATGTGATCAAAGTTACAAAAAGATACATCATCTATTATATTCTTCTATTCATAATTTTATTTCTGGTTTTCAGTGTTGTAGTAATTTATTACCAATTTGTTATTTACTCATCAACTTATCATCTTCCCATTCTAGAAGAAGTATTGGTTGTTCTTTGGTTATACCTTCTAAAAAATATGCATTTTCTAGCTATTACTCTTATAAAAAGTATGGTATTATTTTTTGTACATTGGTCCATATAAAGGTAATAATTTTTTAGGTTGTGCCTCTAGGTGGTAAAAATGAAATGTCTTGTCCAAGGTTATCACACCCTATAAAATAAATTCAACTTTTATTGAGAATCATTCCTCTCACTGGGTTGAGAGAAATAAATAGTATATTTAGAATGTTTGGAATATTAAATACTATAAAAATATGATGTTCATATTTTTTATGTGTTCATTTTATTTTTATTTTCAACACTACATTACACCATTCTTGTATGAGAGAATATACATTTATTTATTATTATTTTAAAAGTTTCAATGGTTTATCCCTCCACTCACCTCAAGACCACATTTTTCATCTCAACTAGGAAAACAATATCTCTATCACTTATTTGATTTAGAAATCATCAATAGAACTTTGTGGAGAAAATTTGGAGTATTTTCATTATCAAATGATGAAAAGTATTATGAATTTGAACTAAAACCAAACCATTTGTATTATATTACTAATATATAGGGTAATTCTACACATCCATGTGATGTACATTATAGGCTACGATTAATAAATATTGAAGATGCCTTTATCGTGGTGTATGATAGGCCAATGATATATAGTAATTTTTATGGTACACTTACATATCTTCTAAAATGGTTTATCTCTAGTTATGAATAATTAATATGATTTATTTAAGGCATAAAAAATATAATATAATCATTTCAAAAATCCAAACGAATATATTATCTAATGTACATGCATTATGAGAAACATATTTTCATTACCAAGTATTAGTAGATAATGATATACTTCCTTTATTAAGTGAATGAAGTATATATAAAGGAATAGGATCCCCATGTTGTGTGTGTGACTATAGTTCAAAAGAAAAATCTTTATTCATTCCTAGTATTTTATTTTTCTTCATCAAAAAAGGTTATAGAAAAACTCTAGGAGTGTTTAGGATTCTCTCATGGCGTACAAAGATTCTAATGGTCGATGTACCACCTTTAGCGGTAAGAGTCCATTGGATCACACTTTTTGATCTATATCAAACATACTCTATTGAGATCATAAAATATAGATCTTAATATAATAAATATATTCTTATTTTATTTAATATTTTAAATTTCATGTTGATTTGGTGATGAAATATTTATCATTCAAATGGGATTCTTCCATGGAGTTGGATATAAGATGATCCTACAAAATCCATCAATGGTACCATATTCATGTTCATCTTTAAATCAATATGCTTTTCTACTGATTTAAAGAAAAACATGTAGATCATATTTTTTTGAGATATCATAATGTACAATATGTCATGGGAAATTATTGGAAATTGTATCTGTTGTTGTTGAATTACAATACACAACATTGTAATGTGTGATGAACTATTTTACTATTTCATATGATATAAATAGATGAATAATATTCTGATATTTTTTGAAGCCCACAGTTTTATACTAAATTGTAATCTATGATATGTGATATTGTGTCTTATGGCTTAAAATAAATTTTTTATAAAACAATAGAACTATATCATTTAATTTATATAAATAATATCATTAAATATAAATAACCTCCCAAGACAATTATTATCATAAGTGTCGATCTAATCATAGATTATGATTTCTAGTAGAACTATAAATTATAAAATAGGATATGGATTTAAAATAATAAAAATTTATTCTTACAATAAATGGATTATGGTTTATAAAGTTTTTATAAATGATAATTATTAATCATTATAAATAGAATGTTTTTATACCTGAAATAAATAAGAAATATTCATATTTGTGCCTCATTTTTTTAAAATAAATAAAAAATTTCTTTCTTTCTTTCATTCATTGGAATATTCTTGTTTATAAAATGTTTATATATTGTGATTATTAAGAGTTCATAATTTATATGAGAAATTTCTTGTTATAATATTATTACAGCATGATAGATATGATTATATAATATTTAGTTTTCATCTACCTTGACTTTGATTTGTTATTATAGTTATTAGCCTGATTTTAGAGGTTAAAAATGTTTTATGCAGATTAGGTGTTAGAGTTATGATGGAATTTAATTATACTTGGCGTAAAGTAACCTTCTATAATGGGACTTTGGTTCAAATGTCTCATTGTCTTGAAGGCTTATATATTATGTAGAAAGTGGTGGTTCACTATTTGTGTATATGATATTATTATTTCAGGCATTGTTAATCCTATATAACTCTAAATATTTATAATAAATAGTTCATATACCTTATTCAAGGGATGTATTTTCTTATCTGTAAATATTCTTGGATTATTTTTCTGGACGTTTAACTTAAATTCAAAATTTTTATAGAGATGCATTTTAATATGGATTGAATATATTAATTTGGTGCATGGAATATGGATTCCAAAACTATATCATTATAAGTACGAATATATAAAGAAATTAAACATTAGATAATTATGATTCCATATGGTATAATAGTAGTGAATTTAATTTACATGTGATGTATATTAAAATGGAGAGACATTAAAAGAAAACCCCTAAAATAATAATTATAAGGATCCTTGCAAAGAAAACACATTTCCATACTTCAATCATCTAAATGGGTTGGTCTTGTTATTGTTGGGTCCCCAAGGATTAACTTTGGTAATGAATGCTTGACATGGTTGACCCTCATGGTATTAGGTTCTCTTATTCAAATGTAAGCACTATGTTACACTTGAATAGGAAACCCTAAGAGGATTGGGATACTAGAGGTATAAAGAAGGGGTTATATTCATATTATGTATTTAAACAAATAATTGTTTAAGCAATTATATAAGATTCATATGTGATATGTAAAGGATAAATATGACCTAAATCACATTTGTATTATATGAATTTTGGGAAATCTTATAATATAATAGAACTATATTATATTACATGGTTTAGAGAAGCCATTTTACTACATACTATGTCATATCATACATTCAGATGATGATGCAAGTCATGAAATATGAATTTATTCCATCGTATCATATATATCATATTATATGATTAATGGGTATCATATTGCATGGTTACATACTAATTTCATACAAAGTCACATTATATGACTTTTAAATCGTAAACTATGGTATCATATAACCCTTCCTTCAATTATTATGGTATTAAAACATTTCTTCCAGATATTTAATCTTTAAAGAACTATTACATGATATGTAACATAATGGAATTTGTTTCAAACATATATATAAGGCATGAAATAGTAGTGTAAATAACTTGTGTGTTATAACGTGAATGTTAATGCATGAATTGTTGAGGAACATCCTTGGAGTATTTATAAATCCCACTTATATTTGATGGTAATTCATGTGTGACCAATTATAAATCCCACTTAATTTCCAAGATTTCCATGCTTCTCTACATTTAAATGATGAGAATGATGAGTGGGATTATAAAACATAGTTCAAGTATACCCCAATGAAAATTTCTTTTCTATTTTGGGGGATGAGAAATTTGTCATTGGATACTGATGGAAATGTGCAGAGAAAGGGTGTATCTATGGATTCAAGATGAAGGTGTTGTGCATTTCCAAGATCTAAAAATGTTAGATGCTTGTTCTTAAAAATTAATTGGGATATTGTATTTCAAAACTCATTGTTCCAGGTTCTCAACTTAAATAGGGGGCAGTGAAATAGTAAAATAATTCATTTTAGAGTGGTTTATAGGGGAGGGAAATGAGATACAAATAATAAGGCTCAAGGATATGTTTTTTTGTAATTTTTTTGGTGCTTTAGGGTGCACAGAATGCTACATGTGAAGGTAAATTTTTCAATTCCTTATTTTTCCATGTCCATATGAAGTCTCTAATTTCAGACCTCTAGCTTCTCATTTATGGATGGGGATGAAGAAAGTAAATATTCTTCCTTATGCTTTCTATGAGGATGAAGTATGGAAAATCTGGAATAACTGGAGATGGGTGAAATGGATTCTTCCCCATATGGGATTGAAGTTGATTGTTGATGGATCCTATGTCACTGGTGAAATGATGGCTCCAGGTCTAGTGAGAGATCTTGAAGTTTTAGTTTTTTTGGGGTTTATCACATTTTATGGTGTAGGAACATCCTTAGGAGAGGAATTCATAGTGATGGTCAACAAGTTGACCCAATGTGGGCTTCAAAATATCAATATTTTGGAGGCAAAGTCAGATTCCAATGTGCTGGTCAGTCTGCTTCTTGGTAAGAATAAATGTACCTAATATATAACTGATTTAATCAGAAAGTGCAAGGATATCATTGATTCAGGAATCAGTGTTAAACATACATGGAGGGAAGGGAATTATGTACCATACTATCTAGCTAGAAAAAAACGAATCTAAATGAAGGAATCAAGGTTTATTATTGTAGCGGGTTATTACCCAAGGACTGTCAACTCGTTTTAAGGGATGACTCTCTTAGTATGAATCATTTCAAACCCTCTTATGTTTAGACCATGTGTTCTTATGTAATTTTAAATAAAAATGGACTTGAATAAATGAATATACCCATCCCACAACCTTATTATTATACCTTCTTTACACCCAAATAAATAGCATGTCGTAGAGGTTGGGAGGATCCCACACATATGATGTGTCATTCAGCTTATCATTTGGTTACATATATAGTGGATTCATATTATTTCTCCATGTTGATCTTATTTATTCTCATCTGAAGATGAACATGAAAAACAATTCATTATTAAGAAAAAAATCAATGTAAAGTATATGTTCTAGTGTTTATTTCCAAAACACAAGTCATTCATATTTATATGCAGAGAGGTCTTAGGATTTTGATTAATATCACTTATTCTAATTATGAAAAGTATTATTATGCCCTCAAGAATCCCAATAGTGATATCAGATAATATCATGTTATTAGATTCATTAAGTCATGCATGAAATGATGTCTATCGTAATCATTTTACATATCACCTGTGAGTTCTAAACTATACTAGGTAGTTATATTCTATAGGTTCTATATCACGACATAAAATAGAGCATATCATAATATGTAAGATAATTTATTTTTTAATATTTCCATTAGTTATAGTGTATGAACACTTCATATTTTAAAATATGAGGGAATGCACTATTTTTATAGAAATAGAGTATTGTATCACAAATATGATATCAATTCATGTCATTAAATACAATATATGAACTCATGGGTAAAAACAAGAATGCATATCATAAAATATGATTTATAGTGTGTGATTGTTTAATAATATTTGATTCTTTCATTATCAATCATAAAGTTTGACTGATAGTGAATGAAACTACGACTTTTCAATCATAGTCTATGACACACCCTTAATCGTAAAATACAACATAGAGAGACATTTTTTATTTTTTTATTATATTCAATTATAAATTGAATTTATTATTTATAAATTCTTATGAATAATGATAAAAGGTTTTATGAAGAGATTTATTAATTTATAAATAGGTGTAGAATCAATTAATTATAAAGAATATATAATTAATTTGTTAAATTTTTATTAAACATGTGCTGGTAAATATTTATTTTTATTATATGTTATTATTATGAATAATTTTAACAAATTATATTACATAATGTACAAGTTATAAATAAGTTTCTTATTTGTAATCATAATGGGTAATATAAAAAGTGTTTATAAATGTAAAAAATAAGGAAAAATATAAAGATTTTATATTCAAGTTATGAATTGTTCATAATTAACTAATTTTAATTTTTCAAAATAAATACTTTTTTTGGAAATTATTTAAACCTCGTCAAAATAAGTTTTGATGATTACATTTATCAATGGTTTAACTAATTTTATGTATTTTTTTATTTATTATTTAAATATGTTTCATAATATAAATTGGAATATAACATGTTAATATTTCATATAAATATCATATATTTTATGTAAGTCTCATATAATGAGTAATATTAAATGTTCATAATATGAAATAAATAAAAAATATATATTCAGAATTATAGAATGTCTATAATGAATAACTATGTTATAAAGTGTTTAGAATTATCGATTAATTGGGAACTATTCATTAATATTTATCACATATTTAATTATGTGAAATATCCATTTATTTAAGAATTATTCCCTACTTTATTATTCATCGATATAAATTATTTTTAATTTTAATAAGTGTATAATTTATTTTAAGCAGTTACACTACTTAAAAATTGTCAAATATAGCATTTCATAATTCCTGTGATTATATATGATTTATTTTTCATCAATATTCACCATGATTTCCAGTTAAAGTTATTGCCTTTAATTTAGCTATTGAATATGGTTTATGAATGTTTTAGAGTTATGATGAATTAGATTATCTCTTGATTAAAGTATTTAAAATTAGAGGGACTTTTGTTAGAACTTCCCACAAACCTAGAGGCTTAGGAATTATTCTAGAATGTTTGGGGTTAGTTATATAAGGATCTAAAATTAATCATGTAGAGATTTTCAATCTCATATAATTCCAAACATTTACATTAAATATTTAGATATATTTTTCATGGGATGCATTTTATATTTTTAAATATGGATGGTGTTAATTTTGGGGGGTTTTATATAGATTGTGGGTTGTGTAAATAGTTACACATTAATATGGCATGGATATATTAATTTAGTAGATGGAATAGGATCCCAAAACTAAATCATTAGAATAATGTTTACATAAAGGGATTAACATAAGATAATAATTTGTTATTAAACCCCTTGAAAATAATAAGTTTTAGATTATTTCCAATGGAAAAATTGTTCAGACCTAAATCATCGAATTGGGTAGTTTTGTTCCATAGTCAAGTGCCCCACGATTAACTTGTGTAAGGGATTAAGATGATAGTATACCATTGATTATCCAATACTGTAGGCTATACCATAGTAGGGTTCACCTATATTTTCTTGTGTAAACCTATTCATAGAATTTAATTTTTGTTATTCAAATCTGATACACCTAGATAGTTACGATACTAGAGGAATATAGTTGGGTTTATTCACATGATTGATTAGATAAAGTGTTGTCTTCTCAACTATACCAATGTCATCTATGATATGATTGGGATAATTCCCTACTTAAATAACCAAGTGGTGTGATAAATGATACAATAGGATCATTTCTTAGAGAAATATAGATCTTATCCCACTAATGAATATAATGTTTTTCAAATGGAGTGATCATTTTAGTGGGAACCCATTTAATAAAAGTCCCAATTAAATGTTAATAATACATGAAACTCATCTTATAAAAGAATATATTATAGATAATAAAATCATTATTTTTAAAATTAGCTTTGATATTGATATTATAGGAAGGAGATACTTAATGTATGAAACTTCTAAGGCCGATTAAATAAGAAATGTTCTTATGTATAATGGGAGATTATATATGTTATAGAAACACATTCCTAAGTAACCAATTTTTTCATTTGTTCAACAAAAAAATATAGGTTCTTCTGATAAAGTATACAATAACTCACATTGGTTTTAAAAGGAAATATATGAAAAAAAATTACTCATATATAATCAATATGATTAGGTATGCAAATTTTTTAGTGATACTAAATGTTTTTATGGTTTATTCTGGTTAAAGAATTCATTTTTTCATCTATTGGTATGTTTATACAATTTGAAAGAGTTCAAAAATATTTGACCTAACATTATTAAATTATTGAGAATAAATTAACTAGACATGTGATTTCTAGTTTTTAGTGTTATATATATTTTAAAAGTGGGTAAAAATTCAAATTTTGAAGAACAGAAGTTTGTTGGAGAGTCCAAAAAAATTATTCAAGTAACAAGTAAACAACATTAAATCCTAATTGTGTAATAAAAAAACAAGACTAATGATTATATAATATGTTATTTTTTGATATTTATAAAGGTATTTGGGAAATTACATGGAATATCTAAGTTGGATATGAGTTCTATAGAATTTTATTATTTAGTTTTGAAGGGATTGTTAGAGTGATTTAATATTATACACCTGTTTTAATTATGTGTTTCTTCCAAATTAAGGGAATATTTGATAGTAATTTTTATTTTCTTTAAAATGGTGAATCTAAGACATTCCACATACAATAGTTGAATGTGAATGAATTTTTCAATATTATATAGATATAATAAATGTATTTGTAACTTCCTCTCTTTTCTATTATAATCTAGAAGAAATTATTTATTTAAAAAGAGTTTTTGTAAAAAAAGATGAGATGATTAATTGTATACATATGGTTTATGATTCATCAAATTCTAAAACAAGTTTTGAGAAAGTTAGAATAATAAAAAAAATTATCCATGATAAATTTTATATCCATATTTTCATTAAAATATGAAGAAATGTGTTCCTAGAATTATTCAGTATAATAGTTTATGGAAGGAAGTATTTCTTTCAGAAAAAAAATATTCCAAACACATAGAACATCATATATGATATAGAAATCATATTTTATTTAATAAATGTGTATACTAAATAAATATAAGATTTATTTTCAAACATGAAACTATTTATGTTTATTAGAATGATGTATATATATATATATATTTGGTGATTTGGGGTACAAATACATTTCAAAAAACACACAGACCACACACAAGACAAAAAGGAATGTAATCCCCCCACCCGTCCAACCCTATTTTTTTAGAGATTAAAATTTAACCCTCTTAAGGAACACCATCCCACCTATTTTGAGGTTTCATTCATCCTCTCATTACATCTGAATCATTGAAATCTGTCTCTCCTATCACACATAAGATCCCCACCTTATTTAGGTGCCATGTTTGAAACTCCGCAACAGGCCCCTGTAGGGACCTAGGCATCAACTCATGTCATTTTCCATGACCTATGCCAACATATCTCTATCTCTATTCACTATTTCACAAATATCCCCATCATCGTGTGACTTGTGTCGGCATCGCCTCATGCCAGGACGGTCGCACTCCATCAAGGTCATCAATGGTGCTTCCTACCATGCTCAAACCTATTGGCCCACACCTTCACCCATTAATAGCAATGAAACATAGTTCATCCATTTATTATATACTCTACTTACATCCCTCATAATGGAAAAGACCACCCGAACAATTGGGGAATAAAACTATAGTGAGTGGGAATCAAACATGATTCCACACCCATTTGGATGTCGTTGATAGGTGCATGTCACCAACTAACCTTCTCCATGTTTTCTTTATTAGAATGATATTTTTATGATAATATAATATCTAATAGGCTAGTGGGGATATTTTCTATCTTTATAAGTTCAATTAAAAACGATATTATACCATCCTAAAATTGAAGTAATTTTCACTTAATATTATAAAGAGTTTAGGAAATATAAGGGTCAAAATAAAAAAATCTAAAAGTTTCTGTTATATAGAATGAAAATTAAATATCATTATTTTCTAAAGGAATATTCTATTTGAAATATAAATTTATTATTTCCTTAATATCTTAAAATAGTTTTAGGGTATGTTGGTAAATATAATTTAAAGAGTAACATTTAGTTTTCATAACAAATTGGATGAATATTTATCCTAATGTAGCTTAGGATATATTAATAACTAATAATATAAATAGTTATGTTATTTACCAAAATATTTAAATTGGATATTTTGATAGGATAAGATACAATTTTTTGGTGATATACTTATAAATATTCTCTGTAGACATCAGAGGTTGACATCATAACATTTTATGTTATAAAATTGTGGAGTTTGAATTAGTACAAGGAGTTGTTTGATGTCCCTGTCCTAGTTCACTCAATTATAACTACACTAGAGTGTCAAGTGAGCTCATGAATTCATACCCATGTGATTGAGAATTTTGACTAGTAGTGGGGGTATAAAGTGCTACAATGAGGAGACTATACCCTCATATCAAGGTGAAAAAGACAACATAAATAACCAAAAAATATCTATAAACATTAATAATAGTATATAAATCAAAATCAACTTAACTATGATATATTTATTGCAATGATTTCATTAATGAATAAACCCCATGAATCACCCATTTCGATAATCCCATATATAAAATAAGTATAAGAAACAATAATACAATGAGTTTATACTACCATCCTCAATCCTCATCTCTATACTCCACCCATGAAATAAAGCTCAATAATAGAACATTGGGTCTCTTCCCATCTCGCACCTATGAATATGAGGTCTTCTCAAGTACTATAGAGTGTGGGACACCCAATTATGGCATGGTTATAGCTTACTAGGTTATCACGAATAGTGTTCTTCACATAACTAGTTATATATTTTATAAATAATGTAGTGTGCATAGAATAATAAATAAAAGATATAAACATAATAAAATATTATCATGACCTATCACCACTGAAACCCCACCTGGTTCGGCAGTGAAGATATATGTTACCTTTTAATCCCACCTATAAGAGTCCATGGGTTGGTGACTAGCACAAAGGGTATCTCTTACTAAAATGGGAAACATCAGCCTAATAAATTTCCAATTACTGACTATATATACCTAATATTGATATAAAATAAAAATAGAAATGATTCATTGTGAAATCCTAGACATGACTCCAACTATCTGGACAACATCATTGAATCTTTATCAAATTCTCATAAAAACTCCAACACACTATAAAGGGGTGATCACTTGGGTGTACTAAATAGAATCATTTTTCAATGAAGTTCCATCTCTCTGTGAAATATATGTATCAAGACAAACATTCATGAAATCCACTAATAAAAAAATCTAGAATTATCAATAGGGTTTTATTAAGTAAGTTAGTATAAGGTTGATACAATATCATTGTTTTCCATTACCTCCATTTTCACAAGTTGAAAATGTTTTATTTGATCTAGATATATATGAATAATTAAATATGATAGATGATAAGTTCATAGATTTATAAAGAATAATCATAAGTTCTAAATAAATATAAAATTCCTCACATCAATAACATTATAATCATTTCACTATTTTAGTAATAATAAATTTTATATCATTCAATATGATTGGAATAATTTTCCCATCATCAATACTACCATCTCACCAAATCCATAAACCACTATGAAAAAAAAGAATGCACAACAATCAAATTATTCCATGAAAATTAAGAAATCCCAAACCTAGACATATACCATCCATCCCAACATTATTTCTGCCATCATAATATTACATCCACCATATCACCACATCATCACCTCAATGAATAGTTTTATAACATTGATCCATCATATCTAAAATTCATGACATAAACCTAATCTATAATTAGCCGAGAGAAATTCCTAGATGTTATAACTTTAATCCATTACAACCCATAATAAATGCATGTGTTATAACCTTGAGACATTAAAACCTGCATATGTGTAGTATCAAAAAAAACTAACAAGAAATAAAATAAATATAGAAGAAAATAAAAAAAAATAACTTAAAAAAAATTCCAAAAAAACTAAATGAAACATCACAACACAATATAAGAAGTAATAATAGCATAATAACATAAAAATTAATCTAAAAAATCATGAAAATAATCATCACCACAATATAAAATAATATTTCTACTAAATATTATTATAAATTGCATATTTATTCATAAATAACCATTAATTATACAGTTACCTACTTTTTTATTAATTAAAATGTTAATTAAACATGATTACATAATCATAATTCAAACACATTATTTTTGAATTAATAATATGTATTATAATATTCTAGTTAATTAATTAAAAAATTAAATGTATCCACTTAAATAAGACTACCTATGAAACAAGTACAACCTAACCATAAACTCTTATATATCTAAAAAATATTGTTAATGGGTTCAAGCCTATTCTTTTCCTAATTATTTAAACTAAAATTCAACAAAACTAACCTTAATAAAAATTCTAGTTAACTAAAGAAATATTTATAACTCTATAAACACATAAATTTGATCTATTAAAACATTACACACATTAATTAATATTAATATAAGATATATTTCTCTTCACATTCACTCTTAATAACTTTCCATCACATTAAATTTAATTCTAAATTTATATATGTATTATTTTAATCCTATTACTTTACTATTTTGGTATAGTATATGAAAATGGAATGTTCGCATTAGATTCTTTATGATCTAATAATAATTTAGCAAAATAGTATATATACATTTATATTTTAATATATCATAGTAAAATAATATACACAGATACAATTTTGTAAAATATCATTTTCACACAATAACATATTAATTCCAGTATGATTCAATATAAAATCATCATAACATAGAAACTTATATATAAAATAATATGATCCATAATGTCAACAAATAACTCAAAAAGGAAAGCATATTAATCAAAATCTATATAATAAGAAATAAAGTTAATTTTTCATATTTTAATTTCCAATACAGATTTCACTTTTCTAATTTCATTCCTAAAACACATCCCATCTCACTTAGATTACAGCATAATGTTAGCATAAAAAAAATATTCCATAATTATCATAACATCATTATGTAGCATTATTAAAATTCTATAAATAGAAATTTATGGAACTCAAAAGAAGATAAATAATAAAACATGGTACAATGAAATAATAAAATAGAAAGAGAGACAAAAAATGTACCATATCTATTAGAATATTGGGTACAAGTAGATAAAAAGTTATTGGAGTGATATAATGAAAATAGATTCAAAGGATTGACAAGAGTGTTTCAATCAATGAATGATCATAATTAAATCTTTCCTTCTGAATGGTTCTAGTAATTGAAGATGAATGTTGTATTTACAATTAATGGCTTCAAAGGGATAGTAATCGATAGGCTTAAGGTTCACCAAGTTTTTTTATAGATTACATAGCATTACAAGCAATTATTATTCCAAAATTGAAAAGGAATGTTGATAAATCCCCCAATTGATGTGAAGTTATTGTGATATTCCTACTATGTTATGTTATTCATGTTATGAGAGAGAGAAAGGTTTACTAAACCAAGAGATCTCATGGAAACTCAAAGCACAATGTCTAAGAATCATTGTTGTTGTTCAAATTCAGGATTTCAGGGGACTTATCAATACTCCAGAGAAGCTTCAAAGGTCATACACACTCTAGGAAAGAAATTTAGGAACTTAAGTGAAGAGATATTTATATTTAATAAATAAAAGCACTAGAATCACATTTCATGGGTACTATAGGTCACCTTTCTAAGACACTTCACATATTTAAAATAAAATTTTGGATGGATTAAATGTGGTACATGGCATTACATGGATGTGTTTAAAGTTTTAAACAAGGTATACTATTTTTATTCATTTTAATCCTTTAATTTTGAGGAGATTCTATGTTCAAATCACTAGGTGAATTGTATATTTAAATCCCAACTCCAGTTTTTACACAGCATATTTAAAACACTTAAATTACAGTTATAATTCAGATAGTGATAGTGATGTTTTCATTCATAGTAGAACTTTTAACATGTTTTTCCTTATTTCACATTATAATTTTTTGTATATTTTCTATTTAGAGTGCAATTTTTTCCCTGTTTCTGGAAAAAAAATTAAACATTTTATTTTTAAAAAATTATTTTCTAATTTTATTTTTCTTGAAATCTATTCTCTAAAATATCTTTTTATTATTTTTAAAACACGTAAATTCAATTGGATATATATATATTCAGTGTTGAAAAATATAATCTTTCATCCACATTTATATATTAATTTAAATAAAAATACATTATTCTTTTAAGTATTTAATTTAATTTTATTTATTTTATATATTAATAACAACATCTGCCTCATTTTCGTTTAATGATATCACTATTCCCCATGAATATTATCCAAAAAATTCATACCTAATTTCAATAATTCAATTCCATTAAATATAAAAAATAAAATATATTCAAAATATTTAACATATTCCAAAAAACGGGTTATATTCAAACAATATTCCAATATAAAAAAATGAAACCTACACCTTATATGTATAATAAATTAATCATTCCAAAAAAATTTATGAAACTCGATTAATTTACCAACATGTTATTTAATAACATAAATAAATAATTCCAATATTTTTATAAATACAAAAAAAGTAAATCCAATATAAAACAATAAATAAATTATTTTAAAATAACTTTAATAATGTGTTTTACATTTTCAATAAACATTTGATACAAAATAAAATACTAATGGTTAATAAATGACATAATTCCATGAACCCTAAATACTTTATAAATGATAAAAGTCACATGAAAATTTGAACCCTCACATTAGATACCACTCCAATAATTCTCATCCTTGAGAACTAAAGTAAATATTTTAGGAAAAGAGACACCAACCTAATAAAAGGAGGGAAAACAAAGATATTATCATTAAATACCTCTCAAAATATTCTCATCCTTGAGAATATAAACCCAAATTAAAGAAAAAGATAGGAAAAAAACTTAATTTATATGGAAAGATACCTCATAAATAGATACATACCCACAAAAGAAACGCAAACACAATAAGGAGGATAGATTCAAATTAATTGGATATTTAATGGAAAGTACGAGCATAGTTTTGTGAGGAATCTCTCATTATAATCCGAAGTATTCTAGCAATAGTATGTGTTTTCCTTCATATATTTATTTTTGCATTGATTTTTGTTATGTTTTAAGGATCTTGCATTTGGAAGATGATAGGGTGTGAACTTGTAATGCCTAGTGTGCTCACAAGGCCTAGAAATCCATGTGGATCATGAGTACATGGTTTGATGTGACTTTCAGTTCTAGATTTGTAGTTGGAACAAAGTCCACCAAGACATGTCTCTAGTATATACAAAGTATATAGTCCTCCTTTTAATTATGTGAAAGAATTTTTTTTGTTTTTAATTCATTTTGATCATGTCCTCTTAGTTCATTTCAAGTGAAACCTCAGTTCTAATTTTTTAAAATTTTGGTTTTAGACGTTTAAGGATTGTTTTAAAGTGGTGATGTTTTCAGGTTAATAATTAATAATAAATGATTCTTACTAAACGAAATTAAATAAAAAATTGGTAATAGGATTTCATTTTAAATGGATTTTATAAAATGGTATCTGATTTGATTTTTTTAGCTGAGGTTTTGTTTTGGAAGAGCATTTATATGGATTTAAATTGTTTTGAAAATTTTTCAAATTGTGTTGTGATAAATGTTATAATACATATTTATGATTTTTTATAATGTAAATAATTTTTATTTCTCAAATAAGTTTAAAATTAAAATTATTACAAAAGGATGATATTTTAAATATTTTGAAATTAACTTTTTCTATATTGAAAAATGGGTTTTTTCAAAAAAAAATCATTATATTCTTGTTTAAAAATGGCCTTAGAAAAATAATTAAGTGGTAATTGATTTTAAGAAAAAAAAATCTTGATTTAAATTTTTTTTTAAAAAAATGAGAAAATGAGATTTAGATGGTTATTTATGGTTTTTTTTATAAATTAGTCTTTTAACAGTTAGTTTTCTATTTAAAAATGGAAAATATTTTTATAGTGTATTTATCCTTGAGAAAAAATAGTAAACCCTTGATATTAAAATGTTTTAATTTTGTAACTTGAGTTTCATAACATTCCTTTTTGGGTTTGATTTGGATTTTTTTAGTATGGATTAGTTGGGATCATCCCTTACACAACTTTTTATTGGCACCTATTCCCTTCAAAATGGTCTTGATGAAAAATGTGAGTGAATCCCCTCCATTATCTCTGCATGATTTAGTTTCAAAAGACCGATGATTATCACCTTTGGGATTGTTTTTTCCAAGACCATAGTGGGTTATGTTTCTTTGGTGGTTCTTGGTTAGGATGATTCCTTTATATTTCCATGAATTTTATAGATGGTGGTGTTTAGAATCTTATATTTATTCTTTATTTGATGATCATTTCCCCCTTTTTCATATAGGGAATGTTGGACTGGTTTTTGATCTTGTATAGAGGGGTTGTGAAATTAGAATACTTGGGTGAGTTCATGGGTAAATAGGATGGGAACTACCCCCATAGTTGGTTTTTCCCTAGTGAGTGCCCTGATATTTCTAAATGGTTCTCTTGGGTGTTAGTTTTTTGGGTGTGATTCCCCAGGATTATTCCTCATTCACCACTGTTCTAAGGTTATAATTGGTTTTTATTATTTGATCATGCCTTATTTTGGTATAATTCCAGATGTGTATTGTCTTATGTCATCTAGATTTCCAATTTCATCTTTCATCAAAGAGCTTGAAATCTCAATATCTTAGATTTCATTTAACATTTTCAATATGTTGGTGATGTTTTATTATTTTGGTATTTATGAACTTAATTATAACCCCTATGAATCCTACACCACTTATGATCCATTTCTTATCTTATTGGTTTTAATCCTTCTTTGTGGTGATCTTGATAATATTCCTTCTCAAGAGTGAGTAAATTTTTGAAAATTGGGTGTATTATAAATATCTAATATAGTGTGGGACCATTATAAATGATCATTTCACAAAGTTCTAGTCCTTTTGACCATGTGTGTACTTCTTGTTGTGTGGTGAAATTGTGTTGTGTACTTGGGGACCCATTTTCCCCTACCTCCCCCACTCTAAAAGTGATTGTTGATCCTTAGTATTCATTGTACCATATGATGTTTCTATAGGACTGGTAATGAGGAAATATTTCATTATTTTTGTCATTCATATTTTCATTCAAGGTCTTCCTTGGGTTGTCTTTATTTTTTTCAAGTCCTTAGTGTTTCTTATTAGATTTCTTTATGGTTGTATTGGATGAGGGAATTAGAAAATATTTCTTTCTCTCACTTTCATAAGATTTATATCATCAATAATTGGTGGTAATTTTGGTTAGAGTTTATGCTTCTTGGGATTCACCCTTGGTATGGGGTTGGAACCCATAACATTTTAAAACAACCACTTCCAAGGATTTTAGGTGGAAAAAAGATTTATTGTGAAGAAACTTGTTACACCCACCATGTCATTATAGAGTTATTTTATATTGATTTATATTATTTTTATTTAACATGATTATTTTAATGTTTTAGGATTGGATTTTCAAATTTTGTGATTTTTTTGGGTGGCATAAGGGTTAGCGCATGTTTAGTAGTAATTTTCCATAATCTAGGTAAATACATCTATAATTTGATAGATTTTAAATTCATAGTTGGAATATAGTTTCCCTAACCATGAATCATCCCTATACATGATGTTATAAAACATCTAGTTGGTGGGGAACGATTGGTCCATGGTTTTGAAAACCATGCACAATAACCCAAACCTAAAAGTTTTCTTTTTAGAAAATTTCCATTGTATGTTTTAACACAAAATTGGGCTCATCCACCTTCCTAATTTGAGTCATGCTCTAAGAATCAAGGAGGATATTTTACCACATGTTTTATCCTAATACTCCCTATGATATGAAATTATTCGTTGTGATTCAAAGTTCAAATATCCTTAGGTTTGTGTTTCCTCCCTTCTATCTTCTCCTTACTCTTGTTTCCACTTCTCCCCCTCACTGCACAACCTATAATGCCAACCCTAGGTGGGTTTATGACCTAGAATTCATGTAGATCTATTTTAATTAGTTTTTTTATTTAATTAGGATACTTATTTGTGTTTTTATGTCCCCTGTACTTCGTTGAGGTGTATTTGGACCTCGATATTCCAAATTAGTTTGTTTCAGGTGGGTTTCCCCATTTTTTGAGCTTTATATTTCATAAGATCTTGTTGTTTGTGTTTTAAAATAATTTTTTGAATGTTTATTAATAATATTATATGTCTTTATAAATATTTTTGAAAGGGTAATGATGTTACACTTGGTTCCAATAGAATGTGGTGAACCTTTCTCTTTAAAAGGTGTGATTTAAATCTTTTGAGAATCTACCTTACACACCGAGTATTCGGGAAATACCTTAATGGACGTAATTGATCCTTTTAAATATTTTAAATGGTATTTTATATTTATAAATTAGATTTCTATTTTTTGGGTAATATTATATGTGTAGTTGGTGTTTCAAAATTCAATTTTCAAATGTCTGAATATTTTGGCAATTTCAAAAGTGGGTTTGTTGATTTTATTTTTTAAAGAATAGACATGGAGACAGATTGTAACTTTTTAATGAGAATTCTAAATAGAACTGAATCTTCATACTCACCAAAAGTGGATTGATATTGTAATTAATTGGTTGATTAGGGAAGAATGTTTTTGGAGGGGTGAGATTGATTACGACCCTCATTGATGTATTTTTTTCTACTATTACTATTTTTATTATGATTATTGATTTATATCTATGTTTCTATAAGTACATGGATACCATTTCTTGAGGTGATTTAACATTCCACCTCCATTTAAAATTTCATTGGTGATCAAGTGCAGGTAGATGGATTTTCAGATACACATGTAACACTAGTCTAGGCTTACCTCTAGCTACTGTCTTATAGTAAGATTTAATTGGTTTTAGGGATTTTCCACTTGGTCAGGATAAGTAGGGTATAAAAAATTCATAGGGTGTTGGAATGAATCAAGAACACCAATAAGATATATCATATTAATATTTTATTTCATTTCCCTATTAGATTATTTATGTTCCCCTATTTACATACACTTTCTTTATTATTATTGTTAGTCTTATTATTATTATGATTATTGGTTATGGGTAGAAATCATTTTTCTATTTTCTTTTTAAAAAAACAAATGTTTAATTTCTCTAGATTTAAATATCATTTTAATGTTAATGATTTAAAAATAATAATTATTTACTAGAAATGTATAACCCCCCCCCCCCCACCCCACTCAATTTTAAATATGTTTTTTATGATGATATCAGCCTATGGTTTTATTTTTATTAAATAAAAAGAGAAAATAATTTTTATTTCTATTTTAAATAAAATGTAACTGGATACTTTATTTAATGTATATAATTGTGGTGTGATTTTATTAACATGCCTAAGGATATTAGTTCTCATAACTATATATCAAATTTCAATTTCAAGTTATGGGTCATTTATTACCACTCATAGGAAATTTTGGTTCTACTATTGGATAGTGACTTTTAATGTCACGTAGTATTATATTGGTTTTTTTTATTTAGTTTATTTTATTTTTTCATCGATCAAAAAAAAATTATTATTCAAAGGAGGAGGTTCCCTACAATGAAGGTAAAAAATCATGGTGGTCAAAAGTGATGAATCCCTATGGAATCTCCTTGGATAAAATCATTGTAATCCCAAGGTAACGACCCCATGTTAAAGAAAATCACCAAGGGTTCCTCCGGACTACTCCCCTGAGAAAGGAAATCCATAAAAAATTTGGCCACTCTTGGAATATAAAAAACTTCACATCCATTAGGAATCTTTAAGTCACTACTTCGGGAAAGGTAAGTGAACTGCCAAAAAAGATTAAATTTCCCATGAAAATCCTGAATCAGTACCTCAGAGTATGATTCCACTTCCCAAAACACCAACGAGAATCTTTTGCAAAGTCTAACACCAGTGTCAAATGCTCTAACATCATCCCCTAATGAACTTTATTGCCCATGGAAGCTACAATAAGAAAACATAACAAAACTATTCTATTCCCGCACTAGGTCTCCATCATATATCTGACCATTTAATAGAGACCCATCGACACTAAATTTTAAACTGTTCCCTAGAGGAATCCATTTAACATAACAACCCTAGGATCTTGGATGTTTCATTGGCCTATTAAGAATACTGCACAGACTGTCGGACTGCTTTTCACCATTAACCAACGTTCCAATTTCATGAAGTAGAGTCTTCATTCTCACATGTAGTAAAGAAATAGACGGTTGAACCTCCATTATTTATTTGTTCCTTGCCTCCCAAAGTAACCAGAATAATGCTATAACAATGATACATCAGATTTTGGACTCCATATCAGGTTGTTCTTTACCCTAAAACCAACTCACGAAGAATTCCTTCATGGATGTACATTTTCATTATAATTACCCCATTAATCCATCATAGACTAAAGGATAAATTCCCATTCACCCTTGATAAATTTATGAACCACCGATTTCTCTTATATATTACTACAACAGTAGCAATGTGAGGCCAGGTGAAATCCATTATTTTATATATTATCTTCTGTAGTTATGGGTTGGTTATGTTCTCTCCAAACGGGAAAACTCATCTTCATGGGGACCTCCTTACACCACGACCATGATCCATACTCATCGCAAACCCCTTCCTACCAAATAAATCTATAGTAATCCGTCCCATTAAAGAATCTATATCACAACTCTGTAAACTAGCATCGGTCGACATCCTTAGTAAACAAAAATTCATTAAAAAAATTTATCTGTTTCGGTATTAGGATGGCTTCAAGAAGACTTTGGTTTTTGGTGTCCTCTCTTACCGACATGTCCATTCAAGTGTAGTTTAGAAAAAACAGCTTCTCCCCCACCCAATTGTCCATCAATAAATTTATATCCCCTCATCTAACCATCTAGTGAGAAAACCCCGGAAGAATTTCATGGAGAAGCGTGTCATATTTCAATAACCTGAAATATTTCTTAAAGTCTCAATCCTCCCATTTCATTCCAAATATAGTTATAATGGTTTTTTCCCATATATATTCTCCAAAAATTAAATCATATGGTAGAGGAGCCTGCATGGAGGGCATGGAAGTTGTGACATCCCTGAGATGAACTCTGTCTTTCTCCACTGGTTTTTCCACCCGATACCAAGAGACCCATTGAGCTCTTCCCTAAGAGTTAGTTTCCCTAGGGAATATGTTCGTCAGATTCTCCATTGATGATATAATTCCCTTTGGTAGAGTGACAAAGGACATGACATGCATTGGTATCAAATAAATCTCACTATTAAGCAACACCACACGTCCAACTAAGGAGAGAAACATGTTCTTCTAGTTTTGAACCCTCCAAAGCATTCTGTTAATGATATTCTCAAACAATATCCTTTTCACTCAACCATTATAAATAGGTTCTCGCAGATAAATCATAGGAAACTTCTTCTGGTGGATTCCTAGAATGTCTTGAAGACTCTGAATCCTTCTTCATTGACATTTCTTTGATATAAAGACATTATTATTCCTAGATTTAACCTGTTCACCACTTAGGTTACCATAAATCAACATAAGATTCATAAATTTAACAATGGATGACCTCCTACCATTAACAAATATGAGAATATCATAGGGAAACATAATATGGGGGATCGAGACATCTGAAGCTTGATAATGATATGGAAAAATTATTCATTCCACCAAGACTCTATGTAAATTTCCCTAGAGAGACTCTTTTTCAAGTATGAACATGATAGGAGATTGGGGGTCCACTTATTGCACACCCCTCACATTCATGAAGATCCCAAAACCATTCCCCATAAGATAGATGGTAAGCCAAAGAGAGGAGAAGCAACAAAATCATAGATCACAAACCCATTCATGAAAACCCATCTTCCTCATCACCTAGATTATGAAACTCTATTCCAGCATGTCATACACCTTCTCCATGTCCATCTGAAAAATCATATTTGACCCAACTGTCCTCTTATTCACATCCTCCAACAATTCATGACTGATTCCCACTTCCACTTGAATACTTCTACCTTGGATAGATCCATGTTGTTCCTAAAAAATAGCCTTCAGAACCACTTTGTTCATCATATGATCCAGTATACATTGCAAGATCTTATAAGAAACATTTCAAAGACATATAAATATATATTGATTAATTGAAGAGTTATATTTAACTTTGGGAAAGAGAACCACATGGGTGGAACACGTACTTTTATTAAGTGAACCCCCTGGAAATAATCTTGCACCGCCTCGACAAACTGAGACCCCAAAAATTTCCACAACTCCATATAGAAATCTCCTGGAAAACCATCTGAAATGGGTGCACTATCTAGTGACATATTGCGAATAGCCCCCCATACTTCCTAGTCAGATTGTATAATTCTCAAAGTATCATTATCCTCATCATCAATCCTTCTGAAAATACTCCCCATTAAAACCACTTGTTTCATTGATGAGGAACCCTCCCCACCTGGTTATGAAGAATCACCTTCAAGTAGAAATTTAATTTCATTCAAAGCCATCCTTCCGGTGATATTAACATCTAAAGAAAACGATCCATCCTCAATCCTAGGGTTAAGTTTCATATATTTATGTTCCATCAAACATGTATGGAAAACCCACTATTATGGTCACCCTCTTTAATCAATATGTCCCTAGACCTTTGTTTTAATTCCCATTCAATATCCAACAGAATTTGAGCCAGAAAACAATGGTTTTTCAATAATAACATGAAGGTAGAGTCATCCCAAATTTGTTGCAACTCGTCCTCCAAATGGCTGATCTCCACCTGCAACACATCCACTGAATCATCCACTAATGTTTTGTTCATGAAGAATCTACCTATATCATCCTTGAGGCACTTTAGATGCCTATAAATCCCAACCCAAGATCTCCTATCCATCGCTTGATTCCATGATTCTTTAATCATCTGCATGAATCCATCCACATTGTGCTAGTTAATCGTGTATATAAATTCTATATTCTCTAAACTCCCTTGTTTATGTTCCACCATCAGAATAGTACAATCTGAAAGAGCACGAGTTAAATGAGTGACTGATGTCTTGGAAAAAGACTTTATTCCCTAAAAATTAGCAAGACATCTATCTAAAATACTCCGCGTATGAGTTACACCTATGATATTATTGCACCAAGTATATTTTCACCCACTAAATCCCAAGTCCAATAGACCCTTACCAGAAATAAAGGTATCAAACTTTATAACCCTAATCTACCTTTATTCTCTAATATTTTAGTGATAGTATGGAAATCACCACCTATAAACCAAGGTAATCCATCCACATCAAACAATTCATGGCATTCCCCTAGGATTCTTCTTTCCATTATAGCATCTCTAGAATAAATAAATAAGAACAAAACATCCAATCTGATAAACCTAATTTTCATAGTGATACATTGATCCATAACCTAAGCCAACTCCAACTATAGAACATTCATTCCTAGAATCCTTGTGTGTTTACTCATTGGGGTTATATGTAATTGGAGACCAAATCCCATCTTTTTAAATGAAACTGATCCTGGTAAGATCTTATTTCAGTTCCAAAATGACAACCATAGAAAAATTACATATCCTGGACTCATGAACCATAAAATCACATTTTTCATGCCCCTCGAGACTCCAATCATTCTAGATAACCAGAAAAGAAATTATATGAAATATTTCTTTGTTGTTTTTCCATTTCTACCTGGTCTCAAATAACTAGGTTCCTACATCACTCCTCCAGGGCCATGGAGTGAGTAACCGGTCTATAAGAACCTTCAGAAGAACAACCCTTCTTTGGGATGAGAAATTTCTTCATCAAAGTGTTATCAAATTCCTCCAGTAGATAGAGTTTATTCCCCACCAGGGAAGGTGGAGAAAAAAGATCCTCCTCCTCCTCCTTCATCATATAAACTATAACCAATTGGGTCGGTGAGTTACGAGATGAGATAATTTCCTTCGCCACCCACTCTAGGAATTGACTCCTTTAAGGCTTTGCATGCACATCCTTGGAGCACCCTATCGTAGCCAATAGAGATAACTTCAATGATCCCAGAGATAGTAGGGAAGAAATATGAACCTCTGATGTAGGAAGTGATAAACTCTTTGGGATGCAAGGAAAAAAGTTTCAACAACTTTGTTCTTTTCTATGAAATGAGATGAAGACAACGAAGTCGCAACCACCTGGGACAATCCACCTTCTGTATCCTCTATTTTGGATATTCTAGCAACCAATGGTAATGTTTTCTGAGTCTTTATAAACTCTGAAAAATGTTTGATACCCTATGACCCTTCAAAAAAGGAGATGCACTATTCAGACTCAGTTTCGACAACTTTTGAAATCTCAATCGATCTTGTCAGTCCATTGACTTTTTACCCCTCAAAAAAGGAAATTATGGTCGGTCCCTTGACGTCACTGCCACACTATAGCTACCTTGGAACCCTACCTTTACATCATAACCCTCCACTGAATCGGACTCTGAATCTGAGTGAAGGAAATGTTTCATGGTTACAGTCCCCTGGCCTTGAGCACTTCCCTTACCTTTCCTACAAAACTGCACTACATGGCCTTGAATCCTGCATGCGGTAAAGAACCTATGAGGAGATTCAAACACCAATCTATTCCACCACATAATCCTTGTAGATATCTGATTAGGACTAGAGGAGGAAACTTCATTGTATGGTTTATCTTGACACAAATCTTCATATTCATTGTGTCCAACAACCTCTCCTTAATCTCATACGAGCAGAGAAAGCTCCAAAAATATTCACCCATTGTTGCCAAAATAGAAGGGTTATGGAAAGGAAGATAAAAACCCTAAAGCTTGATCCCCACCGCTCTCGTACATAATTCTCTATTATAGTGGCACTCCCAAGACCAACATGAAATGGAGAAACGAAGGGATCTGCAACACGTTTCCTCACTCCCCCAAGCATGCACAAAATCATCTCTATTGGATATATAGATGCAATATAAAAATCGTGGTAGGATCAGGGTAGTCCCATTGGTCAATGGAGTGATGGGTTAGGTTCCAATTTAGGTGGAATCATAGTCCAGTTCACTAAAAATTGTATGATAACCTAATATATTAAAAGGATCTATAATTAAAAATGACCTTTTTAAATTGGGTGTGTCTTATAGATGGAGATGGAACTATAAAAAATAAAGAGGTAGGGGCAGAAAGAGTGCCCTGATATCTTTCTCATTCTAGACCTAATGTTTCTAGGAGAATTTATATAACAACTCAATCCTTTCATTTATATATATATATATGTTACGATTGAAATTGGGTTCCTTAGACCCAACTTATTTATGTAATTTTGTTACTATTAAAAGTATATAGTTTGATATATACATGTGTTCATCTTACCTAAATAATATTGATACATTTACCTTTACTAAATTTATTTTAATTTATTTAGATTACATGTTGTATCAAATATATATATTAGTTATAATGATAAAATAATAACCAAGATATAAAATTATAATTATATTAAACATATTCCCTATGGTTCAGATACTTCATATCGACAAGGCACAGATGATGTGTGCCCAACAAGATTTAGGGGATCATAACCCTCAATATTTCTTCTCATGATGTTTGTACTTTAAGATCTATGTTGTGTGAGATCATGAGGACATACCCACCAATAGAAGACCACATGTTTTACGATTCATTGGTTATTAGTATCTATAAACATGTGTATTGTTCTTTGGACTTGAGATCATTATCAATGTATACTCTTTGATCAAGTACATTGATGCAAGGAAAAACCCATTAAATTGAATTCATGAAGAGGTAGCTTGTGTTTGGTACATATTTAGTTGTATGGAAATGGTTGAATTATCAAAATAAATCAATTCCAAGTCTATGAAACTTTATCTTGGGGCTAGTTGATCAAGATGTTAGTACCTCCACTAAATCTATGTCCATGGTAGAATAAGGTAAGTACATATGGATAGATCAACACATAATAAATCATGTGTAACGACCTAGGATTTTATCAATGGAATTTCCCTTCTTATAGTTATATCATGTAGTATAAATCACACATATCACATAGAAAAAACCAAAAAAAAACATTATTCTCATAAATGAAGAATGAAACATTAGTATGAAACTGGACCAATAAAAATCACATATATTACAATGGGACAATAACTAAAAACTAATAGAATAATAATAGGAATATGTTGATTAGATCGTTCCACCATAATGATTTCACTCCTAAAAAAGGCTGTATAAATAATAAATAATGTAAATAATAAAATATTTATTTTGAAGAAGAAAGTATATAGGATGGATATAAAATATAATTCCAAGATGAATTAATAGAATAATAGGTATTTATTTTAAGTATGGAACCCTTATGACCATTACAAATCTGATTATTGGAATAGTAATCTCACCGATCAAATAGTAACATCACCCTTGGAATAATAATCTAAAAAAGATTAATAGTAATCTAATCATTATAATAGAAACCTTACCTATGTAAGTGGAAAATAATATTTAAGTGTCATATAAAATGATAAAATAATATATTTAAACTAATTTACAAGAAAATAAATGTTTTAAAAGTGATAAATTAAGTGTTTATATTTTTATAAAACATAAATTATCCAATTAAACTTTCATAATAAATACAATGATCTAAAATAATTTTTATTTATAAAAAATGGATTGATAAATTAATAATAATTATCATTATAATGATAAGATAATTTTACGAGTCTATAATAAATTTTTCAAAGGGTCATAAAATCGATTATAATAATAAAATTGATATTTTTCTAATAAATGAAGATTTTATTTTTAAATTTAATTTATCAGATATATAAAATTATTTTCCTAAAATATATTTCATTTTTCAAATCTACACATTAAAATTTTTATTGGTTTTTCTAAAATAGTAGATTTTTTGTGAATAGTGTAATATCGTAATTTATGGTATTTAACATTATAAGCCGAATACATGAATTTTTGAGTCATGGATGATGTAAGAACCCATTATTTTAAACTCACGTGAAATATTTTATGTATATAGTAACATTAATAAAAACTATTGATAGTATTAATCCAATATAATATTCTAATAAATATTATAATCTAAAACACCCTTCTCCTCCCTGTATAAATACCACCCCCACCACCCATTATCCTCACACCTTCTAAGCCTTTAATCTTACCTAATATCTTCCAAAACCTATACTCCCCAATCCACCCACATATTAGTTCCTCTTAACTCACCAAAAGACCAATTCTAAGTTCATTAAGGGGTCCTTCTAGGAGGTGATATTTAAGTGGTAACATTCTCAAACTACCTGTTTTAATTTCTTTTCTTCTCCTACCTTCTCCTTGATTACATTATCCGAAATAGAATTATAATTATAGAATAATGTATAAAGTAGTATTTTATATTTATAATGAAATATCTTATATCCAGCCCTTTTCTCATCTCCTCTTTTTCAAGTAAAAATAAAACCATTTTCTGTATTATGTTTGTAAACAAACATTGTGATGATGAGTTTTTTTTCACTAATTAACTCATGTATGGTTTAAATTATATTATAATTTATTAATATTAAATAATTATGTATATTAAATGTAGTTTAGAAATTTTTATAGATTATATTTTCATAACATTAAATAAAATGAAATAATATTGAGATGGTTCAAAAAAATGACCAAAATAAACTAAACATTTATCATTAATGTTTTATTAAATGAATCATCCAAATGTCAAAAAAATGTTATATAAGATAATTTGAACTAATATTAGTGTATGAATCAAATTTCACTTCACTTTTGGAGTAGTATTCCAATTTGGTAAAAACATCTATAATTAGACACAGGTGAACCGATCATGAAACCATGAAACAAACAATCTAAGAACAACTAAATTGAACTATATAACTCATTAAAATTGACATAAATGAACTTAATAAAATTATAATAAAAAATATATAGATTCAAAATGTTATTAATTAAGTTATTAATGAATATAATTTTATTATCCAAGACATTATTTTCATGTTCTGAATTCATTCGGACATAAGGTAAATAATATCGCTAAACCTCAATATTTCCTTTGGGCTACACGTTCTCTCTATATGCCTCAAATTATCTCTTAATTATTCTTATAAAATTATATTATATTCTGTATATATTTTCCAATCATATATATATATATATCAATTCATATTTCTTTGATGGGGTATTACTTGTTTTAAAAGGTACACTTCTCAATTCCTCTTGATAAGAAAACCCGATTAAATGGAACTTCTATGTTTCTTACTACTTTTCAAGAGTAATACATAAAATAGTTTAATCCACAAATATTATATATAATCACTCATTTTATCATGAAAACATATTTTACTTCATCTCTGGTTTTATAAAAATAATTATTCATTTATCCTCATTAAATACTCTTTATTCCTTTAAACAGAACTATGCTTTAGTTACACATTTATAAAGTTACCTAAACACTGAGTTTTATGTTATTACGTTATTTGGAAATAATTATTCACAATGTATTCATATTATTCCTTTATGAATGTCCAATAATGATTTTAATCCCTTCATTCATGGATACCATAATGATACACCCTTTGATTATGCCTTATGACATTATTAAGATACCCATTTATTTCTATGAGTAACGCATATGTTTATTCCTTAGGTTTAATATGTTTATTTGGAAAACATATGTTTGTAAAAGAAATAATGGGTTCACCTAAAATTCGTTACAATTCATTTTTTGATGTTTTCGTCTCATGAGATGATATTTATGGGATTATAGAGTAATCTTAATCAATTATGGGATTTTGTCCAGCATGTGATATTGTCATGGAAGTTAGAATTGAATCATATTTATGTTTTGTTGTATATTGATTCCACAATCCAATATTGAAAAGATAATATGATTCCATGTTATATATGTTTTTATTAAATATTCTTATTCATGATTTATTTATTTTATCTTATGATTTGATGATTTCTTACTCATGTGTTATGCTTCATTTCCATGTTTATTTCTTTCCTAGGATTTATAGCTCACCTCATTTGTCTATGTAATCCCCAAGTTATCTTATGATGTTATAATATCTCATAGTGAGCTATAATCTCATTATAGAGATGAATAAAAATATTTTTTATTCTATTTTATTGTTGTATAAATATGTACCATGTCTTCTAAATAAATAAGGCTTTTTCGATCGTTCATTTGTATTTAATTGATACCTATGCTTCAAATCATGAAATTACTTATTTGAAAGGATGGATACCTATAGTTATTATCTGATCACAGTACAATTATTTTTTGGGATTTGTCATAGAGTACATTAGAATGAAATATAAGGATAATTATATCACCATGGATAACCTAGATTGAAACATAGGGAATAATAAGTTAGGATATAATTTTCATTTATATGTTATTCGTTATAAGTTCATAGTTGTATTTTTATATTATCATTAGCTAAGTATTATATACCCCTATTTTTCTTTAATTAGTTAATTGTTTCAAATTGGGTAATTCTTTCCAATAACTATTATCATATTAAATGAGATGATTTCCCTAATGAGATGCCAAAACCGATAGGAATGGGAGCTTAGAACTTCTTAAAAGTACTGGATAAACTATCTCAAGTTATGAATGATAAATTCAATCTGGTGGAAGGAACTCCTTCACCTATGAAAGATCAGGTTTATGTGAACAAAATTATATGAAAAATAAATTCAACCTTTAGTCGATCTTCTTATCTCCACATCAAGGAACAATAGATTTACTCTATTGAGAAGATTTTATTTTTTCTCCAATGCTCAAAAGAAGATAAAGTTGTGATATTGGTCTACCATTTTGATAGGAAAGATAATCAGTGTAGGACACTAAAAAACATTATGTCTAAAGAAGAAATTGATTCTATAAAATGGGAAAGATTCAAAAAAATATTTTCCAATAAATATTTTCCCCAAGCACTCCATCTTAAGATGGAGAGGTAGTTTTATGTACTAAAATAAAATTAATATGTGTCTATAAATATGTATAAGGAAAAATTTAAAAGGATTTCATGATATTTCTCTATCTATTTCATGAACACTAAAAAAATAGATCAAATTTTTAGTGTATTAAATACAATTCTATGAAAATCCTTGGTGATTTGAGACATTGATAGCTATAAGGAGATTGTTTTTTGTTGCATGAAGGTTGAGATGGAGATTGGAGACTCTTAGTGGAATCATGGGATTTGATATAGAAAATTGAAATTAGAGTTTAACATTATATGATCAATACATAAATCTCATGGTGGAATGAAAACCCAACATCTCAAGTGGAAAAAGTGTTGGAAAAAGAATACTGATAACTATCTTAAGGGAACCGGAAGATGCTTCAAATGTGAGAAAGAAATGTATTAGGCTAATAATTTTTAAAGAGATATAAACAATCCTAATAATTTCGTTTAAGAAAGGATGTTTCAGATCAATACTCATTATATAGTATAGTGTTTCAACTATAAGAAACATGGGAAATATATGATCCAATTCCCTAAGCCGAGGGCTATCAATGAAAATAAATGAAAAAAACCTCTGAGGTGGTAAGGAAGGGTATATGGTATCAATTATATAGAGATGTATCCCAGTAATGACATGATGAAAAGTACACTAGTTATTCATTCAAGAATAATAAACATACTATTTGATTCTAGTTCTACACATTCTTTCATATCATGAAAGTTAGCATAACTATTCAAACACCACCTTATAATATTGAGGTTGGGTTATCTTTGTGAATGGAAAATGGGAAAATTATTTCAACAAAAGCATATAACTCATCCCTAATCAATTTTTTATGGACTCAAAACTCCCATAAATTTACGTATTACTACCTTTAGTGTAGTTTGATACTATGTTGGGATTAGATAGACTTTCCATATATAAATCTGACATCAAATGACTGGATAGGAAGATAACTCTTCATATCCCAAGGCTTCCTCCAATTTTATACAAATTTATGGTGGAGGATTAATATCCATTGGAATATTCTTCTCAATAATGGGTACTATTTCTATGTGATAAATCATATCTAGATCAAATGATTAAGATAAAGAATCAAATCATGCTTAAAGACATGTCTATTGTGAAGGACAATACTGATATGTTCCCAAAAGAATATTATAGTCTTCCTCCTAAGCGAGAGTTTTCGTTCTCAATTGAGATTATTCTTGGATCTCTTCCCACATCAAAGACTACTTTTAGGATGGACACTATTGAGTTTGAATATTTGAAGAATAATTTATAATAGAATGTGGGAAAGGGTTTTATACACCCAATTTGTTCACCGTGGGGTGAATTGGTCCTCTTAATAACGAGTAATGGATGGATCAATGCACCTCTATAATGATTATAATGAGCACAAAAAATAACAAAAATGAACAAGTATACCCTACCATGGATAGATTAATTTTTTGATCAACTACATGGGGCCATGTTTTCTATAAGTTATGATTTTGGCTGAGATATCACTAATTAAAGATGATTAAATAAAAATATTCCCATGTATACCATTAGAATGAGGTTTGAACACTATGAGTTTATAGTGATTCTATTAATGATCAATAATGATCCAACGATTTTCATGTACTTAATGAATAGATTCTTTAGAGATTAACTTGATAAATTGGTGGTAGTAATTATAGATTATATTATGATATACTCCTAGAGAAAGAAGTATCATAAGGATAATTTGACTATTGTGCTAAAGAAGTTATGTTGGGAGAAACTATATGAAAATTATAGTAAATAATATTTTTTATGGAGTATGTATCATTCGATGGGGGATTTATTTTCAAAAAGGGGATATCGATGGACCCGTCATAGAAAAAAGAAATTAAGGAGTGCCCCAGGACAGAATGTTTAATGGAGATCTATTATTTCCTTGGCCTATATGGGTATTAATGATGATTTGTGAGGAAATTCTCCCAATTTTAAGAAAAATTAACAATGATGACTTGGAAGGGAGTAAATTTTTTCTAGACCAGTGATTGTGAAGACTACTAATAAGAGTTGAAAAGGAGGCATATCAAAACACTTATACATAAACTATACAAAAGTGGGGAAATCTTAATGGTATACAAAGATTTTTAAAATAAGGTATTAGGATGTATACTGATGTGAAATGAAAAAAATTATAACCTATGCCTCAAGGAAGCTGAAAGTTCATGATAAAAACTATCCCACACATGATTTGGAGTTAGTGTCTATGATCATTTCACTAAATGTATAACAGTGTTATCTCTATGTAGAGAAGTGTGAGATATATACTACTAAAAATAAGCTTAGATATATATTCACACATAATAAGATTAATATATTCCAATAAAGATAGTTAGATCTCATCAATGATTATGAATTATCAATTAACTACCATCATAGTAATGAAAATAATGTATATGTTGCTCTAAGTTGAAAGTATCATGCACCTTTATCAATCATGAGAATTGATAAGGTTAAAATATTCTTAGAATTGTAAAGGATAGACATGGGAATAATAAAGTAAGTAAAATCATCAATATTTTCTCAAATTATTTCTCAACCATCCTTTTAAGGGAAGATAATGTTTACTTAAAGTAGTGGC
This sequence comes from Viscum album, assembly GCA_963277665.1. Classification (NCBI taxonomy): domain Eukaryota; kingdom Viridiplantae; phylum Streptophyta; class Magnoliopsida; order Santalales; family Viscaceae; genus Viscum; species Viscum album. Next base: position 1,030,163,613 of record OY728156.1, read on the forward strand.
ATGAAAATTCATTAGAAAACTATCATAAATGGGAAATCCTTAGAGTTAAAAATTGATAAGGAAGGTGTCCTAAGATTTGGGTTATGACTATGTGTAGAATCAATTCTAGTGATAAATAAATATCTTTTGAAAGTTTTACAAGGAATGACTATCTCTATAAACCAAATATCATAAATACGTATCTGGATCTTCAAGAGAATTACTTGTCGGATTATATGAATAAAGAGATCGTTGAATATACATCAAAGTGCCGGGTATGTCAATAATTGAAGGATAAAAGAAAAAACTATATGGGGAATATGTAAACATTATCCATACCTACATAGAATTTTGAAAACATCACCATGGAATTTTTCAATGGACTTACAATGATATCTAGAGTAAATAATGTTATTTGGGTTGTTGTGGATCATCTTAATAATATTACTCACTTTGTTTCAATTTGAGAAGGATCCACACTGAATAAAATTTCATTTAAATTCATTAGAGAATCGGTGAGCCTCCATGGAGTACCATTATTGATTATATATGATTGTGATCTGAGATTTATCTATACCTTTTTGAAAAGTCTGCATCATGCTCTTCAAATTGAGTTGAACTTTAATATGTCTTATCAAGCTCAAACTAATGTCCATACTGAGTGAAATATTTTTACATAGCAAGACATATTGATAGTATGCTCAATAAACTTTAGTGGAGGATGAGACTAACATCTCCCTCTGGTCAAGTTCAGTTACAATAATAGTTCCCACTCAAGCATCCAAATGACTCCATATTAATCCATTTATGTGAAGACATGTAGAAAGCATGCATGTTGGGTTGAATTTGGTGGACATAATCTTTAAGGACTTTAAATGTTCATGTAAATGGTAAAAAAGTGAAGTTTAACAATTTTCCCCCACTCATACCACAACCACCCAAACATAACATTATCATCTGTCCTGACCCACAAAACACCACCAGTTTCCCCACAGATATATGTTTCCTTACTTGGGTACCACCCATATTCATGAAGAGATCCTTAGACTAATGAATTCTCCCAAAGTCCAACACATATTATTTCTAGTGTGATTTTTCCTAACTCATAGATTCCCTAGGAAACATTCCAAAGGTTCACTCATCATGATCACTACTCTAGGAAAATCACCCTTAACTATGGAGTTTTAATGAGGTAGGATCCTTAAAAAAAATAGTGAACCTTTTTTACATGGGTCCTTTCATTTATTCATTTCACCATTTATCATTCTATGTTAAAACATTCACCACTTTAGATAACAATATCTCTATTTTGGATCCTATGTCTCATCCTAGGTAGTGCCACATCACTTTTGGTTGGGTTTGTCCTCTAATGAAAATGTATCAATTTGGACCCACTGAATGAAAAAACACCCCTCCATAATGTTGATAGTAGGTCCAGTCCCACCAGGCACCACTAGTTATCCCACAAACATATCGCCCCAACCTGGGTCCCACCCACACCATGGGAAAATTCTTTGAAGGTCACTCATTATGACTACTACTCCATTCCATGTATGCTTAATTATGGATTATAATTATTTAGGATCCCAAAAAAAGGTTCACCTTGTTTACATGAGTAATATAATTTATTCATTTAACCTTTTGTCATTTCTAGGTCAAATATGAAGTCTATTCCACAGAGAATTAGGTCCACCGAAACTCAAAAGAAGAACTATGTAGATAATAATTTACTGCACCTATATTTTGAGGTTTGAGATAAAATATTCCTCTAAATATCTCTATGGAATATACTCATGATATTTGGGATGAATAGAATGTTATATCTTAGGAATATCATCCCCTTTGATATTCTTGATTGCGTCAGAGTTGTGTCTTATCGAATCTAAGTTAAACTAACCATGTATCAAGTATATTATGTATTAAACATGTCTATATTGAGTTTGTATATACTAGATCTCTCACATGTATTGAATTTTGAGGTGGTACATCTTGAAAATGATCTCTCTTATGATGAGTAATCGGTGAAAATCTTTGACCATAGAGATAATGCCCTATTAAAAAAAGACAACTCACCTAGTCAAAGTACTATGGAGAAACCATAAGTTTGAGGAGGTAACATGGGAGCCTAAAAAGTGATAAAGGAGAATAATCATCACCTATTTTCACTTTATTATTTAAAATGATATTTTTAGGGTGAAATTTATAATGGGAGGAATAATGTAATGACCCATAATTTAACAATGGAATTTCCATTCTTATTTTTATTTGTTATATTATAAAGCATATATGTAACATAGAGAAGACCCAAAAAAGGTTATTTTCAAAAATTAATAATGATAAAATATTCATCAACTAAACCAATAATAATTAAAAATATTACAATCGGATGATAAATAGAAAATAATTGAATAATAATTGGAATATTTTGATCTTCTTGATCCACTATAATGAATACAGTCACAAATAATGCTATATAAATAAATAAGAATAATTTCAATAATATAATAACAATTTTGAATATGAAATTATAAAAACCTGAAATTAAATACATGTTAATAAATAAATAATGTAATAACAGGTGTTTATTGCATGTAGGGAACCCATATAACAATTATAAATCTGATCATTGGAATAGTAATCTAACTATTGGAATAGTGATCTGACTATTGGAATAGTAATATAAATGTCGAGAATAGTATCTTAACCATTAGTATAACACCCAAAGATTTTATTCCATGTCCCTATTTTTCTAAAATAAATTAAATCTCTTTGATATCTTACTTTTCAAAAAAACACTGAGTTTAAATGAACTTCAAAATATTATTTTTTTACAAAATCGTTATCCCATAGCCATTTGAATAATTAGAATGAATGAGATTAAATAAAATGTACAAATATAGTTTATATATGTTTATAAAATGAATTCATTGGGTTATAATTAAATATAAATCAAAATAAAAACCAATTTAACATAAAGGAAGTGTTTTTATAAAAAAAATTATTATGCCCACAATGGAATTTTATATTAATAAATTAAATTAATCACAATTAGTGAAAGATATAAATGAAATTTATATTATATATATTCAATAAAATGTTTATAAACTCATCAAATATTTTTTATAGGCTTAAGATAAGAATAAATACAAATTTATGCATAATTTCTATATTTTTTCGGAACACAATGTTACCACCATTTAAAGGCGCACACATTTTAAATCTAAATTTGTAATAAAAATTAAGTTTTAAAAAAAAGATTATTTTTTTTGAAATATGGATATCAAAGTTATATTAGGGTGAATTGTTGATATTTTTCTGATAAGTATCATTTTTTGATGAATTGTGAAAAATAATACATTTTATTTGAAAAAAACTTTTTTGTATAATTTATTTATATAGTTAAATTATATTTTAAATTGGTTTTAAAGTATAATTATGTAATTTATAAATACATAAGACCAATTTAGTTTAGTTTAATCAATTTTGCGTTGTAATTTTATATTAAAACATTTCAATATTTTGAACTTTTCACTTTAAAAACACATTTTTCATTATGTCCATGGGATTAATTTTAAATATAATTTTCTCAATTCTGTGAATTGAATTTGGAAAAATGGATTCCATATTTTCAATAATATTTTAAATTTTAGGTTTTAAGATAAATTTAATATTTATAAGTAAAAAATATATCGTGGAAAAAGAATTATTTACCATGGTATTGGTAAAAAAATGAAACGAGTTGATGTTAAAAATGTAAAGGCAAAAATTACCTAAAAACTACAAAATTTACTAATTTTATGATATTTGTATTTTCCCTAAAGACCCCATAAAATATTAATTTCCATCCAAATTCAATGAATTTAATGCCACCTCGATGTGGTGGACTTGATATATAAAATAATCTTTATTTTAACTCTTAAACCCACCTCTCCTCAAGTATAAATACCACCCCCATCAATGTATTTCAACTCACATTCCTAGTAGATCTAAAAATTATAATCCTCACTCATCCCACATACAAGTTCATATATCATCATCAAAATACCAAATCCAAGGTCCTCATGGGTCTCTTAAGGAAGTTATATTCTAGAGGTAATTTTCTCAAAGGACCTCTCCTAATTTCTTTTCTTTATTTACCTTCTACTCAACTAATTCATCCATAAATTAATTATAACAAAATAATAATTTATATAATATAGTTTTTGGTTTATATTGGGATAAATCATAACCATTTCATTTCTAAACTCTTCTTATTAAAAGAAATAAAACTATTTTCCAGGTTATATTTGTTAATCGCCTTGGCGAATAATTTTTTTGTTCATTTTCTATCACCACATTCATGGATAGGGATATAAATATAATAATATTTAAATAAGATTTTAATATTTAAATTATAAATAATTCCCTCTTATGGAACTAATATATTCTCATGGTATTAAATAAAACAAAACAAGTTTGTGATATTCAAAAAAATAGAAAAATAAACTAAGCATTTATCGTTAACGTTTTATCACATGAATCATCCTCATGTATGAAATAAAAACTCTAAATGGTACAATTTAAAATTATTTAATTGAATTAATACTATTTCATTACACATATGGAGTTTTATTTCCATTCTTTTTGAAAATCCATAATTATACATAAGTGAATGATCACAAAAATCGTGAAACGAAATCGCCTAAAACAATAAATATCATGAAATATTATTGATTAATGGGTGGTAATATGTTATAAAAATATAATTTAATTTATTATAAATATAAATATGGTTATTTAATTAATTATTAACATTTTTTAAACCATTATACAGTAGGTTTAAGTATGTAAAACTAAAGGGAAGCATGAGGTAAGGGGTTTCTCATCTAACTTTTTATTTTGTAAGATATATTCATTATTCAAAATTTATTTATTTTGTATGTTTTATGTACTTCAAATGAATTTAATATATTAATATTATCCGATAATTAATTTCTTTACATATCCATTTGATGATCTCTCTTTGATATGGTTTATGATTAAAAATTTACCACATTGAAACGATAATTTTGTCTCAATTTTCATTCCTTGAAACACTTCTAATCTTATGAACCTATATTAATTTATAAGGTGTATATAATTACCTTTGAAATCTGGTATAATTAATATCAGTAATTTTATGATATTATAAGTTTCTTGTAATTTTCATTTCAGTCAAAAAAATTTTTATTAAAAAAATCATGTTTTCTAAACATGTTTTTGAAAAAAAAATTAAATAGTATTTTAATCATTTTAAAAAAATGATTTCAAAGATGTTAAAATAGGTTTTAAAATAATCCTTTATAATTCTCTATATTTTATTTTCAAATAAAAATTTTTGATAAATTTTTTAGGATTTGAAAATAATTTTATAAAAAATAATGGATATTTTCCTTAAGCAATGTTTTAAAAACATCTTTCAAAATAATTTTCATGGTGAATTCCATTCATATTTCTCATGTCTTACCTGGGATATGATCTATGTATACCATTCTTACTCTTTATTTGAATGGTTTATTTTTATGATATAATTATTTTTATGAATTTCATTTCGTTCATGGGTAACACTTATGATTATTCCTTATGTCTGATTCTTTATGTCTCATACATATTATTGAGCATGTTGTAATGGTGGTACGCAGTTAGCTCTCTAATGAATTGGGTAATGTTTTAGTCTCATGAGATGTCATGTTGGGATAATTAGTAAACCAAATTATTTTATGGGACCCTTTCCACCATGAGATATATTCTTGGAAGTTATCCTTGATTCATGTTTGTGTCATGTCATATGTTATTTCCAAAATTCCATGTTTTATGTTATTCTCTCATGGGTCATGTTATTTTAATATTTTATAACTCATGTCTTATAAACATCCATCATTTGTTTCACGACTCATTGTTTTTACCTTTTATATACAAGATATAATTTTTAAATATTATGATCATGATCACTTACCTTTATTCTCATCTTATGATTTTATATTATCTTGGTCTTATTACTCTCATATTTTCCCTTTCTACGAATCTAATCTCACCCTTATTATCTTTTCATTTCCACAGGTTATGATGGAAGATGTTAAATGAATTTTCTACTTTGATTTCACATTGATGATGTTAATGAACTATTATGAAAGTTGGTTATACTTTGAGATAATGAAAATCTTTATGATACAGTTGTTAATGATCCTAAGTTGTTAAGAGTTTATCATAATTCTATAAAACTCTAAACCGAGATGGTATTTGTGTATGTAAGTGATCTGATATTTCTATTAGACTTTGTAACTTTCGTTGGAAAAAGATGTGTCACATTTATTGGTATCAATGATAGGAATGTAATGTTAATTTTTTTAGCACGAGATCTAAAAGTGTAGATTCTTGGCTTGTATAGCTGGTATCAGAGAGGGGTTTATACAAATTTAGAGATTAAGATCTTTTATTTAATGGTATTTTTAATAGTTTAGTATATCATCATGAGTTTATAATTTTTATTTTGATCAAAATTTCAGTTTCTTAGAAACCCCCTATTGAGGCATTGAGTTATGAATCTTTAAGGTGACAAACGATATTTTTGGAAGCATTTATTATAGTGGTAATTACGAATTATCACATTTTTTGATACAAAATGAAAGTTATGAGATAAAATTTGAGGTTAAGACATATTAAGGTTATTTTTAGTAATTTTTTTCACATTTATGAAATTTTATAAGTATTATAATAATATAGTTTTACAAAAATGATAACCTATGGGATGGGTGACAACCCATAACATCCGGAAAGGTCACGGGGATCAAACCCATAACCAAAGGACTACAAGGGTGCATCACCTACCACTGGACTACATGATGTCCTAGTTAGTATGAAATTTTTTTTCATTATTAAAATATATATAAAATAATTGTTAAGTTCATTTTGGGAATATATGTTTATCTTATTGATAACCATGGGATTAGAAAATGATTTTGAGATTAAGTGATTAATGTCATTTTGGAATATATTCACAACTTTGGGAACCCTATATGATTAAAGTAAATATAAAACATTGGGATTTTATTTTAGGAATAATAGTTGATTTAATTTTTGGAAGAATATGTGATTTTATTGTGAATTTATGGCGAGTCATATTATTTTTGAAATTATTTTCATATATTAGATATTATGTGATATAAGGAATTACATTTCTTCTATGAGACATTAAGTTTAGTTGATTTTATTTGAATATAAATATTAAAATTTATTTTGGGATACATTGTGACCAAATCCTATAAGTGTTTGGGTTTCAATTTTTATCTAGAATAGTTTTTAGGAATTTTATGTATAAAATGATCTATGTTTAACATTATATATTACTACTGAATTTTAGAGATTAAATTAGTTCTTAAAAATATAATTATTTATTCCTTTTGTAATATTATATCTTATGCTAACCATTTTGGTTTTTGTTAATGCCTAAAGACAGTAGGAATAGACAGTTATATTTGGTAGACTTAATGATCTATAGAAGATGATTCTATTCCTTCAGGCATAATAAATGAAATCTATACTCATCATTTGGAGAAAAGATGATTTTGTGGTAGAATTATATTAAAATATGAAATTATACTTGTAAAGTAATTATATTTACTTATGTTCTAATATGGGGAAGTAATTTAATTCATCAAATCTATGAAAAGGATATTGAAACATAATTTTTATTAATTTAACTTTAATAATGAGAAGTTAATGACCTCTTTAACCCATAATAGAATTATGGTTTTATAGTGGTAGATTTTATGATTACCATGTTCTCTATCTATATCCATTTGAACATTGTGGTTTGATTTCTATTCCATGTCCCGATTTTCGCTTCATACCAATTTCCACCTAATCAGAATCATAGTTATGTGGAAATCCATTCAATTTAGTTTCACTCTTTTTAAAATGAAGTTTTATTTGTTAGATCGTAATGTAGATAAATATGAAACATTAAAAAAGGGGATTAATTATAGGTTTCAAAACATCTATTTTATCCATTAAAAAGATTTAGTTTAAAATAATTTAAACAAATTCAATCAAAAAACCCTCTAAACAAATTAAAACATCTAATCGGATTGGGCCCAAGTTCTATTGAAAAAGAATATCATAATCAGGTCGGTTTTGATAAGTGTTCCATAGGTTATAGTTGAAATTAATCATATTCACTGTTGAAATGATTTACAAAGGGTAATCATGTAAAATATCATAATCATTGTGGTTACGATGATCAGAGTAAAAAACTGAAAAAATTCAATCAAAAAGTGTACTGAATCGTAATGAGTAATTAAAAATATTATAATCTGATTAACAAAAATATATCATAATCATATTGGTCATGATAAATAGATTCTAGATTGGAAATATGTATAAGTAAAACAATTTTCTTTTTATTACAACACAATGGAAATGTAAAATAACACAATTATTTTAAACCAAAGAGAAGGGTATCCTTTAATCTAGGATAGAGTTACCTTGATTTATACTTTCAAACAAGTCTGTATTACCCACATCGGGATAAGCCATTGATATGAATATTGTCTCCTGTCTTGTTATCCCCAAAAGACCTTAATTAAAAGTTCATCAGCACCACTATTTTCCTACTCTCTAAATCCCTCTATCCGCAAATGATCAACACATAGGTATTATTATCCCTAAAATCCCTCGATCGTAATCACCAACAATCGGCATCACATTAGGAAAAAACAAAAATTCTTTAAAGTCACAAGTATATAGAACGAGAAGCTCATAACGTGACATTATAGTCTTTCACCAGACGAAGAGATTTGAAAAATCTCTCTCAAGATGTATCAAATTCATCAAAAGTAATGAGCTTGTCAGAATGGATTAGTATTTATAAGCCTCATCCCAATTGTAATATTTTGGCTCCAATATTTGGATTTCTTCCTGAAATCTAAGAGGGACTTAGACACCTAGCACTCTGATGGTCATCTTGTAACTGAAACAACAACTACATTTTATAACACATATTGAAATAGAATACACGGCATTGTTTTGATTTAACATTTTTCCCTTCATTAAAATTGTGTTTTCAGAATATTGAAAACTTTAATAAAATGAGTACAATGATTATCGAAATAAGAGTCAGTATGATTTATATTGTTATGATAAAAATGTCGGTATGAAAGTTGAGAAGTGTGGATGATAAAATTGTAATTGGAATGTATGATAAAATTATATCTATCTCATTACAATATCCATGGAAATAGGTAAATTTGTATTTATCGGTGTGTATGATATTTATCATAAATATTATGAAAAAGGTAATAAGTAAAAGTAAAAATATGATTTTAAAGATAGTTTGTAATTTCCAAAACAAAAGGAAATAGAAATCTCAAAAGAGGTCTTTTGATTCAACAATATCCTGCTTTTTGGAAATCAAAAACTATAAGTTAAAAAAATAGAAGATTTCATAAAAGATTCATATTGAGAATTTAAAACTTGTCATATTTCCCTTTCTGTTTTAAAATTCTTATGAATTTGGTTTGACTATGACTAATCACCCCTTTAGGATAGAAAAATCATTAAGGGTCATATTCAAATAAATCCCCCTACTAAAAGAATTACTATTTTAATTATCATTCATCCATTATCCATTTGTCGAATACATTATCCATCTTTATAATACATTCTACCCCTTTTTTATTTTCAAAAAATGATAGGGAAAGTCTCCCCATACCTAAAAAGGGTTAGGAAAATAAAATATACAATGAAATAAAGAATTTTATCATCTATAAAAAGTGAAATACCATTCATTAACAAAATGGAAAATATTCAATAAAATTTTTTAGATGTCAATAGCATTTAATAATGCTTAGAAATGTAATAATACCAGATTTCAAAAATAAATTTCTTTATTTTTATTTATTTATCCTTCCTCAAAAGGTCTAAAACAACCCTCTTCATTTTCATGAACTCTTTTCTTTCTTCAATTAATTTATCAAGGGATTATTTCTGAGACAAAATAATTTGTTCCTAATCTTCAAATAGTCGATCTTGGTTAATATTCTTTTCTCCATAATACTATACTTTCTCTACTAGATAAAGAATTTGAGCTTCCTAATTTTTAATCTTTTCTCTTGAACTTCGAACTTATCAAACCTAAAGAATTTTTTATTATTCAATTCAATAAAATAATCCTTATAAAATATGAGTTTTGAACCCTCTTCTTTAAAGTAATTTATATTTGTTCAATCACAATAAAATCATCACACTGGATTTCTTCTATCCCTATGATTGATTTCAATTTTTTTAGTAGTATTACTTGGTAATTTTTTTAAGTAATCCAAGTGTTCATTCACAAGATTTCTGAAATCTTTTATTTTTTCTTCATGAAGCATGATAGTCTCATCAGACTTGTGTTGCCACTTAATGAATTTATTACATTCTTTCCTATACTCTTTACAACATTTATCAAACACCTTAGTGTGATCATTGAGTTTCATTAATATTTTTCTTTTGTGATTGATTGAGTGTGATCTCTTATTTTAATTTTCATCCACAAAATCAATTTTTCCTTTAATTCCTGGTAAAAAAGGAAGATATTTTTCAATTCTCATAACATCATGGACAAGATATTGATATTTTTTAAAGATATAATATTATATGAATTAGTGTATTCAATATAATCTGTAATATCCATAGAATGACTTATATTATACCTCAACATTTGAATCCTAATTCTGATTTCTATCAGATATTTTCTCTTTGTCCTTATCTCAAATTTGAATAATTTTTTGAGTTTGAGCTCTTTGAGAAGCCTTATTTGATTAATTGATTTCTTCTGATGAAATTTTACTTGATGATACATGATAAGATCATACTGGGAATTTATCCGACTCTTCTTATTAATAATATTCTTTAAATTTATCTACCTCTTCATTTCATTCATCATATTCACCAATATATTAATTTATCTCTCTCATCTCAGTATCATCATTTTCATGTGAAATAATCTTTTGAGAAATTTTTTGTGATTCTGATTCTTCAATTGTTCCCTTATTCTGATTTTACATGTCTTGGATAGAGGTAATAATTTCTTCTTCCTGTAGAATTGTCTCCCAGATGCTAGTAACTACACTACCCATTTCATTTTTTTCAAGAGATTATCAATACTAATAATTCCTCCTTTATCTCCATCTTCATCCAATGGCCCGAAGGCCTTCATTTATTATTGATTTTTGATAATCCAACTTTCAAGGGGTGAGGTGAAACCCTTACAATGCCTGTAGGTGTCAGTATTACATGGCCATGTAGGCCTTAGAGGAATTCATTTTCCATAGGCTTTAAACATTACATACAATCCATACTAACTACTTGGAACAGCTCCTCAAAACATCTTCATCATAAAGTCAGCTCTACACCTTCTCATGACTGCTTGGCTAGGCCCCCTTTCTCTTTTTCTACTACTTATTATTCTCATATTCTTTGAGGATTTATTGAGTCTAGATATTTTTTGTTAAGGCTTCTATGGGGTTCAAACTAAATTTTGGATTTCCCTCTTTCCTTGTAGCTTTATCCATTCTCAACTTAGAAGTGGTTTCACCAATGTAAATATTTCTATTCTTTATCTTTTGAATATTATCAAAATTTTCTTTTTTCCCTTCTCCAAAACAATAGTTATGGGTTGTTTTGGGAAACCTTGACTACCACAAACTATATCATTTAGATTTTCTGCTTCAACATAATTATTAAAATACTTTGGTTCAAAATTGAAATGAATTTTCAATCTCCTTATTGTATAATCCACAATCTAGGGAACTCTCGAATTTCTCAGTTTTGACTTAACTAAGTGATTGAAAAACCTCCGGCTTTCAAATTTAAACCTAATCATAATCGATGGAAGCATTATAAGTTGAAATATGATTGCATCAATCTTAAAAAAATTATATTTTCAATAATATAACTATTCAATTTTATATTTCACCAATTCTCTGAATAATCAAGAATAAAATCATCTAAAATCTTAAATGATTATCTATCACTTTTCGAGGGAATTAAGAATCCTTGAATCTAAAGAGATATCATATGATATTCAACTGAATTATGGTTTCTTTTTATTTTACGTTCATGGACACAAAAGAGAGATTCTTTTTCTTCTCTCTTGATAAAATTTACCTTTACTTTTATCTATTTATGGGAAGGAAAAAATGAATCACCCTCAGAAAGAACACCTATGAAATGAGCATCTTGTTTTGCAGATACACCAATATATCTATAATATATATTAAAAGTAATATTCAACTTTTTATCGACTTTCATAGTATCATAGAACATCCTAACTTCATCCACAACAAAGGGTTCTTAAAAAGAATTATGTTTTTCAATCCAGACCAACTCCCATCATTGAGACTGAATGATTATTTATAAATATGAATCATACGTGTCATATAATTATATGGTTACAAACTTTTCCCTAAAAACATAATATTGTCGAAATCCTTTGGAACCATTTATTTTGGAAGGTTTCTAATGACTAAGACATGGGTATGATGAAAATTTACGAGTAAAACAATTATTAGACACAGATTTAAGAGGAGTAATAGCACTTTCACTCACAGAAAAATAAATTTGATGTGGGGCAGGGAGGGGGTCACTTTATATAGGTGATTGAAAAATGATTGTTGAAATTATATGATTCATATTAGTTCAGAAAAGATCCAATTGTTTAAAAATTGGACTAATGAGGGTTTTTTTAATTAATATTTTTTAAAACAACATGATGAATCCAATTAAACTATAAAAACAACTACCAACAATTTGAATAGTAATTAAAAGTAAAAAATATGAGTGTATACCTTTCTAAGTGACATGATATTTTTTTTGTATCGATTAAGTGTTTTTTTAACTTAGTATGAAATTTTTTTAATGTGTTAGATGGAAATATTTATGTGAACAATGAAAATGAGTATAAAAAGGTTTGGGTACAAGAAATTTGGGTATGAATATTTTGGGTACATAAACCACAGGTATGAACATTTTGTGTACAAAAATTTTGGGTATGAAGATTTTGGGTACAAACATTTTTTTAAAATAAAAATTATTTATACTACCCCTTTTAAAAGGAGTAAAAAAAGTAAGGAGATGTTTCAAAAAAGAATTTTATATTAATGATTACATTACAATAATCATTCCAAGATTCTTTTTAATGTATTCAAATCTTTTAGAAGATAATTGTTTTGAAAAAATATCACCAAGTTTTTCTTGTGTTCTAATAAATTATAAAAGTATATCTTCTTTTAGTGTGTGATCCCTAACAAAGTGGTGCCTAATATATATGTTTTTTTCATGTGATTGGTGTGTATATTTTTACTTAATGATACGTAACTCTTATTATCACATATTTTTTTATTTTTAGTAAAACCCATTCCATAATTAGTGAATGTGTCTTGCATCTACAACACTTGAGTACAAAAACTTCCAACATCCACATATTCAGATTTAGTAGTGGAAGGTTCAACTGATTCTTGAATCTTACATGAGAAAAAAACTCATGAATCACCTAAGAAAAGACAAGTTCTAGATTTTCTTATTTATCCATTCTACAGCATCCAAAATTAGCATCTGAAAAACTTTTAAATTCAAAATCATTTCCAGAAGAATAAAAAAGTCCCAAATCCACAGATCCCTTTAAATAGAAAAAATTTATTTTCATAGATTTTAAATGATATTATTTTGTATTTTATTTATATCTTACACATAATCACAATGAAATCATCAAGTCTAGATAACTAGCTATTATGTATAGTAGACTTCATATCATCACTCTAAAAGATGTTTGATTTTCTGGTTTTCGAGCTTCATCAATTTCAAGATTATTTAAGGTACCGATTGGAATAATAATTTTTTTTGTGTTATCATATCCATAATTTGTTAGAATATATTTAATTTAATTATCATGGGATATATTAGTCACTTCATGTTTTTGAGAAATTTTAAAACCAAAAATAATGTTAACTCACCCATCATACACTTCTGAAACTCATATTTATTAAGATTCACAAAGTAAATTGTAAAATATTTATGATTTGATCCGAATATAATGTTATCAACATAAATTGTAATGATCAAAAAAAAATTATAAAAAGAGTTGGATCATCATTTCCTTTAATAAAATTATTTTGAAACAAAAACCTGTTAATCTTTCATATCATGCTCTAGGAACTTTTTTAAGTCCATATAAAGAATTAGTAAGTCTGAAACGTCATATGGATGCTTTTTATCATCAAAACCAGCAGTTCATTCAAAAAAAACATCCTCTTAAACATATATGTTATGAAAATCACTCTCCACATTCATTTGAAATAATTTGATATTGAGGAATGCTACTAAGGAAAATTGTATCAAAATAGATTCAAGTCAAGCTACTGGAGAATAAGATTCTTTATATTTTCTTCCCTCTTGTTGATTATAACCTTTAGCAACTAATATTGATTTACTTAAAAATATTATTCCTTTTCATCACACATGTTTCTAAAAACCTATTTTACTCCAATTGTAGATGTTTCTTTATTTCTTTCAACCACAGTCAAGACTTAATTCCTTTTGAATCCATTTAGTTCATCATGCATTCCTTTTATCCAATCTTTATCACCTAAAGCCTCATTACGACTTTTAGGTTCAAATTCAGAAAGGAATACTGGATGTTCTACTTCATTTCTCAAAGAACACCTATGTTTTATAGGTTGATTTACATCACCAATGATACTATCTCTGGGATGATTCTTAAGAAACAACTGATTTTGGTTTTGTAAAACTTTTTCATTAACATAAGATATTATGTCTTCTAGAGTAAATACTTCGAAAAAAATCATGAGTATTTTCTTTATGAGAAGATCCTTCTATTAAAGTTTCTTAATATGTTTTTTGAAACACATTAGAAGATATAGTTTGAGGTTGTTTAATAATAAAAGGATCTATTTCAATAAATTTAACATGTATTATTTCCTCAATAGTATATGAAATTTTATCAAAAATTCAAAAAGCATTAGAAGTAGTGGAATAGCCTAAGAAAATACCTTCATCGGACATGGGTGTGAATTTATGTAAATTATATTGTGTATTCAAAATGAATATATCACATCCAAATACATTTAAGTATGAAACTTTTGGTTTTCATCCAGTTCATAATTCATAAGGTGTTTTATTAAGAAATACCCTAGTTAAAACTTGATTTATAGTATAAAAAGAAGTAATCAATGCTTCAACCCAAAATTTTTTTGAAATAAAATATTCACTCAATAAGGTTTGTGTTATCTCTTGAATAATATTATTTCTTCTTTCAACAACACTGTTTTTTTTAGGATTTTGAGGGGCTGAAAAGTTTTGTGTAATTCCTTTCATACTACAAAAAGTTTCCAAATCATAATTTTTGAATTGTCCACCATGATTACGATGAATAGTTATCAAAGGTATTTTTTCTCATTTTTATCTTTGTCTGAAAAAGATTTAAAATAATTTAAGGCTTTATATTACTTTTCTAGAAAATAGACCCATGTATATCTAGTGTAGTCATTAAATAAAAAAATACATAATAATTTCCTTCAATACATCCAGTTTTTATATGACTAAAATGATCCATGTGCCCCAACTATAAATCATCAATTGTTGATACTTCACTAATAGATTTAAATCTTGATTTATGTTCCATTCTATATTGAAAAGGGTCACATACTTTTGAAGAAATAAATCTTTATTCTATAAGATCCTTAAAAGTATTTTCCTAAACAATTTATCTAATTTATTAAGGATATAATGTTTTAACCATCTAGGCCATAACCAAGACTGATATTCCATTACACTAAAGAAAGGTATGTCTTGGCTCGTAGGGTCTTGTATGTTTATTGTGTAAAAATTGTCATGTCTATTTCCAGAAAGAATAAATTCATTATTGGAATTGTGTACTATGAATTTATCATTCCTAAAATTCAAAAGTTAACCTTCATCACATAATTTAATTATGTTTATAATGTTTTGTTTAAGACCCTTAATAATTTAAAATTTTAAATCAATGATTTTCCAAGAATAAGAATTTTACCTATACTAACAAACTTTCTTTGAGCATTGTCTCCTAAGGTAACTCTTCCACCTTTGATTTCAATAATATTTTCAAAGATGTATTTGTTACAAGTCATATTCTAAGTACATACACTTTATATGTACCATATATTCTTTTTTTTGTGCTTCATTTTTTTCCAAGAAATAGAACAATTAGAATTTTTCAATCCAAAACTTTTTGGATCTCGAAATGTTAGAGGGTATAATTTTTGGAACCGATATATGTTTTAAAAAATGGGATTTATGGAATCCCAAGAATTGAATTTTATTTAAAGAACAATTTTTATTCTAATTATCTTAGCACTAACACTTAATAAAAAAGTGGGAATTTTTAGAAATAAAATAATTATTTCTAAAAAATGGTTTTGAATGAGTATATCCTATTCCTAAACTATTACCTTACAAATGATGTTGTTTATACATTTTTTCAAAACATTCTTTAGTAGTGGTAAATTTTTTCAAATGTTTATTTAAATAAAATATTTCAAACATTATTCTTATTACTAAATTATGTTCAACATTAGTATTAGATTTATAAGTGAGTTTCGAATCTAAAACAATTTTTAGATAAATACCTTTTCCAAAATATTTTTTGGAAGATTATACTTTACAAAATTAGTTTTCCCATGTTTTTTAAAATATAATTAATTTCAACACTTTTTTATCAAGATATTCATAAATATCTGAATTTTTTTTGTTAAAACATTTATTCTAGAATTTTCATTTTCAAGTATCTTACCGACTTTTAACTTTTCATTTTCTATAAATTTAAAAAATCTAAAGTCATATTCATATGAAGTTAAATAATTATCATATCCTTAGGAATTATCTTCCTTCAAACAAATATAACCATTCTCATTATGATAACATTAATTTAATGACATATTAGTCAAAGATTAAATAGTTTTTACCTTTACGAGGAATAAATTATTTTCAATAAGTATTCTAGTAAGAAGAAAAATATTCTTTTTTCCAGAGTTTTCATTTCCTAATGATTTATATGAATAATCCCAACCACTAGAAATTCATTAGTCATTTTTAAGACATTCTTAGTTTTTAACTTGCAGTAATTTTTCTGATTCCTCACATAATTTATTTCTTTTATACCTTTTCTTCTCATCTTTGGGTAATCAGGTCTGATGTGTCTATATTTCATGCATTCATAACAAGTAACTTCAGTATCATTATTATCTGTATTTATTTCTTTATATCTATATTGGAAAAAATTCTTTCCAAAAATCATGTTCATCCTTCAATAAATATTGTATAATTCATTATACGAATGTTTGGATTCCCTTGAATCTGATTGAATCACAAATTTTTTCCTTTGTAGACTAAAAAATATTCTCAATAGTTTTAGCATTGTTTATATTTGTTTTAGTAGTAAGAGAAACTCCTGTATTCTATTTCATGTCATTTTATGCATCTATTTTCAATATATATTTATATTGAAAAAGAGTTCCAAACAATTCACCCAGATTAACAATTGTAACGTTTCTTGATTCATTAATAATAGGTATCTCTAATTCCCTCTCTTTAGGAATGATGTATAAGATCTTACCAAAAATAGTTTCATCATATATTCCTTTCTCTCCCATGGATTGTAGACTATTCAAAATTGTCATAAATATTTTTTGTAACTTACAAATAGGTTCTACATAATGGAATTCAAAATTCTGATAGTCTTCTCTTAGCATAGATCTCCTAGTTTCAACAACTTTAGATGTACCAAAATGTGTAATCTCTAGTTTCTTCCAAATACTATTGGCTGCTTCATAAGAAAAAATCTTCATATATGTATATATATATATATATATTTCTTTTCAATGAATATAATAAACTATTTAGTACCTTGTAATTTAATTGATACTCTTTCTTCCCTTGATTGGTAAAGAGTCTCGCCTACTTATGATAAATTTTATAATCTTTAGTTAGCAACAAAAAATCAACTCCTTAGCTGATCACAAAATTATTCATTTTGTCTCTCTATTATTCATAATCATTACCATCAAAAATAGGTAGTCTTATAGGACTAATATTTTCATTCATACCAAAATTAAGTCTTGTTATCTTTAAAATAATAATAAAAAATTATATTTCCCTATTGCATGTTAGTGTAATAGGTATTTATAAAAAAATTATAAAAACAAATTTAACTAACATGAAAATGTAATTTAAGAAAATATATGAGCTTTGGAAACCTCATTTTATACCTATTGTTGGATTGTAAAGTATATAAAAACAAAACAATACAAGAAGGGATGAATTGTAGGTTTAAAAAATTGTTTTTATCCCTTAAAAGGATTTAAATTAAAAGAATTTAAAACTAATTCATTTCAAAAAAACCTTCTAATCTAAAAAAATTAATCAGATTGGGCCCTAGTTCTGAAGAAAAAGAATATCACAATCAGGTTGTTTATGTTAAGTATTCCACATCTCGTAATTAAAATTAATCATATTCATAGTTGAAATGATTTAAACAGGGTAAGTGTATAAAAGATCATAATCATTATGGTTATGATGATCATAGTAAAATAATGAAAAGATTCAATCATATAGTGTACTGGATAATATTGGGTAATTAAAAATTACGTAATCAAATTGGATATGATAAATAGATCATTGAATAGAAATATAAATAAGTAAAAAAATAATCAATTTCTATTAAAATGCAGTATAAATGTAAAAGAATGAAATTCTTTTAACCTAAAGAGAAGTGTATCCTTTTACCTAGGATAGTGTTCCCTTGAATTATACTTTCAAACAAGTCTATCATTCCCACACTAATATTATCCCTTGATAAATAGATCATATTATGTCTTGTTATCACCACACGCACTTTATTAAAAGGTAATCGACACATATGTATTCCTAGTCTCAGAATCCCTTGATCTTTAAATGACCATCATGTCTGCCATCTTATCCCCAGAATCCCTCGATCATAATCACAAATGATTGGTGTTGCACTAAGAAAAACAAAATCCCTTGAACATCATAAGTATATAAAATCTGTAGTTTACAACTTTACTTCAATGTCTTTCGTATGAAACAGGAATTTGACATTGGTCTCTTAGGATTTCTCGTATTCATCAAATGTTTTGTGCTTATCCAAATGTCCAACTATTTATAGGCCTCATCACAACGATCATATTTTGGCCCCAATAGTTATATATCTTCCTGAAATCTTGGAGGGACTTGGACACTTGGCCCTCCAACGGTCATCTTGAAACTAATACAATGACATAATTTTATAATACATATTGAAACAGAATACACAATGTGGTTTTGATTTAATAGTTTTCCTTTTATTACAATTATATTTTTTTAATACAGAAATTTGGAATAAAATGATTACGATGATTATCATAACACGAGTCGTTAATATTTATTTTATTATGATAACAAAATTAGAATGAATTATTAGATGTGTGTATGATAAAATTATAGTTGGTGTGTATGATAAAATTATATCCAACTGATAATGATAACAATGAAAATAGTTAAATTTGTATTTAACGATGTGTAAAATACTTATCGGTGTGTATGGTATTTATCAGTTTGTACGATATTTATCATATACAGTATGAAAAATGAGATAATGAAAAGGTAACAATATGATTTTGAAGAGATTTTGTGATTTAAAATGGAAAAATAAAATAGAAAGTTCAAAATAGGGCTTTTGACATAACATTATTGAACCATTTTCTAATATGGGTTTCCCACAAATGAAATTTTTCAACATCCATCATTGATTTTTTAAGTGAAATTTCAAATTTTGGGGATGAAATTTCTTGGAATTATTAATCGTATTGGGATTCCATCTTATCTATTGATGACTCCACTGAATCTCTCTAATTTTTATTATATCTTCCATGTATCTCTCTTGGGTATGTACTTACATGGTTTTTCACATGTACTAAACTTAGAGTTTCTACCACTGGACAAAGATCTTTCTTATAATAAATTAACAATAGAGATTCTGGATCATATGTATCCTCATCTAATTATTTCCAATATAACAACTTTATAGGGAGAAATTCATTTTGGGGGTAGAATATAACACCCAAATATTTTATTCTACATCCCTTTTTTTAAAATAAATTAATCCTCTTTGATATCTTACTTTTCACAAAACACTGAGATTAAACTAACTCCAAAATATTTTTATTTTACTATACCCATTATCACCTAGAAATTGGAATTGTAGGAATTAATGAGATTTAATAAAATGTGAAAATATATTTTATATATGTTTATAAAATGAATTCATTGGCTGCTAATTAATTACAAATGAAAATGAAATCCAATTGAACATAAAGCAAGACTTTTTATAAAAAACTATTTTTTGGCGCACAATGACATTTTATACTAGTAAATTAAATTAATCACCATTAGTGAAATATAGTAATGAAATTTATATTTTTTTATTCAATAATTTTTTTTAAATTCATCCAATATTTTTGATAGGATTAAAATAAGAATAAATCTAATTTTATGCATAAAAAAGATATATTTTTTCAAAAGACAGTTTGTCGCCTTTTATAGGTGCACCTATTTTAAATATAAATTTTGAAACATTTATAATTTATATGTGAAAAAATATTATTCACTTTTGAAATAGGGATATAAAAATTATCTTACGGTAAATTTTTTATATTTTTCTCTTAAGTTTCATTTGTTGATTAATAGAGATAAAGTACATTTTATTTGAAAATTGCTTCTTCATATAATTTATTTGTATAGTTAAAATATAATTTTAATATATTTTATTGTAAAATAATTTCATGTATACATTTATAAAATCTATTTAGGTCATTGTAATCAATTCCACATTGAAATTGGGTATACAAACATTTCAATCTTTTGAACTTTTCACTTCAAAAAGCGATTTTTTTCATTATGTTTGTGGGATTAATTTTAAATATATATTTTAAAATTATATGAATTGAATTTTTTAAAATTAATTCAATATTTTGAATCATAAGTTATGTATTATTTTGTAAGGACAATGTTTTTTAGGTATAGAAAAATTTTCCATGGTAAAAAAATATTTACCATGGTATAGGTAAAAAAAGATAGTAGTCAAACGTAAAAATGTAAAATGTTAAAATACATTAAAAAATTATAACTCTAATGGTTGTTTTAGGGGTTTATATAAACTAAGAATACTCTAAAATATTAATTTCTATAAAAAAATTGGAATTTAATACCACCTTAATGTGGTTGGCTTTATATATAAAATAATCATTATTTTAATCACTCAAAGCCACCTCTCCTAAAGTATAGATACCACAAAATTTTGACTCACAATACTTAAAGATAATAAAATATCATAACAACACTATTCTACTCACTATCCACAGATTAAATTACTTAGGGTATCACCAAAATACCAAATATAAGGTACTGAAGCGTCTCTCAATGAGGTGATATTCAAGAAACAATTCCCCAAATTATCTCTGCTAATTTCATTTATTTTTCTATTTTCTTCTCACATACATCATACATTAATGGATGATAAATTCATAATAACGTATATGATTTAGTTTTATGCTTATAATGGGATTTATATTATCCATTTCATTTCTCATCTCCTCTTAATAAAAGAATCCAAACTATTGTCCATGTTATGTCGCTTAATGGCCTCTCTGAATAATGTCATGGTTCGTTTTCCATTTCCACCAACATGGATGGTCATGAAAATATTATTCATTTTAAATAATATTTAAATATTTATTTTATAACTTATCTAATATTTTTCAACTAATATATAATCAAAATATGAAATAAAACTCAACTAGATCATGATTTTGGGAAAAACATCCAAAATAAACTAAACATTTATCATTATTATTTTATCAAATGAATCATCCTCATGTATGAAATTAAAATGATAAATGGGACCATATAAAATTATGTAAGTTAATTAAAACCATTTAATTAAACTTATATAGTTTTATTTCAATTCTACTTGAAAATACATAATTATACATAAGTGAACTGACCGTTAAAATAGTGAAACAAACTCACCCAAAACAACGAAAATAATGAAATATTATTAATGAATGGGTGGTAAGATGTTATAAAAATATCATATAATGTATTATAAAAATAAATATGGTAAATTTATTAATTAATATCATATTTTAATCCATTATAATGAGGTTTAACTAAGAAAAACTAATGAGAAGTGTGAGGTAAGGGGTTTCTCATCTCAATTTTTATTTTGTGAGATATATGAATTATTCACCACTTATTTATTTTTTTTATGTATAAACATCAAATTAATATAATATATTATCATTATAATTTAATTTATAGGTATTTATATATCTATTATATAATATATATTTTATAGGGTTTACAGTTTCAAATTTACTACAACGTTAAGTTATTTTTTTTATCAATTTTCATTATTAGAAACACATATAATATTAGTCACATAAATTCATTTACCAGTTTATATACATCCCATTGAAATATTTTATCATTAATATACATCCATTAATTATATTATAACTTTCATAAAAAAATTATTCATTTAATGAAAAAATATTCAAAAATACTATGTTTTCTAAAAATGTTTTCAAAAATGTTTTAAAATAATATTTTAAGAATTTTATAAAAAGGAATTTCATATATGTTTAAATAGGATTTAGAAGTATCTTTTTTTATTTTTTTCAAGTTTATTTTAAAATAAAAATATTTTATATATGTTTTATTATTTAAAAAACTTTTTAGAATGCAGAAAACATATTTTCCACAATAAATGTTTTAAAAAGATCTTGCAATATTATTTTTCATCTAAGATGACTTAAGATGGTTTTTATTGTACTTTAATGGGTATATTATCCAAAAATATCATTTTTATTATTTATTTTAATGTTTTATATTTATGATATCATGATTTTTAGGAATTTAATTTCTTTCAATAACTAACCCTTATAATTATTCATTATGTATTATTCTTTATGCGGATCACATATTCATGAAAATAATGTAATGGATGAAACCAGATATAACTCCAAGACATTGGTTAATGTTTTAGTCTCATGAGACATTATGTTGGCATAGGGAGTAAACCTAATTACATTATGGGACCCTCTCCACCATGTTATATAATCTTGTCTCTTATCTTTGACTCATGTTTGTGACATGTTATATGTTATTTCCACAATTATATGTATTATGTTATTATCTCATGGATCATGTTATTTTATTTTTTTATAACTCATTCCTTATAAACATCCATGTTTTAATTCATGATTCATGATTTTTACCTTTGATATACAAGGTATAATTTTGATATGTTATGTTCATGATCACTTACCCTTATGCTCATCTTATTCTTTCATATGATCATAGTTTAATTACTCTTATTATTAACCTTAATGAAGATCTAAGATTACCTTTGTTATGTTTTAATTTCCCTTGGTTATGAAAGATGATTTTAAATGAATTTACTAGAATAATTTCACAAGGAGGATGTTGATGACCTATAGAGAAAGTGGGGTATAGTTGGATATAATATTAATCTTTATGAACCGGTTATTTATGAACCAAAGTTGTTAAGAGTTCATCCAAATTCTATAAATCTATAAACATAAATGGTATTTGGGTATGTATGTTATCTAATATTTCCTTTTTATGTTGTAACTTTTTTTGGAAAATCTTGGGTCTCATTTATTGGTATCAATGTTGGGAATGTGATGATTTTGTTTTTAGCACCAGATCTGGAAGTACAGATTTGGGTTTTTATAATTACAATAGTAACCTCACATATTTAAGTTTAAAATAACATATAGGTGTCGTATAAAAAAATATTTTATTTTAACCATGGTGTATGAAAATAATTTATCTAAATATGATAATTTTAATGTTTGTATTTTTATAAAACATAAATGTTTTAATCATGCTTTTAGAATAAATATAATGACTTAAAATAAAATTTATTTATATGAAATGGATTAATATATTAATATTGAGATTTATTTTAATGATACAATAATTTAGTTATACCAAAAGTAATTTTTCATAGGGTCCAAAAATATGTTATAATATTAAAATTATTATTCTTCAAATAAATGAGGATTTTTTTATAAAAAAATTAAATTTATCTTATTAGAAAATTATTTTCATAAAATAGAATCCATTATTTTAATTTACACATCAAAAAAATTCCTTGGGGTGTTTTTTGTATTTTTCTAAAATGACGGATTTTTTGGTGAATAGTGAAATACGATAATTTATGATATTTAACATTAGAAACGAAATACATGAATTTTTGAGTCATTGATGGTGTAAGAACAAATTATTTATAACTAAAATTAACTCTCTACATTTTATAGTCATAATAATAAATATTTTTTACATTCATGATCAAAAATGAGAAACTAATAAGTATAATAATCAAAAACACCCCTCTAACCCCCTTATAAATACCTCCCATTATCCTCGCACCTTATAAGAGTTGAAGCTTTCTAAATCTCTACCAAACCATATCCTACCCACTATCCCCATTTTCAAGTAATGATGGGATCAAAAAATATCAATTTCATGTTCTTAATGGTTCATACCTGGAAGTGATATTTAAGAGGTAACATTCTCAAACTACCTCTTTTAATTTATTTTATTCTTCTAACTTCTCATTTCCTCCATAATAAAACACAACATAATAACTAAAATATCATGTATATAATATAATTTTATATTTCTAATGTAATATATTATATACACCCCTTTTCTTATCACCTCTTATTCAATGAAAAATGAAACCATTATCCATATTATTGAAGTTAACCACCTTTGTGGACAATGGGTTTTAATTATACACTCATGAATTCACGGTAGGATTAAATTCACTTATAATTGTTTAAAATGAATTAATTATTAATATTATATGTATTTTTACATTCATGAAATATTATATGGCCATGAAATTAAAAAAAATGAAACTAGCTGGAGAAGGTCGGAAAACCCACCAAAAAAACTAAACATTTGTCATTAAAGTTTTACTAAATGAATCATCCACATGTCTGAAAACAATGTAATATATTGGAACATTTAATATTATAAACTTTCATGAATAAAATATCATTTTACATTTATATTAGTAATCCCATTTTATAATAAATTTCAAAATTATACATAAGTGAATCGAACATGAAACCATTGAACAAATGCCCCTAGAACAACTAAATTGAACTTTATTACTCATTGAAGTAGTCATAAAAAACATAATAAAATTATAATAAATAAAATATATAATTAAAAGTATATTAATTAAGTAATTAATTAATCTAATTTTATTATCCATTACATTAATTTAAATTGCATAACACATTCAAACATAAGGTAAGGGATCTCTCTGAACCTCCATATTTCCTCTGTCTAAAAATTCTCTCTCTATTGGCCTAAATTTATATCTTAATTATTATTATAAAATTATATTATATTATTTATATTATATATATATATATATATCAATTCATCTTTCATTGATAGGTAAATATATGTTTTAATTGGTTCTTTTCTCAATTCCTCCCAATAAACAAACTATGTTAAATGGATCTTCTCTATTTCATAACCCTTTTAAATTCCACTCCATACAATGTTATATGCCACCAATGTTTTATAAAAGGACTCATTTTATCATGAAAATATATTTTATTTCATTTATAAATTTATATAAAACATTATTCCTTTATCCTCTTTAACCAATATGTATTTTTTACCTTAAAACTATGCCTAAGTGGAACATTTCAAAAGTTACATAACCACTATTTTTTATGTTTTCACTTATGTTGGAAATCATTATTCATTATCTATTATTATGTTTCCTTTATTAATTTCCAAGAATGATTTAAATCCATTATTTCATGGATACCATTATGATACTTCCTTTGGTTATTCCTTATGACATGATTAAGATACTAATTTATTTTGATGAGTAACCCTTATGTTTATTCCTTATGTTTAATATATTTATGTGTCAAAATATTAATGTATATTTTGTGAAGGGTTCACCCAGATATCACCCAAATAAAATTGGTATTGTTTTAGTCTCGTGATAAGATATGCATGGGATTAATGAGTAAACTTAATCCATTATGGGGCAATGTCCACCGTGAGATATTGTGATGGTAGTTATCCTTGACACATGTTTATATCATGTTATATTCTACAGCCATATTCCTATATTTTTAGGATAATATTATTTTTTGTTCTATATTTTATTTCTCCATATGTTTATTCATGAAACATTCCTTTTATGCTATTATGTTATGCTTTCTAACTCATGTGATATGCTTTATTTATATGTTTATTCCCTTACTAGGATTTTTAGCTCAAAAATTTTATCTGTTCATTCCCCGGGTTGTTATATGTAGTTTAAGTAACTCAAAGGGATTTAGGATCTCATTATAAAAATAAATAGAATAGTTTTTTAATTCTAGTTTCATGTTTTATTAATATGTACATATACATCCAAAGACACTGGGATTTTCCGATCCTCGGTTTGTATTTAATGAATATTTAGGCCTAAAATCATGAAATAAATTTCTAAAAGTCTTTGGTTGATATATAAAGAATGTATAATGACACAAGTTATTCATCCTTTTTATGAGATATCATGAGAAAAATATATTATATTACATAGTGTATATTCGTCCAAAGATTTTCATTTCTATGACTATTCTTTTTCTCTTTTGGGGCCTTGATGGGTTTTTAGACTCTACTCTTGGTATATAAATAGTATTCACTATTACTGAGAAAAGGACCTAGAGGGTCACACATAATAGCATAGCCAAGTATCTACCCTATTTGTATGAACAAGTGTATAAGACATGGTGGGTCCCAACACAAGGATTGAGATTTTTACAAGTGTTATCAATCATCGAAGAGTAAATAAATTTATTATTATTCAAGTATAGATTAATTGGTTTGAATTTATTTAATAATATTAATCTCAAGGTATTAATTTAATACATGGAAAAATATTATATGAACGAATATTATTTTAATATTCAATGTCTGTTTAATTTTCTCATAATTACGAGTCAATTTAATGGCTTGGTTTTATCACATAATATATTTATGATATATTAAAAGTAGATGATAAAATATAAATGGAGATTATGTTGTTCTCAATTCATTATAACATGTCATTTATTTCTTATTTAGCGGGTGTTGGATATATGAGGATTGGGGAACCATCTTTGGGTATTTTAACATCCTCTATTTAAGTAGAGAAGGTATCTCATTCTATGACTATTAATTCCAATATATTGAGATATCCTATATGATATTGTCACATTATTGATAGATAAAGACATCATATGAGAAATAAATCCATGAACTTATTCATAGATTGTTGGAAAAAATTCAGGATGAGTTCCACAATGTGGAATAATTCTCTAGAGCTCCATGTTATCACTTTAAATTCATTGATTAGTGAACATGTGTATTATTGAAAAATGATTAGAAAATATAGAGGGGTTCTAGTTGGGATCGTTAAAAAAATTCGTTAACGTTGACCGATTGATGAAGGTTCCACTGATTATAACGAGTTATTATTTATTTTAATTTTAGTTCTTATTGAATTCAGGAGAGATCATTAGACCACACCAGGGATTGAATCGCCAGAGTCGATGATGTTTCATCACTTCCGTGATAAACATTTTTAAATCCCTGAACCACCTTATTCCATTGCATTCCCCCATTATATAAATTTTTATATGATGGATCATGTGAATTTTAGGATCCATAAAAATTAATATTTCCTTAAATCTAAGTATAGGATATTAATTTGGTTCGAGTGAATCCAACAACACATTAATATGATCTCAAATGAAAAAGTTTTGACCATCCAAAACAATTGATATAATCATTTGCATTCCATTTTTATGGGTATTAAAATTTGAATATATATATATATTAAATTTAGCAAAATTTGGGTTCAATGAAGATTTGGGGGAAAATTAGAACACCTAGTAGATTCTGGTTACTGAAATAGTACTGATCGGTGGGAAATTATTTCCAATAATGTTGGAATTGATCTATTAGAAAAAAACCCTAAAATTAAAAACCCTAAAATTATAGGATTTAGAAATTGATGAAAAAAATAGGTATAAATTAGGTTGGTAGGGTAGTTGATGCCTGGTTCAACTAAGAAAATATATATATATATATATAAGAATTGATCACAATGTCTCTCTACA
This sequence comes from Viscum album, assembly GCA_963277665.1. Lineage (NCBI taxonomy): Eukaryota > Viridiplantae > Streptophyta > Magnoliopsida > Santalales > Viscaceae > Viscum > Viscum album. The sequence goes on from OY728156.1 coordinate 1,030,191,914, forward strand.
GAATTATTTTCACAAAAAAAATCAAATGGGGCCAAATTTTATGGGAATCCAACCCTATCACAACCTTTATGATTCACCACCATATCACACAATCCACCTCCCTAACCTAGATTATCCCACCACCAAACCTGAATATCTCTATTTTTTGTTCTGACCACCTTCGTCTCCCAATACCGCTCATCATCACGGCTTCCTTCTGATGGACAGTGCCACCCATTGCCATGAATCCCTTATATTAGACTATGTTGTGTCCCCTACGTCTGGTTAAACCTATCAGCTCATAGCCCCTACCAATCATGAGATTGTGGTTAGTCCCAATCAACTGAAGTCGGTTACCACTACACACTATCTGGAGAACCCTTTCTAAAAAACCCATAACTTATTGGGCTGTTATCGGGCTTTCGTGTGGGACATGTCTCACTTAACCCACACTGAAATGGACCTAAATGTGTCTCTCTGACCTAGAATGGGTCAAGGTGGGACTATACAACCCTAAACAACCCTACATGAGCCTGTCCAACAAATATTAGCCATTTTCAAGTTCGACCTAACCTGAAATGGGCCTGGGTAGGGTTCTTGGTCTCATGAATATCTTAATGTAATCATAAATTAATTTATATTTTTTATAAAAATAAAAATAATTTTATTATTTTATAAAACTAATTTAATTTACTATGAAATTTAATTTAATTGATTAAATAAATTTTGGAGTAAAAAATTTAAATTAATTATGGGGCTGGAAATTTTAATTATTTTAATTTATGTACTTCATTTAAATTATTTAATATACTCACACATAAATTTATTTCATTTTAATTTTTATCATGAATTTATTTTATCCACTGACTAGTATTGAGTAGTGATTGACCCTCTGTCTAAGTTATTTAATATAATTAATTATTACAAATGTCTGTGGTGTTTGAAATATTTAATTAATTTTTTAGTGATATGTGTATCATCCTTTTTCATTCGACATATATAAGGGAATGCATTTCTATTCTTGTTTTTATTTATATTATTCTTCCTGAATCCCCTCTCTTACATGAAACACATTTATACTATTTATGATGATGTTATAAGACATAGACCATGCCATGATGAGGCATTGTTACAGTCAATAAGTACAAACACTAGACTAGGGTCGAGCTGTGATACGTGGCAAGATCTACCTCTAGTATGATACCCCTAGGTCATGGTTGATCCATTGATTTTAAATTAATCAACCAATATTTGATTCTGAAGACAAATCGGGTATTTTAATTCCTTTATGAAATTTTTATTATTTTAAGAATTTTCATGGCTATGTAAACACCTAAAATAATGAATATAAGAATATATAAAGATATGAAGAATGTATTCTATTAATGCATGTTTAGTTTTCAGAACAACAACATTGTATGAACATATTTAATTGAAAAGGATTACATTTTTTGAGAAAATTATAAAAACCCCACAAAGTAATATTAAGTTGTAATGTCTTTTGTCACATACATTTGAACAAAACTGGGTGTATAGGGTTTATTTCAACCAAAGTTGAGGGAGTCTCCTACTGTTGGGGAGTTCATATGAGAGTGATTGTATAAATTAAATAAATCTAGTTTAAAATAAGTATACAAATCTATATTTCTCTAATTTTAGAGGAAAATAATTGGGGTGGTTAGTGTTATGATTCTGAGAATCTAAACCACACATTATAGTTCAAGGAACTATGATTCAATGTTTCCAGCCAGTCTAGTGGCTAACTTGAAAATCTTTGAGTAGTGGCATAGCCAAAGCTTGTCAACTATGAGGTGAGGTTACAAGGATCATTTTTTCTATAACAATCATGAAAATGGGTATTTTTAATCTAGTAGTTATGGATACTGGGGTTTTAGAAAATAGTGGTTAACATATAATGGTTTACCTAATTAATCAATAATGTCTAAATAAATAATAAACATAAATTACTAACTGGTAAAATTTTGTTTTATATAAAAATATCAATCACTAACACCACCAGAACGTTATTACCATGCACTATTAGGGATAAAAAAATATATTGAAAGGCCATAAAGTCCAAGAGTGGTACATACAACTGTGAGGAGTGCTAGGCCAAGAGTAGAAACTTTATGTGTTAAAGTCCTCACTTATTGCTAATCATTTTCAAGGAGAAAGGAAGGAGGATAATTAAAATTGAATAAATTATGTATATGATGTACTAGATTTACAATGTATCATGGTGTAATAAATTTCAACTCAATTACAAAAAATGAATATGGATGAATATTCCTACAAGATGATAACCCATCACCCAAATTTATACTCGGAGATTTCTATGAAAGAAAGTTATGACATATCAAGTACACATTTTAGGTGTATACTATAAAAAGGGAATAAATTAGGACCTCATGTAATCAATATAAATGTGTGTATTGAGCAACTTGAAGCCCATTGGTTCCAATTGAACCAGAAACTTAAAATTGATCTCGTTGTTCCCTATTTACCGCCAATCTTATAATATTTTATTGATAATTATAATATGAATAACATGAAAAAATTGATCCTAGATATTTTTTCTTTAGTTCACCAAGATGATAAGGATTTTAAGAATACTAACTATTTAGTCCTTATGGTGGACAATATGAGGAAGGGAGAATATAAGGGGACTAAGTCTAACTCTGATAAAAACATATCCATATATTATACTTCCAAAAAGCCAAAGACAATTAGGGGAAATGAGATAGAGGCTATCTTCTTTTCATTTGACAAGAGAGACTACTAGAAAAATAATTACAATGTTGTGAAAAAAGAAGCAAGGTGACACTTCAACATCAGGTATTTTTTCATTGAATGTAATTTATAATTATATATATGATGGTTATTTTATATAGTATGTGTCTCACACATTTATATACATATATAGGAAAATATTATATATAATAAGTTTTCAGAGGGTGATGTGGATATCTGCAATTAATATGGTGTCAGTCTAGTAGCCTCGACAGTGGGAGATTGTCATATAACTTTTCCTAGGGGTTTGGTTCTTGTATTGAATAATTTTTATTATGTTCCTTAGAATACTAGAAACATAATCTCATTGTCATGTTTTGACACTCTAAGATTTTATTTCAGGTCTAGAAATAAATTTTTCATATTTTATAAGGATAAAAAATGTTATAGTATGGAACATATTTACAATGTTTTGTCCAAATATCGCCTATGGAACTTCAGGATTGATCATGTAAATTATAATATTTAATATAAATTACATAAAACATGCTATTTATACTTAGATGAGTTATCACCCATGGATATACTTTATGCTTGTTTACAGGGGAAATGACTAAATCACACTTCTCTATGAAAGGATAAAGAGACACTGAATTATTTGGATTAATTCATACTAACATATGTGGTCCATTTCTAGTAGAGGAAATGTGTGTGATTTCTTACTTCATTAATTTTAATGAAATATATAGTAGGTACAGATATATCTACATAATGAGTTATAAGTAAGTTTCCTTTTAGATGTTTAAGTAATATCAACATGAAGTAGAAACTATCTTGGTTAGAGGGTTAAATAACATCACTCGAATATAGGCACATAGTATTTTAACCAATATTTCATTGATCACTTGAATGAGTATGGGACAGTCTCCCAAATCACTCATCCTTATATACCATATCGGAATGGTGTTCTTCAAAGGAGTAATCAGACCATTCATGACATGTTTACATCAATGAAGAGTTAGGAAAATCTTTTATTATCCTTTTAGGGATACATGATGTAGACATTGGAATATACCTTTAAATGAGTACCAACTATATAAATTTATGGGATTATATATGACTTGTGGTGTGGAAAGAAATCCAATTTGTCACAAATATGTGTATGATGATGCAAGGATTTTTCAAGATTATACCTAGTGAAAAATTATCATCTAGAAGAATGAAGTGAATCTTTATAGGTTATCCTAAAGAAAAAAAATGATATTAAATTTATAACACTTCTAATAGAAAAGTTATTGTGGTAAATAATTACATATTTCTAGATAGGTAAAACATTTCTAAAGGAAATAATGGGAGAAAGATTGGCTTTGATAAAGGTGATATTCCATCTACATAAGAGTTGGTATGGGAATAATATCTACAAGAGATAGTGGAATATGAAAAAGTTCCCAAGATACAAGTACTGCATAGGTCTACTAGAGAGGTTAGAGAACAAGAGCATTACGGTATTATTGTCAATGAGTCAGGTGACTCATTACACATATATTATGATGAACCTATAACCTTCAAGGTGTCATTATTTATTAACGATGATGATTAATGAAGAGATTCCATGAATTATAAAAAGGATTCTATGTATCAAAAACAATTTTGGATTTTTCTAGACCCTTCAATTGATATAAAACCCATAGGGTGAAAAATTTTATTTAAGAAAAAGATTTACATGGATTGTAATTCATTACCTATAGGGAACAACAAGCAGTTATGGGTCTTAGGAAACATTTGGTTGTGGACTATGATGAAGCCTTCTCACTAGTAGTGATGATAAAGTCCATAAGAATATTATATTCAATATCATCCTTATATTACCATGATATTTGGAAGGTGGAAGTCAAAACTACATTTCTATAAATTATGTTGGTTAAAGATGTCTAAATGACTCAACCCTAAGTGTTTATGAAGTTAAAAAATTACTAAAAAGTGTAAAAGATGTAGAGAACCATTTACGGGTTGAAGTAGGCATCATGATCATGTAATGTTTATCTTGATGAGTATAGAAGAGAATCAAATTTCATCAAGAATAAAATAAATCCATATATCTATAAGAAGTAAAACAGGAACTCCTTCATTTTTCTTGTATTATATATTGATGACATATTATTAATGGGGAAAATTTAACATCTTATAGTTAGTTAAGAATTGGTTAAATGATATTTTCTCTATAAAATAATTGGTTAAGGAAGAATATATGCTAGGGATCATGATATATCAATATAGATAATATAATAAATTTGGGATAAGTCAAATATATATATATATTAACAAGGTAATACAGATACAAAAATAGAAAAATATAAGAGATGGTTATTTCCAATGCCATGTGGTATCGATATTTCTAAGAAAATGTGTCTACAAATGCAGGAGGAGATTGAAATAATGATTAGAATACATTATTCCTAGGTAGTGAGAATTATCATATATTTCATGATATGTACTAGGTTTTATGGTTCATTTTCTTTATCTTGATGGGTATATATTAAGGTAATTGAAGTGAACTAGCACTACTGGAAATCAGATCTTTCCCAACACTTCTATACCAACGGTTTGTAAAAAACGTTGGTATAGGCACCCTTTCCCAACGGTTCTCCCAAACCGTTGGGAAAGGGAGCTCAAAACACCCCTTCCCAACGGTTTTGGAGAACCGTTGGGAAAGGGGTGGGTCTTTCCCAACGGTTCTCCCAAACCATTGGGAAAGGAGCTCAAAACACCCCTTTCCCAATGATTTTGGAGAACCGTTGGGAAAGGGGTGGGTTTTTCCCAACGGTTCCCCCAAACCGTTTGGAAAGGGAGCTCAAAACACCCCTTTCCCAACGGTTTTTTGAGAACCATTGGGAAAGGGGTGGGTCTTTCCCAACGGTTCCCCCAAACCGTTGGGAAAGGGAGCTCAAAACACCCCTTTCCCAACGGTTTTGGAGAACCGTTGGGAAAGGGGTGGGTCTTTCCCAATGGTTCCCCCAAACCGTTGGGAAAGGGATCTCAAAACACCCCTTTCCCAACGGTTTTGGAGAACCATTGGGAAAGACCCAACCCTTTCCCAACGTTTCCCCAAAACCGTTGGGAAAGGGTGTCCCAAAATCCACCATACACCCTGAAAAGAAATATGCACCTATCCCAACGGTTTTTGCGAACCGTTGGGATAGGTTCTTCGATTTTTTTTCCAGGTCTACTACCCGAGAACATTATATAAATCTAAATTTTAAATAATTATTATAATACATATATATATTTATGAAATTATGTTCAAAAAAGTCATGTTAGGTTAGTGGTTAAGTCGTTCTATTATAAACGAAGGGTTCAGGGATCAAATCACACCGAATGTATTTTTTTTGAAATACATATACCAACGGTTTTATAACCGTTGGAATAGATTTTCATATTACCTATGCCAACGGTTTTCAAAACTGTTGGGATAGGTCTATACCAACGGTTTTCCCAAAACCGTTGGTATAGACCTATCCCAACGGCTTACTTCGCCACGGTTCTCCAAACCGTTGGTATAGGCTATACCAACGGTTTGGAAGCCTATACCAACGGTTCCAAACCGTTGGTATAGGTTAGTTTTCCAGTATTGTAGATTGGAAATATGTGAAAACTACCCTAAAGTAGATGATATTTTCAAAGGATATGTTCCTTCTATATGAAGTAGATAAGGAAATAGATTTTAGAGGATATATTGATGCTAGTTTCTAGACATATCATGATGATTTAAAATCATATTCAATCTTTTTATTTTTCATGAATTGTGGGGTAGTGAGCTTGAGATGCTCGAAAAAACGTACAGTCTATGATTCTATTAAAGAATCCAAATATATTGTGGATTCCGATTTAAACAAGGATGGAAGTGGATACACATCTTCTTCTCATACATGGTTTTGTGCCTAGTAGTGTAAATAATGATCCAATTTATTTTGATAATACGTTTTGGCAAAACAATACCTCAAGTAAACATTATAGTGTTTCTGCATTGATTGTGTTTATTGAAAAAATAGGATTCGATTGATAGTTGTGGAGTTAAATAGAGATTTTTGACAAGGTATGTTGACAAATATTAAAAACAAAGTAATGGATACCTTGGGGGTGGTACAGAAAGATGTGTATACAAAGTGGCACTATTTCACAGTGTTTTCCAAATTTTGGGGGTCTAAAATGTAAAAGATGTAAAAATGCGTTTTTTTAGAAAAAGAAGTATTTCTACATAAAAGTAAATTGTTTCTCTCAAAGGGTTTTGATGGTTCGTAATGTTTTATACAAGATTAGATTCAGGATCATCAAATAAAATTATGGATATGTCAATAATTTCGTGAAATATTTGAATGTCCAAGAAACATGTGTTTGCACAAAAAAGTCATAGTTGTGTGTGTCTTTGAAATTGATATGGAACCTGTGTGTGAAAGGATTTTACATGCCAACTGAAACATATTATTGATATCTTCCATTTTGGGGAAAATATTACATGTATAGAGGAAGGGGCATAAGGATCATGCATGTTGGGTCGAATGGGTCTATAAGTTGATTAATCCCCCCACCCCATCATTTTCGTAGCTCAAATATTAGATAAAATTAGGGTTCTAAATCATAAAAGATGTGTATGAAAATGAAGTTTTTTTCCAAGAGAGTTGCACAAAAAGCATAGAAGTCACATGAAATATGAGTTTCATGAAGTAACAAATAAAATATTTGTTGTCAGAAAAATTGAACTTGAGTCTAAATGGCCAACGGAGTTGCGTGAAAAGAATGAAAGTTTCATGCAAGTTATAATTATATAAAAAAGTTAATTTTTTTGTTCATGTTGATAAAGTTTATCACAAGATATCTAATCTTTCATGATAGATAAAGTTTGAAATAAAGGGACTACCAAAAAAATATTCTAAAGTGTTTTTCATCTTGTAGATTTTATTCTAACTTAATGATACACCAAATGGGGTGTAAAAAATATTTATTCAAGTAATCAAAGGAGGATATTTTGGTGAATTAGTGAGAAAACTATAGTTGAGAGAGCAGTGAGATTTCATTTTATGATTGGTTGTAAATAAGGATGGATAGTGAGTCCTCTATAAACTATTTAATAATAGTTCACTTTAGTGTATTTGGTAGATAAGTACATTGTCTTTTTATGCTCCTTCGGTGTAGCCTAGTTCAAGTGATGCAAGTAATATTGTCGTGTCTTGTGAATGATTTAATTTCTATTCATATATTTCTATGAGAAAGGGAGATAATATTGTTTTGTTTAACGAAAAAACAATATCCCCAAGGGAAGTTTTTTTAATCTGTCATATACTAATTCACCCCCCCCCACCCTCTTTTGTTATTTAACCAAGTTGGTAAAACAATTGGTATCAAAGGAAAAGGATAATATCAGTGTCATTATCTTAAAGGTTTAAATGGAGGTTGTCCATCACAAAGGGATTCCAATCTTCAATGGAAATAATTTTCAATTATGGAAGAATCTGATGCATCACTACTTTTGATATTTAGGAATGGAATTCTATATAGCAGTGATTCATGGAATTTGGGCTAGCATTGACAATGGTGCTATATCAAAAGTTGAACGAAGGGAATTGGATGTTAACACCAAAGGAATCAATTATTCATGGGGAACCCTATCTAATGAAATCAATATAAAGGTGATGTCATGTAAGTTATCATATTCTATGTGGGATAAGTTATTAAATATTTATGACGGTGACTAAAAATTTATAGAAGAAAAGATGAAGGTTTTGTGGAACAAGTATGAGGATCTCATAATGATCCCTAATTATTCTGTTGATATATTCGTTTATTGGGTGATTTTTTTTGTGGAAAACAAGATATTCTTCGAAATAATCTTAAATATCTATTTATTTTTAAGTTAATCTTGAGAATACTTCCAGCTCAGTTCAATATGAATGTTTTTGTGTTGTAGTATAAATATCCAAAAAAGTTAAAATTGGATAGCTTTCATAGTAATCTTGTCACATATGAGATGAGAAATGATGACATTGATTATATGCAAGAATGTAATTCCAAATAGGTGACATTAAAGGCCATGAATAATCTCACCATTTAATATGGATATGAAAAGACGAGATACATGAGGTAATTTCATTCCTTTCCTCAAATCATCAAATAGAAAATGGAATGTTCAAAGGGAAACTCCCAATTTCATGACATCGATGTAGAAAGGTTGGAAATATTGTAGCAAGGTTCCCTTGAAGTTTCAAGATAATTATAAAGAAGAATTTTAAATTACCTCAATGAAGTATTCAACCTATGTTAATGGTAATAAAAAGTTCAATATAAATTTCTTCAAAGGGTAGAATCTTATTTCATAATAAAATAATGGTTCAGATGAATCTGAGGTTGAGAAGGTGAGTAACTGCAATGATCATAGAGAGAATGTTATAGTGTTAGTTGTAGGTAACTCCAAGAAATGAATAAAGTGACATTAATGAAGAAGAGGTTGAAAAAATAGTTGATATGCAGGCTGAATTGGAAGCTATTATTGAAGAGATGGATGTCTGGAGTGAAAAAAAATGAAATACAACAAAGTGGTTAATGATACCAAAATCTATATGTTGTAGTAGGAAGTAGATAAGATTGGGGATAATGGAAGAAATTGATAATCTCATGTTTTCATTTACATAGGAATCAGAAATGGTTAGTGGGAATAATCTCAATGTTGAATAATATAAAATTTTGATTGATGGTTTGAATAACACAATGAAATAACAAATAAAACTCATTAAATAACAAGAAGAGGAAGTCAAAAAACTTTGAGGAAATGTTAATTATCAAGTAAAACTACAGATTATTGATATGTTATTAGGTTTTCAGATTATTTAATTGATAGAGAAGATAGAATTTTAGTATAGAGGTCACGCATAAAACAAGCAATAGAAAGTTCAAATGATAAAGCTGATATGGGGCTTGACCGAAAATAAAAAGTGGTGATGATTTATGTTAGACCACAAGCACTAGCTTCAAGATTGAAAATTGATTTGGGTATGAAGAAGAACCAGAATATTTAAATAACCTATGGGATAACCAATGGTGTAGATGTTACATACAGGAATGCACCCCACATCAGGTGTTATTTCTCTATAAATATGGCACACTCACAAAATGTGTGTTCCATATCCAAGATATATAGAAGGACACATTAACAATAGAGAAATAAAAAAATAGTTTAATACTCTAAAATATCATTTGGGGTTAATTGTTTTTGTTAAGGAGGTTTTGGACACATGGCTAGATTTTGTAGACAAACCAATCAGTGAAATATGCCTAAATATGACCAAATTGGTCACAATAAGAAACACAATGAATCGTCAAGTGAACTGAAAGAGAAAAAATTATTTAAAGATTTGAAAGATGATTTTGGTCCATCATACTCCAATGAAGATCAATATTTTCAATTTATACTATATATGAATTCTAAAAACATAGATCAAAAGTAAAATATATGTGAAAGTAGTGGTTGTAGAAACTTTCCTTAAAGCGTTAGATTGTTATGGTGTATGGATCCTTGATATTGGAATCACTTCACATATTATATTCAATAAGGATCTTTTTATAAGAATAAAATATGACAATGAAGGTGTTGTCAAATTTGGAAATGATGGAGGCATGAAAATAATTGGCTACAAAAAATCCATGTTATGGGAGAAATTAATGAGACGTGATGATGTCTTAGTCATTGAAGGTCTTAGTCAAAAGATTATTACTGTCAGTCAACCATGTGACTTTGGGCATTCTATAATATTATCTAAGAATATGTATATCATAAAAGTAATATATAGGGTAGTTATTATATAGGGAAAATAATAAATGGGAATCTCTACCTTACATGTGGATAAGAAGATATGTTCTTTTTATCAAGGTTGGAGGAAAAATGGTTCTGAAATTAATGTCTTGGACATATATTCCAACCACCAATGGATGATACAGTCAAATTTGATGTATTTCAAGACCTCCCTAAGCTATAAAATGATCATTCTCCAATGTGTGATTCTTTTCAACAAGGGATGATCATTTGAAAAACATATAAGGAAAAAAGAACAAAATTTAACTAGAGTACTTGAATTGGTGAATGTAGATGTATGTGAACCTATATCATCAATAGTTGTCGAACGGAAGAGCTATTTCACTCTATTCATTGATTATTTTAGTAGGATGTCATGAGTATTTTATTACCCAAAAGAACAATGTGTTTAGTAGCATAAAAATCAGAGGTAATCAGAATGGATTCTTAGAAGAAAAAATTCTTAAGTTTCATACTAAAAATGTATAGAATATACCAACATCTAGGTGGAGGATTATCTCAAGAAACATGGGATAAGTAATCAAGCTTCAGCAGTTAGAACTCCTCAACATAATGGAGTGGTTGAGAGGAGAAATCATGTTATCAACAACATATCCAAAATAATGTTTATTAAAAAATCCCTATCAGAGAAATTTTGGAAGCAAGAAGTCTTAACGTAATTATACCTATCTAACATGGATCTATTATTCCTAAATAAATAAAAGAATATATGTGAGATGTGGTATCGATAGAATCCGACAATGAAATACTTTTGATTTTTTATAAGAAAGTTTTTTATTCTCTATAAATTTATACAATGTAAATTTGAGTGACATGAAAATGTGGGTATATTATTTGGCTACATTGGAAAAGTAAAATCATATAAATGCTTCCAAAAGAGCCTAGGAAATGTAGTTGAATGTAATGATGTTACTATAGTGGAAAATAAACTGAATCATCAATAATGCACTAAAAAGATCCTTGTTGAATGTGATGATAATATAAGAAACATAAGGGGAGTATAATTGAAATGTGGTGATTAAGAAGAAGATACTGATGACGATCTGGAGGAGTTTAAATCTATATCTATGTAAAAGATAACGATTCAGGCTCAAATTAATATGAAAAATACAATTGGTGATCAATAATCACCAGTTCAAACCTAGAGAATGAAGTATTTACAAGAGACATATTTCTTATCTCAGGTAAATCTTAAATGTTTTGAGGAATTAGCTAGTGATGAAAATGGGTTAAGGCAATGAATGAGGTTCTAGACCAAATTGAAGAGAATCATACATGGGAGATTATTTCAAGACCAATAGATTAGAACATCATCGAGTCTAAATGGGTCTTTCCTAATAAGATAAATAAATATGGGGTAGTGATTTGAAACAAATCATGACTAGTGTGTAAAGCATACTCACATGTAGGAGGTATTGATGTTGTTGAAACATTTTCACATGTTTCAAGTCTAGACACAATTAGATTATTCTTCACCATAATTATATAAGGAAAGTTCAATGTTTTCTAGATAGATTTCATGTTAGAATTATTGAATGGGTTTATATTATAAGATTTTTATAATGAGTATCCAAATGGTTTTCTCATTCATGAAGATGAGAATATAGTATTTCAAATGAGAAAGGCATTTTATGGGTTCAAGCAAGCTCCAAGAGCATGGTATTCCGGGATTGATCTGGTTTTTTAGGTGCTCAGTTTTTAGCATGGTGTAGTTGATTACAATATCCTTATTAGTGATGGAAATAATAAAATTATGATGGTTCTTGTGTATGTAAATGACAAAATACTTGGTGGATGAGATGAAGTACAGTGAAAAGAGTTCACTAGATTCATGGAATGTGAATTTGAAATGTCTATGATTGGAGAACTAACATCTTTTCTTGATTTAATGGTGACACAAGGAGGGAGTGACACATTTATTTCTCAATTTAAATATGTCAAGGAGATTTTGAGATGATTTGGAATGTATAATTCCAAGTAGATGAAAAATTGGATGGATACGTGGATTAAATTGTCATGGGATTATGAAGGCATTGTAATTAATATAATATAATCTAGTCAAATAATTAGCAGTATATTGTACTTGACAGTGACAAGACTTGATATTTTTTCCACATCCCAAGAAGCATGGTATCGATGAAATGCCAAGAAAATTCACTAGCTTCTAGTGAAAATAATACTTTGGTATATTAAGGGAATTATGGATTTTGTTTTGTTGTACAATGTCAAAAATCACCTAGAGTTATTGGTCTACATAGATGCATATTCGTATGGATAAGATATTTATAGAAAATCAATGTTAGGGGGACCTCCTCTAGTTATTGTTTGTTCCCCTGTCGAAGGGTGGATTGCGAGTTTAGTGGGGCAAGGCTCCCTCTGGTGTTGGATTCAACATGCTCATTTTCTGATTTTCTGATGTTCAATGGAGTTCTCTTGATTTTGTGATTTTGGTTTGGTATACAGTTCAGTCAAGTTTAATTATTTTACAAGAGGTTTCACCAAATGGTTCAAGGTAGTGTACTCGGTCTGATCTCAAAGGTAGAGAGTTAGGCATTTGGACATGACCACTTGGAACTATCCCTAGATGAGGATTCAAAGTTGGCGGTTAATCATTATAAATAATCCTAGATTTGGTTGTTAGGAGGGTATGGATTCATCAATCGGATCAGGCATGTGCTTTGATAAAGGACACTCATTTGTCGAATCGCCTTGCAATAGTGGAGAGTTTCATTATGATAAATTTCTAGGGATGGGAATCTTCTTGTGTCAATCTTATTTTTATCTTTTTATCCTTCAGGTGTTATTTGTCTTAAGTCCATGGAGTGTGCTTAGGTTATCCCCCCTTCTTCCCTTAAAAGGGGAATTTATCAAAATAATAAAAGACATTTGAAGGCCTTGAGGATGTTGGATGGATTATCTATGAAAGAAACAATATTAAATTTCTATGATCACTGTAAAAGTGAAATATATTGGTGCTACTCAAGTATGTATGCAATTATTGTGGATGAAGCAGCAGCTTGATGATATGGGGATTAAAGTGAAGTCTCTGATCATAATCTATTATGACAATTCAAGTACTATAAATCTTAATAAAAATCAATTCCATTACTCGAGGAAAGATAACATTGAAATCAAATATCATTTTATCATGGAGAATGTTGAGAAAGGGTTTGTGAGGTTCGAGTATGTTCCCATAGAGCTACTGTTCGTAGACATTCTAACAAATTCCTTACCAAAAGAAGCATTTTAATGACATATAATAGATATAGGAGTTCATTCAACTCACCAAACATTAAAAAGTGTGAATGTGGGATCCCTTATCCCTGAGTTATACTGTGTTTTTTCCTAATATGTTGATCTGTGTTTTTTACCCTATTAAAAAAATTTGAAGGGACCTTTCGGTTCGTCAATAAAGGGGAAAAATTATGGATATTAAAGTGGATAAAATGTATAAATAAATACAATGGTTTAAGATAATAGGGGGACCTATGACATTGGGGGAATTTCAATGTTTTAAATGATTTAGGTTTTTGGTAAACCATATAATGATTCTATGACATGATTAGAGTTTGGTTCTAGGTGGAAATAGTTCATGTCTATCATATCTTATCTTGGACATCTTTAAGCATTTGAAATCATGATAACTGAAGGATTTAAGTAATGGGAGTTTTAAATTTTATAATGCTAAATTTGATCAATCATAGGATATATATCACAATATATGGATTTCTTCATGAAAATAGTTGATTGGTTTTATGAATGAAGTGTTTGATTAATGATCATTTCATCATGCTCTTGTTTCTCACGATGATCATGGATCATGTGGGCTTATAGTGTGTGTTGATTAAATCTTTAATTTCTATCAGAATCATAAGATTTGAGTTCTGGTATAAGATGGAAGAATCTTTAATGTGGTATCAATATTTGAAGAGTTTCCAAAAAAAACCCAAAGGGGGATATTGTTGGAAAAACATCCCTCAAGGTAACATTATAGGGTTTTTGGGTTGATAATGTTTTATGAAAAAAAAGGTTTCCATGGTTAGTTTTGTATTTATAGAGATATTATTGAAAAGGTATGTTTCCAAATATCTAAAATAAACAAATGGATTCTCTAGGGGTGGTATAGAATGATGTGTATACAAGGTGGAGTTTTTTCCTAGTGCTTGCCAAATTTTTGTAGTCCAAAATCAAGAGGATAGAAAAAATGTGTTTTTTATAAATGGGTGTATTTTTATATAAAAGTAAAATTTTGTGCGCAAGGGTGACACACTCTTATCATAAGCTATGAAAAAGAAGAAAATTATTTTCACCTAATGTATCATAGAGGCCTACTAGGGTCGTCTCACTTATAGATATTTTCATTTTGTTCACTTACTTCTTCAATATCACCTAAACTATCAGTTTTGTTGTTTTGACTAATTTATGAAAATAAAAAAAATATCTTGGATTCTTTATTAATGAAATGGAAAATGGAAATTATAATTTATACTACCATGTAGTTCTAAAAAGAATGAAATTAAGAAAATAAATGACTTGTATTGGGTTCGGTTTTAGGGTTCAATCAGTATTCTCTTTTATATTTTTTATTTTGGTTTGATAATAAAAACAAGAAATATCATGTTTAAATTACTATTATTTATTTATAAATTTTTTAAATCCTTAAATTCTGATGCACTATCAATTCCACCACCTCTATTAATCATGTTTGATGACACACAGTAGTCTTGGATATTCCATATTCCAGGACCTGACACTATTGATGCATTTTCATCCATTGATTAGCTCAACTCAAATATGTGAAGAACTATCCAATGGAGAGAGGCAAAATATATTAAATAAAATAATAGAAATATATTAATTTTTATGTACTTTTGGTCTATCCACATTTGAGACATTCGCCCCACACATGAATGCTACTCAAATATACTTAAAAACATAAAATAAACTTTTAAGACAATTCAAGAACACATTGTCCTCCCTCAGGCTAAGCCTATGCCCCTAATTTTTTATTATAAGATAAAATAATTGTAGAAATATGGAAGATAAAAAGAGAACAAAAAATTAAATAATATAATTTGAATAATAATAAAAATAAAGGTAAGAAGAAATATAATGAGAATAAAAATTAAAAGAAGAATTGTGATGAGAGAAATAATATAAATGAATAAAATTAGGTAAAATTGAGAGGTGAGAGAGATGGGGAGATAATAAAATATAATATAATGTGAAGAAAATATAATAAAAAAATATTAATATTGAATGTCAAAACAATAATAATAATAATACAAATAATTATTATAATTATATTATTTAAAAAAATAAAATTATAAAGATAATGAATTAGAATGAATAGGGAGAAGGAGAAGAAAATGGATGATAGTGATAACACATTAGTAAAAATAGGCATATGATTTAATTAATTAACTAAAAATTTGAATAGAATTTAATTAAAACTAAACCAAAATAAAAAATAAAAGAAATAGAAATGAAAATAGTGACATACAGCAGCTCATCCCCTTATTTTGTGGGTTCCCACCATAAGGAATTAAGATATAGCCATCAGAATGGGTGAACTCTTCCTTATATTGGAAACAGGGGCTCCATCCTTCAATATTGAAAATCAAGATCTTCCAAATATCCCTTGAAGATCTCCTCCAGATTCTATCCACAGAATTTTTTCTCATAGTTGACCGAATTACTGACTGAATATGGGAATGTCTTCTTCTTGTTGGTTTCTTGAAATTAAATTTTCAATTTACTCTCCAAATTTAAAAAGTGATTGGACACAAATAGAGGATGTTATGATACAATTAATGAGTCATACATTTTCTGGATGAAATTTTCCAAAATATTCCCCCAATTTATATCATCCAATAGCCACATTAATTATAGAATGTCTCCATTATATTTAATTTTCAAATGATCTATTGAATTATCATTCAAATATGGCTGGAATATCTTTAATCTGAGGTATATAGCCTATTGTATGACTCAATTACTAACGGGTTCCATGCTATCATGTATAAAAATATTTCATCTTGATTGATTTTTTAGGCCTTTAGATATTCAAATCATCTCATGATCTAGAAGAATAAGTTGAATCCCAAAAAATATGAAATCCTAAAAAAGATAATCACTTAAAATGATTCAATATTTTAAACATTATGATCAAAATACTAATGTGATTAAAATCTATCAAAATTCCAGTTTTAATAAATTTTCACATTTTAACCTATTTTAATTATATAACTCAAATTACGGATTATTTAATAAAAACATTAAAATCCATGGTTTTTATCAATGAAAAAAACATAAAATCATTAAAATTTTAATTAAAATATGCACATAATTTTGGTCTATCAAATACCCCCCACACAAAAACCATGCTTGTCCCCAAGTATAAAATCTAAAAACTGAGTTAAAGAGGGCCCCAATGTTATCAATATTGAAAATTCAATGAAATAAAATCAAGAAATTCTAAATTTCAAATCATGTTTTCAGATTCCAAAAAAAATCAATTATATTTCTCATTTTTCAACGAAAAAACCAATCCAAACATTTTACTTTTCCTATTTTAAAAATGATTGAACTTCTCCTCTCATTCATTCAAGTTCCTTGATTCATTATTATTAAACATTCCAAATTCTGATCTATCTCAAAATGGATTATTTTCTCTCCTCACTCGTGATAATATTATTGATGATTTATTCTACTATAATGAATACATGATCGTTATACATTTTTTTAAATAAAATAAATTCTCTACATTATAAAAACAAAAGCCACATAAAATCATGAGGACATTCCGTAATGGTTTAAATGAATCCAAGGATTACAGTTGGTAGGGTTTAATGTTGTAAAAATTAAGGCTCAAGGAGGAGTTTTAACTCTTTAGTACAATTAATGATATAGAAAATAGAAGTGTAATGAAATTATCCCCCCCAAATTAGAAACTATACTTCCCCCAAACCTTCAATGAAAAGGTAATGAATAATGAAAGCATAATTAATGATGTGAACCTTCGTGAATTATTCTATAATTTTGTACATTTTTTCTTTTTCAAATTATCCTTTTCTTCCTTTTCTTAAAAATTTATTCTTAGAATAATCCTCATATACACCACCTAACCACATATGATAAAAAAATAATCAGTCCAGTGATGGTTATATTTTATTCTTCTAAGTCACTACCCATTCCTTTTTTAATTTTTTCATGAAGGGAAAACAATTAAGTAAATTAAATAAACAAATAAAAACATTATATATTTCCTTAAAAATCACCCCCACACTTCTTCTTTTTAATTAATTTCATCCCATACACCATTGTTCCCTTTAACCCAACACTTCAATTTTAAAATATCATGCAATTACTAATAGTAGGGTAGGAATGGATACAAATTCCTTGAAACCTAATGCATCCATAAAAAATTAATTCATGGATTCTATGTTATAATGAATGATTGAGGTAAATGTTGTATTTTAAGGATAAGTAGTTTAAAAAAAGATTCCTTAATCATTTTATGTGTTTTTTTCAAATTTATACCTTTGAAAATCTCAAATTCAAGTTCTAGCAGGTGGCATATCCTAATATCACCCACGAAATATTCATAATAAAAAGTAGAAAGTAATTGGTATAGAACTACTCTTACGATTGGTAATATGATACTGTAAAATCAGTCAATACATTTTTAATAATATCAATTCAATTCAAATTATTTTCAAAAATTCAAAGCATGAAAAATAGGTGGAAAATTCATTTTAATTAATCAATTAATTACCTCAAATAACGAGTCCTCATTTTAATATAATACTTCACCTTAATAATAAAATTATCCATTTCAATCATTCAATTTCATTAACATTGAAATATAAAACTTGGAATCATAGGATACCTAATAAACTCATGTCATCTAGATTAGTCGAGTAAACCACAATGTAATCATGGTAATGCAATTTCAACTTTAAAGCCGAAAACATGTTTTAGAAAAAAATAAAAGTAGTTTAAAAGATAATTAATAAAAATTGAACTTCATTTCCCATGAATCTTAGTCCTTATATTACATTATTTGATGCTTCTTTCTACCATTATGAACTTAAAAAAGATAATTACACAATTAAAAACATGTATAATTTCATTAAAGGTCAAAAATATAGGTGGGGTGGGATGCATTCTAGACTACATACTAAGAAATTAGAAATTGAAATATCAATTCATAGAGAAAATGTAGAAAGGGATAAGTCCTAGTATGATCCACCTAGTGGGTCATAAATTTCTACTACCTCTAGAGGAAAGTAACAGTAATTATCCAAAGACTGATGATGGATGAAGCTTCTTTGATTTGAACTACCACATTTTTATTTTATTAGTTTTTTCATAATCCTTATTGGTTAGGAATGATCCATGGATATGGTACACCAAATAATCCCCCTTCATAATTAGGTATAGCTTGCATGGAATGTTAAGGATGAATTATGAATCATCATTCTTATTTTTTGATACTTGTGTGACCTTCTCTTCCTTCTATAGTGCTAGCATCACATTGGATGCCTGAGTTGAATAATCAATGGGGAAATAAAAGGTGTTTTTACTTAAAAAAAATTAAATTTTAATTTTTAATAAGTATTTTATCCCTTTTAGTGTGATTTTCCTCTGACCTAATTTCCTCATGCTCTGATATTTTTTATTCATTACAGGCTTCCTCAAATGTATGTTCATTGAAATTCGGGAGCTCTATGTGTTCCTCAAAAAGTTATTTCTCAGTTGCATCATCATCCTCTAGGGAAATATAATTCTTAGTCAAATTTTTACAATCAAAATAGTAGCGAGTGATTATCAATTAATTTTTATAAAATTAGAAGAGATAGATTCAAATAGATGTTCACCTGCCATAGTTGTTTTGACATAAATTTTTTTCAATTGAAAGATCAACTTGAAGTTGAGTAGTTTCAAATAGAGTTATTTAGTCTGCATCCTATAGTATTTCATTAATTTCAAAATGAGTGGTGAA
This sequence comes from Viscum album, assembly GCA_963277665.1. Classification (NCBI taxonomy): domain Eukaryota; kingdom Viridiplantae; phylum Streptophyta; class Magnoliopsida; order Santalales; family Viscaceae; genus Viscum; species Viscum album. The sequence goes on from OY728156.1 coordinate 1,030,211,491, forward strand.
ATATCTTCCACCACTAGCTCAGGTTTAGGTTCTAGCTCAGAGTCTTTGGAAAGAATAGGGAGATCAAGATGTTCTTCACAATCATTCTGTAATTCATCAAGATCGAGTTGATCTCCCACATGAATCTATGGCTCTTTTTTCACTTTGGTAGCATGTAAATACTTTCTTATGCTTTCTATTTGGCATTGTAGTCCTTCAATGGGCTCTTTATGTTCCTTCACTTCTGATCTATTTTGATCTAAAAAATATTCTTCTTGTTCTTTGTGCACTTGTGAGTTGTCATTCCATGAACATATATAGTAGTTTGTATACATCGTGGAAAATTATTTTTTATGGATTTTTAAAAAAAAATAAAACTATGTACTATTAAAAAAGAAAAATAAAATGAACTACTGATTGGATCCTTATTAAACACACTGATTTTGAGGCAAGCTTGATGTGGGGTGTGGAAAAGGAAATTTATTTTTCTTAATAGAGAATAGAGGCTGGCCAGGTTTCTCTTACTTGAGGAGCATCTCAGTTTGTTCACTCACTTTATATAAATCACTTAATATACTTTTTTTTATTTTTTTTATTATTTTATAATGAAAATTGAGAAATGTTTTTTAGGATTTCGATAAAATATTTCCGTGATAATAAAAATGGGAATTTTAGTTTAAAACTAGCCTGAAAATATAAATATAATTAATTATGGAAGAAAGGACATGGTTTTGGGTTTAGTTTTTAGGTCCAATCATTATTTTATATTGTATGTTTGATTTTTGTTTGATAATCCAACGTGAAATTTTATGTTTGAATTAATATTTTATATTTAGAAATTTTGGAAATCATTTAATGCATAAACAGTCTCAATTATACCTCCTCCATTAATCAAGGATAATGAAACACCTTGGTCTTAGATGTGACATCTTCTAGGACTCAGATTTATCGATGTTGTTTCATCTATTTATTTGGCCAACTCTAACATTTGATGAACTATCCAATGGAGAGGGGGAAAATAGATTAAATAAAATAAAATAAATAGATTAAGTAACATTCCATTGGGATAATTCAACCTCAGGTACATTCACCTCACTCAGTCATTCTACTCAAATCTACCATCAAACAAAAAATAATCATTAAAGAAAATTCATAAACACCTTGACCACCCCCTAAAAAATCCTCAAGGACATCCCATCATTTTTTAGGGTAAGTGATGAAAATGGTGGAAATATGGAAGATAAGAAGAAGAAAATAAAAATAATATAAAAAAATTAGAATAAAATTAAAAATAAATAGAAGAAGAAAGAAAGTGAGAATAAAAATGAAAAGAATAATGGTGATATAAGAAATAAAATAAATGAAGAAAATAATATATATTTCAGATGAGATAGAGAGATGGGTTGAATAAAATAAAATATAATGGAAATAAAATAATAATAAATTATGAAAATGAAATAAATAATAAAATTTAATGTTAAAATAATAATATTAAATATAATAATAATAATTATTATTATTATTATTATTATTAAAATAATTAAAATAATTAAATTAAAAATACAAAGAATTAAAAATTAGATAAAGATGATGTGGATGAAGAAAATGTATGATAGTGGTGATACATTAATAAAAACATGATTGCAATTTAATTAATTAACTAAAAATTGAAATTACTATTTTATTTAAACTAAAAAAATTAAAAAGATAGGAAATGAAAATAAAAATAGGGACATGAAGCAACTCGACCTCCTCCTTTGTGGGTTCCCTCCTCAAGGAATCAAGATAGAGCCTTCATAATTAGACAACCTCTCCTTATATTGTCAAAGGGGGTGTCATCCTTTGGTATTGAAAATCAAGATCTTTTAAATATCCTTTTAAGATCTCCTCAAGATTCTGTCCACCAAAATATTTATCCTCATTAAATCATTTAATGAAAGAATATAGGAAATTATTCTTCTTCATAGTTTATAGAAATTAAAAAATTTTATTGACTCCCCAAATTTCAATGTAATTCGACTTATATAGAAGAAGTTATGATACAAGTAATGAGTTATTCTCTTTGTAAAAGAATGTTTTCTAAATATTCTCCCAATTTTGAGCATCCAATGACCACATTATTTATAGAATATCTACATTATTTTTTATTTTAAAATGATACATTTCATTATCATTAATGTCCATTTGTAATATCTTTAATTGGTGGTATATCGCTTGAGTTATGACTCAATTACTAAGGTGGGATCCACAATATTGTCTAAAACTATATTTCAACTTGATTGATTTTTCATGTCCTTTGGATGTTAGAATTATCAACTAGTATAAAATAATAATTTTAATTCCACAAACCATGGTATAATAAAAAAAATAATCACTTAAATTTGATCAATATTTTAAAATTTATGATAAAAATACAAAAGTGATTAAAATCGTTCCAAATTTTAGAATTTAGCAATTTTCACATTTTAGACCATATTCATTATATAATTAAAATTACCCTTTATATATTAAAACATTGAAATCTCTGAATTTTACCATCGAAAAAAATTAAAAATATAGAAATTTGAATAAAAGTATTCACATACCTTTGGTATGTCAAAGGGTGTTGGTGATTCGCAATATTGCACGCAAGTCAAGAATTAGGATCGTCACATAAAATTATGGCTATGTCAAGAAGTGTGTGATTGATTTGAATGTGTATGAAATAGAATTTTTCACACCAAAATAATGTTTATACATGTTCCTAAAATATATATATAGAAATTATGCGCTAAAGGATTTTACTCGCTAAATGTGACATCAAATCAAGATCTTACACACTCAAGGAAATATTATAAATACAAAAGAAGCAGAATAAGGTTATTTCATGCAGGGTCAGCTAGGTCAATAAATTTATGGATACCCCCCCCCCCTCACTTCTTTATCTCAACCCTTAGATAAAATCAGGGCTATGAATTGCGCAATTCGTGTTTGAAAAGGGAGTTGAATGCAAAGATAGTTGCATGTAAATAATAGAATATGTGTGCAAGAAGAGTTATTTAAAGCAAAGAATAAAATATTTATTTTTCCCAAAAATGAACTTGAGTCTTCATTAATAATGGATTTGTGCATAAAGCATAAATATTTCATGCGAGTTGGACTTCTGTGAAAAAATTAATTATTTTCAACAAGTTTAAAAAGATACATGCAACACATTTAAAGGTTGCATGAAAGACAAGGTGTGAGCTAGAAGGGACTACCTAGTAAATCAATAGTAAAGTTGTATTCATATTGTGTATGAAATTGGAATATAATGATACTCTAAATGAGGTGTAAAACATATTTATTCAAGTAATAAATAGAGGATCTAATGAATAATCAATATTAACACTTTAGTTGAGAGAGAAATGAGACTTTATTTTGTGAATGGTTGTAAAATAGGAGGGATAGTGAGTCCCCTGTTTATTTTGTAAAAAAAATCACTTTATTGGATTTGGTACATAGGCACATTTTCTTTGAATTCTCCTTGGATGGAGCCTAGTTTGGGTGATCCAAGTAAAATTGTTTTGTCTCATGCATGATTTCATTTATGTTCATATATTTCATTGAGAAAGGAAGAGAATAGTATTTTTTTAAACAAAATAGGATTCTAAGGGGTGGTTGTTTTAATTTTTCATACCCTGATTCAGCCCCCCTATCAGGGTATTTAACCTAGCTGGTATAACAATGCTTTAGTAGTCATGCTTTCCAAGGAGCCTAGGTCACATTAGGGTACAAAGAAAATATTTCAGAACTTTCATATCTTGAGGGATTTTAATCCGAGATTTGAAATCATGTTTAATAGATTAGCTACATTAGATAATGTAGAAGACCCCCTGACTATATACATATCTTAGTAGAATAATTATTCTAATGTGAGGACTAGGAGGGTGAGACATGTTAGTAGTTGGCTTTAGTGAAAGCAGGAGTGTTGAAAGTGGGTTCCCTAGACCAAACTTATGAATGTACATCGATTACCATTACACATATATAGTTTTATATATACATGTTTTTATCTTACCATAATAGTTTTGATACTTCTTTATCCACTATAATTATGGTAACTTTCTTAGATTAGAAGTCATGTCAAAATATTATAGTAGAAACAAGACTATAATGAGAACCTAAAGATACCAGGATAATAATCTTAGACATATGTATTATAGTCTAGATATATCATAATGAATGATAAAGATAATGTGTTACCATTAGGTTTTATGAGATCATAATCATTGTGACTTTTTCTCATGTAGTTAACACTTGGTTATATCTAGTATGTGAGATCATGAGGATAGACCTGACAATAAGATCACCACATGTCTGAAGGTTCATTGGTTACTCCAATCTATGAACATGTCTATTGGTATCCTAACTTGAGATCATTATCAATGTGAGTCATTCGATCATGTACATTTATGTATGGAAAAAACCATAACATTGAATTCATGGTGAGGTAACTTGTGTTGGGTACTTTTTTAGTGGTATGGCATTGGTTGAATGATCAAGATAGAATTTTTGGCTTCTGAGTTGGGGAAGATATATCTTGGACCTAGTTGATTAGGATAGAATAACATTCACTAAATCCATTCCCATGGTAGAAAATAGTAGGATTGTTTGTTTTTATCAAAAAATAATAAAGCATGAATAGATGATGACACAAGTCATGCATTCTACATTTTGATATATCATGATATAATGATATTATATTACATGGTGTGTGTTCATACAAAGTTTATCATTTCTATTACTATTCTATATATATTTGGAGGACTTGATGGGTTGTTATACTTTGATCATGGTTAATTACTAGTATTCATTTCTTCCAAGATAAGGGCATAAAGGGTCACAAATAATAGTGCTCAAGAGTCTACCCTATTTTGATGAATTAGCATATAGGATGGGGTGGGACATTCTATGCAATACAAGAGATTTCCTTGTATTATTGAAGACTAATGAATAAATAAATTCATTATTATTCGAGTATAGAATAATATGGTTGAGTTAATTTATTAAAATTATTAAAAAGGTATTAAGTAAATATATCTAAAAATATTATATAAATGAATGTTATTTTAATATTCAACATTCATATAATTTTTTGGGAATTATGAATCAATTTAATCAATCATATATATGACATAATATATTTATCATACAATAAAATTATATAATGAAATATAAATGATGATTATGATGCAGTTCATTCAACATAATGTGTCATTTATTTCTTATTTTGTGGTTGTTACATATATAGGGGTTGGGGAACCATTTCTGGACATTATAACATCCACTATTTAAGTAGAAAAGGTCTCTAATTCCATGAATCTTTATTTTAATGGATTGAGATATCCTTTATCCTCTTCCCTTATTTTAGAGAGACATAGACACCGTATGATAAATCAATCCAAGAATGACTTTTTAAATCGTCAGAAAGTAGTTGAGGAGATCATTGTGACACCAAAGGATTCATTGAAACTCCTAGATAGAAAGATAAGTTTGATGATCAGTTTACACATAGATTCTAAAAGCACTTTTGGAATATCTATAAGGGTCCATGTTCAGATACTTCAAGAAACATTTGTTGAGATAAACGCACCGCTGACTCAAACGAGTAATTAATTCTTTTATTTTTTCAGATTAAATTCACATGAGATCCATGAACCTCTACCATGGCTCAAATAACCATATATGATGAATTTTCATTACCTAGTGATAAAAAATTTAAATCCCTGGTCTACTAGATTTTATTGTTCACCTCGATACCGACGATTATATCTTAATAGATTAATATTAAATATATTTCACAAATAAATTCTTAATGACTAAAAATGTTTAGTGTCTTTGGATACAAGATACAAAAAAAATATTTCATGAAATATCTTCAATATCCCTCATAATTATCTTCTTACAGAGTTCAATTCATATAAATACCCTACATAAAACATGTCTTCATAAACTATGGAAAGAAAACAAAATAAATTGTGAGATTAGATTCCTTGTAAGGCATTAGACATATTAACATAACATGATCATAAGGGTATAATAACATTATAAAAACATTTTAAAACCATACCTTTCATATCAAAGATCGTAAACATGGGTCATAAAATAAATCTTCGTAGTTCATAAGATAGGAATCATAAAACAATCAAAGAACATGATCCTTGTGAACATATCATTGGACGAAGACATAGATTTCTAGAAAACACATAATCATAGAAAAACATATATCACGGATACCCAAAAATATATTCATAACATGTTGGGATTGGGAAAACCACCTCTGTACCTGCTTCGATCTTGAGATAACCTCTCATGTACCCAATTTTTTTGGCATGGGATAACCTACAATGTACCCTTTGAGATCTTATAACAATAATTATTACCCAATATATTGGAGGGAGATATAGGTCCCATCTATAACATAATCCAAAAATTTATGAGCTATAAGATCATAAAAAATTATCATATAATAACCCATATAATGGAAATGGGTTTCATAAACATTTCATAATAACATAACTCATAGAAAGGAAATGGATTTCATAATCATCATGATAATTAATCATAGAATAACCCATCATAAAATAAGGTGTTTCATAAACTTCTATTAATCATAATCAAAATCCAAATAGATAAAGAATAAGGATGATATAATTGGGTTAAATACCCACTAAAACATAAGCAACACCGAAGGTTTTTTTGTAAATGAATATAAATTCCATAAAACAACTATTCAAAAATTATTGAGGAAGATCTTATTTTTATTTTGAAATAATTTCTTTAAAATATGAAAAATTATCAAATAATAATCGAAAAAATCATTGAAAATTAACATAAAATTTTTTAAATAATATTTAAAATCATTTTTAAGTCATTACGCTAAAAAATATTATTCATGCCATATAGATTAAAACAAAAATTTCTTTCACAATATTTGGTAAAAATTCAGGAGATAAATTTTCATAAAGTGATATGAATATTATTTTTAAGACATTTTTTAAACAGTAGAATATGGGTAAATATGTCTTTATAAAATAATTTTATAATATTTTTAAACTTTTTTTAAAACTTTTTTAGAAAACATGCTCAATGAAGAAAAAAGTTTTTCAACCGAAGATAGAACTAAATTTGATGTTTCTGTAAAAAAATATTTTGGAATATTTGGTACATAAAGAGGGAAAAATTAAAGTAAGACATGTAATTTCAAGAAATAAATCGTGGATAAAGAAATTTATGAGTTTATTTATTTGAATATCGATAGATCATATCATTGGAATCATAATTTTAAACAAACATAATAAACAATGAGATTGTAACATCAAACCATTACCATTTTAGTAACCTTTGAATCATAATCCCCATGAAAGGAAGAATATTATATGGAAATTTAAATCCCAATTAATTTCATAATAATAATCATAAAATGAATTCTTGTGCATTATATATATCACATAAAAGAAACAAGTGGTTAATATGGCATGTGTCTCAGCGAAATAAATGTTAGACGAAAATCCCTTACCTTAATTCTCATCTTCCTTTATACACATTAAATTATTCTATATAATAAATATAATTTTAATATATATATATATATATATATATTCAAAACCCATAATTATTTATTTCATACCATATATGATTTACTTATTCCCTTTTATTACTCGTTTATTAACAATTTGTTGTTAAAATCACATTCAAGTAGTAACTACTTCATTTTTCATATATGTTTTGGTTTTTCATTTTCGGTCCTTTTACATTTATCATGGTTCCATCATATCCATAATGTTAAAAATGATATATATATATATATATATATTATTAATTATATATTTATTTATATTAATCCATTGAATTTAGAGATTGAAAATGAATTACACAGCTCATAGAGATGGTAAGCCAAACGTACGCATGAGTATTGTTTCCATTATCTTGACGGATGGAATGAAAGGAAGGTAAATATTAATTAATATTTATATAATAATGTTAATATAATATATATAATATATATTTATTTAATATAATATTATTACCATTCTATTCAAAATAAAATGAAAAATGTATCACATCACTTCTTAGAGGTGGTAGTCCACAGGCACACCGGAGCGACATTGTCATTTTACAATGGATTTGAAGGTGTGATGTTATTAATAAAAAATTATAATAACATTATAAATATAATATATAAATTTTTAATCTATCATTATCTCCAACTGTGAGATGTGGTGATAGAAAATAAATTACATCGGTTCGTGAGGTAGTAGTTCGTCGTACACACGATTGACAGTATTTCCCCACTTGATGGAAGTGTAGATAGTAGTTGAAAAATAAATTAACATAATAACATATAATTATATGTTATATACTTATGGTATTATATCAACATGTTCGAATAATATTTTAAGGAGTTATATGAAGAAACAAGATGAAAACACATGGTTAAGGAATAACCACTTCTTCAAAGAACCCCTTAAGGTTTAAACCTAAAAAATTATTAAGAGGTTTTAATAATAAAAAATCCCTATATAATGTTTTTAGGGAATTTATTTATTTATTTTTGTAGTTCCTAGAAAAAAAAGGTTTTTTAAGTGTGAAGAGGAAAGGAGAGGGGGTTCCCTTTTATAAGTGGGGGAGAGGACACACTAGAAATGTTTTAAACAAAAAAGGTATACCCATGTTTTAAACATGAAGAAAGGAGAAAAAATGGATCATTATCGAACCTCAGATGATATAAAGTTTATATATGGACATTAAAATTTATTTCGATGAGTTTGTAGGTCATTTTACCCCTTATATTTCTAGTTTAACCACTGGTAAACCTATTTTAACCTTAATCATGATAATTAATTTTAACTATTATTACTATACATTTTGAGAAACAGTTAACGTGAAATTATTATATTATATTGATTCTGATTATTATAAATATTAAATCCATTTTTCCAAATTTAATTCTTTGAAGTGGAAAATTTTAATTTAAAATTAAACATATAGACATGATAAAATGTGGTTTTCGAAAGATAAAATTTGCATAAGTATGAAATGATTTGACATAAAAAATCAATACAGAATTTTTTAAAATGACCAAAATTGGATTAATAAGTATATTATTGAAATAGTAACTTTTTTAAAACTATATTAAAATAAAATGGATCTTTAAAATTATTTAAATGAGAATAAATTTTTTAATAAAAATTAGTATTTTTTTACGATTAATGAAAAAATTAAACTTTTAAAAAAAAATTAAAACATCCACTCAATAATAATTTAAATTTTTTTATTTAAAAAATGAAAATTACTTTTTCAAATAAATTTTTTAAAAAAAATTAAAAATATTATTTATTCATAAAAAGAAATAGATATTTTTTTAGAAAATAATATATTTGAAACATACAATGGATTTTAGAAAAATTAAGTAATTATTTATATATTATTTATATATATTTAAAAATTATATATAATTTTTAAAATATATTTTTTATATTCACACCATATATTTTAATTACTAGTTTATAATGATCAGGTTTATAAAATAATATTAAGATTATATTGTTCTTCGTTAAAACTCAATGATTTATGTAATGCAAGAAATCAAAGAAATTAAATTTATTCAAACAAAATATTTCATAAAAAATCAGAGTGTTATAATTATGATTAATGTTTTATATTTTTAGTTTCATTTCATTTATATATACTATGATTAAAATATCTTGGGTTTTTTGGTGATTATGGGAGTGAACTAATGGTTCTTGGTAATCACGGAGGGCCCAAAAAGCCATGTAGAGGTTGAGTACATAGTTCTATGTTTCTATTGAAACAAAATGTGTGCTTGTAAAATGGTCTTCCAAGCCGTGTTTCCAGGACAAAATCTAATACTAATCCCATTTGGAATTATGTGTTGGACTTCCTTTGTTTTTACTTCATTTTAATCATGCCCTATTTTTATTTATTAGCTAAAATTGGAGTTCTAATTTTGAAAAGAATTGTTTTTAAAAGTGTAATCATTAGTTTAAAATGGTAATGTTTTTCTTTTTAAAAAAAATATAATTACATTATCCTAAATTAATTTGTTTATATACACAGAAACTGGATTTTAATTTACTTTCTCTGATAAAACGTGATTTGATTTTGTATTTTCGGACAAGGTTTTCTTTGGGAGATATTTATTTATTTCAAATATTTGGAATATTTTTAAAATAATATTGTTCTAAATGTTTTTAAAAATTGTGTAATTTTTTATAATGGAAACTATTTGGATTTTTTAAATCATTTCAAATTGAAAAAAAATTCAAACGGTGATTTTTTAAAACATTTAAATGAAAATTTACCTATATTTCAAAATTGGTTTTGAAAATGGTTTCAGTTTTCATCAAAATATTATTTAAAAATGAATATGAAAAGGTATTTAAGGTATAATTTGTTTTATAAAAAATAAACTCTTTATTTAAAATTGGTGGGTTTGAAAAAGGAAAAATGAGTTTTATAAAAAAAATTATACTTTTTTTAATGTGATTTTTCAGGGTTTGTATATTCTTTTAAAATGAAAAAAAATTATTGTCTACTCACTCTTCGGAAAAAAAATCAAACCCTTTATTTTAAAGTGTTTGGATTTTGTCTCATGTGTTTCTATGTATGACGTTATGGTTTTATATGGATTTTTTGGTATTTATTAGTTAGGTTGATGACTTATAATACTTCACTCCATTTCCCAAAAAAATGTCCATATGAAAAGAGAGAGTCTCTCCCATTCATTTTTTGGTTGTTTCTTTGTTTTTAAATTTTAAATTTTATCTCATTTGGGATTATTAATGTTAATCCAATAATGGGTGGGGTTTCTTTGGTTTTTTTGGTTAAGGTGATTTATTATGTTTCCCCTGAATTTTATTAATAGTATATTGAGCCCCTTAGAGATGTTATTACATTAGTGATAAGTGGTTCCCTTTTTCCCATAGTATTTCTAGCCTTATTGTTTATATTGTTTTGAGGGGTTGGGATTGTTAAATTATTTAGTGCATTCATGGGTAACCGAGATGGGTAATACCCCAAGAATAGTTCATACCTTAAGTGGTGCATCAATTATCCTAATGGGTTCACCAAGGTTTCATTGTTTTGTGTGTAATTCCCCATGAAACTTCCTCCCCCACCACATTTTTATGTATATAATTGGTTGTGCATGTTTGAACATTCCTTATTTAATGATAATTCTAGTCATGTCATATCTTATCTCATCTGGAATTACTCTGTTATCTTTGTTGAAAGTGGTTTTAGTCCAAATCTCTTTGACTAGGGTGAAAATTTTTAACCTATTGGATATGGTTTCTTATTATGGTTTTTTTAAAATTAATTGTAACCATGGAAAATCCAACTTCTCTTATAGGCCTTTTATTTTTCATGTTGATTTTTCTCCTTTGTGGTTATCTAGATTATTCTCGTTCTTAGGAGTGAGTAAATTTTTGGAATGTCAGTTTATTATCTGAACTGTAATATGGTGGGGATGTAATTATAAATTCTCCATTTATGGAGTTATAGTCTTTCTGATGCTGTGTGTGGTTCTACTTTTGTAGTTAAATAGTGTCATGTGGTTAGGGACCCATTTTCTCCAACCACCCCAACCCTAAAGGGAGTATTTTTACTTGGTATTATTTGTACCATGGGATATTCCTATAGGGAAAATGATCTATCCAAATTCATTTCTTTTTACTGTTCCCCTTTTTCGTCATGGTGTTCCTTGGGCTGTCATTATTTGGTTTTGAGTCGTTGGGGTTTCTTCTTAGATTTATTTATGGTTGTCTACTATGAGGTAATTTAAAAAATATAGTGTTCCTAATTTCTATATTATTGATTAAATATCCATTAAATCGGGATAATTTTTTTATTTCTTGTGTTTCTCAGTTCACTCATTTAGTATAGGGGTTAGACTCCGTATATTTTTCTCTAACCATTTCATCTAGGGATTTTCTAGGGGTATAAATCATTATGGTGGGGAGAATTATGACCCTTTTCATTTCATTATAGATATATTTTTTATTTATTTATTTTATTTTGAGTCTTTATGAATTTCCAAAAGTATTAGGATAGAATTTTAAAGCTTTTGGAAGTTTATGGGTTGTGCATGCTTATCGCACAGATAGGAGAAACAATGTGGAAAACATTTGAATTCATTTGTAATTTGATAGATCTGAAATAAATGGTTGGAATATGGTTTCTATATTAATGTTTCCTTCCCATGTGGGGTATTACATAACCAAAATTAGGGGCATATGATTTCTGTATGATTTTACCAATTATGTGTCTCCACCATGTGAAATGTTTAGAAACATAAAATTTGTCCTTTTAACAAATTTCCAATGAATTTTTTAACCCAAAATTAGGTTCCTCCCTCTCCCTCATTCGATTAAAACACCAAGAAGCTGGGAGGATCACTAAAATCAAACGTTTACCTTCATCTAATCTAACCTTCTTATTTGTGATTAAAAGTTTGAATCTCTTTAGATTTCTTTTTTGTCCCTTCCTCCTTCTCCTTCCTCGTGTTTTCTCCTCCCCCTCACTACTTTGCCTCTTAGGTTGAGCCCTTGGTGTAGATTTAGCTCAAACATCATGTTGATAAATTTATTTTAGGTCCTTTTATAGCTACCCCCCATATTCATACTTGTATATTACATAAATTTTTTAATAATATTTGTTACATTATAAAAGTTCTTGCCCGATGACCATAATATTTTAGTTCCTTTGGAAACCTAGAAACATAATCCTCTGACATGGTGAATGATCTTCAACATCTCCCATAAATATTTTCCACTTTAGAACTCAACACAAGCAAACCCTACATAATACCTTTATTTATAACTTAGGGAAAAGAAAAAATAAGAAATGGTGAGCTTAAATTCCCACTAAGGGAAAACATGGAAGATATGTATGCATAAAATAAGCATAATGGTATGAGAACATGATCATAACATTGGAAAACCAAACCCTTCATATAAAATATCCTAAAACTAAATCATGGGAGAAATATTTTAAATTAATAAGACATATATCATAAAAAAATAAAAAAACATGAGACATGATAACATAACATTGTCATAATACATAGACTTATGGCATACACATCGGCTTATAACATTATAAACATGTGTAAATAGAAATAGGCTCCTTCATTATGTTAAAGAAATGAAATTAGTACCTTGTATAACCTTATGGACATGAAACAAGGTCCATTAGTAACATTTTGAAAATTTAATAAATTTCAAACATATTATATTGAAAATGAAATTAGGATCATGTAGAATATTTTTGAAAATGTAATTAGTTTCAGGTATAGGCGGCTACACCATCTGGGTGGGACACACCACCATGCCCAGTGGAAGCCTTATCTAACTGTATTAGGTTCACTCCCCATTATATCCACTTCTATGTCATGATATATAAATCATTACCCAATAAATTGGATGGATATATAGTTATCATCCATCACATAATGAAATCATATATATGTGTTCCATAATATAATACAATATTCATCATATCACAACATGTAAAAAAATATCGGTTTCATAAACATGATATTATAACATATGAAATGAAATAGGTATCACAAAAACTTCATCATGTCAAAACCTATAGAAAATAAATAGGTTTCACAATAATTGCATCAAAAATAGCCTATGAAATTATGCAGGTTTCATAATAGTTTTTTCATGGTATAACCCATTGAAGAAAAATGTGTTTCATAAAGAACGTTCCATCTTAAACATAAACCTTTAAAAGAGGGTATAAGATTTGTGTCCTTGGATCATATCCCCAAAAATCATGAACTATATAAATTTATGTACTCTTATATGTATACAGATTTTTAAAGTTCACTTGGATCATTTCTTAATGAAAATAACCATTCATTTAAAATTACATTCATAAAACATTTTCAAAATCCATTTTATTGAAAATAACATTGGAAACATAAAAAAGAATGATTATTAAATTAATTTAAAACACTTTTAAAAGCTAAAAAATAGAAAAATTTTTCTTTGAAAATAATATTAAAATATAATTTAAAAAACTATTTTATAACATTTTTAGAAAACACAGTTTTTGAATAAAACAGATTTTCATCAAAAGAGAGAAATAAGGTCATATTTTCATCAAAGCAATTTATTAAGTATCTTAAATACTAATTAGTGGTAAATGGTTTCATTACTTGAATATATCATGAATAATAAGTTTAATATAAAATGAAATATAATTATCGATATATGGATCATAATATTTAATCAATGGAAGAATAATTGTAAATAATCTCAATAAATGATGAGATTATAGTAATAAACTCTTACCACCTTGGTAAAATTGAATAGAAATATAAGTAAAATAATAACATTAAATAAAGATTAAAATATCAATAAAATAACTATATTCATTATATAACATGTCAAAGATATAATATATACACCCTGTAAAAGAATACAGGTTCATAACTTAACATGTGTCTCAAAGAAGGATAATTGAGAAAAAATTATCATACCACTTTTGTAACTTTGAAATTATAACCTGATGAAAGAGAGATCCTAAAATTAATGTTTAAATATCAAAACATTTATTTATAAGAATAATAAAGTACATTCATGTGTAGTATATATTCCACATAAAAGAAATAGGTGGGGAATATATCAGGTTCCACAAAAAAGTAAAAAGTGAGATATAAATCCATTACCGTAAGTCTTAAATTCCTTTGTACGCATTCAAACCTCTTATATAATAAATTTAATTTGGTTATACATATAAAAAATACCAATTTTCAAATATATAATATTGTATATGATTTTATTGTCTTTTTATGTTACCCATTTTTTAACAATTTGATGTTAAATTTATGTTTCAGAAAGTAACTGCTTTCCTCCTCCAATGGCCCGAAGGCATTAATTTTTTTATTGATTTTTGATAATCCACATTTGAAGGGGTGATTTGAAACCTTTACAAGGCCCCTAGGTGTATGTGTTACATGGCCCATAGGCCATAGAGGAATTTATTTCCCGTAGGCTTCAAACATTACATGCAACCCAGACTAACTACTTGGAACTGCTCCTCCCTAGCATCTTCAATGTGAAATAAACTCTCCACCTTTGCATGGTCGTTCAGATAGGATCTCCCATGCATGAACAGGCTTGTCCCGATGGCAGGTGCCATACCCTCTAATTCTTGCAATCAGTTTATCTTCTGCTATGGTGAAAGCTTCTTACTCCTCCTCCTTCTGAAGCTTGTTCCTTATAGGTTCTCTGGTTTGCATCTGCACTTAAGGTGGCCCGAAGGCTTTGAGGTGGCCCAAAGGCCTTTCTAACCCAAAGGCCTAGGTGGCTCGAATGCCTTAAAGGACTTGAGGACAAAATCTATGTCTCGAAGGCCCAAATAGGGGAATATTCTCAACTGCTACAGTTCCAAACAGTGTCTGATACAATTCTTGCTACAGTTCTGCATAGTACCTGCTACAATACTGCTATAGTACTAGAAATTAGCCTCCACTAGGATTTGATCTTGGGTCTCTTGGATTCACTTAAGGACTCCTCCTCAACTAGGTTGAGGCTCATGTGCTAGAAAGTAATCACTTTGTTTTTCGTATAAGTTTTGACATGTTATTCCAGGTCTTCTTAAGTTTATCATGATTTCCTAATTTATTGAATTTAATCCATGACATAAATATCATATATATTCATAATATATGAATTTATATTAACTCATAAAATTTAGTGATATGAAACTAAATATATTGTCCATTGAGACGGTAGGTCGTACGTACGATTGAATGTGATATCCATTTTCATGCCATATTGAAAGAAATAATGTAAAATATATATATATATATATATATACTATAATTAAAGTATAATTATTATGTCATATATATAAAAAAATAATTATTAAACCCATATTTAATACATTCAATATAAATCGTGAATGAACCACATCGCTTTGTGAGGTGGTAGTCTACGATACACACGAATCACGTTATCGTATTCCCAAAAAATGGAAAGAAAGAAGTATTGTATTATATAATAATTCCATATGAATAAATAAATAATATATACCACATAAAAATATAATTTCAATCATTATTCCCAACCATAAAAGGTGGTGATAAAAAAATAAACGACATGGGTTCATGAGGTGGAAGTTCGTCATACACACAAACGATGATATCATCACCCATTTGATGTAAATGTGTGTGGTTTTAGGTAAAATACATAGAATAAAAAAATATTTATGATAATATTTTTATTATATAAGAAATATAAATAAATAATTTAATGGTTTTTTGTATAAATATAATAAAACACTCATTGATGAACATCACCTATTCTTTAGGTGTCTCCTTTTAGTTCGCACCAAAGAAAATCCTTATTTGGATTTCTGCACCAAGCTAGGTTTATATGATGAGGAGAGGGAATTTGGGAAGATATTTGGGTAGATATTTTTTGATACAAAGGGTACTGGGTGGTGTGAAGATAGGGTATGGGGTGGCCTTTAATATGTTGCGGACATGACACAATTGGCATTTTTTAAAAGAAGTTAGGTGTACCCATGTTTTGACCAAAAAAAGGATTAAATAACGAACAAAATTCAATAAAAGAAGGTTTAAGGTCGAAATATTACTTAACATTTAGTTTTTTAACATTTTTTATGTCATTTTCCCCCTTAATATTAATGTTTAGTCCCTTAGTAATCATGTTTTCTCTTAATCGTTGTGATTAACTTTATCTAATTTAACAAATATTTTATGTCAAAAATTAATTAGGGCCTATTATAAATTATAAATTATGATTATTAAAAATATTTAATCCATTTTTAGAAATTCTAATAATAAAATTTGTAGAAATTAATTTAAAATTAATCTCATAGATGTTACATGAATGCGGGTTTTTAAAAATGAAAAAGATCAAAAGTTTACGAAGTTTTATTATTAAATTTCAATATGAATTTGATTCAAATGACCTATATTGGATTAATAGATTTATTATTTTACTAATTATACCTTAAAACCAATCTAAATTATAATTTAACTATATAAATAATGTAGACGAAAAGGTTATTTTCAATTAAAACTCAGTATTTTATCACTATTCATCAAAAAAAAAGAAACTTCCCGAGAAAAATACCAAAACTTCACCATAAGGAAATTTTTAAATTCCAATTTCAAAACTGATTTTTATTTATTCAAATTTATTTTATAAATATTTCTAAAATTATATTTAAAATAATTATTTCATTAAAAGGGGATAAAACTACCTTTTAGAAAAATACATCTTTTGTGCATAAAATTAGATTGTTTTCTTATCTCTTGAAAATACATAAGGTGAATGTAAAATAATAGTTTGAATATATATATTTCATTAAAATAATTCATCAAAAGTGGTTTTTTTAATTTTTTGAGATAAACTGTGTTTGCGCCTAGAAAAATAGTTTTCAAATGGGGAATTCCTTTTTTTTCAAATAGTTATTAATTGAATTTATAATTATTTGGTTACCAAATAATTCTTATTAACATGAATAAAAATATTTACATAATTTAGTTAATCATTTTTATATATTCGATTCTAATGGATAAGTGATAATTATAATATTATTTTAATAATATTTCAGGTTTTGTTTAAATTTTGTATTGTGTGAAAGGCAAGATAAATTTAGTGTTGTGTATAACATAATATAAAAATGGTATTGTGTATAACAAAAGAAAATATTATTATTTCATGTACCAAAATATAAGCTTCATGTTATGTTTGGTTCAAGATTATTGTGGTGTTGCATAAAAATCATTCTTAACTTGGTGTGGTGTGCAATTGAAGTCATCAATGAATTTTTATTTATTTGAAAAATGTAACTTATAAAAACATGGGGTGTTACATTCTACACACCTTAAAATTAATTTCACACTCAAAATTATTTTGGGTTATTAATGGTTTGTTTCATGAAAGTTCCTTTCAGATTAACCCACATCATAAAAATGAATTCTGAAACTCTCTTTAAAAATAGAATGTTTGAAGCATAAGAGACACACAAAGTAACTCATAACTAAGTTTCCACATAGCATAAAATAGGTGGGAAGTGAAGATTTAGACATTGTAGGAAAGAGTAAATAATTATAGAGAGTGATATAGATCACCAATTACATGAATGTAGGTGATCTAAAGAAAGTTAATGATTACAAAACCATAAATCTTTTATGGTCGAAGGGGACATTTTATTCCTCATAAATGAAGGTAATATAAAAACTTTATTATTTTAGTAGCCTATTCCTAAATTTGAATAATTTTCATAGGGAGATATACTTACTTGATTTCATTCTATTTCACATGAACGATCCTACCCTTTGGTTGTTCCTTGATCAATTTCCACTTCATCTTTTACTCTAAGAAATGGAGGTGTATTTTTCATTCTTAAATAAGTAACATATCTTGAGATTAAAAAATAGGATGATAATTAATTTAATATATCTATAGTTATCATCACCTAAAAAATTTTAGAACAAGTTATCCAATATTTATAAATATTCATATGGTTATATAATACTTTAATTTCACAAACCCCATCTGATGTTTACCTCAAATCATTCTATAAATTGTTAACCTTATAACCCTTTTGAAGATGAAAATACAAAAAATTATAAAGAAGTTCAAAATTTTATCTAAATTAGATTAAAATTGATCCCACATATGTCACAAATTACCTCTTTATTTTCACATACCAAACCTATAAATACCTACATCGTGTATTCTCTTGAAACATGGTAACAACCTACGTTACCGTAAAACTGTGTTGAAAACATGAATGCTTCTCTATTCCTTGTGTAATATCTTATATAATAAAAAACATTTTCATTTGAATATTGGGTTCATCCTTTTACCAAAATAATATGTGATTTCATTATTTCGTAATCAAATTATATAATCACATGAAAAATTACTAAATAATGAACAACAAGATTTTCATATGGATAATTCATACAAAATAAAACACAAAATTACCAACTATAGAGGGAATGATTAGTTTCCTATAATTATTATTATTCACTTAATCCATTTTGATTTCATAAGATTTCCCTTTTTCTTAGTACTTAGTGTTTTTTCTGGATTTTCATTCTTATTATCCCTTGGATTGGGGAATTGATTCACATAATGACCAATGTCCTTTCACCTGAAACATTGAAGTGTGGGTAGTGCATTCTATTTAGCTCTCTCTACATTCATTTCATTGACTGGACCCTTCACATAACTTATACACTCTTTTTCTCAATGCTCAGGATTTATATACAAGAAACACATTCTTGTTCCTTTTAGACACTCACCAAAGTGCTCTTTCCCACCGTTTTTGAAAGTATGATTTTGAAACATTTTCATCCCTCTATGTGACATATCATTGGATTTTCCATGGAACCCCATTTTACTTTTTATATCACTAGAACCAAGAGGGTTTCAAGATGTCATTTTACATATTAGTTTACATCAAATGATTTATTCATAGCATCCAAAGTCCCTTATAGATAACGCAATTCAGAAATTTGGTTTCAAGACACTATAGAATCGATCAAACTTACATTCATGTAGAATTGTAATACTATAATAGTACCTTGAAAGTCTTGTAAAATTTTCTTCGTAGGCACCAATGGATTCATATCCATCTGATTAAGTCCTAGGAATTCCTTCAACATTTTCACAAATAATAGGAGGATATTAATTATTAAAAAATAATATTTTAAACTCATCACACTTCATGAAGTCAATTTATTATTATTTTTCTCATATTCTTAATAATATTACACCATTTATCCCTATCACATTATAGAAAGTAAATATAAAGAGTGACCTTTTTATGATTTGAAGATTGGAGAATAGAAAATATATTTTCAGTGGTATCGAACCATTCCTCAGTAACTAATCGTTCTGTGGAACCACAGAATGAATGGGGGAATTACTTAATGAAACACTCAATAGAATATTGTTCCCTCCTTTTCTCTTATAGATGTTCACCATGATTCATATCATGACAAATTCTTTTCAGCATAGCAATGTGGTTTCGTATTCTATCTCCCATAACATTTAGTTTTTTAGGAAGAAAATCATTGCATTGTCCAATATATTTCTCATTAACATGATTCATTCATTTTCCAGCCATTAAATAAAATGAAAAACCTAGTGTAAGAACCATTAATCATAGTGTGGAACCACATAATCATAAAAAATCACTTATAGGATGTCTAAATCAAGGCACCTTATTATTTAATCTATGAATCATTAGCTTTATCCTAGATTATTTATAGTCATATTCTTTTTAAATCGTTCAAAATGGTTCATAAAACGTTTTGGAATTTACAAATCATATCCTCAGTGAGTGTCAAACCAGGTGCACAGTAGGGGCCATTTTCGTGTACCATTTCCCAAATTGAGTCTAGATAAATATGGTGTTTTAGGGTTGTTACCCCTAGGTACAAATGCTCTAGTCCCACATCCTATTTTAGTATCCATATAGGGATGTGTTTCTCGGAAACCACGTGCTCTATCCTTTACCACAATTTTAGGACATCTTCCAATAATTTAACTAATCCTTAGACGTATCCTTAGAGGCATCCCTAGATATATACTTATAAATATCCCCAGGGATCTCACTCAATGTTTCTCATCCTAGTTTCCAAATTGTAACTAAACCTTTCCTTTGATACTAACTATATGAACATGAGATTTTCATATATAGATATTACATCATTGTTTATGAATATTCATTACATTAAAAAATGCATGCTTGAGGACCATAATAGTTTAGTGAATTTGGAAACATGGAAACATAATATTTTAACTAGGCTAAAGATCTTAAAAATACCCCATAAAGATCTTCCCATTTATTACTATTCATAATTATACCCAACTTAAAACATTTCATTATAACATGGGGAATGAATAATAAGAAAGGTTGATATGAAATTTTCAGTAAGGGTAATCAAGGAAGATACATAAGAATTACATAATCATAATTGTATGAGAACATGACCATAACATTGGGAAATCAAACCCTTCAAATCAATTATCATAAACATAAGTCATGGAATAAATATTGGTAGTTCATAATACATGAATCATATTGAAATAACAAAAATTGAGTCATGAGAGCATAAAATTGGAATAATACATATTCATTTTCCATACACATCACCTTATAACATTTTAAACATGTGTAAATGGAAACAAGATCACTCGTTAAGTTATGTACATGAAATAAGGCCCTCCCATAAACATATGGACGTGAATCTAGGTCCACACAGAACATTTTTAACCTATTTTCAGGTTTACACATAACATTTTTAACATGTAAATACATATAATTGTGAATATGTAATTAGGTTCATGCATAGGCAGTTACACCTTTTGGGAGAGACACACTACCATCCATAGTGGAAGCCCTATCTTATTATACAGGTTTCAATACACATTCCATCCATCTATATCTAAGAAGATAGAAATTGATACCAAATTAATTTTAGTTTGATATAGGTATCACCCATCACATAATGAAATCATACATATGTGTTCCATAATATATTAAAACATTCAACATATCATGAACCATAAAAATAGATGGGTTTTGTAAGCATCATATCATAACCCATGAAAAGAAATAGGTATCATAAACATTTAATCATATCATAACCTATGGAAAAGAGACATTATTCCAAATAATTTCATTATAAAACATTCAATGAAGTGAATCAGGATTTATAACCTTCTTATCATGGTATAACGCATGGAAGATAAATGAGTTTTGTAAAAAAAATATAATCCTAAACCTAAACCACCCAAATAATGAAAAAGAATTGTTTACAGAGATTATATCACTGGTAAAGAATAAACTATATCAAATTATTTCATATTAGATATATAATTATTTCAAAAGATCACTTGGATAATTTCTGAAGAAATATAACCTATCATTGAAAATAACTTTCATAAAATATTTTCAAAATCATTTTCATTGAAAATAACATTGAAAACATATAAAGAATGCTTTTAAAATTAATTTAAAACACTTTGAAAACATAAAAAATATTATGAAATATTTTTATTTTAAAATATTCATAAAATATCATCGAAAAATATTTTTGAGATAACTTTTAGAAAAAATGGTTTTTAAAAAACATATTTTTATCCGAAGAGAGAAATAAGGTCATGATTTCTTAAAAACAATTTCTTAATTATCTTAAGTACAAAATAGTAGAAACAAGGTTCCATTAGTTTTATATATCATGAATAACCATTTTATAATAAACTTAATGAAAATTATTGAGAGATATATCATAATATTTCATTAATGGAATCATTATCATAAAAAAATTAGGATAAACAATAAGATTGTGGCAATAAACTCTTACCATTTTGGTAACTCTAAATAAAAATAACCCTGAAATAATAATATTAATTTAAGCTTAAAATATAATGAAATGAAATATATTAATGATATAACATGTCAATGGGGTAGTGTATACACTTCAAAAAAGAATATTGGTGCATAACATAACATGTGTCTCAAGGAATTAAAATTTAGACAAAATTCTCTTACCGCTTTGGTATCTTTGAAACTATAACCCCATGAAAGAGGGTTCATAAAATAGACATGTAAATGATAAAAATTAATTAAAAGAGTAATAAATTAAATTCAAGGGTATTATATATATCATAAATATAAAATACGTGGTGAATATATCAAGTTTCTCATTAAAGTAAAAACTAAGACGTAAATCCCTTACCTAAAGTCTTGACTTCCTTCATACATGTTCAAACCTGATGTTTAATAAATATAATTTTATTATATATATATTACAAAACTATATTCACATATATTCTACCATATTTTATTTTCATATATATGTAAGTTACATGTTTATTAACAATCCCATGTTAAGGTTATCTTTCGGGTAATAACCACTTTGGTTTCCATATATGTTTTGAGTTGTTATTTATGGTCCACTTATTTTAATCGTGATTTCATAATTTTCATAATTTAAACCATGATTTAAATATAATATATATTTATTATATATGTATTAGTATTAAACCATAAAACTTATTTATATGAAATGAAATACATTATTCATGGAGATAGTAGGTTTTATATATGCATGAATGATGTTTCTTTTTCTTTTCGTATTTAAAGAAAGAACGTAAATGGTATATATATATATATATATTATAGTTAAATTATAAATATTATTTCATATATATAACTTATTTTTATTAAACCCATCCATAATACATTCCATATAAAGCATGAATGAATCAAATCACTTCATGAGACAGTAGTCTATCTTACACACAAACGACGTTATCGTATTCCTACAAAATGGAAAGCATGAAGTTATGTGTTATATAATAATTAAATGAGAATAAATAAATCATATATATCGTATATATTGTATATAAATATTATATACATCATTATTCCTAACCATGAAATGTGATTATGGAAAAATTAATGAAATTGGTTCACGAGGCGGTAGTCTGTCGTACACATGAATGATGATTTTGTAACCCATTTTATGCAAGTGTGTGTGCATGTAGGTTACACCCTTAGAATAAAAACATATAGGTATATATATATATGATATTGAGGATATTATATAAAAATTTTATAAAAATAATTCAATGGTTTTTAAAAATAAATGAAACAAAATAATCGTTGATAAACGTTACCTCTTATTTGAGTATCTCTTTTTGGTTTGCACCGAGAACATCCTTGGTTGGATTTATTCCAAAAGTGATGCTTTTAGGATGATTTTAGGGAATTTAGGAATAATTTTTTTCAAGTATTCATAGAGATAAAGGGTCTTGGGATGTGTGAATAGATGGGAAGAGGGGATGGACATTTGTATTTTGGGGAGAGGACACACTTAGAAATTTTTAAAAGAAGTTAGGTGTACCAATGTTTGCACATAAAAAGGGATCCAATAATGAAAAAATATATTTCCATGAAGTTTTAAAGAATAAATATGGCCATAAAATGAGTTTTGGACAATTTTCTATGAAATTTTACCCTTTTGTTTAATGTTTAGTCCCTTAGTATTCAGATTTTTCTTTTAATTGTTGTGATTAATTTTAACTATTATCACTAATAATTTTGGTAAAATTTTAATTTGGAATTATTAGAAACTATAAATTATTCTGATTACAAATATAAAATCCATTTTTCCAAATTAAAATCACAAAATTGATAAAAATTAATTTAACATTAATCCCACAGACAAATTGAGATTGTGGTTTTTTAAAGAGAAAAAGATCAAACGTTTAAAAAGATTTTATATTCAATTTCAACATGAAATTGATTAAAATTAACTATATTGAATTAATAGATGTAAAATTTTACTAATTAAACAATAAATATAATTTAAATTATAATTTAACTACATAAATAACTTAGAGAAAAATAATTTTTCCACTAAAATTAAGTATATTTCATTATTCATAATATATGACACTTCTCAGAAGAATACCAAAAATGAACCCTAATATAATTTTTAATATATGATTTAAAAAATTAAATTTATTTTCTAAAATATATTTTATAAATTTTTAAAAAATTATATTTCACATAAGTATTCAATTAATAGTAGTAAAAACTATCTTTTAGAAAAATACAATTTTTTATATGTAAAATTAGATTTTTCATTCTTTTCTACAGAAAAAACATAATATTAATGTTAAATAGTTATTTTAAAATATATATTTCATTAAAATAATTCATCAAAAGTGTTTTTTAATTTATTGAGATATAATGTGTTTTCTCATAGAAATATAGTTTTTCCGAAAAGGAAATTCTTTATTTTCAATAGTAAATTTTTTAATTTATAATTAATTAATTACAAAATAATTCATTTAAAAATTCCAAAATGATATTTTATTAATTTATTTAATACTTTTCATACCCTCCATTCTAATTTCGGGTTGATAACTATAATAATATTTTAATAATTTGTCATGTTTTGTATAAACTCAATGTTGTGTGTGATGCAATTTATGTTCCTTGTTGTGTATAACAAAATCCAAAATTGGTATTTCATGTAACCCAAAAAAACTCTTTTTTGGGTGTATTTAAATATTAACATAGTGTTTTTAGCCCAATCTTAACTTGGTGTTTCATATAAAGGAATCTTAATTTGTTGTAGTGTGCAATGAAATCCATTAAATAATTTTAATTTATTCAAAAATAATAATTTATAACAACATGGGGTGTTACAAATTTTCTTAATTACGGTTAATCTTAGTATTATGAAGTTAATTGGACTTGGTGGAGGTGTATTTGTACCTTTTATGGAAAAATAAAAAAGTTCCAGTTAGGCTTCACTATGTTTAGGATTTAAATTTTTTAACTACTTATTGATTAGGATATAAACTAATGTTTTAAATTTCAATTGATAGTATTATGTGTACCAATAAATATTTTTCAAAGTAGAACCACGTCTTACTTGGTTTCCATTGAATATGTTAAAATTTTCTCCTTAAAATGTGTTACATAAATATTATGGGCCATTTCCTTTTATACTGAGTGTTCAATAAATTCATATATGGACTTAATTAATGTGTTTCAGTGACTTAATAGGTGTTTTGGATTTTTTATTTTTATTTTTAAATGTTTTGGGAATTTTAGATGTATGTTAGGCCCTTTCAAATAGAATATTAATATATAAGAATATTTTGAATGTTTTAAAATATTAAATGTTAGGTTCAAAAATGGTTTTGTGGGTTTTAATTTTTTATGAATGGTTATAAGTCCTAGTTGGAACTTTTTAATTGGTATTCAAAAACAAACTTATTCTCAATTTTTCCCAATTCAATTTTATATTAGAATCTGTGGGAGGATTTGGTATGACTGTTTTCTAAAGAGTGGGCATGATTATGTTCCTCATTGATGTATTGTTTCTACAAATACTATTGTTATTATGATTATTACTATATATGTATATGTGTATCTATACATGGATACCCTTACTTCGTGTGATTGAATTCCCAACCTCCATTTTAAATTCCTTGGGAAACCTTTTTTAGTTATAAGGATTTCTATATACACATGTTTCACTAGTCTTGTATTATCTCTGGATAGTTGATCCTAGTAGGATTTTCACTATTATAGGAATTTTCCCCTCCACTGGGCCATGTAGGGTACGGTCGAGTCATATAGTGTTGGATTGAATCATGTGCATCGATAAAATAAATCATGTTAGTAGTTTTATCGATTCCTCTATTAGATCCATGGTGTTACTAGGTTTACCTAAACATATCTTTATTATTATTTGTATTAGTATTATTATTTTTCTTATCGATTATGGGTGAAAATGATTATTTTGTTTTTTTAAGAAAAAAATGGTTTATTTTATCCAAATTTAAATGTAATTATAAATTAAATGTATATTTTATTTCAAATAATAAAATAATGATTTACCATAAATGTATAAACCGCTCACTTTTTAGATGAAATGGTTTTATGGTTATCTCAAACTATGACTGTGTTACAAATAGAAATATGGGAAAGTCAATTTTTGGTTTATTAAAAACTTTAATGGAAGTGGATATTTTATTAAAAAATTATACAAGGGGGATTGGTTTACTTATAATTCTTAATAAGATTATTACTCATGCATATCTATTACATTTTTGTTGTAGGTTTGGGATCAATTATTAATGCTCATTGATCATTGAGGTTCCAGTGCTAGATAAAGACTTGTAAAGTCACATGGAGGTATGTTTGATGTTTTTATTTTATTTAGTTTTGTTTATCACATAAAAAATGATTTTACTACTTTCAGTTATGGTTATTATTGGATTAAATTATATCTATAAGGGTCACAATTGGACATGGAGCTGGTTGCAAGTGAGGAAATTGGAGGGTGAGCTAAGGTATTTGTTTTATATATTTATTATATATGTTGTCTGCTTAAATTGAATAATATTATCATTAAATTTATTAATTTTTTTACCATTCATTAATGACTTATGGATAATTCATGCCAAAATATAGTTATAATTAAACTATTTCTTAAATTTTATTTTTCTGGTTGAAATCATCCTTAGTGGTTACTTGTGATGCCTATGATTCTTATCTTCATCCCAAGGGGGACCAGGGACACCCCTTGGGTTAGAGGTAAACTGGGTTATGTTCTGGTTTAGGTGGAAACCTAATATTTTTTTAATGGTATCAGATAATAGGTTCTTATGGGGACCTAGGATTAAAAATTCACTTTATTATTTGGGTGTGTTTGGTAGATAAAGATGGTATTTTCTTAATTTAAAATGTATGTGTGGAAAGAGTGACAATATATTTTCTTTTTTTATACCTTGAATTTTGGGTAGGTTTGAGTTTCAAATTTTTTAGTTTCTTTTCATTTATTTTTGGTATGTTTTAAGGATTTTATTCTTAAAAATATTTTTAGTTTCTTTTCATTTTTTTGTGAAACTTGAGTTATAATTTTTAAAAATATTTGTTTTCAAAATGTAAGGATTGGTTTAAAATGAATAAATTTTTGTTTTTTATAAAATTTGACAAATGATTTTTCCTAAATTAATTTGAATGTAAAATTTGTAATTGTAATTCAATTTAAATGGTTTAAACAAAATGGGATTTGATTTGGTGTTCTTGGGTGAGGTTTTGTTTTGGAAGATATTTTTTTAATATTTCAAATGTTTGGAGAATTTTTAAACCCATGTTATGATAAATGTTTTAATAAAATTATGTATTTTTTAATAATGAAACCCATATATATTTTTCAAATCATTTTAAAATGAAAATGATTTCAAAATGGGTGATGTTTTGAAACTTTTGAAAGTAAATTTTCATGTAGTTTAAAATGGGTTTATTAAATGGTTTTTTTTCATAAAAATAAAATTTTAAAGTAGTCTTGGATAATTTTATGTTACAATTTTTTTTATAAAACATGTTTTAAATTATTGATTTAAAATTGGTTGGATTTAAAGGAGGAAAATTAGTTTTATAAATTTAGTTATTATTTATTTATAAATGAGTATTTTGAAAGTTGGTTTGTTCTTTTAAATGGAGAAAATGTTTTTATTGTGTATTTACCCTTGGAAAACAATTCTCAAACCCTTGGTTCAAAATTTCTTTAATCTATCTATCTATGTTTCTTGGAATTCATTTTTTTTTATTTGGATTTTTTTATGACATTGTTGGGATCTTGAATTTTATTCACCCCCCCCCCCACCCGAAAAGGTTTAGATAAAAAGGGTGAGTGTATACCTTCCATTTTCTAAGCATGGTCCCATTTTAAAATGGTGATGGTTATATCCTTTGGGACCATTTATTCTTGTCCTGGAGTGGATGGAGTTTCTTTAGTGGTTCTTCGTTGAGGTTATTGCTTGGGTTTACCTTGAATGTTCTTGATGGTATGTTGAGAATCTTAGAGATGTTCTTACTTTAGGGATTAGTCATTTCCATTTTTCTTACAAGTATGTTAGCCTTGTTGTTAATATTATTTTTAGGGGTTTGTAAATTGAAAGTCTTCAGTGCATTCCTGGGAAATCGAGATGGGTGTTACCCGAATTGTAGGCCATTCCCTAGATGGTTCTCTGGTTATTGGGATGAGTTAATAGGGATTTTAGTGTTCTAAGTGTTATTCTCCAATTATCTTTCTCTTCAACCACTATTGTAAGGATTGAATTTGTTATTTTTCTTCGATCACACCTTTTTTAGGAATATTCTAGTGGTTTATTATCTTCTCCCATATGGATTTCCTTTTTTATCTTTGTTTGAAGTGGTTTTAGTCTCGAGATCTTGGCATTCAGTGAACATTCACAGTCCATTGGATATTGTTGTAACCATGAAAATCCTCCTCCCCTTATGAGAATTTTCATTTTCTATTCAGTGCTTTCATTTCTTTTATTGATCTTGATCATGCTACTTCTCATTATTGAATAATGTCTTCAATTATGGTGGAGTAGCATATTTCTAATATCGTGTGGAGACTAATATAAAGATATTTTTAAATATTTCTAGGTATTTACACCTTTTGTGTGAAACTTATTTTGTGGATTAAAGGTTTTATATGATTTGGGGACCATTTTCCAAAAATTACCCACCCAGAAAAAAGATTTTTGATCATTATTATTCGTTTTGGTAAGTTATTTTCCTATAATATTACTGATCGGACCACGTTTGGTTCTTTACATTGTGCCCCTTTTTAATTGGGGTGTTCTGTGCGTTGTATTTCTTTAGTTTTGAGTCATTTGGGGTTCTTCTTAGAGTACTTTATGATTTTATATAATGAGAGAATTTGATAATTGTTATGTGTCCATTTTTTTATTGAGGATGAAATTATAAGTCATTAGGGGTAATTCTAGTTGGCCTTTTTTTCTTGGTACATGCACTTATCATCGAGGCTATACCCCATATCCTTTTTACAAACTATTTCACTCAAAGATTTATAGGGGAAGAAATAATTACGGTGGGGAAAATTGTGACACATTTTATGTCCCTATTGAGCTATTTTATACTAATTTATATTATTTGGATCATTTTGAGTTTTCGGGAGTTTCAGGCTTGAATTTTCAAATTTGTCAAACTTTTTGGTTAGTGAATATTTAATGCACAGTTATTAGTAAATATTCAAAAACCGTTTGAATGCTTATATATTTTGATATATTCAAAATTCATAGTTGATGAATGGTTTACCTTGCTATTTATCTGACTATTATGCGGTGTTCTGGAACCTCTATCAGTGGGTGCACAGTATTCGCACAGTTTGACCAACTATGCATAGTTCCCAGAAACATAAAATTTATCCTTTTAAATAATTTCACTTTTTGTTCTTTGACCAGAAATTAGGTTCCTTACCCTCCCTAATTCATGTTTCCCCCAATAAGCTAGTAAAATCACCAAAAATGAGCTACCTACCTCTTGTCCATTTGATCTGTCCTTATTCCTTATGATTCTGAGTTCAAATCACCTCAGGTTAGGCATTCCTTTCTTCATCCTCTTACTATTTGTTTCCTCTTCTCCGCCTCACTATGTATCCTCCAAGATGTAACCGTAGCTATAGTTTTATCACAAGTTTCTTGTGGCTCAATTTTAATTATTTATTTTTCTTTTTTAGGTTTCCTATTAGTCTTCAAGTTCCCTTAGACTTGGTTGAGGTGGATTTGGAGCTCGACTCTCAAAAATGGAGAGTGTCAGGTTGGATACCCCATTTTTATGCATTAAATTTTAAAACCGATTATTTCTTGTGCTTTAAAATGATTTTTTTAATGTTTTTTATAATATTATCTAAGTATATAAATATTTTTGAAAGGGAACCAATATTCACTTAATTTTTTGGGAATTAATTGAACCTTTCTTGTTAAAAGGTGTGTTTTAAATCTATTTTACAACTAACTTGCACATTGAGTCTTCAATAAATTCCCAAATGGAGATAATTATGGGGTACAATGTTTTAAGATGGATTTTATATTTTTAAATTGGATTTATAAATGACCTTAGAAAAAAATATGTTGTTGTTGAGTTCTAATGTCAGTTATAAAAAACCAATGTTAAAAACATTATAACATTGGTTATAAAAATAACCAACCTTAAAAATAATAAATATTCATGTTTCACATTGGTTCTAATAAAATTGATGGGGAAAATGAATTTTTCACATCGATTCTTCTAAAATCGATGTGGAAAATTCATTTTCGGCATTGGTTTTATAAGAACTGGAATCAAAAATGTATTTTCCACATCTATTTTAGAAGAACCAATTTGATCATATATATAAAAAATTATTTTCTACATCAGTTTTTAAAAAAAATAACATGAACATTAAAATTACACATCACGCTAATAAGGTGTTCAATTTTTTGACAAAAAATCATTGAAATTTTTAATTGTAACCTCATATTTAGTATATAGTAGTTTTATTTTCATGTGAATTTAATTGTTTTCAGGTTCCATAGGTATTAATTTAACAATAAACTCTTTCGTTCATCATCATCGTTCTACTAATTCCACTCCTCAAATATTTATCATCATTCGATTGACTATTCTTTTGATGAAATCATTATGGTATGTATAGTTAATTTTCTATTATTTAATATGTTTATGATTAGTTGTCTCAATTGATACCCATTTAATTCTTCTATTTTTATTTTTATGAATAATCCTTCATCAGATCACCTTAAAATGAAAATGGTTTATTCGCAGTCTAAAATAACATATAAGACGCATCATCTTCTTTTTCTTCATGAGATCTCCCATTTGAAGAAAATTATATCAACATGGATTATGAAAACCTTTAAAATTATGTCAAAGCTTTAGGTTTCTGTGTATGGATTCAATTATTTTTATATGATTTTTTTACCTTTCAATGATCATGTATTTTCATCTTATGGAGTAACCAACTTAAAAAAATACCCTTTTATGTGGTTTATTTTATAACCAACGTAAAAAAGGTCTTTATATATCCGTTATAAAATAATAGATGTACAAAAGTGACTAAAACACCATTTTTATCAACTATTTTTATATAAGTGGCGTAAAATACCATATTTTACATCAATTATATAATAAACGACCCAAGAAAGGGTGGAATGTCACTTTTTACAATAGTAATAAAATAATAGTTGTAAAATACATCTTAAATAATAATTTTTACGCTGTTTATATTAACCGAAATTAAAAAATATGGTATTTTACATCACCAAAAACAACGTCAATTTAATAACTAATATGAAAAACATAAAAAACAGACATAAAAAAATTGAACAGGTGTGTTCTTGGATTCTTATAGGTGTGTTTGACCCTTTAAAATGGTATTTTCTAATGTAATAATATTTTGAATTTTTCAAAATCCTAAGTGTTGGTTTAAAAATGGTTTTTGCCTCTTTTAATTTTTAATGAATGGTTATGAGTCCAATTTGGGGCTTTTGAACGAGTATTCAAAAAATAATGGACTCTCAATGCCCGACCAATGTTGTTTGAAATTAGAATCAATGGGTGGCTTCAAGTAGAATCTTTTTAGATGGGTGGGCATGATGATGGTCCTTATTGATGTGTTATTACTACTAAAACTATTTTATTATCATTATTACAATATTTTTATATGTGTACATATATATTGATATCCTTACTTGATGTAATTGAATTTCACACCTCCATTTTAAATTCTATGGGAAACCTAATTTAGTTAAAATAATGTCCGGATAAAGATGATGCACTAGTATAAGATTATGTCTAAAAATTTTCACCTATTAGGATTTACTCTATTATGGTTATTTTCCCCTAGGTCATGCCAGGTAGGCTACAGTCAATTCATAAGGCATTGGATTCCATTAGCCACACTTAAAGGATGGATTAAATTAGTATTGTTTATGATTTCCCTATTATCTATGTGGGGTTCCCATGTTTACATAAACTTATATTAATTATTATTCTTAGTATTATTATTACTCTACTAATCAATTATGGGTGAAACTAATTTCTATGTTTTCTTTTTAACAAAAACAAGTGGTTTGTTTTCTCTATAATGAAATTTTGTTTTAAATTAAATGTCTCATTTTGGTTTGAATAATAAAATAATTATTTACTAAAAATTTATAAACCCACCTATTTTTAAAAGTAATGATTTGTTTATGATGTCGACCTATTATTGGTTTTTTTAATAAAAAAAGTAAAACAAATTTTTTTCCAAAATAAAAATGGAAATTAAACAAGTATTTAAATTTTATACTTGAGTTGAAGTTTCCTTTGAATTTTTATTGAGTCTATTTCTCACACTTACCTATTATATTTTAGTTTTAGGTTACCACTCTTTTATTACCTCTCATAGATTGTTTAGGTTCTAGTATAAGATAGCTACTTGTATAGTCACATAGAGGTATATTGGTTGTTCATTTTTTATTTAGTTTATTCATTGAATATTATAAATAAAACTCATATATCCTTCATTTTTTGTTATTTCTATGTCACAATATATATGTGAAGTTCATAGTGGTACTTGGATGAGGTTGCAGGAGAGGGAATTGTAAGATAAGTTGAGGGATTATTTTGCATCTGTTATATATGGGGTGTTTTTAAATTATTTAAGATTATATTTAATCTACTTATTTCATTTTTATTTTGACATATGAATCATAGATGGGTCATTATATAATTTTAGTATAATTTCACTATTGTTTAAATTATATTTATCTTAGTGAAATTATCACCAATGATTCCTTGGGATGCATATGATACTTGTCATCAACCTGGGTGAGAATATTAAGGGATCTCGTTGGGTCAGTGGTTATCCAAGGTGTGGTGTGAGTTTAGGTGGCATTATAGGATGGATCATTAGAGGATATTCTACTATAATAGAAACCTACCCACCAAGGAAAATCAAAAAAAATAAGGATGATTGGTTAAAATTAATTTGATTAATTTATAACCATTTTAAACCCTAATTTGATTTCTTAAAAATTAAATCTCTTAAAAACTAATTTTTTAAATGTAATATTCCAATATCATTTCCTTTAATTAATGAAATCAATAATCCCCCAATTTATTTTAAAAATATTTTGAATTATCTTCAAATTCGCTGGGTAATTCAATAAAGAAAGGTGTGGAGTTATCAACCTATGTTAAAGTTAATCACTTAATAATGAGTGAATCATTAAGCTTCAGAATATTCACAATAATTATTCCCTAATGAACAAAATGATAATACAATAAAAAACTTACTTTCGGAAATGTTACATCACTCATCATCTTTGATCCACTTTAGGGGAAAATAATAAGGTTAGCATAATTCTCCTAGATTATATTAACATCACATAGAACATCATGAAAAAATATGAATAGAATAAATAGATATTTATAAACAAAAAATTGTGCTTTAAATTATTTAAGCTATAATGAGTAATTTTTAACAAGAAACAAACCCAATTATAAAACTATTTGAAAATAAGGAAACAAAATGTAAACAATAAAAACATCTATAAACTAAATAAAAAATTGCAATAAAATAAATCCTTAATGTCTAGTTAATTAGCCACTATTAGGTTTCCATCTATTCATCCTCAACACATTTCCACATTAACCATTCCATTTTACCCCGAATAATATAATATCATATCAAATATCTCTATGGATATCAAAAAATTTCTACTTTAATTCATAAATCATTAATTGAAATGGATAACCAACATCCATATTAATGATTAATGAAATAATATCAACAAAAAGGTCTGTCAATAGTCAAGTTAATTATAATGACTCAGAATTTACATGTATTATTTTTGGATATTATATTGTTTATTTTAAAGACCAGGTTCTAAGACAGTGTGTGATTCTAAGGCCTAGTCTGTTCAAAATAAACGTATGAAATTTATAACATATATAAAATAAAACATGAACAACTTTTCTAAAAAAGTAAAATAATTTCTAAATAAAGGATAAGATTAGAAATCTAAGGGAACCATTGAGTTTAGAACACAAGTATTACCTTATGAATAACATAACCTTTTTTGGTGTCGGGCATTTGTAAAAAAAGTAATCATAGGTATAAAAATGAATATCATTAAATAAATTTATTTGTTTGTTTGTTTTTTAATGAAATTACTTAATAATGTCTTAATAAATACACTTATAGTGTATTTTTAGGTTTATCCACATAACCCTACAAATCAACGAGATCCATTGAAGAAGTTGGAGGATACTTTGTGGCCGAACGTCACCTAGATCATAGTTCTATGATCGGTGCGCAATGGAATCAGAGGATCTCACCAATGACAATGATGTATTTTTTTCTTCATTATAGATAAGTCCAAATTGATATAATATTTTGTTTTTCGTGGATTTATCCCTATTTAAGGATTTTTATATTGAATTCAAATCAATCAACTAAGTAATTGATACATTGATCATGTATATTGCGAGTATGGGTTATATATTTTGTTGATTTGTAGAAAGGATTTGTGATCATTTATTTATCTCTTTTTTGGTTAATATGATAAGTAATTGAAAATAACATGAAAATTGGTTGAGGTTCATTCCTTTTGTTTGTGATTGTTATTTTCTTCCCCATTTTATTTATTCCTCATGGGGAAATATATTGTCTTGATGTTAGAAAAATACTAGTAAATCAAAAATTGTGCACTCATTTCTTGAAACAAAAATTCAATATTGTAGATTTGGTAGCAGTATGAATTTGAGTTTATGTGAATATGGAAGTGGAAGTGTATAGTATGGATTTAGAATAACTGATTTGTATTCTTCATCACACAAAAGTGGATGTCCTATGGGGTCATTTTCTAAATGGATTCAAGATCTAGATCCCAGTGTTCAGTGATGGTAGGGTTCATCAACCACATATTCATGTTTTTTAGAATAGTTGGTGACCAGAATGATTACTGAAGGAATGGGAGAATATGAAAAATACAGATATGGATTTCAATAAATTTATATAACCCATGGAATGTACTATGGAGTTATACGCAATGTGGGACCCTCACAAGGGTTGCTAGGGTTTTGGGATGAAATTAAGTATCACATGACATGAGACTCTATAACATAGCATGTAACCCCTTTATGATGTCTTGGCATGTACCTAGGGTGGTACACAAACATGTCCAAGAGTACACGGGCATGGGAATGACATATATTCTGACACATACATGTTCAGATTTGTGTACATGGTAGAGTTGTTTACTTTTACATGGGTAGAAGTACATGGGAATGGGAAAATCATATACGTTTACATGGACATGGGAACAAATTGTTTACTTAGGAATAACCTGTTGCTAAAGGGACACTCTGAGTACTACCAGTACACACCATGTACTCCTTCAAATAAGGATTATAGCCCTTGTCCTCTTTAGTTTGGGCATGTTTTGTTAGAGTGTTATCCCTATATCCATTTCCCAAAGGGTTAGTATAGAATTAGGTCCTACACATAGGATTGTGATCACCTTATCCGGTCTTCTTGGATATAGTTTTTCAAATCCTCCATTGATGCTCAGAGTGAGATCACTTGTCATCTTCTTTCCCTATGTGAAGTTCTTCATATCGTAGCGACGAAAACTGTATGGGTATTGATCCTCTACATAGAGTGTTATTTCCAATTAGGTTGTTGGTATACCCCATGGCCTTGGTTGTGATCTAATATATATGTATTGTATCTCTCCATACATATAATGTATACTTATAATGGTGAGACTCTATGAGAACTATCTATCGGATGAACATCACTAGTGATATCAGACTCATAGAGTGTGTTCTCCTAGATGAGTGTTACGTGGAACCTTTGGTCGGGAATCCTAGGCTGGAAATACAGTTGTGACTTTACCTTAAGACTGTCTTTATTTATTGAGTATATCGAGATATTATTATTATTTTTTTATAGACATATTTCTCTATAGAGTTGAATGTAATTATTATTGATATTTGATTTGTGGATTTG
This sequence comes from Viscum album, assembly GCA_963277665.1. Classification (NCBI taxonomy): domain Eukaryota; kingdom Viridiplantae; phylum Streptophyta; class Magnoliopsida; order Santalales; family Viscaceae; genus Viscum; species Viscum album. The sequence goes on from OY728156.1 coordinate 1,030,247,930, forward strand.
GGGTTTCCTACTAGGTATTATCATACTCACCCCTGCACAGTCTTTTCCCACATGGGTCCTGTCTTGTACAGATTATCGACCCTTTTATAGAGTACTAGAGGGACCACTACCTACTTGTGAATTTTGATCTAGATAAACTGAGGTGTGTTCCTCGGGTATCTTGACAACAGTCCCCATCATTACTTTTTGGCAAGAATTTTCTTCATACTCCTTATGGAAGGATTTTATTTGGTCCTATTTACTTTAAATTACTTATTTTTGTACACTGGTTATGGTATTTTGAGGTATTCATTCATATTTTATCAAAAATTTTATGTTTCAGTATTGCATGGGCATAGAGATTTGTGTGTTTGTAAAGGTACTTAGTTTAATGCCACGCATGTTAGTGATATTCCTCCTCAATGCTAGTCACTAGACCCTCAAAAATTAGAAGTGGGATTGGGGATTCATGGAATGATCCCCACTAGAATGATTCATGATAGAGTGGTATCAAAGAATTCATTTCTACCTTAGGACTAGAATCAATGAGATTGGTTTAGGTAAATAGTGTTAAGTGTTTCAGGATTGGATTTTATGTCAGGGACTCCAGTGTTGGTGTAAATCTGATTTATCCACACACTAGGACTTTTATCACCTGCGTTTCGACTCGGTACATGAGAACATTTTTTTCTGGGAAACAAATAGTACCTGAATCATATAAAAATGGTTTGTGGTTTCCATGTTCTTCTTCATTCATCTCTCCATAAATAATCATTAACCTTCATACATTTTATTTTTTTAGGATGCATCCATGATGTATGCCAACTTGGGTTCAACATTAAGATCACTAGGATGGTCCCCTTAGTGATGACGCATAGATATAGGTACCAGTTCTAGAGATGTTACCTCTTTGTGGGGAAATAGTTATACCCGTAGTATATGGTACCTGTAGTACCAGCAAATGAGGTGCACAGACTGAGTGCACATTATGAGTTTTAGTGTTAGTGACCCCTCAGGTTCCAAGGTGATCCCAACTGAATGATGGATTAGGATTATCTTGAGGTGGTGATGTGAGTTCTATATCTTGTCATGAAACCAACAGATTAGATGGTAGTTCTAGAAGCTAGAATTCTCCAAGGATTTTTGTGGTGATAATGGGGTTTAGTGACTCAGTCCTATGAAAAGGTTCTACAAGAATGGTTAGAGTTTGATCTAATTTTCAGAGAGGGTTTCTCCCAATATATGTTATGGTTTTCTAAGAACCTGGTTCTTATTCTTGAGGTACGATCCTCTTCTTTTCCTTTTTCCTTAAGTGTTTTTGAGAAAACAAGGGAAATGTGGGAAAAATCCCAAATTTATGAGTACAAGTTGTGTACTTTTTCCAAACATCATGTTATTTGGCTGTGTGGGATGAGTATACAGGATGTGTAGGCATGTCGGTGAGTAAGGGTGTAAAAACTAACTACACGTCGTGTACTTAGTAATACACACTGTGTAATCAGTCGGTAGGTGAATAGTAAGGTGGTTGAATTAGCCACCAGAGGAACGATGGTACACACTATTTACTTAGTAATACACGTCATGTAATCAGTCGTTAGATGAACAGTAAGGCGGTGGAGAGTAGCCGCCAGTGAACAGTTAAAAAGAAAGTACACACCATGTAATTGAAAGTACACCCCATATAGTTATTTTTTCTTCATTAAAAATAGGCAGTATCCTCCTTATTCGGTAGAGGAGGCATAGAACGCACCAGGAGCTATGGAAGAGGAGGCTGAGACTTGGAGGAGCTCCTGAACGCTCACCGGGACTCTGATTCCTCCGCCATCGATCGTGTTTGAACCATGTGGGTGAGATATTATATCTTCTAGAACCTCTCCTTCCAATTCATTTCCGAAGGGAAGTTATTTGGGTTTCAATGGGTAATCTTTTATCTCAGATCTAAGCCATTCTTATTTGTTTAGGAAGGCGCCTTTCACGTATATTGATCAGAGGATATAGAGGTAGGTGTTCTTGTGTTTAATTACAACTGTCGAGTTGATTTTGTGTGTCATTGAGCCACGCGCCCATGATCGGGTGTCGTTTGGTCAATACTTTGACTGTTGAAATATCTAGAATTGCATAGGTAATATAATGAATACGTATAGACAGTTGTTTGGGATCGTTGCTTTGATCCAAGGCTACCCCAAGGGTGTATTTCCCTTGTTTAGCCGTTTGTCCAGGATACCCCTGGGTATGCCATGATGATAGCATGTTTTGAGTTTTCTTGAGAAAAAACATATATCAATTGCTTTCATAGACTTTGGGATGGGCCTGGTTAATTTATTTTCCTATTGAATTTTTGAGGGTAGTATTCGTTTAGCCTAAGGGAAACATTTCTTATGCTTGTGAGTAGTATCTTCTGTGCATGAGGGCGATATCTCATAACCCTGAAGGCAATATTCGTTGTGCTTGATGGCAGTCACCTAAGGGATTCGTTCCTGCTTTCCTGAGGGTAAGGACTTGTATGTCTGAGGAAAATGGTTACTTGAATATTCACTATAGTGATTTATTATTTTGTACCTTCCAAGATAAAGCACAGGCTTGGTATTATGATTATCTTTTTCTTGTTAGATACCCTGTTGTGGTTTCTGTTGTGGTACGGGTATAAAAGATTGTCGTTCGAGGACGAGTCTTGTGAAACACATAATTCAATTGTATTGAATTGTTAAATAGTTATTAAAACGGTAATTTAACTAGTCGGAATGGTTACTTTTGAGTACTTCCTAGTTTACTGTATTTCATTATTGCACACTATTGTTGAACTTTTTCACTGACAGTTGGGCACTATCCTTTGGTGGTCTCCTACTAGAATTTATTTCTCACACCCAATTTGGGTCATGTCTTGGGGCCAAACAGATTATATTTTTTCAGGTAATGATAATGGAATTGGTCCCTACACGGTTACATGATTATTGCAGAGGAGTAAGAGAGTATGGGACCGATCTTAGGCTTGTGATGCTATTGCATTCCTTTTTCACTGCTTTGGTTTTGTTTGGATGTAATTTTTTCTTCGTGCTATATTGTATCTGATTGTAATTTATCTTGTTTTGGATGCTTTCTATGAATCAGTGACATGTTGCATCATCATATATATATATGATTGTTGGTTATATTTTACTTCAGTTCAATTGTCCATTTCATGTTTATATTTTTTACTACTTCCCCTTTTGTATATTTATATTTATTTCCACTGCGCTACACTTTGAAAAATGAGGGAATAGTTTTCCCACTATCATTCCTAGCCCCTTGTTTCTAGTCGGCAGCCTCTGGAATTTGGGGAAATGCGCTTGAGGTCGGGTGACCAACCGGGTTCATGGCACCCGGATCCGGGATGGTACAAAGTGGTATCAAAGAATTTCTTTTCTTCTTGACTTACTATTTAGATACTATAGCCAGGGATAGGATGGAAATGTTACTTGGTAATAAGTTGTTCCAGAGAGTAGCTAACCCGAGTATATGAAAATGCCAAATATATCTCGTGTTGAAATTTTTCTGATTTTTCACTTTTATAGTTGATTTCATTTTCACTGTTGGGTGACGAACTTGTGGTGTCTTGTTTATATTTTTATAACTGGGTTCTATTTAGTCGTAACCTGATAAGATGCGGGTATTCCATCACATGCATAATTTAGGCACATGTTATAATCGCATGTCATGCATAGTTTCCATGCCATGTAAGTGCATTAGAAATCGCATGTTGTTGTGATAGATGTTGTGCTAGAAATGTATGTTGTTGTGATAGGTACCTTGATAGATACCCCTAATGTTGATTGGGTATTGGTACATGTTATGGTTGGGTTTAAGGATGCTAAACTTTGGTTCCGGATAAGTACGGGATCTCTTGGACCGGAATTTAACGGATCTCGATCCAGCCTTTTTGTTTTGTTTTGTACTATAATGTAAAAGGTCGGGTGATAAAAATTGGTTCCCTTGGAGTATGGGCCCCCACAGATCGGAAATTGGCATACTGACACTTGAAATTAAAGTAAAAGGGGCTCCTGAGTAGCTTTTGAGGCTTACTGTCTGAAAAAAACCTAGAATAAATGACATGTAATACTGACTACATGCCATGTACTCTTCTGTTCGGGATGAAATGAAAAAAAATTAAGTAAACGTCGTGTACCTTATGAACACGTCGTGTAGCCTGTAACTGTGTCCTAGGCTGTGTGGGAAAAAACATGGGATATGGAAGTTCTTTTGGGAACATTCCATGTACCTGTCGTACATTCCATGTCGGATTGACCCTGTGTCCGCTGTGTGACTAAAAACACGGAAGAAGAAATCTTAGCTTATACATGTTGTGCCAATTCCGCATATGTCATGTAGTTTAATCTTGGTATCCGGTCATGTAACTAACAACACGGGTCAGTGTTATCCTTTATCATACACACTGTGTCCATATGGAACACGCCGTGTAGTGTGAGTCATGAATCCGGCCGTGTCTCGAACAACATAGGTCGGTGGAGCTCGTTTAGTACATGTCATGTACCTATGGAACACACTGTGTAGTCTTGACCGATGAGAGATCGTGATGACTTTGTCATGTTGCTGGGGAGATGGGGTGGTGTACACTCCATGCCCTGGGGTAACACGCCATGTACCTGGGGTTGAGACATGCCCAGACCGGCATCAGAATACGACCATGTAAGGGCTTAAGGGTACATGCCGTGTAGAATTTATACACACTCTGTAGTCTCTTTTTTCTAGTTCTTATATTTTTTGTTTTTTTTTCTTTTCGTTGGCACTCTTAACCGAACAAAAGAAACCTCGACAATAAATTAAACTAAGGTGTTTGTTTGACCTTGTAGATTCATGTGGCCGAGAAGACCATGATTTGTTCGCCATGAGATTGGTGATAATTATACTATGGAGATGGTAGGCCATGAGCTACCGATGGATCCTCCAGCAATGCCATATGCAGCACCAGCCATTATACCGGACACAGGTGCAGATGTGCATTTCTGTGAAGGCTTCATGCGGTTCATGCAGACCTTCCAGGGAGCACCGCTGGTTTCCACATCTATGGTAGAGCAAACAGGTATATTCCAGCAGCAGCATCCACCTACATTTTCAGCAGATGGCAGACTATAGGCTGTGGATTCTTGGTTGGGTTCTATGCATATGATCTTCGAGAATCTGGAGACATCTCCTGGGAGGAGGGTCAAGATCGCTACTTACATACAGCGTGATTCCGCCATGATATGGTGGGATGTTACCACCAAAAATGAGCATCACCGAGACATGGCATGGAAAGTTTTTCAGGATGTCTTGTATGAATTTTTCTTTTCAGAAATTCTAAGGGTATATTGAGCTCGATAGTTCATGAATCTGCAGCTAGGAGCTATGTCAGTGATGGACTATTCTGCTTTCTTCACCGAGCTACAGTTATTTGCACCTGTTCTTGTGGGTGATGAGACGTTGAGGGATAGATTCTTTTAGGATGGTCTTCGATATGAAATTCAAGCGCTGGTGAATGTTTTCAGGTTGCCTACATTGCATGCTATTCTAAATCAGGCATTGATTATTCAGCGGAACCTGTGGGAAGCTAGTCGTGTGGACCAGAATGGTTCTCCACTGGTCTCTGGTACTATTTCTACCCGCAGGAGGAAGAGGCAGACGGATTTCTCTCACGGTGGCAGTACTAGTCAGAAGAATTCTTCAGGCAGCCAGGTAATGTGATACCAGTGTGGTAAAGAGGGGCACAAGAGACCTCAGGGTTCACGTGACCTAGTGGAGTGCTGAGCTTGCGGTAGGATTGGTCATCTGCAGCATTTTTGCAGGGTGTTTCCAGTAGTGACTAGTGAGAGGGGTTCTGTGTAGACTCCATGTGTAGAAGCAGGGCCAGAATCTTCTTACCAGTCAAGGAAATGGAATATAGCATGACGTTCAGGCCGAGGTGGTGGTCATGGTCATGGTAGCCAGACACCAGGATCTCAGAGATAGTAGGGAAGGTTAGCTCAGGGGTAGTCAGGCTGTGTCGCAGGGCCATGGCACTGGGTAGACATATGCAGTGAAACAGACCCAATAAGAGCAAGATCATGTACCTTCCACTATCAGAGGTACTATTCTAGTTTCTTTTGTTTTATCTTCTACACTTTTCAATGTCGGTTCTACACATAGATTTATATTTTTCTTGTTGTGGATATCCTTGGGATTTGTGTTTCATCTTATTCAAATATCATTATGCTAGAAAATCTGTTGGGAATTGGAATGGCAGGTGTGCATTAGTACAGGGAGATACCCATAAAGGTTGGTGGGTGTCACTTTCGATGGGACATATATGTCTTAGAGATGAAGGGTTATGATGTCATTATCGGGATGGACTAGTTGGTACCATTTTGAGACTTTGTAGATTGCTATCATCGCAGGGTGAGTTTCACGTCACTAGTGGGTAGAGAGTTTCTATACAAGGGAGAATGTGATGTCCAGGTGAGCTGAGCTGGACCCGAGCATAGTGGGAGAGGTGGAGTGACAGCCTAGATTGTGAGTTTATATCTAGATGACCAGGAAACTTGTCAGAAGGATTTCCCTCCAGTGGTTAATCCTTTCATGGATGTCTTCTCATATGACTTTTGAGGTCCACCTCCGGAGCAAGAGGTTGATTTATCTATTGATCTTGTGCCAGGAGTAGAAACAGTGTACATTCCTCCTTCTAGAATGGCTACGCGAGAATTACAAAAGCTCAAGAAGCAGTTGGAGGAGTTTCAAGGAAAGGGTTTCATCTGACCTAGTACTTCTCCTTGGGGTTTGCCTATACTATTTGCGAAGAAGTGGGAAGGTACCCTCAGACTCTGCGTGCATTATCGGAAACTAAACCAGTTGACGATTAAGAATCGATATCCCTTACCGAGGATTGATGATCTTTTTGATCATCTTCGATGAGCATGAGTGTTCTAGAAGATTTACATGAGATCCAGATATCATCAGTTGTGCGTTAGACCATCGGACATACCGCTTATAGCCTTTTTAAGCAGATATGGTTTATACAAGTACTTGGTCATGTAGTTCGGACTCACAAACTCCCCAGTAGTCTTCATGGATCTGATGAATCATGTGTTCCATCCATATCTGGATTCTTTTGTGGTAGTCTTCATGGATGATATCTTGGTTTACTCTCACACTAAACACGACCATGCCACACACCTTGAGATCATTTTTAGTACACTGAGAGAGAATTAGTTATATGATAAGCTCTCAAAGTGCCACTTTTTGATGGACCAGATTCACTTCCTAGTCTTATTATCTCATAGAAAGGAGTTAGAGTAGACCTAGAGAAAGTTATAGCAGTAGTTTCCTAAGAGAATCCTAATAACATGTTTGAAATATGGAGTTTCTTGGGGGTCTATGGTTACTATGGGTGCTTTATATAGGACTTCTCCCACTTAGCAGTGTCGCTGATTGGTTTGACTAAGAAGGGTATGAAGTTTGTTTGGTTAGAAGCATGTGAGATATCCTTTCATGAGCTGAAGGGAAGGTCGAAATCAACCCCATTCATGATACTTCTAGAGAAAGGGAAGATCTATACAGTTTACTATGATGCATCAGGTATTGGGCTGGGAGCAGTGTTAATGTAGGGCAATTGATCAGTTGCGTATGGGTCTCGGTAGTTGAGGCCACATGAGAGGAATTACCTGACGCATGATCTCAAGTTGGCTGCAGTTGTTTATGTGTTATGCTGTTGGAGACATTATCTCTTGGGATAACATTTTTTGGTGTTTACATACCACAAAATTCTTAAATACTTCTTTACCCAGTGCGACTTGAATTTGAGACAGTGAATGTGGGTTGAATTCCTTTTGTCCTTCAAATTTGAACTTGCCTATACACCTGGTAAAGGTAATGCGGTAGCTGATTCACTGAGTAGGAGGACTTAGATACAGGCAGTGCATGAGGCCAGTGGTTAGTGGAAATATATGGTTTTGTTCTATGAGATGAATTTGGAGGAGCACAATAGTCTGGGACTAACCTATCTTTCATCCTTAGCTATGACTTCTACCCTCCTAGATAGAGTGAGGATGAGACAGCTATCAGATTCAAGAGGCCTAGTTCTACAGGAGTCAGTGGCAAGTGAGGACCCTCCTCCAGGTTGGACGATAGGCGATGATGAGGTACTATGTATCCATGGATGAGTGTGGGTTCCAAGGGATATTCATGAGGAATTGGTGCAAGAATTTCATTCTTCATCTTGGGAAGTACATCTTGGAGTTAACAAAATTTACTGAGACTTGCGACATCAGTATTCGTGGTCATGTATGAAAATAAAGCTACCTGGTTTTGTTATGAGATGTTCCACCTATCAGCAGATGAAGGTGGAGCATTAGTGGTCAGCCAGACTATTACAACAGTTACCTATTCCGGAATGGAAATAGGATGATGTCATGATGGACTTCATGATCGAGTTTCCGAGGTCACCTCGAGGAAATGATGCCATATGGGTAGTTGTGGATAGACTTTTGAAGGTAGCTCGCTTTTTTCCGATCAAGGAGACCTTCGGTGTTGATGAGCTTGGGAAACTATATATCTGAGTGGTGGTACATCTTCATGGGGTCCCTGGTTCTATCGTCTCAGATAGGGACGCCTGTTTTACGTATCGTTTCTGGCAGAGTTTTCAGAGGGCACTTGGTACATAGGTGTTTCGGAGCATAACTTACCACACTCAGACCGATGTCCAATCATAGTGTACCATACAGGTTCTAGAAGGCATGTTGCATGCATGCATATTAGAATATGGGGGCTCTTGGGAGACGCACATACCCCTAGTTGAGTTTTCCTACAATAATAGTTTTCAGAAAACTATCGAGATGTCACCTTACGAGGCATTATATGGTAGTCCATGCCAATCACCCTTGTGATGGTTGGAGGCAGGTGAGGAAGCTTTACTAGGACCACGTCTCGTGCGAGAGACTTCAAAACAGGTCCAGTTGATTTGAAGCGGATGGCTACTTCATAGTCTCATTAGAAATCTTATGTTGATTATCAAAAACAACCCTTGGAGTTTGTGGTCGGGGATTAGTTTTTCTCGCATGTTTCACCGAGGTTGGGACATAGGCGGATCAGGATATAGGGTAAACTTTTACTAAGGTTTTTAGGGCCATTTTAGATTCTAGAGAGAGTCAGGTCGGTTGCCTATCAGTTGCAGTTAACACAGAGGTATCAGGCCATGCATGATGTCTTCCACGTATCTCAGCTGTGCCATTATCACTCAGACCTGTCTCATGTTTTTCAGCCTGAGGAGGTTGAACTTCAGGTTGTGGAATCCTTTTAAAAGAATCTGATTCATATTGTTGATTAGAGGACGATGGTTCTTCGAGGCAGTTCAGTTCCTCTCGTACGGGTGCTATGGAAACATGGTTGAGTACAGGACGAAGCCTGGGAGTGGGAGAGTGACATAAGTGCTCAGTGGCCAAGTTTTTTCTTATCTTTATCTTCACCAACCTTTAAGGTAAATTTGGGGATGAATTGCTTTAATGGGGGATGTTTTTAAGAACCAGGTTCTTATTCTTGAGGTATGGGCTTTTTATTTTTCCTTTTCCCTTAATTGTTTTTGAGAAAACAAGGTAAATGTGGGAAAATCCTAAATTTATGAGTAAACGTCGGGTAATTTTTCCACACATTGTGTACTTTGGCCATGTGAGATGAGTATACAGGGCGTGTAGGCATGTTGGAGATTAAGGGTGTAAAAACTAACTAAACATCGTGTACTTAGTAATACATGTTGTGTAATCAGTCGACGGGTTAATAGTAAGGCGGTTGAATTAGCCTCCAGAGGAATGATAAAACACATCGTGTACTTAGTAATACATGCCATGTAATCAGTCTTCATATGAACAGTAAGTTGGTGGAGAGTAGCTTCCAGTGAGCAGTTGAAAAGATAGTACATGCCATGTAATTGAGGGTACACACCGTGTAGTTATGTTTTTTCATTAAAAATAGGTAGTAGCCTATTCATTCTGCAGAGGAGGCATAGAATGCACCACGAGCTGTGGGAGAGGAGGCCAAGACCTAGAGGAGCTCTCGAACGCTCACCGGGACTCTGATTCCTCCGTTGTTGATCCTGTTTGAACCACACGGGTGAGATATTCTCTCTTATTGAACCTCTCCTTCCAATTCTTTCCCTAAGGGAAGTTATTTGGGATTGAACGGGTAATATTTTATCTCATATATACATCATTCTTGGATGTTTCGGAAGGCACCTTTCACGTATATCGATTATAGGAGATAGAGGTATTTGGTCTTGTGTTTAATTACAACTATCGAGTTGATTTTGTGTGTCATTGATCCATTCTCCCATGACTGGGTGTCGTATGGTCGTGACTTTGACAGTTGAAATATCTAGAATTTCATAGGTAAGCTAATTAATAGGTATAAACTGCTGGTTGGTATCGTTGCTTTGATCCAGGGCCACCCTGAGGGTTCATTTACCTTGTTTAGCCGTTTGGACAGGATGCCCATGGGTATGCCGTGATGATAGCATGTTTTGAGTTTTCTTGAGAGGAAACATATATAAATTGCTTTCTTAGGCATTGGACATGGCCTAGTTACTTTCTTTTCTTATGGAATGACTGAGGGAAGTGTTCATTTAGTCTGAGGGAAACATTTATTTTGCCTGTGGGTAGTAGCTTCTGTGCCTGAGGGAGATATCTCGTATGCCTGAGGTCAATATTCGTTATGCTTGAGGGCAGTCACCTAAGGGATTCATTCTTGCTTGTCGAGGGTAAGGAATTGTATGTATGAGGACAATGGTTACTTGAATATTCACTATGGTGATTTCTTATGTTTTACCTACCAAGATAAATCATAGGCTTGGTATTATTATTATCTTTTTCTTGTCAGATAGTTTGTTGTGGTTTCTACTGTGGCACTAGTATTGGAGATTTTCAGTTGAGGCTGAGTCTCAAGAAACTCATAATTCAATTGTATTGAATTGTTTAACAATTATTAAAATGGTAATGTAACTGGTAGGAATGTATATATTTGAGAACTTCCTAGTTTAATTTATTTCATTATTGCACACTACTGTTACACTTTTTCACTGACAGTTGGCCATGGGCCTTTGGTGGTTGCCTACTGGGATTTATTTCTCACACCCTTTTTGGGTCATGTCTTGGGCCCAAACAGATTATATTGTTGTAGGTAATGATAAGAGAAAGGGCCCCTACATATGTAAATGATTTTTGTAGAGGACTAAAAGAGAATGTGACCAATCTTAGGCTTGTGATGCTGCTTCATTCCTGTTGCACTGCTTTGGTTTTGTTTGGATGTACTTTTTACTTTGTGCTACATTGTATCTGATTGCAGTGTATCCTATTTTGGCTACTTTCTAAGAATCGGTGAAATGTTTCATCATCATATATATGATTTTTTGTTATCTTTTACTTCATTTCTCCATTTCAGGTTTATATTGTTTACTACTTCCTCTTTTGTATGTTTATATTTATTTCCACTACACTACACTTTGAAAAATGAGGGTATAGTTTCCACACTATCAGTCCTAGGCCCCCGCTGCTAGTCGATAGCCTCTGTCGTTTGGGGAAATACGCTTGAGGTCATGTGACCAACTGGGTTCATGGCACTCAGATCAGGGACATTACAGGTTTGTACCAATCTAGAAGCTTCTATAGCTTTATCAGGGTAGTATGATAGTATCTGAGTATTCATTGGGGTTTACAAACCTCTATAGGTACTCGATGGATATGCTTTGTGATCAATTATTGTGATCTTATACCTTTGAGATATGAACAGAGAAGTAAATTTTATCCAATTTTATACCTATGTGAATTTATATATATGATAGTGTGCAAGAGATAACTTCCATGGCTGAGAGTTTCCTGGATGGGTAGATGCAGACAGTGCTTATCGGCATTAGGAACACATGAGTATAGACATTAGTAGTAGGGAGACTACATCAGTATCAGGGACTTGAACATGATATTAATTTTAGAAGGAGGTCCTAGAATAAAGGTTCTGTAATTTAGGTATAGCATCCCGTCTTTTTATAACATAACTTTCATTTCATTACACGGAACTGAGGATCTTTAATGTTTAGTGTCTTGGAAACCAGGAACATAATACATGAAAACAACATAAAACATTATTCATAAACACTTGAAAGGCTTCTCCTTAAGTTAATCCTAGGTTCATTACTGTATCTCATAACCTGGGGACATACATCAAAAGAAAGGGTGAGCAGAAGTCCCAGTAAGGGAAACAAGAGAAACATTTTACATGTGAACTTGAGATACTTCAATAAGGACATGAAAAGAACATTAAGGCATGAGAAAGGAATCATGAGATACATCATAATAAAAATAACATTTTTCATAACTTGAAGATGTGGCTACAACATTTAATATTGACAATCGTTTCATTTCACCAAGGTCCATCTCCAAGGTGTCGTTAAAAATTACCAAGGTTATTCACCGAGGCGTCGTTAAAAATGGTCATCTCTAGAGATTAAGTATTTACCCAATGCATTGGAGCGCTATCTGGGAGAACCCTTGACATGTATTTATTATCATGTGAGCCACATATATCATCAACAATAATTTCATAAACAACCCATATAGCATAAAATAAATGGGTTTCATTTCATAATCATAACGTTTTAAAAACTGCTTTAAAGACATGATCTTTATGTCACTTTAAACCCACGGAAAGGGGAAGTGGGTTTCATGTATGTAAATCTCAGAACATAAAATAAGAAATTTTGATATATATTTGAATACCCTTGTAAAAATAAGATCTTTGAGTATTCACTTTATAACATAAAATAATTTTGAGAAAAGAGAGAGGCATTTTGAGACAAAAATTCTGCAGCATAACGGCTATGTTACAAGGTTTTAGAAAACATTGAAAAGAGAGGGGACATGGGTAAAACATTAATAAATGACCCATAAAATAGTATAGGGATAGAATAATAAGTTTATATGAACATGGTAATGAAATTTTAATGACATACCATTTGAAATGAAAAACATGGAGGGAAGACAAAAATTAGATTTCTCTTATGAAAATTCAGCAGGCTAACGGCGTCACTTAAACATCAAAAAAATGATTTGACAAGATAAAATAGGGTATCTCATCATATGATCATAAGAGATCAGTATGATAGATATAGATATCATACCCCAACATAATAAAAAAGAACTTGAAAGACTTGACATGAAAATAGAACTTGGAAAAAAAGAGAAGGGTGAAAGAATACCTTAAAAATTCGGCAGCCTAACGACGTCACTTAACTTTCAAAGAAACGAAATGATGAGAGTAAGAGGGGATCTCTCATCATATAAAAATGAAAAGGGAATTAAGAGGAATATGAAATAACATCCTCTCACATAAGAACATGGATCATAAAATGAATGACATAAAAGAGATTACATGAAAAGAAAGAGAGAGGTCGGATCCCTTACCTTAAAACATAACTCTTAAAACTCAATGGTTTGGACCTTGAGGGCTTGGGGGCACCTTGGGAGGACTCCTTGGGAGGTAAGGAGACCAGGACTTCGTTGGGGGAGAGTTGGGAGTGAAAACTAAATGAGGAAAGGGTGGGTATTTATAGGGAAAGTGAGGGGACAAGGCATTAATGGCCAAGGGACACCTCACAAGTGCTTTTCTCAAAACCATGTGTCTCCCTTGGCATTTACCATGGAGTTAGGCCACATGAGGCCCCCAAAACAATAATCCATCACCCTTGTCCGGACAACCCTTAAAATATCTCATGACATCATCATTACACAGTTATGATGTCATTAAACATACCGAAACCCTAAAACTGCATTTTTACTATTCACTGAAAAATTCATCTTTCTCAGAAAAATCCCAAAATTTCACCTTAACTAATTATCGATGCTCTAATTACATTTATGAACTCCATTTTATAAAAATATTTTTCTAAATATTTTTTATTTAATTTTTAAATAAAAACACTATTCATCGAGAATTCATTTTTTTCAGAAAAATCCCCAAAAATTACCATAACATAATATTGATACTCTGAGTTCAAAAATAAAGTCCTTTTTATAAAAATAATTTTCTAATTATTTTTAATGAAATTTTTAATTAAAAACACTATTCACCCGAAAAAACTAATACTTGTATAATAATTTATGAAACCGTTATTTACCCATTTTATTGAATCACATTACTTAATCTAGGTGTCTAAATTATATTAAAACTTTCTTTGAGTGAAATTACTAATTCATTTGGTCACATTACTAATCCTAAGCGTAAAATCACTATTCATAATTTACTATTCATCAAAAATTTCGTTGATCTTATTAGACTCCAAATTCCTTACTGCACACTTTTGCAGAAGACCATTTTTTGAAAATCATTACACATCATTAATTATTTAGGGTTTACATAAATATTTTAAAATATCCCTTTTTCAAAAATTCATCAATAAAATACATCCTAAAATTATCCGGACATTTGAAATTTCACAAACATCACCAAAGGAAGAAATCTCAATTTATTCATCCCAAAGGATTACACAAAGAAGCTAGGGTCTCGTCACATAGCCCCTTATAACACCGGCATATGACCTAAGTGTAAGGTGTGCTATGGTGAGAGAATCTGAGGGAGGCTCAGATAACATTGCCCTAGTAGTAATCTCTACTAACTTGAACATCTCCCGCAGGCGTTTCCGTTCAAGCTTGACACGCTGGACTTCGGCTTGGGCTTGGTCCAAAGCGAAACCCACTGATGCTACCTTCTTCCCATGCTCTGATAAGTGGGCTTCATAAGGTTCGGGTCTACTGGATGAAGCCATCAACTCCTCTTTCTGCATTAACCATTAACATCTTATTAAATCATTAAGAGTAAGTTAATATACTACTCAAAAAGATTGGGTCGTTACATTCTTCCCCCCTTAAGAAATTTCGTCCTCGAAATAAATACTTGAGGCCTAGTCAAAAAGGTGAGGGTACTTTTTCTTCATTGTTTCCTCAGGCTCCCAAGTCGCTTCTTCATATTTATGATTCCTCGACAACACTTTCAAAAGGTGGGTAGTCTTGTTTCCTAGGACCTTGTCTCTACGGTCCAAGATCTCCACTGGCTGCTCCTCATAAGAGAGGTCATGTTCCAGTTGTACCACCTCTGGGTTCAGTACATGCGAAGGGTCGGGTATGTACTTCCTCAAGAGAGATACATGGAAGACATCATGAACTTGAGCTAGGTTCGGGGGAACTGCTAGACGATATGCCACTGCTCCTATGCGATCAAGGATTTCATAGGGGCCAATGTACCTAGGGCTGAGCTTCCCTTTCTTCCCAAACCGCATGACTCTCTTCTAGGGAGATATTTGAAGGAAGACTTTGTCACCAACACCAAACTCCATGTCCCTTCGACGATTGTCAGCATAGCTCTTCTGCCGACTCTGAGCAGCCTTTATTTGTTGTTGGATGGCATGAACCTGTTCTGTCATCTCTTGCACAAGATCAGGCCCAACATGCTTTCTCTCACCAGTTTCATCCCAACAAGTAGGAGTTTTACATCGCTTTCCATATAGAGCTTCATAGGGTGCCATCTGAATACTCGAATGGAAGTTGTTGTTATAGAAGAACTCAACTAATGGGAGGTGTTGATCCCATCCACCTTTAAATTCCATTGAGAATAATCTCAGCATTTCATCGAGTGTCTAAATTGTCCTTTCAGATTGGCCATCAGTTTGAGGATGATAGGCCGTACTAAAATTCAATTCAGTATTCAGAGCATGTTGAAGATTTCTCCAGAATTTTGATGTGAATCTTGGATCACGATCAGACACGATGGATAGTGGTACCCCATGCAGCCTTACCACTTCCTTCACATATATCTTGGAAAGCTGATCCAGAGAGAAATCATCCCGAATAGAGATAAAATGGGTTGTCTTGGTGAGACGGTCCAAAATAACCCATATCGCATTGTTTCCTTTGGATGTTTTCGGGAGACCAGTTACAAAGTCCATAGTGATATTATCCCACTTCCATACTGGTATGGGTAGCGGTTGTAATACCCCCTTAGGAAGTTGTCATTCTGCCTTTACTTTCTGACACACCAGGCACATTGTAGTGTAATTAGCAATCTCCCTCTTCATGTTATCCCACCAATAATTATCATGAAGGTATATATACATCTTAGTGCTTCCCGGATGTATTGAGAAAGTAGATCTATGAGCTTCATCCATCAGTTCTTTCTTCATCTCCAGAATAGCTGGAACACATAGTCTGGTACGAAATTTCAATACACCTTCTTGATCAATATTGAAATCAGGGAACTTACCATCTTTTACAGCCTCCAACTTCTCCTGCAGCAAAGGATCTTCTTTTTGAGCCTTCTTGATCTTCTCTACTAATGAAGGTTGAGAAATCATTTGGTATAGGGTTGATGACATCCCTTTCCTTATAATTCACATGTCCAGTTTTACTAGATCATTAATCAAGGGATCTCCTAGGATCCTCATTGTTGCCAAAACAACAGGGTCTTTCCTGCTTAATGCATCTGTGACTTTATTTTCTCCTCCAGGGTGATAATGAATTGAACAATCATAGTCATTAATAAACTCTAACCATCTCCTTTGCCTCATGTTCAATTCTTTCTGCGTGAAAATATACTTTAGACTTTGGTGGTCAGTGTATATATCACATTTCTCCCCATAAAGAGAGTTCCTCCATATCTTTAGAGCAAAAACAACTACCTCCATCTCTAGATCATGCGTAGGATAATTCTGCTCATGAATCTTCAACTGTCAAGATGCATAAGCAATTACCTTGTCATTTTGCATGAGGACGCACCCAAGCCATTTCAGAGATGCATCGCTAAAAATAATGAATCCTTCTCCGATAGAGGGTAGTGTTAACACAGGTGCAGTAACCAATCTCTTCTTCAGCTCTTGGAAACTTTCCTCGCATTCCTTTGTCCAGATGAACTTAACCCCTTTTCGAGTCAACTTGGTAAGTGGATTAGAAAGCCGTGAAAAGTTTTTCACAAACATCCTATAATATCCCGCTAAACCAAGGAAACTACGAATCTCAGTTACTGTTGTGGGTTGAGGCCACTCCTCCACAACCATTGTCCTTGCAGGCTCAACCGAGATTCCTTCATTGGTTACAATGTGCCCCAAAAAAGCCACCTGTTGTAACCAAAACTCACACTTGCTGAACTTTCCAAAGAGCCTCTCCTTCTATAGAGTTTTCAAAATAACCCTC
The DNA here is from genome assembly GCA_963277665.1 of Viscum album. Lineage (NCBI taxonomy): Eukaryota > Viridiplantae > Streptophyta > Magnoliopsida > Santalales > Viscaceae > Viscum > Viscum album. The sequence goes on from OY728156.1 coordinate 1,030,265,134, forward strand.
AGATGATCTTCATGCTCCTCACAACTTTTTGAATATATCAAAATACCATCAATAAAAACTACCACAAAGTTATCAAGGTAGTCCTTAAAGACTCTATTCATCAAATCCATGAAAATAGCAGGAGCATTAGTCAAGCCGAAGGGCATAACAGTAAACTCATAATGCCCATATCTTGGTCGGAAGGCAGTCTTTAGAATATCTTCTTTCTTTACCCTCAGTTGATGATAACTAGATCGAAGGTCAATCTTAGAGAAGAATTGAGCCCCATGAAGTTGGTCAAATAAATCATCAATTCTTGGAAGAGGATATTTGTTCTTCACTGTGATCCCGTTCAGTTCTCTATAATCAATGCATTGCCGCATTGATACATCCTTCTTCTTCACAAAGAGAACTGGTGCTCCCCAAGGAGACACACTCGGATGGATAAACCCCTTCTCCAACAAGTCTTGGAGTTGTTTCTTTAACTCTTCTAGCACCACATTTTCCATTCTATACGGAGTCTTTGATATCGGTTGAGACCCAGGTACGAGTTCAATAGAGAACTCTACCTCTCTTTCGGGGGGAGGTCCAAGTAACTCCTCAGGAAATACATCCATGTATTCCTAAACAATTGGAACATCTTCTATTGGCATGCTCCCTTTTCCTTCCTCATCACCGATTAACTCCATAAAGAAAGCTATAGGAGGTGCTTCTAGATAGGGATCATCTCGGGATATCTCTCCTTGGAAGATAACTATAGGTTGTTTATTCAAGACTACTGATATTTCCTTACATCTGCATTTGATTCTAGCATTATACTTTGAGATCCAGTCCATCCCTAGTATAACGTCGAATTCCAACATGGGAATGACTACTAGATTTGTGATAAGATTGTGCTCACTAAAGTAAACACTAGAGTCTCTGAACACTGTTTATGCATGGATAATCCCACATGGAGTCTTGACTGACAAATCTACCTCAAGAAATTCTGGGGTTGATTCTATATTCTTTTCAAACTTGGAGGAAATAAATGAATGCGTAGAACCAGAATCAAACAAAGTAGTTGCTAGTTTTGAGAGGACAACAAGAGTACCTGCTACCACGTCATTCGGAGCTTCAACTTCAGTTGTTGTGATAGCAAAAGCACAACCTTTCTCCCCTGGCCTTTGCTGAGGTTGATGGTGATTCCCCCCCCCCCACTACCCTTGGATTTGGACAGAGATTAGCATAATTCCCAAGTTGTCCACACTTGACGCAATGGACTTCAGGTAAGGTCAGAACCATATTTCCTCTGTCGTTAGTGTTGGGGAGTTGAGGCTTCTCCTCACTACGACAATTCCAAGAAATATGGCCTCCTCTTCCACACTTGTAGCACTTTCCACTTCCGTTCAAGCAGTTCCCCAGATGGTTCTTCCCTAATTTATTGCATGTGGTAAGTTGTATTTTCTTCCCACCTATTCCCTGGTCAAAAGTCTTCCCTAAACTGGGCTCCAAAGATCTCTTCTTTTCATTTCATTTATAAGACCACTACGTCTCACCAAACTCCAGCTCGACTTTCATTTCACTCTGCACGATCTCCTCGTAGCTATCGTAGTCCCGGTTGGCTAAATTCTTCTGCAGATGAGGTCTCAGCCCACCGAAAAATCTATCAACCTTCCCACATGGATCCATGACAAATCAAGAGGTATATCATGAAAGTCGGGTGAAGTTCATCTCATAGCTTCCGACAGATTCGTTATCCTTATGCTTCAGCTCGAGAAACTCTTTCTCCATTCTCATTCTCATGGAACGAGGGAAATACTTGTTAAAGAATATTCCCCGGAATTATTCCCACTCCATTGCTTCCATCTCTCCTCTAGGCTTCGTGTTTTTGACCAGTGACCACCACTGGTCAGCTTCTCCCTCTAGGCGATAAACAGCAAGGGTGACTTTTTCTCGTTTCGAACAAAGGAGTACAGAAAAGATCTTTTCAATGGAACTTATCCATTGTTCCGCAACCAAAGGGTCAGTAGATCCATTGAATGATGGTGGTCGTTGACGTGTGAAGGACTCAACAGAATGTTGTTCCCTTCATGGTGAGGTCGGCCACTCAGCTTGATTCAAGTTATTACTCATAACTTGAGTCAGTTGGTTCATCATTCGCATGAATGTTTCCATTCTGGCTTCCATCGGAGGGCTGTCAGCACACGGTGCATTGCGGTCACCATTGGCACGGTTCCTCCTATTTCCCGACATTTTCTAAAAGAATAAAACCTTAGTAAGAAACTTATTTCATTTATGAATCTTTTAACTATGACTTCATGCTTAGACAATTATACTTCTCTATAATTCCTTCATAATGATTCATAAAAAGCTTGTTATTAACCGAACATATCCCCCGGGAGTATCGTAACCAAGAGTGCAGCAAGGCCCGTTATCGTGCACCAGTTCCCGTTCGAGTCTAGCTCAAAGCGGTGTTTTCGGGTTTTACCCCTATGTACATCTGTTCCAGAGCCGCCTCTACCTGCTCATATCCAGATAGGGATGTATTTGTTTGATAAACCATTTACTCAATACTTACCAAAATACCAGGAAGTTTTCCTATATTTAAACTTTTCTATAGAGTTCTTCCTAAAGTTTTTATATCCTAATTTCCAAAAATAACTAAACCATCCTTTGATACCAACTATAGCATCCCGTCTTTTTATAACATAACTTTCATTTCATTACACGGAACTGAGGATCTTTAATGATTAGTGTCTTGGAAACCAGGAACATAATACATGAAAACAACATAAAACATTCTTCTTAAACACTTTAAAGGCTTATCCTTAAGTTCATCCTAGGTTCATTACTGCATCTCATAACCTGGGGACATACATCAAAAGAAAGGGTGAGCAGAAGGCCCAGTAAGGGAAACAAGAGAAACATTTTACATGTGAACTTGAGATACTTCAATAAGGACATGAAAAGAACATTAAGGCATGAGAAATGAATCATGAGATACATCATAATAAAAATAACATTTTTCATAACTTGAAGATGTGGCTATAACATTTAATATTGACAATCGTTTCATTTCACCAAGGTCCATCCCCAAGGTGTCGTTAAAAATTACCAAGGTTATTCACCGAGGCGTCGTTAAGAATGGTCATCTCTAGAGATTAAGTCATTACCCAATGCATTGGAGCGCTATCTGGGCGAACCCTTGACAAGTCTTTATTATCATGTGAGCCACATAAATCATCAACAATCATTTCATAAAAAACCCATATAGCATAAAATAAATGGGTTTCAGTTCATAATCATAACGTTTTAAAAACTTCTTTAAGGACATGATCTTTATGTCACTTTAAACCCACGGAAAGGGGAAGCGGGTTTCATGTATGTAAATCCCAGAACTTAAAATAAGACATTTTGATATATATGTGAATACCCTTGTAAAAATAGGATCTTTGAGTATTCACTTTATAACATAAAATAATTTTGAGAAAAGAGAGAGGCATTTTGAGACGAAAATTCTGCAGCATAACGGCTATGTTACAAGGTTTTAGAAAACATTGAAAAAAGAGGGGACATGGCTAAAACATTCATAAATGACCAATAAAACAGTATAGGGACAGAATAATAAGTTTATATGAACATGGTAATGAAATTTTAAGGACATACCATTTGAAATGAAAAACATGGAAGGAATAAAAAAATAGATTTCTCTTATGAAAATTCGGCAGCCTAATGACGTCACTTAAAATTCAAAAAAATGATTTGACAAGATCAAATAGGGTCTCTCATCATATGATCATAAAAGATCAGTATGATAGATATAGATATCATACCCCAACATAATAAAAGGAACTTGAAAGACTTGACATGAAAATAGAACTTGAAAAAAAAAGAGAAGGGTGAAAGAATCCCTTAAAAATTCAGCAGCCTAACGGCATCACTTAACTTTCAAAGAAACGAAATGATGAGAGTAAGAGGGGATATCTCATAATATAAACATGAAATGGGAAGTAAGAGGAATATTAAAGAACATCATATCACATAATAACATGGAGCATAAAAGGAATGACATAAAAGAGATTACATGAAAAGAAAGAGAGAGGTCGGATCCCTTACCTTAAAATGTAACTCTTAAAACTCAAAGGTTTGGACCTTGAGGGATTGGGGGCACCTTGGGAGGACTCCTTGGGAGTTAAAAAAACCATAACATCATTGGGGGAGAGTTGGGAGTGAAAAATAATGGATGAAAGGGTGGGTATTTATAGGGAAAGTGAGAGGGCAAGGCATTAATGGCCAAGGGACACCTCACAAGTGATTTTCTCAAAACCATGTGCTCTCCCTTGGAATTTACCATGTATTTAGGCCACATGGGGCCCCCAAAACAGTAATTCATCACCCTTGGCCGGCCAACCCTTAAAATATCTCATGAAATTATCATGACACAGTTATGATGTCATTAAACATACCGAAATCCTAAAACTGCATTTTTACTATTCACTGAAAAATTCATCTTTCTCAGAAAAATCCCAAAATTTCACCTTAACTAAATATCGATTCTCTAATTACATTTATGAACTCCATTTTATAAAAATATTTTTCTAAATATTTTTTATTTAATTTTTAAATAAAAACACTATTCATCAAGAATTCATTTTTTTAGAAAAATCCCCAAAAATTACCATAACATAATATCGATACTCTGAGTTCAAAAATAAAGTCCTTTTTATAAAAATAATTTTCTAATTATTTTTAATTAAATTTTTAATTAGAAAAACTATTCACCTGAAAAAAACTAATACTTGACTAATAATTTATGAAACCATTATTTACCCATTTTATTGAATCACATTACTTAATCTAGGTGTCTAAATTATATTAAAACTTTCTTTGAGTGAAATTACTAATTCATTTGGTCACATTACTAATCCTAAATGTAAAATCACAATTCATAATTTATTATTCATCAAAAATTATGTTGATCTTATTAGACTCTAAATTCCTTACTCCACACTTTTGCAGAAGACCATTTTTTAAAAATCATTACACATCATTAATTATTTAGGGTTTACATAAATATTTTAAAATATCCCTTTTTCAAAAATTCATCAATAAAATACATCCTAAAAATATCCGGACATTTGAAATTTCACAAACATCACCAAAGGAAGAAATCTCAATTTATTCATCCCAAAGGATTACACAAAGAAGATAGGGTCTCTTCACATAGCCCCTTATAACACCGGCATATGACCTAATTGTAAGGTGTGCTATGGTGAGAGAATCTGAGGGAGGCTCAGATAACATTTCCCTAGTAGTAATCTCTACTAACTTGAACTTCTCCCGCAGGCGTTTCCGTTCAAGCTTGACACGCTGGAGTTTGGCTTGGGATTGGTCCAAAGAGAAACCCACTGATGCTACCTCCTTCCCAAGCTCTGATAAGTGGGCTTCATAAGGTTTAGGTCTACTGGATGAAGCCATCAACTCCTCTTTCTTCATTAACCATTAACATCTTATTAAATCATTAAGAGTAAGTTAATATACTACTCGAAAATATTGGGTCGTTAAATTAGGGATCACATGATGCGTCAAATCAACCCAGGGAGGCGTGGTTCTACTCACGTGATGGTAGGGGACATCCTTTATGAAATTTTCTAACCTGTCGTATGGTTGACGAGGAGATGGTGGATGGCTGCTAAGGTAGAGGAAGTGACAGGATAAAATAGGTCAATAGTGCATCATATATAGTAGAGGAGTTGGGAGATCAGATGGAGGTGGTAAGTGCTTGGACTTGTTTTCACCACCACTACAAGGTGGTCTGTGTCGGGCTTTGAGAGATGGAGGACAATGGAAGGGTAGCTATGGGGTGATGAGGCTTATGAACCAATGGCTCTTGGAATGCTATGAAGTAGAATCAGTGTCTTTTCTACCTTATATTTAGAACTAATAGACATAGGAAGTGTGCATTACTTTATTTCCATATATCTGGTTTGAGGATTTTAGATTCTGGTTTAGCCCTTAGCATGAGCCTTGTTCTTGGAGACTCCTACTGGATATGACTCAGTGATCACGCACTTATGTCGACAGTGTGAGTTGACTCTTAGAGGTAATAGTTTCTATTACGATCTCTTTGTAAAAGTGATCATGCTTTATGATGTCATGTTAGGTATATACTAGGTACCTAGAGTTATTTCTTAGATTAAATATTTCAACCAGAGCATTCATTATGTTTGAAGAAATGGGACCAACATGTTTTTGTGGGTGTGAAGGAAACCTAGATAGTGGCGGATGGACTCACGTATAGGAGGATTCATCCAATTACTAATCATTTGGCTACCATTACTCTTGGTTCATTAGTTGTAGGGACTTTCCAGTTCCCTGCAGTGCTGATGGGGTATGATGATGTCTTCTCTAAGGATGTTCTTGGATTACCTTCCAATCGATAGATAGACTTCTCCATTGATTTATACCCTAGGATTACCCTAATATCGATAACAACATATCAAATGGATCCCACAAATCTTCATGAGATGAGGGTGTATTTGGAGGACATATAGAGGAAGGGATTTGCTGGACCCAGTGTTTTACCCTAGGTATCCATAGTGTTGTTCGCCAAGAAGGTGGATTAGGGCTTGAGGTTGTGTCTGGATTACCGGCACTCTAACTAGGTAATCATTAAGAACTAGTATTCACTGTCATGGATCGATAAACACTTTGATCAGTTGATAGGGGTATGATGGTTCTAAAATATTGAACTCAAATCAGGCTATCACCAGTAGTAAATACAAGATGAAGATATACCAAAGACGGAATTTGGATGTCTTTAATGTAACTAGGAGTACTTGGATATGCCCTTTTGTATAATTAAGACCCCATTAGTGTTAATGGAACTCATGAACAAGATATTCCATCCCTTCTTACACTGGTTCATTGTAGTATTAATTGATGATATCCTTGTGCACTCATAATTTGGAAATGAGCACGAGAGACACCTTATGATGGTTCTAGATATGCTCTAAGAAAACCATCTTTATGGGAAGCTCTCAATGTTCCAATTCTAGATTCAGGATGTCCACTTTCTGAGACACATTATCTCAGATAATACTGTGGGAGTTGACTTAATGAAGGTTGAGGCAATGTTATAATGGGAGATACCCAAGAGCCTGATATAGGTGCATAGCATCCATGGTTTGGAAAGATATTATTGGAGATTTAAACCTGGCTTATCCAAGATTTCATCCCCCATGGAAACATTAACCCAAAAGGTGCAACCTTTCTTGTGGACAGAGTGGTTCCAGGAGGATTTTCAAGAGTTAAGGTAGATATTAATGATCTCAGTATTACCAATGGATGGTTTTGAGTACATAATGTTATATGATTCATTAGGAACTAGGATTGATTGTGTTATGATGAAAATTTAGTTGGTGATTTCCAATGTTTTTCATTAGTTGAGACTGCATGAGTACAAATACGTGACCTACAATCTTGAATTGATAGTGGTTGTATTCTCACTGAAGATATGGTGACACAACCTGATGGAAAAGTGGTTTATCATCTATTCTGATGATAAGAGTATTAATTATAACTTCTCTAAGATAGATCATAACATGATATAGAGGTGATGGATGAAGTTACTCTAGGATTATGACTTTGAGATTGTATATACTCATGGGAAGGGGAATTTGGTAGAATATTCTCTTAATAGGACATATTGTTCACAATTATTGATTGAGGTGTTAGATTAGTTGGACTCATTGTAGTTATCCTTTGTGGATGGAGAGTAATTAGCTTACCTCTAGTTGTTGGTTTTTACCATCTAGTTTTTTAATCATGGGGAGCATATCATTCTTTTTAGAGGACATAGGATGTAACTAGTGACATTGTGGAAGGAGGTTTTGAGAGAGATTAATAAGTCTCCTTTGGAATTACAATCAAGTGTTTCAATGATGTCCTAGGACCTCCGCCATTAGTTATTTTGGTCAGGGATGAAGAATGGAGTTGTAGAGTTTGTCTCTCGATACCTTAATTGTCAAAAAGTTAACGTCAAGCACCCAGTTTCAGTGGGTTTAGCTCAACCCCTTGAGGTTCCAAAGTGAAGGTGGGATGGGATATCCATGGACATCAAGATAGGGTTACCACATATATCCAAGGGATGTGATGTTATCATGGTGATCATAGAATCTATATGCTGGATATACTCTTACTATATGGAATCCCCTTAATAATTATTTTTGACCATGAATGTTGCTTCATATCTTGGTTATGAATGGGATTATAGGGGATTTTGGTTCGTAACTATATTTGATCAATAATTTTCTCCCCCATACTCATAGAAATACTGAGAAGACCATTCAAGTCTTGGAAGAAATGTGGTGGTATTTAATTTTAGACTATGGCCATATTTTTTGAGGATCATCTACCTTTGGTGGTGTTTTCATTCAAAATTAGCTACCATTACACCATAAATATAGAATCATTAGAGGTCTTTCATGGGGAACCTATAGGTCACCACGTCTCAGGATAGACCTAGTAGAGTTAGCACTTATGGTATGAGAGTTAGTATGATCTAATACTGAGAAGAAGAAGATCATCCAAGAGTGGATGAGCACTACACAGATATGACATAAGTCTTATGCAGATATATGAAAGAGGCCTTTGAAATTTGAGGAGGGGGACCATATGTTTCTACTGGTTTCACCTCGATGTGGATTATGGATATTTGTTCGAGGTGGAAAACTATCTTCAAGATTCATGGCACCTTTCTATATACTGCATAGAGTTGGAAAGGTGGAATACCACATAGCTCTACCTCTACAATTATATTGGGTATATGGTGTCTTCCACATGTAAAAACTGAGAAGGTACATGCACGACACGTCACATGTTATCGACTGGGGTGAGCTAGACATCAAGGATGGACCCACATTTGTTGAGTACCCAATAGAGATCAAGGATCGATAGAGTAGTATCCTTAATGTGCGATCAATTCCTTTAGTGTGTGTCTAGTGGTAGCATGAGAATCTTTAGGTGAGAACCTAAGAGAGGGAGGCTCATATGTGTGCTCAATACCCACATCTTTTTGTATATCAATTTTTTCTATTTTTTGGATGTAAATATCTTAGGTTAGTAGAATTTAATGACAAATATATTTCATGTAATATTTTTATATATTGTATGAACTATTTTTGAGACTATATGTTGAGATGGCGTGTGATTCTAAGGATAGGTGTGCCTGAAATAAATGTATGAAATATTTTAAATATATTAAATATAAGTCACATTTATTTCTCTTAAAAAAGTTTAATAACTTCTAAAAATATGTCCAGATCAGAAATCTGAGGGCACCATTTAGTTTAGAATGCATGTTTTTTCATAAGAATGATATAACCTTTGTCAACATATGGAATTTGTGAAAAAATCATCGTGGCCCTAAAAATGAATAAATTAAATTAAATATATGAATTGTTTTATTGATGTAGTGACCTAATAATATATTTATAGACACACTTATGGTGTATTTTTAGGGTAAACCACATAACCCTACCAATCAACGAGATCCATTGGAGTTGTTGGAGGATATTTCATTGGTGAATGACAACCAGATCACAGTTCTATGATTGGTGTGTAATGGAATTAGAGGATCTCACAAACGATAACAAAAAAACTTCATTATTCATCAGATAAAATTCCCAATTGAGGTATGATTTTGTTTTTATTGAATTTTTTCCCATTTTAGGATTCCTACGAAGAAAATGAATCAATAAAATAACGAATTTATTTTCTGATCATGTGTATTATGGGTGTGGGTTAGATTTATCTTGGATTGGGTAAAATGCTTTGTGATTATTTATTTATCTCTTCATTAATCATTATAAAGTAAAAAAATCAATTCTAACATGAACATTTTCTATGGTTCTTTCCTTGTGTCTTTTATTGTGATTTTATTCCCCATTTTCTTCATTCATTATAAGTAAATCTATTGGATTGTGATTCGAAAAATACTGGTAAATCCAATGTCTCTCACCCATTTCTTGGAATAATTATTTTATATCATATATCTAGTATGATTATGACATGGATTTTGTATTATGATGTAAGCAGTAGTTGATTAGAAAGATTCAGAACACCCAATTCTTATTCTTTAGAACGTATCAATGGATGGTGTTTGGGGCCGTTTTCCAAAGGGATTAAAGGGATGTATCCTTATTTTTGATGATGGAAAGGTTATACGACCATGAATTAATGTTTTAAAAAAAGGTTGGTAGCTAAACCAATGGTTAGACGCATGAGATTATATGTGAAATCAGGATCTGTATTTATAGAAAATTCAATAGCACATGACGTGTACTACGGATCTACATGTTGTGTAGGACCCTGATAGTGGTGGTTTGGGTTTGTGGGTGAATTTAAGTATCCCATGTCTTTTTAATAAACCTCATGACATGTGAACCCTACCCAATGTCTAAAAGTATACTAGGGGTGGTGTAGAGACATGACTAGGAGTACACAAGCATGGGAATCTCGTGTACTTCAACACGTGCATGGCCATGTAGGTGTACATGGTCAGAGCCATGTACTTGAACATGAGTATAAGTACACAGGCATGGTAATTTCATGTGAACATATATGGAAATGGGCATAGAACATTTACATGGGAAAAACTTGGTACTAAATGGATAGGTTGTGTACTACCCTCAAACTTTGTGCACTCCTTCAATGAAGGATTAGATCCCTTATCCTCTTCAAATTAGACATGTTTTTTAGGGTGTGTTCTAAATACTAATTCCTTGAGGGTTAGTACAGAGTCACTTCCACCACATTGGATGGTGATTCCTTCAGCATAGATTCTTCGATGGAGTTGTTTGAATCCTTTTATGAGTACCTGAGCGAGACACCCCATCATATTTATTCCCTAGGTAGAGTTCATGATATCATCATGAATAACACTACACAGACATTGATCCTCTACTTAGAATGGTATTCATGGTTGGGTTATTGGTATACCCCATGTATTTGGGTGATATCCTCTTCTTGTGTATCATATCTCTGTATACTTATAGCGTATAATTGTAGTGGTGGTACTTGAAGATAAATAAATCTAAGATGGACATAACTAGTGCTATCAGACATGAGGATTGTGTCCTATCAAATGAATCCTATGTGAAACCTATGTGCAGGAATCCTAGGAAGTAATTATGTTTGTATCTTTACCATGACACTATGTGTATTTATTGAGTATATTTGGATATTCTTGTTATATGTTTTCTAGAAATATACGTGTGTAGAGATAATTGTTATTATTTTTGTTATTTGTTTTGTCATTTCGGGGTGTCCTACTGGGTATTGTTATACTCTCCCCTATAAGGAATTTTCCCACATATGTTGTGTCTTGTGCAGAATACTGACTTTTTACAGAGTATCTAGTGGAAAACTGTATTTCCACGTTGGTTTTTTTAAAATTTGGCATCGGTTTTTAATCAACGTTGATAGTGGAGATGTAAGAAATATATGATTCAGTGTAGGTTTTTATAAACTAACATAAAAATAGACCCCCTTCTGTCTTTCAACATAAAAATTCATATTTAAAATATTCTATACAAAATGTTAATACTAACCCCAATCAGTCAACATAATCATAAACCATCAATAGTCAATTGGAGAATGGTAATAAAATTGAACATCCCTATTCAAATTGATAATAAACTATCTAAATAAATAATAAGGATGGTATTAATAAATAATATACATAATTTATCATAAGAAAACTAGAGGTTTATTGTTATTTGTGAATAGAAAAACCCTGAAAACATCCTTAAAAACATTTTTTAGAAAAATTACCTCGGAATTTTGAAAAACATTTTTTAAAACAAAAATATTACAAAACATTTTAAAAATAATTTTATTTTAAAATAACCTTGAAAATTTTTAAACTAAGCTTTAGAATATTGTGTGGTCATGATGATGTAAAATTACATTCATTTCATCTATGGTAAAATAATGTTTCCCTTTAAATTTTTTGTGAAATCCAAACGATAATTGTTTTAAAAATTATAAGAATATTCCGTTAATTTTTTTATAAAAAACAATAAATGGTTAAAATTTTACTTAATAAATAATTTTTAAATGTTAAAAAACATTTTTAAAAATATTTCTATAAAAAATGGATTTTCATGAAAATGGTTTTTCGACCAAAGAGAGAAATAAAGTCAGATTCTCTATAAAACATTTTTCAATAATTTGAAGTACCAAATATTGAAAAATGGTAATATTAATTGAAAAGTTCATTAATAACTAGATGATAAGAAAAAATATTTATTTTAAAATATAAATATCAAATAATTCCCCCAAGGGAGACATAAACATAAATAATCCTGAATAATGATGAGATTGTGAAATAAACCCTAAACACTTTGGTAACTTCTGAATCATAATCACCATAAAATAAATTAAATAAAATGAAATTTTAAATACAATTAATAAAAAGGTATTAATGATATAACATATTAAAATGGGTATTATATGCACCACCCAAATGAAATAAGTGGTGAATATGGCATATGTCTCACGGAAGTAAATGTGAGACAAGAAACCCATGCCTTAGGTATAATTTCTTTCATAAATATGTTTTCCTAAGTTATAATAGTTTTAATAATGTTATTAATTTATTACAAAACCATAATAATATTTTTAATATCATATATGATCTTATTATTACATTTTCCCACTCATTTGTTAATAATTTGTCATTATTTTCTCTGTTTCTGGTGTTAATTGTCTTGTTTTCCCATGCACGTTTTTACATGAATGTTTTGGTTATTGTACATAGGATATATATATATAATATAAAATTATAATAATTTTATAAATATCACATTTAATCATTATATACATTTTTTTAACCATTTATGAAATTTGGATATGGAAAATTAATCACATCGCTTCGTGGGATTGTTGGTCGTACGTACGCATGAGTGCCGATATCGTACCCTTAATGAGTGAAAGGGTAAGGAATTTGGTGATATATTTATTTTCCATAATCAATATAATATCCTATAAACCACATATATTTATTAATTTTATCTTCATTACATTCCATGAAAATCCTTATTGAAAAATAAATCGCATCATTGTTTTAGGCGGTTGTCTGATATACACTAAAGTAAAATTATCATATTTGAAAGGGAATAGAACAGAAAAATTTATATGTGATAATAAAATTACAAAAATATATTAATATAACAAACGTATTAATAATTTGATAAATCGATTATTATATCCAACCTTGAATTTTGGTGATGTAAAATGAACAAGATCGGTTCATAAAGTGGTAGTCTGTCAAACACACGATCGATGATTTTGTTTCCCATTTGATAGAAGTATATATAGATATAGGTCGTGATATTGAAAAAAAACATATCATTATATGTAATTCACATTGGTTATTATATCAACTTGGTTTCATAATAATCAAATAGGGTGGAGAAATAAATAAAATAAAACCCTCATTTTGGGAGATTGCCTCTTCTTTGGACAACTTATTTTTCATTTTCACAAAAGCCTTCATAGAATTGATTATTGAACAAAATAATTATTATAAGATGATATAAGATAATTTAAAAAGTTATTTTTATAGTTCTTGATCTAAATAATTGGTTCTTGAAGTGTAGAGAGAAGAGGGGTGGCCTTTTATAATTGAGGTGAGTGACACACTGGTATTTTTTAAAAAGAAAAAGGTTTTCCCATGTTTTTCACATCCTAAAAGGAACTAAAATGGTCCAAGATTGAAAATATAATATTTAAGGTCAAAATATGGAAATATAATGGGTTTTAGAAAAGTGTTGGGTCATTTTTAACCCTTATCTTTATAGTTTAAACTCGGTAATCCTAGTTTTACCTTAACCACGGTAAATAATTTTTATTGTTTCGACTATTCATTATGGTAAAAAATTAAGTTTGCAATGTTAGATAATATTAATTATTCTGATTCAAAATATGAAATATATTTTCTCAAATTCCATTCATATATTTGGAAAATTTAAATTTAAAATTAATTTATCAGATGCAATGACAAAGGGAGTTTTCAAAAGGGAAAATATTCAAAAATTGACAAATATTTTATATAAAAAATCAATATTAATGTGATTCAAATGATAAAAATTAGACTAATATGTATATAATTGAACTATTTTAACTTTTAGAACTATATTTAAAAATTTGGTTTTGAAGGGCTTTTGAATAATTGACAATCTCAATAAAAACAACTATTTTTCACTATTTATTTGAAAAGGAAACATTTCAGAAAAAATACCAAAAATTCTCCCAAAGAGAATTTTCATATGAATATTTCAAAAATTTATTGTTTTTTTAAAAAAATTCCAATAGAGTTAAAAATTAATTATAAATTGTGTTATCAAAGCGTGACTAAAACACATTTTAAAACAATATAGATTTTCATAAAACTTTTATTTTACTTTAAAATGGTTATTACATTATTTATAATCCATATATTACCATTGAATTTATTTTATACATTTTCATGCCATAAATCATTCATAATTTAGTTAGTTCTATCCATACTCACCAACTTAACGGCTAGGTTATAATTACCATATTTAAAGGAAAATATTTTAATAGAGAATCATGTTTTGTTCAAACCCAGTGTTGCATTCATTGAAAGCTATCAAAGGGATCAAATTTATTTAAAAATAAATATATCATGAATTTTTTGGGTGTTTCGTTCTCTTATAAGATTAATTTTTATTCCATATATTCTATCAAATATAATACTATTATTTTAAAATCTTATTGTGTTACATTCTACCACCCTTCGATAAATTGTTTCCTCACAATTTAATCTTGATCTCGGTAATCAAAGGCTTGAAAATTCAAAAAATTATTTCATGAAATACCACATTATGAGATGGGTTAATAAAAAATCCTATTGATAATAGATAAATGGAATTGTAAAATTTTTATGGAATAATTATAAATCTAGGTTTCCAAGTAAGATAACATTGGTGGGAAGTGAAGATATGAACATGGAAGAAAAATATGAAAAATTATATATATTGTTTGAAATAATTGATCACAAGATAGTGGGTGGTACATAGATGGTTAATTATCATAGAACCATAACTCTGTAATGGGTGAAAAGGCTATCTATTCATCAGAAATGAGTGTAATCGGATAAAAAAAATATTTCAATATCCTTTTCCAAGAATATAAAGAAATAATTTTTGGAAGTATTTATATTTCCTAAGAAAACATTTATACTTTAGTTGTCATTAAATTAATGTCCACTTTATATCATAATTTAATATATTAATATCAAAAAATGATTTCTTTATTCCTAAAGCACTAAAATTAACTTTTAAGGGATCATAAGATCAAAAAAAGAGTAACAAGTAATTCTTCCTTTCTTTTCAAAATCCAAAATGGTTAGTAAAAATTATCTAATGACAACTGATATTTAATTTAATCCATTCTATAAATATTTCACCTTAAGTATCATCCAAAATATTTCTAACCAAATTTATAATGACGGTCACTTCATCAATATTATATTCCCTAAATAATATAAATGGGATATTAATGTCACATTCCAAAAATGTGAATACCTTCATCACTATAAAAACTTAATGAAAACTTTCATGATTCAAAAAAATATTAGGTTGTCAAAAATATTCTATATAACCAAACATGTAGTACACTCTATCAAATATAACATAAACCATCAAATAACGAACCAATTTCAGGGGCCCAATACTATCCCATAAACATATATTTACCATTATTATCTCAACATAAATAAAATCTAAGGGTTATCTTACCTAAATCATTCATTTTCCAAGAGGTTCAAATTATCACTGAATCACTTTTCTTGGTCATCAGTACCATTAAACATATGCACTGAAATAATTTAATAAATAGAGTTACTATGAAATCGTCATACATTTCATGATTCATATAACCATACTATCATTAATAAAATTCTCCTATAATGTAATTATTGAATCCAAACACAAGATAATTAATCATTCCACTTCATATGTGGTAATGGTATAAGCTTGAACATGATCCCTTAGATTATTTTGAGTTATATTCCCTCGATTCATGGGGAATTAATTTACAGAGTTCCCCATATACATACAGTTGAAGAATTAAACATTGGAAATTTCTTATTTTCATTTTTAATCATGAGAATGGTGACCTTTAATTCCACAATTGTATCAAACTTTCTTTCCCTTCAAGAAAGTATCAAATTGTTCCTTTCAATAATTATTAAAAGTGGTAAAATCATTCTTTCTCGTTATCCCCTTATACATTTTTTCCATTATCATCCTCTAATTCTTTGAATTAACTTCTAATACATAATACATAGAGAATTCTGTCTCTATCATGATATCGCATAATTGTATGTATTCATATGATGAGAATTTTTTGGAGACTAGTTCCATTCAAAATATTAGATCAATCCCATAAAAGAAACAATCATTCCAACTATTTAGATTTTTTTCATTGATATGGTTTCCATTAATTCGACTAGAAACCATTTTTAAATAATATAATACACGATATTAGATCCTAACATTATGAGACATAATATATAATACCAAATCTAGTGAAAAACTTACCATAAATTTACAAATTTAGGAATCGTTAATTTCATAATCATAAACATGGTTTCTTTGGGGATAAATTTATATTTTAATCCTTTATAATGGTTTGTAAATAAAATATTAATTATCCTAAGAATATACCTTGGGAGTGAAACTAGGTGTGTAGTAAGGCCCTTTCTCATGCATAAGGTGGTGATCGGGTCAATCCCAATGAACCCTTTTTGAGTTAAAACCTTTAGTTACATCTGTGATAGAATCATGTTCACTTATAGTATCCAGACAATGATGTATTTTATAAGAAAACCAATAAAATATATTCCTTAACAAATCATTAGGATTTTATTCTATACATGTCACAAATTAACTCAAGATGACCCCGAACTGGTCACTCGAGTTGATATGTGGCAAGGTTCGAAGGGCATTCCGCATCACCATATGATGAAAACTAGTGACATGAATCAATAGAGAAACCAATGGGAATGATTTCTATAAGTACAATTAGAAAAGCTCAATATAGAAAAACAAAAAGAGTATCCTGATATATAAATAAGCATAATAAATATCATTTACACATAAACTGAAATACATCGAACTAAAAAACAAGACCCAAGCTACACCTAATGACCACAATGTCATCATGTGATCCCAAGGGTAACTCTCTAATACCCAGATCAACCATCGACCCGGAAAATCATGACCAAGTTAAAACCTTCACCAAAGGATAAATTAAGAACTATTTGTAGGTGTGAGTATTAAAACATAAAAGGAACCACAAAAAAAATATTCCCAATGCACTTTCCTTAAATAAAGAAACATTTACTTCATGTTTGAAATATAATATATAAAAGTTATATTTTCCACACATTTTTTCACTTTAAACGAAAATACATTCTATTTACCCATTTTTCATTTAAAATTACATTTATCCCCAATAGGAAACCATTAGAATTTCAAAGATAAAATAAGGTGTTTACTTTTTAAAAAAATAATAAAAAGTGTACAAAATGTTTTCCAAAAAGAATTCTTTAAACATTTGAAATCCCTCACACAACATATATCAAAGAATTATACTATGAAATGAAGTCACAGTAATGATCACATAATAAAGGAAATTGAAATAATCACACAAGGTTAAATAACCAACTATATATCTCAATAATCCATTGTAGAAAATTAAGTTCCAATAGACATGGTAGAGCCTAAGAGCTTGTGAAATAATCCATAACATATTATACATATTAACTCATCTGGGAAAGAATGCCTCACTTGATGAAATCAAATTTCACCCACACACTTGATCACACCAAAAATGGATCGATCGAGGGGAAATATCCCATATAAATAATAAAAAAACATATCATATCCCTTACTATGCGCCCCTGGTCACTATGTAATCCTAACTAGTGCAGTAATCAGTCATAGAAAAATTGCAAGTTATTCCAGGTACCCATGCCAAGAGTATAAAGGGGGTGATCCAACCAATTACAACAAAGAATCCAATCTCATGCACACATATCATATATAAATAATTCACATGACATGTATCGCCCTGAGTTACCTCAAGGATCAATCTCTTTCCTTACAACTCATATATCTCAAAGGATTCCACACCAAGGATCTCTCATTCTGCTCAACATAAATGGGTCACGAGGATTTCCCAACCAGGAATTATAACATGTTCAACAAAGTGGATCACAAGGATTACAAAATTAGGACATCACATTCATTAGATATAAACATGGAAGGAATATTATCCAAGGAGGGTTTTCATGATAAACATTTTCACTACTTTTAAAAAAGTTCCAAATGGGCCTCAAGATACATTTTCAAAGAATCAAACCACCTTCCAAAAATTTTCAAACACACATCTTTATATTACACAATAATTTAAAAAATCTCATTTAACTAATTACACTACATGTGAAAACAAAAATCACTTTCATTAAAATTACAAATAGGCCACACATCAACCTCTCTTTACATTCCATTTTCAAAAGACGAACACACACATCTTCTAAATCTAGAACCACTTATAAATCCTATTAAGAACCCCAAAATCACCATTTATATGTAAATACAACATTTATAAATCCAAACCATTATTTAAAATCCGAAAAACACATGAAAAATCCAAATGGGAATTTTATCAAACACATGGTGTGGAATAGTTTACAAAACAATGTCATTCACTTCATAACACTGAAGAAATCACCACATTGAAAAAAAAATATTTTTTCAAGATCACACAACAATATTTATTATATAGGGAAGGTGAAAGAAACTATAAAACCAATGATTCGTAAATTTAAAAGGCAAGTGAAAAGGGAAACCTACCTCAACCACATGACGCTTAAACAATGCACACATGAAACAACCTTTGGAAGGATTAATGAAGAATATAATACAAATAGAAACCTTAACCAATAAAAACACCCCAAAATAAATCATGTTAAATGCGATACTTATGTCCAAAAGAACAAGGTACAAGGATAACTCAAGATAAAAATGGAAGAAGAAAAAAGAGGATGAATATAAGAGATGATTTCCTTGAATATATTGATAAAAACATTGAACAAACCCTAGGTCAACACCATGTGATAGAGTAAAAATCCTAGAGAAGGAGGTAGATTCCTAATTTGGGTCACACAAACTTGGGGAAGAAGGAAATGGGAATTTGGGGGTTAAAATACTAAGAGGGTAGAAAAGGAATTTCACAATTTTTAAGTTCTGGGAAGCTCGCATGGTTTAGATGGATGGTTTGATAAACAATGATCCAACCATGAGAAATGGTTCTCACAATTGATAGTGCCTTCCCACGCACTTTCATCATGATTTGAAAAATTGTGCACAAGCCATGTGCTAGGCCTTAGACACCAACCCAAAGTCGCACAGTTTCTAGGGCTAAGTCGCACAGTTTCCCCTAACCATGCACCAACTTTGTTACACCTTCTATCAAGAAAAAAAGATCAAAATTTCACTAAAAACTCTCGAAAGGAACTAAGGAATAAACACAGAATCAAAGATACACAAAGTATTACTTCAAAATTCAAAACTGTTCACACTCAGAACTCCAGAGAAAAACAAATATCCAAAAGATAAACAACAAAAATGATGAAAATAAAAATCTGGGTGAGAAAATTAGCCCCACTATTATCGTTTTCTACTCCCTAAAAGCCACAAAATTCTCCAATTGATTAATTGAGGATAGAGGGTTTCTACAACTGCATGATCCAACCTCTCAAATCAATAACACCTCAACCACCACCAAATGAAACTCACACTTCTTACTCAAAATGATCCAATGAATCAAAACCAATTCTTGAAACACAACGAAATTCCCAAACCACATTTCTACAAAAGAACAATGTTCTACCAAATGGAGTGAACTCAAAATTAGAAAACTTCCAATGAATTGAAATATTTTAAAACTAACACTAGAACAACACTATATTACTAACATGGGTGGCCTGAATGGACTCCCCACCATAAGAAACCAACTACCATATATCAAAATTAAAAGAAACAACAATGAGACCCGTGGTGTGTCTCTGTACCATTTAGGAACCTACCAACTTATATTAACTCGAGAACTACATACATGAACTAACAACCCCCCACCATAAGGGGGGAAACTCAATGGAAGAAAATACAAAAACAAAACTGATCTACCATGGCTAGTTACATAGGAAAAACTGATTAGATATTCACATCATAAAATTTACCACCAATTCATTTTCAAAATAAAATGAGACCACCATGCCTCCTTACAATCGAAGAGGAACTTTTATCCTACAAAGTCAGAATCAGGAAGTGAGGTCTCTATTCCTATTTTCAAAAAAGGGAGATTTTTTATGAATAAAATAAAGTAGAGAGACTTAAATTTTCCCCATTCATGCACTGAAGACAAAATATTAAACAAGGTCCCTCGCATCATTGGATTCTTGACTACGTGTCAACTTCACTCAAGGGCTTTTGGCTAGTGCCCTGATGTTTGAATCATATACTACCTCACAATAAAGATCTTATAATCACTCATAGGGACTTCTTATTTCCATATAAATAAGGAATAAAAAATTACACACTCATCATCCCCTTTTCAATTTAAATGGGAAATAGTTGGAATAAGACACTCAATGTGGCACACCTATACTCAAGAAAAAAAATCAGAATATTCAAAATGTAGACATGAAACCATTGAATATAATTTCTTGGAATATCAAAAACATCTAATTTGAAAATTTAAAGAGAATAAAACTCTACATAATACCAGAAAACACAACCATTATAACAAAAGAGGCATACATATAAAGAGGATTTAGAATGGGCCCAGAACAACACCTTACTTTTGAAAACTAGCTCCACATCACTAACTAGAAGCACCATGACAAAACCATTGGAAGTGTCCTAGGATTCCACATGTATGAAATTTATTCATACAACTTGGACATAAAAGGTTCTTATGATATGGATTTCTTCACTGATGACACACCATGATCCTATGCTTATAAAAAGCTGAAGAAAGATCATTAGGTTTTTTAATTCTGCAACCAACACCAATAGATTTGGGCCTCTTTTCCACCATCTTACTGGAATTCCTTCAACTGCTTCTAGATATCATAGGAACGATGGATTCATAAATAACTCCCACTAACACAACATTAACATGAAAATATTTCCTCATAACATTAAAAAAAGAGGCTAAACCAAAATCGGACTCCTTTGACTATAGATTATGATGAATATTGCTATCAAAAAATGTATCTTTCCAGGAATCATCCACAACCAAATATAAAATATAACGAACTTTATACATAAAATATAAAAAATACTCCAACATCGAACCATCACCTTTCCAAAGACAACATTTCTGTATCTCCTTTCTCACCTTCACTACCTCACAGAAATACTGGCAGATGAATGAAGCCATGAATATTTCCCATGTAAGATCTTCCTGAGACTTGTTCTGAGAAACATACTTCCACAACTTTTAGGCCAAACCTTCAAGCATAAAGGTAGTAAAATTTACCTTTAACAACTCATGATAATCAAGGATACTAAAAATCCATTCCATTTTTCACATCCACTCTTATGCTTCAAGAGGATCTTCTTGACCATAACAGAGATAATGATTCAAATTTTGGAACCTAAGAAGAAAATATTTAGGACAACTAATAGGAAAACATGCTAATGAGGGACCACTTATAGCTTCATCATCAACATCCATCGAATTTTATGGGGGTAGACTATAAGAAACAAGAAAACCAAGATCTTAATCAAAACCAACTCACAAACAAAATTTCTCACCCTCAAAAACCGTATAAGAAACATTCCCCCAAACATAGGAAAAACAAGCCACAATACCACTTAAAACATTTTTAAAATGAAACAAACATGGTGGGTATTTCACTCAACAATGGTACTCCATGGAGCCTCACACATTCAAATTCTCATTCCACCCTAGGAACCTAGCAACTCATTCCAATTAGGGAACTCATCTACCCAATCCATCATTCGTCCACCTTTCCATGCATATCAATAAATGTGAACACCCATGGAGATACATAAGTTCAAAAGAAAACATCTTCATTTTTAAAAAAAAATTCACTCCACATAGGTTATCATAATTTCAATTCACTTCCCATTTTCAACGTTGAAAAAACCTTTTATAAGATCACCAACAAATCATCAAAAAGCATTTTCAAGCTCCACGATCTAATCTGTTTCATTTCATTGAAGAATAAAATTCTTTTGATTTTTATTCAAAACCCATATCATCCCATTCCAAATATTGTTAGAAGCTCAACAAATCTCATTTCCCCAAAAAATATTTTATTAAAAACCAAATTATTCTCATTTAAAAGAATCTTTCAAACCCTCTTGAAGAATAAATTTCTAATTTCAAAACAAATAATTTTAATAAACTCTATGTTTGGATTATAAAATCCCAATCTCATTAAATCATTTTTGTTTTACCCCAAATGGTCATTTTAGAAAAATTCATTTTTCTAAAGCCTTCCCCAAGGTTAATTCTAAAAAACCATTTTCCATTTTCCAAAAACCAAACCATTATCACTAAAAATATAATTTTCCACAATTAAAAAAGATTTAAAAATAATTTTCAATATAAAGGAAAACCCAAAACACCCCACAAGGGGGAACTAGTGTTGATGGTAGACTTTTCCATATGGTTGGAGGCTATACGTCAATCAAACCACCATCCCATAGAGTCTCCTAGGACCATGTCCCTAGATCAACATGGATTTTTAGGCCATGTAAGCTCATTAAGATAATTGTCCCAACACCCATTTCATATCCCAAACACAAAACAACCAAAAAAATTTAAAGGAACCAAACATAACTCTAATTCCCATAGAAACTCATGGTTTGGTCCAGAATGTGTTGTCTAAACACTCCCTTAGACTTTCACCCCATGTTCCCACTATCCTACTTCCTATACTTTGACATACCAAATAACTATGGTCACTCTAAAAGCTATGTATCTTAAATAACTAACCTCATTTGATACCATTTTTTCATGAACCAACTGAATTTGACCCTGAATTGGTCACCTGAGTCAATCTGTGGCAAGGCCCAAAGGGTGTTCCAGATCCCCATGGGCTGGAAACTATGTTGGACATCAATAGAGTAACCAAAGGGAACAATTTCACCCAATATAAATAGAAAAACTAGAAAAATAGAATACAAATAGAGCATAAAAATATATAAATAACTATACTGAACATAATTTAAATATAAATTTAAATACATCAGACTGAAAAATTGGACCGAAGCTGCACCTGACAACCACAACATCACCATGTGGCCCTAGGTGTCACTCTCTAATACCAAGATCATCCATATCCCAAAATGATCAATGCCAATATGAAAACCTACATCAATGGCTAAAACAATAAAAAAACAATAGGCATGAGTATTTAAACTTTGTAGTTGTGCCGAAAATAATCTATTCCCAGTGCATTTCCTTTAATTCAAGAAAAATTAACTTTAGATTTGAAATACAATATATAAATGTAATCATTTCCACACATTTTTTTCACTTTATAAAAAACAGATTCCATTATTCCTTTTTTATTTAAAATCACATTTTTCCCCAAGATAAAACCATTATAATTTCAAAGAGAAAGGAATTTTTTCCTTTTTTAAAAATGATGAAAAAGTCTACAAAATATTTTCCAAATCATTTTCCATAAACCATTGAAATCCAACACACAAATTCTATCCATGAAGTATAGCACAAAAGTAAGCCATATCAATTATCACATAATAATGAAAATGGAAATAAGAACACTGGTATAACCAACCAACAATACACCTCAATCATCCATTGTAGGAAACTAAGTGCTAATAGACATGGGAGAACCTAGGAGCTTGTGAAATAGTCTACAACATACTATACATATTGACTCATCCAGGAAAGCATGCCTCACTCGATGACATCAGATTTCTCCCACAAGCTTGATGGCACCCAAAATTTCAAGACCATGGCACAATCTCCCATATAAATAATAAATAAACATAACATATCCTCTACTATGGGCCACTAGTCAGAGCATAATCCTAACTAGTGAAATATTTTTTCATAGAAAATTTGCTACCTATTCAAGGTTACCATATCAATATTATAAAGGTAGTTATCCAACAGATACCAATATAGCATCCAGTCACATGCACACATATAATATATAAATATGTCACACAACATGAATCACCCTAAGTCACCCCATGTATCAATCTCTTGACATAAATGCATAGATCTCAAAGGATTCCACACCAAGGATATCATATTCCGCTCCAAGTAAATGGGTCATAAGGAGTCCTTAGTAAGTACATCCCTCCAATTCAATATAATGGATCACAAGGATTAAATAATGAGTACATAACATCCAATAGATATAAAAAAAGAAAATAATATTATTCATCGAAGGTTTTTAGGAAAAAAATTCACCACATTTACAAAAGTGCTAAACGGGCCTCAAGAATATTTTATCAATGAATCAAACCACCTTTCTAAAAATTTTCAAACACATATATTTATATTTCACAATAATTTATAAAAATACAATTTAATTACTTACACCACATGTGCAAACCAAAACCAATTTCCTTAGAATTTCAAATGGGCCACAGATCATCCTAACATGCCATTCCAATTTCTAAAGATGAACATACACATATTCTAAATCCAAAACGACTTATAAATACATTTAAGAAACCAAAAACCACCATTTAGAAGTTAAAACATCATTTAAAAATATATACCATGCTTCAAAATCCAAAAAAACATGTGAAACCCAATCAGAAATTTTATCAAACACTTGATGTGGAACATTTAAAAAAACAATTCCATTTACTTCGTAACAAGGAAAAAATCACCACTTTTCCCAAAAAAATATTTTCATGATCAAACATCAATTTTTAAGAAAATATGATGTTTGGAAAAGATAGAAACCAGTTATTATTAAATTTAATGGAAAGTGAAAAGGGAAACCTACCTCAACCTCACGATACATCAACAACACAATCCTGAAACAACCTGGTGAAGGCTCAAGGAAGAAAAACAATTCCAAATAGAAACCCTAACCTTGAAAACCACCAACATAAACCAAGGTAAATATAAACCTTAGGTCCAAAAGACCATGGGATAAGGATAAATCAAGAGAAAATTAGAAGAATAATGAATTGTAATAAGAGAAGAGAGGATTACCTTGATGATCTAGATCAAAACCTTTAAGAAAGACTATATCAACACCATGGGAGGGAGTAAGAATCTTAGAGAAGGATAGAGAATCATAATTTGTGTTGCACGAACTAGGTTATAAGAAAATGATCGTTTTGGGGTTAAAATCCTAAGAGGGATGAAGAGGAATTTCACAATTTTTAAGATCTAGGAAGCTTGTACGGTTTGGGTGCATGGTTTTTTAAACTGTGTTCCATATGAAAAATGGTTCTACCAAGAGATAGACCCTTCCTTCATGCTTGTCACATGGTTTGTAAAATCATTTGGAATCTGTGTGCCAAACCCCATACACTAACCCAATGATGCACAATTTTATAGGTTAATCCATATGGTTTCCCTTAACCGTCCACCACTGCTATCAAGCTCAAAAGCTCAAATTTCACCAAAAACTCCCAGATTAACTAAGTAATAAACACATAACCAATGATACCTAAATTATTACTTCAAAATTCAAATCCTATCACACCCCAAAATCTGGAGAAAACTAAGATACAAGAGATAAACTAGAAAATGGATTAAAATAAAAATTCAGGTGTAACAATACATATCCTCAAATTATACCATAGTGATATGTTCTATAATATAATTTTTCAAAAATCATGTTCCCATGTTTCCAAATAATCTTCCTCAGATACCAACTATAGATACCTTGACCCCAGTATATAGAAGATGGTCTCTGCTTTTTTACATTACCATAAGATACACGGAATCTCATCATAAAAGTCCAAATAGATTAGTATTCTTGGTAAACTAGATACATACATGAAATTTTTATTACAATTGAGAATAAAAAATAAATAAAGTATTTTATTTTATAATTACACTATTCCCCATTGTGTATCCCATCATATCAATCAAAAAAATTCCTAATATCCTGGTAAAATAAAACATAATAAACGTGTGTTGTCATATTCTTAATAAGGGTAATAATGCAGTGAAATCTTTGAATAGATAATGAATAACAAATATATAAAGTTAAATAACTAAAACACATACCATTTAATAAATAACATGTGATTAATATTGAGGGAATAAATAATGATCATATAATGCCATATAAATAATAACATGAGTTTAAAAACCTAACCATGTGTATTATAACTAATCGAATAATCAAATGGAATATAAATAACTAAATTTATAATGTTTTAATGCATATTTTTGTACATTTAAAACATACCATTTAAGATTTGTTCTAATAAAACTAAACAAATGGTTATAACCCCACCAAAACCAAATCTAGTTTGTCTCATGAGACCTACCAATGCATCAGGGGTCTATAGTGTTCTCTGATAGTCACTTAATAAGTCTAATGCATTTATAATATGATTGGGGTGAAACCTAATCAACATAAATATTTTTATTTCAAACCTAACATAGTAAATGTTAATACTTAACCCAATCCATAAACATAATCATAACCCATCTATAGTAAAATGGGGAATTGTAATAAAATTTTACATCCCCCTTCAAAATGATGATAAACCATATAGATAAATAATAATGATAGTATCAATGAATCATACCATCAGTGGATCATAAGTAAAATGTAGGTTTGATTCCATTGATGAATAGAAATTACTTGAAAATATAATTAAAAACATTTTTGAAGAAAATAAATTTTTTATTTTGAAAATCACCTTTTACAAAAATCAAAAAACACTTTGAAATATTTCTATTTAAAAAAACGTTAAATATTTTTAAAAACATTTTAAAACATTGAGTGGTCGATACAGTGGAAAATTAAGTTTCTGTCATATACGTTAAAACAAATAGTCCTTTCTCATTTTTTATATAATCCAAAATGGCATTATTTTGAAAATGACAAGAATATTCCTTTCAAAAAAATATAAAAATTAAAAATGGGTAAATTTTAATTTAATAAATCATTTTAAAAGTTATTTTTTTTGAAAACATTTTTAGAAAACAAGGATTTTTATGAAAAAAGGATTTTCGACCAAAGAGAGAAATAAAGATAGAATTTAATAAAAATTTGTTTTAAATCATTTAAAGTACCAAAGAGTGTAAAAAGTCAACTATTACATGAAAATTTCATTTATAATGAGTGTAGAATAAAATATATCAGTTTTAGAAAATAAATATATATCAAATAATTCCCCCAAGGGTGATGTAAATATAAACAATTCTGAATAATGATGAGATTGTTAAATAAACATTTACAACTTTGGTTACTTCTAAATTGTAAGACCCATAATAGAAATAAAATAAAATGAAAAATTAAATACCATTTCTATGAATGTATTCATTATATAACATATCAAAATGTGTCATAAATTCCCCACAGAAAGGAAATAAGTGGTGAATATGGATTATGTCTCACAAAAGTAAATGTGAGATGAGAAACCCTTACCTCGGGTATGATTCCCTTTGTATGTGTTTATAACCCTTGTATAATGGTTTTAGGAATTTTATTAAATTAAAACATAACAATAATAATATTTATAATATCATATATTATCCTCTTATAACATTTTACCACCTATTTTTTGATAATATTTCATTATTTTCATTGTTTCATGTGTTAATTTACTTATTTTCTCATAAGTGTTTTGCCATGAAATTTTTAGTTCTTGTGAATTACATATTTATATCATCCTCAAAAAAATTAATCATGTTTTAAATATTATATTTTCTCATTAGATACATTTTTAGAACCATATATTAAATTTTGACATAGAAAAAGAATTGCATCGCTTCATTGGACAGTAGGTTGTACGTACGCATAAGTGACAATATCATTACATTAATGAGTAAAATGGTAAGTAATTAAGCTATATATTAATTATATAGAATAAATATATTCTAATATATATCATATTTTTCATTAATTTTATCCTTATTACATTCCATGAAAAGAATAAGTAAAAAATGAATAACATCGCCTCGTGGGGAGGTAGTCTGTCGTACACACGAGCAATGTTATCATATTTAAATAGGAATTGAACATAAAAAATTATTTGTAATATTAAAATTATATAATTATAATAATATTATTAATATCATATACATGTGGTAAATCCATCCTTGAAATTTGGTGATGGAAAACGATCTACATCGGTTCGTGAGGCGGTAGTTTATCGAACACAAGATCGATGATTTCATTAAACAGTAATTGAAAGTGGAGGTGGATATAGGAAATAACCTAAACATAAACCAATTATAGGTTTATTTAATAGAATTTTTTTATTATATCATCATGGTATAATAACAAATTTAATGTTTGGAGGAGAAAATAAAATAAAACACTTGGTGAGGGACATTACCTCTCCATTAATAAACTTCCTTTGGTTTTCACCAAAAGCCTTCCTAGGTTGTATTTATGACCAAAATTATGATTATTGGATGATATTATATAATTAAAGATGTGATTTGGATTGGTTTATTATGAAATAATTGGTTTTTAATGTTTTAAGTGGAGAGGAGTGGAGGTGGCCTTCAATAAGTGAGGTGACTGATTCACATGTAATATTTTTAAAGGAAAAGGTGTACCCGCGTTTTTCACATCCCAAAAGGATAAAAATGGGAAATTATAGAACCTAGAATAGATATTTTTTATATGTGGCCATCCAATATGTGTTGGATAAGTTTTGGGTTATTATTAACCCTTATCTTTTTAGTTTAACCCCAGGTAAACCCGTTTTTCTGTTAACCACTATAATGAATTTTTATTGTTTTCACCATTCATTACGGTAAAAATTTAATTTGAAATTATTATATAATAGATATTATTCTAATTCCTAATATGTAATCCATTTTTTCTAAATTCCATTCACATATGTGATATTTTTTAACTTAAAATTATTCTTAGATACGTGATAGGAAAGAAGGGTTTCAAAGATAAAATGTTCAAAAGTTTAACAAAAATTTATATAAAAAATCAATATTTAATTGAATAAAATGAGCTAAATTGGATTAATAAATATATAATTTTAATTATTTTATTTTATAATCCATATTAAGATAATTTTTATGTTTTTAAAATCATTAAAAGAAATGACAATTCATAATAAAACCTAGTATTTTTTACTGTTCACTGTAAAATGAAACATTACAGAAAAATCCCAAATATTTACCCCAATATAATTTTGATATACTGATATCAAAAATGAAGTCTATTTTTCAAATAAATTTTCTAAAATTGTAAAAAATTAATTACAAATTATGTGTGCAAAGTGTGGATAAACAACCTTTTTGAAAAATGTAGTTTTAAAAAAACATTTCTTTTACTTTCAAAAGATTTTTTTTATTTCTAATCAATAGATAACAATTAAATTTATTTTATAAATTTTTTAGACATAATTTTTTCATAATTTATTTAATATTATTCATACCAACCAACTTAATGGCTAGGTTAAAATGGTAATATTTAAATAATAATATTTTATTAGAGTATCGTGTTTCATTCAAACCCATTTTTTCATGCATTTAAAACAATCAAAGAAATTGAATTTATTTAAAAATTAATATATCTTAAAGTATGGGGTTGTTACATTATCTTCTATTCTTGGTGTTGTGTGTCATATAAGCTATCAAATATGATGTTCCTCATTTAAAATATTGGTGTGTTACAAAGATACTAAAGATCTTATATACATAGATCTTGAAGAAAAATATTTATAAATATTATTTTGGTAAAATGATTCAAAAGAAATAATATATTAGTTAGTATATTCTCAAGTAAATTTATAGATAAATGATATTAATTAATGGATCCATATGAGAAAATAAATTCTTATCTAGTAATATAAATTCATAATGTTCAATTATATTTCAAATATTGTTGAGATATATCAACAGTATTCTTAAAAACAAATACCACATCAAGACATTAAATTAAATTGGTACCTCGATATGTAATAAGTATTCATTAGAAGTGATGGTAAAAAAATTTAATCAAATAAATAATGGTAAACTAATATTTTACTAATAGTAACACATTAAATATTTGACATTATGGTTTAATACATCCCAGATCAATTATAATGCATGATATTGATTCAAGAATACATTAGATTTACTTTTTTGATAACATAGTAGACATCCATAAAGGGGAGAATGATAAATTTATTTAATGGGTTTATTTTTATTAAATTATAAAATAATTCATTCTCATTATATTATTATGAATACCCTTTGTATAATAATTTACCAAGAGTTACTGATTATTAAGGTGCCTATTTTTAAGGTGAATTATTTATATCATTAGAATATATTTTGAAAATGAATATGCCATATATTCATTAAGAAAATCTTATGAAGTATATATCGGTGAGACCACATACAATGTGATCCATATAAATAATATATGAATGATTCATCTACTAAATGATCATGTGTGTTATTTGCTAGTGGTGAGTATACATTACATGATATGGTTGTTGAGTAAACAAATATAATGCATCACAGACTATCTACAAAATGTTCCTACAAGGCACTTGAAAATATGGTCACAACACTTACATGAATGTAATGTTTTAAAAATATGTAGATTGATTATATTCACTAGAAGTGTATTTTAACTGATTATATAAAATCATTGTTCATCATGAGTTGAATGAAATAAAAAAAATCCCCCTGAATAGAAAATTTAATATATTGAAAACATTATGTCTTTTTGGATATTGTCCCTGAAGTGACACTAGAACTTGATAAACTATGTGATCTCATTCAATGTTATTTAAAATAAATTTGAATATTTAAATACCTTAAAAACTCATCAATGTTAATGTATTTTAAAATATGTTGACATATCTATAATTGGAAAATGGTATTAAAGGAACTTCTGATGCGTTCAACGTATACAGTTTTGGAATGGTTTTCCATACTACCAATACTATTGAATGATGGTGATATTATTATGATAAATATTACTCCTTATAAATTTGTATATTTAGATTATGTGTAACTGATGTTGTCATTGTTTATCTATATGATAACTATGAATCCCTAAATAGGTTGGAATGAATGAAACATATTTCATGTATCAATCTAAATATATATATGTATAAGGGAAAATTTACAATTTAAATTATCATCCCATGGTTTGTATGAATCATTTTATCCATCATATTATTAATATGTTATCAAAAAAATATCTCTAATAGTTTAATGAAATCAATGAATTATTTTATCATGAAATTAAAAATAATATCCATGTATTGTGAATTAATCACCCTAAAGATGAAATATTAAATTTTGGAATGATTTTACCCGTTAATAAATAATTAAATATCTTGATTCCTAGAGTGATATACTTCATAAAATAGGGGTTAATGAAAAAATTACATATCCCAAAAGGATTAAAAATAAGATAACATTTTATTTATCCCTAAAGGATTCATGTACATGTGAATATGTATCTTTCAAATAAAAATAAATCATATTATTATGAAACGTAATGTTCTTCCCTAATCATTGAAATCTAAATTTTATAAACTGTTATTATTCAAAAATTAAAAACGTATTTTTTTGGTTATGAATTGATCATAGACATTCTATGAGTGAAATGTTGTAGTGATGAACATCATGAGAGGAAGATGTAACTATGGAACTCTTTTTCCCTTAGTCATGTTTTATCTGATTGGGTTTTCTTGATACAGTTTATAATGAGGAAACACTATAGGGACTTGATGTTATTGTACTATTTTTCTGTAATCAAGGGGTATCCCTTGAAGGGGTTTTCCTTGATTAATTATTTAATAATGAAATCATACATCCTAATAAATATACAAAGAAGTTACAAAGTGGTATGGATATTTTTATTTACTGGAAACTGTTGGACTTCCCCATGAGTCATAATCTTCAATGACACCATTAAATATTACCTATGGTCTTTATTCCATGTCCCAAAAATATAATTAAATAATAATATTAATTAATTTCCTAAAAAACAATTTAAATACTTAATTGGGTGGATTTGGGAAATTTTCACTCTTTTTCCCTTCATCGGGTTTTT
The DNA here is from genome assembly GCA_963277665.1 of Viscum album. Classification (NCBI taxonomy): domain Eukaryota; kingdom Viridiplantae; phylum Streptophyta; class Magnoliopsida; order Santalales; family Viscaceae; genus Viscum; species Viscum album. Next base: position 1,030,297,445 of record OY728156.1, read on the forward strand.
CCTATTGGGTGACCTGGTAAGGTGCGAAATAAGATAGCATGGAATAGAATTTAATTACTTTGGCTATACTTATTTTTTCCAGAAGATTTTTTTATGTAAAGAATATATAATATACCATGAAATTATGACAACCAAGGAGGCATGTTATGAAATATAAAATATGAATGTTATAATTATAGTAACACTCATTACTAATTTACCCCTTCATGTGACCAAGTTTTCATTTTCCAATTTTTTGTATTCTTAACTACTCTATAAATACATGGAAATGTTAATGAAATTATATGGTTTTTGGGATCATCAATGTGTTATTTTATATTCTTATTGTCTTTATCTGATATTTATATTTCTATTTTTCATAACCATCACTATTAAAAAACGATATGATCATTTCTTCCACAATGTTATTCGCCTACGATCAGTCTTACATTTTATATTTTGGAATTAGTCATAGTTACAATCAGTATTTGATTTATTTAACAACATTATTACTATTATTTTTTAAATCCGCATAAATGTGGAATTATATGTGTGTGTGTGTGTGTTTGTGTGTTTTTGTATTCATAAAAAATATTCTCCCACAACCTTATTTATATAATAATTTACTTACATCAATATAATTTAATTATTAATTTAATTTTAATCAATTTATATATATGTTGAATTCAATTTCCAACTTATATTAATTTGATGATATATCCATTCTCCATGAATGTTATCCCTAAATTTTATCCCCCAATTTCAGTAGTTAAATTCCATTAAATATTAATAATATATTTATTAAAAATATTTATATTGAAAAAAAACAAAATTTAATCCAAAAGAATTTCACCTTACAAAAATAAATACAGCTTTTAGTATATTCATATAATTAATTTATTATTCCAAAAATTCCATGAAACTAAAATAACTGAATAAATAATAATTTAATTAAATAAATAAATACATCCATAATGTTTATAAGCCTTACAATTTTTTTATAAAATCAAAGGAGAAACATAAAACGTATAATTTCAAACTAAATTTAATAAAATATTTTAATTATTTAAAAAAAAATTATACGTAATCAAATGATAATAGTTATTAAATGATATACTTCCATAAACCCTTAGCACTTTAGAACTTATTAAGTAAGAGCATAGGAAAATTTGGGCCTTACAAATAACAACCATTAGTCCTTGGGTTCTAAGGTGACACTCGAGATGGACCATACCTACTTTAGCTTGTGTCAAATATCATTGACCATAAAGCTTATATATATCAGTGGTAAGACACACCACCCTGGAACCTATAGTAATAATACATACATATATAAATATATATCTATATATAGTGAGGGGAATTAATCCCCACCTATAACACTAGAAAAGAGAATGGTGCCCCACCTTAGGAACATATAGCATATCGTGCATAATGGCACCCCACCTATAATACCATCAAGATTGAATGATGCTCAACTCTGGGATCATATAACATATTGGGGAATTAATACCCCATTCTTGAATCATAATACATATTTGGGGATTCTAACCTGACCCGTAATACCATTAGGAAAAATGGTGCCCCACCCCACAATCATATATCACATCAAGGAATTAGAAACCCATGCTAGAAACATAATACATATTTTGTGGAATGGTTCCCCCACCAATAATACCATCATGGGGAATGACACCCCACCCTAGAATCATATATCACATCCTAGAATTATTGTCCCAAATTGGAATCATGTATCATATTTCCATCAAAGGGATAATCACCCACCACAAAAATCATATAACATCATGCATTTCATGGATATGAACTTAAAAGATAAATTCATATTTTATGAATACTTAGAGTTTCCTAGTATGATATAAATGATATTAATATCATACCATATGATATGATAGAATCATAAGAAAATGTGTGATTCTATATTTAGTATATATAATATGATATTATTATCTTATCATTATTCTTGTAGGAGGTAAATGCATTAGTCATGTCCCCCACACATTTTTCTACAATTTGTAATCCATGAGAAGAATCATTTATGGAATGTGAGCTGTTTATTGAAGTGTTTAATGAATAAAACTATATGGGTAGTATCCCATTTGTAAAATGAGATAGAATGAGATAGATAATACTCTTCAATAAATGGAAAATTTAAAGGATTCCTATAAAATATGAGATCATTATCTATTGGATACTACAAGATTACATTCCTGCTGAATCATTCTAGATTCTTCCCGAAGTAGTGTTTGTCAGTAAGAGAAGGTACTAAAACCCCTTTTTGTTTTTATGTTATCATGTTTTGAACTGGGATCATAATTTTAGTGGTTTTTCTATAAAGTTAGTGAATGTTTTTTGGAGCTTTAGTGGTCACCATCAGACATTATCCTTCAATGCTTGAAGATGGGGGATTATTTCTATTGCTTTACAAGTACACCACAAGTATTTTTTTTCTTTTATTTCCGTGATGATTGATTCTTTAAATATTGATTTTGAATTATATTTGTTTTGGTTTTCGTTTTTAATATCATAATATGATCCTCAAAACCCCATTAGTGGTATTAAATCCTTGTTCTTTAGGGTATATTGTTTTAATTTACTCGGTTTTGATGTTTTTCATATCATAATTCATTATTCAGATATCGTATATTATGATATGAAAGAGTTATTCCATTTTGTTTAGTTTTAATGTATCAATGGAAAATATCATAAGTTATAATATATCAAATCCCCATAGTTTTCCTCTGTATCATAGGTTACGATATGAGATATCATAATACATAATGAAAAAACTAGAATTTTCAAAAACTAGTGAGTTGAAGCATAAATATGACATCCGGGGGATTTTAAAATATGATAGGGTTATTATGATATATCCCATCATATTATAAAAAATAAATCATTGTTTACTATTTGGAAATATCTTATAATACGATATACACATAGTACAACATCTCTATAGTATTAGATGTATTTTTTCACTAATTTTTAGTCATATAATATTGTATTTATAAAAATTTTAAAAAAATATTTTTGATATTTTTAATTATGGGTTATAAATTTTTTAAAAATTATATTTGTTAGGAATTATAAAATAAAAATTTCCAGGCCTTAATAAAATATAAAAAGTTCATATTTGTTTCCCTTGTTTAGGAAAGTAAATAAAAAGTTTATTTTTTTGTTGATTTATTTATATTATTCGTGTAATGTGAATAACTTGTATACATACATTTATAGGATAAATAGGTTCTAGGATATAGATCAATATATTACATGCTAAGAGTGATATCATAATATTTATTTCTCATCTACCTTGACTTTGATTTGTTTTTAGAGTTATGAACTTAAGAATAATTATTGAATATTTTTTATATACATTAGGGTTTAGAGATATCATGAACTAAATTATTTCCTGGGTAAATTCTCCTCAGGGAGAGGGACTAGGGTTTAGAATCCCTAATGGGATAGAGTCTAATGCATTATTCTATAATTGTGAGGGATTGACTATCTATCACTCCATGATGGCTTATGTGTAGATTTTCAATCTTGTATAACTCAATGTCTTTACATTAAGAGGTCATGTTCAAAATTTGTGACATGTGTTTGGATGATTATGAATATCATTTGATTCTATATTTATATTTTTAACTAAAATTTGTGGTTTTTGGTAAAGAGTTACGCATTAATGGGGTGTAAAAATAATAATTTTTGGGATATAATAGGATTCAAAAACTATATCATTAGAATAATGGATACATAAAAGAATAAAACATGAGATAATAATGATTTCATGAGATGCAATGGGTTTAATATATATGAAATATATATTAAATTGGTGATACATCAAAGAAAACCCTTAAAATACTAAGTGTGAGATTATGTCTAAAGTTGTACTTATCAAGATCTCTATTATCCAACCGTTTAGGCCATGCTAATGAAGGGTTCCCATAGATTTTCTTCTTTAAGGAAATAAAGTAATTATTGATCATAATAGGATCATGCACCTTTTATTAGAATTTTATTTAGGTTACACTAGTTGGGAAACCTAATAGGATTAGTTTTTTGGATGAATGGATTTGATTGAATTCCTATAATGGATTTGGATAATGAGCTTATTTGATAAACTATCCACGAATCATAACTGTTGTTATCAGAAATTTTTCCTACCAAAAAAAACAAGTCATGGGATAAATAATAAAATATCCCATTAAATTGTGAAATATGGATCTTGGCAAACTAAATATATATAAATTATTAGGTTATCTTTTTAGTATGATATCATTCATTAAAATTCCTTCATGAAATTATATAAATCACGAAACTCACCCATAGATAAGTCTTTGTTATAGATTATGGATTAAATTATGAAAATAATCTTGAGACCCCTAATAGGTATGGTCTATGAGATATTAATTGATTGTTTTTTAATTTTTAGAATATTTATCAAGGAAAATAATCGTTTTAAGCATCTAAATATAAATGTTATATAGGTTAATTTCAATAACTTAAACTCGTGTTTATTAGATATTGGGTGTCCATCACACATTTCTTCAAACAAGCATAGACTCAAAGGTAGAAGGGAATTTAAAAGTGTTGAATTAGATCTTAATTACAAAAATGGATCAAGAGTTAAATCATTATAATTTGACGCTTATAATATAACTTTAACAAATAGATTTTTTTAGAGTTGGGGAACTATTATTATCTTCCCTCCATAAATAGAAATTTTATTTTTGTATCATGTTTGTACAAGAATATATTTTCATTCGCTATTAATAAAAAAAATTGTTCTATATATATTAATGAATTGTTTTATTAAATTGGGAATATGATAAATGGTATATAAATTATATATATGGATAATAATATTTATAAAATTTATAATGATAAGGTCAAGGTTAATTATAATCCCACCTACCTTTTTCAATGTTGCCTTGGACATATAAATGGGGAATTCATCCTAAGACTCTATAAAGATATATTATTATAAGCATTATATTATAAATAATTTTAGAATTGAAAATATTTTTTATTTAAAAAAATAACCAAATCATATTTTAGTAGAAAATGTGAAAAGTCTAGTAAATGGTTTGATCTCATACATAGTGATGTTTTTGGGCCAATGCGTAGTAAAAAAATTTATGGTTTTAGGTACTTTATAACTTTTACTAATGAATTTATTTTTTATGGTTATTTGATTCTTATAAGACACAAGTATGAACCTTTTGAAATTTTAAAATAGTTTCAGAATAAAGTATGTAATCAAGTTTGTAATATTATTAAGATCCTTTAGTTAGATCAGGTTTTTTAATACATAATATAATAATTCACTGAACATATGAGGGATTTTGTATGTATTTTACAACTCACTATTCCTATAACACCATAGTGGAATAGTGTGTTTGAGATAAAAAATCATACCATTTTGTATATGGGTTGATCAATGATGTAATAAATCATTTTTTACTTGAGGTAAAAATCCTTATTTTTTTTGTTTGATTCCTTTGTTTTGGAATAATATAAATTCCTAGTGAGGCTAAAGGGAAAACAAGGGTGTTCAGAGCTTGTTCGGAGCCCAAAATCGCAACTGATAGAAGACACAAATGGGACTCATGGATAATAGAACCTATGCATCCCACTCCATATGTTTTCTCTTAACCTTGTGGAGAGTTTCAGTTCTCAGACGTGAGCTTTATAGTTTTCCAAACCGTGCAACCCAAGCCACACGACTGTGCAGAAACTCTGCACTTTTTAGAAAGGGGAAAATTCATGGTTGTTTAAAAAAAAATTCTAACCATTTTTCAAGACCATGTGAGGAGTGTTTTGAGACAATTAATGGAATATTATTGGTGGACTATTTGGCCAACCCTGAAGTAAAACCGTATAACCCCTTATTTTGGGGTGAAATTACAATTTTACCCTTAAATTATTATAATTTTAACCCCTTATTTTGTATCTTCATTCTAACATATAGTATCCCCATTATTCTCCCATTTGATATTATCCTCCCATCTAGGTAGGTTCCTAGACAACTTTTTGATCTAAACATTTATTTAACATCTGATTGTGTCATTGGATAGCTTTCGGGAAGTGATCCACTCCTTAGGAACCTTTCTTTTTTTTCTTCTTAACAATGATGCCACTTTTTATAGGTTCTTATGCTCTATTTTCATGGTTTTCAACTTTTTTTCCATTTTCTTCTTATCTAGACTAAACCAAAGGTTGATAAAAGATGATTTCTCTTTGACATGCATAAGGTAAGTGGTCTATTAATTATTCATAAAAATCATGAGGCTTTAAATTATGCATATGGTGCTGTAGGTCAGTCCCACCTTGTGTTCCTGTAAATTGAGTCTACCTTCAATTGGTTTGCTTAATTTAGAATATAATGACTCTCTTAGGTCCCCTTAAATTGTTTCCACACCTTGAGGTGTGCTGATAAAATTTCCATTGTTATTTCAATGTATAAATGGTCAAACCATTATTTATATGGTTTTTAGGTGACTTATAATTATTATTACTATAATGGATTAAATATAAGTGAGTGGTGAAACCATGTCACTTGACTAAATTAAAAAATGTTTACAACCTTCATAATAATGAACGTTGATTATCTAGGAATTATTTTTTGTCCCTTATTCAATATTTTGACTAAAAATCATTATTGTTATATATGGGCGTGGCATCCCTAATATTGTTGTTATATATGATCATAGAGTGCCTTACATTATTGTTATATAAATGCATGGTGTCCCATAAAATTTTGTGATATATGGTCATGGAAACCCTTACAAATATGATAAAATAATGATGTCCCTACATTATGATTCAGGCATGAAAACCCTTATGCTTTATGAAATTTGGGCATATATACCATAATGAAATATGATGAATGGGTATGGTGACCCTTGTTATTTATGATAAATGAGTATGGATATCCTTATGGACTAGGATATATGGTTATAGTGACCCTACTAATATGATTAAATAATGGTGAACCTATTGTTTTGATTTAGTCATGGATAACCTACTATTATGATTCGGTTATGACATCCCTTATTATTGTCATATAGGGAATGGATCCCCTTGACACTTGTGAGAATTAGTCTACTACTCTCAGTCGCCATAGTTACACCTAAATTCCAATATAGTATAAATATCCATATATGTGGCTATAGAATTCACTACATATATAGACTATATATATGTATAAATATTATTACTTGTTTAGAGATCACCAGCACAGGATGAAGCAAGTAGTGTCATCCTGCTTTCATTTAAGAACCAAATTTGACCCTTTAAAACTTTTATTAGTGTCTGCTACTATATCTTCACACTACTCATTTTATATGAACTAGATGGATATTTATATAAATTGTTGGTGGTGGACTACTCTTTTTATCTCACACCTTATTTGGGTTGTTGATGGTACCTGAGAAGAATATGTGGATTTCAGCAAGGATAGGAGAAAACACCAAATTTTTTATACATGATTGATTATAGAATGGGAGCATGGATTAAAACAACTAACCTTTTTCTCATGTTGATATTGGTGATAGAATTATTTGTCTTTTTTGTTATTTTGTAACATGTATTATATTAAATTCATGTTTTCATGTTTACCTATTTCCTTTTGTTAGATACATGATGTGGCATAATTTTTTATATGATACGGGATATTGTTGTTTTTTGTTATTTTTTATATTTGGATTCTTTACCTTCCTTTGTTGATTATTTATTATGATTCCACTATTTGTCTATTTATTCACCATTGGGATACTCTATTCCTGAGGATATAGTCATCCCATTATACCAAATTGGACACTCACTACTAGTCGGTAGCCTCTGGCATATGTGGAGGTTCACTTGAGACCATGTGACCCACCGACTTGGGGAACCATTTAGTGGATCCTAGGTTGGGACATCATAAAATTGTATCAGATCTTATTTTATTTTCCTTAATATTATGGGATGGTAGAAAGGATACTTGGATGTGTTGGAGTTTTTTTATAAGACTATTCATGGGATTATCTAACCAATGTATAGAGAAAATCTAAATTACTAGGGATGGGAGTTACTATTTTTTATTCCTTTTATTATAGTTTATTTGATTCCATCATTGGGTGTAGAACATGATAAGTGATGTTAATTATTATAATTATTTTTGGATTATATATTATCATTATCCTGATATGGGAAGGTAGAATGGATTATACATCATCTTAGACAATTTCTACGACTAATATGTCATGCATTATTCAATTTCATGTTGGATTCATTACAGGACTGCATGTTATTTGTTGTATGTGCCTTGGATGATGTAGCTATTATGAATCTAACATTTCTGTGGAAAGAAAGAGATTTGGTAACGGGATATTAGAGTGTCTACATTAACCTAAATGGTTTTTCCCAAATTTATTGATGATGGAACCATAATTATACCATTATTTCTTTTTGAGTTTCGTAACTGAGGTTATATATACTTCAATATAAGTGTATTTGAAATACATGAATGTTATTTGTAATCAAAAGAGTGTATGTACCTTTTTAGATTGGTAATGATGATTCATATAGTAAAATCATCTTATATTACTTGTTGTGTTATACTATTTAATGTTGGGGTTTGGATGTATTTCAATAAACTACCAATTTCCATTTTTAAAGCTTGTATTTGTATAAATTGGGAATGGTTGTTAAATTAACTAATCTATTATATAGATTAAAGAATTGTTAAATATTTAATTTTAAATTTGATCTTCATTAAATGGGGATTAAAATTGAAAATTAAAGTGTGATTTCATCCATAACAAACAATTGATGGTCCATATATTGAGACACTTATAGTGAAACAACGATTTTGACCCAGACGTGGCCTTAGTAGTGGGTAGTAGGCAGTGTCTCTCATGTTCTTTATGATCATTCCCCACACCTAGTATTCGATTTCATAGTAGGCAGAGGAGTGAGGCTTTTACATAGGAAGAATTTTACTTATCTTATTCATGTATCTATGATATTTACCATTATAAATTCAATCAGGGTTTACATTTTAAATTTTTAGTGCTATTCCACCATGACATCCTCTATTCATGCACCAAGAGGGTGGTGATGACATTACTCTGGAGGTGGTGGGACCTGAGCCGCCATATAATCTTCTAGTAGAGACACCTGTGGAACCTCCTGTTATACTCTATGAGGGTGATGATATCTTTTTCTCATGGGAGTTTATATGATTTATGTATACTATATAGGGATCTCTAAGATCATCCCCTTCTACGGGAGAGTTAATGTTTTAGTTTCAATATCATCATCTACGGAAATATTTAGGGGATGGTGGCCCCTAGACTGTAGAGTTATGAATGAGGAGATCATTTCTAAATTCTAGCATCTTGAGACACCTCCTGATAGGATAGTGAACCTTTCTATATATATAGTTTGATAATACAAAAAAATGTTGGTGTGATATTATAAAATAGGTAATCCAGTACTGGGAAGTGGTTTGGAGGGATTTCCAATGTGGATTTTATGACTATTTCTTCCTTGAGACCCTAAGGGATAATCATGATTGGGAGTTCATGAACCTGCAGCTAGGTTCTTGGTCTGTTTTGGAATAATAGACTCATTTTATAGAGCTCCAGTGCTTTGTGTCTATCTATAACACTAATGGTCTAGTGAAATTGAGATGATTTCAGGTTGGGAATTGGAATCCTATTTGATCTCAAGTGAATTTTATTTGGTTCACTACAATATGTGATATAGTGACCCAGAATCTCTTTGTTACATCCTAGATTTTCTCAAATGTGTGAACCATTTTTTTTTAATTCCATTATTTTGACCTAAAAATGATTCCTAATGAGTTGATGGAGGTATCAGGTGTGTCTGGGGATTTTTTAGAGATGGAGCCTTGAAATATGAAGAAGAAAATTTCACCACACAATTAGTAGAAACTGTGCATCCCTACCCACACATTTTTCCTAAACTGTGTGGCTAAAAATAGTGGGATGATGGGAGATTCACAGTTTGTATATAATTCTGAAACCTTAGAATCACACCCATGTAGCCAACTATAGGTTTTTACAGTGACTTTTTGCACAGTTTTTATGTGGTTAGATAAATCATGCATAGAACCATGTAGGGTTCCCCTTTGATGTAGTGTTCGGTAGCACATTTAGCATACAGTTTGGCCAACCGGCATTAAAACTGTGAGATCTTGTTTTTTAGGGTGAATTTACAAAATTTTCCATCTTAAATTATTTAACATATTCCTTCATTTGTCCCCATTTTTTCCAGTGACTTCTTCTCTTACCTCTTATGAAGATCCTCCTCCTCATCTATCATAGGTTTTGTGATAACTCCCTCATCTAATATCTATTTTTCTCACCATTATATCCACTGTAAACCTCTTTGTATGATCCTAAATCCTCTCCCACTTACTTATAGATACTTCTTTATTCTATGGAACAATCTTGGTGCAAGCTCATTTTCTCCATTTTTAGGACATTTTACGGTTTCTAAAATTTCATCTCTTCTATGTTGAATAAAACGTTGACGCTGGATGAGAGAATATCTATGTAAATAAGGTATGTGGTCTATGTTCTTTCCCATTATTTTTTTACTCTATAACATGCGTCATCATGCCACAAGCTGGACCCTTCTTTAAATACCTCCAAATGTTATATTAAATAAAATGGGAGACCTGACCTTGACAATTACAACCCGAGATAGTTTTGAATCATCCTTGTGAGTTGATTTCCTTAAAATATGCCACACAATTTGTGTACATCACCTTTAAGGATTAGATTCCATTTTTCATAGCTGGTTTGCACACCCTTAAAGGGTTTCTCTCAAAAGAAATTACTTGAGATAAAAAACTAAATTGATTAGGGCGATGAGTCTTGAGTTGAATGCTTTCATCCTATATGATAAATTAATTGGTTGAACCAACTAAATTGGTCAAGTGATTATACACTTCACTAGTGCTATAAATGGATTGTTTAATTGGAGGCATTGACCACTATACCTATAATGATATAAATTATTGAACTAAATGGAATTCCCTTTCATGAAAGACATGTTTTAAATTGTTTGTTTGATTAAATGCTTCACCTTAGTTTTGAGGGTGATACATGGGGCTATGACATAAGGACCCCTTGGATGGGTGCTTCATGCCTTCTTGTTAGAAATGATTGTTCCTTATAATCATGATGGAAGTGACACCAGCTATGCTTGTGATGGGATTATTGTGAATTTTTTTTTTACCTCAAGATGAGTGACACATGTTCTCTAGGGGAGTTCCCTTTGATGGGATTCATGAAACAATGGTTTTACCATACCAAAAGAGAGACTCAGGAACCTATGTATAATACCAGGTATAGACTCATAGGTTATATTTTGAAATTATCATACCATGCATGGAGTGACACCTGGGACTTAATTCTTGGGTCTCCTTGGACAAATTCCCAAGGCATTGTTATTTTATCAAGCTACTTGAGTGATATATGGAAATTTTCATTGAATTAACCTGGATATGCTCAGGGTGAACCTCTATATTTTATAAAGAGTATTTTAATTGAATTAAAAAGGTAAATGAATGTTTTTGAAGTAAATATAATCATTTGGTTTTGGAAACATTAGGACATGTCCACAAATCCCAATCATAAGCCTGGGGACAATCCAACTTCTGACATATTACCCCACTCACCTAATCATTGTAGGTTCCCTTGGTTTAGACTCACCAGATAAGGCCAATGAAAGTAAATTGGATGGATTTCCAAGTGGAACCTTTTCCAATTAACATATTTATTTATTTTTGTTTTATATTCATTAATTATGGTACACTATTTATTTATTTGTTACATGAAATGGATTGGATTAGACACCATGGGTGGTGGCCTTCTAAGATTTCATCTCACTCCCTTCTTGGGCCACCTTTGGTACCCAATCAGACTTTATGGTTTCATGAATCGATAAAGGTAAGAATCCTACTTCTGATGCTGGATTGAGAGTTCTCATATTGAGATTGGGACGTAGGATGGATTCTATTCTCAATATGCTAGTTGTAGAAGTTTTTCTCCCCTTTATATATTTTTGTTAGCATGTTGTGTATTCCTACATCCCATATCCCCCTTAAATTATTTGTATAGTACATGAAATTCCATTATCATCTTCTATATTTGTTATTATTATTATTATTCTTCCTATTGTATTATATTTCCTACATTATTAGGTATTTTGTTTCATTTTTATCTTCTATTTATTACTCCTTCCACTATTTCTTATAATATTATATGTATATATTTATGGACTTCAAACTAATAAATGAGGGAATAGTCTCCCCATGGACACACCCCAGGCCTTCAATACTAGTCAGTAGCCTCTAGTATTTGGGGAGGCGACCTTAAGGTCTTGTGACCGCCATCTTAGAACATCGTGGAATGGAATCTAGGGTGGGATGCTAAAACGTGGTATCAAATGTTTATTTTTTCTTTTGTATTAATGTTTGGGTTTAGCGATGAGGATAGGATTTTGGTATTTGGTCGTGATCCTATGCATGGGATTATATAACCCATGTACGAGGGAATCCCAAATTACCTAGGTTGGGTAAATTTTGTTATTGGTTGTGTTGTTAAAATTGATTGGATTTCACCATTGGTTGACTCGCTAGTTTTGTGTTTTTATTGGTATTGATATTATTAAAAATAGTTTTTTATACTTGGCCTGATGATAGGAGGGAATACTAAGAATATGCATCATACTAGGCATAATATGACCTAAACTTTCATGCATTATTTCATTCCATATTTATTTTTCTTCATTCATTGCTTGTCTTTCATGTAATTATTGTGTGTGCCTTGAATTTATTCTATCAAGTGACTTGTTTGTTATATATAGAAATGATCCAATTCTCCTTATAGGACTAAAAACATAACTAAAACTTAATGTTTTTTGCTTAACCTAACAGTGTTTTCTTGAATATATTAATGTGGACACCATATGTATTCAGTTATGGCATACTGATCCATAAACCCTCAATTGCGTGAGCTGGAATGTGTTGTGGTTAGGATTAAATGGACAACACCATCCAATTTATAAGGTGTATGGGTCCTTACAAATTGGATATGGTGATTCATCTAATTCAACCACTTAAAGGGAATTTAAATACATTAATGAATCAAAATGAATTAAACCATTAAAATTAATTGGATACCTTATATGTCATGCATCAAACCTTGACCCTAAACTGGCCTTAGTAATGGGTAGTAGGCCATGTCTCATACGTTTCTTCAATAACTCATTCTGATCACCCATACCTAACTCTTAGATAAAGCTAAGGGTTTTATCATGCTTATAGGTAGCCCTTGTGCGTATCCTTCTTTACTGATTTCCCTATCTATTATATATCCTATTTTAGGTGTTATATTTGAAATTGTAGAGCTATTCTACCATAAAGACCTCATGTGATATTCCAAGAGAGTGGCGATGAGTATACATTAGAGGTGGTGGGCCCGGATCCACCCATGATCCTCTTGTAGTTCCACCCAAGGCACCTCCTATATATCTTCCACTCGGTGATAATGCCCAGTTCTGTGACAGATTCTTTCGGTTCATAGAGACTGTTCAAGGTGCTCCTCGACCTTCCTCTTCTATGGAAGAGTGACCTTTGAGTTCCAATAGAAGCATACTCCCACCTTCTTGTGGGATGGTAGAATTAAGTTTGTGGATTCATGGTTGGAGGAAATGAAATCTATCTTAGAGAATATCAATATTCCTCCAGAGTAGAGGTTCATTCTCATGAACTATATGTCATGTGGTTCTGCCAAGTTTTGGTGGGACATTCTGATTTATACTAGCCAGAATCAGGGTATGCTTTGGTTGGACTTCTAGATATGCACCTTTGACTACATCTTCCATAGACCATGACAACATATCGAGTTCAGGATTTCATACACCCTCAGCAAGGTGACATGTCAGTGATGGAATACTCAACTTTCATTACTAAATTATAGCACTTTGCACCTCCCATGACTGGTGATGATCTAACTAATATGAAGAATTTGGAGGATAGGTTTTCATATACCATCCACCCATAAATGAACATCTTTCATCTAACCATCAATTCAGAGATAGTGAACCATGCCCTCATCACTGAACAGACCCTAAGGGAATCAGGCGACGTGATGCAGGGTAGTTCAGCTTCCAGAGAGATCAGGGGTTTATTCAATGGTAGGAAGAGACATTTCAAGGTTATATGTGTGGGAAGTACTATCCAGGAGGAAAACACTAAATTCAATGCGGTGTGTCACCAATGAGGAAGCCTAGGATATAAATATCCCTAGTGTATGGGGAACCTGATCGAGTTCTAGGATTGAGGCAGGATGGGTCACCTCCAACATTTCGTCTGATCATTTACTCTAGTTAAAAGTGAGCAGGGATCCATTCCAACACCTCATTCAAGTACAGTATTAGATACTCCTCTATAGGTATAAATTTTGTTTTCTACTAACCAATTAGAATGATATGGTGGTTGTGGCCAAGTTACTTGGACTTAGAATTATATAAAAAGTGGAGTGGACCTTATCAGGCTACTCAGGAAGAATCTCAAGGTCATGTTTTATGACACATCTATGTTGTACATCATATTCTATAGAAGAAAGAGTCCATGTCAATATACATTTTGATGTACTATTATGGTATCCTCTACTCTAGTTTAAACCCTTTTTATTTTTGGTGAATTGTAATTTTTCTCTCTGATGCAACCATTGGAAGTATGGGATTAGTGATAGAGTACTCCAGTGGAGTTATGACTCTTTACACTCCATTAGATGTTTGAGCTAAGAGTATACACCAATTTAAGGAGTTCCCCTTTAAATAGGTGGGTTCCAATTCCAATGGAGTTTTCTCATCCCTGAGATGATCATCTTCAACATCATTCTCAGTATATATTTCCTTGTGACTTGTCGATCTTTGGTGGATTGCTATCACTATTGGGCATCCTTCAAATCACCTAAGGGAAATGTGTATATCAATAAGAGATAATGGGATATCTAGGAAAGCCTATATGGATTCAAGAGTATTGGGATGTGAGGATAAAAATCCCAGATGTCCAGTCTCTTTATCAGCGATTAGGAGATGTAGATCATGGATTTTCTTCCTATTGTGGATCGTTTCAGGGATGTATTCCCTGAATATTTCTCTAAATTACCTCCTGAATGATAGTTAATGTTCACCACCAAGTTTATTCTGTGTGTGGAACATGTGTTTGTTCCTCTTTATATGATGTAACATACAGAGCTCCAATAACTCTACAAGAAGATTGAAGACTTAGAGGCTATGGGTTTCATCTTACCCTACACATCTCCATGGGATTCACCGATCATTTTTTCTAAGAAGGATGATGATACCCTTAAATTGTGCATGATTACCACCAACTGAATTAGATTATGGTGAAAAATGGGTATCCGCTTCCTTAGATAGAAAAACTCTTTCACTAGCTGTGTGGTGATATGATTTTCTCCACGATCAATTTGAGGTTGGGATACCATCAGGTGTGAGTGATACAATAGGATATACCACTTATAGAATTATGAAGAAGATATGGTCTATATGAGTATTTGGTTATACCATTTGGTCTGAAAGAACATGCCAAAAGTATTCAAGTCTTTCAAGAATCAGAGTTTCCACCCAGTTCTTGATTCCTTTATAGTGGTCTTCATAGACGACATCTTAGTGTACTAGTGCACCATAGAAAACCATGCCAACTATCTTGAGATCACACTGAGTACACTGAGAGAGAAAAATCTATATTAAAAGATTAGTAAATTACACTTTAGGATCAATAAAATTCACTTATTGAGTAATATCATATTTGAGGAAGGTGTATCAGTTGACCCATAGAAGGTGAATATCATGGATTCCTAGGAGCATCCCAAGAATTTGTTTGATATACATAACTTCTTAGGGAAGGATGGCTATTACAGGTGATTCATATATGATTTATCATTCTTGGAAGTTTCTCTTATGGTATTGACCAAGAATGTTGTGAAATTTCTTTAGATTTCATCTTGTGAGAAATATTTTCAGAAGTTAAAGGGTAGATTGAATTTAGCTCTGATCCAGAATCTACCTAAGCCGAGAAGAAGCTATACTATTTATTGTGATTCTTTATGAATCAGGAAGGAGGTATTACTAATAAAACATGATTGGTTTATAGAATATGGTCCCTTCCATCTAAGACCTTATGAGTGAAATTACCCTATGCACAACCTCAAGATAGCTTTTGTGGTCCATGACTTACACTATTGGCGGAATTATCTATTTAGTGGGTGATTTGTAATTTACATGTATCATAAAATTCTAAAATATATTTCTACTCAGTAAGAGATGAATCCAAGGTAGTGAAGTTGGGTGGAATACCTATAATAATTTGACTTTGAGTTTGCTTACTCACCCAAAAAGTGAAATGTAGTAGCTGATGCCTTGATATGAAAGACTCAGATTCAACCCATCAAGGAGGCCAGCTATGAGTGGTAGTTGTTGGATCTATTCTCTAATATGCATATTTAGGTCCAATAAAACAAGGGAAATTTGTCTTAGAATATATGATATTTACCTCCAAACTTATAGAGTGTGTCCATATGCGGTAATTATCTGATTCTGAGGGCCTCAATATGAGGGAGAGCATCACCATAGTGATTCCAACTTCTGGATGGGTTGTTGATGGAATTGAAACTCTACTCTTCTATGGTCATGTTTGGGTGCATATGGATATATGGGAAAGGTTGATGTGGAAATTGCATTCCTCTATTTGGGAATTTTATCCTGGTCTTACCAAGATGTATAGAGATATACAATTTCAATATTGGAGGTCATGTATAAATAGGCTGATAGCAGGTTTCATCACTCGGTGCTCCACCTGTCAGTAGGTGAAGGTAGAGCACTGGAAACCTATAGAACATATAAAGCCTCTATCCAATCCTAAGTGTGATTGCAATTATGTCACCATGGATTTCATACTAGGCTTTATGAAATCCAATGGAGTTAGGGATGCAGTATGGGTGATCATCGATAGGATTACCAAGGTTGAACACTTTCTAACGATATTGGAGAATGTCTTTATTGATGAGGTATGAAGGATTTATATCTAGGAGATATTATGCCTTAATATAGTTCCCCATTTTTTATATCATACAAAGAGGCATGGATTACTTCACCATTCTGGAAAGGGTTGAAAAATTCACTGGGTTCATAGGTTCTCTTGAGTAAAACATATCACTCTCATACCGAAGGGTAGTTCGAGTAGATGATACAGGTATTAGATGATATGCTTTGAGCCTACATCCTTGATTTTATAGGTTCATGGGAAAATCATATTCCTCTAGTTGAGTTTTCCTAAAATAACAATTTTTAGGAAATGATTCAGTCGGATTCATACGAGGACCTTTATAGTAGGTCTTTCCATTCACCTATGTGCTGGCTAGAGGCAGGTGAGGAAACTCTATTGGGTCCTTGTCTTATTCAGGAGACTTCATATAAATTATAGCTTATTTAGAAGCATATGGATACAGATCATTATAGGAATAATTCATATACCAATCATCATATTTGACCTCTAGAGTTCAAGGTGGGACATTATGTCTTTATGTGTGTATGACCTAGATTTGGAAACAAACAAATATAGAGATTTGAAATGTTATCACCATGATATTTCATGACTTTCAAGAGAGTGGAGGGAGTAAGTCTAGTAGCACACCGGTTACAATTACCTCAGTGGTATTGTTTCATGAAATATGTCTTCCATGTGTCATAGCATCGATAGTATCATCCTTACCGGTATCATTTGTTCGTCCCTTAGGATATTGAGATAGAAGAGAATGTGTCCTTCAAGGAGTATTTTATATGTATCATTGATCAGAGCATTAAGGATATCTAAGATAGGTTAGTTCATGTGGTCTAGGTACTATGATAGCATGAATTCATATAGGATGAAGCTTGGGAGAAGGAGGCCAACGTATGTGCGCAGTGGCTAGAACTCTTTCCTAATGATGTTTCACCACCCTCAGAAGGGAAACTCAGGGATGAGTTGTCATAAGGAGTGGATTATGTAATTTATCAACTTTTCTCAAAGGTATGAACCATTTTTATAATTAAAAATGTTTCCTAAGGAATTAACAGAGGCCTCGAGTCTATCCAGGGCTCATTTTTAGCTAGATCCCGGAAAGTCAAAGAGATAGACTGGGCCGCACAGTTAGTAGAAAATTTTCCACCCAGCTCGTATAGTTTCCCTAAACTGTGTGGCTGCAGATTTTGGGCTGTTAGGGGCCATATAGTTTTTTTTGAAACAATGAGACCTCGCGAGAATGACCATGTGGCCAACTATAGGTTTTTTATAGTATATTTTTACATGGTTTGCACACTATTAGATAAAGTGTGTTATTAACCAAGAATGGTTCCCCTTTGAAGTAGTGTCTTGGTACTTGGTTGGCACACATTTGGCCAACCATGTGGCCAAACCAAGAAACCCTATTTTTGGGGTGAATTTACAAAATTACCCCTCGTAAATGATTTAAACAATTTCTTCATTACTTCACATTCTTCCCTAGTGGATTCTTCTCCTCCCATTTATGAAGCTCCTACTCCTCCTCCTTAATTGGTTTTATGATAACCCCTTCATTTGATCTATGTTTCGCTCTCTTCCAGATCCATTAGAAAGCTCCTAGTAAGCTCTCCAATCCTCTCCCTTTTTGTTCGAGTTTATTCCTTCATCTATGGAGCTATCTTGGTGCATGTTCGTTTTCCCCATTTTAAGGGAATTTGAAGGTTTCTCCAATTTCATCCATTCTAGCTCGAATCAAAGGACAACACTAGACTAGGGAAGCTCTATGAGGCTATATTAGGTGGTCCAGGTTCTCTATCCTTTCATCATTTCACTTTATAACGTGTGACATCATGTCGTGAATCATGCCCTTCTAGATATTCCTCCAAATGTTTAAATTTTAATTAAATGGGTGACCTCACCTTGTCAATTGCAACCCAAGATGGTGGGAAATAAACCTCATGGGTTGATCGCCTTGAAATATTCCACCCAATGGATTTGACTCACCTTTAATAATTAATTAACCTCTTTAATATATTTTTTTAAACACCCTTAGGGGGTTTGTATCATAAAAAATAACATGAGATATAAACAAAATTAATTAGGGGTATTACTCTTGAGTTAATACCTTACGACCTATTCCTTGAATGAATGGATTGAACCCACTAAATTATTCATATTCTTATACATTACACTTGTTCCATAAATGGATTCTTTAATTGGATTTTTTTACCACTATACCTATTATGATACAAATTATTGAACTAAATAGAATGGCTATTTGTGCTAGACATGTTTTACATGCTTTTTTTGATTAGATTCTTAACCTTAGTGTTGAGGGTCGTACAAGGGGATCCAAATTAAATACCCCTTGGATGGACTCTTCATACCTTATTTTTAGAATTTTTTATGCCTTGTAATCATGCCGGAAGAAACAGAATCTATTCTTGGGAGGGGATCATCATGTGTTTTCCATTTTACCTCCATATGAGTGACATTATTTCCCTAGGGCATACCCCATAGATGAGATTGATGGGACTGTAGAGACCCAAATCTTGACGTACATAGGCATTACATTACTGTTGCAGAATATCAAATACATAACAAAAATAGACACCAAAGGACCATAATATTTTAGTGTCTTTGGAAACTCGAAATATAATCTTCTAGTCTTGGTGAAATATCTTCAACATCTCCCATAGAGATCTTCCTTTTTTTTCTTACCTAAAACCTTTCTTTATATCCCGTGGAAAAGAAAACATATAAAGGGTGAGCTCAAATGCTCAGTAAGGGTATGCATGGAGAAAATAAAACAAACCATATACATTTGAACTTCAAAACATGAACATAATATTTAAACATCAAAATCTTGAGCAATGACATGAAACATGGAAGTACGTAAAGAATGGATCATAATGGAACATCAGTCATCATAAAATAGCATGGGAATAAATCATGTAATTTTGGCAAACCATTAAGCACCTGATATGATTTCCATAGTATCCAAGCCATTTCTGCCATGACCATCTTAGTGGACAAAGTCCCTGTCTGAATCGAGTTCACTCCTCATTCCAGTCCTATAACACTGAACTGGATTAACTTACCGTTCCATCCTTGTCCATCTCATGAGATATAAATCTTTACACAATTCATTTGAGGTAGATATAGGTCCCTCCCATATCATAATGAAATCATTCTTACATTTTCCACAACATAAACATAAATCATTCATCATAACCAAAATAATAAAATGGGTTTCATAAACATCATCCCATCATAACATAATCCATATAAAACAAATGGATATAATTTCATCATAAGAGAATTTAAATCATGTAAATCATAGAGACATTATACTTGAAACATACACTTATGAAATAATGTCATCTTGGATGGAAAATGGTTTTGATAAAACACTTGAAATGAATTCTTGAGTAAAATATCCTTTCTTCTTCAAAATCATTTTCTTTTCAAGAAATACCATATAATTTCAAAAGAAAATGTTTTTTTTTAAATATTCATGAAATATTATAGAGTAAGCTTCATGAAAATATGGCGTTACGAAATATTAAAAATCTGTTCATGCCATATAAGTTAAAAAACATTCGTCTTGTACTTTTTCCAGAAAATTCAAAAAGTACATTGTATGGTAAACAAAAGAAAGATTCCATACAAACCTTATATTAAAATTAAAAAAATGGGTAAAAAGGATTTCAAACATACATGAAACCATTTTAAGAAAATAGGGACATGAATGGTAAATATAACCCCAGTAAATACTTAATAATAAACGATCTTAGATAAAAATGAGATTGGAAAAGTTATCCCTTACCTTAGGTTCAATTTCCTTCCTACGTATCTGAACCTCCTATATAATGATTTAAATAATATAATTGACTTATTACATAATCATATTTATTGTTATGATATCACATATGGTTCACTTATGAATTTATATTACCCTTTCTTTTGTAAATTCCATGTTAAAGCAGCGTTTTGGGTAAAATCGTTTTATTTATCGTACATGTTTGGACTTGTTGTTCTTGATATTATTATTACTTATATCATGATTTAATTACTTACAGAATGTAATTAATGATTTATATATCATATATATTCAGTATATATACATAATATATAGATAATTGAAATGAAATACATTGTTCATGGAGATGGTAGGTCGTACGTAAGCATGAACACTGTTTTCCTTTCCTTATTGACTTGAATGAAATTAAGTAGATGACATATATATATGTATAAATAAACACAGTAGATTAATTATGTCATATATTTCATTATTATTTATTATATATACTTTATAATCATTCTTGAATGGTAATCATGGAGAATGAATCTCATCGAGTCGTGGAGACGGTAATCCGTACATACGCACGAGCGATGATATCATTCCCATAATCATTGAATGGAATTGGAGTGGATTATATAATATTTAAGAATCATTATGATGTTATAATAACCATATATAGTTATTATTTACACCATTATACCCATCCAAGTATGGTGGTGGTGGAAAAACAGATTCCACCACGGTGTGGAGACGATATTTTGTACATACACACGCCCAGTGATTTCGTTTTCCATAGGATGGATAGAAGATGAAATGGGGTTGTTTAATATTTGTAATAACATATCATTATATTAGTCATACTTATTTTATTACTTTATAATGAAAAAACTAAATAAGAATATGTTGGAAAATAAAGAAACATGAAAGAATCGGTAGAAGAGATTACCTCTTCTTCGACGCGACTCCTCTTATCCTCCTCTAAGGGCACTAATGTTGGTCTTTAAAGAATACCAGGACCTCTATTAGTTTTATATGGTAGTGGATATGTGAGATGGGCAGGGTTTTTCCAAGCTTGAAGGCTCAAATGTGTGTGAAGAGGAGAGGGAAGGAGGTGCCCTTATATAGGAGAGGAGAGGTTCACTTTTGGACTCCTTAAAAATATCAATTAATAATAAAATGAAACCCCACATAAAAACAACCAAAAATGACTCAGTTAGAATATTAGATGATATAGTGTTGTAATATCATCAACCACTAAAATTTAGACATGTTTTATTTTTATTTTAAACCTTATCAACTTGATTTATCATTATTTAATCAATTTAATTTTATTTGTGGTAATAAAACTCTAAATTTTAAATTGTTATAAATACATACTTAAATGTTTTAAATTTTCCATAATTGGGTAAATTATAACCTTTTAGACCATATAATTTTATATTTCTAGTTTTTGAATATTTTTTGATTTTTAAATAATTTAATAATATGTTATGTTTATAAAATATCAATAGTGTCGATTTTGAAACTATTCGTTATTTGAATTTAAATAAAAACCACACAGAAGATATGTTCGAAAAAAATATATAATATATCCCTAAAATGTCATATTCATCAAACAAATTCATGGGGCACATTAATTTGTCCATATATTATTTATTTTAATATTTTTAAAACCATTTATTTGGTATATCGCTTAATAAAATAATTAATACAACATTTTTGTATAATTGATTAATAAACTTATTTGATGAATAAAAATTAAAAATAAAATCTTATGATGACAATAAATATAATAACTTTCATAATAATATTTTTACTCTAATTTATCAGCTTAAAATCACAACATTTAAATTGTTATATTTATTAAATTATGAAGGTGACATCTTGGACATCATTTAAAATAATATAATATAAATGTCCCAATCGGTTTTATAAGGAGTAAAATGGTCCAAAATAGACCCTTTGATTATTAGGGTATAGATATACTCGACCAATAATGTTTGGTCAAGTTTCTGGACCTTTTGATATGTATTGGTATTTTAATAAAAACTATATTATTGATTTTTCACTAAATAAATAATTTCTTTATCATTAATGTATAAGCTATTAAGGTAATTAAAAATTTATTAAAAATTACAAATAAATTACCATGTTAAATAAAAACGTTTTAGATTTCAAATTAGTATTTATAATTGAATATATATTTTGTATAACCATATATTAAAAATAATCTAATTATTAAAGTTTGAGTGACACATTTCACTTTCCTTTAAATAAAATAAATAATAGGTCTTAATCAAATATAAGTGGGTTACATTAGATTCCAATTCAACCCAAGAATGATTTAGGGTAAAATATAATCATCCAATTATACTAGGGCAAGTGTTAGGGTAATTTTATAATATTATATTTACCCTTAATTACCCAATTTACCTTTAACTATGGTAAATAAAATTAACCATAGTTACTATTCATAATGAATAAATATAATAAGTAGTTTATTAACATAATTTGGACCTAATGATTCGAAATATGGAATCTATTTTTCCAAATTCAAATCACAGAAGTTGCAGAAATTAATTTAAAATTAATCCCGTTGTTAAGAAAACGAGTTTTAAAAGTTAAAACATTGCAAAAGATTGAAATGATTTTACCTATGAATTCAAAGTAAAATCACTGCTAATGACATAAATTATATTAAATGGTAAAAATATATTCTATTTATTATTTAAAACCATTAAATATTGTAATTTAACCATATAAATTATTACGATGAAAAAAGTTTTTTTTATTAAACTATAGCATGTTTTTACTATTCATTAAAATATGAAAGTTATTAGAATAATATGATAATTTTATCCAAAGTAAATTTTTATATAATGATTCCAAATAAAAATTTTATTTTGTCAGATTGAACTTATAAACCTGTAAAAACTAGATTTAAAGTGGTTGCACCATCAAAAGGCGGCAAAACTGCATTTCTTTAAAAATACTTATTTTACCCAAAACATTTATTTTGTTATCATACAATGTTATAGAAAATTTTTAAGATGAATAATAATGTTATAACATTCAAAATTTAGTTAATACTATTCATAATGGATAGTCCATAACAATATTATAAAAATATATCGTTGTTTAGTGAAACCCGATATTGTGTACTACACACGCTATCGAGGAAGGTCGTAATTGCATGTAACGCAAGCCAAGTCAAGGTTGCGTGTAGTGAAAGCTCCCTTTGTTGTTGCGTATGAGATAATAAAAACTTATTTCATTTATACGTTAAACAAAATATATAATTAATGTTGCGTAGAATAATTTCTACAAAACGAACTTGAAATTATGTGTAACACGAGCCAAAATTAGTGTTGCGTATTCTGTAATCTAATACGGTGTTGCGTATAACACAAGCTAAATTTGTTGTAGAGTACAACATAAGACATTAATCAAATTAAAAAGAATAATTCTCATAAAATCTCAGGTTGTTACATTCTACCCCCCTTAAAATGAATTTCACCCTCGAAATTCATCGGGGTTGTAAGTGGTTTACTACTTGAAAGTTTCTTTCATAAAACCCACATAGTAAAAAGAAATACTAAAACTTAATTTTAAAAAGTAAAGTATGAAACATAACGGTTACCCAAATTAACTCATCACTAGGTTTTCATATAGGATAACATAGGTGGAAATATAGATATGGAAGAAAAATCTAACCATCAAGTTCTGATGGAGAGTGGTAGAGGACATGGCTATGAACAAGCCAACAATCACAAAGCCATAAATTTGTGATCATTTATGGTACCATCTGATTCATCGGATATAAGGACACTAAGACAATGTTTTTAGTTCACAAGATCATTTCCCTAATGTTGAAAAATTGTTGAATACTTTCTTGATTTTGGTACAATCTCACAGTTGTTCGTGCCTTGAACAATTTCCACTTCATCTCTTAAAGAAATGAAGTTAAATTTATCATTCGTGAAGTGTTAGAAGATCATATGATAGAATGATAGGTCATTCCTTCTGTTTTTATCACAAAAAGTTTAGCACAATTTATTAAATATACATAAGTCCATATATGATGTGATTAATCATATATGATTCCAAAAATAGACTTATATTTCATCTATCATACCGCTTAATAAAATAAACCTAGTTTCTACTAACCAGGGACTTCCTGTAGGCTAGTGGTAGGCGATAAAGGCCTGTCGCACTTTGGTTGTGGGTTTGATTCCCACATATTCATCTGAGGTGATGGGTTGTCGCACGTTCTGCAGGTTGTCCCTTTTCTTAAACTACACTATTATAACATTCTGTCAATAATATAGAAAAAATTTCTAGCCTTAAACAATACTAACTTAAGTTCAACATAATTCATTCCAATCTTTAGGCTTATCCAAAATACTTCTTTCCAAATTCATAGTATAAAGAGAATGATTACTAAAAAGGTCATATAACAAGCATGTGAATACCATCATTTATCCCTCATATATCACTAGATATATCTTGTTGATCGAATTCCAAACATGTAAAAACCTTAATCTTGTATTCTCTTGAAAAATGAATACCCATTGAACCTTAGTGAAAACATGAATTCTGTCAAAAGTTAACTCTTTCCACATACCAAAATCAAAAAATTATATATACTTAAACGATGATATAACTTTGTCCTTATATCAGTCATGAGCTCATGAATACTGTCAAACATTTCATTTTCTCCTTATCCCTTCATTATGCGCATATCATCTTCTTTCCAAAAATATCTCAATCACTTTCCATGGTTACCAGTACAATAAACTTATTGAAAAGCACAATATACCAATACATAAATATTCTAATATTCCACAATACTATATACAAAATTATTTTGGAATCCCATTACATAAACACTTAATCATTCAACCACATCGTTTTCATATTCAACATCGACAATAGTGATTGCCTGTGACTTCCCTTTGTCCTTTAACTTAAGCGGTTTCTCATGTCAATCATAATTAACCCTTGGATTAGGGAATTTATTAGCATAATACCCCATTTCCTTAGACTTGAAGCATTGAAGTGTTGGTGGAGCATTCTCTGTAGTCTTTTCTCTAATCACATCATTAACTACATTTTTCCCATTACTTCGACACTCAACTGCTCAATGACCTTGTTTTCCACACTTAAATATTTTCTAGTACCTTTTAGGCAATCTCAACCGTGCTTCTTTCCACACTTTGAGCATAAAGAAACATTCATCTTCTTTTCACCATTATTATGAGATCTCTCATTGAACTCCATCTTTCGTTTCTTGTAAAAATCATGAGATGGATATGTAACACCAACATCTATTTCTACCTTGATAGCACAACGAACAATTTCTTCATAGTTACTGAAGTATTTTATATCTAATGCCCTTCGAAGA
Organism: Viscum album; assembly: GCA_963277665.1. Taxonomy (NCBI): domain Eukaryota; kingdom Viridiplantae; phylum Streptophyta; class Magnoliopsida; order Santalales; family Viscaceae; genus Viscum; species Viscum album. The sequence continues at coordinate 1,030,323,740 of OY728156.1, forward strand.
CTTTGTTTTAATCCACTGAAGAATTGATCAACTTTACTTTCAGGTTGGATGATAAAGCCAGATTCATACCTTGAAAGCCTTGTAAAATTAGCTTCGTATATACCAACAGATTCATCATACATTTTCTTAAGCTCAAGGAACTCCCTTGCCATCTTTGTATGAAGAATACTATGGAAGTAATTATTGAAAAATATGTTCTTGAACTCATCCCATTCCATGGAGTCAATTTCTCCTTAGGGCATTGTATTTTTAATTAGAGTCTGCCACTGGTCTGCTTCACAATCCAAACGGTAAATAGCCAGAATGACTTTTTCATGTTATGAACATCGAACTATGGAAAATATCTTTTCAATAGTACTGATCCATTGTTCAGAAAAAAGTGGATCAGAAGACCCACTGAAAGAAGTTGTACGTTACCTCATGAAGGACTCAATAGAATATTGTTCCCTTCTATGCTCATTCGGAAGTCCAGAATAATTCATAGCTTATGTAAGTATAGTAATAAAAATTTTCACACCATCTCCCATAACATTGGTTTGTTCAAGAGGACAATCATTACATTTCCCATTACATTGATCAACACGGTTCCTTCGGGTTCCAGCCATCATCGAAAACCCAAAAATAATAGTGTAAGAGGCAAAAATCATGCTAGGAAAACAAAATAATAAAGGGGGAGTACATTCAATATATAAAATCTTAAGTTTAATTATATGATTGTTACCGTAATTCTAGGACTATAACCTATACTTATACTTAACCGTAGAGACATCCCTAGACATACCTTAGAAATATATCTTGGGATCTCACTAAAGTTTTCACATCCTAGTTTCCAAATGTTAACTAAACCTCCCTCTGAAACCAACTATGGAGACCAAAATCCTGACGTACATAGGCATTACATTACTTTTTCAGAATTTATAATACATAATAAAAACAGACACCAAAGGACCCTAATAGTTTTGTGTCTTTGGAAACTCGAAATATAATCTTCTATTCTTGGTGAAATATCGTCAACATCTCCCATAGAGATCTCCCTTTTTTTCTTACCTAAAACCTTTCTTTATTTCCTGGGGAAAAGAAAACATATAAAGGGTGAGCTCAAATTCTCAATAAGGGTAAGCATGGAAAAATAAAACAAACCATATACATTTGAACTTCAAAACATGAACATAATATTTAAACATCAAAATCTTGAGCAATGACATTAAAAATGGTAGTACGTAAAGCATAGATCATAATGGAACATAAATCATCATAAAATAGAATGGGAATAAATCATGTAATTGTGGCATACAATTAAGCACATGATATTATTTCCATAGTAGCCAAGGCATTGCTTCAATGGCCATCTTAGTGGACAAAGTCCCTGTCTGAATAGAGTTCACTCCTCATTCCAGTCCTGTAACACTGAACCGGATTAACTTACTGTTCCATAAATGTCTATCTCATGAGATATAAATATTTACCCAATGCATTGTATGAAGATATAGGTCCCACCCATCTCGAAATTAAATCATTCTTATGTGTTCCACAACATAAACATAAATCATTCATCATAACCTATAGAATAAAATCGGTTTCATAAACATCCTCCCATCATAACATAATCCATATAAAACAAATGGATATCATTTATTCATAACAGAATTGAAACCATGTAAATCATAGAGACATTATACTTGAAACATACACATATGAAATAATGTCATCTTGAATAGAAAATGGTATTAATAAAATACTTGAAATAAATTCTTGAGGAAAATATCCTTTCTTCTTCAAAATCATTTTATTTTCACAAAATAACATGTAATTTTAAAGGAAAAGGTTTTTTTTTAAAATAGTCATGGAATCTTGTAGAGTAAGCATCATGAAAATATGTCATTATCAAACCGTAAACATCCGTTCATTCCATATAAGTTAAAAAAACATGCTTCTCATACTTTTGCCGAAAAAGTCAAAAAGTACATCATATGGTAAACAAAATAAAGATTCCCTAAATACCTTTATTAAAAGTCCAAAATGGGTAAAAGGACTTTAAACATAGAGGAAATTATTTTTAGTAAACAGGGACATGAATGGTAAATGTAACCTCTGAAAATCCTTAAGAATAAACAATCTCGGATTAAAACAAGATTGGAAAATTTATCCTTTACCTTAGGTCTGATATGCTTTGTACGTATCCGAACCTCCTATATAATTATTTAAATAAGATCATTTAATTATTACAGAATAATATTTATTGTTATTATATCATATATAGTTCACTTATGACTTTATATTACCCGTTCTTTTGTAAATTCCATGTTAAAGCAGCATTTTGGGTAAAATCATTTTATTTATCGTACGTGTTTGGACTTGTTTTTCTTGATATTATTATTAATTATATCATGATTTAATTACTTCAATAATGTAAATCATGATTTATATATCATATATATTCAGTATATATATATATACATAATATATAGATAATTTAAATGAAATAAACCGTTCATGGAGACGGTAGGCCGTACGTACGCATGAACACTATTTTCCTTTCCTTATTGACTTGAATGGAAGTAAGTAGATGAAATATATATATATATATATGTATACATAAATCCAGTAGATTCATTATGTCATATATTTCATTATTATTAACTATATACACTTTATAACTATTCTTGAATGGTTATCAGGGAGAATGAATCTCATCACGTTGTGGAGACGGTAATCCGTACGTACGCACGAGCGATGATATCATTCCCATAATTATTGAACGGAATTGGAGTTAATGATATAATATTTCAAACATAGTATGATGTTATAATAACCATATATAGTTATTATTTACACCATTATACCCATCCAAGTATGGTGGTGGTGCAAAAACAGATTACACCATAGCGTGGAGACGGTATTTCGTACGTACGCACGCGTGGTGATTTCGTTTTCCAAAGGATGGATAGAAGGTGAAATGGGGTTTTTTAATATTTATAATAACATATAAGTATATTATTGATACTTATGTTATTACTTTATAATGAAACAAATAAAGAAGAAGAAGTTGAAGAAGAAAGAAACATGAAAGAATCGGTAGAAGAGATTACCTCTTCTTCGACGCGACTCCTCTTATCCTCCTCCTAGGTCACCAAACGTTGGTCTTTAATGAAGACCATGACCTCTATTAGGTTTATATGGAAGTGGAGAAGTGAAATGGGCAGGTTTTGGACGAGCTTGAAGGCACAAATATGTGTGAAGAGGAGGGGGAAGGAGGTGCCCTTATATAGGATAGGAGAGGGGCACTTTTGGAAACCATAATAATATTAATTAATAATAAAATGAAACCCCGCTTAAAAACCTCCAAAAATGACTCAATTAGAATATGAAATGATATAGGGTTGTAATATCATCAACCAATAAAATTTAGACATGTTTTAAGTTTATTTTAAACCTTATCAACTTCATTTATCGTTATTTAATCAATTTAATTTTATTTGTGGTAATAAAATTATAAATTTTAAATTGTTATAAATACATACATAAATTTTTTCAGTTTCCCATAATTGGATACTTTATAACCATTTATAAAATATAATTTTATATTTTTAGTTTTTAAATATTTTTGTGGTTTTTAAATAATTTAATAATATGTTATTTTTATAAAATATCAATAGTGTCAATTTTTAAACAATTCATTATATGAATTTAAATAAAAACCACATAGAATATATTTTCAAAAAAAATATAATAGATAGATAACATGTCATATTAATCAAAAAAACATGGGGAACAATAATTTGTTCATATATTATTTATTTAAATATTTTTAAAACCATTTATTTGGTATATCTCTTAATAAAAAATTACTAAAACATTTTTGTATAATTAGTTAATATACTTATTTGATTCATAAAAATTAAAAATAAAATTATATGATGAATATAAATATAATACCTTTCATAATAATATTTTTACCCGAATTTATAATCTTAAAATCACGACATTTAAATTGTTATATTTATTAAATTATGAAGGTGACATCTCTGACATCATTTATAATAAAATAATATAAATGTAGTAATTGGTTTTATAAGGATCCAAATGGTCCAAAAATCTACCATTGGATTCTTAGGCTATAGATATACTTGAAAAATAATTTTTGGTCATGTTTCTTTTCATTTTGATAGGTATTGTTATTTTAATAAAAACTATATTCTTGATTTTTCAGTAAATAAATAATTTCTTCATCATTAGTGTATAAGCTATTAAGTTAATTAAATATTTCTAACAATTAAAAATAAATTACCATGGTAAATAAAAACTTTTTAGATTTAAAATGAGTATTTATAATTGAATTTATATTCTGTATACTCATATATTAAAAATAATCTAATTATTAAAGTTTGAGTGAGACATTTCACTTTTCTTTTAAATAAAATAAATAAAAGGTCTTAATCAAATACAAGTGGGTTACATTAGATAACATTTCAACCCAAGTATGATTTAGGGTAAAATATAATCATCCAATTATACTAGGACAAGTGTTAGGGTAATTTTATAATATTATATTTACCCTTAATTTCCCGATTTACCTTTAACTATGGTAAATAAAATTTACCATAGTTACTATTCATAATGAATAAAAATAATAAGTAGTTTATTAACATAATTTGGACGTAATGATTCCAAATATGGAATCTATTTTTCCAAATTCAAATCACAGAAGTTGCAGAAATTAATTTAAAATTAATCCCGTTATTAAGAAAACGAGTTTTAAAAGTTAAAACATTGCAAAAGATTGAAATGATTTTACCTATTAATTCAATGTAAAATCACTGCTAATGACATAAATTATATTAAATTGTAAAAATATATTCTATTTATTCTTTAAAACCATTAAATATTATAATTTAACCATATAAATTATTACGATGAAAAATGTTTTTTTTTATTAAAATATAGCATGTTTTTACTATTCATTAAAATATGAAAGTTATCAGAATAATATGATAATTTTATCCAAAGTAAATTTTTATATACTGATTCCAAATATAAATTTTATTTTTTCAAATTGAACTTATAAACCTGTAAAAACTAGATTTAAAGTGGTTGCACCATCAAAAGGCGGCAAAACTGCATTTTTTTAAAAATACTTATTTTACCCAAAACATTTATTTTGTTATCATACGATGTTATAGAAAATTTGTAAGATGAATAATAATGTTATAACATTAAAAATTTAGTTAATACTATTCATAATGTCTAGTCCATAATAATATTATAAAAATATATCATTGTTTAGTGAAACCCGATATTGTGTACTACACATGCTATCGAGGAAGGTCGTGATAGCATGTAACGCAAGCCAAGTCAAGGTTGCGTGTAGTGAAAGATCCCTTTGTTTTTGCGTATGATATAATCAAAACTTATTTCATTTATACATTAAACAAAATATATACTTAATGTTGTGGAGAATAATTTCTACAAAACGAACGTGAAATTGTGTGTAACACGAGCCAAGAATAGTGTTGTGTATTCTGCAAGATAATTCGGTGTTGCGTGTTGCACAAGATAAATTTGGTTTAGAGTACAACACAAGAAATTAATGATATTAAAAAGAATAATTCTCATAAAATCTCGGGTTGTTACATTCTACCCCCCTTAAAATGAATTTCACCCTCGAAATTCATCGGGGTTGTAAATGGTTTACTACTTGAAAGTTTCTTTCATAAAACCCAGATCGTAAAAAGAAATACTAAAACTTAATTTTAAAAAGTGAAGTATGAAACATAACAGTTACCCAAATTAACTCATCACTAGGTTTCCACATAGGATAACATAGGTGGAAATATGGATATGGAAGAAAAATCTAACCATCGAGTTCTGATGGAGAGTGGTAGAGGACATGGCTATGAACAGGACAACAATCACAAAGCCATAAATTTGTGATCATTTATGGTACCATCTGATTCATTGGATATAAGGACACTAAGATAACGTTTTTAGTTCACAAGATCATTTCCCTAATGTTGAAAAATTGTTGAATACTTGCTTGATTTTGGTACAATCTCACAGTTGTTCGTGCCTTGAACAATTTCCACTTCATCTCTTAAAGAAATGAAGTTAAATTTATCATTCGTGAAGTGTCAGAAGATCATATGATATAATGATAGGTCATTCCTTCTGTTTTTATCACAAAAAGTTTAGCACAATTTATTAAATATACATAAGTCCATATATGATGTGATTAATCGTATATGATTCCAAAAATGGACTTATACTTCATCTATCATACCGGTTAATAAAATAAAACTAGTTTCTATTAACCGGGGAATTCCTGTAGGCTAGTGGTAGGCGATAAAGGCATGTCGCACTTCGGTTGTGGGTTTGATTCCCACATACTCATCTGATGTGATGGGTTGTCGCTCATTCTGTAGGTTGTCCCTTTTCGTAAACTACACTATTATAACATTCTGTCAATAATATCGAATAAATTTCTATCCATAAGCGATACTAACTTACGTTCAATATAATTCATTCCAATCTTTAGGCTTATCCAAATTACTTTTTTCCAAAATCATAGTATAAACAGAATGATTACTAAAAAGGTCATATAACAAGCACGTGAATACCATCATTTATCCCTCATATATCACAAGATATATCTTTTCGATCGCATTCCAAACATGTGAATACCTTAATCTTGTATTCTCTTGAAATATGAATACCCATTGAACCTTAGTGAAAACATGAATTCTGTCAAAAGGTAACTCTTTCCACATACCAAAATCAAAAAATTCTATATACTTAAACCATGATATAACTTTGTCCTTATATCAGTCATGAGCTCATGAATACTGTCAAAAATTTCATTTTCTCCTTATCCCATCATTATGTGCATATCATCTTCTTTCCAAAAATATCTCA